>JACAXG010000025.1:1204640-2548103 GCA_018881555.1 Amblyornis subalaris
GAAAAGAAAAGAAAAGAAAAGAAAAGAAAAGAAAAGAAAAGAAAAGAAAAGAAAAGAAAAGAAAAGAGAGAAAAGAAAAGAAAAGGTCCTGACAATCCAACAACTCTTGAACTTGTAGTCCAGCAGATAAGTACAGTGAAAACAGAGCGGCAAGCAATCCAGAGAAGAGAGCAGCGTCTATCAGATTGTTATTTGCAGACATTACTTGTTGGCACCATATAGGGTAACGTGGGTAACTGATAAAGTAGGACCTCTGCCTCTTTGGGTGTTGTGCTGATCGAAGTATTCCAGCACACCAACAACATTACATTGCACGAGACATAGTTCTGAAACCAAGAACTTCTGCCCCTGGCCAAGCGACACATGGGAGGTGTACTGTTACTATGTGAAGGCTATGCTGAGAACTGGACAGCATGTAAGGCATATCAAAACTTGTGGACCATGCTTTTCACATCTACCACCAGCTATATTTTAGTGTTAAAGCCTCTCTACTGTGTTAAAGAAAATTAAAATTCAGGATGAGTTTATTGATGCTTTGAAGCATATCTAGTCTCATTCATGCTGATTTTACCCTTGAAAAGATTAAATTTTCTTGTATTATACACCTTCCACATACTCCAGAGCTCACACTGATGTATCTAAGTATAGGATTGACACTGAGGATGAATAATATTAGCAAGTTTTATCTTAAGAATGGGGTGGAACACTGTTGACACATTGTGGATTCATCTGATCTATTTAAGGGGCACTGTAAGAATATGCAGCCTCTTGCATGACGTAAAGATATGACTACAGCTGTAACAGAATGGTTCCAACAGTCCACTAAGAACAAGTCTTAGCTTTTCTTAAGGAATCTTAAATATTTAAGTCTGATCTACCTTACAAAAAAAAATTTACCTAATCACAATATTTATATGCTTCTGAATCTCAGCCTAGGTGTAGCATTTTGAAGGATATGGTCTTTCAGACTATTGAGGTCACCAACCTTCTTTATGTGGTAATCAGAAATTCACCCTGAAATTATTCTTTGGGATGTTGAATTGAACCAAGGTGTGTTACCCTACACTATCCTCTTCCTCAATTACTCAGAAAATATGAAGAATGTATTGAGTTGTCCACTGAGAAATGCAGCCAAGAAAGACTCTTATTTTGTTCCAAGAGCTTTAGTGGTTTACTCAGAAACATGGTAAATGCAAGGATTTAATAAAACATAAAAACTAGTGTAGTAGTTGTTGCAAGAATGCTTTAATGTGATGCATACTACTGTCAGAGTGGTTTGTGAGGCTTGGAAAAATTTTCCCGTTTAGTGGCATGTAATATACATGCATGTTAAAAAAAAAGTAAGAAAAAACTTAATAAAAATGTATTAAGTCTTGGCATTTACTGAGTACTTTAATATATGTTCAGATTGAATGCAAGGAAAAGGTAGCTGAGTTGTTTTTTTAAATCGAGTTGTTCCTATTTACAGTATTGTCTGTCTCTTTTACAAGGAATTAAAAAGTATGAAAATTATTTACTAATTGAAACTTGCAAACTTCTATTAATAACCTTTAGATTCCTTTAAAAAGATCAGCATCTCAAAGAGGCTGCAACGAATAATAGCGCAGGTCTGCACTACAAATCTTGGAGTATATTCCTGCTTTATATCTGCTCCAATTTATTTTTTTGATGATATAGTACATTTATTACTGGCTCTTGCCACTACACCTGCAACATGCAAAAGGATTGATCTGGACTAAATTTTCCATGATTTTCTGTTCTCAGTGCTTCATCTTCTTTTACCTGTATGAGTGTTCTTACCATTGCAAACATGAAAAATCTTGTAGATATACTCTTTGCGACATTTCTGCCTTAGTACTTCTCTCTTCTAGAATATGTGTGCCAGAGCATTGCAAGGTGTTTCTAAGTTAGGATCAACTACAGTCACACAGCTTTGTTCAAAAATACTTATTACCTATGTGGACAGTCATAAAATTATGAGTAGTTCCAATAATTTACAGACTTTATCATTTTGAAAAATCATGAATCTACTGGATCATTTAAGTCCATTATGGTGAAGAGTCCAGATCAAGTAAAATATTCAAAATGAAACAGTATTTAGTAGATAATGACAACTTCAATATATCTTAATTTTAAATGTGCATTTCTTATTTTCTTTCCTATTTTTATAATGAAATTGATAGTTTAAAGAAAATTAAATKAAGATTACATTAAAATGGGTTTGTCTACTTATTTTGTTGATTCCCCAAAATAATGGAATTTGCAGTGCTTTATTCATGCTTACTATTCATGAGAATACATTTGCTAACAGAGAAAATCAATTTCTATCTTATTTTTACAGACAACTACATTAATAGGCCTTCTGAAGACAGCTAGACTGCTGCGTTTGGTGAGGGTAGCACGGAAATTGGACCGATACTCTGAATATGGTGCTGCAGTTCTGATGCTCCTCATGTGCATATTTGCACTAATTGCACACTGGCTTGCCTGCATTTGGTATGCCATTGGAAATGTAGAAAGACCTTACTTGGCTCACAAGATTGGCTGGTTGGATTCTTTAGGAGAACAACTAGGAAAGCATTACAATAAGAGTGATGCAAGCTCTGGACCATCCATCAAGGACAAATATGTTACAGCACTTTATTTTACCTTCAGCAGTCTGACAAGTGTAGGATTTGGAAATGTGTCTCCAAACACCAACTCAGAGAAAATCTTTTCCATCTGTGTCATGTTGATTGGCTGTAAGTAATTTTATCGTGTTTTTTTAATCTTTTTTTTTCTCTGTGTTTGAGCAAATGGTGTAATATTCTAAGCTAATAAGATTATAAGCATCCAGCCGGAAGGGCAAATTCCTAGGGAAAGGAATGTTGTATGCAAAAATATGTTGTGACTCATTCTGTGTCAGGAAGTAATCAAGTTGCTTGACTACTCAAAATCTGTTATCCAAACTGTCAGAAGATTTTTGTTGTATATCAGTGTCTGTAAGCAAATCTTGTCTAGGGTGGGAAGCTGATTTTTGAATGGATTTAGGAAATTATAGCCCATGATATTTGGATAATCATATTTTATTTTTTTATTTAAAACTGAATCTATTAATGTATGCATACTGTTTTAACTGTGCTCTTTGTTCTTAACTTCTACTTAGCCATACTGATCTGCAAAACCCAACGATATGACTTAAGTAAGTTTTGTTTCTATTTAATCCAGCATTAATGTACGCTAGCATTTTTGGAAACGTATCTGCAATAATTCAAAGACTCTACTCGGGAACTGCACGGTATCACATGCAGATGCTGCGAGTGAAGGAGTTCATACGCTTTCACCAGATCCCAAACCCCCTGCGGCAGCGACTGGAGGAATACTTCCAGCATGCGTGGACATACACCAATGGCATTGACATGAACATGGTATGTTGCTCTGTTTTTCAGGCATAGGTGCTGAGGAATAGATAAATGCATGAGAACTTAGAAAGAGACTGTAAGTCCTTAGTATTTATAAGCTGTAAAAGTATAAGTTTAAGAAGGTGGACATATAGCAATTATTGACAATCAAGCCACTACAAGTCTGGCATCCAAACATTTCACTGCCTGCGTTATCACCAGGTATCTCAGAAATCCGAATTCTCACTGTGATTAGGAAAGCTTGAGAACTGCAGGTGGTTATTGTAAGCTTAAATAGAGAAAAAAATTCATAGGTTTCTTATTTCAGACATAGCTGTTCCAGAATATTGTTTGTTCTTTGCCCTGATTTTCCACTTGCAGTCTCAAACAAGAGTACCTACAAAGTTACTATTCGGTAAAACCTGTGGAGATCAGTTTTTTTTTTCAAAATCCTTCCGTGTAATCTAGAACAGGTATATTGGGAATGGGTTGAAGAGAGCAGCAGGCAGATTTAGCTGCTCTTTTCAAAGTGAAATATTTGAATCACATGATAGTCTGAAAAGTCATTCACTTGCATTCACAACCACAGAACTCTGCACTGAAAATCATCACAGTACTGCTGACCATTTAGTCATCCACAGAAACTAATTTCTAGGAAGTGACAAGGCACAACATTCATATTTTCTGGTTTTGCTTAAAAAAACCCCGTAATCTCTCCTTATATATATATATATACATTATGTGGCCAGCTAAAAAGGAATAACAATCTGCTCGTGAGCAAAAGTAAGCATCTATATCTCTGACTTATTTTCTGGAGACAGCAACATTTTTTCTAAAAAGTTGGCATCGGTTTGAAGACACTGAGAGCATTGTGCATCTTAAGGACCTGTGAATCTGTTTTTCTAGAGGGATCCTTTCCAGAGCTACTCAGAGCTGGAGATTAGAAACTTTGCAGAGCTCTCCATAAAGCTGTCAAGAACAAGAAAATCTATACACTTTTGTAACAATTTAACTAGAAATCAACTGCCAAAATTTTGACATACATTCAAACAGCTTCCATGTGGTATCTATACATACATTTGTGAATGAATGTCAGAGTACTACGCTTTTATGCAGTAAGCAGAAACAATGGTCTTGATTAAAATCTCTTATAAAGCTGAATCACTGACAGTTTGACTTTATGGTTACCATTAAGTAAAGCAGATCTTAAAAATATGACAGAAAATTAAATATATTTGGCTTCACCTTCCACTTTCATGAATGTCCCCTCCAGAGGGATAATATGCCCAGGGCAGGACAAGGATGCTTGTATAAACCTCTGCTGGGGATTACTGCAGTGGAAGGCAGCATCAGTAGCTTCATCCGGTGTGGCACTGAATGGCCCTAATTCCTTCTGATGGCAATAGAATTGTGGGGTACTCAGCACTTTGCAGGATCAGGCCCTTAAGCTGCAGGTGTGTGCAACCTAAGCCTAAAGTAGCTCTTTGAATTATTTCTGAAGATATTACAATATTATGTATGCCTTAACTAATTCATTACCACTAATCGATGTTCTAAAAACACCTGTTTCACATGAAATAATAATTATAACTGGATGTTGTCACGTGACGAGTTGCATAATTCAGGAACTGGTGTACTGGAATTAGTCTTGGATTTCTCATTAATGTGAAATAACAATTAAATGGATTAAATAGCCCATATTCTGCAATATGATTGTGAGGCAGTATGGAGGATTGTTTTAAATAAAGTGTGGAAAAACCCTCAAGTTTAGTATCTTGTTCTGTTGTACTTTATTCCTTATTCTGTTCACAATTCTATCTCTCAAGTTTTATGTCAATCACCTAATTTCCTTTAAAAGTGAGTTTGAATGTAGTACACTTAGTAAAAGGATAATATAAGAATTGTGTGATTTACGTTGTACTTATGAAAGATTTATCTCTTTCCTGTCTGCTTCACACCTAAATACATGGAATAACACCACCCACTGGTAAGAGCAGGAGGTATTTATATCAAATTTAATTCCAGTATAAAGTGTGGAGAATATCCATGTTATCTGTTGGGTTTAGAGCTTGTTCAATGCTTTCTAATTTTAATTGTAACTTTTTGCATGATGAAGGGGTAGATAGCAAAGGGAAATAATCCAAGTAGAATCAGATGTGGGGCAAAATGGTTACTAAAAATTAGACATTAAAAAATACTAATCTAACCACTTTTATTAATCACTGTTTTACCCCACAACTCAAGTCATGCTTCTCTGCCCAAAAAAGGTCATGTGCATATTGGTTTGCATTAGATAGTTGCTCTGTAGGAATGTCACTGACAAAGTTGCCATGCTGATGATCATTCTGCATTTTCCTTTGTGTGAATGCTCTTGGTTCAAACCACATATGCATGTTAGCACAAGCACCAGTGGAGTTTTCTTGACTATTAGCCATGTGCATATGAGTTGGACTTGCATGTGTTTTTTACTTAATTTTGCATGAAATATTTRCATTTACAGAACAAGTGGCTAATATTGTCTTCATACAAAAGTGTTTGACTCCTGCCAATGTTTATTTGGAGTTTTTTGCAAATATCTGAAGGCAGAATTTCATCCAATACCTTTTTTTTTCATTTCATGACTGAAAGCTGAAAAAAATTCAAAAATGTAGTCCTCTTTCTCCTTTGAAATATGAAATGCATAATAATTTACATTTTATATATATATATATGTACATGCAACATATACACACACATACTCATATATATATATAAATAACATTGGAGAATATATTTCATAAGATGATTTAAATTATCATCATTAATATATTTAAGAATTCAGTTAAAGGAGAAAATAAAAAAAAAACCCAACAGATTAAACTGAAACCCTTTTAACCTCAGAAGTAATACTGCAATAAGACTAAACTTGGTATTCTAAACAAAATTCTACACCTCAGATTGAAAACCAGAAGATAATACTTTACGCTTATTTGAAACGGTTAAACTTAAAATTAGCCTTAAAAACCTGCAGGTGAAATATGCTGAGACCTTGTTTATTCATTTTCTCCCTTCTGCTTCATTTCTACATCTTTTTGATTATGTTCCATTACATAATGTATTTTGGTTAAAAACAGTTCCATGTAATTATGCATGGACTGGATAAACAGGATTTGGGATTTACTTTAATCTGGATAAAAATCTTGAGTCTATAGAATAAGCATAATTTAAATCATATCCCTGTGATATACACTGGCAAAGTCAAATTACAAAAAAAATATTGACAATGCATATTGCTTCATGAAAGATGTCACCAGTCCTAAAGATACAAATTCTTGTAACTTTTTAAACTATCCTGTTCTGTTTTTCCTAAACTCTCTTTGCCTTCTTTTTCCTCTTTCATTCCCATGTTATCAGTTCAGCACTGATAATAGCATGCCTACGATGCTTACCCTAAAAAGATTAGTTATTTAATGTTTGAGATTTTTTTTAAGTTATGCATGTATTTTTTACAATCCTGTCCCACCCCTTCTTTCCATGGATCTTCTGTGCATCTAAATAGCTTTATTGGTTTATTTTACATTTGAAAAGAGTTCAAAGAAGTAACTAAGTGGGACAAACTTTGAAAAGTGTTTAGCCCAATGTAAACATTAATTAAAATTCTGGATGTGGGACAGATGTCTTTTTGTTTTGGGTTTTACCCAATAGCATGAAAGGAGAGAGCAAGTCAGAATTTTTATAAATAAATGTATGATTTCTCCTGCAAGCATCCAAGCAAATGGTTAATTTTACACTTGTGATAACTTGTCTTGGCCACTGTGATCATGCAAGTACAGTAGAGCACACACATATCTTGAATCAGCAGTGCTACTGTAGCAAATAAAGGACAGGTTCACTATTGCCTTCTTAAGGCTTCTTTTGTAAGAAATTGGCCACTGATACCTGGTTGATATCACTACATTTATTATTATTTCTTTTCCTCCCACTGTCATCACTTCTTACAACAAAACCAATTTTACCAAGACAACCAGTGCCACTAACATATTTGAAGCAGAGAGTTAGAAAAGTAAATTAAAATTTCAAAAATAACATGGAGAAATTTTTTGTACCATTAGAAGGGTAATGCAAATTAGGTGTGTTTGGAACAAAAACTAGTAGTAAATTTTTGAACAGAGGAATATGTAATCATGTTGGAAATTGGTACTGCTGTTTGTCTATATGTCAGAACAGAAATCATAAGTTGTATAAACTAGTCAGAAAGTACCTTATGATTAGCTGTAAACCTGTTCTTTCATTTTCTATAACAAGACCACTTAAACTATTGCCTACATTGAATTGAGTTACAGAAAAGAAGACTTTGTAGAAAAAAAATATTTTCAAGAATGTCCATCTGTTGATAAATGATCCTTTATCTGTTTCTCAGTGTGTTGTATTTTGTGGTCTAAAATCTGAAAAACAAGAGCAATTAACAATTTTTCAACTATCATATTTTTTGAAAGATACACATCTGGCCAGTCTTCAACTTCTATAGACTTAAAACTTCTCTGTTGGTAAGGGAGTCAACAGTTGAAGAAACTGAAATAATTTTCTGTCTCCCTCATTCAGCAATGTATCCTATCTCAAAGATCACCTTTCATATGTACTCAGAATCTGTAATAAGATTATAGAAGAATGGTCCACTGCAGCTCCACTAATTTCAGCATAAAGACAGCACACATCTGTGTTGTGGCAATGACTGAAAACAAAGATCCTATCCTTGGTAAGGTTGTCAGGCTTCAATCTCATTGAAAGGAGAATTAGCTCATCATCACACACCACTTCTCTCTCAACTGTTGTAAGGAAACATACTGAACACTTCAAAAAAAAATCTTTCTGTCTGAAGAAGAGGATTTGTCAGAAATAATCTTTCTTCTATGTGGAGCTCAAGAGCTTCTGGAGCAGCATCATTGCCACCTGTGACCTTGTTCATTCTTTTCTAAATGGTGAAAGCCCTTAGAAATGTTTCAATCTTCTTATAGAAATAGTGAATTTCTGTAATTAATTATCACAGGAACAGTGAATAGTGAATTCTAAATTCTTTCTAGAAATAAAATTGCTGAATTATAGAAATGCTTAGTCTAAATGAAGATGTTATTAAAATATGAAAGTCAAATGTTTGTGACAGAACTAAATCCCACACTACTCTCCATCAGAGGAAACAGCTACCAGGGGGCAGAGATCCTAATTCAAAAGCTAAGCAGCACAATTTGTGCGGCTAAAGAGTCTCAGATTAGCCTTAAATTTAGGTGGCTGGCAGAAAGATGAAAACTAAATACGCAGGTTATTTCACCAAAAACATGAATTAATATTGATTAATTTCACTCATTCTTACTGAAAAAACTAAGACAAAATGTTAATTTTTAATATAAAGTTCAAATTTTATTATTCATATATTTTGAGAACTTTATTCAGCATTTAGTTATGCCAACGTCAACATAGCCTGAGATCTTTCTTATGCAGATGAGAACCAAATAGACATTAAGTATGTGTGGTCATGACACAAAGTGAATTTATTCTTGCCTCTTTGTACCTTCCTTCAGCTGCTCAAATTTTTTGCTGTGTTAGTTTTTGCGCGGATCAGTTTCTTAAACCATTTCACGAGGAGACATCAAGACAAGTTAGGAATAAACAGAGGATGTAGGGAAGGACCAGAATCCTCTTTCAGTTTATGCCATCTTAAATTCTCAGGTGAACTTAAGAGTCTATCTTTATCTTTCCCTCTATATTCTGGATACCTCCCACTCATAAACAAGTCTGACTGATTCTAGGACAAGAAAGCCTTAGTCAAAATTAGTCTCAACATACCCCAAACACAACACAACACACAAGAGCCCTCTTGTACTCTCTTCAACTGCTGCTTGGCATTTAATGATCCCACCTGTATTTCAACAGAGAAAATGTGCGACAGAAGATTACGCGCAGAATTAAAGCAGTATCTTTGGTTGTCAGGCTGCAACGACTGGAGCATTTCTCATACTAGGAAAGGCTGAGAGAGCCGGGACTGTTCAGCCAGATGGGAGAAATGAAGGCTCACAGACGATCTCATCAATGTGAACAAATACCTGAAGGGCAGGTGTAAAGAAGGTGGAACCAGTGCACTTTTCAGTGGTGCCCAGTGGCAGGGCCAGAGGTAATGGGCACACACTACAACTGGAGGTTTTTTCCAAACACCAGGAAACACATTTTTTTGATGAGGATGACTGAGCACTAGTGGAAGTTGCCCAGAGAGGCTGTGGCATCTCTGTCCTTGGAGATATTTGAAAGCCATCTGGACATCGTCCTAGGCTATCAGCTCTAGGTAGACCTCCTTGAGCAGGGAAGATGGACGAGATGATTCTTCCAACAAGAAGTCCTTTCCAGCTTCAACCTGTGGTTCTGTTGGTATGGAATGTGGTATTTTCATGTTTAATGAAAATTATTGTAGCTAATATCCTGATTTGCTTCAGTTTAGATACTTTCTACATATTTTCTCTGGGACAGATGTCAATACCTGTTCCAGAACTGAGGACAGAAAATCTAAAAAATGTCATGAATTTTATAATTTATCCAAAAAACCCAAGGTCATCAGTGCCTCAAACAGTGGCTTATTTTCCAAGGTTAAGGCACAAAAATGTGTCCAATTCTGTTGTCACAAATGTGCCTGATACATTCTTGTCATCTTGAGAAAAGAAGTTAATGAAGCTGGACTCCCTCTCCTCGAACAAAAGATCACATTCTTCAAGGCAAATCATGTCCCTACAATCCTCACGAAACCTCAACCACTTATTTGATGTAAAATGTTCTACATCTCTCTGGATTACACTTTTCCTCCTCTGTAAGCATGCCACATAGGTTTAACGAACATTATTTGACATGGAGAAAGTTTTATTCCAGACAGGAAGAGATAACTGAACTTGCACTTGATAACTATCAATGAGAGACAACCGGGGCCTATGGTCACAGCATTCTAACTGATTTTCCTTTCCTTTCCTTTTTTTTTTTTTAAGGGGGAAGGGCTAAAGCTGATTTTATATCTTGTTACATATCTTTTTAAAAATATCTSTGTCTATCTCTTGAATTATGCATGAGTTCTGATCTCAAACATGATTCTAACCATGAGAGCCCAAGATTTTTCTCACCAGGGCCCCGTGGAATCACAGTTGAGGAGATACGGAGCATAACAATAGAAATATGTTAGGAAAGAATGGAACAACTGAAACTCAAATCTGTATTGAAATGATTTCTTATTTTTGGAGTTTTCATTGATTATAGTGTTGTTAAAGAGCAATTCTAGCTTTATAATTTTCAATTATTTTATTTGTGCATTACTTAGTCTTGAATTTTTATAATTTCAAGATTATGCTCGCTTTTATTTCTTTAGAAAGGTGCATTTTAAATTTTTCTTGCAACATTGAATTGTGGCTTAAATGTGTTTAAAGACTACAAAAACTCACAACAAATGAAAATAAGTGAAATGCAATATGTAGAGTTTTATTATTTTTAAGCTAACCTCATTATTTTGAAGACTGCGTGGATGATTTTCTAGTATTTATTGTAGTCAGTGTGTGTACACATTGATGTTGATGCTGATTCTCACATTATAATAACAATTTTAAATACAATTGTTTCTGTAATGAAAATTTGAATATAAGAAATGTACACTAGAGGTTTGGGTTGGCAAAATATCTGTACTGCACAGCATAAAACTTAGTTTGGAAACAGCAGATTCTCTATAGTGTCAGCTACTGGACTTAGATTAAATACCTMACTACAATCTGTGCAATTTGGTAAGCTCTTTTTAGTAATGTAGTTTTTGCCAATGTTTTACCAAATTTATCTTCAAAGCATTCTTTCTTGCATTTCTAAGCTTGTATTAATGGAGTGATCTCCAAAACTCCCTTGGAAATCAATGTTATTTGGTCTACCTTATAGACATTTGAAAATTGTGATATTAAAGAGTAGATGTCTTTCCTCTCTGATGTATAAAACTGTTTTAGAGTGTAAGCTCCATGGGGCAGGGAATTTTTAATCACAGATGCTTGAAAAAATCCTAGTATCTTTTAATTGTTATTGGCATATAAATAACAATTAATATGCAATGATTTAAGAACAGTTTCATGGTAAGAATAAATTAATTATAAAAATAATTGTTTCTATAAAGGAATATCCAAAATATCTTCAGAAATATAAACCAACACGCATGGTCTGCATGGGTTTTGCTTAATGGTAAAATACAATACCTTGATAAATCAGATAAACAGCTGATGTGAAAAATTAATACGATTTATTTTAAGTTGTGCTACTGACTTCCTAACAATTCAAATACATTTTCTTGTAAGTACTTCTGAATTCAAAATACATTTCCTATTTCACATCCTATAAAAAATTGAACTCTTCTAAATTGTATTCAGATAGATGCATAGCAAACAGATTCAAAATAGGTGTTTTATACTCACATGACTAGAGAACAATTTCAAAATAAACACAATTTTTCGCCACCTCTATCATTTGGTGAACATATTTGTTTCTCAGTTTTTCAGTAGCATTCAGTAAAGAAGTTGCTACAACCTACAGCTTTTTTATTTCAATATAATTACATTAAAACAAAAAATGTAATTAGATACTAAGCTATTTCTAGTGGTGTGATAGATACTGAAGACAGAGTAGCACCATAGAAGCTTTTCATTTATCATATTTTCTTTTACTTAGTGTTGTTGAATGCTGGCTTTTTCTGAGGATGTATAAATTTCATGTGGTAATGCCCTAAGGCTCAAAAAATTGTTGTATATATGTGTGTTAAAACATTGTTATTTCACAGCATTGATTTCCATTAACAATCATAGAAACATTTCAACTCTGTTAAGGGTTCTAATATCTCTTTTTTAAAACATAGCTTGGCTTGTGTGGATAGAAACCTCATATCAGAAATGTGTTCATCTTCATTAACAATGGATATGAGTTGTGAATGTATTTCTGCAATGAGAGTGAGAACACAGACTTTCAKTGTGCTGAAGTAGGAATTAATATAGCAACAAGTGAATGCATTTTGGATATATCTTTTTTCTGTGCAGAAATATTTACATTTTTAAAGGACAACAGTACAGAGGACAAACAGGGATGAAATACTAGATTGTTCTAATAACAAGAGGACACATCCTGTTCACATATTCATAAGACTTGTAGCATCAGTACATATTTTGTCTTTAGAAATATGCAACAGTTGTAGCTGGCCCCAGGGAAAGCATATGAGCCAATCGCATCATTGACAGCAGATGACAGGATATAATGAAGAAAGGTGGTGTGTGTGATAATGTGTCAGCAGGAAGAGTCACTCTCAGTACTCCCATGAAGTCAGTAAGAGAAATGTTATAGATTCTAAAGGAATCAAAGGTATATTATCCTAGATAATTTAGAAAAGCTCACACATAATGACCACATTGTAAATAGTTCACTTCTTTCCTTCTAAACAAGATTAACATGTTGCCATGGTACCCAAGAGGAATCCCATGATTCTGCTTCAGGCAAACTCCCATTGTTCTGAGTAAGAGATGAGCAAGGACCACAGCAAGTAGTCCTGTGGTTTGCTGAACTAATCATCTGCCGATGTAAATCTGCATAACATTATTTCAGTAGCTCATGTTGCTTTTTCCAATAAAAATCCAAGTCCTACACTTACAAGCAGAATATATTTAACATTAAAATCCTAATAAAATGCCCCCTCTCTGAAAAATATCTGATCTTCAGATAGCTCTCATTTTACAAAAGTTGTGGCTATTTCAGCAAAAACCTCTCATAATAAATTTAGTACTTTGACAATTGATAAAAAGGAAATAGACATATCAGTCCAAATAGATGGAATTCAGTCAAGACTCTGTCTTGACTTTAGCTGTCTTATTTGTTATTTTACTGCAGTATTTTTATTCATATATCCTGATACCATTTCTTGCAATGAAAGAAATCTGAATAGAATATTTTGTGACCACTATATAGATTAGTATTTATRTGAGTAGGTACATTGTATAAGTTTTGCAGTATAGATTACACTATGCATTTGTTCAATTTTAATACTCTAACAGTTCTTAGAGCCATGTCTATTTGTATGTCACTTCTTTCTTTTTGTCCAGGAAGAAAACATAAAAATTAAATARAACAACTTTCATAGCATTCGCATGAAATCCTTATGCTTGTCTTTCCAGGTCCTGAAGGGGTTTCCAGAATGCTTACAAGCTGACATTTGTCTGCACCTCAACCAAAATTTACTTCAGAATTGCAAAGCTTTTCGGGGGGCCAGTAAAGGCTGTCTTCGAGCTTTGGCTATGAAATTTAAGACAACACATGCACCTCCTGGAGACACTTTAGTGCACTGTGGAGATGTTCTCACTGCTCTTTATTTTGTGTCAAGAGGCTCTATTGAAATCCTTAAGAGTGACATTGTTGTAGCCATTCTTGGTAAGTAAGATTATTACAAGGCATATAAAAAGAGTCAGATGTTTCAAAAGAAATATTCATTGTTGTTCCTCAGGAAGGAAATTCGTAAATGTTTTACTCACTGTTATTTAAAATCAAGCAAAGAAATAATAATATAAGAAAAGTCTACATTGCTTTAATAATTCATGTGCACCAAAAAGCCTACTCCCTTGGATATCTAAAGATTTATCTTTAGTCAGATTTATCCCTAGGTAAATGGTAAGCTGCAAGTTGAGGCAAGCAGATACCCAATTATTCCAGTTCTGATTACGCTGCAAGAACCAAAGTCAAGGCCACTCTTTTCTTGAACAGTGGTGAGAGTATTGAGACACATAGACCCCCCTATTTGCTAACTGGAGGAATCTACTGTGGGCATTCAAAATGTCTTTTAGAGCTTTTCAGACATGTCTGTTTCTGCCCACTGGACATATAGGAAAAGGAGAGAATAACAGATTAATCTGATCTAGATGTAATAACACCAGTGTTTCCCATATATTTCTTAATCAATTATTCCTTATTTCTCGTTTGTATAGCACAATGAGTTACTTGTATACTTTCCTAACGGAGATGGCTCAGGACAATGCTCAGTCCAGCTGGGAGCTCACCTGCAACTGGTGATAGCTCTTATGTGAAACCAATAAGACTTCATTAGCTACAGCAATATTAAAAGTGAAATAACTAAAACCTTACCTGAACAGTACTACAGATTTCTTTCTCCAATTTTATATTAGATAATAAGAATGCAACGAATAATTGAGTAGATGAGTAAGGATTTTGCTGTACAGAAGCCGACACTAGGTGTAAAATCATTCATATGTTGTCCTTTCTGTTTATTGGCCACTGTAGGAACTTACAGTCAGAARAGTAGCTGAAGCAAGATGTGGACTGGGGGCAGTATGTTGCTATAGTCCACTTGTGACTGATTGTTCTGTKTATACTTTGCAGGGTGGATATGTGAGCAGAAGAACAAAGGTGTGGCTAAAACAGTCCTTCCCTAGGTTTAGATAGTGTTATCAAGATACTTTATCATCTCATGCTGTTGCATCTCATAAGCTGGGCCAGCTTTATGCACAAGCAAAGTAGGGAGAATGCAAGTATTACACTGTGAGGTTTTTACTTAACTGTGTGTCTTTCCCTAATTATGAGCAGTGTGGTTCATCAAGGAGTTAATCTCTTACATCAAAAACACGTACATTTCTATGGCACTTGCAATCAAGACAAACTGACAAGTTTATGGATTCATCAATTTCTTCCTGGGCCAAAGACATGGACCGATCAGGTTTTTTATGTTATGCACATCAGATCCCTGTGCCCTCACACTGCAGCAGAMACCCAGGTATTTACTGGGCAATGCCATCTCTTCCAGCCTGTATCTTCCCTTCACACCAGGGACTGCAGTTGGAGCCCCACTCTCCCAGGGAATGGTAGGTCAGACAGAAAGACAGGTGTGCACAACTGCATCCAAAGGAAACTGCTGCTCTATGAGCCCACATCCATTGCATGATCCATGAGGCAGGAATCTGCCTGATAGCTGGCTCCAGTTAATGAGTCTGTGGTGTCTTGAAGAATCTGCAGAAAAAGGATAGATGATATAAATGAAAATTACTCTGCAATGAAATCACACAGAAACCTTTATCAATACTTAGCGGAATATTTTTAGTTAATTCCTCTTTCTGAAAAACCTACACAAAGAAATGGACATAAAAAACACTCAATGCTTTGTCCTCTGGACAACAGAGTAGTCCAACAGAGGTAGCATGGATGAAGTTTTTGCCTTTAACAAGTATTGCAGCATCATCAAAGAAATTGAAGAGTTCTGAGAAATTCTGAGAAATGTTGGGTTTCTCCCCTAGTTTTCCTCAAATCATCAGCACTGTCTGATGCGGATGAGTTAAGTCTCATTAATACTCATCTGACAACAGTAATTCTGTGTCAAATCCTTAGAAAACACAATGTCTCTGGAATCTATTATCTCTTTCAGCTTTGCAGACAAGATATAAAAACGCTGCGATTATGTCAATATTCTCATTGCAAAGAAGGTTTTATATGCGTTGAATAGGGACCACTGAATTAATAAACATTTAGGGCAGAAGGACTATATTGGCAAACCCATGTTACGTCACTGACTCCTGTTACGTTTCATATCTTTGGCTATCTGTTATGTCTAATGATCTGTGTTTGATGAAATAAAAGCAATAGGTTTTGCTCTGAAGATATGAAAAAACGATCACTTTTGTTGGCAGTTTATTTCCACAGTTAATCACCTTTATTGTTAAAAATGTGTGCTTTATTTCCAGTATAAAATTATCTCGCTTCAATTTCTTTCCATTGATTCTTGCTATGCATTCCTTCTTGTATTCTAGAGGCACTGAGTACCAAGTAATTTTTCCTCTCTAAAGGATATATGCAATATAATCAGGTTATCTCTTACTCTTTCCGTGTTCTTTAAAATTCTCACTGTAAATCAGCCCTTAAATTATTTTTTGCATTTTTAGCTGCAGTTTTCAGCTTCCTTTTTAGAAAATGGAGAAACCAGAGCTACTCTTAGTAACCTAATGTGAAAGGCATAAGTGTTTAACAGAGAGACACAATCACCACGGTACTCTTTTTTACCAGTCTGCTGTTTCTACCTTGCTATGATCCCAATGCTTTTCCCAAGTGTTTTCCTCTTTCCGACCCAAACCCCATTTTGCAGGTAACCGTGAAACCGTTAGTTTAGAGTACATTTTCACTGGTCTATGGCTGCCACTGCCCTGTATTGATGAAGGTTAGGTGCAGTTTGGCAAAAATGAGCAGTTAAGTAGATGACAATCTTAACAAACACTTACTGCAAATGTTTCAACATTGATTGGAAGAATTGTAATGGTATCACAACAAAGGCAGATATGCTTAAAGAGCTCCTTCAAAACAACTCCTGCATCTTAGAAGTTTTGCATTCCCTTCAAAAATATAAAAATTAAGTAATTTTCCACAAGTATGGTCATTTCCTTCATGTTATTCTTAACAAAATCATATTACAGGACAGACAAGTCCTGTACTGGACTGAACAATAGAAATTGTATCTTTGTCATCATGATGACATGATTGAAATTTCATGATTGAAATCACCGAATAATTCTTCTTTTAGAAGAAAGGACAAAGAAATCTGCTCAAGTCATGTTGTTTTTATGAAACTGAAGAAAAATTGTGATGAAACTTTCACTTAGTCCAGTTATAAGCCTATGTATTTTCATTGATTTTAATAATTTCACTTTTAATACCTGATAATAATGTTTTTTCTTTATATATGTGCAGTGGTAATCTGATTGTATCACTTCATGTAAAATCAAGTATTCTATGCCACTATCATAAAGAAATACATCATTCAATTTAATGGCTTATTCATGTTTAAAATAATAATCTCTGTTTAATTTTCTTTCTACAGGGAAAAATGATATTTTTGGAGAGATGGTACATCTTTATGCAAAACCAGGAAAGTCAAATGCAGATGTGAGAGCTTTAACTTACTGTGACTTACATAAGATCCAGAGAGAAGATCTACTAGAAGTTTTGGATATGTACCCTGAATTTTCTGATCTCTTCCTCACCAATCTAGAACTAACTTTTAATCTGAGAGATGAAACTGCAAAGGTACATAAAATAAGTAATTTTTCTTTCTGAATATTGGGCTGAATCTGTCCCACAGTCACAAAACTTGAAAATAGCATTTGAAAAACCAAGGTTAACAAAATTAAAAGCTAAAATCCTGAGGCCAAATCCTATATTAAAAATATATATTCACCTGATTGCTCATACTGAAGTCAGTTAAACTCTGCAGAATTCAATGAAATTATTCAGATGATGTTAATCTAACAGGATTTGGTTCTATATTTAAATAGTATTAAAGCTTCACCCAGGGGGATTTTGTTAAAGCCATGGAAAATATGGTTTTTTTCAGATGACTATAGCCTAGGTCACCACAAGGGGAACTTTTGACACTAAATATAATTGTACATCCATAAAATAAGGATAAATCAGATTATCCAGAGTCATTCTGTGTCTAGCAATAGAAAATATTTAATTGCCTTYCAAAGATGAATTGTTAATTCTCTTATCTTGGCAGGCACTCTGCCTCCTAGGAGACTAAAAACTTACAAGGGACTTTTCAACTTTCACTCAGTCTTCAGATTTGCAGGCATTTCTTGGTCTTTTTTCCCACAGTGACCRTCCTCAGTGTCCCCTTTTGCACAAATCACATCTTCAGGGAAGTCAAAGTACCACCAGTGTTTCCTTATTACAGACTGACAGGGTTAGTCTGACTTGGGAAAGAAAGTGGAGGTTTGGCCAGAAGGGGAGTGGGGAAAGGCTCTTGCCCAGCTTGTGCTACTGAGGCTAAAGGCTTCCCCAGGTACACCAGCACTGGCCGCCAGACAGGGTCTACACTGCCCACAGAATGACTAGTTTGCATTTCATTATTTCTGAGATACTGCTGTTTTGTGGCTTCCAAATATACTTTAAGGAAAAACAGAGTTTCAGTGAGAAGGAACTAACGTAATTTGGCCTCAAAGGCCTTCTAAGAAAAAAGGAGAAAAAGAACACTAAGTTTTGGGCTGTAAAGGATAGGGACATCTTTGCTAATTACATGTGGATCTTTATTTTTTAAAAAATTATAACAAATACAACTTCTGACAAGAAATGTCACTTCTTTTTACAATGAGCCTTTTCTAATAAAATAACATTCTGAAAATAAAACACCAATTATATTTTTTTTTAGTCATCCTTTTGTATGTATTGGTAAAGGTCACAATTACTAATTACATGTGAAATACAACACAATGGATGTATAGTCTAGTGATAAATTTAAGTTAAAACGGAATGTATTGTCATCAAAGTTTTATCATTATTTTTTCCTTAGATCTGAGAAAATTTTAAAAAAAAATCCATCTTCTGTTTTGTGGTGTAGAATACAAGGAAAGTTCCTATTTCTTTTGTACCTTAAAAATTCTTCAGTTCTTGTTTCTTACTGTTGTACCAGACACTTATTAAAAATCACTARTCTTCCCAGAGACAAGAAAGGCAGGAGAGGCTCACCCATGCTTCTGAACTTGCAAAATCACAGTTTTTCTCTAGCAATTCCACTTAGTTTCCACAGTCTATTGCAATCCAGAAAATCATCCCCTGAAAGAAGCATTGAGCACATTCTCATCTTCAAAACATCACTCAACTCTAAATTGGTTATCCGAATAATAGGTGCTTCTGCCTCAGCTTCTGCTCCTGACCTCCTATTTGTGTAAAAGTACCTTTTTCTTCTATCAATGGGCCACTACTGAAGCACGTTTCTCACCAGGTTTACAAAGAAGGGAATAGAGAAAGATGTAAACACTTCCCACTTCCCCTCTGCCCTTCTCCCACATGCAAATCTGCTTACTTGAGTGGTATGGGAAACCTCACTAGCACAGGGAAAGGAAACAGGCTGAAGCCAATGCCATGCGTACGTACACAAGGAGCATAACTGGTGTTATACATGCTAATTTATAAATTTCTTAGCTTTAAGTAAGTAGAAAAAATAAGAGTTAAATGAATCTTGTATCTATTGAAAAAAAAAACCACTGTAATCTTAAGATGGATAGGAAAAAACCAATGTTGTGTTCTGGTACTGAAATAAGTATCTGAATGATCTAAATCTGATAAAGAGGAAGGGAGGGTCTAGAAAGATAAAATAATGAGAGGTAATGTGCCTGATGCTTGTTAGCCTTATATTTATTGTTGCAAAGTGTAAACTTTATAATCATTACCATGTAGTTAAATATAAATATAATTGCAGTCAGTTACCACTTTACTTCTTGAAATAGTATACAATCTCTGTTAGAGGTTATTTAATGTTTTTTTCATTAATTTCTCTAAGATTACTTAAACCACATCTGTGCAAGTTCAGGGAAGCTGATAGCACATGAACACATGTATTTCCATGTAAACTTATTATCAGGATAATTTTATTTCACCATTAGGTGGTGACAGTGTTGGTTTTGCTCAATTTGCATAAACTTTTTAATGTTAGCCTTGGGCAATTCCATTCATTAGCTGGGGATGGAGAGGCTGGTGCAGACTGACTTTAATATTGCCTTTTTTAAAGCTTCAACATGATTAACAGTCAATCACCTATTGCAAATCTGTCCTCTTTAGATGGGACTAATCTGTCATTTTGTTTCATATTTCATTAATCAAGTCTGACCTCGTAATAAGATCACAAACTACTAATGATACAGATGGAGATAACTGCAAACTACGAAGACGGAAATTGTCCTTCCAAGGTGAAATAGAGAAAGGTAATTACTTCATTTCTTACATTAGACAGCACTGCTTCATTATTCATTGGTATTTCACTTGGTAGCACTGGGTACATTAGGCTCCCATGTTGGCTCTTACTGTAGCAGCCCTTGAGAATCCAGCTGGGCAGCAAAAATACTCTGTGCATTAACCCCTATATGCTTATGTATAACTAGAAGATATGTTTCACCCTTCCATGACTTCACATCTATCTGTGCAGAGCTATTCAAACATTAAGCTATCTTACTGCCTTTGAGATATGCATATATATATGTATATTATCTCTTAATATCTATTTTCAGAGACACCATGTTTTAAACTGTGTGGAGAATCTAGTCTAGTGGATTCTTTTATTTCCTCAGCAAAGTGCTTTGTTGAACTTGATGCTAGATAGTGTTTCTCCTTGGAATTGAAACRTTTTAAAATTTTAAAAATTTAGATTCCCCATAGTCCAATTTTGATTCATATGGTAATGTGTAAAAGGTTGTTCTAGCAAAAGTTTAGGTAACATTTTATGTGCTTACATTCATGTTAGTGGCTTTTGGGAGTAAACCTAATGAAGGAAAATTCAGTGAAACATTAAACTTTTTCACCAATATTCAGTACTGCTAAATACCAGGAACTGTAGACAGTAGCTATGGTCAGACAGCAACAGTCATGAAGACATCTAAACTGATACTCATAGGATTTTCATGTGTATGTAGGGAAAACACAATTCCTTGAATAACATTACACTTTTATGGCTGAATGGTTTGTCTGACAAATTACTGTTTCTGGTATGCCTGTCTTTCACACTCCACAGTTAAACTTCAATCCTAAATGCAGCATAATACCAATTTATAGAGTGGCAGAGTAGCTGATAATAAATGGGAACACTTTAAATATACATAGCAGGTATAATGCTCAATGAAGAAAGACTCTAATCCAGAGTGTGGCTATTCAGAACAATGACATTGCTGTTTGATCAAAGAAGCATCTTTAGGGCAGGAAGCCAAGACTGACAACAAATCTGTCAGGAAAATGTCCCCATGAAATATTCAATCTGCTCTTCACAAAGAATCTGTTGACAGAGATACTTTGCCTGACTAACCTTCACATTTCTTATGAGAAAACATATGCTGCTACCTAGAGAAGATGGAAGTGATCTTTTATGTTGAGCCTGCTGTAGAATTACAAATAGGTTACTCAGGTGTCAATGAGGTTCCAAGACCCCTAGGGTTTTATGGTTCTTGCCCAGTCGATTACACTGAACATCCTCTTTGAAACATTTACTTGCATTACTTTCGAAAGAATATAATTTCCCACAGCTTTGTCTCTGGAAAAAAATACTTGCGCCATTGGGGAAGAAGAGACAAGACTGGCAACAAGGTCCTTAGTCCTGGCAATGACTGTATAGCATATCTGGGTTAGGCAGAAGTGAAGTGCATTTGAAGTCTATTTGAGGAAAAAATGAAATTGCGAGAGTCCTTTGCCAAGAACTGTGTGTACTTTCGGCCCAGTGATTTACTGCCCCTCTCTGGTCTCTTTTCAGATCCTCTACATGTTCCCATGGCCGCAGCAGACACCTCATAGTCATAGATCTTCAATGTCACTTTTCTGTGGCCCTTCCTACATCCTCTATGAGGTTGTAGAGTACTAGAGGTACTACTGGCTTGTAAAGTAATATTCTATTGATTTCAACCCTTAATATATAGGAGGAAGTGGCATCTTATTTTGATCCAGTATAGTTAGTCTATAATGATAGTCTATAATGATAAATATTTTGGGATGATCCTGCTGAGTTTTTCAGAACTGGAGTAGATAAGATGGAGTTCCTGAACAAACAGCTGGCAAATGCATTTCTGGCCAAAGTATGCCAAAAGATAAAAAATATATGTTGTATGACAATCATATTTTGATTTCAGAACTACGGTTTGAACAGGATAGAGATACCCCGCATTCTTACTGTTTTATTTTGATATTTTATTTTGTAATTATTGGGGGCATGCTCATGAAATAGTCTTCTTGTTGTCATTCTTTACTTTCAGCTGTTGACCTACTAGCATGTTATCCATCTTGAAATTGTATTGTTTCCATCTTTAGTGTGATCATCATGTTTTTCTCCATTTTAGAGTGCTAAAAATGGGATTGTGTTATCTCAGCGTTTAGTTCATGCTAGCTTGATTTGGACCTTGTTGCCATGGTAACTCTTCCTGCCTGAGTTTTATCAGGGGTTAAACAAAATCAACACAGCTCTCTGTTATGCATCTGCAGTTAGTACTGCTAGTTCTCCAATTCTACACAAGACCTTATCACTCCACATATACATATTTCCACCACTTCTATCCTGTGTCAACAAAAATTGATCTTAGGTAGTAAGGCTAATAACGGCTCTGTCATAATGTGATTTTAGAGGATACAAGACTATTCAAGGGACCAGCTTCTTCCCTGGCTTCTAGAATGGGTTGCAATACCAGAAGAGGACCCCTACAAAAATTAATGCACACGCTACGCAGCATCTTATACTTGCTCCCACCCAGAAGAAATTCACTGCAGGTCTTTCAGAATAAGGGATGGTACTTCTTGCACAGGTGCAGGTGCAGACTTAGCTAGTTGCCATAGATGCTTGACAGTCAGCCAAGAAACTCTCTCTGTGGCTGCTTAAAATTAGCAGCATTCCCGCCTGGCAGTTCCAAACAAAGCTCTCAGCTGGGTTGRCAAGTTAGTCTCCTGCTGAAAACTGAGGGACAATGAGCTGCTTCATCTATACTGTTATCATTTTCAGCAGTGCAGAATACAATTCTTTCTTGCTTATTTCTCATTTACCTCTAGCAGTTCTGTGTGAGTTAACTAATTTCAAGGAAATTCATTCAGGCAAAAGTTTCTTTTACTCTGCTAGTTCTGAGTGCAGATCTATTATCCCGTGCTGAATGGAGCATCACTAGAGTTGTTTACATCAATATATAATCCAATATATGGGTGGAAAATGCACAGTGTAAGGACACTCACTGAAAGCCTGAGAGCTTGAGGCTTTGAAAATACTTTTCTGGCGTTCAAGCATTATCACTTTTGCTAGCATCTTTTTTAACTTTCTGTTAATGTTGGCTCTAAAATCTTAACCTTCTTGGGACTGTTCCAGTGTCAAGTGGCCCAGGAAACTCATAACAAGAAAATTTTAGTTCCATGGATGTGATTTTAAATGGCCACAAAACAAAGTTCTCACAGAATCTTGTTACCCTGGGGCTTGCACTTGCCCATGTCAACACAGACTGTAACAATCAAGTGGAATATAAAATACATCTTGCAGTGTTTCATTTTTAGCATATTGTTAAACTCATACATTGCTTAATTTTAATTTGAAGAGTTGTGTTTCCTGACCAGACTTTTTAAAAAGTGTCTACTGATGAATTCTCAAAGTAAGCACAGAAGCCAGAGTTTTAATAAACTTCTAACTGAATCTTTATTGGTACAAAGTGTGCATTGCTTGTAGGTGTTATTCAGGCTAAGAAGCCAAATCATATTAACACAGCTTTATTACACAAAGTATCTAGGGGCCATAGATCTGGATATAGAAGACCAGGAAACCTCTCAGGAACTGATTCTCCTGCCTAAAACTATGAAGTGGAGCAATACTGAGAGAATGGGGAAACACCCCCTGTTCTGTTCTTTCCCATTCTTGTCCCCTCCTCTGAGCTTATTTATCTAAATGCTTACTTTATGAATAGATGATCAGCCAAGCACTGTGCCATGTCGCCAGAAAAAAAGCAGGGTAAGAATCTGGAGAAAAATTGAAGCTCTTGCTTAACTGTGGTATACTGTTAGTATTATCCTGATGAAGTTGGCTTGGGCTTAATTAGAAAAGAGTTTCTTATATCCAGCCAGAGTGTTAGGTCGTTAAATGGCCAGGAAACAACAAATACATTGGCAGGCAGCATATGGCTGGAAACAAGACCTCATGTCCCCAGAATCCTACCTTAAGCATGAAATCCCTAACAAGAACCCCCTGTCATCAGAGAGCCCACCAGTGCAGTGTTCCATCTGCTCCTATTACTGTTATTGCTGATACCACAGTGCCTAGGAGCCACCTCACAGAGCTTCCACAGAAGAGTCTCGTTTCCAGGAGTTACTCCCAGTGAGGCTGTTTCCAAAGGCCAAATCTGATCGAAATGTTGTGTGCAGTCACATATATCCATAGTCATCCTTTGAAAAAAATAGTAATAATAGTACTATGGTGAAAGCTGAATTCCTTGTAAAAGAGAAGAGAATTCTAAACTTGATAAGAGAACTGCTTTGACCTTTGCCCTGAATCCATTCGGAGGTGCATTGTTATAATTCTTTGTTTCTGATTTTTTTTTAAGTATAGCATTATTGCCTGAAATATAAACTAAGAATTGGCCTTCCATCATTATCTGATTAGCATTAAAGTTGACACAAAAACAGATAGAGCAAAGAAAATGCAGATAAAAGGCTGTCACTTCATSCCTAACATTTGATTGTACTGAAAATGGCATAAAAGAATAAATTAAGGATTTCATATTCACTTTAACTCTAACATTCTTGACTTTTTAAATGTGTCTCAAATTCAGTTATTAAAAAACTAGCTCTCTTCTAAGCCCTTTTAGAAACAGGAACATGGATCCTTATGGAAAAGGTACACAAACTTCAGCCCATGGTGGTAGGAGGAGGTTTCAGTATCTTTTGCTGTTCCCTATTTCCAAAATCACCCAAACTTTCATAGATCAGAGACAAAACACAGCAAAGGACACAGTAACTTACCAAACTCTCACAAGCAGCACTGATACAGAATAGTAATTCAAACTCTCTCTGGAACAGTTCATTTCCTCCACCATCACTATTGAATCTACTGGAACCTTTCAGCAAAATCGTCAGAAATTCTATAACAATGGAATTTCCCTAGTTTATATCTATATTTATATCTATCTATATCTATAGTATATATACCCAGTGTAGAATTAGGTCGTCCCAAATGATGAATGAAATTTGAATTAAACAAATCTTCCATCATTAAAAACAATCACTCGAAAAAAACTTTAAGCCTTTTTACTACTGAGAGGAGAAAATGTTTTAGCTTTCCCAAAATACTTCCTGTAACCTACTTTTCTTAGGAATAGGGATCTTCCTGCATAGTTACTAGACAGACAATATTTTTCCTTGGTGTTAGTCAAATATCACACACATATCTGACAGTACATTTGTAAGTAGGGGGCCCTAAAGATAAGTGGGATATTTGAAGGGAAACATAATGAGTAGAAGTGAGGAAGAAGGAGGAAAACAAACATGTGCTGAAAAATACAAGAACTTCCACAGCTCAGGTTCCAGGAGGCATTGTAAGTCTTTGGCATTGTTTCAAATTTTGAGGTCTGAAGGTGCTGAAGCAAGACTTCTAGATACACAAATTCAAGTGCCTGGTGGAACTTCAGACAAATTCTTTCTACCAGCTTAAGAAATGCCTCAGGAAATGTGTGTGCTCCTTTAAGAACTCTTGTCTCTGACGTTCTGAAAATGGCCAAGCTTTGATATAACTGAATCTGTTTCAAAAGATTATTTTTAAGGCAAAAAAAATCTCCGACAGAAAAGTTCTATTTTCAGTTGTTATTTGTTTCACTTTAATTCTACTGGATATTATGGTGTACAAGGACATAACTATAATATGATGTTCACAAAAGAAGAAATTGCAGTAATGTAGCCAATTCTCATCATAAAAATCTGGTGCTGTTATTAAATTTTTAATAAATATGTGATGACTTCAGGGTTCATTACATTGCTTTTTAAATTTCTAAACTGTATAATCCTGTGGTCCTCAAATATGAAGAAATATCTGTATCACTGAATAGGCACTTTGTACTCTACCACTTCCTCTGATTATAACTAAAAAGCTGCAAATATAACTTTCCACTTTTAAAAGTGAATTGCAGTGCAACTAAATCTCAGAAATCTACATGATTATTTAGATTACCAAAAAAAAATAAAGTGTATGTGAAAGACAGCCTTTATGTTAATTGTCTCATTGTATTAAGTATTATTGCTATATTATATGTGATATACAAATGGTTTTCCTGCTATACAAAGCACATTGCAGATTTTAACCGTTCAGTTTGTTTTCAGAGCTTTAGGACCAATTACTTCTCCTGACCATACCAATTTCTCTTTTTTCCAGATGAGATAATTTGGAAAATATTTAGATCTGAGTTTCTCAGGCTATCCAATAGACCCTGTGCACAGCTTTCAAACTACTTCTCTTTTTTCACTAAATTTGTGAATTTTCCATCCAGTTTTCATGCATTAAGACTCATCCAAAAAGTAGGTGATTAGACATTTTGTAAACTTGAACAGCGCTATAATCGTCAATAATATTTCACCAAGGAGCAAGAAAAACCTCTAGAAATACAATTTATGCTTTCTTATCACTTCAAGTTATTAGTTATAAGGACTTTATGATTTAACTTTCCTTATCTTTTTTTCTTCTTTCTCTAATATTTTGTCCATGCATCAGGGATGCATTGGTAATGTGTAGATGTTGGAGCAAGCTATGCTTTCGGCAGGCACTCAAAAATGTTTATGAAGGCAACACTTCTCAGTTTACCTGATCAACAGTCGTGACCTGAGATGATCAGGACAAATTAAACAGACAAATTTCTCTTCAGCTGAAACATGGTAGAGTGCTTTGTTCAAGCTGTTAGTCTTTTGAAATGGACTTTCAGATGACCTTTCCTGGAACATGTTCCTTGTCACAACATGAGTTAAGATTGGCTTTGACAAACATCCAGATGTCACGACATGCCAGAAGTCTAAGGCTGACTGTAGGCCAAGTTGATTCTGAGACAAGAGCTCAAGCACTAAAATTCTAGGTTTACAATTGTCTTAGGTGGATTCAGGCTAAGTTATAATACTTTCTGAAACAGTAGGGTTACGTATGTCTACAGACAAGACCAAAATCATTTTTCAGACAAGTTTCTGGTAGCAAAGGTGAAGGAGTTCTCATTTCAAATGTTGTATACGAAATCAAGTCCAGGATTTTACCTATGGCTCATCATGCATTTGTAAAGACTATGGGGATCATGTCCTTCTCCCAGTGGAAAATAAATCCATGAAAGTTCCTCATACTGTTTACCATAAGACTGTTTGCAAAGGAATACAAATTACTTAAACTTTGTTCTTTTATTCTGAGATAAAGGAACGATATGGCAAAAAAGTTCACCATTTTGCTTCACCATAGTAACACTTATCCACTGAATGACCAGACACTGGGTTGCTTTTCATTTTCCTGTGTACAAGCAGCCACCTTCCTATTTTTGATACTCTTCTTTTGGCCAGTCTATCAGAAGGCACTCAGCTATAAYTGGCAACGTACTCCATACCAGTCACATTCAATTCAGTATGAAGCAAACAGCAAGAAAAAAAAATTGGGAGCATTTCAATTAGCAGTGTAATGATCCTGAACTCACTGACCGGCATTCTATAGAGTAGTTTTGTCACCCTTTATATGTTGGTCCTCCTCCACAGTACCAGTACTTTTTGGTGTTAGATAAATATTTTGTATCGTTTATAATGTTCTTGCACTACTAAGTGAAAAGCAGGGATTTCAGGAATTAAGATTACCATTTTTCCCTGACTGATTTTATGCTGTTCCGCATCCGTATGATGAGAAACATAGGCATGGTTTGAACACCAATGTTCAAACTATTCATCAACAGCTTTTTGACATCTTTGAAATTTTGCTCTCTTTCAACCCTGTTTGTGGTATAGTATTTACATACTATCTGAAATGCTTGGTCACTGGCTTCTCATTCAAAATAGTTGCTGCCCATGGTGGGCACATAAGGCATTTTCCTGCTCTCTGACAAGGTAATGGACATTTTTAAATTAAAGAACAAATAACAAATAGGCATGATGACTAGCAAACACTTTCTTCATACATAGGAAAACAGATAGACCACCACAGGAATACTTGTGAATATCACACAAGAAAGAGATTGTAACAGTTGAATCAAAATACTTGCTGGGAATCTGAAGATCTCCAGACCTTTTGAGCCATTAACCATCCTTCCATACAAGTCACAATGTGCATTTCTCCTTACCAAAGAATGCATTTGGTGTAGTGTAAAATAATATGGTGGGCTTTTTCAAAGAAAGGGAAGATGTCTTTTCTGCTGAACAGATTTATAGTTATGTTGATCATGTTAATGACGAGGATTATCTGTTTTATGGTTGGGAATTTAAACTGCTTTCTGTGGGAGTGAGGAAGTCGTTCACTTCATTTCCTGCACAAAATTCAATTTGTCTCAGAATATTATGGGATTTTTTTATTGGATGGCTGAAAAGCGAGTAAAAATTTGCCACCTTCTGAAACACTAGGATACACAGCTAGCTTGATTAAGTATGACAAATTCCAGTTAATGAAAGTACAGCAGTATTAAACAATGTTGCTCCACATGTAATATATTGCTGATACTTTCACCAATATTGTTTGCAGCAGATTGATACATTAAGAGAAAATATGTCTAGATCATGCAGATTGGCACTATCTGAGTAATGCAAAATTCCAATACCGCAGACCATATCACACAAAAGAAACCTGTCTGATCTCTGGTAACCATCCCACCAAGCAGGATTGTAATCCCAGTATTTCTGTGAGTCAATGCCATGGCTCTATGACCCAGACTTGTAACAACCCCATTTTTTCCCTTCCTTTTGCCAGTGCACATGCCAAAAGCAGGACACAAACCTTCTGATAATTACTTTGAAGATTTTGGAATTTCCAGACAGCAAATGTCAGAGGACATTGCCTGTAAAGTTTGTAGGCATCCAAAACACTTAACAGGCTAAAACAGTCCCATAAAGAGTGTAAATGATGTTTGTGCATTTTGGTAAAGCAGGAAGTCACATAAATAATCATCTTCAGTAAAACAGTTTCTAGCAATTAGAATCAGAAAGTGAAATTTGTCTTACTGGAAAAGGAAAGAGGAAACACTAGAACTGGGGGGGGAAGGGGCAGGGAGAGGGAGGAAGGTGGGGTTTAGTGATTACATTCGGAAGCAGAACAGAAAGGGATAAAAACAACTTTTAAAACACTTTTCTGTGTGACAGAAAATGAGCTTATCCATACATACACAGAAAAATCTTCTCTTCTGGCAAATTCATTCCAAACCAACAACTGGATTTCATTACAAAAGGAAAGAGAAATTGGAGAAATTCACATTGCGAGAAAAGCACTACCTATTTGTAACTTATTTTCCACTGAGCTACAGTGGAGCTTGCACCATTATCAGGTCCTGAAGAGTCAATGAAATAGAGCCGTTTCTATTTTAATTCATACTCTAGGTGCAGAGTATCACAAGATTATCCTCCAGAGAGAAGAATCTTTAGCATTAAATATGAGTCTTTTAAAAGGAACACAACTTTTAACTCTCTGAGTGTAGACAGATAAACTAGAAGATTATGCAATGGCAGTAAAGCCAAAGATGCCTATTTCGAAATAGATCAGCTGATGAACAAATCTTCCCTGATTTCAATAGGCAGGACCCTACATTCAGCAGATATCTGCTTTCCTTCTCATGCCAATGAGCTCGTAATACTTGGACAGCATTTGGAAAATAATGTGTTTTGTTGTGGTGGTATAGATGGAGACTAAATGCAGGGATATTGACTGAATTACCCTGGTTTTACAGCAGTGTAATTTTTAGCAGAATCAGGCTTCATGTTTCTAAATATTTTAGTATTTTATGAATATAAGAGATAAGACAGTCTGCTATACTTCAGCTGCTATAATTTTTTTTTCACTAGAGTCTCAATGACCCCTTCTTAAAATTAGTCCGCTGCTTGATTTGTATTCCACAGAGTGCTCATTACAGCTGCCATTAGTGCACAAAATCCCATGAACATACAAAATTACCCTAAAAATTGGCAATTTCAAGCTTTCATTAGAAGGTCTTTCTCACAGGTTGAAGTCAGTCAAACACTAAGTAATTAAGACAATTTGCTGCAGCGTGACTGTATGTTTTCAAGATATTCCCACAAGAAATGCCATGGGAGACATCTACAATAAAATTTTCTTATGAAGCTTTCTTCTTTTTTTGTACTGTTTTGGAGATGGAATTGCAGAGAACATGGCACTTTACTCTCCAGTCTGAGCATCCCCCAAGAGCTTTACACTGGCAGTCCATTTGCAGCTGTTTTGACAACTTTGCAGTAACTGAGCATCACCAGTATCACTTATAGCCAGTAGTCCTGCTTAACAGAAGGCCAGTAAAGTTACTTCAGTTCAGGATTGTGTTAATTTCCCTTGGAGACTCTTGAGAGTACAGGTACAGGAGGCCTGCTTTGTTACTGGGTTTATTTTGCTTTGGTTTTGGGTTTATTTTATTCACCATTACCTCCCCTCACTGCTCACAGATTCCCTGACCCTTGAAGGGTCTTTTTATGTGCAGACAAAGAGGATTAGATGAAGCCAGAGTTTCATTTCCTTATAGTAACCAGAAAACAGAGAAGAAACCTAGGGAATATACGAAATGTTGTATTAGCCACTGCTGTAGGCTGTAAAGACTACAGACATTCCAGAACTATGTTGATTAGTAATTAGCACAAAGCAGATGGGAAATCATGCTGTCTCCCCAGGAAGTTAATGCAAACTAGTTACAGTATTTATATGTTGTTGAGACTACCCTGCTAAAATGTGTTTTAAATAAATAGCAGAACTGAAATTATCTTGACATTTCAGTTAAAAATAGGTAAAACCAAATATTGAATTGGAAATTATCTTCAAGTTTATGCTGAAAAGAGATCAAGACTTCTCTATATTCATAAATGATCATTCTTGGGTTTAAATCCTATTTAATTTTTACAATATGTTTTCGAAGGTATCTGCTTTAAATCTAGGCTTACTTGCCATTTCTTAAGAGGACTAAATCTGCTATTGCTCACTACGGACCCTGAATATGATTAATGAAAGATTCATTCTCGACTTGACTGGTACACTGCTGTCATATATATCACAGAATGTTGTGTACCTTTGTTATTCAAAAGATTGGATATTCAGAGAATTGCAACTAATTCTAAAGGCTAAGGAATTTGAGCTACTTTTGAAAGTTGTTTTGAGGTGATCCCAAAAAGCCAGGCTAGGAACTCCCTTCTTTTTGTACAAACAGGGTTCTCTCTACCATATCAATCCTGTAATGAGCATGGAGAGATACGTTCCCTAGTTAGGTGGGCCCTGAAATTTTGGGGATGAGTGGTTGATTAAAACATATGCCTCTTCTGGGATGCTCTCATGYGAGAATAACTTAAATGGGTATGTCTGATACCAAGTCTAACATACATGACTGTTGGCCTGTCAAGACTGTGATAAATGCCCAATAATGACAGAAATTGGAAGACAGAATTAAATACTTGATATTTTGTAAACTTTGGAATATAGAGCCTCCTCAAATCTCATCCTCACTGAAAAAAAAAAAAAAAGAGTACACAGGAGGGCTGTGTTGGATAAAACATTTGTTGTTTTGATATAAGCAAGTTTTTGCAAAATGAGTGATAGTTTACAGACTATGAATCCTTACTACATACATGCATATATCTTCTAGGACTACAAAAGAAACAGAAGCCTCCTCTGATAGAAGAATTAAAAAAAGGTTTTAAAGTAATTTTTTTCTAATAGACAGTGAACTTCCTACCTGATATAATAAGCATGTCCATTCTCAGACCATAGTAAACTAGAATAAAATTTCATTAACTGCTTATTTTTGTACACAATTATTTCTGTTTCACAGATTATTTCAAAGAGCATGATCAGAGTGATCCTGAACCCTCAGGAGACAGCACCAGATACTATCAATCTATTAAGAAACATTTTGAGGAGAAAAAAAGTGGATCATCATCTTTTGTGTCCTCCATTGAAGATGAACAAAAGCCTCTGTTCTCTGGGATAGCTGATTACCCATCTGTAACAGAGAAAACCACAGAGATGGACTTTGAAGAAATGGATCATGACACAGAAGTAATTCTTATTGACAAAAGAAGCAGTTCTTGCAAAGGTAATCCAACTGTTGCTATTTTGTAAAGTTTGAGCAGACATCTTTTTAGTCTGATTAACAAAATTCATTTTCTGAATGGTTCTCTTGATTCTTTACCTAATATTTACTCCTAAAAGCTTAAGAAAAAATATTTTACATCAAAAAATTATTATTTCTCAAGACGATTAATGTCGTTTAATTCAGTGGGAACTGGATTACAGTTCTGTGGGACTAGATTATAGAACCTTCAAAAGGTCATTCTATTGTTGTTAGTAAATCATCTTGCAACTGAATTACCTCAGTGATTTAATCCAGCTCTTTAAAATTATCCACTGGTACTGGACTTCACTAAGTGCCCATTGATGAAAACTGCACTCAAAGCAGTAAAGAATTTCCCAAAGGTTATTTGATGTGTCAGGGTTGGATGACAGTAAAAAATTTTAGATAATGAGAGGTAGACTAGCTAAACCTAGTGATAGTTACACATGCACTAAAAATATGTTTTCACATAACTAATTTTATTTTATGCATTGACAAGACACAAAAAATAATTCATAATAGCTTGAAAGAACACTATCCTGTTTTGCTGCACCTGATGGTTAAAGGCGTGCCATTACACCACACAGAACGAATCATGACTTCCATAAGTAACACACAACAATAAAGATTTGAGCTTTTGTATATGACAAATTATCAGGAACTATTAAGCGATCTCAGATATTTTTACATAGAGCTAAATCACATGATTAAAATTACATCTAATAGACTAAAATATTAATTTTCTCAGTGATGTGAAAGGAAATTAATGAAAAACCCTGGATTAATATACAATTTAAATATTGCTGCAAGTTCATTCGTAATTCTTTCAGTCTGAAGGGAAGAATTACATATTTATTGTTTAATGCTGTTTTCCTCAGCAGTTTCCATTGAGGCAATTTAACCATTTCATCATAATTCAATAATCTTTAGGCTCTCAGGCTATCATTTTAAATAAACCTAATGATTAATCAGACCAAACAATAATTTTTACATCTCACAGGTATGAATATGTGAAGTCTTGTCTCCTCAAGTTAAGGCTCTGTAAATCTGCACCACAAAACTTGTTGCATACATACTGCAATAGGAAAGCTTACCTTTCCCCTACCAATAGCCAGAAATGTGTCCTTGCAGCTATAGCAACGTTTTCCAAGGCAACCTATTGCAGATTTTATTTGAGCTAAATTTAGCATCTCTAAAGGTTACATATTTTGATTAAGACCACACTCTTTTTTCCACTTTGTAATTTAGCACTTCTAGTAATGTGTATGAAAGGTAATGAGCATTCTTGCAAAATTTATAAAATCCTCCAAGGTCGGCAAGATTATCTTTTACTGATATATGTTTTAACACAAATTCTTCCTTCTCCTATTAATTAGAGATTGATTAAAAACTTACCATGAGTAGTTACAAACATAATGAAATTGTGAAAAAACCTCTGCTTTTATGTATCCTCATATATTATTGTGCCTTATAAATCTTGGATACAAATGCACTTGTATAAAGCTACTCCAATTCATTACCACTGTGACTGATACATATTTAATTATATTTTGTTTTGTTTTAAGCTTTGGTCATTACTTCAATGAATGGAAAGACTATTAATAATGTATTGTATAATGTGGGCAGAAACAGTATAAACATCTCTCTCATAATCCTAGAATGCAATTTTTAACTTTTAAACATATGGCTCTTTTGTGAAGACCTGAGAATTTTTCTGTAGCTGTTAGCTATATGATAAGGAAAAATGCCATTTTCACTTGGTCATTATTTGTGCTAAAAGACTAATTCTTGAATTTTTCAAGTGAACTTAGTTACACATTTATTAATTTAGTTCTGAGTCTAAGATTCTTCAAGCCCTGGAAGGCCGGACTTGATTATAAAGTTATAGCTGCTGATGGGCTTTTCTGGAGTTACTAACATATATGAAATACCTGAAAAGACACTTAGATGAGTAAAATACCACATTTTACAGAGTATTAACTTGCTTATGGTGTGTGAACTTATTTTGTAATTTGAGTGCCAATTCATTTGCTTTCTCACAAATTAAGCGTCTATTACAAAAGTCTCCAAATACATATTCTGGGACAAAAAACAGCTATGATTTCCCTGAGATAATCCATGGCATTGAAAATATGTGATTTTAATGAATGATTTATTGTGTAAAATAACCAATATCTTGGTTTTTACAGGACATTAAAAAACAGTGAAATGCTCTTTAAATTCACTCCCTATAAGTCTACTGGATTTGCAAAATCCATTGCACCTAAGTCCATAGCTTGAAATTTTACCCCTGAATTTGTCATAGTATGTTCCCTTCAGTTTGCTGAGAGCTTTCCAACTTTTCCTTGGACACAGCAAATTGTGCCATGTGTGCCTCCTAAAACCAAATTACATGGCTTCTATGCCACTCTTTATCTCTTCTGTTGGCTTAAGTGCCTGAGAAGCAGAACAGGTTTCTGCATAGCCAAGATGAAATCTCTTTCCTCTTCCTTCTGCCCAGTGCATAAAATCAGTTATAGGTCATGTCACATGAAATTCAAACATTCTCCACAGCTCCAGGAAACCTTCTACCATCTGCTAACCAAAGATCAGATAATGCAATTACGACCTTTCTCTGATTTAAAAAAAAAAAAAAGAGAGGGAGAGAGAGAGAGAGAGGAAAGTCTCCCCTTACACTTGGAATAATGTAGTGAGAGCTCCCCTTCCTGGCTAAATCTACTTGAAACACTAAATCTGAGCAGAAACTTTTTTTTCTTTTTTTTCTTTTTACTTAGAGAAACACTGCTCAAAGACATGTTTGAAAAGGATTAGCTATTAGCATTTGGACAAAGCTCTTACATGTCACCCACACTCTGGTTTTTTTTCCTCTTCTCTTTGAAACATGGCTCTGGCTGCTATGGTTGCTTAGAAAAATTTCACAAGTGTGAAATGAATGTAACCTATGCTGAGTTAACAGTGTGCAGTGCCAAGAGAAGTGTTAGGAGAAGCTCTGAGCAAATCATTCAGGGACTGATGCGGGATTCAAATCCAACTGCTGATGCCTTATATGCAGTCAAGGATTTTGTCCAGCTGTATGCTGAAGCAGCAGCCTGAGTGCAATAAGAATTTTAATATGTTCTAAAACTTCATGTAGTTAAATAATTACAAATACAACTCTAATGGGAATAGTATTGAGCAGATGTTAAAGTTTAAACAGCCTTTTTTATCACAACAGAGACGAATGAGCGGTACTGAGCAATTTTGACTGTTTGCATGACAGATTAACTCAAAGTAAACAAAGGGGCAGGGGGGCAGGGGAAGCAGTAGAGAAAGCACTGTTCAACCTAAGTATGTCACCTGTAGCCTCTGCAAAGGTCAAAGCAAGATCTTCATTCTATACTTGATAAGTGCAACAAGTATATCACATGATAATTGACGTGTAACCTTTCATCAGCTTGGTGAACAGGAGAAATTGGCATAGAGCCAAGAATGTAAACTAATTTATCAATCCACAGAGGGGTAAATTAAGCCAATTGAAAGAGGAAGGAGAAATAGCTCAAACCAGAAGTCCAAGCAAAAGGAAAGAGTGTCCCTGAGTTCTGTTTGGTAGTCATGCGCAGTGTTTGATCACAGAGATCCGAGAACCTGGAGGATCGAGAGGGATGAAATTTGGGCTCAGCAGGTATAGGGTGAGACCTGGAGTAATCATCATCATTTTTTTCACAAAGGGCTGGATGTAAAGAAATAAATATAAATTACTCATATAAAGAGTGTTTTTAGATACTTCTTATATTGTATATAAAATATGTAGGGTTTAGAAAGTTAACTAAATTCAGCAAGGAAGCTGAAATTCTGCAGTCAAATGCTAATAATGTGAGGTTTTTTTAACTTGAAATCAATTTATTGTCTCTATCTTAATCCAAAATTTTATCTGCAAACAAAAAAAAATGAAAAAAATTGTTTACCATGAAGCTTCATTTAATATCAAAGTGATCTCTGCCTGACCCAGCAATGCTGAATATTTCATTCTTTTAGGAGTCCCAAATTATTAAACAAAATGAACAGACACCTTTCACCCCACAGTACTGTAAGAGTATCAGAGATGTGCTTTACACAATGATGTAAAGGTTGGGTGGGAGAATAGTGATGCTAAAAGCTACATCAATGAAAATCAATTTTTGTTTATGAAAATAATAACCAGTATACTTTTGCAAGCAGTAAGAGCTGCATTAAATGGCCCTTGTCTCAGAGAAAACATATTACACTTCCCCAGCCTAAGACAAGTCGTGTTACAGTTATGGGTAAGAAGGCAGCTACCGGAGGCCTGGCACCTTTCTCTAGAGGGGGCATTCCAATGCACTGTAACACATGCCCAGTGCTGTAAATGCAGCAAATCCTTCTTTTACACCAAAGAGTTAAACAGTAAATACACTTCAATAGCACATTCAAGGGCAAGAGAAGGGGTCTTAGTCAGGCCTCTGAAGCACACTATCAAAGATATTCAAGTACATCATTTAATGCCTTCAGGTTAGAACAAAAATTTCTAATTTCAATGGATAACAAATTGCTAAAAAAAAACCACTTCGAGAAAATTGGGGATTCGTTTGTAAAATAATAGAAATAAAACTAAAGAGAAGCCATTCAGTGGCAGAATTCTGATTATGTTGACTAGACAAAGCTGCTTGTTTATCTACAACTTCAAAACATTAGCATGTATGTGACCATTTTTATCTTTCCATAAGGAGTAGTAAGGAACAGAGATGTTCAGACAGTGTGCCAGTGTACCAATTTGACTTTCAAGGTTTTGAGAAACATGAGTAAGTGGGATGCTTGAGAGGTGCCAACCCCTCTCTAACACTATGTATATAAACCTATACTTTTATATATTTTGTTTTTCATCAGATATCAACAACAAAAGAAACTGGGAACAGGAGAACATTCAGGAGTACCAGGACTCCCCAGTTCAACCAGCATTATCCCATGTTACATGGGGGATCTGTGAAACTGAAAGTGATTTTATATATGGGGAAGTGGAGAATCGATTAGATTTACTTCAAGAACAACTCAACAGGTAAAAATAGAGATAGGACCAGAAAAAAACTTGTGTGAAAGAGCACATAATACAACTGATATTGATGATGCTACAGGAGGAATGAGGTTGTGTAGGAAGTTTCCAAAAGCATTCAGATCTTCAGAAGCTCAAAAGTACAAAAATATGCCTGATGGGAATGTCACTTCATTGTCTATAAGTATTCCGAGAAACCCATATATCACCTAAGTTAAGCTTTCCAGCATCTTGGAAAAAACAGTTCTGGGAATTCTGGGTACACCGTTTTTAATTCATTGACAGAATATTCACATTTCTTACCTCTAGGAACCCACATTAGCTACTCTGAATGGCCTTACAGTAGAGCATTTTTCCTCAGCTGACTGTTTTAGAAGACCATCTTTTTAACCAAGAAGTTGTACTGAAGCACCTCAGATTGTTAAATTTAAATCTCAGCTCATCCAGAGTGCTGTTCCTAGATCATAGAATCATCAAATGTTTTGGGTTGGAAGGGACATTAATCATCTAGACACAAAATGGCAATTTTCAGTATCTTCAAGATCTGAAGTACTTTTTCTTTCCTAGAGACCCAAAGTACACCAGCTGCCTGCTTTTAAAAATGTATTGCAGATGAATTCTCTTTTTGATGCATTAACTTTTTTGCAACTCTATAATAAGTAAGACATGGGAGTATGCAAAGGCAAAATGCTTATACCTGTTACAACAGAAAAATGATGCTTTCTTTATCAGAAGCCAATATTACCTTTGCTTAATACTGATATATTACTCTTTACTGGCAGCTAAGCAGCATACCTTAGAGCATCTTAGAAATATGGGTACAGAATTTTGATCCATCCTGCACTGTAATTTAACATGTAACTTCACTTAATTTTAAATTGATCTATGCTCAAGACTATGACTTTTTTCATTATTTTCACTACACAATCCATTATTTTCAATATTTTTCCATGACGAATACTACGACACACATTCAGTCCTAATTATACTTTAGTAGCTCTTCACTGGCATTCTGTGCTGTATATTTTAGCAATCAGTTTAAAGCCAGGTTAACTGCATATTGATTCCTTCATCTATCAGAAGCCAATAAAACAAGAGTATTTTTCATTTGTGAATATGATATAATACATTAAAAAGACACTTCTAACACATAACCCTAAATTGCTGTAATTTTTAATTGCAGTAAAGTCAAGTAATCTAAGAAACTGTAAATATCACATAATTAAATGCCTGCAGGATCACCATCAACACTATGTAGTCTTTCAGTTACATTTCATTTCCTGACATCTTAAGCTCTTGAAACTGAAGTTATACCTCTAACTTATCCATAGTCTTATCAAATTATCCCTCAAGTTCTCAGTATTTTCTTCTGTGAGAGAATATAATTGTCACTGGCAAACTAAGAATTAAATTTTTTTATGTATGTTATTAAATCATTTCATCTTTAACTCTTCTCATATTTTAAAACTTTTCATGTTTTTGAGATTTTGGCCCTTGCTAGGTTTTCTATGAATATAACAGACAATATTCTTTCCTGCCTATGTCAGATCTGACTTGCTAGCTTATAAAAAAGCATGGTCACTTCTCGCTGAACTTTTCCATGCCAAGTTAGAGGCTTGGCGTAACACTCAATTAATAGACATAGAGGGCTGGAAAGCCACTGTACAAGGAATATGTCCCTAGAGTTACCTCTGTTTCTCTTCTTTAAGCAATTGGAATTTCATGGAGACTATGGGACAAGCATCTAAGGTTCTCCTGTTTGTTTGGGTGGCATAACATGGGTTTGTCTTAAATTTTGGAGAATGGAAAGGAAACTTTTATATGCAATGATTATGAATAAAGACTACCAGAGATACTCATTCATTTGAAGTGCCAGGAAACTTTCAAATACTAACAAAGTAAGAAGGGAGCGATTTTACAGTTAATTCAAAGTCAAAGACAATCTTGAATGCACATTCTCCAGTGCTGCCTTTTATTCACTGAGGTGTTAAGGCCCAGGTTTAGCAGATGGAAGTTCTCTGGATGGTGGCATGCTGCTGTTGCTGCAGCATTTTCCCCTGTGGCATCAGCACTTGTGTGAGAACAGCACTTTTGCAAGTGGCAAAGAATCCAAAGCAGCTGAACAAGAGGGCGAGTAGGGCACGACAGACTCTAACATCAGTCTGGGTTTGGGCCTTTTTCTCTGAGAGCTGGTGCCACAAAACCAGCTTCTCCTGATAAAGGAAGAAATAGCATCCTAAATACACTTTGGGCATACCTTTGGTATTAATTTCACAGATGCTTTTATAAATAAATGACACAGGCAATGGACAACTCGAACATGATAAAAAATAACATGAGTGCGGCATGTGGTAAAAGCAAAACTCTGACTGCACAGGATCAATTCTGCTGCTACAGGGAGCCCAGGCAGGAACATTCACAACATTTAAGGCTGCTGACAAAGATTTGTTTACTCTGTCAGAAGCTGAGTTGCTGTACAGAAAGCTGTATACCTGCACTACAGTCTGTCATAGCATGTGCTGTAGCCTTCCAGCAGCTGGGAAGGCACAATAGACATTGCCTATTCCTGAATTTGTCACAGATCTTGGCAAGACCATTTGAAAATCATTTCAGTGCTATGGAATTGTAAGTATAATCAGCTCAAGTGTTTCAGAAGTCATGTAAAAATTTATGAAAAGGCAAAAAAAAAGATTTAAAAGGTACAAAATTTGAACATCAGAAATGCTGACATTAATTCTGAGGCCTGAATAAGTTTGAATAAATTCTCACAGTATTGAATTCACTGAATTGGGCAGTTGGGTTTTTAATGCTTTTGGAAGCATATTTCATTTTCTAACTGTGGAAAAACACAAATGCAGTTTCTGCTTATTTCAGTGCATTGTAGTAGCATGTTAGAATTCATTGTCAGATGCATCAAAATAATGTCCCATGCTCAGCCAGTACAAATCGATTTAGTTAAAATGACCAGAATACATTTATTCCAGTTATTTTCAACCAGTCCCTCACGTTGCTTCTTGTTGCAAACATAACGCAGAGTGATGAACTCAATGTAGCAAAAACCAGAGACAAGTTCACAGGTTTGTTCTGCAAAGGAAAGGGAGATCCAGAAGCCTTGGAAGGGCTCCGTACTCCCTCTACTGTTCTCTCCTCCTTAAGACATGGTCATGCCACAACAAGCAATGGTTTTATCAGTAAGGTGCAGGTCCCTCTTGAATGCCCCTGTAATTGGTGTGTAAAATATGCCTATTTCTGGCCATGAGTTAACTGATTTCATGTTCCTTGTCTAGGCTTGAATCCCAAATGACTGCTGATATCCAAACCATCCTGCAGCTTCTGCAAAGGCAGTCAGCGCTCATTCCACCTGCCTACAGCATGGTGACAGCAAGTGCAGAGTACCAACAGCCGGCAATCCGGGTCATACAAAAGCTTCAGCCTGCAGTATCAATTAAAACAGACAGAAGTTTCAGTCCTTCATCTCAGGTGAGTACATGTCCAGTAAAACCAAACGAGGTTTCCTAGTCTTTTTACCTTATGAGGAAGAAATTCATACCAATCTAGGTGCTGGTTCACTAGTTTAAGGAATATGAAATTATTATTTTGATCTAGCACCTCCACAGTGGGCTTAGACAACACAGTTTCAGAGGCCACATTTTCTATGAGGGTTCTAGAGATTCATACAATGATCTTATAACCAGACAGATTTACTTTATTTTCATGCTCTTCACAAAAGGTAGCAGAAAAGGAATCCAAATTGTTAGAATGCTCAGAATTACACAATTCTGGAGTTACGCTCTACAACAAAACTTCAAGAATGTTGAGATCCACACTCTTAGATTGGGTCTTGTGTTGGTTTGAATGTGAACCAGCAGGGAAATTAACCCCACACAAAAATACCTCGAGAGATTTTAGGTCAAAATTACGATTTTAATAAAAAGGTTAAAATAAATGCAGGAATACAGAAACACCGGCCTAAACAAACCGATGGAGTCACAGTACAACCTGACACACCATTGACCAGGGTGGTAGCTGTGTAGTCCTGTTGAAAGCAGTAGTCCCAAAGAAAGGCCTGGTCCGCTGAGTATCCAGTGATGGTGGTCCCATCCTCTGGTAGTCCAGTGGTGAAGGGTCCCGTCGTGGTGGTTCAGAGTTCTCTGGCTTTCCAGTCGTCTGGAAGTCCAGTCCTGGTAGTCCAGTAGACCAGTCGAGTCCAGCCCAGCGGAGTGGAGTCCAGTCAAGTGGAGTAGTCCTGGTAGACCAGTCGAGTCCAGTCCAGCGGAGTGGAGTGGAGTGCTTTCTCCCATCTCAAAGCCTGCTTTTACGTCGTGTTCCTTGGCTGGTACCTCCCCCAGTGGCGGGGACTTCCACAGTGGAAGAGGATTTTCCCGACATTCTGTTGGTTGCTTCGGCAATGAGCTCACATGAGGCTTCTCCAAGGAGCAAATGGTTTCTGACATTCTATTGGTTGGTGTTTTATCTTGTTCAGTAATGGGCCATTAGCTGAGATGATCTGCTCAGGATGGGTGGTTCCTGCTGTCGGCTGGAATGGTTATCTCAGCTGAGATAAGGAGTACCACCCTACCACACATAAGCATAGTCTCAGGGCCCAGGTGTGTAACTGTGAAAGATTCAGCTTATCGAGGAAATATGTGGGTGGTGATGGAATATATGGTCCTTTTATGGTTAACCCAGGACAGGTCTCAAGACTAATCAGTCCTTCAGAAACTGCTCCTTATGTGTGTATCTTGATGTCATATGAGCAAGTCTGAGGAGATATCCAGGCCTCTACAATTAATCAACAGAATTGCATTCAATTACATTAAATCAAATGCAGTACCATGTAAAAAATATTTCAGTACACTGCTTAATTTTCAAAGATGCTTTTCCGTCAACCATCTGAATGTGCTAAYTTTGAGCAGAACAAGAGCCTGGAAGAGACTAATTTAATTATTGTCATCTTGTTTCTTCTCATCCCTTCCAGTGTCCTGAATTTCTAGACGTTGAAAAATCAAAACTTAAATCCAAAGAATCCTTCTCAAGTGGAGTGCATCTGAACACAGCCTCAGAAGACAACCTAGCTTCTTTTTTAGACCAAGAACGTGACCAGTCTGTAGAGCATCCCCCACAGCATCGTAAAACTTGTCTCCCGCCAGTTAGGCACCCTTCCTTGCCAGAATCTTCACTAAGCACTGTAGGAATCTTGAGTCTTCATAGGCATGTTTCTGATCCTGGTCTTCCTGGGAAATAGTACTTTTATACTATTACTTCACATAAAAATGTAAGTGCTTTTAATGGCTGTTTCTCCTTTTTTTTTTTGTATTTAAATCCTCTATACTTGACTCAGGGGCTACAAGGAATATACCATTATATGCAAAAGTACTGTATATTTTCCTAAATCTGAAGCTTGTAAGGTAAAGTTGAGCAGTTCTGATGTAAATATATATATACACACACTAACTGTATGTTCCAAATGTAAAACTGCCAGCATTCTCAAGGCACCTTATATTTTTATTTTTTTTTAAATAACATGCATGTTCTGAAACTACAGTTTACGTTGCATGGAGATTACCATTTACTGCTGTCATGGAAATAGTATTTTATTGTGGATATGTCTTCAGAGCAAATAGGAGACCAATAACAATAATTCACATAGAAAAACTCCTACCTGACCAAGCTAAAATTCAAGCAAAATGCTCTTCTAGCTCACTTTTGAAAATTGATTTATCTTTCTTGTAGTGAGCTTTATATAATAAATCACAATGAGTCTGAATCTAAAGAAAGAATAAGGTAACCAGGTCTTCTGGGCTTGAAACAATTAGGACAGAGAAAAAAACTTCCTTCCAAACCAGCTGAAGTAGGGCAGTATTTTAACAGACAGGAAAACTGCCATGTGCTGGAAAGTATCACCATAGGTCACATCCACAAAACAGCATTAAATTGAATCATTTGTTTCCACTACATGTTGGTTTTGGGTTTTTGTATTGTTATTTTTTTTTAATTGCATCATAGAAGTCAGCTGTGATGAGCAGACAGGTACTCTTCATCTGTCATACAAACATAATCAAATGCAATAAACCTAGTTTCTATGTAATACAGAAGACTGTGTTCCTTTTGTTCAATACAAATTATTAACAATCTGTTTTAATTTAAAAATACTTTACACTTTTTTGTTTTATATTTATTAGGGTGGCTGTTTGACAGTTACCTCTTTGTACTGACCAGCCCCTCTAGGATGCTCATACACATGCACCACGCACGTGTTCCTGGAGGTGTGCATGTGTGTATTTTATATATGTACATAGGTGTGTATGTATGTGTATGTGTATATATATTTATATACACACATACACACAAGTGTGTGTATATACCTACACTTACATGTAGGAATATAGATATAGAGCTATATATATATATATGTATATATGTAAAATCACTTTCAGGAACAATTGTAAACTTTCTTATTAAAAAATGAGTAAGCTTAGCTTGTGTCCAAAGCTGACTACATTAGAATAAAATGATCTAAGGTCTGTAGGCTTTAAATACAGTATGTACTGTATGTGCATAATGCTTTGTGAATACTTAGATTTAATTTTATTAAAATATTATTCTGCTTCAAATGTTGTGTTTATTTTAGAAGGAAATGACTTTTTTATTACTGCTTTTAAATATTTAAAAGTGTTCATATGATTTTCTAATCTTATAGCTTTAATGTGAAATTCCTCTAGGATGAGAACTGGTTACAGAAAAGCAYGTAATCCAGTTAGTGGGGGAGCACATAAATTTTAACTGAAACTAAACCAAACCCTCTGTCCTAAACCAGAGCAACAGAGAGATGCAATCGTGGTTGTCCCTCACACAGATACATACATTGTATGTTGGGGTCAGAATGAAACATGACACTTCCATCATACACAGCCAGTAGCTAAACCCAAGGTGGGTGAATCTTCCCTTATTTAAAATGAATGTGAATGTTGAGCTACCGAGCACGGCTCCGCTTTACCTTTACTTTTAAAGATACAAAAATGAATTAAGTCAATACCTTTGTCACTGAAAAGATAAACCAACCCTTCCCATACAAGATCAAATTTTCTTCTGCCTCATGCTACTGTCGATTGTTGAAAGGTCCAAATGCTACAACAGGCTGACTGCTCTTCTACCATGATGACAGGAGGTCTGCACTGCACAGTGCCTTGCAGGATCAAATCCGAGAGACCAGTCAGAATCTCTGCGGGCATATACCCCATTGAAACAGGAGTGCTGAATAACAAATAGCTTCCAGGGGGGTTTTTTGTTGGTTGTTTTTTTTATTTAAATAGCAAGTGTTAACAACTTCTGCTCTATCTCAGCCTGGTAACTATCATTAATGTCTGTTACAAGAAATAAGTTAACACATTTTCTAAAAAAGTATTTACTGTTATGCTACATTCTAAAAAGTCTCATATAAATAAAAATAAAATTAATTTTAAAAGTACAATGCATGAGATTGCTTTACAAAATGCCTTTTGTCCAATTACATCACTGGGTATTTCATATTAATGCAAAGAGACTGAGCAAAAYAGGTGTACTGGGGAAGCAGCACTGGGGAAGAGGAAGAGCGACAAGTACTGCAGTCAGTCCAGGTGAAGGAAAAGCTCCATTCCTTACCCCTGTTTTTGGCTCAAAGAGGCTTTGTTCCTTCCCTTGTCCTTGTTCCAAGAAGAAAAATCTCAAATGGATGCAAATAAGGGAGACTTTATAATGTTATGGAGATTCTAGGCTCCCTAGACACCTGCCAAGGAATGTAGAAATGAAAGATGAAAATTTGGTGGCAACACTCTAGCTGCCCCTTTGGTGCCAAAGAAAGATGTGACTTCTCAAGTACCTTCCTTTCTTGTTGAGGTTCAGTGAAGTACATGAAGACCCACTGCTTCAAGTTTTTTTCTTCCAGAAATATGTACAAACCATTGGATTTGGAAATATGTTAATTTTCTAAACAGCAAAAATTGCCCCTTTTATTTGTGGTTGGTTTTGTTGGGATTTTTTGTGGGTTTTTTTGAAGGGGTGGGCCTTCCAGTCTGTTTTTCACTAGACAGAAATGGGTCTGTGTTATCCAAATCAAACTGGGAATATTGTTAAGGGTTGTATACTCACACAGCTGTAACATATCCATGGAAGCTTTCAGAACTTTAGGATGCAAGTTTTGGGTTTGCTTGAACTTAGGTATACTTGGCTATTTATATTTAAAACCTGTGGCTAAAAATACCTATAAATTATAAGCTGTAGATACAGAGAAGCCTCCTGAAAATTCAGGAATAGCTAAAGTAGCTGAAGTACAAAAGCAATTTGGACAATCACTTCAAATGTGAGAGGTGAGACTGTACAGATCAGCAGAGCTCTTAATGATGTTCATTGGCTCCCATCAGTTACGGATGTAGCAAAGGACAGATTGTGATGCTTTTCAATAGTTAAGCTGTGCAGCAGCCTGGACTGTTTGGATGTCCACATTCACCTACAGACACAGATTTATGGTAACACACAGCAGTCATGTGTCTTGACCGTCCAAACTCTGCTGTTTCCAAGAAGCATACACCCAACTGCATGTCTCTTCCCTCCCATGTTCCCTTTCTGTTCACTTTGCAAACACGTTTTCTGGTCTCCCACCTCACTGCTGCTGCCTACGGATGAACCTGTCTTCCCTTTTCCTGCTGCAGATTATCCCAGCAATCTCCTCACTCTGGTGAGCACTCATCAAAGCTCCTGTCTGATTCACCAGCACCATAAGGAACATACAAAAAGCTGAAAAGCACTGCTTGGCATGGCCTCTGCCTGCCTGCTGAGGTGAAGCAACTGGACTTTCACCCACTGATAAATTGTATGTCCTCTCATTTGAGCTGCTGAGCTCTAAAATGCTGGACACGAATAGAATCGCAGGAGACTGCGATACCAGCACAGCAGAAGACACGATTCCTCTCATGACAGTTGTACTTAATACCACACCTGCAGATCGGCATCCCTGATCTCTCTATCCTCTCCTGTTCAATATTCTTACGCTGTGAACAGATGTCTACACTGCACGGTGCTGTGAGGTGCTGTGCGGTGAGGTGCGGTGCTGTGCGATGAGGTGAGGCGCGGTGAGGTGCTGTGCAGTGCGATGCTGTGCAGTGCTGTGAGGTGAGGTGAGGTGCTGTGCGGTGCTGTGCTGTGCCGCGAGGTGCTGTGTGCTGTGCAGTGAGGTGCTGTGCGGTGCGATGCTGTGCGGTGCGGTGCGGAGCTGTGCGGTGAGGTGAGGTGCTGTGCGGTGCGGTGCTGCAGCTTTTGCCGCTGGGCCGCCTCCCGGCTCCCCCCGTGTGCTCCGACCCTGCAGGGAAGGGCAGCGTTGGGTCTGTACCGGGGCCGGGCGCTGGCACTGCGCAGACCCTGTGATAGCCGAGGGGAAAGCCGAGTGCTCCCCCCATGTCCTGCCAGAGCGACAGCTGCGAACCCTGACACTAATTTCAGTCACAGCTGAAAGGGACAGAAGCCTCATAAATCAGTGTAAGCGTCCAGGAGGAGAGCGATGGAGTCAGGGCATTTGCATCACCCGTGGACAGAGTAAGAGCTCAGATATCATGTGTGCAACTTCACGCTAACTGGAATAAACAAGTTGAATTTTTTTTTGTTTATCTCTAGAAGTCTCAAATGTCCTTTTAATGTCTGCAAACTCTTAGAGCCAGTAAAGGATTGTTGTGAGATAAATACACAGCCTTATTTACCACCGCAACATACATAACAAAGCAAACCTACAAACAACCCTTCAGCACACACTGAACCCAAATAAGTCCTGTGAGCTCCTGAGACCGAGCAAGGAAGGCTCATGTGTCTTCTAGATAAGGTACTGAAAGCAGACGAGAAAGTAGTGGGGGGAAGAAATTATGCTTTCTACAGAAATCTTTCAAAGCAAACTTGCATAAAGCGGAAATGAAAAAGCAATGACGAAGTAACAGTGAAACCTGAGATAAGTAGAAAGAACAATGAAATGAAAGTAAAAACAAATTAAGTTCTTCTACAAAAGAAGCCTCCAGCTGAAGGAAGCTCCTCTGAGAGCAGACTGTTGCAGCACATCTCAACGTGACAAGCAGCTGAGGGCACAATTTGAACTACAGAAAATTTTAGGCTGGGAAAGAACCTCTGGAGATAGCTGGCTTCCTTTTAAAAGCAAGGCATTAAATCAAGGACACTGTCAAGCCAAGTGTTGAACATTTCCATTGAGGAAATTTCCGCTACTTCTCTGAGTAATATATTCCAATATCTAATTGTTTCTAGAGTGGAAAATAATTTTTTTGTTACACCTGGACATAATTGCCCCTGAAGAAACATGTTCCAATTGCCCTTTGTCCTGTGTAACACAGTGAAGAGTCATCCAATTTTAGGAGCTGGAAAACTGTTGTTGTCCCAAAACAGGTTCTTTCACCCAGTTCGCAGGAGGCTGATCCACACACAAAGTCAAGGTATTTGATTTATTTACAGTTCTGCACAGAAAGGGGTACTTGGTGACAAATTCACAAAGCCAAGCACCATGATTATCATTTTTTTTTTACATATTTTAGCAAACAAAGCTACTACAAGTTACATAGTTCTTCTATTAATTAGTATTCTTTCTTCTGTTGGTTAAATGATTCTCTCACTTCTTAGGGCGATTAGTCCACATGCTCAGTCTTTCTCTTCTTTTGAGTCGGTGGTTTCCTGAATCGGCGGTCCATGAATCAGTGGTCACAATCTCCCCCTGCTGGAATTACCTTCTACCCAGTCAGAGCTGATTTCAGCACAATTCCTGAGCTGGCTTTATTAGTTTCTACCTTATCTTGGGAGCTCTGTCAAATGTCCTTGGGGCCCCTACATTCTGTATTCTTTGTGTCTGCTATCAGTGATACATCCTTTTTCCCAAGCTTTGTTAGCGTCCCCCTAGGTCTGAGATCATTGAAACATGCCAAGCCCTAAATCTTAACAAGGCAATTCTACCAATAAGTAATTTATTTTTCTAACACCTGGACACCACCGTGGTTGGATCTCCCCTGAGCCTTCTTTCCTCCAGGCTTTATAAATCCAGTTCCTTCAAACACGTGCCAGTCTGTCCAATCCTGTTGGCCCTCTGGAGTCTCCAATTTTTCAGTCTCTTGAACTGTCCAGGACCAAAACTGAACACAGTAATCCAGACACTCTCTGTTTTCACCTTGCCTTACCTCAGAATCACACTGAGGTTTCCCAAAACCCCACGATGGAAACCAAGACTGCTTCGGAAGCTTGCTGACATGGGAGAAACCACATCTCAAAAAGAGACATTCCAACGGCCTCAGACACCGCCCAAGAGCCTCACTGCCGCCGGTGCGTGCCTGGGAAGCAGCCATTGCCCCAAACTCTGACACGCTGCGACCAACCCGAGAAACTCTCGAGCTGGAAAGTGAAAGACGTTTCCGTTTATGATTTTTAAAAACCCGTGGTTTTTAAACTCACGGGTACTGTCAAAGTTTCGTTTTCAACACCGAGGAGCGGCACCGAGCGGTGCCAGGCGCACTGCCGGAGCCCTGCCCGGCGAGCCGTGCGCGGCGCCATCACGCACCGCCCGAGCGAGCGAGAGCGAGAGCGAAAGCGAAAGCGGCCCGGCGCCGCTCGGAGCGGGCTCGGCGGAGACTTCCGGAGGGGCCGGGTTCTTCGCTCGCGGGAGGCCCGGCGTGCGATGGCGGCGGGGAGCGGGGACGAGCGGTTCCTCTACATGATCTCCTGCTTCAGGCCGCGGCTGAAGCAGTTCATCCGAGTGCAGCCCGTGCTGGACCGGCTTCCCTCGCTGAGCGCGGAGGACAGGGAGAGGGTGCGGGCGGCCGCCCTGCAGCGGGGCGAGGTGGCGGGCGCGGAGGAGCTGCTGCGGGCCGTGGAGCGGGGGCCCCGCGGCTGCGGGTGGATCCACGAGTTCCTGCAGGCGCTGGAGCAGGGCGGGTGCAGCCTGGCCGCCTGCTACGCCAACCCCAGCCTCAGCCAGCTGCCCTCGGCGGCGGAGGAGGCCGACCACGACCTCTGCGTGCACCTGGTGCAGCTGCTCCACAGCACGCTGGTGGACAGGATGCGGGCCGTGCAGGTGGCCGAGCAATGCCTGCAGATGGGCATCTTCCAGGACGAGGACGTGGATCGGGTAAGTCTGGGCGCCAGACAGTGCCACAGACACCGGCCAGCCCCGGTAGCTGTGGGGCAGGTAGGAAGCCACAGCTACATATGGCATAGCAAGTGCGAGAATAAAAGGGGAGTACCCAGGCTTGGGGGAAAAGAGAAATGGGCCAGGTAAGCCAATGAAGACTGTTGACAATGGACCATCAGGTGGGATGCCAGCTAAGAACGTGGGAAAGAAAAATGCCAGGAACAGGGAGTTAGACCACGTCAGTGTCTAAGTGGAAGAAATACAGAGAGCTTTACTGTTACTTAGCATTTTGCCACACACCTTAGGCTCAGAAGATTATTAAGTGTCTTCTGGCCCTTGAACCATACTAGGAAGTAGTGATGGCCTTTAAAGTCCTAAATAATACTTGAGTTAAAATAAAGCAAGACTTTCCGTCCCCTTTTTTGCCATAGGTTCTGTAAGGACCATTGTTCTAGATGGTGAGGTGAGCAGAAATACCAGCTTGACAAGAACAAAGAAGTGTTAACCTTTGATGAAAACATTTTCCAGTGTTTATTCCATTTGTCTAAGAATTACTTGCCTGGAATGTGAAACTTACTTGAAACTCAAAAAAATGGATATCCTGAAACAGTGTTAGAACAAATAAAAATAATAATTGCTGTATAAATAAGGGGAAAACTGGTAAACTAAGGGTGAAACTACATCACATTTGCACTTGGAGCCTTTGCATCCACTTTTGAGGTAGTTTTATGCTCCATCTCAGTTAAATGACAGTAAAACATGTAATTTTGTCTTGTGACCGTCAAGTAGCAGCAATGATCAGCTGCACCCTAATGAATGGAGAGCCAAGCATGGCAACACAACAGGAAGATGGAGAGGCCTTTTAGGAAGTTACCATCTCCATTTTCTGGTAATGGGTCCTTGTGTTCCCCCAGGCCACCTTTTTGCTGCTGCTTTTTCCATTGAACCATTCATTACCCTACACAATCCTGCCAGTTTAAGCTCCAATAGAGCTTAGGCTTTCCTAATGCCTCTCCCTTACTCTCACTTTCCATGCACTTCCTTTTAGTCTTGAATCTCAGTCAGGTGTTCCCACTGCTATGCCTGCACATTTCCTTTACATATCAGGATGGGTTATTCTTGAGCCTTGAGAAAATTGACCTTGAGGACTGAACACCTGTCTCAGGCTGCTTTGCTCTTGGGATCATCATTTTATTCCTCATGTGATCACCTGTCAGGTTCTGCTTGTGACACCCTTGGGACACTTTTCCATAGCTTCTTTGATGGCAATAGCCAATTTCTAGTTATTGTATTTTTAAGTGGGAATTGAGATGAGGAAGCCAGAGTTTAAGAAGGGAAATGTTTCATTTTTTGTACAAATTAAGTCTGAGCTTTGGTAAACTGTGTGACATTACTTCCCCTTTAATCAAGGTTGCCTTTTCCCTAAACCAGCCTGAACACCAATTAATATTCCACAATACTAATAATTATTATACAGTGGTTACTATTGTTACCATTGTCTAATACTACCAGTCTCTCCAAAGAAATTTCAAATCTCATAGGTTATATATATCCTACCCCAAACCAGATAGGATAAACATGAGGTTGGACAAACTGCAGTAAGTCTCTTCTGATGAGTGGCAGGTCCACTTTATATCTTTATTTTTCAGTATGTTTTAATGATGACAGGGAAGTGCTCTTGCACCTATACTGTTCTTACTAACTTCCCCAAACTATTTCCAAAGTCTCTGTGAGGATTGTTTCTGGTTTTTTATTTTACCAGATCCACACTGTTACTGACAATCGTGGGAACAGAGATGGTGCAAGGGAGCTACTGAGCAGAATAGTGCAGAAGAAAGATTGGTTCTCTCCTTTTTTGATTGCTCTCCGTGAAACCCAACATGCAAACCTTGCAGATGACTTAAGTGGAAATACAGGAGGTAATCGTCTTATTTCACTAGTACTGATGTGTAGGTTTTTAGGTTTTTTTGTATTGTTATTTTAAAAACAATGCAGGATTCCCATCATATTGGCTTACTGGTTGTCCAGGGATTTCAAAATCAAGTTACGTAACAGCCTAATCAATAGATTTTTAAATATTAAAAATCCTTATTAAGCAATATGAGAATTACAGCAGTAGGCATTTAGTTATAATTAAACTGAATCCTTACCTTTTAAAACACATTGGTTTTCAGTGTGGTTTTTATAATCATTCATAAAAAATATTCTGAAGGTTAATTTTAACAAACAAAACAGACTTTACCCGGATTTCTCCTTCAATACAAGTGTTTCTTTTATAGAATGATTTAAATATTTGCAGCATTTTAAAGTGTTTTGGATACTTTAAGACATTCATAGGTCTCAAAACCTTATAAAATTTACTAAAAATAATAGAATAAACTAGTAAAGTGACAACTCCTTTTCATTCCTGTATTATGCTTATAATACTGTAAAATTATCCCACTGCTCTCCTGGATTCTAAAATATAAGAAAGGAAGCAGCCCCCAAATAATCTATCCCTTATTTTTATTCCCCATATGTTTTATAAAATTTTTGAGGTGAAGTTTTTTAACAGATTTCCCATTTAGCAGCTGCAGCCTGTTCACTTGAGGAGCTCAGCAGAACTGTCTCTGTACTTGTAGTTGCTGCATCTTGGTCAAGGCATTAAGATTGAGATAAGAGGGACATGAAGGTGTCTCTTCCGGCTTTGGACAGGAATCCGATGGTGTTCTGCCAGACACAGGTCAGCAGCTGTGGTATTTGAGGATGCAGTTCAAAGACGGTTGAGTGTTGCAGTCTGCAGGACAAGACCAACCAAGCTGGGGCCTCAGAAGATCATTCTGAGTGAAACTCAGATGCTGGGAATAGCTCAGAGCTGCTGTGATCCTAATTTTCATGCTGTGTTGCAGCTTTCTCAGGCATAAATCATTGTCTTCACTGCTTTGCTATCAGTAAGGTAAACAAAGTAATAAATATTTCACCAATATGCAAATTATTAATATTCTTTTCATATTTTTATTTTCAATTCTTTTCAAATTTTGCATTTCCGAATTTTCAGTATAGTGCAGATCATATAGGGAAGTTTAATTCAGTTGTTTGGTGGACTGCTGAATGAATGCATTTATTCCACAGCTTCTCTGTAATCTTGGACAATGCAGGCGCTAAAAGAGACTGTAGAGACTAATACATAAAGCATAAATGGTGTTGCTCTTAGCAGAGGATAAGTAATTTTCCATGTACACAGTCCTGTATGTGTGTAGATACCTAAAGTGTGTGGTTGCTACAGCATCCCCTGTCTTAAGGTCATGGAGAGGAAACACTGAGAACAGGTTCAGTGGGTACGGTGGAAGGAGAAGACAGGTGCTACATTTTATCACTGCAGCTTTACCCTCTGTGATTTGTCACAGTAAAATACATTTGTATTCACAAACACCTACACACAGAAGTTGAGAACTTCATAAAAATAAATCCGTTAATCTCTTTAAATATCTAATTGCAAATTAGTAAATTCTTAAGAAGTATTTATAAAAGGGTCAAAATTCCAAACTATAATATTTGAGTCAAGATCAAGACCGTATGTTGTACTGTTAGGTACATCATGAATACAGGTTAGTTCTGTGTTCTCTGTGCTCCACACTAAAAGAAATGAAATGTTTTATAGTGCCTTAGAATTTCTCTTTATTTTCTAGGAACAGAGAATAAACAAAATGGGATGAAAAACGGTACAAATGAAGAAACAGAAGTTACAAGCCAACCAGGATATGTTGTAGTGGAGAACTTGAAACAGCAAGAAAATGTGAATGATAGTTTCAGCAGTGAAAACAGTGTATTGGAAACATCTATGGAAAAAAATTCTGTGGTGTCAGGTTTGTCCACTAACTGGTATTTCGATCTGGTCATTTATTCACCTGTGTGAATAAATGAATAGTTTTCAAACATATTTAATATTGTTGATAAAAATATTAATATTAATAGATTATTATTTTAGTTCAGACCCATACAGGTAGGCTTATACTATCCAATGAAAACATCAGGTTAACATTGACAACTCCTTACAGTGCTGACAAAGTTTAAGACTAGAGGAATTTTTGTAGTGGTTTTTGTACCACTATAACTGCAGCTCTATTAAGTACTTCTTTCTAGAAGGCTGGAAATTCTGTATCGAAAAACATTTTTGGTTTTGAAAAGTCCTTTAGTGCTGTCCAACAAGTAATTTTTCTGTTTGTTTTAAGGTTTTTTACTTACAGAGCAGTGAACAGCCTTTGTCACTTATATCACATACATATTCAGAAGTGCATTTTTAGTAAAAATTTCTAGAAATTGTTGTGGCCTGTTTCTCATATAGATCCACTCTTAAGAACATGCCTTGGGAGTTGATTGTCAGCAACAGCAATTACCAGCAACAATGCCCAAACATAGCTGTGAACCAGTGATTCAAACATATGCTGTATGATTAAGGAACATTTATATGTGTTACAAGCTCAGACGGAGCTCAAACAATAGCTACAACTAAGGTAAATCCTGCCTGAAATTGTACTACTGGATTTACTCAGCCAAAGGAGTAAGACAGCTAAGGCTGCTCTTCTTTTATCAAACATGAATAATTAAAAAAAAAAAGGCTCTGAAAAACTGCAGCCTTTCCGTGTGCAACACTAGTAACCTATTTCTCTTTTAGCATGATATTAAGAGGATTTCACAATGTTCTGTAGCAAGTAGTGAATTATTGACTACAGCAAAAATATCAACTTGGTTTTCCTGGATTAGAGCATAACTTGGCAGTATAAAGAAGAGGTGCCAAATATTTAATGTTAATACAAAATGGATCAGACTGAGTTACCCTCATTGTTAGTTGGAATCCTTTCCAAAGCTAATGCTCTTATTCTGCCTCACTAAGAGTAGATTTTCATTGCTGTTAGCCCGATCTACTTGCCTCTTGTCAGGTTGAGGGTTACAGCTCATTAGATCTATTAGTTATTAAGTAGAGTGCCATAAGCTAATTGTAGCTAGAAAACTATGGTCTCCTCAGCATGGAACTGTACTGAACTGCATAAAGAGTGGGTATTAGCAGTTCGTGCAGTTTAGCAGATCTATGCAGTGAAATGGTGCTGAGGGGATATGTAGCACATGGATTCCATCAGTTTGGTTCAGATTGACTTCAGTCTGCTGTGGACTGTGTGCCTCAAGTGGCTGGAACACATGTCATTTGGTTTTAGCTGACAGTTCATTTCTTCTGATCTAAACCAGCTCTGTGATATGACCCAACGTAGTGTAAGTGGGGACAATTGACAGATTCACTGAAAATGTGCACTTCTGAGATGAACTGAAGCAAAAGTGTAGATGCAGCATAACAAGGGCGGCCAGGAGACAGTGCTGCTTGGGGATTTCTGCAGAGGAACTGGCTCACATTCAGCCATCTTGAAGGGCAGTAAGCTTTGATATCTATGCACTTGTACACTCAGACTTAATTGCACTCAGCTCTTTTTCCATTTCCCATTTCCATCCTTTCTCGTGATTTCATAAGACTGTATTTTTAGACCAGGCAGCTGAAAATACAAACGGAACCCAGATTCTACTTCCAAGTGGGCTGGGAACCCACCTAGTTTGTAATTTGATGCTGTCAAGTGTTGTCACTTTTGCAGTACACTCGCACCATTTCTTCATGTCTCGAGAAGGACGTATTTCAAGAAGAAAGAAGCTTTTTCAAGACACTTAAAATTACTGCAATTTGCATTCTATCTGAAGCCTCCTCTGACCCTTTTATTTAAGTAGATGAGAGACAGTCAGAACGTATGAGAGCAGTAGGGTCGTAAAAACAAAGAAATAGATCATTTAGTCTAAGAGATAACTAGAGAAAAATTGTGCATGCAAAAACACGGGTAAGAAACTGCATACACAAAACAGCATAAAACCAAGTAAGTTTGCAAGGTCACAAGTGAAAACACTTGGATTAAGGCTGCAGTTACCTGTGTAAACAACAATTTGAATAATAGCAGCTCTCTTTTTCAAGGCTTGCTTTTCATTTCATTCCATTGTCTTTATACTTATTTATTAGTCAGTGCGAAGTGACTGAAAATCTTCCTGTGAAATATTCTGCATTACAATGTGCAAGCAGGACTCTAAGGGAAGGTTAGCAAAAGTGGTAGAAACAGCTGTTAGAATATCAACTCTTTTATCTTCATTATTTTGGAAATGCTTACTGGTTTGGGTTTTTTTTTACTTTATTTTACTTTGAAATAATTCAAGAAAGCTGCCACACTTGCAAGAGAACATTATTCTATTCACCTTTTATTTGAAAATTGAATATTTTACATTTCAGTTCACTACTGATGTTTTCTGTTGAGAGATTGTTGTATAATGCATGCTGCACATTGTAATTCAGATAATTGTGTACAAAACACTTTGTGGATGCATATTCTCACATCTTTAAGAAGGTCATTTTAGATGGGAGACCATGTGGAATAGATACATAGAATTATAATTTTGTCCTCTCTTTCCTATCCTATGTGGATTCCTAGAAAAAGAAAACAAGAGATAGCAGTGTCATCTTTATATCTGGGAGTTCCCACTGATGCTACTTAATAGTTTGTCACAGGTCTTTGAACATGGCTTGTAACTGGTGAAGTTTTCTTCTTTGTGCCTTTCTGTTGCACATTGATTGCATTGATTTCTAGGAGAATAGGCTTAATTTAGGTGCCTAAATGCCCTTATCTATCATAACACTTCCTACAGATGGTGGTGATTAGTAGGGGGTCAGATTCTGAGGTCTGTGTGGAATAAATGATGACAACTCTAGGACAGCAAGACAGGTGTTTGCATCAGCTTTCATAGTTATGTTAGAGAAACTACTAATACCTGACTCCTAGTTGGTAGCTAAGATAGCTTCATAAGTTTACTGAATGCAGACTAGGTTTAATTTCCACCTCACTCACCAAGACTTTATAGTGTCTATTTCAGATGTTCCTTTCTAAGACACTGTCACTTCAGTTCTGAATTCTCATTCACAGAATCTATTTTGTTTTATGAATTATTTTGTTGTAGACAATAAGTTAGGAAAAATATGGATATGGACCATAATAGGATATTCACTGGAAAGAACTTGATAGAACACAAGTTTAGTAGCTAATCATGCAAAACATTGGTCAGTGCTGTTATTCTGACTGATTTCACATGCACGCTGTGTGCTCAGTTGCAGAGTGCTGCTGATAGTGCAGGGTGTTGCTTTTTGCGGCATATTTTTCCGGAAGAACTGGCTACCTCTTTAGATATTAAGAGGACCGAGTTTGGGAAAATCCAGCTGTATAAATAGTGCCGGTGACCGAAGAAAATCAGCGCGTGTAACACATGGATGGCCCAGCAGAGGGCGAGCGGAACACGAGAATCTCCCCAGCGGAGCCGCCCGGCCCGTCACGGGTTCAGCGTCGCTGCTTTTGCTTCCGAACAGTTCGGAAGATTTAATAATTCATCACTGCTTGGGATGTGGTTTTTACACATTTACTTGGGAACTGTGGTTTGCGCTTTTCACGTTACACGAAGAAAGCTAAAAAAAAAAAAATCACAGTTCTGGTTTTGTTTTTATTCTACTACATATAGAGCTCTCATGGCTTACAAGGAGTAAAAGAGAATGTTCTTGTTTGCCAGCAACTTTTTTTTGCTTTTCACCTTTCTGAAAAGATGCAATGAAATAGGACTAAAGGCGATTATGCTGGTGATCGTGTCTGGACCCCTGCTTTCAAGCAATGAATCATGACCCACACTGCCTTACCTCTGCCATGCTTTGGATATTAATCTTCCACTCCATATTTCCTTCCATAAGAAAATGAATTATATTGTTCATATTTTTATCTGCACCAAAAATAAAGTATATTATATCTCAGCCATCTCTGCCTGACATTCATCTAACCTACTTTAACATCTTAGGGAGAGAGCAAACAATATGCATTTGCTATTAATATTTGTACAGCAAATATATTATACTACATTTCTTTGTGTTTTTCATTTAGAATCGGATGTCTCCATAGGAGATGAAAGTGTCAGTAACTTGAATGAAAACCTGGGACAGAGCTGCACAACCAGTGATTCAGGTATGTTTCCCTTCTGTCATTTAATAACTGCAAAATAAGCTTTAGAGGGGAAGTACTCTGAGTGGGCTAGAATAAACCTCAGGGGAAGGCTTTCACTGTGAACTCTAGTTCACTGTGTTTAGATGCCAGAATTACTCTCATTTTGTTGGAAAACAGGTGCCAGTTTTAAGGGTGTGGACCTAAGTCCTAGCCCCAAAACAGTCAATTTACTGAGATCGTCTGAATAGATCTCTAGACATCGTCATCATACAGAATGGTCAGTGAAGCAGAATGATAAAATCACATAGGCTGAAGGGACTAGAAGTCATCCAGTGCAGTCACCTGGACAGATATTCCTAATGCTGCCACACAGACGTATTTTCTCAGAGAGGAGCTGGATTGTTCTTGGCCCCCACATAGGGTAAGCAAGAGGGAATAGGACATGTTTTAGAGGCAACTAAAGGTGAGCAGAAGCATCTCCCTGCAGCATGTACCTGCAGAACAATAGTGAAGGTCCACTTTGGACCTAAGTAATTTGGGAGCCCTATTTGTAAAAGCAACCTAAGCAGTGGGGGTTCCTATGTGAAAGCCTTTGCGAATCTCACATTTAAACACATGTGCATGTTCTAAATACAGTTTTAAACTAGATACTGGATTGTGTTTACATAATACTTAGCAGACAGGTATTATCCTGCTATGTATATAGTCTGAGCCAAATTAAACACTGCTGTTGTAAAAGACATCCCAAGACTTCCTTTTTTTTTTTTCAAACCTTGGATAGAACAAACTGGGAGCTGTCCACCATGGTGATCAGCCTGTTTGCCTACACAGAATTCAAGAGCCACTTTTTGGAATCTAGCCTTTATAAAATTTGTGCTAGGACTGTGTCTTGTACAAGGGCTAGAAAAAATCTCAGCACCTTTCAGGCCAGCTGTGCCTACTAAACCTAGTACTATGGCAGTAAAGTCAGTGTAAATACCATATATGATATGCCTGCAAAGTGTTTACTATAAATACTTCTAAAATCGTTTCAAGCTTTTTAAATATTAAAATCCACATATTTTGCAAGTACACAGAAAATTCAGGATAGCTCAGATCTAAATTGCTACTCTACAGCTAAGATTTTAGTCTGTGTATTGCTGACTCCAAAGAATATACCTTGCAATTCTGCATCAACTGAGGACACTCATCAGTTACATTGTATTTTTTGACTCACTCTGTCACATGAAATGTCTGGGCATGGAGACTTCTCTGTTCTGTGGACAAGCAAACTGTATGAGTTGGTCAGGCTGATCCAGGCTACTGGTATGTGGCAGCACATATGTATGTATGGCCTGTTCCTTTGAGATATCTGACGTATCTCTCATTAAATAAATTGGGCATTTGCTACATCCAGTAATCCAGGAAAAAAAAAGTAAAACACTACAATTTTGTGAAAAATGGAGAACATATTTTTTCCAGTGCTTACATGCTATATGTGGGCTTTAAAAACAACTAGTTAAAAAGCTTTTTAAAACATTCATGCTTTTTAATCGGGTCTGTAAACTCAGTGAGAGTAACTATGAGAAAAAAAAGCTAAGAAAATGCGGATGGATTATTTATGGATTTTAGAATTTGAAATTTTGCAGTAAGGCTGTTGTATTAAAAAAGGTGTTTGGATAGTGTCTTAATACACTGACATGATTTGGATTTTAATGCAATGAATCATGTGGATTCAGCTGCATTTTTATGTGCAATGTTCATTTCACATTTTTTAAAAATGGTGTAATTAGGACAATAGAATAGTCATCATGTTTCTTTTAGCCCAGAGCAGCAATTCACGTGAGCCTTGTATGAAAGCAGACAACTTCCCTAAAGTTATACTGTGCATGATGAAAAATCTTTAATTATTTAATTCTTTAATCTGTGAAAAGATTCCTGTATTAGCCTTTATCTAAACAAGGGCTGAAGAAGCTAGGATAGAGCTAAGTTAAATATTTTTCAGGCCTGGACCGTTAATTGAGGATGTTAAGGAACTGAAATTTAACCAAACAGATGGGTGATAAAGTGCTAGTTTCAATATGATTGAGCTATTGAATTTAGCCAACCAGAAAGCAAACAACGTTCTTCCTCAAAAGAGAGTAGTAGAAGTCAGATAAGTGACAGCAAGTACTCTCCCGTGCAGATGTCCCCGTGTTCCACGCAGCACTGCACTCCCACTAAAAGGCAAAACAAGCAAAAAACACTTAAGAATGGCATTCGGATGTTTCCATCAGCAGTGTTTTATCAAGCTTCATTACTTTTTGTTAGTTTAATTTTATTTAATGGAATCAGGAATACTAGAAAAATATACTTACTTTGTGTGTAATGCATCAGTGATAATAAAATCCTCATGATTCTTCATTGAATGATATCATCAGGAAACAAAACTAGGGTTTTTCTCCCCTCATTTTTAGTCTAGTAGAGTGAATTGTGCCTTTTCTTCACTGAGGGCAGTTAATACTTGAAGAGTGATCTAAACTTATTTGTAGGAAAAAAGAACATGAAAACTCAATTGAAATAAATCCTTCTAAGATATATATCATTTCTGAATCACTAAGTATTTGTAAAGTCAAGAGCCTTGATATGCTTCTCTTACTGCTCAAAATAATTCAACAGCATTTTTTTTTTCACTTTTAAATTTAGAACATTGGTTGTTTTTTCTGTGAGCCATAGATCTAAACTCTGCCATTGCATTTGCAATAAGAGATGGAAGGCTTTGGCCTTGGGAGGCAAATGTATATGGCTTTTTAATGAACACCTCAATTGCATTATGTATGAGTCAGGCTAAGACGCAACGTCATCTACCATGAATAGGTGTGATACATTCTGCAGTTAGCTCTGTCTTGTATGGGTAATTGAATTTTCTTATCTATTTGGTCTTTATACTTTATAACTCCCTTCACCATTTTTAAGTGGCCCGTATATCTTTTTCTTTCCGTGGCTCCATTTTTCATTCTCTGGGAAGTATTTAAAAAGGTAGCTCCCTTATAACCAAATCAATTTCAATATTGATGATGGGGAATGTCACATAAACTAGGCTAGATTATAAATACTGCAGCTCCAAACACAACCTTTGTTGGTCCCAGTGCTGCTGAACTGTATCATTTGAATTCATACTTAATAGTAGTCATTTCAACATAGATGAGTGAAGCCATACTGTGGCTTATGCCACCTACCCTGAGTAGTGACTGGATGTAAGAGTTCTGATCCAGGTTTGCACAGGTCCACAGAGCAACATTGTCTGTGATAATATGCCCTGCTTCTATTTATTCAGAAGATGCTTCTGACATTAAATTAATATTTTTCTGTTGACATTTTTTCACTATTCTGATATATGTTCTATGCCTCCTGTTTGATACTTATATTTCTTTGTACCCTTAGATGAAGATGAAGTGGACAGGACAGCTTCACCTGAGCCAGATCTGACCCTGAGAGATTACCAGATGGAAGTTGCAAAGCCAGCACTGAATGGGGAGAATATTATAATATGTCTCCCTACAGGCAGTGGTAAAACCAGAGTGGCTGTTTACATTACCAAAGATCACTTGGATAAGAAGAAAAGAGTATCAGAGCCTGGAAAAGTCATAGTACTTGTTAATAAGGTCAGTTGTTCCATTTTTTAATACTATATTTAATAATGTTAATATTACTTAATATTAATATTACATTTTAATAATATTTTTCAAATATTATGCATTGTTAACATAGAAATTGTAAAATGAATATAAACACAAGTCTCATCTTCTTCAGGTATACTGTGTTTAAAGGCATACGGTTCTAGACTGTCATCTCTATTGCACCATCATCCTGGTGCAAGCAAAAATTATTTTAGCATACCCCAGTGCAAATTTAGATGTGCCCTAATAACCACATTATTGGAAAAAGTACAATTTTGTATAGTAATGAATTTTTAAAAATAAAAATATTTTTCACATTCTGTGTTTCGATTTGGTAATGAAGGCCACCTAATGAGTCTCACAGTAGTTAAGGAATGTTTTGTTAGACTTTCTGGTAATTGCTGTAATCTTTGCAGTTAAATTTAGCACATACAAATTTATCTTCTACTGTAGTATTAAAATATACAAATACATTTAAGAATTTTATTGAAATTGTAAACAATATCCATATCCTCTTACAAGAATAAATTTGGAAGCATGTTATAAGCTCAGTTTAAGAGCCACAGCATGCATGGTTTGTTCATTCTTTCTAAGGCACAGTTAAGCCAAAGTTCTTAGGACAAAAAGGTTTCACAGGAGAAGTTGGAGGGGAGAAATTGTTTTGGGGATTTTTGCTGCTTGATTTTCTTTTGTTCACCTAACAACATTTGTGGCAAACAGGCATGTATTTTCAACCCAGTGTTTAATACATTTTAAATTCTTTGGAAATTTTGTTCAGGTACCATTGGTAGAACAGCATTTACAAAGAGAGTTTAATCCATTCCTGAAGTGTTGGTATCAGGTTATTGGTTTAAGTGGTGATTCTCAGCTGAAAATCTCGTTTCCTGAAGTTGTCAGAAGAAACGATGTCATCATCAGTACAGCACAGATCCTTGAGAATTCACTGCTAAATGCAGCCAAGGAAGATGAAGAAGGTGTCCACTTATCAGGCAAGTTTTTAATTCTGAAATTTTTACAGAAGGAATAAAAGTATGTCTCTATTCTTGAAAATTACAGTGTGGCACATTTTTATGTGCCACATTCAGTAGGGTTTTTTTCAATTTACGTGTTTTATAACTCCGTGCAAGCTGGAGTCAAAACTAGATCTTCATTAATAAGCATGCAAGCCAAAATTAGACTATAGTTCATTTGTACTAAATATTTGTTATGCTTCCTATTTTATCCAGCTTAAGCACAACTTCGTGCAAATGCATTCATACTGGTTCCACTTTCCAGGTTTGGCAGAGCATTGAGTCATACCACATAGAAGCCATAAACAGGATGAGAAAAAAAATTCAAAACTCAAATGTAGTTGGTAGTTTGAGAAATACAATACACAAGATAAAAGCCAATCTGTTTTAAAAGTTGTATTCTTTAAACTCATAATTGTGCTAATGTACAGTGATATGGTTGCTTATAACTGTGTCTCTCTGAGCTCAGCAGATATAATGGTTTCCTACAACAGATGAAGGAAGTTGAAGAAAACAAAAGATAAAAGAGGCAAGGTTGTTTGACCAGAATGCTAAAGTGGCAGACATCTATAGGAGATCAGCAGGGCAATGGTATTATCTGCCAGTGATGTACAAATAATGGAACAGCCCATGGTGTCAGCTCCAGGATCTGGGCTGCAGTGGCCTTCTTCTTCCAGAAGTTAACTTCTCCCTCTGTTCGCATGCAATCAACTCCTTTTGCAATGGGGCAGGATGTAGGGGAGAGCTATGGTATTCAAAATAATGGCCCTGAGATAAAAGAAGTACTTGTCTGGGTGTCACAGAGACAGCAGAGGAACCTGAGGGGTCAGGCTGTGTCTGTCAGTGCCTAGTGCTGACTGGAGTACTGCTTGATCCAAACTAACTCCTGCAGAACCACTTGGGTACCTCAGTTGCCTCCCCTCCTTCAGAATGCCTTGTTATTAACCTAGGCAGAGTATCAGAGATTTTCTTATACTTACTTCCTTTCCACTGCACCTAAGTTAATAAACTTTCCTAAATCTGAATCATTTTGGAATGCTGTATAGAGGCATCTGAACATTTCTACTTGAACTGCTGGCCTGTTTAGAATTGGGCTGAGTCCCAACCAGATTGTGTAATGAAGTGGGTTGAATAGGTTTCACACTTCGCAAAGTTTCCTTCATAAGGAGCTACATTTTTTCCAGAACTCAGGCGGCCCTGCACCTCATTTTTTTTCCGTGCTATTACACCTGTGCTAGTAAGTTCAGCTGGACCAAAGCCAAGCAAGCTTGAACACAGCCAGCTCCATTTCTAGGGCTGTGACTTGGTTAACTCGCAGCCTGTATAAATCATCCTAATTAGTTACAGGTTTTTTTCCAAATTTCTGTGCATACTTTTTTCATCTGTTTCCACAGAGGTCTGCATTACATGTAACATGGAATTCCAGCCTCAGTGAAATGGAGGGGACTCTCTTAATTGCATTTTACTGAATGTCTACCTTCTTTACCAAGGGCTGAAGTCACTGTATGGACTTTCTAAAAGCTGTATATCACTTCCTTAGTACAAGAAACACATCGCTTCTAGTGGATTAGTTTCTTCATGAGTAATTATATGAATATGCATGACAGAGGTGGTGGTTAGAATTAAAAGAGAGTAAGTTCATGTTGGCAAAATAAGTGAGAAACTGCCAGCACTGGTTCTGAAGTCTTGCAATATGTAGAAATCTTAGAAATAAACAGGAATTTAGATTTGAAACTACATCACTCCCTCCCGAACTGGCTTCCTGTACCACTTGTGTGAAGACAGGTTTCCCCAGAAACATGGAGCGCTGCATTGCTTTCCTAGAGGTAGTGTTTGGTGTAGTCTTTGAATATAACTCCCCTTGTTTGTTGAAAGTCTTCATCTTTCTTTAGGTTCTCCAAAGACCAGGTGAGACTGATCCAGCTCTGTTAGTTTCCAGCTTCTGCTGCCACTCGTTGAAAACTGACTTGTAGTGGTACAACAATTTGAGCACATCCATGTGTTTACGCATCAGTGTGTAAACAAGACCATAAAAATTGTCTCGATTAAAAAAAGAATACATACAAGATTTTAACCCTGATCACATCTTTACAGTCATGTCCACAAACTTTCTTCAAATTGTTGGAAATAGTGTCAAATTAGAGAGTTACTGGCCAGCAACAGAAGGAGCGGGAGCTCCATTAAACAGTTTACTGTTAGAGAAACAGAAAAACATTCATGAATCTTTCAGCTAGAACCTTGAAATATATGTCACTGGCTGCATGTGCAGATAGATTAAAGATGTTTTCTATGTTTTTTGAGAAATTTGAAACAAAAAATAATTTTATTTTTCCTTATTGTGTAGTACATTGCTTGCATGCAAATATAATCTGACCAAAAAGCACATAATACCTGTCTCAATCTTCATCAGTTTCCTCTGCTACAAAAGAGAGATGAGTGGTAGCGCTCCCACTAATCTGTTTGTTCTTTCCAATAACACATCCATAAAGTAATATAAATCTTTTAATTGGGCACTAATAGGGAGGAAATCTCTGTGTTGCTACAAAATGGAAGCATATTTTGACTATGTCTGAAAGGCTTCTAACATGTTCTGTATCTTCTCAAAAGCAAACAGTATGTAGTTTGTCAGACACAGTTGGATATAAAAAAAGTATTGAGTTCAACTGTGATATGTTCTTACCACTGGTAAGATATTAAAAATATTTCTCTGAAATTCTTTATATCATGAGATTGGTTTTGCAAAAATAGAAAATCTTTTTTCCATTACATGGAATGTAAAACTACTTGGCACATTAGGACTGTAGCAGAGGTTCCAAAGTCCATTAAATATGTTCAGCTTCCATCCACGCCTTCCTCCAGCACTTCAATTTCCTAGTACCTTAGTGCTCAAACAAACTGATGGGTTCTTTTCAACACTATTCTTACCTGTTACGAGATTTAGTCACACAAATTCTATATTTGAAATAAAATTATTCACTTTAGGAGTATGKTTTTTTTCCAGATTTTTCCCTCATCATTATTGATGAGTGTCATCACACTCAAAAGGAAGGTGTCTACAACAACATAATGCGACGTTACTTAAAAGAAAAGATGAAGAACAGGAAGCTGGCAAAAGAAAACAAACCACTGATCCCACAGCCTCAGATTCTGGGACTTACAGCCTCACCTGGTGTAGGAGGTGCAACATCCTACTCAAAAGCTGAAGAGCATATTCTGAAAGTAAATAGCCCTCACACTTGCAAACCATCAAAGGAATATTGTTCAAGTAAAACTTCTAAAGTTGGTGTTAGGTTCCAAATACACAATCTGATTTATTTTTTTCATGTGTACATGGAAGTTCAGCTCATAGCCATTAAATTGACCCTCTACAAAATAATGGAAATCCATGTACAAATAAAGGTTACTTTATAGGAGAGTTACTGCAAAAGGAAGTAAAAAGATTGCCTCACTTGAAAAAAATTCTCAAGATCAGAGGCAAGAAATCCACAATGAGTACAGTTTTGTGGTTACGGAAAATTTTATTTTTCCATTAATGGAGTATAATTTATTGTGCTTTCCTAAATACAAGACACATGACAGTATTTTATATCTGCATTTCGAGAGTGACAAAGCAGAAACCACTTGTGAGATACAGGTAGCATACAAATTTGGGGGCTTTTTTTTCTATTAGAATTAATCATTGTGGTTGCATGAACACCTGACTGGAAATAATCTGTTAAATTCTATACTTAAAGAAGCTATATTTTACTTGAAATTAAATGGTTTTGCATTAGTAATACAAAAGTAGAATTTACTCCAGTACTCCAGTGAAAACTCCTGACTAGTAAATTGTGCAAGAACAGAATGTGATATTGAATGTGATATTGAGGCCTGCAAGAAGGCTTTATGTTGTATTGAAGTAGACAGAATTGTGAGGTATTTTGACATAAAAGCTTGCTGGCAATGGAAAAAGCAGAAAATTTCTTCTCATCAGCTCTGAAATCCTAATGCTAGGATGCTGGGGTTTGTATCTAAAGAAATGTAATCTGAACATGCAAGTTGAAATAGATAACTACCACTGAAGACATGAAAAAGGTGGCCTGCCAGACTGCCTTTACTATTTTCTTTGCTCAGAATAGTATTGTTTCCCCCTTATTACTTGTACATATTTTCTCCTTGGAAGAGGTCCAAAGCAGAAAAGTCCAGTTCAGTTGTGCACTTAGCACAGAAATTTTCTCGATGTCACCCTGTTCCAAGAAAGATAATCTCAAATTATTTTCTACTCTCATAACAGCTCTTACTTTTATAATTAATCCCTACTAGTTATTTTTTTCTATTTCACCATTATTTTTATTTATTTTGTGCTCCAAAATCTGCTCTTCCAAAGTACTGATGCTACAGTTTCCTTTTCAAAATACTTGGTTTGCACTCTGATCTACAATTTTTTTCCTGTATGCCAGGATCCCTTCTGGCCTAAAAAGTAACTTGTGCATCTTATCTCAAATGCTTTTCAAGGACTTGGCCTTTCTTATCCTGATAGTGCCTTTGTCCAGTTTTTGTGGGAAGAAAATCAAGTTATATATACCTCAATATCTATATAAGAAGCTCTGTTGCATWAAGTCAGTCTTCTTGTGGAATAACTCATTCAATATTAAAAGAAATAACATTTTGTTTTCCGCCAGATCTGTGCCAATCTTGATGCATGTAGAATTATGACTGTAGAAGAGCATGCCTCCCAGCTAAAGAATCAGGTGAAGGAACCGTGTAAGAAGACTGTGATTGCAGATGACAAAAAAAGGGTATGTTTCTTCAAACAAATCTGTATTAAAGTTATATTGCCCTTTAAAAATGTGTTGTATGGTATCAAAAACTTTTGCCTAATGCTCTTTTTCTGTAGAATTTTGATGATCCATAGTGCTAATTTGAATATTGTTGCTTTCCTCTGTATGGAAAAGTATCAGTAAAGTCAAACAGAACTACATTTTTACTTAGGTCAGTTATATTTTTGAGGTGTCTGGTGAAAAGGCCTTCTAAACCGTAGCTGAAATGTTTGTATTGGAGTCACATTATATTCCATAAAAAGGTGTTATTTCACAGTACAAATTTTGTAATATTATGAACTATATATTTCCATAACACTAAATGCACCGTACTTGTTTTTTAATTTAAGGTTTAACTTTTTAAAAAATTACTCAGTGTGGTACTAGCCAATGTTTTTGTTGCCAGAAGATGCTTTCTTACTTTGTTAATCAATTTATTTCTAGGATCCATTTAGAGAGAGAATTACTGAGATCATGACAGAAATACAAAACTATTGCCAGCTGCATCCAAAATCTGAGTTTGGAACTCAGACATATGAACAGTGGGTGATCAGAGAAGAGAGAAGAGGTAACTGCATAGCAAAAATACCCTAGTTTTGGATTTCTTTGGGTCATTCTGTACACAGACATGTTTTTATATTTTTATTCACTTCTAGCTGCAAAAGAAGAAAAACGCAGGGAACGTGTCTGTGCAGAACACTTGAAGAAATACAATGATGCTCTCCAGATAAATGACACCATCCGAATGGTGGATGCCTACAATCACCTTAATAACTTTTATAAAGAGGAGAAAAGTAAGAAGACAGTAAGGAGTGATGATGATGATGATGATGATGAACCAGCAATGTCAAAACAGGATGAAACAGATGAATTTCTAATCGGTTTATTTCATGGTGAGTTTGAAATACATAGTGATATTTAATATTTGAAATCCATAATTATGCACTAACATGGTTTGCATGGGTCCATTAGTTATTACATCCTAGAGGTTGCTGTGTTGTTTATTCTGACAGTACCTTGATGTCCCAGTCCATACAGTTCTGAATGCATTAAACAACATGATAGTCTAAATTTATAAATACGTCATCATCTCTGAGGCTGTGCATATTAATCTGTTTCTCCTTGTAAGACTTTTTTCCGTGATTTTAAAATAGTTTTGTAAATATTATAAACTATGATTTAGCTCTTTATTACAGTGCACTTAACTCTGTACCACTTCTTGTGTGTATAGGCATGTTTTTTCCTTTGGCTTATTCTCACCATGAAATATAGGCAAAGTGTATGATAATGGTGATTTATTTTGATTGATTAGTGGTTTTTAATGAATATAAACTCACTTCAAAAAAAATTGGTATGCCACAACTCTTCAAACTGAATGTGGATTAGCCATGCTGAGAAAATTATATAGAAAGTTGCTCTTTACTGTGTGTTTGGTTTGGTTTTTTTTTTCCTAGAGCTGTTATTTTACATGGTTACTTTTACTTAATTTACATCTGTTATTTTTAAAGCAAAAAAGAAACAGCTGAAAGAGTTGACTGGAAAGCCAGAGAATGAAAATGAGAAGCTAATAAAGTTGCGAAATACTTTAATGGAGGAGTTCACAAAGACTGAGGAACCTAGAGGAATTATTTTCACAAAGACTCGTCTAAGTGCCTTTGCTCTATTCCAGTGGGTTAAGGACAACCCAAAATTTGAAGAAGTGGGAATTAAGGCCCATTACCTTATCGGCTCTGGACATAACAGTGAAATGAAACCCATGACTCAGGTACAGAACCATGCATTCCAACATTACGTCTTGTACATGATTTTGGAAAGCAATTTGTTTTAGTACTAGGCCAGTGGACTGAAGTTTGGAGCGCAAAGTTCTGGTTTCRTACATGCCAGAAACCTACCTTCTTTTGCTGCAGAATATGTGAATATGTTGCAATAATTTTATTTCCACAAGAACCAAGCTTTTTTTGGTTTTGGATTCTATAGCAATAGGAGTAGCTGGCATCCATTGCATAGAGTAGTGTATAGTCAAAAGGGACACAAGTTGTAGCAAGGCATGCGAAGCAAAAGTAAACAAAATGGAAAGAGCAAAAATGCAGTCATTAAATGAGTTTATACTTATCAGGACAACAGTAATTCAAGTTATATTTTAGCTGCTGAATTGAAAAATAAAACTACAAAGTTGATTATGCCTGTCTTTTTGTAAGATCATTGCTTAAATCAAATTATACCAATTTGTATGCATGCTTCACACTGACGCATAACCATGAAAGAAAACTTGCCAAAATTCATAATGACAATATCACAATTGATCACTCAATTGTGTCTGTCTTGTACCATCATGTTGATGTCATACACCACATCTCTCTGGTGATTTATACTTACAATTTAAACATTTTCAAAACAAAGTACTTCATGTCTCTTCTATTCTGCTCTTTACTCCCCCTATCAGCATTTAAGCAAAAATGGTGTGTTTTACTCTTGGGCAGAGTCCATTTCCTTCCACTGATCTCAGTTTCAAAAAAAAATTTTCCCTCAAAAAATTCCCTCCAAAAGTTGCTTGTGTTCTGTCAAAACTTGGAATTTAATTTGTGTGCCACATTGCACAAACAGAACAATAGCTTCTGCATTTTGAAAGTGAATATAGCAAATAGCAAGTTTCTGTTCCTCTGCTGACAAACATCCAGTTGATTTAGAAGTCTGTGGTTTGGATGCTTTCTTAAAGTGTATCATTGTTCTGCTTTTTGATGCCCTCCAGATGATAAAAATTATGGTCTCCATTTGTTATGGGGAATTTTAAATGCTTTAGAACTAGACTTGGAAGTCCATATTTTAACTGGAAATTACTGAAGTGATAGAAATCCAGACTTATTCATATGTACTTAAAGAATTTGAAAACAATAGAACAACTCTATTATCAAATCTCCCAGTACCTGGGACATAGGCTACAAAGTTCCAAGCTCAGTTACCCTAAAAAGATTGGCTTCTGCTCCCTCCTCGCTCAAAAAATGGTGCTGATCACCTGTTGTATTCAATAGGAACTCCTTGTTTGCGAGATGCTTAAATGCAGTTGTTGAAGCCACATGATGTTGGCACTCAACTCAGAGACAATGGGACTATAATTCCTGAAACTCATTAATTAGAAGAAACTGGTAACAGAAATTAATACTAAAGGTTAATATAATATAGTATACTATAGTATAATATAATATAATATAATATAATATAATATAATATAATATAATATAATATAATATAATATAATGATTTGAATTTACAGAATGAGCAAAGGGAAGTTATTGATAAATTTCGACATGGAAGTGTAAATTTACTTATTGCTACTACTGTAGCTGAGGAAGGCCTGGACATCAAAGAGTGTAACATCGTTATTCGCTATGGTCTTGTCACCAATGAAATTGCTATGCTGCAGGTATGAGTTTTCTGCATACATAACTTATTTTAAAAGTGCTTTTCTGTTTGGAATCTGCAAATGGTGAATCATATACCTGACATGTGGAAATAATTTCGAAATACTTGAATGCTAAAAAAGAAAATGCTCTTGCCACAAGGTTCATTTCTAATTGCCATCCTCAGTCTGTATGCAATATAAAATTTGCCTCCATATATAATGGTGTAGCATCCATTTAAAGTTCTACACAAACAGTAAGCTCTTTTAATAGAAGAGGTATAAGAATATGATCATCAGACCAGTTGATATAAGAGGCATTTGTGTACGAACACCAAACCAGTAACAGCTAAAGAGAGATGATTACGTATCAGAATACCAGTTTGACCATGTTCTCATTTAACTTGTGAACACAAATATTTATATATTTAATATTTAAATGCATGCTTATATTTTGGTGACATAGTATAGTTTCTGCATTGCAAAATATGCTAATCACAAAGCTCCTGAACAGTTTTCACAGGTATCATAGATAATACTAATACTGCAGAAATAGTATGTTATTCACTGATTCTTAGTCTATCTGAGTTGAAAGGGAAAAAAAATGCTCTTTGGGGATGGTGCATATGGAATAGTACATGTCTTCCATTACAAAACTAGGAAAGAATGTTGTGTCATGCAATAGGGAGCATTGTGCTCCTTATTGTTGTATTCCTTGCAAACTGTAGGCTCGTGGCCGAGCTCGAGCTGATGAAAGCACCTATGCTCTTGTGGCTTCGAGTGGCTCACGGGCTGTCGAACGTGAAGATGTCAATATTTTCCGTGAGAAAATGATGTATAAGGCCATTCAGCGTGTCCAGAAGATGCCACGGGAAGAGTATTTAAATAAGGTATTTGCTGCAACTCTGCACTTTCCCTTTAAAGAAAACTGATTTCTATTGTATGAAATCTGCTATATTCTATTTGAAATCTGCTAAGAGGAGAAAAACTTAATACTAGTTACTACATATGTCTTTGAATTCCTCTGCCAAAATTTGTTTTATAATCTGTTTTCTAGTCCTTTAGAAAATTCTGCTTTTCTAGTGGTAAGGGGCGAAACACACAAGCCAGGAAAATTGACTAGAAGTCATGTTTAGAGTGAACGCAGGAAAATAACTGAGAAAGAAAACTATTACTGCCATTCCAGCAGAATGTTACCGTGCTCTTACTGATCTGTTTCTAGATTCAGAGTTTCCAGTTGCAAAGTATAGTGGAAAAACAAATGAAGGCTAAGAGAGATCAGCACAAGACATACAAGAAAAATCCTTCACTAATAAAATTCTTATGCAAAAATTGCTACAAACCGATATGTTCTGGAGAAGACATACAAGTTATTGAAGACATGCATCATGTCAGTGTGAAAAAAGATTTCCCGTAAGTGTTTATGAACTACTTTATCTCTTTCAGGCAGAAACAGATTTTCTTTTCATCGAGGCTGTAACAGGGCCTGTAACCCTCTAGGCCCTGTGAGAAAAAAAAAGATTATTCCAATACTCTTGGGTCCCAGGCTCTATGGACTTTACAGTTACGGAGCTTGAACAAAATGTTTGTTCTTATCCCTGGGTTTTTTTTTTTTAAACTTCAAAAAAAAGATGCAGATTCTGTGGTAGTATTAACTAGGTCAGTTACTATGTAGTATGCTGTGTTTTCCACTCTGCACAGGCTAATAGTAACCATCAGGATCAAGTACTCCCTAAACTAAATGATACAAGAATGTGCACATACTCTACAGCTCTGGATAGTCAGAACCTAATGATTCTGTTAAGGGTTAAGGTTGAACTACAGGGAATAAAAAGAAAACCTCTAATTTTCAGGTATTATTTCTTTGACAGTTTCATGGCACCTGAAAAAAAAACCAAGCTAGAGCTATCTCCTGTTAAAACAGAGCCTGCGGCTCCTACTTTAAGATGTATGAGGGAGGATGCAGCTCCTGAAATGCAATGAAAAGAGACATGGAGTACCCGTGTATTTCATCAATATGTACGAGCATGAAGTATGACCTTGCATTTTCTCTAACTCCTTGATGTGTCAACAGTCAGAGAGTTTATGAATTTTTATGTTTCATATCTGACTTCAGCAATTGTAGTCACTGTGTGCATGTCTATATGTAGCATGGAATGACCAGTGGATTCTAATGGGTGCTATCTGTTTTTCAGAAGTCTTTACCATACAAGAGAAAATAAGACACTGCAAGATAAGCATGCCGATTACCAGACAAATGGGGAAATTATATGTAAAGATTGTGGACAAGTGAGGAACATCTTATTTTCATACTCTTCCTGTTGTCTGTATTTATTTCTGTCTAATGGCCTTGTCTTATTTTATCTGAAATGTAATTTCCTTCTACTTGCAGGCTTGGGGAAATATGATGGTTCACCGAGGTCTTGACCTGCCTTGTCTAAAGCTCAGAAATTTTGTGGTTGTGTTTGCAGACAAGAAAGCAACAAAGCAAATTTTTAAGAAATGGGGAGAACTGCCCATCAGGTTTCCTAGTTTCGATTATGCAGCTCATTATCCTTCAAGTGATGAAGATTAAGGACTTAGAATGAAAATAAAACCCCGTTTTAACTTCTCTGTTAATCAGAAGATCCTGTGTCCCGTAGAGTGTGCTGTATCATAAATATTGTGAAATCTCCCGGGCATAAGGAAACTGTCTTGAAGACAAAAAGCGAAACAAGAAAGGAGAAGGACAAAGCCACACAGCTGCTGTCTGCACTCAGATTTGCAGTGGTACTCCTGGACAAAGATGGCCAAATGCATTGCAGTCACGTGTATCCATGGAACAAACTCCTGTCTCTTTTCACTACAGGGTGACAACATTGTCAAAAGTGTGTTAGATGATCTGTTGTCAATCCCAGAACACTGAAGAGAGAGCTTGAGTTGTGCCATGGTCATTATTTTTTTCATGCTATAACCCTTTTGAAGATAAAGTATCTCAAAAGAGGAGTCGTGTGAAGAGAGAAGATTACGCGAGTGTTATTTCGGAATCATTGTTGCTCTGTCAATGTTTTCATGACTGACTTCCTCCCTTTATATAGTTAGCTGTAAGCTCATACATTTTGACAGACTAAAATTAAGTTTCCATTAGAAGACATTTTAAAAAATCAAGTCCTTGACCTGAAATTGATTATTTGATGTCCAAGAAGCACATTGCCAAAGTGACTCTCTGTGTGTTAGTTTCATAGGATTATTGGACTGGCTACATAATGAGATGTGGTTTCTTTTTCATTAAATTACTATAATTAACCTTTACCAACTGTGATACTGTTTATTCTCTTCCACTGGAAGTATTCAGACAAAAACAATACCATGGTTTCACCCTAGAAATTTAAAGGATAGTGGTAGTCTGACTAAAAATAGCATAATTTTTCTCCGTATTCATCTCATGGACAGATTTTTTTCCCCCTACCATTTGCAATTAAGATATTGGAGAGTGGTAGGAAAGTTTCTTTGTTTTTGCAACAGTCAGCTTTGCAAATTGAGGGTAAGGTGGTATGTGTACTGCAAGGACATATAAACACTTTAGTAGCCCCAGGTAAAATTTCTAAGTTAGTACATAGTTGAAAAGTATATCCCAACAAAAAAGGAGTCTTATCTGTAATTGATCTGCTTTTTTAAAAGTGATATAATTACTGTGCACAGTTTTAAAAATCAGATTTGATTTCAGGTTTCAGTGGGAGGAGAAAAAGTCCAATTTCTGACTGTGAAGAGCAGTACGTTTTAGATATCACCAAGCTAATTCAGGCCATTTTGGGATTAGCTACTAACAAATTACAGCATTATGAAATAAATATACATGCTGATGAGTTTTCACTCTGGCAGTTTTGTGGATTGGAATGTGCTTAACTACAGAAATTGTGGTCTATGTATAGGTTGAAATTATTCCACAACAGTGATCTGTACCAATAAACTACTACCTTACAGCTTTAAAAAAAAAATCAGGAGTATTGAGAGTTAAGGTTGGTTATATATTCTAAGATGCTTCAAGACACAGCAATTCCGCAGCTATTTTTGAAAGATACAACTAAAATAGGAAAGGTTGTTAGGAGATAGTGAGTATAAACAGTTTGTAGTATATGTGTTTTATATTGGTGTATTGAATCACATAAATCTGTTCTTTCCTTTCTGTGTCGTGCAGGGTAGAATAAATGTGAAATCTTCACCGAGTTATTTATTCAACATTAGATCCTTCATCAGTTAAAAAAAATCAAACCATTCTCCTCATCTTGATCTGAGAATCAGACTATGTAAAAATGTTGGAAATTGGTAGATCACACATGATTGTAATTTAAGATTTTTTAAATGTGCTCCATGTCTGTTGAGATGCTATGAAATATACTAAATTAATTACTGGAGTAGCTTCTGCTGGGAAATCATCCAGATATCATCCATCATCTGGATCATCTTGGATTTCTTTATTAATGAGTTCTTACAGGTATATAAATGCAACCCAATACTCTGTACATAGCATTTTCAAATATCTGAATTACTTTATTCAGTACTTTTAAAGAAGTGTAGAATGCTGGTAAAAATACTATATCATTACATAGATTGCTGCTGAGTCTTCAGTCAAATAAATTTTCATGCTGAGTACATTTTCTGAAATTTGAGCTTTTGAGACTTCCCTTTACTGAAGCAAGAAAAGCATATGCAGATGAATTTCTGCACGTGTGCTAGAGACCTGTATGACAAACATGCCTGGGCTTCTCGTAGTTCATCTGTGTGGTGCTGTTATACTCCCAGTTCCTAACGTGACTTGGCCACATTGTCACCAAAGCTTAAAGAGTGTTTGCGCAATCTCACTTCAGCATAATGCATAATGAACCTCAAATTAATCCTGCTGGTGTGTAGGATAAGGAATTTCCAGTCAAATTATTGTCTCTGAATGGGGTTGTAAAACACACCTATATTGTCCATCCAGGAAGCGTGAAGTTGTAAAAAACAAGCTAAATTGCTATATTTTATCTGCTAGTTACCTCAGCATTTACTGCCTTTATGGACCCAAAGTCCTCCAGGGAGTGTGACAAATCCTGATTGTATTTTCTACTTACAGCTTTTATTAGTTCACAAATGTGGAAAGAAGAAAAACTTAGTCATTGGGGATTTGTCTAGCTGTGTGTGTGGCTACTTACGAAGTGGTTCTGCTTCAGTTGTATGTTCATTATTCTGTCCACTTTTGGTCTGATGTCATGCACAACCCACATCTGTAAATCTGCATTTCCTCATGTGTGAAATGTAAATACTTTAGTAACCAACTTAGAGTAGTTGCATAACTGCTTGGATAGCTTAGCTGCTGGCCAAACTATGTTTTCTGTTCCATAATTTGCCCATTTCTCTAAGTGACTGACCCTCTTTCTAGCTTCCTTACACTTTTATTTCTCTTACATTATGAGGTTCTGATTTTGCAGAAGTTAGGAAGAGTTTAGCTGTTGAAAGAATTCCTGTTTGCTTCTTCACTGGTACAAGTGTAAACAGTCCAGAGAAGGGAGTTCAGGCGTCAGCAGTAATTCTACAAAGCTTGTAAGTGTCATTCTCTGACAGGTAAATTTTTTCTTCTAATCTGCAACCATTGTGAATCTTATTAAAACGCATGCCTAAATAATTAGACTTCTGAAGCAGACAAATACACAGTATGCAGCATATAGTCATTTTGCAAAGCCTTTTAAATCATGTGAGTTTGAATCATTTCCTTTGAAGCATTCTCTAAGTATGCATTCATTAGAAGAAGCTGCATATTTAGAATGGAAAACTAGCCTGATCAAAACCTACATTTGCAATTTTGTGATGTTCTGGTTGTCAGAAATAACCAATGTTGGTAGGAAAAAGTGTATTTCTCTGAACCATGTTACTGAAAATACTAATGGCATTAATTATGGAATGCTAGGAAATAAGTAGCAGTTTGAAAATATGAAGCATGAGTTACATGGGGAAAAAGTCTTTTGTCACAATTCTTTTCTGTTATGGAAATTTTGAGTAGCTGCAGTTTTATCTTAGGAAAACTACTGGTTTTGAGCTCAGTTCTGCCTTTAATATACAGTGTATTTTAGCGGAACAAAGAATATACATATACATAAACAATTTATATACAAAAAATGTATAAACAAACATACACATAAACAATGTATTTAAGCCCTCTCAGCCTTTTTGTCCTGCATGTCTTACATCACCAGGATGGATCTTATTCAGAAACTTCATCTTGTCTAATTTGTACTTTATTGTTGTGACAAGAGCTGGGGAGAGACAGGAATTAAAGTTTTATCAGAAAATAAAGAATGTTTCATATAACTGTTTTTTTCCAGATGATAAATTTGAATATTTTCAAAAATTCTCCCTCCAAGCCTAATGCAGTGAATATTGCCAAAATACTGCCCATATCAGCTGCTGCCTCACCAAGGGTGGTGTAAAGGTTAGGATTCCAATTCCAGCCCATACTGTTAAGCTAATGTGGTAACTTAGCCACTTGGGTGATAATACATTAATGTTTTTTTCTTTGTGATACTCTGTAATAAATTCTCTGTAGTTAGCCCAAGGTCTGCTGGACAGTATGGTGTGACAGGAAACCCATCTCATCTACTACATTTTCAATTTTCAGAGAGGCCAGAGGGGTTGATATACCCATCAAGTACTGAATTTCAGCAAGATCCGGATATTTGGTCCTTGTTAACCTCCTCTAAAAAACCATAGTCCCAGTGCCTGAATTTCACAGAACCACCACCATTCCAGATTCTTTTCCTCAGCAGCTAATGAACTCTGTCCCAGCTGAAACCAGAAAAAATGCCCTCTTATTTTTCCCTCTTTGGTGTTAAGCACTGGAGAGAAATACCAGACTGGTGCAGAGAAAGGTGAGGCGACTCATCAGACTCCACATGCAAAATCAACACACTTAAGCCCAACTTGCAACTTCTAGTCACCAGCCTCTACGTTTTATATGAATATTCTGTCAGATTGTGGCCTTCTTTGGCAGGTGACATTTCCTACATGGGCTGCGTGTGCGTGTGTGTGTGTCTGTGGGTCTGTGTATGTATGTGTGTGTGTATATGTGTGTCTGTGTGTGTGTCTATGTGAGTCTGTATTTTGTGTCTATGTCCATGTATGTGTGTATGTCTGTGTGTGTGTGTGTGTGTCCCTGTGTACGTGTGTGGATGTGTGTGTGTCTCTATCCCTGTGCGTCTCCGTCCTTGTGTGTTTATGTCCGTGTGTGTGTGTCGCTGTGTGTCCCTGTTCCCGTGTCCTTGTCGGTGTGTGTATGTCCATGTCCCTCTGTGTGTGTCTGTGTATCTATGTCCCTCTGTCTCCATGTCCCTGTGTGTCCACGTCCCTGTGTGTCCCTGTCCGTGTATGTGTCCCTGTCGGTGTGTGTGTGCCGTGTCCGCGTGTGTGTCCCTGTCGGTGTGTGTGTCCACGTCCCCGTGTCGCTGCCCGTCCGTGTGTGTGTGGGAGCGCGGCTGTGCCGCCAGGGCCCGCTGTGCCGGCTCCCTTCGCCGCTCCCCCGCCCGGTGGGGCCCCTCCCGCGGGCAGCGCTGGCGCGGGGGGGCGGGGCCGGTTCCCTCAGGGCGCTGCCGGGGCCGGGTCCCTCAGGGCGGTGTCGGGGCCTGGGTCACCGCCAGCCTGGGTCTTTCGGTAACGTCGCTGTACCGCTCACGGCGTACTTTTACTTGCCTTTTCGAGCCTTTCCCCGCGCTCCCGAGGAATGGATTATGTAACTTGACACTGCGGTCTCCGGAGTTTTCCCAGTTTTCAGCTGACCTCATTTCAGTGGGCTGAATAAAATAGGTGTAATTGGTGGTTTAAGAACTATTTCAGAATTTCCACTGGGCCTGTATGTATTTACTTCTCTAAGCTCTCCTACGTAGCCTATAGATGTGCCTAGTTTTTGGGGGAAAACAGTAATTCTCCTCACATGTGGAAGACATTAAACATTATCTGTTTCTGCTGCATTCTTGTGCTATCATTTATTATTTCTAAAATTAAACATATGTGAAGTCTACATAAACAATAAAGCTATGGGATTTTCTTTTAATTTCTCTGTAGAGAGTAGAAATACGGTCATGGCTATGTCTTAAGAATGTGAGAATAGCCAAAAAACACAGTAGATACTTTTCAGAGAATAACAGTGCATGTTAAGTATCTGATGAATCATAAAACCTCAAGTTAGTGTAAGCAGATGCTGGTTACAGCTCACATTGATGGGAAGGACATAGTCACCACCCCAATAGCCACCCACTGTCCATTTCTGGTCCAAGAACTTTCCCAAAAGTGTGGTTTCAATTTCATAGAAGCCTTTTGAAACTTGGCAGAGTTTTCAAAAGTATGTAGGAAAAAAAAAAGAGTCTGCCAGAGGTTTGGCCTCCAACTGTGAAAACAGACACTGCCTTTTCGAACTCCTCTCCTAGATCTACTGACCAACACCCAGAAGAGAGAATTTACATTCTTTTAGAATACGGCAGGAAAATGAAGGTCTGTATGCTCCTGAATTCAACTTTTGATAGCATTTACATCCTTTGTTTTAAACTGTCAGCTGTTGCACAAGGACAGGCTCTGATGTGAAAATATTTGCTTTAAAGAAAAAGGAAAGGGACGTCTTTTCATATGTACTGCAGGGACATTTTTGCTGGTTGCTTGGACAGATTACAGCAGTTAGAGGGTAGGAGGATTTAATTATTTACAAGCCGTAGAAGTGAGCTTCAGGCGATATTAGAAATGTAATTATTGTTTTTTTTCTGTTCTGCAGACCCGGCTAAAAATCATATTTGGCGTGGTTATATGCCTTTTGCTTTCCTTATTACTTATGTGTATTATACTGCTTCCATCAAGAGGTAAGGTATTTCTAATCTAATGTAGTGTAAAACACAATATCTTTAGCTATTGTGGCTTCTAAAGTTCACAAAAGTTTGTCTAATCATCTTCAGGATTGTCTTGTCAGAATTGTTATGGCTTACTGACAGCTGAAATATCCTGAAGGTAGAATTGAAATGCCAGCAGATGTTGAAACAAGGAGCTTCTTGAAGTGAATGTGTGCACTTCTTATTGTGTGTGATACATAATGTTCTTAGTCATGGCTGCAAAAATAATTCTCAGATCTCATATTATTTTTCTGTGTTAAGGGTTAGGAGACTCTCCCAAACCGTTAGTAATTTTCTTTAGCTTGGTGAATTTTCATTTGTTTTTAAGTGGTTGTGTAATAATTATAGAAGTTCTGTATCCAATTACAAGTTAAACGTTTTTTTGTAGATGGAGTATGATGAATTGTTTGTGAATATATTCAAGATTCCATTTGAAAATTAAAGTCAGCATTGTATAAAATAGGGATGGATAGTTTGCTCTAGTATTATTATGCCAGCTGTAGGTAAATAAACCCAGTGTGGTCTGCTGAGTCCTCTGGTGAAGTTTGAAATGAGTTTTGAAATTTTGAGCATGAGTGGTACTGACTCATAGTAATTGTTTTCTATGAGAAGTGTAGTAAGGGCAATACAAGTATTTACATGACCCTATCACTATAGCAGATTACTTGAATACCTCTGAAATAATTAAAATATTAATAAAAGGCTTGTATTCCAGCAACAGTTTCTATTTAGAGGATTTTTTTTCTATTATTATTCTATTTTCATGTGTGGGCAGGGTGACTGAAATGAAGAAGACAGTTTTGTATTTACAACTAAATGTTATAAAATCAACCATCTGCTTTAAGTCTTGTGAAAGTTAAGTCCTGCAGTTAACATGCAGGTTTTGTGAAAGGTGAAATCTTTTTTGTACCTGATATTTCTGTGAAATATGTTTATCATGGCTTGTTGAGAGAAGGGTTGAAGGTTTCTGAAGTGATTAGGGATGATTCTGTTAGGCAGCATTTGAATATGAGGATAGATTATATCAATTGTGTGTGTGTGTGTGTATATATATATGTTTTTATATATATATATAAAATGCAGTGCTGAAAGAGATACCACCTCAGAGTGGCAGGTTTGACTTTTACTGTCAATAGTGGGGTGCCAGATCTTTTGTCTAGCTAAGCATTTTCCAATCTGAGCTTTCACTACTAGGTAAATGTACGGTATCAAGTCAGACTGACTCTTATCAAGTCTGCATTTTATGACAGGGAGGGCAGAATATTTTATGAGATTTAAATAAAAAAATAGTTGTGAGGAAACAAAGAGGTTGGAGACCAAAGATCAGTTTGGCAGCGTGAAGAAGCTGAGAAAGATGATGGAAGATACTGTAGGAAGAAGTGAATGTATTTTTTCCCCTCTGAAATTGTCCCATACAGGTCACTGGCCTCTTCAGTACCTGAGCAATTATGAAGGACTCTTTTCATCTTTATAGTTTCTTGGAATAGTGGCTTGATAATCAGTCATACCAAACATTGCATATAGATCCAGTATGATGATAAAAAAATTATCTTACTTCACAGGATGCTTTTGAAGGAGCATTTTAGACAATTGTGGAACACACAATTATGTTCAACACACAATTACATTGGACATGTCAGATTATGGCTTCTAATTCTCAGGTTGAACTGCAAGTGCTGCAGTTATTTGTTCGAATGCCTTAATCTTTTTGAATTCTTAGTAGTCTACTGATCAGTTGTAAATAGAAGAAATATACATTTATTTTGCGGTTACAAATTTTGCAAGCTGAAGACAGACAGGAAATGGCTACAGAAATGGAATGTTGTTTGTACATTCCGCCTTCACCACTGCTTAACTGAAAGGATGTGGCAATCTAGAAGGACAATTAATTGCATATGAGAAATGTATAGACACAGACTAAACAAATTTCTTCTTAAGAAATCTGCAAAGAAAAATGTCATTTGTAATTCTGAAAGAACTGAAAGGAGCATTTAGTCTTGGTTTTGTCTGCTAGGTTTCTAGTCATTTCATGGTCTTCAGATTTCTCAAAATGTGATAGCTGGTTTTGGTTTACACATGCAAGAGTATAAAGATGTCAAAAATTCTCAAAGGTCATACTGGAGAATAATGTTCTGTTTGGCAAGGATATTAAGGGGGAAATACTTGCAGTAATTAGACAATTTCTGTGGGGCTCAGAAGAGCAAGGTGGGCAGTCTCAGTGTAGCAAGTGGCATCAGTGCCTAACAAATTACTGACTGTTTTTTGACATGTCTTTCAGTTAGGAATGCGTGGCAGGATTTACCTGACTATGATAACCCAGCTATGATATCGCAACGTCAAACAGTTCAGAAAGGTTCTTTTCACTTGTACCCTGGTGTCCGTAGTCCTGTTCTTCTGCAGCATAAACAAGAAAGAAAATACCTGTCTGCAGTTGAAAAGCAATAGCGGAACCACAGGCAGAGTTACAATCAACTATATGTATTGCCCAGGCTCCAAATTAACCACTTCTGCTATTTTTAATGAATACTCAAAGTCAGTGTTTCTGTCAATGTTTCTGTTCCCAGTGTATGCTTGACCTAGGCCTGAGGCCCAGTCCCTGTTTTTCCCATGTCACAAATGAGGTCATAGGGCATACTGCTCAGCCAGGAAGTGGTGAGCAGCCAGTTTCTTAGAAGAGGTAGTGTTCTTTGCAACACCTCAGCTAAATCCAAAAGTGGAAAAGCAGGTTCAGTTGATGTGGAGCTGAGTGTGACCAAAGTTCTGGAGTAGGGTCAGGAGTGTTGGAATTGATTTCTGATGCTGAATTGAGTTGTGGGTTTCCTCATGTTGGAGGAGCTTGTGCTTCAGCTACTCAGCATCAGCCCACAGAGGTGAGAATGGACATTCTAGTCCAGAAGCGAACTATAATACCATGCTAACCAGTTTTCTTTTGGCGTGTCCTCTATTTGATGTTAGGCAGTGGATGCTAAATGAAATACATATAAAAATACATATATGTTAAATACATATAAAATACATATATGTAACTAGATATATAAAAATATCATATACAGAAACAACAATACTTTCTCATTGTTATTTATGCTTACTTTAATTTGGCAGGACTAGACACAATTTATATGGATGTACATTAGAACACATTGTGGAATAAGCCAGGAGAGCTTTGATTGTGGTTTACCCACATCCAGTCTTTGAAATTGAATAATCCTGGTAATACAAACAGAATTTCCCAGTGATGGAGTGATGTGCATAGAGTTAACCTGAGTTTAATATAACTGAAAGTTTTGCTTTCTGTGTTTTATTAAGCTCTGTCATGACAGTGAACTGAAAAGTAAAGGTGAAGGTATCTGCATAAAGCCAGTGACAATTATTAGTCGTTTACAGACTTTTATCACCACAATTATACATATAAGTTGAATACACTCAAATGCGTGAGTGAGTAATTATGATCATTGAATATATATAGCAAGTTACACTGTGAAGCAAAATAACCAATTCAGTGCACAGAGAAATGCAGAACTGCACCCTGTAAAAGCATGGAAATGGACCACAAAGGATTAAAACTCAGATGGGTGGTGAAGGGAAGCGAACAAAGCTGAAATTTGGTAAGCTTTCATTTCTGTGGTTGGCTCTGCTATTTGCTTCCTTTTTTCCCTGGGCATCTTTTTTCATTTTTATTATTTCGTAGAGAAGCAAACCACAATGAAAGAATTTGCCAAGCCAACCAACAGCCATCCAAATTAATGTCTATAGAGTGCTGCAGATATGTAAAGTACTTTTCATGCTAGCATCTGGTTTGTGAGCAGAGATTTCAGGTACTGTTATTGAACAAGTCTTTAGTTACCGAAGAATCAGCAACAATTGTAGGAAACTATTGAAGATGCTGCTGCTATCTTCTGTTGCCTAAAAACAAGCATTCAAAATTATAAGTACTCGAGTGAGCAATAGTTGTGTTCAGATTTTTTGCAGTCCAGTAGCAGAAATTCAGATCTTAGTGGGCACAATTTGAAAATCATTAATAGTCATAATAAATCATCATGGAATATTAAGTATATAAGGGTGAGATGTCTAACAGAGTGAAGATTTAAATTAGAGCTGTGAAAATTAGACCAGTGGTGAGAAGTTTGTGTTATTGCTTGTCTCTTAAGATGAGAGAAGGAACCAGGTGGTTTTACCAGATTAAGGTATCAAAAAGGACTTCAAATTTCAGCCTTCTATACACACAACTTTGAAAATACATCTTAACAGGAGATTTCTTTTGCTAATAAGCTTATTCACTTAGAGAATTTTAGCTGAGAGACAGTGATAAGTAATCATCACTCAACATAACTAGAATTGGATTCTTTGGAATTATCTTCTGTGCATTTTTTTTAAGTCTGCCATCTTCTATGTTTATCATTAGTGTATCAAAGATCTGTAATATGCAGTCATAGTATTAGCAAGAGGAATTACTTATTGAACTTCTTGGGATATTTTCTGGACCTATTGCTAATCAGAGTTTATACAGATAGGTTTTTGCCTTTGGATTGGCATTCAGTTTTATTTCTTGTGACAGCTTTCTTCTGCATTAGTGCAGACAATGCTTGTGTCAACAGTCAACCTGACAGGTGTATTCTACAGTAAGTAATAGTCACTTAGCTGAAGAAAATATATATTATCATTACAAAGTACCATAGAAGGTAATATGAAGAAACATTTCCCAGGAAGTCAGTGTGATCTTAACAGAGAGGGCAACTGTAATGAGCAAGTGATGGAGCATGATATGAAATCTGAGAGCAAGTAGTCATCTTGATTATTTGACTGTCATCTGAGAGCTCTGAAGGAACAAACAGGGGAAGTGGCAGAGATCTACTAAGCTGCAGTGTGACATCCCTCCAACCTCTGAAAACCCTGGCAACAGTCCCTTTGATTTTAAAGGAGAAAGCATAGCATCCAGAATGCCTAGACCTGAAAGCTGCCATTATTATGCTGCTGAACTTTAAAAATTGGCCTTTATCAGAAAAGTTCGTGCATCATTTGAGGATTAAATATTTTGATTACTTTCACTCTTGTGAACTGCATAGGTTCTACACAGGAACTGCACAGCATAAGCCTCTTCTGATCCAGTTGGTTGCCCTTGAATTTTATTTGAAAGTCTGCCCTAACTTACGTTGTTTAGCTTTGGGAAGAAATGTAGCTAGGCAAGAGCCAGAAAACCAGCCTCCACTTCTTGCATTATTTTAATGCATTTATCTGAGCTGCTTAAAAACCAAATAGCTGGGTACCTGTCTTCTTTCCAGAATCATTGTCAATTTTCTTTGCAGCATTAAATAAAATGTTCAAGTTTGGGTTCACCCATTCATTAATTTTCAGCATTATTTTTACTTGCATACCTTCATCAATTTTTTTCATGTGACTACTAAGAAATATATGTGGATGGTGATTATTTTTCAAGCCTTATATTCATCTTCTGACAATGGTTGATGAGGCATGTACGAAATTTGGCAGTAGGGTACAGGTACAGCCTGTTTGACCGTCTGCTGAACATGTGAAGATTTTGATTGAAATAGTTGTCTCTACAAGTTCATGGAACCCTTGCTGTAAAAAAAAAACAAAAAACCCACAAAACCAGAAAACCCAAACCCAAACAACTTTTAATTTGTAATTTGTGTGAAAAAGGCTTATTTGGATACAAAGGGTCTACAGTTAAATGTGTCTGAGTGAATAAATGACTGGTTGAAATAAATTAGTTTGTCTAGTTAATTTTGTATTCTTAAAGATGAGTCTTTCAGAGGCTAAAGGACCTTATCAGAACAGTAAGAGAGAACTTTCCTTTCTGCTGTGCCTACTCTTTGCATATCTCCAGAATTATGGTATCCTCAATGTTCCATGGCACTAAATAGAGAAAAAAGACAATACTGGACTCGTAATTTTTTTTCCCCCACTTTTCATTAACAGATACTTTTTGTCTTATTCTTAGTTGTCAACACAGATGATGGTCCCAGAGCTCTTACATTGGAGGATTATTTGAATGGAAACTTCCAATATAAAACATTTTTTCCATACTGGGTGTCAGGTAAGTAAAATCTTTTCTCCAACATAGATAAGCCTTTCTAATATGTATTTCCAGACTGGTTTACACAGACTGAGAAGTGCATTTTCCTTCCAGCTTTACTGTGAATGAATGCTAACTATGAAATTAAACAATGTGTTAGTCAAAACTTATGGTTGAAATTTACTATTCTGTCAGTCATTCTAGAAAATCCAGGTATTTGATGTTTCAACAGACATGTCTCAGTCAAGTATAAACTATAATTTTACAGAGGCCTTCAGTGTTTTATTTCTTTTACTGTCATATTCATTGCAGCAAGTGAAAAAATTTGTCAATGTGTCAGTCATTCCTTAAGTAATCTCCTTTTCATGCTTTTCACAGCACTTTTTCACTTACCACTTGTAATGATTGAGGTAGTCTGTCTTACAGGCCCTGTGCTTTGTTTTCATTAGTACCTGGCTCTGCAATGAGGCCAGCTGTTCTTACCTCGTTTAAGGAAATGCTGACACTGTTGAAATTCCTGAGTTCCAGGATATTGCATAAAAAATAATGTTGAATTTCTAAGTTCCTTAAGGTAGAGACATGAAGTTAATTGCTGCTGATAAATATTTTTCTGTGTGGCTGAAGTACTGGTCTTGTTATTGTTGAATTGCAGAGCACCGGAAAGCTGGAGCTAGCCTGGATTACCCTAGCACACACTACTACCACTCCCGTCTATGTGCTGCCTGAAGCATTGTTCTCTGCCTGTAGCAAGAAACATAGTGCCCATTCACATGGAGTCTTACCAAGCTGGTTTTAGCCCACAATTTTAAAACTGAAGTAAAGCCTTATAGGGCACTGCTTGCAGCAGTTCAAATTTTACAATGAACAGTTGGAAGCACGTTGATATCACTTGTATGATTTAAAAATTCGGTCACCGTTTGTTAGAATTCTGTCTGAATGTCTGAAGGATGTAGGCAGCATATCACCTAAACCTAATATTCTTCTTACCTCTTTATAGCTTTCTCACTTAGACTTATCTTTCCTTCTAACAGTCACAAAGCTCACACAAAAGTCATGCCATAGATTCCATAGATAGTCATGCCTACAGCATTCCATATGTCTGCTTCTCTTCTGAAACAAGGAGTTAAAATTGAATATCTCATCCTATGGGTGATTTTAAACACAAATGCTGTTACACAAATCACACAAGAGTGCTCAAAAGATCCAAGGTTGATCTAATTTCCTAAAAATGAACACCTTCACAATGTTTCAGGCTGATTTTAAACTTTTAGTCTCGCTCTCTAGCAACACCAAGTGTATAATTCTTGCTTTCTGTTTATAGCAGTGAAAATAAAAATCTGAAACTAAAATTCTGATCTTCATTCTCTACCAAACTATAGCTCAGATCTTGAGCACAGGTAGGTTTAAATTCCATTTTCAATGAAGGCCACTCACCCTCACTTTGTAGGACTTGTGTAAGTAAGGGCAATCATTTTTGCAGTGTCAGTTGCATGGTACTGCTGTTATCTGCAGGATATACAAATGAAAATGTTCTGGTAAAATGATAAGAAAAGATTTTTTTTAAAAAACATTTACGTTTTGGTACTGACCTTCTAATCGGTCTGTCACTAGCATTCTTGATCAGACATTGATGAGAATATAATCTGGCATTTACTTGTAAAATTAAATAGCTGATCCTCTGTGCAGTGTATAACCTGGAGAATGTACTCAAGAACCTTGAAGACAGTTTCTTGATAACTCTGTATCTTAGCATCATTAGAAGAAAAACATTTTTTATTTAGATGCCAAAAGATATTTGCTTAAAATCTATTCATTGGAAGAGGTGTGAATATGTTGATAAACTGATTTGTTCTGTAGTATCTTCTGTGAAGGTAACAGACATTTTATCTTGTTTATAAAGATAATGAATATCTTCATCAGTCTGAAGAAGATGATATTATTCTTTACAATGTTGAAATTAATTATGCAACCACCATCATGACAAACAGCACAATGGTACGTACCTTTTTAATTAATAAAAAGGCAGAAAAGTGCGGTTGTGTTTCAAGTCCCAGTTTAAAAGTGAGTGAGACTAGAATCTAATCTACTTCTTAATTTTTCAGAAACAAGTTAATGCTTCAAATTATGTGTTGTCATCAGACCAATATTTCCTAGCTCTGGAAAGCAATTATTCAAAGGTAATTATTTTAATATACCTCTTAATGAAATGTTTCATTTCATTTAATATTTTGTTGATTGTGATTACCACACATAAATGTTTCTTGGTACTTTCTTGAGAAGGGGGTAGGCTGTGAAGAGGCAGCTGATTATTTGTAATTGGATTATCTTTTCCCAAGCTAATAATATTTTCTTGCTTAATTTATGCAGCTGTGGAGATACTCCTATACAGCATCATACCACATTTATGATCTCATAAATGGGTAAGGCCTGATATATCTTACAGAGAGCTGTGTGAATACACTGTAATGATGTGTTTGCAAGCATTCACTGAAAGACTTTAGTAATGTGACTACCAACTTGCTTTGCTTTTGCCTGAATCTATCAGATTACTTGTTATCTTGGGGGAAAAAAGTGTTCTTTAATAAAATCATACATTCTTTTCATCTGGATTAATTTAGATTTCATGCTCTAAAACTTTCACTGATTAAGATTCTCTTCTTTTTTTCTTCTTTGCGTAATTTTCTCCCACCCTATCTTGGCTGCTTGAGTCTGCTTCAGTCTCACATCTTATGTCTGCATGCCCTTCTGCTAATTCATTCTTTTTATCATTGATCTAATCTCTGGCTTTCCTAAAATTCTCACATGTCCTTTAGGACTCCAGTGATCTTGTAAAAGTCCATCCTGCATTCCTCAAAAGTTTACAGCTTCTCCCATGGTATTTGGTCTCTTTCCCAAGATTCCCAAACCACTCCCCTTTCCACCCAAATCCAGAGGAGGCCATCTGCCTCCCCAGTCACCTTTTTGTGCCGTAAGTAGCAGCATGAGCAAATGCTTCTTAGTTCTGAGCAACAGGGGCTGCGCTGAGCTGCGCCATTTTTGGGAAACTGTTGGCTCAAGGTGACAGGAAAAAGTTGCTGCAAGCTAATGTGAGTAGAGAGGAACTGCATGTGAGTTATGATCCTTAACAAGTGCTGCACGTGCTGCTGTTGCGCTTGCCTCAGTGTGCTGTATCCAGAGTTCACATTTCCAATAACTTCCTGAGACTGTAATGCAGACTGCAGGTAGAGCAAATGACTGTACATGCTTGTGCAGCCATTTGGGAAGACATAAGGCTCCTTCTTAGGCTGTTGAATAGGTCTTCAAAGGATTAAGTTTAAGCCTTTGCTGGCGCTGGTGCACACCATGCATGTCTCTGCCTGCCTTAACTGCGCATTGCTCGAGAAACAATGAGCAGTTAGAAAATAACTTTGTGATTTTTTTATTAATGTACAATATAATGATACATTTGCACTGTGCGCAAAAAGCATCTCAACTTCTTTCCTTTTTTTAGTGGTTTTGTAACAGAAAATCAGCTTCCACATAAAATTCAGTATATATCCTGGTCACCCGTTGGACACAAATTGGTTAGTAAAGATAATTAAGTGCTAGAATGAATTTGCTTTGTATGCCTAGAAGACATTTATTGGCCTTTGGTTTTTATTTTATTAGGCCGTATTTTTGACAGGCTTGTGTTTATTAATCTTGGTTGTGAGAAAGAATGACAAAGAAAACAATTTTAACTTGTTCAAATTTAACTTGTCTGTGTCTCAATAGAAGAATAATCCATGTTCTCAGCTATGTTGTGTGTTTCAGTTCGCTAATCAGTCTTTTACCAAGAATCGACCAACATCATTTTACATAGCATTAAATGCAGTTTCAAGGCCTGAAAACCAGTGGGTTTCCCTTTGACACTGTAACACATGTATTTACCATAGAGATTTAGAGATGAAATATTTAAAATCTGTTCTAAAATTTTTACTGAACATAGAATTTGGCCTGTAATATTTAATTTATTTACTGAGGTACTTACCCTTGCAGAATTTGCAAGGGCTATTATTGTAGCATTTATTTCCCATTTTTAATTCATTAGGTCTTGCTGGTGTAATGTAAGAGTACTGACTGCAGATCTTGCTCTAATCCTGTTATTGCCTGTACTCTTAAAAAATATTTTCTTGTCTTTAGGTATATGTATATCAGAATAATATCTATTTAAAACAAAGTCCAAGAGAGGCACCAATTAAAATAACTAGTGATGGAAAACAGAATGAAATATTTAATGGGATTCCTGATTGGGTCTATGAAGGTAAGTAAATCTTGAAGGGCAGCAACTAATATGATAAATGCTTTGTTTAGATTGCTTGGTTTTCACAATCTAAAATTCTAGATTCTAAAATCTCTGTGATGATACTTTTTTTTAAAGCCCTAAGGATTACTTCATTTCCATATTTTATTTGCTGTACGGTGTATGAATTTTGTATTCATACTGTGTAACCAAAATCCCAAGTCTTTGTTACTGAAACTGTATCAGAGCTCTACAAAGTTACCTTCCTTCTGATGCAAAGGCAGAAGCTGGGAATTAAGCTTTAACAGAATTTTTCATTTTGGTGAAAATTTGGCTCTTCAGTGCATCCGAAAAAAAAAAAGTGGAAAAAAACCACATGCACACAGAAAAATCCCGAATGAGTTAAATGGGATCTGTGTGCCTGTTTTGAGATGTATTTCAGTATGTTTGATGTTATTTATTTAGTGTAACTGTCTTTATGTTTCTAGGTTGCTGGGTAGAATGCTAAAATAGTTTAGAAGGTAYATTACAGTTATAAACTATTATATTATTATTTTTATTTTTTTTCCTCAGAGGAAATGCTAGCAACAAAATATGCACTGTGGTGGTCTCCAAATGGAAGATACTTAGCATATGTACAGTTTAATGATTCTGACATACCAGTTATTGAATACTCATATTTTGGTGAGGACCAGTATCCTAGAAAAATAACTATCCCATACCCAAAGGTATGTTTTGTCATTCTTTTGACTTACTTTCTGTTGAGAAATGAATTATGACAATGATAAAATTAACTGTGCATAAGAAATTAAGTATTTCCATGATTAAATCCATTGTGACTTACATGAAAAAGAAACAAGCCTGGTCTAAGTTCTGAAAAGCTGTAAGTACATTCAAAGTTTTAAATATAACATCAGTGAAATAAATGGAATTACTCATGTAAGTAAAAAGCAAAAGGGCATGCTTGCATTGTCAAGCGTTACTTTTTTTCCATTCAGTTTACTTACTGTGATGTGTAAACGACTCAGTTTTATTTTTCATTATAGTAAATAAATTATGAGACATTTTTTATTTTTAAAAGTAAAGGCTATGAAAGCTTCAGTTTATTTGCACACTTCATAGTGCTTTTTGATCTCAAGGGGCTTTGGATTTTCGTTACTTCCAAGTGCCAGATCTAAGGCAATAAAGTTTTGGGTTGGCATTTCTTCACCATCTGTTGGAGAGCTCTCCTGACTCTTGTCGTGTTCATATGATTGCAAGGGGTCATAATAATGTGTTTTAAGAATTTGCTCACCTGTCAGCTGGGTTGCAGTTCTAAAGTAAAACTGGATGGTTTAGGCCACACATGGAGAAGAATTAGAAAACTGATAACGCATGCAATGAATAAGCAACCATGAAATCAGTTTAAGCAACCATTTCACAGCTGGGATGTCAAACAGCACTTGCAGTCATGGGAATAAACTCCTGGAGTTCTATGCCGAAGTCAGTGTAGTGTGTGCTGCAAAGACCCACACTGCAAACAGAACAATGGTTCCCATCAAGCACCTTTTCTGTAGAGAAAGGCACTAAACTTGACTGTTTAAAACGTTTTTTCTTCTTTATATATTAAATGATGCAAAATTAAGTAATGTACTACTGCTGCAATGTCACTCTGAGATCTTATAAGAACCATTTGCCCTATTATACTCCTGAATTCATGTTTTGTAACCTGTCTGCTTTCCTGCAAAAAGTGTTGTAATTTTCCTCGATCTGAATTATTCAGAGCCCGGTTTTAACAACCTGATACATTTTCTTTGAAGGCTGGAGCTAAAAATCCTACTATTAAAGTGTTTATTGTAGACACGATTAACTCTGAAGCATTTGGTCCTAAGGAGGTGCCAGTTCCTGCAATCATAGCATCCAGGTAATGTGCCCTCAAATACGTCTGTTCTTGTTTAAAAAAAGGTTTCGTCTATTTGTTTTAAATGCCTGAACCTCTGAGTTGTACTGTTTCTAACGGTGGGCTGCGGTATTAAACTCCTAGAAGGATCAGAAGCTAACTAGAAATACTGTATTTTGATTTTGGCTGTCCATATGATACATTGTTATAAAGGCCAAAAAGCACCGTAAAACAGTGAAACCTTTGCTATTGTTTTCCAGAGAGCAATATGGGGGATACAATCTGTAACAATGCTTCTATAATCCTCTTGTTTAATAGCAACTATTTCTTTATTTTTTCTTTTCTATTTTAGTGATCACTATTTTACGTGGCTTACATGGGTAACAGATACTCGAATCTGTGTACAATGGCTGAAGAGAATACAGAATTTTTCAGTCTTAGCTATTTGTGACTTCAAAGAATATTTGAATACTTGGGACTGTCCAGAGGTAATAAAAGTTAGAAATATAAATTTAAAATTACTGAAATTAGCATTTTCTACTCCTTGCCATAATTGTATTTTACAGTGTTTTATCACATTACTCTTTTACTAGTAGTGATGCCTTTTTCAATATTTTAATTGCTGGAAGAGGAGTGAAGACATTAATTACTCCAAGAAGAAATTAAATCATCAATTTTTTTCTTTGTGAAGCTTAAATAACAACCAAAACAACAAAAAGCAGAAGAATGCTGCTGAGAAGCTTTCAGTAATGTTGTTTATTTCCTTCTTGCATTAGCGTCTTCAAAAGTGGAACCATATAGGATCTGTGTTTTTTTTTAAAGAAAATCTTATTATGCCATGTTGAAATTTCATACTAAGTCTGACTAAATCATGTCCTTTTAGGTTGATATTAAATTAGTTGAATGAACATACACATTAGTAGTAAGGCAAGAGGAAGAAATTCTTCTGTCTTATCAAATCATACAGTTCTAGACAGTGGGCAAGTTTTCAGAAACAATCAAATCTGAAAAGAAAATTTCAGGCTAATTGCGACAGCTGTACATTTTGTTTCAATATGTCATTCTATGATTTAGTCAGTTTGGAACGAAAACTGTGCTCTGCTGACAGAACAGAGGTTTGTAAAGCCTGAAGAGTGTACATGCAGATAAATTCATATAGATTCTGGAGGAAAGACAACTTTGAATTTCAGTAACTAGTATATAGGTCTCATTTGTTGTCTTCTGGTATTGATGCTTTTGGCTTGTCTTGTTCTTACGCTTGATGGTAGAGAACACCTAGTAAAACTAGAATTAGAATGAAACCTTGAACTAATTGGAAATAGACAAGAATATTTATAAAAGCATTCTGTATAACTGATAAATTATAAATTCAGAGTTTATTTACACAGACTTTTCAAGCTGAAAATAATTTTTATTCCTCTGTAATATGACAATTGTTGCAAATTTAAAGGGAATTTAAGGTCCTGTTGTTTCAAAAACATTGTCATTGAAGTTTTCCAGAGAGAATATTGTAATTTATTAGGAAAAAAACCCCATATTTAATGCATCATTTGATATATTTCCTAAGTAATTGTTCCACTTTATAGGAACATTAACACTGAATCTCTATCTTGCCTCCAAGTAAGCTATGTTTTAATAATTACATATTTTAGTGGACAGAAAAAAAAAAAAATTAAGGGTTCTAGGATTCTACCATAACCCACTGAAGTACTTTAACACAAGCTTAACTTTTAGCACATAACCAGTTCTATTTATTTCAGTAGACCTGTTTATGTCTTTAAAATTAAGCATGTGCTTAATTGCTTTGCTGGAACCAGACCAGACCAGACCAATTAACATCTCTCAGGACTGTGTTCATGATCCTTGTTTAATTGCATTTCTCCATGAAACCTTATTTATGGAGTCACTACTGACGTTTCTGTAATTCTATATTTATACAGTGATACAATGCTTTTATCACATTAAAGTTTGCACAAATGGCCAATCGAGGAGTGTGAACAGATGGGAGTGCTGCATTAGCTCTATTTGCCATTAGAAAGTATATCCTTGTATATTTCCCTTGGCAAAAAGTGTTCTCGTGTTGAATTCAGATTACACTGAGTCTCTAATGTACAATAAATGTGCTATGTTTTATGTTCTTGAAAATAATAACAGAATATAATCTAGATGTTCCTAAAGTGTAGATTCTTCAGAAATGTTCACATGTTCAACTCTTGGTCATGTGAATAGACTGTATGACCAATGGAAGTATTCATGTGAGTAGAAGCTAGGCATGTCTTTGTGAAATTGGGAATTCCTATGAAGATGCCAGTTCTGTAATTAAGTTCTGTAAATGCTTTAATACACAGAAAAAATACATAGAAATCAAGGAGACTACTCAAATGAGAGAAGTTAAATATATCCCTAATGTATTGTGTCATCAATATCTGAGTCTTAGTTTAAAGAAAGGAAAATAATGTTAGGATGTGGATATAAAAAAATACATCCCATTTTTATTATCTTAAAAAGAAATAAAATCTATTTTCTGAGTTAATAGCTCAGTGGAGCATTCGCAGAGTTCTAAATAGTCTTCTAAGGGACAAGTACCTGCAACTTTTGCTCAAGTAAGTCAGTTTGTGGGGATTAAATTAAAAGGGAGAATTCATGATTCTGAATACTCATGAGATTACATTGAGGATAAGAAAAACAAACCATATTCCTTAGAAATCAAATTTGTTAAATTTGTTTCAGACTGTGAAGAAATACTGTATTAAATGAACAGTATAAATAAAAGTTTGCAAGATAAAAAAGAAATGGGTTGATTCAATGCAGGATTTTTAAATATTATATCACTAGAAGCTTTACAAGTGAAATATAAATAAAAATGTAAAAGCACCTTTAGCTGCAGAAGGTACTGATCATTTATGCTCAGTATAAGTCTGTTTCAAAATCAGTTTAAGAACAAGGAGTTAAGATCTTCTAAATTTATATTCATAGTCTCAGAATACCTAGTAGTCACATCATCCACTGCTCTAAATCAATATCACAGCTCTGAAATGAAAGAAAATATAAACTGGCTGAAAATCTAAACCAAATTTTTAATATTAATATTCCTGACATTATTTTGCTTGGACTTTTTGCCAAAAAATTAATGAGATTAAGTAGTTGTTCATTCTTGTTTTCAGTGAAAAAGTTGCATAAGGTTAAAACAATTGCTTTAGGTTTTATGTAGTTCTGATGATAGCTGTTAAAAAATAATAGTTTAATTAATATAATGACCTTAATACAACAATATTAGTTACTTCAGACAAAATTCGGCTCCCTGAACCTTCATAGTAAGTATTCTAAAATTCTCTTTTAGAGGCAGCTACTGATTTAATTATTTGAAGATTTTGAATCTCTGTAAACTCAATCTTGTTAATGTTTGATTTTGTTTTTCAGAATCAACAGCACATAGAAGAGAGTCAAACAGGATGGGCAGGCGGGGTAGGTTTTCTTGTACTCTCTTCTGATTCAGAGAAAAGGTACAGCCTCCTGCATCTTCACATCAGTGTTTAGAAACATGAAGCACTCTTCTGAGTCATACAGCATTACTGCTTAAACCTGTTGCACTGTAGGACTGAGACTTTTAATGCTGTGCTAGATGTAGTATCTGGCTACCTGCTTTCTGAATTTAAAAACATATTTCTGTCTCCTTTTGAAAATCTTAGACCAACTGACTAGACACAATACTGAAGGGAGGAAAGTAATGAAAAGAGGTAGATCTATAATGCAATGTAATCCTTAGAAACATCCTGGAGCCTGAGAATAGATGTAGAATTCCTCTGATGACACTGGGTCAAGGGATAAGCTTGGCTACCATAGTATGTTAATAAAACCTGTCCATTCAGAGCAGAGTTTTAGTGCCAATTGCTGCACATCTTCAGCTAGAGGGGAACTTTCGAGGTGAGATACCCCGCTTAGAATGGCAGGTGGTACTTCTCTGTAGTTACCTCTAAGCAAAAGTTTTCTCTACCCAGTAACCCTAGACAACCATATACCTTTAGAAACTTGCAGTAAAAACAAACCTACGAGGAAATTGTAAGAGCATGAGATCAGTATTTACAATCATATAGCCCAACAGGGAATATGTACTATTGCTTATGCTTACTTTCAGGCAGGGGAAGTTAACAGAATCCAGTGTGTGGAACCTCACACTGCCTGAATATCCTGCAGTGGACTTAACTATGAGCTTCAATTTTCAGTGCACTGTCCCTTACGAGATGTGTTTTAATTTGATCACATATTTACAAGGATTAATTATTTTATTTGGTCCTTTTCTCTTTTTTTGACACTTCTTTGGAGGTTCTGACGACAGATTTTTATTAGAGCTAAAGAATTTGCACATGCATAAATCCCAACTTTTGCCTTTTTGGGATTTCAAGCATTAGGAATCACAGATACAGTTTCTAGGAGAATTTAATAGGAATCACAGATACACTTTCCAGGAGAATTTAAGTTGTGGTCACAAGCTCTAATTGAGTTTGGGTTAATATTCAAAAGTTTAACTCACTCAGGAATGTTTGGTGCTATGTTTGAAGTGCTCACAGGTCATTCTTCTGTCTTCAGGTTTTGAAAATAAAACTTAGAGTTGCAGTAACTCAACCCTGACTGACAATTTTAGTAAAGAGGTGATTGTTTGAAAGGAAGCAAAGGTTGAATGATCTTATCCTGAATAATCTGTTCTTTAAAATTAGTGGAACAGTATGGGAAACTTCAGATATCCATTTATCTAATGCTGTGCTTGTTCGGTGAAACAGCCAAACTTTGTGGTCCAAGAATATTCAGTCTGGCACCATTCATGAACATTAGCTTTATTCAGAAACTTATTTGTTAAAAATCATCTCTACCTGTTTTTAAATAACTAAAGAAAGGTCATTCAGAATATACAAATTATTCCTCGTACAAGTAGAGAGCTGCATTTGTGGGGTGCTTGAAGTGTCTATATTATCAGTTGAAGAAATCTTACATGACAAAAATTATAATCTGTAATCACTGAGATGTTGAGTATCACTACTTGTGCAAAGTAGTTTGTCCCATTTGAACTGATTAAATAATCTTGCTACTTTAATATGTGTACTATAATCTGCTAAACAGCTTGGACAGTCCTATGTCTCATCTACTGCTTTTCTTGCATTGTTTCAGTTCTTTGTTTCGGCACCATATTTTACATCAGACAGCAGTTCGTACTACAAAATTTTTAGTGACAAAAATGGTTATAAGCATATTCATTACATCAATGGCTCTGTGGTAAGTCAAGCAAAGTGTTCTACATTGATCTACTGTCCTGAAATAATTATACAATATTTAGTAACTTAAATGTCTCGCTACGCAGGAGAACGCAATCCAAGTTACAAGTGGAGAATGGGAGGCAATATACATTTTCAGAGTAACAAATGATGCAATGTAAGTGTCTTGAAGAAAAAAGATTGTGAGTGTTGTCAGTAGAAGCAACACTTAATCATTTGGAACACTGTTTGTTAACTCGTCAGATTATAATTAGGTGTAATTTGGTTTTTATCTGAATGCATCCACAACAAATTTGTATGCTAAGACACTGCATAGGTTTGTAAACATGGTTTATTTAGGAAAGATTCTTTGCAAATTGCCCTCAATTTTCTATTTATTTTAATCGCCCATCTTAGAGACACTTATTTAAAAACACTTACTTTAATCATGTGGTTAACCCTCACACAATTTGCAGTTACTTGTCTTTTTATGATTTCTCATTCCGCTTACTGTATAGATAGAAACAGCTTACATAATTGGAGATATTAGCTCATGAGAATTAAGATAGAACTCCTATTTATGTGTCTTATGTGTCAATCGTAGTTTGAGCAAAGATTTATTAAGGTGAAAGGTATATAAGCTTAACTACTCTTCCATCGCATGCAGAAATCTCAAAAAGTCTAAATTAACTTCCAAGACGGCTTTTCATCTTGATGCTGGTTCATAGGTCATCACTTTATGGATTATTTATTAACATATAAATGAATTTACAGTTTCTACTCAAGCAATGAATTTGAAGGCTATCCAGGAAGAAGGAATATTTACAAGTAAGTGTTATCAACATTATCTTAATCATAGTAGGTTAATAGAAGTTATCTCTGTATTTGTCAATAAAACAATTTCATTTCAAGATGTTCAACGTGTAATTTCACAAGTGATTTTAACTAAATCTTAACCTCAGATTATATGTGAGAATTGAGGAGGAATGACATCTAACATTTAAATATACTCTTAGGAAAAAAATTGATAAAAAGGTCAAGCATTTATTTTTAAACTGAACTGTTCTGGAAGTACAGGGCCTGTGTTCAAGAATGTGAGATAGACACATGTGAAGTTAATTGCAGCAAAATAACCATTGCTTTGTTTGATTTTTCTCTTAGAATCAGTATCGGAAGTAAACCTATGAGAAAACAATGCATTACTTGCAATTTAAGAAAAGAGAGATGTCAGTATTATACAGCAAGATTCAGTGCACGTTCTAAGTATTATGCCTTGATCTGTTATGGTATGTATAGCATGGGAGCAAACATAGTTTGCTATGAAAGTTCTTTCAAATTTATCAGTTCTGTAATTAATACTGATTATCGCAAGTGATTGTTGTATGAATCATAGAAATTCCACAGTAACCAGGAAAGATTTCCAGAAAGAAACTTTCCATGTTCAGAAATCTTGTGAAGATGTTTCAGAAAATACAGATATTTTCAGGATTGTTTTACTTTTTCAACAAAATTCTTGGGATTATTAGAATTAAAAACAAATTTGTGAATTACCTTCATGTCACAAAACAGATTGTAATCCAGCTCATGAGAGTCATGTTTTTTCTTGGAGCAGCCAGAGCAGAATTTAGAAACATACAGTGTTTTACAATTTATGTGATCCAAGTTAGCTATGAGAAACTACTACAATGTGTTTCTGAAATTATTAAGACCTATGTCAGCTATAACTGTTGTCTGTTTAGCACCTGAGAACATTTTTAATAACAAATCTAAGAAAAATTCAGTTCAAGATGAGTGATCATTGAAACCACTTGCAAGACAGAAGTATTAAATGAAGTCTTAGCTCTTTTGTAATAAGTTAGGCGATTTCAGTGATCTGACGTTTCATCCACTGCCATAATCAAAAAACAGTGACATCATAATCTGAAAAAAAAAAAGAGGGAAAGTATCCAAGGTTTTCCTTTTGTGTACTTCTTATAAAGTTTACTGTTCTGATTCTGCACTGACTGATCAGCTGAAAAGTTCCTTAGAACTTCCGTTGAGCAGAGAACCAAATGTGGCAAATAACAACACCTTTCAATCATTCTTGCACAAAATAGTCAGTAAGGTCGTCACCATATGAAAGGCCTTCACCTTCACAAATACGATGTGACATGTTCTCAGAAGTATGCTTCACATTGTTAGTTCTGCATTCACCTTATGTAATCACATCTCAGGTATTAACTAGATGTCACTTCATCTCTAGGGAGGAAACATTAGTAGACTTGAAGATGCTTCTATTATGTTTGCTAAGCAATACCTGTATGTATACAAGTCTTTGTACACATAGCACCTTATGTATTGCAGCAGGGACTAGTGGGTTATACAGCTGAGAAGATTTAGATTTGTGTGTCAATTTTGATAGCTCTTTAACTCCTGTCAGTTACCAGTGTTAATGTAATACACACTGCATCACTGAATTCCAGCTTAAAACTGTAAAGTGACTTTTTATCATTCTTATGACAGGTCCCGGGATTCCCATTTCTACTCTTTTTGAGAACCGCGGTGATAGAGGTACTGCAAGTATCCTGCCTATTTCTGAGCAACTGGTACTCATGTATCTCTAATACAGAGACAGATCTTCTAGTATAATCAAGAAGCTTTTCATCTTGTTTGGTATTAAAATAACTAGTGTCTTTCTAGATTTGTTCATTAGTAAAATCGAAACATGAGTGAACACACTGATGCATTTATCTCAATTCCTGAGTCCAGCACTTACATAGCATCCTTCTCTTTTTCCTGTTTACACACCATAGATAAAATGAACATGTGCAACTCTTTATCTAACACATTTTGAGTCAAACTTTGTAGAAAACATTATTGTGATTTCCAGACTATTCCTTTTCACATTTGGATGAGCACAAGACTTTCTGATTTTTTTCATGAGGCAACACTACCTTAGACAAAAGACAACAGTGTACTATTTAGAGTTTACAGTTTGACCTATTGTGCTGTACTAATTAGAATTTGGATCAATGACTTGCTCTTCAGCCATCAGTAGAGATGTCAGAGAAGAGCAGAAGCTCTTTCAGATGATCAGTTCAAATAACTGCTTCAGACAAGGTGTAATTATTGATACAAAGTGTGATCTTCAACAAGAAACATTTAGAGCCCTCATTCTTTAAGTAGCCTGTTAGTGAGGACTGTTTACAACCAAGCCAAGCAGGAACTTTCTATGAAAATACTAATTTTTCTGCGGTGAATTTTCTCTCGCTGTCCCTTGTTTTTTCCCTAAAAATTCTTTTCCGACTTAAAGCCTAATTCCATTAAATGTTATGAAAACTAGCATGGTCCTGTATAAACCTTCAGTGACTTAGCATTCCCCTTCCTTCCCCAATAATTGGTGGCAATGAACTGGTAGTTGTAATGGTCCTTACAGTTCAGCCTACACTGGTAACCCGCTATTGACTGGGTGTTGTCTGACCAGAAGACACATAAAAACATAAGGAAGACAAATGCCACAATATGATTAAAATACTTAATCTGTGGTGATTCATGTAGAAGTCAATGAATTGCAATGTATTATTGTTTAGACTCCAATAGTTGGTACATCTTATTTTTTAACCACTTAAAAATTTTTGCAAGTGGAAAAGATAGGTTAACGTGTCTATTGCAATTATGCTATAGAAACACTGTGTTCTGCAGAGACATTTCCTTTGCAGAAGGTTTAAATAGATTTAAAGGTTAAAATACAGTTCATGCATGGATTTTTTTTTTAATATATTTAATCCATTGTTATAGCTCTCTGTTTTTCCTGATTCATTGTTACCTTGTATGTCAAGGGCCCCTACTACCTTATCAAACTATGAATTGCATGAAATGCAGCTAAGTGTCCAACTGCAATTATGTGTTTCTTAACCTCTGTTTGGGAGAGAACAGTTTCACGTAACGGACTTTCACCACTGGTGTCATCATGCCTCTCTCTGCTGTGCTATTATTCTTAGGAATAAAAACAAATTCAGGCTTCTCTGACTTTTTCATTACTTTTTTGAATTAATTTTCCATAAGTTCCTTGCTTTCATAATCTCTTCTGTGGTGCAAAACTATTTTTAGTAAATCCATTTTCATTGCAGTTGGCAGCATTTTGTAACTATATCACCCATGAATTTTAGTAGGAGACAGTCAAACTGACATAGATCAGTTTGGAAGTTCCTTCCAGGATGCCTACAATTCAGTTGTGTTATGGGCAAGTTTCAGTAGTTTTGAGGGGAAGGATGGAAAAGGTTCAGCTGAGTTTGTGTGAGCATCCAAAGGCAGGATGATCTTTCAACCATAAAAAAACCCCACTTGAATCTGCAAAACTTGTCAAGAGTACTTTGAAAACAAACTCCAGTGTTATACTTCTGGCATGTCCTAAGCACTATCTAGCTCAATATATGTTGAGAGAAGAATAGTTCTTGTACTTTTTTGAGCATTTCCAGAAACAGGGAGGAGAGAAAGGTAAAGTAAAAAAGAAAAATCTCCTGCAGTTTTAAAAGGTTCTTTCATTTTTAAAGTGAAGCTAAAAGTCACAGATTTCCATTATGTACAATATTCTTCATCCATCACTACTCATGGGAAAACACATAAATAAACAAGTAAGACCCAGTTGATTCATAATGCATAGTTCAGCAGTCTGTGCTGTAAATTAACTAAATTTTAAATAGTAATTTTTAAATTATGTAACTGTAAATTTGGTCTAAAGCAAGTAAAACAATAAATTTTAGTACTGTTTAGTTTTAAAAACAAAAAAAACCACAAAAAAGGTTTACTAAGTGAGCGGTAATATATTGCTAAGGACATTTATGTGGTGTCTTTGTGTAGGAATGTATCGTACAGTGGTTAAGCAAAGGTTTGCCATAACCCCTTGGGAAACTGAATTTCCTGCATTAGCTCAGAAACAAGATATTCCCTAAAAACAGTCTGCTTTAACCACACCGCCCAAGGGACTTGGAGGTTAAACTGATGTTACTCTGATAAGCAAGACAGGAGATACAGAACTGTGTTTTGCATGATGCGGTGAATTTTGCATTTGTAGCTCCCACCATTTTACAAAACTGGGATGAGGGCTCTGCAGAAGAAAGCTGTTTCTTCATAACAAGCGAGACTCTAACACTCAGAGGCAACATGTGAAATGATTTGCATTGCAAAATGTACATCCTATAAAAATCTAACGAGTATTTGTGCACTGCAATACCAGTGCTTTTCTTTCATTTAGCTATGTGATCAAGCCAAATTAGGAGTGCCTGAGTGGATTTCATTACTCTGCTTTTAAAATTCACAGATTTCCTTTCTGTTCTAGTAACACAAAATAAAGGAATCTTAATTACTGAAGAGAAATTAACAATAAATCAATTAATAATTCAGGCATTTCTTTTACTTAGAGCTCAGAGTATTGGAAGACAATCGGGAATTGCAGTCTGCTTTGCAGGAGATCAAACTGCCAAAAGAAGAAATTAATAAGCTTGAAGTGGATGGTATAAGTAAGAATTACACATCTTTATTGTACTTTTTATTCCTACCATTTTAATATTTTGCCTTAATTTTGTTATAGTAAGTGTTGTCTTTCTGTAGAACAAACTCATCAGCCTGTCAGATTGGGAAGAAGAGGTCTGTTTCTGCCCTGTTCCATAACAACTAATTTGTCTATGCCTCAGGTTGTCTCTCAGTAAAATAGTAGTTAAAAATACATCTCTGTTTCACAATGCAATTTTTAAAAAAATCTTTAATACTATTGGTAAAGAGTTTAAATGTTGTGTAAAAACAATATGATATGGTGGTAATAAAATGTGAAATGTAAACTGCTGTTCATGTGTTACACATTGTATTGACTTGCATGCACTGTTCTTTTCACTAGTGACTTTACAAACAGTATTCCATGGTAATAAATCAGTGCAAGGTTTCCAAAACTAATTTCTGATAATCTTACAACAGTTACGCTTTTCTAGGCACCTTAAAAAACTGAGAACCTAGACTTTTGTGAAATGATAATTCTATGCATAGCTAAATTAAAGTAAGTCTGGGTACTTTTTTCTTCAGAGTTGTTCTTCAATATAAACAGTTAATTACATCAGTTCTGTGATTCACAGTTCATGCATTGTGTACTATGTGCTGATTCATGTTCATCTACTGTTACACCAAACTCTGGGTTATGCTTAGAGGAATAATTTCAACCATTAAGAGTATAATTTTAATTTGTCTTTTCTAGCTTTGTGGTACAAAATGCTCCTACCTCCACAGTTTGATAGATCCAAGAAGTACCCTCTGCTTATTCAGGTGTATGTAACACTTCTTTTCTTTGAATGTTGTTGTTTTGTCAGAAAACATACTTGTTGTAACAAAACCTGGGACATTTGCAACATTTTATGAAGCAAAAGCAAAACTACTTAGTTCTGTTTTGTTTGTTGTGTTTTTTTCAATATATTTCTGGAATAGAAATTCAACCCAATGGAGAGCGATAAGGATTTTAATGTTAATCTTAGCATGGTAAGGATTACTTTCTCAGAGAAAGAGAAAGGCTAAAAACATGTGGGCTATTCCTTGTAGATCTTAGCTCTGTTACTGCTTCTGTTTATCATGAGGCAGTCTGAAAGTATTGATTTCAGCTTTGTTAATATGAAAAATACAAGAGCCGGCTTCATTTTTTGAGAAAAAAAACCCTAAGCCATGTGAACTAGCTTTTTAAAGAGAATTTGACATAATTTATTGCAGGCAGGAAAGGCAATAAAATTGCAGTRGTGAGGAAAAAAAAAAAGATGCAGAAAGGAGAGCTGAGTGGAGGTAATAAACTTTACATCATTTTTTATTAACCAGAGATGATCCAAAGGTCCAAGAATGTTRAGTATATTTGAAGTCTAGAGTAGAAGAGTCCTGTCCTTGAGGTCAAATGTGTAATTTACATCAGGCGATTGTCATGAGGAGTGTCTCTCTGTATCATTCAGCTATGTGGGGTGTGTTCTGCCTGCAGTTCCAACAGCACATGATATTCCCTACTGAAACAAAGGTCTGGAGATGGCCAGAAAGTGTAAGGAGCTGTACTTCTTTCTCCTGTTTTCTTTGGCGTACTGACTGCATGTGGATATCAAATAAAGAAAAGCACCAAAAAGGGCTGTTACACCTAACGAATTTGGAGAGGAAAGAATTGAATCTTTGAGGGATGACTCTTTCAAGGATTCCCCTTAGGACAAGCACGTGATACTGCACCCCTTAGTCTGAGCTGAAACTAATTATTTGCCGTAGGCATAAGACCTAAATGATTAAAATGGATTTTAGATGAAAAAATCTCATAAATACATGAAAATAGTAGTTGAACTGTTTGTCTACTGAGCTCTCTAAATCACAGCTCTGTAGCAAAATACATGTGGAGAAAATATTAGAAGTACTGATAGCTATAGTCCACTGTCCAGTAACTATTTATCAATTTGTATGTATGAGTTGAAAACGTGTGAATTTTCATCCTCAGGTATGGAGGACCTTGCAGTCAGAATGTAAAGGAAACATTTAGCATTAGCTGGATAACCTATCTTGCAAGCAAAGAGGGAATTATTGTTGCTCTGGTGGATGGCAGAGGCACAGCTTATCAAGGTGACAAGATTTTGCATGCAGTATATCGAAGACTTGGAGTCTATGAAGTTGAGGACCAAATCTCAGCAGTGAAGTAAGTAGACTATCTCCCTGTATAGTTGTTGTATTTGCATACCTAGAAATAGTAATGTGAAAAAAGTATTAAATTCTCAGCCTTTCTTCTAAAGAGCTGAGGTCTCCAGAAAATAAGGCAAGAACACTTTTAAAAATAAAATATTAGTGTTTGCTTGATGTCAGTGAGGTTTTGTCTGTTATATTAGGTCCATATACCACTAAGTCCACATTTGGACCTCACCACTTCCATTGTATAAGAGAATCAGGGGCTTCAATCCTAAGACTAAGGAAATACAATTGTCAGTGGTGAGAAGTAAGCCAGTGTATTATCCACTTTTCTGAAGTTTTTTCCTGTAGGGCAAACCTACCTCAGTGACCACAGATATTAGCCAGAGATCCACAGTGATGTACCTCACTGATTAGCTAAAGGTCACATGTGAAGTTTGTAGCAAAACTGAACCTGACACATTCTTGAGGTCAATTAGTCACAAACTTGCATTCTGTGCTATTGTAGGATAGTTAAGAACAACAGAAAGTACCTGAGGTCACCTGGTAGGTGTTTCCCAACAGCTGCTCCTTTGCATCAAAACACTTAAAAGTGTTCCAAGGGAAAACAATTCCCTATGCAGAGGTTTTGGGAGGGAGTGAAAGCTGAGGATTGTAAAGAAAGGCTGTCTGTTAATCTTACAGATGCAGTAGCACTGCTAAAGTGAACATTTGAAGAAGTGTTAGTTTGAACCCCACAGAGATGAGTGCGAGGCAAGAATAAGGAATTTAGCCTACCCTTTGGTCTGGAATTTGGCCCATCAGAGTATGGATAGATTTCCAGGTGCAACAGTAAATATCCTATTTCCTCCAGACTCGACTGAGTGAGTACCTTAGCTAGAAATTTGATGTAGCAATCCAGGTTTTCATAGCTTTCTCTGCTTGTTTGAGAACACTGCCTATACTTACAACATGTGTGAGGAGGATATCTGTTCCTTCCTCTTTCTGCATTGTGGTAATTCATTTCCTCCTTAATGTTATAAACACACCTTTATCGTTTCCAATGATAAATGAAACAGAATAGCTGTGTATCGTGTCAGGTTTTTCTATTTTATTTTCTATCTTGAAAGTTTTAGGAGCAGTGGCATACTTCAAAATATCAAAAGAATGCTTTTATATTATTCTGAATCATCACTCAGACACAAAATATCAGAGACAGAGGGAATCTAGACTGATTCTGCAGTTGCAAAATCTACTGAGACAGGCCACGAAAAAATGACCTCAGTCTTCACACTTCCCAGTTTTCTGTCAGCACCTAGACTAAATTTTTATTCGGTTAAATGTAGTGCATTCCGTCTTCTTGATCTAACACATGGTCTAAGATGCATGATTTTTAGACAGGATCCTATACTCTAGGGAGAAGCTCTTGGAGGAGTTTTTACTGTAGGTGGAGCCCCAGGGATTAAGACAGTAATATAACAAAGCTGAATCATTTTTTGGCTTTTCTAACTCTGTCCCACCCAGATAGTATCCCGCATTTTGGGTGTTGTCAGTCACTCGTGCTTGTCCTAGTAAATAAGGCTAATATGTGTCCTGGGATGTATCTGAACCTGTTTTGTATATCTGTCACTCTCAAAACTTTGTGGTCTTTTGCCTCATCCCCTTTTCTTTGCTTTTTCTTTTCTTCTTAATACATCTTTAGAAATACAGTCTCCACACTCTGATGTAGGATATTTGTAGGACACCTAATATTTATGAGTCTCTTTGACCTGTTTGACTCCTGGGAGCATAAGCAAGGTGTGCCTTTCATACATTTCAAGCTTATTACCTACTTGGAGCATTAGAAGATGATTCCTTCATTATTATTTTTTATTAAAATAGCTGTATGAGCTTTTTACTTTTCAGGCACATGAAAAAGCATATTTCTCCAGGGAATCCCTCATCTCCTCAGAAGTTGATACTGTGCCTCTTAAGAAATCAAAGTATTTGATTTACTGTGACATGAGTATGTTGAGCATCTTGCAGGATAAAGTCTGAATGTTAGTGGTAATCCAGCACCTTTGGCATTAAAGCAATGAAAATGGTCCTCATCCACTGGAAAAAAAATTATTGTTATTAAAGTATTAATTTCAGTATTTTTTATTCTTTCGGGAAAACTTCTTCCTTTTCCCTTTCGACATCTATTGATTGAATAACTGATGCTTTGTAGAAATCAGGCATGCTATGTTGATTGTCAGTTTGGTCAAATTGGTGGCATATGTGGAAAAAAGTGAAAGAAAAACTATTTTTTGCTAATTTGTTACAGTACTAGCAATTTTTTGTAATAATGCATTTATTTCTGTGATTTTATTTTCCACAGAAAATTTATAGAAATGGGCTTTATTGATGAGAAACGAATAGCAATATGGGGCTGGGTAAGTGATGGGAGTTTTTATATCTATCTTTAAATAATCCTGCAGTATAATTTTTTTAATTCTTCCTTGTTCTGTCTTAAACATATATCAAGTTTCTTCTGCCTGTGTGTCATGGTATTGCCAAAGGGGATAGTTCCTGTTGGTACTTACATACATGCAACTGCAACAATGCAAGCCCCCAAAAACGAATCTTTGCCACCTCAAGAGAGAATTTTGAAAAGCTCATGTCTAATACATTGTTTGGATTTGAAGTTAAGCCACATTGAGACATTTTAATTGGCTTTACTTTGAACTTAGGGACTTACTGGCATGGTGTCAAAATTCAAGTATTGTCTTTTCTGATCTGAGATTAAAATAGTGAGAAAAGTCCTATCTCTATGATTATGACTATTCCTCATCAGAAAATGTGACCCCTGCATCATCCTGAATCACTGTGTACTTGACTGGCTTTGCAGTGGTCATCAGGGATGAATGTGGTTCTGAGGGGTTTACAACATAGACAAGAAGTGGAAAAATTGGACAGTATGGGAGTCATTCCAAATTATTAGCCAGTTTATTTTTCCTCTTTGATTTTTTCATGTACTTTGCTTTTTAATGCTCCCAGAACCTTTAATAGCCAGATGTATTGCCTCATCTTAGACAGCACATGAGCAGAGTTGCTAAAATCTTTCTACGAAGCTTCTACAAACTAATATTTAAATTACTTTGGTCAGACACTGCTATAACGCCAGAATAAAATGGGTACCATATGGTGAAATTAAGAGACACAGACACTTAGAAGTGAATAATTCTAAAGTGACATTAGGTAATTAAGGCCACAGGAAAATATTTTCTTTTTTAAATCACATTATATTTTATTTCACCAGTGTTTCCAGAACCAACTAAGAGCTTGCATACATCTAAAACCTTGTATCCCAGTAGTGGATATAATATTAAAATAATGGCGCTATTGCTGAACCCATCAGACATTTTTCCTTTTTTTTTTTTTGAATTTATGATACCGTTTCCTGGTCTGTAAACTTTGAAAGGAGTTGAAAGGTGTTTCCTTATTTATAGGCTGCAGCTTGGTGGATGTGCATGAACTCATACTTTCAGACTCACCAAACTCTTCAAGATGGCAAAAGCTCTTAAATAACCACTAAAGCAATTTGGGTTGCGAACTCTATTTCTCTGCCTGTTACAGTGAATAGATTTCTCTGGCCAATCCTAATCCCTTACTTTTAGCCTTGTGGACTGATTTTTTAAAAGATCAAATGAGCAAATGAAATAAGCTGGAAAAATTCTATGAATTACTGTGTCTATTAGCATATCCCTCACTATCATTTCAAGCTGGAAGGTCAAGAGGGAGGATGGACTAACTTAACTTCTGTACAAAAAAAATATTTACTAGTTCTGCTTATTTCCCATAGTCCTTCATATGCTACTGAGCTAATCTTTGGAATTTTTCATGACACATACCATATTTTTATCCCTTCCTCCATTCCAAAATAAGCAGAAAACCCATTATTGTGCAAAGACCTTATATGAGTTTTTCCAACCTCAGTTCCACATCCTGTGGAGAGCCAAACCAAAGGCTTTTTATTTACATTATTTTCCTGTTTCAGCAACTAGCCCCACACAGTTTCACAGATCTGTTCTGATATCCAGGCTAACTTATTACTTTACCCTACTTACGGCTAAGAACTTATTCTTCCTTTCTGTGTCCCAGTTTGACGAATCAGGCCAGAAAAGAATAGGAACAGTGGCAGGCAGTAGAGAGGAATTGCTCCACCCTCAGGTTCTCAAGTAGATGAGTATATTAGTACTGATGATTGGGTTGGTTCAAGATGCCAATCTTTAGCAAAACTAGGTATTTTGTTAAGGGAGGGAAAAACCTATAACTCTTTTTGGATGTGCACATTGACAGGATGAGAGGCAATGAAAACAAGTTGCCAGAAGGGAAGTTTCTTTTTGGTTTTAGGAAAACAAATTGTGACAACAGTGATCACTGTTGGAGCAGATTGAGTAGAGAGGATGTGTACCATGGATGCGACTCTGATCAATATCATTCACATCTGAAGTTAGCCCTGTTTTGAGCTATAGATTACATCAGGTTACCGTGAAGGACTCTACAAACTTAAATTTCTCTGTGATTATAAGTGGTAATAAGAGCAGTATCCTGGGATAAACATAAAAGGAGTAGCAAAAAAGAAGTGATTTAAAAAATTGTCTTATCTCTCTCACAAGAGATTACATCAGATCAATTTGAAATCAATAAACTAATTTAAAAAATGCCAGACCCTTTTGTTGCTTTGTCCTCCATGCATTCAAAGCAAAATATTTAGTTTGGAATTAATTTATATGAGTTTGACTCAGAAAACAGAATGATACTTCACCAGTAATTTTAAACTGTCTGTGATTTCTTCCTAGTCCTATGGTGGGTATGTAACTTCCTTGGCACTGGGATCTGGCAGTGGAGTATTTAAATGTGGAATGGCTGTGGCTCCTGTTTCCAGCTGGGAATATTACGGTATGGAAACTTGTCATAAATACTGACTTGGAAAGCAAGATGTAGCATTTAATGACTTCTTAAATTAAATCATGGCAGGAGACTGGCAATTTGAAACATAAAGACAGTCAAATTACCTAGATATAAAACTCTTAAGACCTGAAGTTTAACGTTTTCTTTGCTGAAAATAACTGACTGCAACTGGCAGTTTGGAACTGACTTTGTCACAAAGAAGAAGGTATGCCTGAATAATTCCATATGCACTTTTATAACAGTAAGTGTATAAAGCCCTCTCAATAAACTGCTGTTAAGAAGTGATCTGCCTAAAAATCCTGTTCAAACATTATCGCCGAATTCTTAAACAGTTGAACTGATTTATCTGCCAGTAATGGAATCACAGTACCTTTCAACTTCAGACTCTGCAGATGACCTCTGTGAGGAATCAGTATTTCTGATGACTGCAAAGTTGTTTCCCAAAAGCAGTGGAAAAGAGAGGGACTGCTGTGTTTGATATAATTTTTTTAATTAAATACTTTTCCCTTTAAATGTTTTTCAGCCGCACCTTCTGTATTGTTGTGTTATGATACATATTTTTATTTATGTTTATGGAATTAGGCTCCAAAATGTTAAGAGGAAACAACTCTGGGAGTGTATTCCTAAGGCCTTCCTGTGTGAATAAAGCCGGCACATACTCATACTTGCCGACCTGTTATTTGGCATGGTGTAAAGGAACCTTAGTGTAAAAAAAAAATCATGGCATGCATGTTTTCAGTGAGTAAAATGTAGCACTTTGAACACATTTACTTAGCATATGGTTGTTTTCTAAGAAGTCTTGGTTATGAGAAAATTTTTTGGTTAAATGGGAAAGATTCCTTCCCTGACTGCTAGCACAGACATTCCTTGTATTTATGGTGTTTTGCAAACAAAGGGAAAAATATTTGTATGACACAGGAAGCATAGTCTTCATGTTTTCACTGGCATCAAGATTTTTTTAAGACATTTTTACTCATGATCGCAAAATTATTTCCAGAGTTCAGGCATAAAGCACCGATTCTGCAAAAGTCCTTTAATAACAGACAAGTTATAAAAATTTGTCCAAGCATTAAAAATTGAATGAAGTTTTTAAGTTGAAGCAGATTAGACCCATACCATTGCAATCTTTACATCAGCTGAATTTTCAGGAGGGAATTAAAGAATCTTGCTGAAAACATATTGTAAAATCCAAACAGGCAAATGTACCTCCACTAAGGAAGGAAGGAAACAGAAGGAAGTCATGAGTCATAAGTTTTGGCAAACAGATCATGTTAACATTAAGGTGAACTGTGTTAGGGGCAAAACTACAGGATATTTGAGTCTCTGAGTACTGTCAGTATGTCAGAGGATGTGCTGGCCCCTAGAGATTCTGAATTCTGTCTGACCCTCTTTTAGATGCACAGATGAGATTCTAGACCATAATCTTTTCTCAGAAGATGTCCCACCCCCCTCCATTTTGAGTCAGAGTTAATAACAGCTGAACAGTTATAAGGTGGAAAGGAAAATTCCATTCAGGGACAATGTATAGTTAAAAGCATTATATCTGTTGCTGTTTTATTAAAATTTATTTAAATTCATCTCCTTTTCCTTCCTCAATAATTGACAAGCTGAATCTTCCCCTTAGTCATTATAATGCAATTCTGCTGACCTCTGTGGACTTGTTGTAGCTATGCTGATAGAAGAGAGTGGAGAAATTGGCTTAGAATACTGTAGAAATGCCAGCCATTCAGAAAGAGTCTATTTTATTGAAAACTTAAGCCCAATATGGTTGTTTGACACTGTGTTGACAACAGATATTGCACATTTTCTGTTTTCATGGAATGATAAAGGATTTTGATAAAAGATGGGCTACTTAAATTTTTTTGGTACTTAGTTTATTACAAATTATCTTCAGAAGCCTTGCTTGGCTGCTCTGGGAGACATAGTATACATCTTTAGCACTCAGTGGTAGCACATGTAAATGATACATAATAAACCATGGGAACAAGAGGATATTGAGTCATTTTCTTTTCCTGGGAGAGTTCTCATTTCTACTTTTTAACAAAATTTTTCTAATACAGTGTATCAAACTGGACAAGGTAGACAATCCCAATTGCTTAATGATTACAATGGCCATCACCTCTGTTTTGAGAGGGAAAGATGACAGCTCCTCTTTGTCAGAAAGCCCTGACTTGGTTAAATAAATAAAATTCTTGTAATACTGCAGCTTGACTGCTCAATATGTGTCAGTTACTCTTTCAAGGCAAGGTCACAAAGAAAGTAATGTTCTGGTAGTAACAGCTGCTGTGTCAGTTTTCCATAAATTTTCATAACAGCTCCTAGTTAAAGTACAAATACTGAGGCAGTTCAAAGAGAGGTGTTTCTAGTGATTTCTTGGTGATAGATACTGTTCAGTTATTCACATTTATTTTGTCAAATCTGTTAACAGTCTTTGTTGTAGCTAGAAAAAGGAATTGAACAGAGACCTGAACAGCAATGGGCCAGCTTTTCAGTTCATGCCTGTATCCTTTCCTGCTCCCCCTAGTCGCTGCAGGTATACATTCAATAGGAAAAGGACAACATGCATATCCATATTTACTGTTTACACACATACAAATCCTCAGCTCCTCTTTTTAAGGTGTCAGAATTAGTCTGTGTTATCTTTACACCATGAACCTTTATTGGGTCATTGGCTTATTCAACTGTCTTTTGGAGTTCAACTCAAAAGCATAAAGCAATATCAATTAATTACCTTTATCCACAAAACCCACAGAAGAGTATAAAATGATTATTTCTGTAAAGATGGTTTGGAGGAAAGTTAATAATTAGCCTTCATAGTTGATTTTTTAAAACATGTTTAAATTTGGTATATTATGAGGAAACCAAGCAGAACAGACACAGTTAAACATCATTTAATTTCCTGTGTGTCACTGAAGGAACAAAATATCTGCACTTTCTATCTATAGCTTTTTTCTTTTTTAATTTCAGCATCTATCTACACAGAACGATTTATGGGTCTTCCTCTAGAGTCCGATAATCTTGAGCACTACAAGGTGAGAATTCTGTTTCTGTGCTGAGCTGCCTTAAATTTGAATCACACTTCCATGGATAAGTAGAACTGTGAAGAAAATGGCCCAGCAGCTCTTATGGTACAGTCCTGTTGTAGCTAAGCTACTGTTGTGAAATTCTTATCTATATAATTAATTGTGGGTTTGTATTTATAAATCCCCAAAAATGCTAAATTGAAGTCCTTGTTTTCTTACTTGGACAAGTCAGACCGTTCTGCCAGTGCAAACCATTAGCCTAGAAAAGAACTCAAGTTGGAGGGATTAAATATTTTGATGTTGATATGGTTTTGGTTAGTAGTGTTAGCTGTGATATGCAAACTGGACTGATATGCAAACTGCTTCATGCAAATTTAGCTCTCTGATAGTAAGATCATAAGCACACTAAATGATCGGAACAGCTTCTTCTACCTGGAACACATTGATAGGAAGTCTGAAGTATCCTCTAGCAGCACACACACCAGCTCTGGATACAGAGAGGCCTGAATTAACATCCAAACAACTTAGTGGAAAGACTCCTGTTAAAGATTTGGATCATCTTCTCAGTACTTATTTCCATCCCAACTCAAAGAACAGAAATACTCAATATCAAAAGGCTGTGGTAGATCTGTCTAGGTATCCAGGAATTATAGCATTCAGGGAATGACACATGAGTAGTGCTGTGCTTTATATGAATTGGCCCTTAGAAAAGGCACTAAATATCAAATCTGTTTCTAATAGTGTAGAGACATTTGTGACTGCACAGAGAACTACCTGCTGCGAGCCAAGCTTGCACATGGATATTTTATGGACAGACATCATCAATATTGGGCATATTAATATTCTTTCTCCTGCTAGTGCTTTTCATAACACATGCAAATGATGTAAGAAAAAATCAGTATTTATTTGTAGGTATTCCTGTCCTGAAGCCAAAGTCACAGATCACAGATGCACAGAATCATTTAGTTTGGAAAAGACTTCTGAGATCATCAAGTCCAGCCATTAATCTAACACTACCAAGTCCACTACTAAACCATGTCCCCAAGTGCCATATCTACATGTCTTTTAAATACCTTCCCAGATGGTGACTCAACTTACTTCCCTGGGCAGCCTGTTCCAATGCCTGACAACCCTTTCTATGAAGAAATTTTTCCTCATATCCAGTCTAAACTTCCTCTGGCACAATTTGAGGCCATTTCCTCTTGTCCTGTTGATTGTTGCCTGGGAGAAGAGGCTGACCCCCACCTGGTCACAGCCTCTTTTCAGGGTGTTGTAGAGAATGATAAGGTCCTTCCTGAGCCTCCTTTTTGCCAGGCTGAACGCCTTAAGCCACTCCTCATAGGACTTACTCTCCAGACCCTTTCCCAGCTCCATTGCCCTTCTCAGGACGCACTCCACCACTGCAATGTCTTTCCTGTAGCAAGGGGCCCAAAACTGAACACAGGATTCGAGGTATGGCCTCACCAGTGCTCAGTACAGAGGGATGATCACTTCTCTGGTCCTGCTGGCCACACTACTTTTGGTACAGTCGAAGAGGCCACTGGCCTTCTTGGCCACCTGGGCCCACACTGGCTTGTGTTCAGCTGCTGTCAACCAACACCCACTGGTCCTTTTCCACCCGAGAGCTTTCCAACCACTCTTCCCCACAGCCACTAGTGTTGTATGGGGTTGTTGTGACCCAAGAGCAGGACCTGGCACTTTGCCTTGTTGAACCTCAGACAACTGGCTTTGGCTAGCTTGTTCAGATCCCTCTGTAGAGACTGATACATATGTACATGGCTTCTATTGTAATCTCAGATTGATACGAAGTCACTGCTGTCATGTCAGTCCAACTGTTTGATTGTTTTTCTCTTAGGTAATGAAAGCCTTTCAGCACTGTGAATGAGTGGTTTAAATTGAAGTTGCTGAACTGTTCTTTTTTCCTCTCAACAGAATTCAACTGTGATGGCAAGAGCAAAGAATTTCCAAAACGTAGAGTATCTTCTCATCCATGGAACAGCAGATGGTAAGGTTTGCAAATGGCAGAACAAACACAGCCAGAATCACTTTGTTTGAAAAACATTAAGCATGTATCTTTGATTGGGTCAGTACTTAGATCGTTGGTAGATTTCCATATGACCTATTATAAGATGCTTACTTATTCTTGGTAATGTCAGCTGTATCACTTGATAATTAGTGGACACAGCTAAATGCACTATAACTTTATGCTTTGTGGTATTAACACATTTCAACAGACAATCTCTTTTTTTCCTTTTTTAGATAATGTACATTTTCAGAACTCAGCACAAATTGCAAAAGCTCTGGTTAATGCACAGGTGGATTTCCAGGCAATGGTAAATAATAGACTATTTTTCATTTTGAACAGTGGTTCATAACTTTATCAATAAGCTTATCTGACATTTGGCAGTGTTTTTAACAACCCTGTTCAACTGAACATGCTTCAAAATTCGGCAACTGCTAGTGCATTTGTTATTCTTCATAAACAATTTCTCAATTTCTTCCCCAAAGGATTTGCCTGCTCTTTTTTTTCCTTGCCTTTTGGATGCTAGCAGGATTTTCCTTTTGTCAAGAACAACTTGGAGGCTTTTAAAATGAGCCAGGGAGAAGAATAAGAATCCAGCCTCCTTATGAATGTTTTTGATAGCTAGTAAAAGAGAGGAAGATGGAAGCACTGGCTCCTGGGGCCAAAATCATCACTGGTTCTGCTAGATTCTATCTTGAACAGGACTTGCACAGAGTCAAACAAGCAAAAACAGTATAAGGTATCCAAATAGCATATCCAGGTTCAGGAGAAAAAAAGTTCTCTGAAAAACTTGCTTGGGGTAGCAGGTACAGGCAAAGAGAGAAACACATGGACAAGAGGTTGCAGGATATAAAGGAGGAATGAACAGGGCAAATGCAGTTCTGAGTTACATGCTAACCTCTGCTTCCAAACTATTTTTCTCAGGGCTAATAACCAAAGTGTTTGCCTGCTATCAAACATACCGGCCTTCTGCCTGAGTCCTGTTTCACAGGGCCATGAACTCCCCAAAAAGGGAGCACAACAGGGATTTCCCTGTACTTGGGTTTGTAGGCTTTTTTGTGTATTACACATTTTCTGCCTCCTTTACTGATATTTAGCAAATCTGGGTTATTTTTTAAGTATCTGCAATACTGTATGCAGTTGTAGTCATTCTGATTCAGCTACAGTGGAATGGCAGATATTTCTGAATTAGCATAATTCATATGTGTGTTTTACTTCCAGTACACCATTCACAAGGCCCTGCTGTAATGCAGGATGTTTTGAATAGAATTCAAACAACATTTACCTGAAATTTTGTTGCTTAGAGCCCAGTATTTATTCCTAAGCAAGACTGTGACCCCTATTGCCCAGGCCATGCAGCAGGTCAAGGGTGTTTCATCCCTAATGTCATCTCAAGGCTCTTTTGCCTGACTTGATACAACTGACTTGTAAGCACTGAGGCAGTAATTTTTACTTTAGATAACAGAAAGTTTAGAAATATTTTTTCAGAAAGAATATTAATATACTGGAAACTGATGAAAAAAACTATCAAGTTCCTCTGTTTTCTTGAGCCATCCACTTTCTGCTATATGGTAATAAAATACATTTCTTGTATTGTTTAACTCTTGCAGAATTGAAAACATAACATAGGGGGGGTTATGTTTTGTTCTTGTTTTTTCTTTCAGTGGTACACTGATCAGAACCATGGAATTCCAGGCCTTTCCAGCAAACATCTCTACACACATATGACCCACTTCCTCAAACAATGTTTTTCTTTGTCAGAATAAGTAGGCTGTTCAGAGCATGCTAACGCATCTGAGACATCTCTGGGAGAATGCAGTGACAACAGCGCCCAAGTCGTATAGTTTTCAGGTGAACTGATCACAGGAACTTTGAAGTTTTAAACTTCAAAAGTTTACATCCACTTTTGATATTGTATATTAGCAAGTGTTCTGGTAATAAATGTTTTGACACATTTAACGCCTGTTTGATAGAAAAAATAAAATCAGAATGTAAAAGGTCTTGTGTATCTATTGCCAACTTGCTTAAACTTATATTCTGCAGTCCAGGATACGTGGTTCATTGCAAAGCCACACTGTCAGATTAATATGATTGCATTTGTTAATTACAACTATAAAATGGGAAAGGACAAAGGAAGCAGAGCAAGTACCTAATTAGCATCCTAACAAGAACCAGTTTCTCAAAATTAATTTCCAGCTTCTTCTGAAGAATTCAAGCAGGGACAGGAATACACAATATTTAAGCTGAAGTTTGGATACTTATTGAGAGTATTGAATGATGTGTTCAAATTTTATTCAACTCTTATTTGAAACACTGATTCTGCAAAACTCTCAGTGTTCAGGTTTAAACATGAAAGCAGGACATTCACGATAACTATTTTATGTCGGTGTTTTTTCTACCTGTATTCAAAATATGTGAGCCATTTTAGCCTGTTTTTAATCTCTAATCATCACCTCAGCATTCAAATTAGTCTCAATGTCATTCATCCCAGACTGGAGGGCAAGGATCAAAGGATTATGCAAGCTTTCTTTGCTTTTTTTCTAGTGAAACTATTTTAGGGATTTTTTTTTAAATGCTAGAAGCTCATAATGATTGGAATACTTGTATTCTTTTGATTAGTAATTAAATCAGTCCTGTCATAATATAAGAATATTAACAAGATAATTGGCAAGAGATCTATTGTAGATTAAATAATTCCTTGGTCATGTGTTTAAAAAATTCTTAATTAGTCTACTGCAAAAGAACCATGGTCTCTCTGACACAATATATCGTCTCTGCTACTAGCTGTTGAGTACAAAATAACCTGAAATAGATTGTGTTGCCTTCCAACAAAGCAAGCTGCTTCCTAACTCTCAGTCAGAGATCAGTTGCTGCTTCTTTGTGGAAAAGCAAGGGGTTTCATTTGACTTTCTTGACAAAAACATGGGGTTTGGCCAAAATAATTAAAATGTGGAAGTGATTTTCTATGTAACAGCTTCCTTCGTTTGTTAATGGCAATATCAAATCTGATTTTCCACACATGAGAACATTCCTTAGATACATCTTTATGTAAATGTAGTTGCCAAGCTGTTTGTAATGGTTAAATTATACTTTGATGGGAACTCTTCAGAAAATACTCAATTAGTTCAGGTTTTTTTGGAAATGCTGCCAATTACGTGACGTTAATGAGCTTTTTGTTGGTAATGTAATTAAAATTCAACTGCTATAATGGCTAAAGGAAAAAATTATAGCTCTAAGAAAGTTAACATTAAGCAAATATAACATGAAGTGGGCCTAATTAGATGTTGATTATATGGTCCTATGTGCATTTGCTGCACACAACAGTAGTCTCAGAAATGTGGTTATCTTACAAATAAGGAATACAATTCTGTTGAAATTACTGAGATTTAACTCTCAGTTTGTTATATTGATACAACACCATGGAAATCATTGCAGCATTGTGGTGAAAGAGAATAAAATCAAGCTCTTATCCCAGATGCTTAAAGGTTTGAGATACCTGAATATGTCAATGAGAACCTAGAGTAATTTCCCAAAAAGCATGGTATCAATCTCACATAAATATCAATACCTTAACGTCACTTTCAATTTCTGCACCTTTATTTATTCTTTTGAAAATCCTGTAAGTTCTGGAAATTTGGGCAGATAGATTGGGCCTTTGTTGGTACCATAAGTAATAAATTGATGCCATGGTTGTTCACACTCTTCTCACAGTTCTGTTTTCTGAAGCTTCTGGAAGTATTTGGAATAAGGGACATTTCAGGAAAATCTGTCAAATAAAATAACAGAAGGTACCTCTTTCCTAAGGGATGCATTAGCTATTTCATTATTAATCTGCCCTGAGGTCTGTTTGTTTTCTAAGGCAATCAGAGTACACATCTTCCAAGCTTTTCACCATTTACTTTGGTTTGTAGGTAGCAGTTGTGGGGATAAAAAATTAAAAAATAAGTGCAGTTTGCTGCCATCATTTTTCCTTCATTGTTTTTCATGTTGTTAATTTCTTTGCCTTACACAGTGTTCTTGCCAAAGAATGGGAATATGTCTCCAGCAGAGTGTGACATTTACACTGAGTTGCTGAACTAATGTCTAACCTGAAAGCTTTATGATTGAGCAACCATGTGTTTTGATGACCTGGGAGAAAATGTCCTAGGATGCTGTGAATGTCAAAAAAACCCTCTTAAAAATACATACAACATCAGATTGCTGGCCTGCGCTAATAAAAGGTAATGACACAGTCAATCATTAGAAATGGTGCAGAGCACTTCAAACCTACCCTTGCACTCTAACAGAATCACAGAATGGTTGGGGTTAAGAAGGGAACTTTGGAGGTCTACTAATCCCACATCCCTGTTCAGATGGGTCTACCTACATCCTGTAGCCCAAGACTTTGTCCAGATGGCTTTTGAACATCTAAAAGCCATCTGGACACTCCCCTCTGGGCCACCAGTGCCACTGCTTGGTCACCCTCATAGTATAAAAAGTGCTTTGTTTTGTTCAGACAGAACATTCTATGTTTCGGTTTGTGCCTGTTGCCTCTTGTTCTGTCATTGGGCACAATCGAAAAGAGCCTGGCTCAGTCTTCTTTAGACCATCCCTTCAGATATTTATATACAGTGATAAGATTCTCCCAAGCCTTTTCTCCTCTAGAAGGAGAACATTTTCCATTCTACATTGTTGTCTACAAACACAATCCATGTTACAAGCATTACCCCAAACATTCACTGGACAGTTATTTGCCCCATTCCACTTTAAGCAGAGAGAAGAGCCTAAAGAGCCTGCAGGATAAGCTCTTTTCTCACAAATCTTCAACAGTCCAAGGTGAAAGGGCTTGTCCTGAGGTATCAAGGTGAAGCTAACAAACTATGTTTAAGGGTTAGCCTTATATGTGAATAAATATATATATAAGTATACTGCAAACCTAGAATATGGTGTGTAAGAGCCAACACTGGGACACAATTTGAATTAAGCTAAGCTCTTATGACAAGCTTTTCTAAGGTCATGAATGAATGTCCTCAAAGTTTTGCTGCCCACTTTCAAATGTTTTAGAGGATCTGGTTTTCAGAAAATGCTGAGCACTTTCTGTTCTTTTCTCTTTTGAGAAACACTCTCACACTTCAGATACACAAACATACTACTTCAGACAATGAAACTTAAGTCTTCAAATATCTATCATATAAAGAAGGTATCCAAGCCTTTGAAAATAGGATGTAGTTGTTCTGAATTAAGTAGACAGGCCCTTGATAAATAGCCACAAATACAGTTTACAAGTCAGTTTCCACTATTAATCTTCTTTAGCTTTTACAAATTAAAACTAGAGCTGAAAAGTAAAAATTACTTTATTCTAGGAGCTGAAGGGTACATAAATAGAAGTTCCCTGATTCCACTCCAAACCTGTTTTCATCATCTACCTCATTCGTGCTGTGTGAGCTGTACATATGAATGAACATGCAATCCTCATCCTTCAAACGCAGAGCTACATGTGTTGCTTCACTTGAGATTACTGCAGCTGCAAAGGAGAAAAGGCCTGAAGAGAAATTCAGTAGAAAACCAGCCAGGTTCTAGAATATGGTTAGTGTTATACTCATTTTACTCAAATATCAAGTTCAATTCAGACTGCATTCAATACTTTCCAGTTTGCCAGTCAGTTCCAATTACAAGGCACAGCTGTTTAGAACATTTTATAGAGTCATTTGAAGGCTCTATATTTAATCTGAATAATTCATAGTATTTGCTAAGAGCATTTGGTATTACTTTCAATTATGAACATTGTCTTCTCAGAATGTAAAATAACTTGTACATATTTGGCCAGCTCTTCTGCTTGCGCAAATTCATGCAGCTCCATTGACTTGCAGTGGAGCGATTCCAACTTATGTGAGCAGACAGTGTGGGCTACAGCGCAGTTACAATAGCTGCCATTCCTGAGGTACTAACTGCTCAGCATCCATGGCAGTGAGCATGGAGCTGCATGCTGCATGCTTAGAGACCCTAAACTAACCTTCCATTTCAGAAAGTCATCCGTGCTCCCCAAAGGCTAGCCATGGAGTTGTATACACATATAGGCACACATTGTGTGTGTTATGTACAAGTACACATTTATGTATGTAGCGTGATGTTTTATGTGTTTACACATATGTTCCTCCTATATTGCTTGCACTAATTCTCAGAAGGGGAATGCTCTTTTGGGTGACTATCATGTAACAATAGTAGGAAAATGAAAGAGGCTGCAGAGCCCAGCCCTCTGAACTCATAGCTGACAAGGTTAGGGAGAGAATGCTTTCGGTGCAATATAAGAAAATAAAGGGTGTGGGCCTGTAGTCATATCCCAAGATACATCCTCCTCCCTTTAGACATATAATGGATAATAATATAATAACAATAAATATGTAATGAAGAAATACACAGAAAAATTGAGGAAGGTCACTTTTTTGAAAGCATTTGATGAGCATTTTTTTTACTATTTACTGTCAAAAGTAAGTTCCTAATTCATTAAAATGTTCAAATCTTGACAATTCAAATTTTTTAAGTGTTGGGCATTTTGTTTGGTTTTTTTGGTACCAAGAGTTAAGGAGTCAAGAAAAACATCCTGGGAAATTATTATATTCAGAGTATGCTAGCCAGTTATAATAAAYACATTGATCCTATTTTTCTGAAAAGCCACTTCAACTGGAATTGTCACTGCTAGAGCATCAGGTTCAGTGTGCATCTGGTAAGAATTCCGCTTCTTGATTTAATTCTTCTGTCACTTTCTCCACAGAGATTTTGTCCAGTGAGTGCAGTACTCTGTCTGTAATAACAGCTATTACCTGGTACTAAGATGGTGGTGCAGGAAACTTTGATAAACTCCAGATACAGTGAACCCAAGATACAGATGGCTTTTTTTATTACTCCAGTTGAATCATGAGAAACATGAAACTTTCCTGAAGGCAGGCCACTTTCATGTTCTGTCTCTTAGTCTGACTCAAGGTATTGTCTCATGTGASAACTATGATATAGAGGAGAGTGAGGTTGCCCTTGATTGTCGCCAAGACATGCCAACTATTGTATTTTAAAATGTGAGAGGAACAAACCTGAATACATATATGTGCTTCATACACTTGATATAATTTTCTGCTTCTGTTTGGTAACTCTTGTTTGCTGTGCTCCTGAAGTATATACTATAGCCTCAGTTATGGCAACCGAGTGTTGCATGGTTCTTTATGGCAGTTCACTTCTTTCCTGTACATTTTCTGTGTACCACTTGAAAAACAAATAATCAGTCACCTTGTAGATGCTAGATGACCTGCTAGATGATACAGCTCTGTAACAACCTGCTCAACCAGGTGCACTGAGGTGCTCTGTCTCATATTTTTTTTCTGGAATCATCCTACTGTAAACAAGGAACTTTATATGACACAAGAAAATAAACTGAGCTAAACAGAAAGAGAATAACTGTTTCCTGGAGGAGAGGATATTGTCTCACATTCTGTATTGCCTCTTTCCAAAGTATCTTTAACTCAGCGTGTAGATGATTGTAGCAGTCCATGTCAAGTGTGTGTGTGTCCTCCTGGTGCAGAAGCGGTGGAAAAGGCCCTTTGATCCCCATCTGCTGCGCTGGCCAGGTACTGCAGGACGCGCTGGTGGCCTCCGCGGGAGCCACCGAGTGACCCACTCTGAGGACAGACCGTGCCTCAAATGCGTGGTGCTGGGCTTACCTTCACACTGTGATCTTTCATCTCCTACATAACGCTCATAAACTTCATATAGCAAGTATATTAGAAAATAATTCTGAGGTAAAGACAACAAAGTTTCTCACTGACATCAGGAACTCATGAAAATAAGTAGATTTCGGGTACGAGGTTGTTTCCAGGCTTATTTTGGCCCCATTGGCACTAGGTCTTAGACATTACACAGTTGTGTGCCTAGGGAAGGTTGGTATATAAAAATGGTAATTCTGGTCATTTTAAACCAAAAAAAATCTGAAAACCAAGTTTGATACATATCTATGCAAGTTTGTACATCCTGTGTCAATCAATGACAGGGAATCCATGACTTTGAATCGGTGTGAAAAATATAATAAGAAGCAGGAAGAAAGAGAACATGGGTAAGAGAACATGTGGAAACGAGAGAGAAAGAAGTAGTAATTAAAAAGAAGAGTAACAAAAGGGCAAAATAAGGCTCTCAGAATGACTGAAGGTACAAACATAAGATAGTGATGAGAGGAACAGAAGCTGTGCTCTTAAGTTTGGAGCAGCAGCATTAATAGACATTTGTATTGTAGCTGGATATTAAAAAAATAAATAAACCATTAATGTCAGTAGATGGATGCAATAGCATAGAAAAATTGTACTAAAAATAAAATTAAATTTTATTATATGGACTGTGTAGTGAGATTTAATGTTTCCCTAAATCCATACTGTGGTACCACAGGAAGGTATTTAGAATAGAGCTCTAGGAAGGATGCATTAAATTTTGTTTGCCACTCTAACACAGTTATTAAGTTTATACACCACCTCAATTGTATTGTATGGGGTATGCCAATCTGGCTGTGGTCAGCCAGCAGAAAATTACCTCACTGAAGCAGATTCTTTGCTGGCTTCAAGGAGCAGTGGTAGGGGAAATAAGAGGGTTTGCTGTAATATGTACGCCTTGTGCCACAAACCAGATCATGGGCCACTCCAGACTGGAGCACAGGCTGTCATTAATGTTCAGTGAGATGTCTACTGTGATTCCAGAACCTTTCTCCTACCAGAGGATCTCTCCTACCTGTCTCCTACCTGACTCACCTGACTCAATCTCTGTCACCAGATGGCTGAACATGGCATTCTTGGGCAATGCTGCCCCACCACAGCTACGAAACTGTCTCCATTACTGAATGACAATGGTTGCATAGAACAGGCACAGATACAAAGCTCAAATCTATTTTGTTTAATTTTTTTCCTTGTAGGGAATGGAGATGTGAGCAAAAGGTTTATCTTTTGCATAAACCTATACGCCACTGTGCGAAACTCAATTTATAATGAATGTTTGGCATACAGTTCTCAAGTGAGTATGAATTTTCATACAGTAGCATTTACAAAGTTGGAATTTTACATCTAATGCTAATCAAAACATTTTTTTTATATTTCACTCATGTTAGACATTGCATAGTGGGTAGCCATCACTGCAGTATTTCACATCTCATGTTCATTATATTGGCACAAGATTCCTTGAAGGATCGTTCAAGGGCTTTCGGGGAGTTGTGCTGGTTATTTTTAACAACGTATTAAATTATTTTTATTTTAACAGTGTATGAAAATCAATAAACCTTGATTTAAAATTGATAAGTGAAAACAATGCTATTGATGTCAACAAAATCAGGATTCTAAATGTTAAATGTGGCAAATCAGAAATTGGAGAAATTGCTGCCTTAATCCCAGGCACCTTTTGCCCACTGTTTGTCATGTTAATGCCCTTCTGTTTGATATTTACTTCTTTGGACATTGCTACCTCACTCCTTTTGCAAATCCATGTTAGCATTGATGTCATAAAGTAAGCAGAATGAATGTGTGAAATTGCTTGTAAAATTATCAAATGAAATGAATAGCAAATATGACGACTTTTTTTTTTAAGTTGAATAAGGAAACTGTCAGCAATGATGCACTCATGTAATGCTTACTAGAGCTGAACAGTATATATATGTCTGTGCAAAAGAGGCAGCTAGGCAGAGCTCAGGATCCTCAAGGCTTGCCATAGTTGCAGAAGAGAGAGTAGCAGCTCTTTCTGCACCTGCCACATATCACTTCAAATTATAATAAGGTAAGATTTATATGAACTACCAGTTATTTATTTGAGAAAGGAGAGTGCATTATCTGCATTGTGTTGCTCAAAGTATGCAATAGAGGTGCAGATCTTTCTTGCAAATTGGTGTTTTCTTCTGAGGTTATACTCACTGATATTTGGAGTTAATGACATCATCATTTAAATCTTTTAATGTATTGAATTAGTTCAACAAAGAATGATCCAAAAAAGGGAAATCTACAGTTTGTGTTGCAGAATTAATTGAAAGAAGGAAAATTAACCAAGAGAACATGAAAGAAGAGCATTGTAGTAAGAACTTAAATGAGATACACAATTATTGATTTTTATATTTTTATCTCCTTTAGTATCTTCTGCAGAGATAGTTAATTAATGGAGTAAAAATATTTACTCCTTATAGATACTGCCTAAATATGAATCAATGAGGATTAAGTTAGAAGCATGCAAACAAATTAAGTGGGTTTATGTAGACACTGATTTAAAAATGTCCCAGACAGATTGTCACTCCGTCACCCTACAGACTGTCACTCCACTGCCCCACTTTTAGATTAGTTTGTCTCAAGCAACTATTATTTTCATATCACTATAAGATCTGAAAAGGAAATGTTATAGCACAGAAGTAAAATTAAACCCTTTCAATAGTTATTGTGATTATTGTATAAAATATAATTTAGTCTTGCATCCTACTATGGAATTCCTCAGAGTAGAACTGTTGTATTTTACAGAACTTTCCACAAGGCATTATAGCATGCTAGGTAAATTAGATGTAAAGTACATCTACCTGAAAAAGTAATTTATTTATATCTAGAAGTTATTGCTATTTGCAGTTTCATGTCAATAGAAATCTATTTTGTTCATTCATGTCTTTTCATAGGAAAATATTTTCTTTTTTTTACTACTGTAATTTCATAATTTGTATTTTTAAACTGGAAATAGATACAAATGTGACTTTTGAAAGATTTTTTGAAAAATCAATGAAATTAAGCTAGTTTTTGCACATAGGTACAAAAGACACCTGTAGTAAAATATATTGGAAAACCAGCAAAATCAGGTTGATCAAGGAAATAATATTCAAATAAATACTGATCAAGATTTGAGAGGTATTCTTTCTTTTCAATTAGAAAGAAATGAAAATATTTTCATTAGCCTAAAATGCATAGAAATAAAAATTTCCTGTGTAAGATTAGCTTTAGTTTTCCTGGACCTTGACAATAAGATTCCATGGGTTTTAGCAGTATCTACTGGTGACCTAAATAACTTAGAGCAAATAAAACATTTATTCTGATTGGGAAATTAATTTATTAGCTAGCATAAACTAAGAAAATATTATTTTTCTGATCACCTCCTTTTCTCTATAAAACATGTCTATGTTACCAAGAATAAAATTACAGTTTCTCCTTTAAAAACTGTAGCCTCTTTAATTTGTTGAGAACTGCTGGTGCTGGTTTGACTTACCAACAGCAAGTGCTAAATGTTGAACAAACAAAACTGATTCTAAAGTTTTTAAAGAGCATATTTGACAGAACGTTAATAGTTTTTGAAAAAGCTTATTTTATTTATAAATATCTACTTACTTGAAAAATTGTATTAATTTCAAAAATTGCATTTATACATCTTTCTTTTTAGTGATCTCCCAATTTTGATTCTGAAAAATTTAGGAAGATGCTGAAAATGCATTTAACTTTAAACATATTCTTAAGGCATAAAGTAGCCAGTGGGACTGTTTACATCTGAAAGTTCTATAGGCCTGAGATATAAGAGTTAGAGCCAAGATAAACTGAAATCACTGAATAGCTCTTTACTGACTACAATGACTTTGAATTATTTTTAATAAGTTTTATGTAAAAGAAAAGCTTTTGGTGTTCGATATTTGATTCTGCCTCAGTGACTTGGGTTTATGGCTAATCTGGATCATGGTTTAATGAAGCTACAGAGAGCTGTAAACTAGCATCCTATGAAGCAGGGCAAATTTACTTATATGTGGTGTAATAGCTAGCCTTTATCTGGTTTTCAAGTTAATTCATTTACAGCCATGTCAGCTACCACAGGGATCAATTAAACCATGTTGAAATGACCACAACAGGGTCATTTTCCAAAGACCAGGCAGAGCTTTTGTTCCATTGCTGGAAGCCTATGAAATGTGAAATTATGCATTCTTTCAGATAAACATTGGATGTCAGTGTTGCACCACCAAATTACAGCTCCAAATGAAACAGGGAAAACACAGTTCTATACTATAGTTAGGGTTTTAGTAAGACTGACTACATGACCACTATGATATATGTTGGTGCTATAGCAGGGTATGTTCAAGTAAAGGAGTCAAATCTGATATACCAGGACATTGCACAAGGCAGAAACAAGTCTCCAGACACTCTGATGAAAAAATGAGCAACACTGGCAGTGGCTTCTGGTGGAGAGAGGGAAACTGACTCCATTGCTTAGTAGTAAAATCCATCAGAATATATTATAGTTATACATTTATGTTCCTGGTTTTGAGCAATATTTGATTAAGATTTTGATTGCCTCAAGTATTTTGGTACTGACACTGAGGTATTCTAGTAAAATATTTATATTATTCGTTAAGATTCCCTTAAAAGTTAGACCTCACAAAGTCCAGTAGCAATAGATTCTTCCTAACCATTGGTAAAATGCYTGCCAACAGTCAGGCTCTGCATCTCTAACTATAAGTTATTTTAAAACAGATGGAAGAAACAGGTTTCAAAAAAAATCTGCTGTGAAGGGGCAGACTACTGGGGCAGAGTAGAAGTCCTACAGCAGTAAGATTTTTGATGCAGGAGATGACTTTTTCAGCGATGTTCATATAGCCCCCCCCCCCCATTTGCATTGCTCAGTGCAGAGCCCACTCTAAATCTCAAGATAGAGTGGAATCTGCACCTTCACTACACATCATTCCTTCATAATTTTCTAAGGCTTCCTCCAGCCCATAGTATATTTAAATTCAGCCTAGTGTGACAAGGCATTACAATAGAGAATTTTTTTTTTTTTTTTTCACTCAGACTGCCTTATTTTATAAATCATTGAACTTCAGTGGAGTGGAGTGGAGCCACAGGAGTATGGCACAGATTACATTTAGTGGAGAGGGTGTTTTTTGACTGAGACTTTCTTTGCTACCACTTTACTTCAAGGCATTCATCTGTCTTATCTTCCTTTGTTTTTCAGACTGTATCATAAACTTCCATAGGAAAATGCCATGGATGGCAGAAGGGCTTTTTCAAATACACAAGTAGCAGCCCAAGTAGACAATGAAATTATTTCCAGTGACATTTTTGCTGATGTGAACTCATTGCAACTTCTGTGAGAGAGAACGAATGGGGAGCTGCTAGTGTGACAGTATTTGCAACAAAGATTTATTTTGTTTTTCCTCTAGTGAATGAGCTGGGGAAAAAAAATCACAATCACGCTAATACTTCCTGTTTTGCAATAGAACAGTATTAAAGATCTAGTTCTTGCCATCAGCAGAATGCAGAGAAAAGGAGAGAACAGGTCTTTATCCTCAAATTGCAAAAGAAAGTGAGGATGCAGTCGCCCTCAGCTATCCTTGCATTCTAGAATACAGATTAGAGCCTAAAGACTGGAAAGAGACTACATCTTTTGACTGCCTGTCCAAGGTACTGAAGTGTCATCTACTGGACATGGAACCTGTCCTAGCAGGCTCTTTATATAAAATCTTCAAGTTTAGATCAGCATTAAGAATGTCTCTTTTTGATGTAATTGATTCAGACATATATAAAGATTATAACATTTTTGTTTGTTGCCTTATTTCTGTTTTGACAGGCAATGAAAATGAAAAGCATTTATTTTGTTGCTGGGCTCCTTTTAATGATAGTTCAAGGCAGCTGGCAAAATCCTCTTCAGGATACAGAGGAGAAATCAAGGTAAATTCTTTAGATCAAACTTTTATAAATACTTGGCCTGAAGTTTGTTTTCTTACAGTTTGAAGCCAAACACACTATGACTTAAAGATAGCTTTACACAGTACTTAATTTACCATTGGAATTGACAAAATTTTTTAATATTGCAAAGCATAGCATAGAAATTTTGGGTATTAAAACAATATCCGCCTTAGTTATGCAAGAAGACTGTAACTGTGCAGTATCCAATCTGCAGTGTGGATTACCAGACAGCTAGTGATCAATATACCACTTGCTTTCACTTTGTGGAAGTAAAAATTAGTATTGTTAAAAGAAAAGTCAATGCACCTATCAGTGTAACCATTGCCAGTTAACAAGGTTTAAACTTTTCACAGATCATTCAAAGCTTCCCATTCAGAACCATTAGATGAATCTAGACAGCTGAATGAAGTGAAACGTCACTCACAAGGCACATTCACCAGTGACTACAGCAAGTACCTGGACACCAGACGAGCTCAGGACTTTGTGCAATGGCTGATGAGCACTAAAAGAAATGGGTAAGAATTTTGGTCACATTGATACAGATCTTTATATCAAACAGCCAAAAATATAGCCAAATTCAGTTTCTTGGTATCAGCTTTCCACCAGGACCATGGATAATCCTCAAATAAATAAAGTACTTGAGGAATACTTAGATACACAATCATAGAATCATTAAGGTTGAAAAGGACCTCTAAGATCATCAGGTCCAGCCATTAATATATTGTTAATGCATTATTAGAAATGGGAAATACGTGCAAAATCAGTCAAAAGGATTTGGTTAAATCAAAGTGTAGTATCAGTTTATTACCTGATATGCCTCCTAAAAAGACTATCTCAGCCTCTTTGGGGCAGATTGTTTCAGTGAATGAATTAAGTTCAATAGGAATAAGATATGTAAATATAATGTACAAGTCTGGGCCATTAGGCCTTAACAACTTTCCTAGCCATGGATACTCTAATCCTGATGTTTCATTTGTGAAAAGGGAGCTAAAGTTCAAGTTTTGTTGACCACTGGATACTTTACCAGTATCACCAGTATAAGCTGGCATTTTTTTTTAAAATATACTTTGATTAAACACAAGCTACCAAGCKGAAAGCAAGAATAATGTAAATGTGTGTCAGTCCTGTGTTCTAGAGAAAATCGGTCCAAAAAGACTCCAAAATTCTATTATATTAATGCTTTTAAACCTCTGTGGAAGTCTTTAAAGTAACGATTTCTACACAATGTATTAATTTAAATTCATATGTCTGAAATATAACTAATATAATATTCATCTATCAGTCATGGGGTTTTATCATAATATTTAAATAATAACCAATAAAAGGTTATGCATGCTTTGCAGCGTACTGATAGTAATGATCTAATGATTGTGCAATTTCACTACAGCCAACAAGGACAGGAGGACAAACAAAATGACAAAGTCCCTGACCAGCTCTCAAGGTATTCTATTTGTCACAACTTGTTATTCAAAACCAGTCTGAGCTCATTTTCAGTTAAACAAGAAAGAAAGCAACTAGAATTCTTTACAATGTTACCATAATACAAGAAATAGCAATCAAATATATTATCTCACACCTGCTTTTTAAAAAGAAAGAGGGTATGTCTCTATGTAATTTTTTCCTGTACCTGTTTTCTATAGCCATGTGCAAGGGATTCAAGGAATGCAACAGGATGAGAATACATTTCAGGAAAGCACATTTCAAGTAATCAAAGAGAGTAGAGAATAACATAAAAACAAAACTTGGTATAGAAAAAGGTTGAAGAGAAAAAAACCCAAACCCATTATGTTGAGGAGTGGAAAACCAGTGAGAAGACTAGTGAAAGGAAAATGGCCAGGAAAATTTGCAGAGAGCTGATCAAACACGATGCAATGCTCAGCCTTCAGCACTCAGTCCCATGTTAAATAAACCACTTATTACAGAAACGAGAACCGAAGACCTGCTGAAGGCCAGAATTCTGTTTCTTGACTGTGTTTTTGGGAAACAGTTGACAAGATTGGAAATTTTAAATAAATAAAAGAGAAATTCAAATTTTTTTTTTTCACAAAACAGATTTAAATACCTATAATAATCCTTTCTCGTCAGAAATTCCAAAAAGGATAGCCCAGATCACAAAGATCCTTAAGTTCACACTGTCAATATTAATAACAAATTTGTAATAATGTTTCAGCTTCATTGAAACAGCATATCTCAAAAAAATTAACATTTCATTAAAAATGTTCCAAACAAATCTAGTTAGCATGCTGATGAAAAGTGCAGATGGTACTAAATTAGGAGGAATGCTGAAATCCCAAGAAGAAAAAATAATAGCGGGAGCTTGATTTGGGCAGAAATTAGCAAATTCTGAAACAGAAATGCTAGGGAACTTATTTGTCGAAAATATTCCATAATATGTCTACTTCTCAGTGCAGTTTGCCTTCCCAAGAGCCAGTGCAACATAATTTTGTGTTATATCAGAGAAAGAGCCACAATGAGGTGTAGGGAGGGAGAAGATAAATGTCTTCAATAAGATGGAGTTGATCAGGCTTGAAATTTTTCTGAGATTATTACTTGGTCAGAGTGATCATTAAAAGGGTGTTAATAAAACAACTCAAAATGTAAATCTGAAAGTAATTAAGTCTGAATAGTTTGGCTAAGAAATAATGAAGGTGAAGGTAGGAGGAGTGCTTAACAAGAGGTAACAAAAAGCATGTCTGTATAATACAACACAGTTTCTTGCTCATAGCTAATAAGGCCAGCAGAAGACCATTCCAATGCAGCTATAATTGCTTTCCACACCTGAACTGAGTTATTCAGAAGTAGTTCAGGAATCCCTGCACAAAACTGTATTGCATAGTACAGACAATACCTTCAGAACTAAAATATATCAAGGAAAAAATATATCAAGAGTAATTCGAAAAGCAAAAAGATCCCTCTCTCTTATAAAAAATGCTAGTCTTGAAAGCGGAAAACTTAAATCAATGAAGATTTTTAAAAAGTTAAATTCTTGTGCAGTCTGCTCCTACAGTATTGCTCTTCTTTCAGCAATGCAATCTCCAAGCGTCATGCTGAGTTTGAGAGACACGCTGAAGGCACCTACACCAGTGATATCACCTCTTACTTGGAAGGTCAAGCTGCCAAAGAGTTCATCGCTTGGTTAGTGAATGGACGAGGAAGAAGAGAGTAAGAATCCATCCATTCCTATTACTAAATTTTGCCTTGTATTTGGGGTTAGAAATCATGTCTGATGAAACTTTGTTGTGTTTATGATCATTCTTGCTGTACTTCATGTTTTTCGTTTGTATTAGAAGATATTCTGTGGATGTTAGACTACCAGTTTACATTAAGTTCAAATACAGATTAAAACCTGTTCAGTATGCTGTTACACTCTAAAAGGTCAACTTTAAGATCAACACACCTAAAACTAAACCAGACCTCCTCTAACTACCACCTTTCCCCCTTCACACAACATTGCTTACAGTCTTCTTAACTATCAATGAGATGATTCAAGTCAGTGTCATCTTAAACTGCCTTCTCTTTTTTGCCTTTTACAGTCAATCTTTTCCTCTGCAATATTTCCAAGATTAAATCTTTACCAATGTCATCAGCTGCACCGCATGTGCTGGTGATCATTCCCAGCACTCACTAATAACTTCTTTTCCTCTTCCCATGCTTCTCAGAGTCTGCCCAAGTTGCTGCTGCCAAAACAACTATCATTTCCTGTAACTGTAACTTATCTTTCTTTTTAAAATGCCTCTAATTCTTTTGCTATGGTTTGCGGTTCCCTGGAAACAGTGCTCCACTAATGATTTTACCTACATATGACTTCTTTCATTTCTATCTTGTTCTCCACATCCTCATTGCAGATTTCTCAATCCTATTCACTTCATATACTCACTCATGACTTTACATCTTTTGTCAAGATGGTCTTACGCTTAGAATGGCATTACCTTCAGTCTCCTGCAGGCACCTTCTGCTCATCTATTTCCAACTCCACATGGTTAGGAGCTACGCCATGCACATGGTGTTAGGAGCTACACCATGTACATGCCACTCCCCACCTTTTAACTGTTCTGTACTTATTCGTGCCTTTAGACTGTAAGCTCTTTGGGGCAGGGATTTCAGTTCATCCTCTGATTATATATTCTACCAGCTGTAAAGTACTATGTAAGTCTCTCGCATTACACAAAATAATAATAAATACTAATAATAAAATAATACAATCTGTAAGACAAGATTGTGTGTTGTAGTTAAGGAAGACTAATTAGGTAAAAGTAAGTTTGGTAAATAATGACAATTTCCTGAAAAAAACAGAGTAAATAACTTAGGTCAGCCATCTAGAGAAGGGAAAAGCTGGTTCCCCTTCCTAGTGATGTTCAGACTTGCGCTTGTTTCTCCATCATGTTTTATTTTCATGAGTAGAAATAGGGTATTTCTGTATCTGTTTGAGAGAAATACAACCTAGCTGTGATGAACTGAACATGGAAACCTAGATGGACAATTAATTGTAGACCACCCTTCTGCTTTCTAAAATTTAGTACTATTTGTGGTCGAACTTGTATATAGCCTTGCTTGAAGTGAACCAGTCTGCCTGTCATTGGATCCAGGGCCCAGTGTGTTTCAGCATCAGCCCACCTTAATGAAACCCATTAAAATCTTCCTATATTTGATGGTATGAAACAGCAGAGGAACGTTTTCTAAATCAAACTCTTGGCATACTGGTTTTCCAGCAGTCAAAAAAGAATAGAATAAGAATCAGGATCTGATCCTAAGTATGAAATGCTACATTCTATGATTTTACATCAAACAAGTCCATAGGTTTTGTACAGGTGCTTTAAGTAAGCTATTTCAACCACCCCTCCCCCCCCCCCAAATTACTGCTCTTAATATCTAAATTCTTGTGCAATATAATTGTAAGTAAATAACTAGGCCTTAAGTCCAAACAATACAAAAAAAAGTATGAGAATTTGAGTATGATGTCTTAATAGTGATATTTCTTAAATAACAATTCTTAGTAAATCTACTGATGCCTAGTCAACTTGGCATAGACATATATGAGATATATTTTTGCATGTATGGCTTTTTCAAAACTGCTAGAGAGGAATTCAGGCTCACCAGAAGGAACAGTTGTCTGTTTTGAAAATAATGACTCAAAAGGTGTTCTGACATGCATCGTGCTATACTCAGCCATAACATCAGGCTCAACCCTTAACTCCTTAAAATCACAGGAGATGTGCAGTCTATTAGAACCCTGTAATAAGGCCCTTTTAAATGGTTTGTTAATTTTGACCTGCAAATTGTTTGATAATTTCTTACCTTTGAAGTTTCCCAGAAAATGCTCTTGTGGCCGAAGAAATGGGTCGAAGACATGCAGATGGCACTTTCACGAGTGATATCAACAAAGTCCTTGACGACATGGCTGCCAAGGAGTTCCTAAAATGGCTAATTAACACAAAAGTTACCCAAAGGTGCCTGAATTTTATGCTATTCTTAATATACTGGTGTTTAAAATGTATTTGTCACAAATAGGAAAAATACTACTAATTTTTCTCTTAGCTATTTCTGCATCTGTACTATCTGGCAAATTTTGTTACGGACAAATGAAGAAAGATAAGACACTAAACAGAACTCATTCCAAATAATATTTGAATTTTTCATCAATGATGAACCTCTCTAATAGTTTCCTGTTTAACTTGAGAGTAGTTTTGCTACTGATCGTTACCAGAAGTAAGGTCATATGAAGTTACTGAAAAATAAAACTTTGCTTTGCATGGACATTATAAAATCAGAAATATTTACTGGTAAAATTACACCAAATTGATTATTCTGTAAAGACCGTGATATAAAATACTGCCTTAAAATGTGGCTTGTCATTAGGGAACAGTGCTGTAATCTGAGTTCCTGACAGGTGACTGTTCAAGAACCCTGCTTTAGTTTGCCTGTATATAGGCAAAGCAGCATTTTCTAAGTGAGCCCTGCGAACAGGTTAATATTTAGTAATTATTTGTTAAAATTAACAAAGCATTTAAAAAATAATTAAATGCCAACTCCAGGCACATGTGAGAGGCCAGATTTTTTAAAATGTTGGACATCCACGTTGCATTACTGAAGCACCCAAAAAGACTAGTTGATCTTGGAAATCTGAAACAACAAATATTGTCTCAAAAAATTTAGAAGACATAGTTAAAATACAGTTTTTATTAACGTGTTACTATTTTTGTGTTTGTAGTTCAGCATTGAAACAAACAATTTAGTAAAATAATCTATTAGAAACTACTAAAAAGCTTTTCCTTTAGGAATAATTGTTTTCAATCTGTTATTAGAGAGAGGCATTGAGAGGTCTGTGGAACTAACATCTGCTCACTCTTAAACAGAAAAAATATGTTCCACACATATTTCACAAATCTTGGGAGACTTAGAATATTTCCTAATTGCTGCTGCTTTTTTTCTTTTTTTTCCCCCAGAGACCTTTTGGAAGAATACCAGTAAAAATGCAGAATTAAATTGGATAAATGAAGATCTTCATTTCATCAACTGCCAGTTATTAAGAGATTCTGAAGTCTGTATTCTGTCATTTATATTTGATGTAACAAAGCTATGTCACCTTGCATGCCAGGAAATAATTGTACTATAATTTAGTGTTGCCAAAGGTTTATATATGGAAAACCTGTTGTCTAAGGGATGGTTTTCTTAACAGCTTTAAGACTGTGAAAGTTCCACAACTTCATATTTTCCATGTATTAGGACTAAAGTAACTCCATTTATATTTAAGGATAAAATTATTTTTCTAAAAAATTTACTTCTACACACAAATTATTCAATCACCAATTATATGTGTTATTCATAAGGGGCTGGCAGTTAAAAATGCCTGAGAAGTGAATATCCCTCTTAAAACCTTTGTTATAAAAAGGCTAAGCTTTAAGGATATTAAATGATAGCCTTAAATAAATTTTTTCAAGCTTCTCTTCTGTTGACTTCTCATGTGTATATCCCGTGTGCCTCTTTGCACTCCATTTCACTTTATTCTAATATTTTAGTGTCACTGAGGTCTTAGAAGTGGTTTGTTCGGAATGCTAAAACAAACTCAGCATTCTGTTTTGTCACCTTTTCTCCATAATGATTCCCAGAAAAGAGTTGTGTGAACTTTGAATTATCTTTAGTTGAAAAAGAAATCATGTAAGATGGAGTTAGAGGGGGAAACATGATTGAAGAGACAATTACTCTTCATTAACCTAAATTCTGGCTCACAACAGGAGGACAGCTTTGAAAAATGTTAAGTGCAATATACTCCGTAAGTGTGGAAACTGCCCCATAATTTCTTCAAATTTTATAAGACTGCCAAATCAAACCAACTCAAATGGCCCCTAATCTGCATTACATTCTTTCCTTCCTTCTTCCTCTGAGAACCACTTTCATGTGGTGTTACCTCCTACTTCTACTGACTACCCAAACACCCTTTTCTCTCCTTGCTATTTTAGCAATACACCAGGGATCTATATTAAAATGTCCTAAAGGGCAAGTGGTTTAAGAGAAATTTGATGGGCTTAGCAAGTATCCACTAGAAGTTGATATGAAGTAGGACCATTTTTGAATCAGAATTAGTATCTATAACTTTTGCGAGGAATAAAATTTTTATGGAAATAAGTTTTTTAAAAGCATCTGAAACTTTCACTGATAATCTAGAATTTCTATAATTATATTATGCTTCCAAAGTGCTATAGGAATGAATATTCTGTAATTTCAGATCAGGACTGATCATACTGAATTTGGCATCTAGAACAGCTTCTTGACAGCAACAGAAAGCTTTTCCAACATCCCAATTCAAAACAATTTAAACACAATAGAATCTTGCACTAAAAAAAAATTAAAATCATCCAAAGCATCCAAGCATCCAAAATACCACTGGATTAGGAAAAAAAAGAGGTGGAGGATATGTATACATATTAGTTGTTTATTTAATCCACTTTGTGGTTTGGGTCCAAGTGGAACTGAAAAAGATTCAGTTGTACACAGTTACAAACATATGGTCCAGGATAAACTGGTACAACGTAACCCTTCTGCTTCCATAGACTGAACAATTGTCTTTGAAATGTTTTATTTCACTGCTTCCAGGATATTTAGTGTTCTGAAGGACAGGATCCCTAAGTTACAAATTCAATTTGCTGCAGTGTCTGTCACCAGGCTGTTTGGTGATGGTATTTGCCTCCTGGTGATGGCTTTGTCACCTATGAAAATACTGGGCTTTCCACATTTTTACAAATTATGTGCTTTAGGAACAGAGGGATATAAATTATTTTCTCAAATAATTCAGCTTGTCTGAAACACAACAAAAACATTTAACCTCTAATTTTCTTAGTCCCAATCTAGAGCATGAATCAAAAGTAACCCTTTCTTCAGAAGTGAGATGAAGTTGAGCTTGTAATCAGAAATACAAACAGATGTTTTAGCTCAACAGGACTAGGATTTACATATCCTGAAATCACAGAGCAAGTCCATATGGGATCAGTAATGAGGTATGTCCCGGATATTTCTCATATATGCTACATGAAATTCAGTGAATAGTATAAATATAGGGAGAAATAAGTCACAATCTCTTCGACTTTACTACACAACAGCTGAAGTCCTCTGTGTGTCAGCACATGTGCTGCCCAGAATTTCCAGGTGGCCTTATATTAAAAAGTGTTCCCAATATTATCTCCCTTATTAACTGTATTTTATTTGCTGAGTACGCAGCATCCTTCAGCTCTTCCACACTATTTATTAAGGATCTAGAAAAATAAGCATATTGCAGTAAAACAAGACAACTAATTGGAATTATTAAAAAAACAAAAAAGACAGAAGCCTGAGATACTCTAAGCATTCAACTGTGCTCAGAGGACATGTAGTAAGAATCTGCAGTTGTCAGGAAAATAATGTTATAAAGAAAAATACATAAACTTGAAAGAACTGAAGGACAGCTGCTACCTAGCCACATTGAAATGGTTGTTTCAGGGACCTAATAACATAAAAGACAATTTTCCTTTCCTGATTTACAGTTAACACTCTCTTCACAATCCTCTCAAAAAGAACCAGTGCAAAGACACATTACAAAACTGTCATGCTGTTTCAACCTCAAGTGCAAAGAAAAAATGAAACTATTTCTGAAAAAAATAGACATTTTTAATATATTTGTGATCAAAAGACACAGTCCAGTAGAACTTGAAAACTCCTAAGTACTAATAGCACTTTTGCCTTCTCTTCTTCACAGCACATTTGAAGTGAGCCACTGAATCCGTACAAAACTTTCTCCAGCATATATTTTGTCTCCCACAGGCACACAGTTAGACATCTGGAACACATCATTGCACCTGTAGACTGTACACATTTTAGTCAGAATTTTTTTTTTTTATTCTGCAGAGTGCTTATGTTTTCCATTTTTGCTGTTTGACTCTTCCAAATATTTTTGGAGGAAAGATTCAAGTATATAAACAGACATCTAACAAAGTCTTGAGTTCCACTGAGGCTAGAGGTCTGAAGGAAACACTGCATCTGGCAGGTCCCCCAAGTGTTTGGGAAAGCCAGCCTCAGGCTGAAAGCTGTATTTTCGTTCTTTCTAGTAAGTAGCTCTTTGCAATCATGCAACTTCTTTATGAATACAACTGTGTTCAGCATAAAATATGAAGCTAGAGCTTCTCAAATTTTGTCATGTAACACCCACTGCTGGATATTCATTTGTTTAATTTCTTGGCATGGTGCCAATACATATCTAATTGCAAAAGAACACCATACTGTTAACTTGAAATATTTAGCTGGAGGAAACTTTTTAAGTCTCAGGCTATCATAAAAGACAATCTGACAGAACACCAGAAACATGATCATAACAATAATTTTTGGGATCATGGGCATTTTGATCAGGCAGGAGAAAGTTGAGATTTTTTTCAAGGTGTACAGAATCACTGTTAGGAGCTATTGCACTAAATGGAAAACACATTCTGCTATATTGACTCTTACTGGATTACTCAGGTGGTTCTGTGTACAGATTCGAGTCCCATAAGTCTCTCTGGCATCACCAGAGTGAGTAGCACCGTAGATTATTAACAATTTGATCTAGACACAGGAATCCAGACTTCCAAAGGCACTTAAAATTGTGTACAGAAACCGGCAGAAGCCAGGCATATACTTTGACAGCACTGCCCCTTTTTTCTCCCTAGAATTCATCACTGCGAAGCTTTAAAACCTTGCAGATAATCTCTCAAAATATTACTAAACTGCAACTTGGCTGTGAAAACCTATGAAACACTCAGGTACATTTTATTACAAGACTGACATAATTTGACTGTGCTGTACTTTGAGATACTGAGATGATCACTACTTAAATGTTTAGGGGAAAAAAGAACAGATTGGCTGAATTACATACATATTGTGATTCCTACCCACCGGGAAAAGGAAAACTCACCCTGGTGTGAGGGGTGGTGGTGTTTTGTTTTTCTTTTTTACTGTTGATAAGACAAGCAAGAGCACAATATACCAGATAGATATTTCAGTGGAGCTGTAAGATATTCTGAAACACTGGTCATGCATCTTACAGYATGTAAGGAGATATTAGTTTGAAAAGTAATGTAAAAGACTGTAATTTCCTGTTCAGTGTGATTTTACTTTATAGAAGTGGATTTATCTGTACTCAGAGATTAGTTGTTAGCAAGCTGTGAAATTGCAGCACGTTAGATCCTCCAAGGTAAATGTACACTGTGCTACCTGGAACCACTGTCAGGGCACATTAATGACATTCCTAAGGTAAACTGATACAGCCAGCAGAGTGTAAATTCATAACTAGTACCAACTGCTACCTTCAAGGAGAATGGTATCCGATAGTGAGCAAGAACATGTTTGTATCTAGATGACGTTTATTACCTTCCATATAGACATGTCTTTGATGTTTGTAAACACTTTGGGTTATACTAAAGGAGACTTTTTTATCACAAAAAGCTAATAACTCACCTCCAGACACAGTTTGCTTAAGAAACAGCAGCAAAATATTAAATGCTGTGCTCCATCTGAACAAGTAGAAAGAAGGGACAAGCAGCATAACCTTACTGAAAGCTCTGACAAGTATTTTGAAGGCAAGACTAGGAACACTTGCTGTTTCCCTTGACTTGAAGTATCTTGCTTCAGAAGATCACATACTTTTTCTGTTACATCTCTCAAGTTGTAAAATACCTGCATCTGTCTCTAGCAACTACTAGTGTTCTGCAATTAGAGGGGACAATCTAAGATGCACAAAACCAAAAGCACCACTTATAATTACTTCTTTGAGGCTAGAGTTCTCTTGATTTAGAAACTCCCACAGTTTTCTGACTACCTGGTAATGCTCAGCTTTTCAGACAATGAAAAGCTTTACAGTTTTGATTTACAGGTTGTTCTGTCATTTCCAACAACTAGTTCTACTATCTCAACATATACTCAAAATTCTCCTTGAAAAGGGAATTGTCTTATGTAATAAGCAAGGGTCATCTTCAGCACTAAATTTTAAACTTTTGTCCCATACTTCCATTTTCTGGTCTTAATTTAAAATCCTATTTGGCAGATTTACATCTATCTCCAGTGCTGAAATGGAGAGCTTATTTTACATAATGAATTACAGGTACTTAGCATAATTAATTACAGGTTCCCAACATAACTAAAGCACAGGTGCTTGATAGGAACAAGTGCTTAAGTAAACAAGTACTTAACTACTGTAAGTATTTAACATAAACCTGGCAGGCCCGGCTTGACATAAGTGTGACTTAACAAAAATATACAGACTTTAAACTTAGAATAGCTAACTGCTTCTGTGTAAGAGTGATAAGAAAGCCTAGCTGCGTGGACACTAGCTTAAAATATAGGAGCATGATGTAATGTAAAACTGGCCGCTTGCTTATCAGGTATTAATCATAAGAGTGCACGAAYGTATGGTATTTTTGACTAAATTGCTATATAAACCCACTGAAATTTGTATGCGGCGGAGAAGCAGTTTTCAGAGTGCAGGCCCCAAAGCTCTCCCCTTGGCTAAAATARAGCGCTTTTGGCTGACAACCTCCTTGTCAGTAGCTTCCTTTGAATCAGTGACAAACAAATAAATACAAGCCCTTCCTGCAATTGTATCAGTCCTTTTATGACTTATTGCCAGAGAAAAAAAGTCCAAAGAGCAGAAACTTTACAAGAAATGCTGGTGTTCGCAAAGCATTGGGAGCTTTGCCATTAGCGTTTGAAGGCATTTCACTTCTGGGCCATTATCTGATTTCCGACAGATATCCCACGAGTGTCCCTCCTCTGCCGCGCGCCGCTGTGTCACCGCGCTCCAAGGCTGTGAACCGAAGGAGAAACCGCCGCTCAAACTGCACAGCCAGCAGAAAGCCGGGATCTTGCACAACGCCCAGCGCCTGCCGCTCCCGAGGCAGCCGCCCCCAGCCCCCGCCCAGCGCCGCTCGCGAGGAGAGCCCCGCGGGCAGCACCGCGGCTGCGGAGCCAGAACGCGCCGGGCTCGGTCGGCGGCTCCTGCGCCGCGCTGCGCTCCGCGATGCCGGTGGGTGAGGGAAGGGGGGCGGCAGCGCGGGCAGGCCCCACGCCGCCGCCGTCTGACGGGACTTCTCCTTGCAGACCTTCCTGAAGTGGCTGCTGGGGATCTTGGGGGCCGCCGTCGTTGTCGTGGCCATCACCACGCCCCTGGTGCTGCTCACCCGCAGTAAGTGCGCGGCGCGGCGCGGCCGCGGGGGGAGCGTGGCGGGGGCATCCGCGGCAGCGGGGGAAAGTTCTGCGGAAAGTTTGTGCCTCGAGGAACGGGGTCCATAGAGCTGGACCTCCTGCGTCCTGGAAACTGGGAGGTACGGGCTTCTCACCAGGGAGGATGGGGGGCGCGGAGAGAGTTAGAAAGTCCCTTAATTTTCCCGTGTGCGCTGATAATACTTGTAAGCATTGTAATTTTCAGCATTTTCTGTTCTTGCTCTGGCCAGGGGCTCTCGAACAAGCAGTAAAATGCCAATTACTCATTTTTCTATGGTATATTGAGGAGATAAGATTATATTCCCTCTAATTTGCTTTGTTTGCACAACTTTTGTTAATACTGCAGAGTGAAATTATATAAACAACACAGTTACAGAGGTCAGAAAAGTAGAGAAAGACTTGGAACGTGTTTTTGGACTCTGACCAGTTCACACTTTCCAGGTTGCCCTTGTAGCTCTTGGATGTTAATGTGAAACAGCATTAAATCCTCATTAAGCAATGCATTGCTTGCAGCTGGTAGGACACAGGTGCACCTTATTATCTCATTTTGTGTTCTTATGATTACCAGCTGAGCAGTCACGATGTGTAGAATCAGCACTGCAAACTCTGAGTGTTTCCTAAACTAGACCTTTGGTGGCCTGCTGTCCCAGAGGTGCACCCCAAGAAGCATGAAGTTGGGTATGCTGGTCTTGATGGTGTGTTCAGAAATGAACACGGCAATTGCTTATGTGCACACAGAGCTCTGTGAAAGTTAAAAAGGGGGAGCTTGTCTCACTGGTGCTCAAATGGCATAATTTACATTAAACTGTTTTGCAGTTCAGCTCTATTAATATTAATATCAATATCACAGTCATTCAAAACTAGAATTTCAAAGTTCAGATATCTCCATTACATACCTTCTAGGGTAAAACTTCCATCAGTGGATGCTGACTCTATTTTCTGTTATTTTTGGGCAGCTTTTTGCCACTTATCTCAGAAAAGCAGATTTTTGAGGTGACAGAAAATACTCTGAATTTCACAAGTTGGGAAGAGCAAGAGAAAGGGTCTTGATAACTTATCAGATGGATGTGTGCAGGCATAACACCTAGTGGAAGAATTCAGTATGCAGGCCTGAACTCTGCTGAAGAGTTGGTGTTTGTCTATCTTGATGCCAGTGCTATGTCTTACTGTAAATAAAGTGGGTTTTCTTCTTTCATAAATTGTAGCATAGGAATTCTTTTGCTGTAGAAGTGGCTGCAATTCAGGATCAGTCATTCAGTTACATAGTAAATTCATTTTACTTCAAAGAAGCATTTCTGTTGTATTTTACGCAGAATACCACCATGCTGTCAGCCTTGGCTTGCATGGTTTTGGTTGTAAAAGAGTAGAATAATGTGTCCGTTTTTACTGTTTGTTCAAATTAAGGTATAGGAAATTACCTAACATGCCCAGGTAGTTCAGTAAGTCCCTCTGGATAAAATAAGGATTGAGATGGAGTGGTCCCAGTTCAAAAATTTGAATTCATGTCTCTTCACAAATCAGGCCGGCAGTAACATCTGAACAACTGTGACCACTGTAACTTGGGAACTGCAGAGTGCTTTTGAATTTTTGGCTGAAGAGTGCTAAACAGATGTTTTCTGTTAGCTGAGAGTGTACAGGTGTGGTGTACTTATAAAGTAGTAATTTAAAGGTTAGAGCACTTAATCACTGACAGTTTGATTATATGGCTTTTATGAACAACTACCAGGCACATGAGTCAGCTGGGGATGCCTCCTGGGCCATACAGGTGATTGTCAGAGTACAAAATTAAAATGGCAAAATTGCTTTGGGAAGGAGCAGCTCTGTGACTGTGACTATGGGAAATCAAAGTCTGTTTTGATAAAAGTCCTTGTAATTGCAGTCAAATAGTCTATTTCATCCCAATGGTTCAAGCATTGTGCAGGGAGTGAAAATGATACTTATTCATATAAACAGATAATTTTGAGTTTGGTTTTCTTACCTTTGGTCTGCTGCTGTTTTCCCTGCCACGGGAGGCCTGGCAAGGGGAACTTCTGCTTCTTGTCTTGCAGCCATTTAGCATGGACAAATGCTGATGACTTAAATTTGCAAAATGGTTCCCTAATTTGGGGTGCAGCCCTTTACCATTTACCTTGAGGGTCTGCTGCCAGACCTTTGTACAAAATTCTGTACATTTAATTTATACCCACTGCCTATTTTGACACCTTATTTTGTATTTAATAACCACATGGGGCTACTTGCATCAAACGGTTTAATTTCAAAACAGCCTTGGGGCTTGTATTTGAAGTCTGTTGATTAAAGCATTGTTATGCTTTGAGGAGCTATCCAACAGGTGACTACAGTAACAAGTGGTTACCCTTAAAGCATGAGTATTTTATAAAAAAAATTCGTCTGTCTGTTCTTGATTCACCAATTTGCTTACACTTCTCTTTTTTTTTTTCTTCTATGACCTTCTGTGCAAAAAGCAAATTGAAATATCCCATGGCCATATATACTGTTACCTCTTCTCTAACTGCAGTTCTTGTTTCAGCTGGGCAGGAAGGCCAGGAGTGGGAGGATGAGTAGCCGATGCTGAGAGCAGGAAGGGCAGTGCAGTATTTAATGTCATTCTGCTGCCATGAGCAAGTCAGAGAGAGCCTTAAAGTGAGGATCCCATACAGCTGTCTATGCACAAACCAGGTTTCTTCACCTACAGGTTTAATTCTCCAAGAGTGACATACTCACTAAATGAGCAGGATCATCACTGTCATGGTTAGATGATACTATGTGCGTGCTTTTTTGTGGTCTTTTGACAGAAATGTGCATAGAAGAGGCTGGAACACTACAGCAGGTACTGGGGAAGTTAATGACCTTAAGGTACCTGAGGATTCTTTGTGAGTCGGAAAAGATAGCGAATGGAAATACTTTCCTGCTACACGTCCTTGACTTCTGTCGCTGTCATTTAACTCAGTTATCTACCCTAATTCAAATGCTGAGTAGTAGTATGTAAAAAAGCATTATCAGCAGTGAATTGCTATCTGTAGAACATTTCTACTATTCTTATTTTCTTGCTTTGAGTGAGATGGGGTAAATTTGGGAGGGATTCCAGAGCTATTGATTACAAAGTTAATAATTAAATCCCTCCAGGGAAGTCTCTGTAGCCCTATGGATGAACCGTTCCAGATGTCATAGCACTCATTTGTTGGTTATGGTCTCTCCTGAATGTCCTGTATCAGCTCCTGAGTATTGGATAGAATTCTGAATGACGCGAACCTTTGGCCTGACCCAGCAAAGTACTGGAAATCTACTTCAGTGCTGTAACTGTTACGTATCTCAGGCAGTAACTGGTGGCTTGAGTGTATGGGAGGGAGGAAAACTTAGAGTACACTTTTACACATGTTGGAAGAGAAACGGGGAAACAGCAGGTTTGGAAAAACAAGCCTGAAATATCTCTTACTTTTCTGGCCACTGAATCAGTTGGGTATCCCTTGCATCTCTCCTGCAGCTGCTAAATTCTTATATTTCAGATGATTCTTGCTCTTGTTCTGATGTCACTTTAAAATGGCAATAACCATTCACCTTTTCTGATTTTTTTTATTTCTCTATCCTTTTCTCATTATTGCTGTACATCATGCTTGTACAGATCTTTCCCTTTTTGTGTTTTTTCCAGTCTCTCTCTTGGTAGTGGTGAACATGCAGTAAAGCTTCCATTATTACTGCTTTTATAGTTTTCCATGGCTTTAAAGTCAATTATATAATTTCTTGCACTTATTTTTTTTTTTTTTATTACATATGGAATTTAGTAAAATGCACCTTGATACTGGGGAATAAATAATACAAACACCAAAAGTAATATGTCAACATCTTTAGGTTTTTGTATGGTGATATGTCCTACCATAAACCTTACAGAATATTTAATTTCTTTTTTGCGTTATACCTGTCCTGGTTTTGGCTGGGAATCAGGTAATTTTCTTCCTAGTAGCTGGTACAGTGCTCTGTTTTGGATTCAGTATGAGAATAACATTGAATAACACACTGATATTTTGGTTGTTGCTTAGTGCATAGTCTTAAGTCATGAGCACTGGTTTCCCAGGCTCTGCCAGCAAGCAGGTGCTCAAGGAACTGGAAGGGAGCATGGCCAGGACACCTGACCCGATCTGGCCAAAGGGATGTTTCATAGCATGTAATGTGATGCTCATATGAATGGGGGGGTTGGCTGTGAGGTGCCAGTCGCTGCCTGGGGCAGGCTGGACGTTGGACAGTGGGTGGTGAGCAAATGTATTGTGCATTACTTGTCTTTCTTGAGTTTTATTTCTCTAGCTCTCTTTTTCATTACAAATATTATTACTATTTTTAGGAATATCATATTTAGCTTTACTTCAATCATTAAACTGTTCTTATCTCAACCTATGTGTTTATCTTTCTCTGATGATCCTCTCCGTCTCCGCTGAGGGCAAGGGAGGAAGTGAGTGGCTGAGTGGTATTGAGTTGCCAGCTGGGGTTAAACAATGTCAACAGCTCACACCTACAGGAACCAACTCAGTTTTTCTCTTGAGAGAGGGTGCTATTTTAACAAAAAAATTCCAAAATTGAAACAGAATTGTTTATCAACTTTGTATGAGTACTATTTACATAAAAGGTTAAGAGCCTTTTTGCCAGAAGGACTTGCTTATGGTTTTGCTGTTGTAACAGGGGTATTGTGAGGTAATTATGCCCAGTATATTATTATGACAATGGAAATATATATATGTACTGCCAGGAGTGAGAATAGGGTAGAGATAAATCATGGAGGTCTTTCCCAATCTTAATGATTCTAAGATCATCAAGTCCAAGCTTTGACCGAACACCACTTTATCAACTAAACCATAGCACATCCAGTCATCTCTTGAACATTTGTAGGGATGGTGACTCCACCACTTTCCTGGGCAGCCCTTTCCAACCATGGCTTCACCACCATTTCAGTGAAAAAATTCTTCATGTTGTCCAACCTGAACGTTCTCTGGCACAGCTTGAGGCCATTTCCTCGTGTCCAGTCCCTGTCTGCCTGGGAGAAGAGCCCAATCCCCACCTGGCTACAGCCTGTTTTCGGGGAGTTGTAGAGAGTGATAAGGTCACCCCTGAGCCTCCTCTTCTCCAAGATAAACACCCCCAGCTTCCTCAGCCACTCCTCACAGGAATTGTACTTCTCTGGACTCGCTCCAGCACCTCCATGTCTGTTGTGAATTGARGGGCCCAGAACTGGACACAGCACTCAAGGTGTGGCCTCACCAGTGCCAAGTAAAGGAGGACGATCACTGCCCTGGTCCTGCTGGCCACACTATTCGTGATACAGGCCAGGATGCCACTGGCCTTCTTGGCCATCTGGGCACACACTGGCTCACGTTCAGCTGCTGTCAGACGTCACGCACAGGTCCTTTTCCACTGGGCCACTTTCCAGCCATTCTGCCCCTGGCCTGTAGCACTGCCTGGGATTGTTGTAACGCAAGTGCAGGACCTGGCACTTACTGAACCTCAGACAATTGGCCTAAGCCCATCGATCCAGCCTGTCCAGATCTCTCTGCAGAGCCTTCCTGCCCTCCAGCAGATCAACACTCCTGCCCACTTGGTGTCATCTGTGAAGTTAATGAGGATGCACTCAATCCCCTCATCCAAACCATCTGTAAAGGTATTAAACAGAACTGGCCCCAATACTGAGTGTTGGAAGCTAGTCATTTGGAATTTAGAAAAAGAAGTCTGTATGTGGAATAGTTAAAAAAGAAAAATAGCAAGAAAACTCAGTCTTTGCTGCCTCTCTGAGGAACTTGAGTGAAAGAAGCAGTTTTGCTAAAGTATGAACATACATTGACCTGTATAAAATATTCAAAGCCAATAAAATGCTCTTGAATGTCAACAATTAGTTTATTTTGTCAAAATAGACCTGTTTGACCCTTCTTTTCAAATGGAATCTGAGCAAGAAGAACCAAAATTCAGAATTCAATGTATGTTGGGTATATGACCAAATGACTTTGGTCAGTGGCATAATGTGCATAAGTAAGAATATACTGGTAATAGCTTATCTTGTAGGTTAAGAAAATGCTTCAACCAGAACTTCTATGACTATAACCTTACAGCTTGGCGTATGTTTTCATATTCAGATACTATGTGGAAGGTGTTGACAGAAAATGAAATTTTAATTTCATACATAGCCAAAAAAATCTTAATAGTGGCCTGATTTTAGTAATGAGACCTTAGCAAAATATGTATGTCACCAAGGAGAAAAACATTCATCAGTTTGGAAAAATCCCTAAACCTGTTCATCAGCCACCTGTCTTAAATTGCTTCTGCTTTTCCAAGAGAGAGTTTTGTTGCTTTCCGAAGCCCCTTTGATTGAAAATGACACTTTCTCGATTAGTCATATTCCCAACTAGACAACTGTGTATGAATATTAAATACACACTTGTTCATAATCCATCAAATTAAATATTCAGTTAATATCAAATAAATAACCTGAGAAATTAATATTCGCACAGAAACTTCAAGAGCAAAAAATCCAGCCTGGTAATTTTTTAAAACAGTCACGTTTCAGATGGAATTGAGCAAGCATTTTTTTTTAACCTTTTCTGAGAATTTTAAACTAAAATCATTGTTTGTTATGTCTCTTGACTTTTGTTGCAGGCGTAGTTGTACAGTGTGTGCTGTATATATACAATTTGCTTATTTTTTGGAAATAAGAGTAAAGCTGTAATAGCTGATAAAAATATCTTCCTGCGATGTTCCAGATGTCACATGTATTCAACCTGCAGAAGGATAACCTGCAAAAACTACTGTGAGCTGTTTTTCTGTGTGTGTCCCCAAGGACTTTGCTCTCTGCTTCTTCAGCATAATGAAAGAGCAGGCAGTCTTTTTTAAAGTATCTGAAAGACTGGGGCTCTCGGAATTGATAGGGGCAAGTTAGCATCTTTGTTGATCAGTCACCACGTCTGTACTTAAGTGTTTTTATCAGTTGCTTTTATTCTAGTCTTTTGATTTAGCCAGTTGAAATAAAAATTGCTTCCTTTCTGGACCCTGTAGGTTTGTATGAAGGTAAATTTTAGGTTTCCATTTAAAAAAAAAAGCAGGGAGAGAATTGCACACCTGAATTTAAAATCTGTAATCTTTGTTTTCAGAGGAAAAAGATCACAAAGACCCACAGACTGAGTTGTTTTTGTTGTTATTAGTTTTCATACTTTGGAAAAAGTAGCTTGTGCACTGCAGGCAGTAAGAAAGAAGTATTTTGTCTAGAAGTTGACTGCAGTGTGCTGAAGCTGATAACCAAACTCATTAGCTTAACTATGTTCAAAATGTCACTTGGTCTTTTCAGACTAACCCAGTTACTTGGCTTTAATTTTCCAGTCAAAATTGTGATGCTGTAATAAACATTAAGATACTTTGGAGAAAAACACGTCAAAAGAGGAATAAAAATTTAATCAATTATTTCATAATAAGCTTATCAGAAAGTGTGATTTAATTTTTTTTTTTTAATGAGACCTGCCGTGAATATTTTACTGCTTCTCAGATTATTTTTTTTTGTTTGAGACGTGTCTGAAATTTGAGTTTAAGGATAAGCAGATGATTCACGATTGAAGGGTTCATGAACAGGCACAGCAGTATTACAGAATATGTGATCAAGTACGGCAGCCGCTTTAATTTTAGGATATCTGTCAAGGTCTGTACATCTGCTCACATGGATGTCACTTCATTCATATGGACAGCCTTGCCTGTCCACCAGTCTCAAACGTGAGCATGTACATCTCTGCTTTACATGATCCACCCCACAGTGGATATTGACGCAAATATTAGCAGCTGGGGCTCTGCAGCGAACTTCCCAGAGTGAGCATGGGGAGAAGGGCACTAAGATCACTTCTTTTCAGCTTCTGAGAAGTATGTGTTTGCTGAGATAAGAGAGCCAGAGGTCTTCTGATCATTTTTGTCACTGTCAAAAAGGTATTTTCATTTCCATGAGTTTGTTGAGTGATCTCACTGACACTCCTGTATTTAATGCTTGCTGAATTTATCTTGCAATAAAGTTTTATTGCCTTCCCACTGCTACTGCTTTAGAGATGATAAGCTAAAACATTTTAATAACTGGCAACAAAAACCCACTTAGTAGCCAGGTTAAGGAGCTGGGGTGGAACAATTTGCAGCAACATCAAAATCTCTCTTCTGTCTGTTTCTTTCAGAAAATACCTCTTCAGAAAGGACAGGAAGAACTTACACTCTACAGAATTACTTGAACAATGACTATAGGTACAAAACACATAATTTGGAGTGGATTTCAGGTAATTAATTTATACATACAACTTGAATGTCAAAAAAATGTGCTACCTTCAGTAAACACTTATCTTCATGCTGAGGTGACTACTGTATCCTGAAAAAAAGTAAAATTATTTAATAGTACCGTTATAAAATGGTGCATAAATGGAGTTGATTCCTTGTTTCCCTTAGATACATGCTCACGTTTATGGCAAGCTATATTTTCCTACTGCTAAAAGAGCATACTTACTTCTGTGCTTTTTGGTAGAAGCATGTTACTCTCTGAGGTGTGTCTGTTTCCTGTGCATCAGGCTGCCAGGGAACAGGGAGATACAGGGTGCTTTTCCTTTAGAGTACGYCTAGTGCCCCAACGGAAAGAGATGCTAGAATGTGGATGCTGTGAGCCCCAGGACTACATTTTGTGAACATTCTTGTGCTATGAGTATCCTTTCATTATGGAATTGGGAAACACAACATTGACCAGATTTTTGAATTTTATTTTCTGCTTAAAAACGTAAAGGGAAAAGAGAAGTAACTGATCAACATTTTACTTATTTTTTATCATCATCTCTCTTGTGCTTCTAGGAAATCAGTATCTTCACAAAACCGATGATGGGAACATCCTATCTATCAATGCTGACAGTGGAACGTCCTCAGTAATCTTGACAAATACAACATTAGTATGTTGACTTATATGTAATATATGCAGACATTGGGAAAGGTATTGAATTTCGTGTTTTGTTCTGTGTAGTCTTTGGAATCAGTGCTTAGTGTCTTTCTTTTGCCCTTTCTTTGTTGACAGGATAGGTACCAGGCAAGCACAGTTATATTGTCTCCTGACCAAAAGTTTGCTCTTCTGCAATACAGCTACACAAAGGTACAAGTGCACTTTACATCTGAGGRTGAAACTGGGAAATAAAGGTTTGGGAACAACTGAGAGGCTGAGAGAATGTGAGAGAAATGCAGGAGGAGGGATGAATGTGATGGATGTCTGTGAGGGAACAGTCAAGTTGAGCAGGCAAGAGAAGAAGAGACTGGTGTTACCTGTGAGCTTGGCAGAAGAGACATGACTGCCTGGGAAAAAAAGGCATCTGGATAAAAAATCGATGGAGAGTTATCACAAGGAGAGCAAGGCTGGGTGGTTCATCTGGGAAGACAGTCTAGGAGAGTAGATAGGCATGGCTGTCCCAGGAGTTGTGTGGGTAAGTAGAAGTGATGAGTAGATATGCTGGTATACATCTGCTTGTATGTGTATGCTATATATATATATATATATGTGGTTGTTACATTGTGGTGGTAGGAGTAAGAGTTTAAAACTGAGGTGAATGAAAAGCTGCATGTGCTTAAAAGAAGGCTTTTACTTGGAGTGGACTTGTGTGTCCCTGTTCCCTCCTGTCAGCAAGCACATGAAAAGCCTCCAGCAGAATGCCTCACCCTGGCCTGGTGCTGAACGGTGCAACAAAGATGAACCCACATTTATGCCAGGTGACATGAAAACCTGGCTCTGTGTGCCAGTTGAGGAGCCTAAGAGAGGTGATTGTTTGCTGTGCAGTTTGTGCACTGAGAAATTGGTAACTTTGCTGTTTTTTACTTTTCTTTCTAGAGAGCTGCCTGTTTTCTTTGTAAAAAGTTCAGTGCTGACTTGTGCAGTGTATAAATACTTGAGCACTGTGTCACTGAACGTTGTCTACGTGTTCTGGCGTTGCGGTCCAAAAGTGGTGCTTGCACTGTGCCAGACACGGTCTGTGCACTCAGTCACCAAATTTTCTCAGTTTTAGCTTCCTTGCTGGGTCCTACTAAGCCAGTTACCTTTTGTCTTTCTGAATTGTTCAGAATTATTTGACTTTTCACGGCATCATTAGTGGCCACAAAATGCCTAATATTTTACCAGGTATGCTACACATCCCCTCTTCTTGTAATTTATTGCTCTGTAGTATTTTATTTGTTGCATTCGTAAGAGTCAATTTTATTTTAATGCTGAAGCAAGGTCTTTTAACCTTTATATAATCGTGTGATTGAAAGTTCTGTTATTATTAATCTTTATTGCAAAGAAACAGAGTAACAAAATGAATCATGAGGATGTAGACGCTTGTTATGTAATAGCCATCTGGCTGTGTAGTACTAAGTTGTTGGTTTATATCTTCATACATCTTCATATCTTCATATATCTTAGATATTTATCTAAGAACCCTCATAGAAGGTAGCATTACTGCGACATGTCAGCACCGTGGGCTAAATCAAACCTCTCCAGCCCCACGTAGTGAACATGTTTAAATGTGTCTATGTTATCATCTTTCTCTCTCTTAAGTGCCCACAGAGTGATACAGATTTCAAGAGACAGATTTCTCAGAGAAGGGGTTTATTTCTGTGATAATATGAATGGGAATAGGTCACCCTGGTACTGCAGGAACTGCTACAGATATACTGCTGGGACTTGTGAGAACTACTATACAATAAGATGCCAAGTTAAATAATACAACGTGAAAAATGAGACAGAAAACAGCAAGTGAGCCAGTGAAGCATGAGGAGGATTAACTGCACGCTGACGATAGTCTGCCATGTAGCTACAAGGATTTTTGGAAATCTGCAGCACCTCTGCCATCTGTATTTCTATCCTTAAGCAGTCAATGGCCTCTGTCATAGTGTTTAAGTGATGATCCCAGAGGGGTGGCAATTCTTTAGTCTTTTGTTAAACCTGGTGGAGATTTGTTACCCTTGTATGTTCATTGTGTTCTCTTTGTCTTAAGAAAAATCATGAGGAGGGTTTCAGGGGTGATTCGAACTGCAAGAGATATGAATCCTGAAAATATAAAATATTTTAATATTTCTTGATATTAAAATAATTCTTTTGCAGTTGTGGAGGCATTCCTTTACAGCTTCATATCACATCTATAATTTCAGTAGCAGGTCAGTAATTTTTGCACATAAGATGTAGTTCTAACATTCTTTTGCAGTGAAATGTCATTTCACTGATTTCTTTCGTCTGCATTTTGTTTCTGTTTTTCCAGTTCTATCTTAGATGACGGACTGCTACCTAATGATACACAATGTATATCCTGGTCACCTGTTGGACATAAACTGGTTAGTAAAGATAAGTGAAACTTACATAAACAGTCATTTTTGTGCACATGACATGGAAACTCACATTGTCTGTACCATTGTTTTGGGACTTTCCTACTGCTAGGTAAAGTAGCTGAACTAGTTTCAGAATTGACTACTATTGCTGGAAGGACTCCAAAGTCCCTCTGTGTGTTTTGTTGTGTTCTTTAATGAAAATGCATTCCTGAAAGTAAGTAGTGGCCCCAGTAGTCATGAAATGCACAAGTGCACAGGAACTTTGTGTTTTTACAGTTGCAGACAGTAGCTCATCCCTTTCAAAGGCAGCAGCCTTACAATTGCCTACCTAATCATCACTGTGATTTTTATCTCCTAATTACACAATAATCAATGAAGTTTTACTTGATGGATGCATATAATGGGATTAGAGGATCAAAATCTCTCTTGTACTCTTTCTTACTGTCCTTTTCTTCCTCCTTCCACTCCATGTCAATGGTGACAACCACTGCATTTGCAAGGCTTGTGCATTGCCTGTGGTGAGCGTTGGACCATCGCAGGAGAATGTGGTGTTTATTTATTCTTATTCCTTGTAGTATATGAATTATAAAGACCAACTACAGAAGCAGAGGAAGTTCAGAAGAGCTTTCTGCATCTCGGAGTGAAGCTCTGGAGTAAAACTGTATTTTTCAGTTATTGGAGAGGAAAACCAGGGGTGATTAGAGAGGCGGGCAGGTGCCAAAAACTAGAGTTGTGAGTGCTGCTGAAGAAATACACTATCTTTGCAGATCTGTTGGCAGCACTGAGACCTTAGTGAATGTTTTACTAAAGTACTCATAGTTTTCTTTGAAAGACAAATTAGTGGAAAACAATGCCTTTTGCATCTAGGCCTGAAGTTGGGTTGCTACCCCAGATTTGTATTAGTAATTCCAAGTTTCTTAAATATCAGTGCTTTTTGGTGAAATGCAACTTCTAAAGATGGTTTTTGACATCTGGTGTAAATTTCTCAGTAGACGAAGTAAAGAAAGGAAGTAGGATTTACTGTAATAGTAATTGTCATCACAATGATGTTTTGCAGGCATATGTTTGGAATAATAATGTTTATGTAAAAGCTTCACCAACAGAAGAAGCTGTGCAAATCACTCAAAATGGAGAAGAAAATAAAATTTTCAATGGAATACCAGATTGGGTTTATGAAGGTAACTATGCCAAGCAAGTTTTACTTTACATTATGATGTAAAAACTTTGTTTTGTTGTAATTATTATTATTATCTCATTCCTTACCATTGAAAAGTTCAAATTAATCAAAGTCGGTATTGGAAAAGAAACGCATCATCATCCGAGCTTAATCCCTGGCTAGTGTGAGGATCTAAGAATGGAAATGAGTTTGCCTAACTTGCCTTGTGTCACTGGAAATCTTAGTGTGAATTAGCTTCGTATGATAGATTATAAACATTGATCTAATGTCTAATTTCAGAACCGCAACAAACAGTCTGCACTTTAGTATCTGAACTTCAATTTAAAAAAAAAAATCCTATTAAAAACGAATGAGAACAGCACCTAGGATAGAAGAGCCAACTTATCAATTGTAACTTAAATACATTTGCATCTCTTTCAGAGGAAATGTTTGGCACCCATTCTGCTCTGTGGTGGTCTCCAAATGGCACTTTTTTGGCATATGCAGCCTTTGATGATACAGAAGTTCCTGTTATAGAGTATTCCTTTTATTCTGAGGACACCCTGCAATATCCAAAGACCATTAAAATCCCATATCCCAAGGTCTGTGTTATTTATTAAACATGTTTGTTCTGCAGTTTCATTAAGAGAGTAGTCTCATTTAATCAGTTCCTGCTAATGAAAATATTGTCTGTCTCTCCTCAACAGCTTGCTGTGATTACTCTTTCTAAAGTCAACAGCATCTGGCAATGTTAAAGTATTTTATTATCTCCAGGGGAAAAAAGAAAAAAAAAGTATGATTTAAGGTTTTGTTGTTTCACCATAAAATTTGGAGGTAGTGAGTAGATGTTGAGATAAAAAAGCTCTCAGGGAGTTAAGTGGGTAGAAAGCATTAGGCAGATGCACATTATATTAGGGTTGTGCATGGTATTGATAATGGAATCTTCTTCAACTAATGTAGCATTTTCAGTTTCCTGTATTGAGAGGAAGAGGAGCAATCTGCTGAAGGAGTTTCTTTGCCTATACCTAAAGCTCTTCCAGTTTGAGCTGTGGGAGTGAAATCTTTACTGCAAGCAGCTCCATCTCCTTCCCCCTCCTCTCCACATGACTTCATGCCCACTGCTCATGGCACAGTTGGCACTGGACTGAATGGGGTGAGAGTCAGAGTGCAAAGTGCTCCAACAGGTTCCTTCCTGTGCTGCACATGTGGAGGGTTTCATGTTTAATACAAGACTTACTTGTGTGAAGTTATTTGACATTTTACGGGATTTTGATTTATCTGAGCAATGCACTTAAGACACAAAACAAGTACAAATTGCACTTAGAGTACAACAGTTGCACTACTCTGCTGAGTGTCAATACAAACATATTCTCATCGCTGGTCTCCATAATCCGCTCCACTGTCACAGTGCTGAGCATCCCCATTGCTGGGAAGGAGTAGATGGATTGAAATCATCCTAAGCTCATCACTTTCTTTTTTCTGGTCATCCATGGGTTTTTATGCTCTGTGTTGGCTTAAGGCACCAACATATATCCCACCCCACCCCAATCCATGATGGTCTGGCCATCCCAGGAAGATATTTTCACTCTGGATTGACTGGGGCAGGACAGCTGGTAGAGCCGGCTGATTGCTCGGCTGGTGCAGCTGCCTGGTGGAAGAAACCACGCTCTTTGTGCCATGCTCAGCTTTCTCTGCAGCAGCCGTGATCAGTCACTCCCTACCCTTCCCAAAGGTTCTACAGCACATGGCCTTTGCCTGTGCCCTTGGAGCCTGCCCCGGAGGGGTCACTGACAGCTGCGGACACTCTGTCCTGAGCATGGCCCCTGAGAATAGACAGGGGTGTAGAATGAATTGCCAATTTAAACTACACATTTTATTACAAACCCTTTTGTTTGGAGTAGTGCTGACTTCTGGAAGTCGATCAAGTACACCTACCATGTTACCATGAGGACTTGGCTAGTTAACTTCTAGAGAAGCACCCCTTATTGACACAGTTCTTTTCTGTCAGTAGTATTACACTAAAGATAGTGGAGTGTGTGCTGCAGACACAGCTTTGATTGTGATACAGGCAGCTGTGATATGATTAGTTAATGGAAGGTGCTTCTTCCAAGGAGAAGCGCTTTCCCGTGTGTTAGCAATGGATTTGATTCTCTGCTAGGTACTGTGTGTGGCATGTAGGATGAGATACGGTCAAATACAGTAAGCCCTATGGATATTTCTAAATGTAGTAATCTTTCTTAGCTAGAAGTGCATAACTTACGCTTTTGTGTGAAAAATACAAAGGATCATTTATGTATCAATCTTAAAAGCTGCATTTAGGAACTTGTCTTTTCACATGTTTGCAGTTGGCTGGTTTTACCTTTCTGTCTGTAGTAACTTATTCATGTATGATTTCAAACATTTCACCAAGAATATTCTCTCTTCAAAAGTACAATGAAAAAATTTATTTTTAGGCAGGAGCTACAAATCCAACTGTGCGATTCTTTATTGTGGATACCAGCTCACTTCCAGATTTCAGCCCTGTTGAAATTTCTCCACCTGATGAAATAAAATCAAGGTGAGAAATTTTGGTTAAATATTTGATTGTTTCTTTTGATGGGAGAGGAGGAGCTTTTATACGTGACCTCCCTATATTCAATGTATATGGCAGTTTTTCCCTGTAATGTGGCTCTGGTAGCAACAAGATTTACCAGAGAAAATCTGCACAGAGATTATCCTCCTAGTGATTATATATAGATGGCATATTCCATGTATGTTATATTCAGAATGTGACAAGTTCTTGGCTCGTCACATTCAGTGGAGTCTAACTATGGTGAAGTCATTTCACAGTACAACTTTAATATGAGCAAGTTTTTGTATAATCAAATTATAATATATGTATTCCAATTCACTGGGGGGAAGAAAAAAAACAACAAAACAAAACCTTAATGGTACATGAAGATTTGATTTCACTGGAAGCAGACTCCTTGCTAAGGCAAGGTATCATGGTTGTCTTCAGATTTATACTTAAAATGTTTGTTTTCTTTGGGAACATGGTGAAAATCAGCACCTCTCACAGTAAATGGAAAATTGTATTTCTCAAAATGCCACTGGAAATGCACAACATGATATAAATGTATTTTGTAAAGAGCAGCTACATCAATTTAAAGTGCATGCACACAGAATTTGGTATCCCAGATCTTGGGGTTTGTTTTTTTCCTTTTAACAGTATTGTGGCAATTTTTTAGAGGTTTGCACTTACAAACATGATGGGTATGAAAGCACAGGTTATACTGATAAACCAGAAAAAAAACAAAGGAGGTCTGTTAGCTTGTGCATAAAACCAGCACTTTGTATGTGGGGGCCAAAAAGCTATAACTGGAATATCAGTGCTCTTCCGTTTTAGTCCTCACCACAGTGTAACATCCATGTGTTAACAGAGATGCAAGTTTTATGAATATGTTGTTCTTTATCCTTTCGTTACAGTCACACTGCAGTAGCTACATGTTATATAGCTGTCGCGCCTTGTTTTCCTCCAGAATTTCAGTGCATCAGAATAAAAAGCCCTTTACATTTTGCTCAGTACTGATTAAGATCTCTGCTGTCTTAGAGTTATGTTTTACCTTTTGTTAACACCTTATGGAAGTTGATGTGAGGAAAATAACCATCAGCTGCCTTCCAGCCTTGTACGCATCTGGCTAACAGAGGTGTGAGTTATATGGAGTTCATCCATCTTTAAATGAATTTAACAYTCTGTTAATCAGGATTAATACAAAGATAAATCTTGAATGATGAGTGCAAGGATCAAAATTCACTTCTTCTCCCAATGGCTTATCCAAATAATGGTCAAGTCTCACCATATGTGTCAGGCGAAAGTTGAGGTGGCCAAAACAGGTCTTGGGGAATTTGGCAAGAGCAAAAGTACGTGAGTAGGAAAAGGTGAGCAATGTGCAGTGTTGCTGTTGGATAGTTTTGCTTCTGGAAGCACAAAGTATTGAATATTTACGTGGTGGTTATATTTATACCACTGTGTGACAGGAAAGGTTAGTTTTTRTGGTGGAAAATTCTATTTTTACTTCCATGGAGCTAAATTTTGGGCAAAACTAAGTTTGAATTGGTGGCATACCTCAGTCCACCTGCCTGGTTGGTGATGTCAAGAGGCAGTGCCCCAGCAAATGGTTGCCGGTTACAGCACTATCCAGGGCTTGTATGAGCAGCAGTTGTACCCTCACATTTGAAGGGGGCACAGTGCACTTATGTTGCAGAGGAAGAGTTCTATTTGTGAACGAAAACTGCCAGAATCTGGAATGGCAGTCCTTTGCCATATGATAGTGCCTTAAAACCTGACACTCTTTGCATGAATGACCAGCATGAAATCCATCCAGCGTTTAAACACTGGTTTTGGCATCGTGGGTACGGGGGGCTCCTCTTAGCCAAGAGGAGGATGAAGGGAATGGATCCTTCTTGTCTGAAATGATCTGTCCTATATTAAGCTGGCTTCTGGGTAGAGTGTTTGCAGAGTATCCCTTCCCAATAGCAAATGGGGAAGGGCAGCGCAAAATTAATGTACTTTATTCTTGAGTTAATTGCAGCCTATTTAACCTTTTGTGTGCTGTTGAATACTAAAGGTGCATTCCCACTCTAACTTATGACATTAAAATATTTATTATAATAGCTTGATAAATAAGTTTTTGTTTGTTTTCCTTGTAATGTCTGTATTGGCTGATAAATGATTTATAGTCGCCAGAATTGTTAACTTCTCTCACTTAGAAGCAATAAAAACTGTGGGACTAATTCCCTCTGAACAGCACAAGGGAAACCACAATTATAGGTACAGGAAGAATGGCATTTTCCTTTTTCGTTTTTTTTTCCAAACAAGCTCCTGTAAAGAGCCAATGACAGTAGCAATTAAGTTACCTACCAACTTCCCAGTCAAATATAAATGCAAAAATAGACCTTTCCCAAACATTATTTTGAAACTGTAATCTAAAAATAAATCTGAAATTTGTTGGTAACCAGTTGATGTATATTTTTAATCCATCCACACTAATTGTAGTGTTTCCCTTCCCAAACCACAGTGATCACAAAGATACTCTTATCAAAAAACTTCCCACACATTTTTGTTAACTAACTTTGGGGGAAAAGGGAACATGAACTTGGAACTAAGTCAAATGTGCAAATTATGGTTAAAAATGTATACTTGCCTTGGAGGGAAAGTTTATTTTATTTTAGTTCATAAGGCTTCTAGGAGATAGCAGAGATCTAAAATAAGAAAAGACAGTACATCTAACATATCGTAATGGTAAACAAAACCACTGAATTTTATGTGGTGCTGTTTTAAAATTAATATACAGGAATATTCATGAAAATGATATTTTTTTCAGATACACCAGTTTTTCATGTCAACTGGGTGGTATTCTGAAGACGAAAGTAAAATATTTAGATAGTAATATCTGGTTTTGGTATGATTTCTCCCTCCATCGTAACTAATGGAAATAACTACTAAATTGAAAAAAAGTATATATCACTGAGAAAATAGTTACAAGCAACCAGCTTCATGCAACTAAGGATAAGATTCCTAAATCTAAGGCACATACAACTTAATATTCAGAAGAATTTCCTCTAGATGCACACAGTACAAGATTTATGAACAGTCTGGAGTAGCTATTATCTTATGCATTAGAGAATAGCTGTTAAAATTTAATTGCAGTCTTTCTGGAAGTGGGTTTGTACAAGCCATCTAATTCTTTATTGTATCTCTGAAAATAACCAAGGCATCTACTAGCAGCAAAAACAATTGATGAAAAAATGGCTCAATTCCGTTTGCATCATTGTTTATTGTTGAAGAGGAGATTGAAATGAAAATAGCCAGATGAGTCTCATTCAGTGAATTGCTGAATGCTATTGTATGGTATGCTATTACAGAGAGGATTTTAAATATCTTATGCTGTTGCTGTTTTCAGGGATCATTATTTGAGTGTTGTAACATGGGTGACAGATGAAAGGATTTGTCTGCAGTGGCTCAGAAGAATTCAGAATTTTTCAGTCCTCACAGTCTGTGACTTTGAAAATGCTATTTGGTCATGTCCAACGGTAAGAAAAATTAGGTGGGAGAGGTGCAATGATAAATGAAACTAGAAAGGAGTAGAGTGTATCTGTATGTTTATCTTTGTAGAAATAAAGCCTGATGTAAAATAAACATAATTGTTGTGGGATTGTTTGTTTTTTCTTTCTTAGGAAAAACAACTTACAGAAGAAAGTACAACTGGCTGGATTGGCAGAGTGAGTGTTCAATTTCTAAAACTGCTACAAGCTAAATAACTCTGATAATTATGAAAATGAGCCTGTTGCATTTTGCAGTGCCTCTTGTGTGCAGGTCTGATCCTCATACTTGCTGCATTTTACGTGTACAGGAAAAAATGGTCTCAAATGGAGCCACTATGCTACCCTGTGACTGGAATTAGGCTTTAATTTGTGGGTGTGGGCTGACAGTGCATGGTGGCTGGAGCTGTAATCATGCCCTCTGTGACCTGTGTGTCATGTTGACATGCAAGAGGCTTTAAACTGAAAGAATAGGTTCAGATTAGGTATTAGAAAGAAATTCTTCACTGTGAGGGTGATGAGACACTGGAACAAGTTGGCCAGAGAGGCTGTGGATGCCTCACCCCTGGAGTGTTCAAGGCCAGGCTGGATGGGACTTCGAGCAACCTGGTCTAGTGGAAGGTGTCCCTGCCCCTGGCAGAGAGGTTGGAACTAGATGAGCTTTAAGGTCCTGTGCAACCCACGCCATTTTACAATTCTGTGATTTTATGTTCAGCTTACCAAAAGCATAGCACCCTTTCCAGACTCCTTTTTACTTCTGACCTGCTGCTTTGGTGGCAGTAGGTAGAGGGGAAATGCAGGAGCCAGGATTCAGAATTCCCTTTGTTCTGGGGGAGGTGCCAGCTATGCTGGTTTAGCTGCTTTCTAGTCTTCCTGCCACCTCCAGAAAGATCTAGGGAATAAAATGTATTAAGAAGTATAGTCTGTAGCCTTTGAAACATGTTGGAAGAAAGGCATAGAGGACAAAAGTAATTTTTAGTGTATCAGGTTGCAACAAACCATTCCAGGTTTTAATTGGGGCTACTTATTTATTTATTTTTCCCGCACGTGAAATATCGATTGAGGAGAAGTGGGGACAAGATGCACGTAACTAGCTGGATTAAAATTTCCATATGCTTCTGCCAAACCAGCCGCTACTGTCTGGATGATGCCTTCCAAGCTGCCTCTCAGCCCTTTTGTACATGGTACAGAGTAGGCACCTAATGAACTACACAGAAGATCTGGGGGAAGTGAAGCAGAGATGCAAAAGTTCAGATTTGGAGGGAGAAATGAGTTTCAGAGTTTTTGATGAGAACACAGAGTACACTTTCCACTCCCGCATTTTCCACACACTGATTATGCTTTAGTCACTAATTCACTTTTGAAGTCAAAAATGAAAGTTTAAAGAAATGCAAAGAGGGAGGCAACAGCAGGGATGAAATCATCCGCAGTATGAAGATGAGAGATCAACCCACCTGCTGTCAAATTTGATATGGAAAGGAAGGCCTTAACGCTGACACATTTTGCTTCTCTGCAGCAAAGGCTTCACAATTAGACAATGTGATGATCAAGCTGCAGACTTTGTAAACAGTTGTGCAAAATGAGAGGGCAAAATGCAAGTCTGTGCCACTAAACTAGGTTGTTGGTTTTTTGTTTCTTTTAAAGAGACAACCCACTTCTTAGGAGCTGTTGGAAGAAAAGATAATCTCACTGTATGATTCTAGGATTTGAGAAGGGAATGGATAGTAGGGAGGATTGAAGAGGGGATGGGAAAGGTATATTTATTCCTTTCTTTTATTTTTACTGACTTAGGGGTGATAAAACAATGCTTGACTGATAATGAATATTTTTATACATTAGCGAGACGTATATATGCACATACATATGTATAGACAAATTTAAGTAAATTATATATGTGTGTAGAATACAGACATATAGTCCTCTCTTTGTATCTATAATATTTATTATGATTTGGAGGGGAGGGTTTTGTTAGGTTTTTTGTTGGTGGTTTTGGTTTTATTGTTTTTTAAATAGAGATGAAATTATGTTTAAACTAAGAATGCTCAGAAAAGCCTGCATTAGTGTATAAGGCTTCCAGGTCATCAGCTGTTAGAGTTTGCCAGTTGAGTTGAACAAAAGTCACATTTTGAAAAAGCAAGACTGTGATAAGGGAAAACCTAGCAACATATTTTCCAAGTTACTTTTTGCAAAAATACTGCTTGGGAAGAAGGATAGGTTATTTGGAGCACATAGGTTAGGAAGACTTAATTTCTGTCATTGCTTTCTGAATGACAGGGGGCAAATCACTTCAGCTGTGTTTCACCATTTCAAAATGGATGTAACATCTCTGAGGCAGTTGCATTGTGTCGGTTGCCTAATTAGCATTTAGATCCTTTGGGCATTTATCACAGAAATAAGTTTTATTTCATTCAACTCAATTTCACTCGTCTCTTTTTTCTGCCATGTGTAGCACATTGAAATGGCAGTCAATAGAAAAAATTGATTCATTTGCCTCACTTTCAGTTGAGAAATGGATAGTTCCTTCATGAAAATATTATTCCAGTTTGAGTTCTCTGTCATTCTGTAATCACCTGCTTACTAGCAAAATTTCCTCTTGGAAAGCAGCTTGGATTTTTTGAATAGAGCAGGAAATTTTTCACTGTTAAGCTAAAAAAAATTGAATTCAAAGAATTTGTTCACAAATATGTGTTTTAAAATGGGAAATTCAAGAAAAACATGAATTTGCAAAGTTTACATTTTTATAGGTTACAGCTGCATTGGACAGAATAAAACAGTGCCTTTGAAAGTAGATGCACATATTGTTTCCTAGAATTGTAGAAAACTAACACCGGAAGTACTTCAGATTCAAGGCACATAGGGAGKGACATGGATCACTAGCAGGACTAATACTCAGGAAATTCTGCTGCTTAAGGAGCAGGAAAATATTGCAAGTGTGTTTATTTTAAGAGTTCTCCAGGTTCTGCCTACTAAGTCAGAAGGCAAAAACGTTTGCAGTACGTTTATTGATGCCTTGTTTTAAGCATTGAGACTCCTGGTTAGAGATATTAAACCCTAAATTTATCACTTTGGGTCTGGAGTTTTGGTTTTTTGCTTTAATAGACATCTCTCTTATGTTCAAGTTTCAGCCATCTGTCCCTCACTTTGCACCTGACAGTGCTACCTACTACAAAGTCTTCAGCGATGCAGCAGGTTACAAGCACATCCATTACATAAATGGCTCACAGGTGAGTAATGTTGTGTAGGACAGTCACTGCTGGCTTGTGTTTCTCCTGGTGATCAAGGAGCTTCATGTTCTACTTTTCTGCCTTGCCTTTCCCCCTGCTCCAGGCTCCAGTAGCTATCACTTCAGGAAAATGGGAAGTAATCAGCATAGAAGCTGTAACCAATAATTTTTTGTAAGTATTTGTAAATAAGGTACCACTTGCTATCATAAGGGCTGGCTGGTAACAAGGRTCTAAGCAAGCAGGGAGAGAGAATGGGGAGAAGGTGTCATTTAACTCATTAAAAATCTGATTTAAACATGTARGATAAAATTTTTAAATATTGTACTGTAAATATTATACTAAAAGCAGTATGTTTTGCTTTTATAGATACTACATTAGTAATGAATATGGTGGAATGCCAGGAGGAAGAAATCTTTATAAGTAAGAATCTTTTTTTTCTGCAGTATGAGTTAAATTGTTGTTAATGAAAAAGAAACTTTAAAAAAAAGCATTGAAAACTTAAAGATTAGGATGTTCAGCCTAATGTGGGATCTTCTTTAGGATATTTAATGAAAATCAGTGTAAGAGTATAAACTGCAAAAATAACTGAAATGTTTTTTTGTAAATTTAGTTAATAAGGGGAAATTGTGAGATGAAACAACCAATCCTCAAGCAAAAAAACGCTTAAAAAAACACCCCGTGCTTTTTTTGCTATAATTACAATTTCACTATTAATTGAGCTCAAAAGTTTAAAGTCTGTTTTCACTAGTTTTTGAATCAGTTTCTATAAATTCTAAATTTTAATGTATTTCATTCGGCCCTCTTATTTAAAAAGCATATATTCGTTTAGCATAGCTTAAAAAAAAAGTAATCTCTGAAATGAGCTCATTTACTTTGCAGAGTGCTCTTGGAAAGCAGTCCAAATTTTACTAAATGTGTTAGCTGTGATCTGGATCAAAAAAGATGCCAGTATTATTCTGTGTCCTTCAGCAAAGACGCACAGTATTATCAGCTAAATTGTCTCGGTGAGTATATCCGGAATTAATTGACATAAACATGACTCACTGATTAGTTGGGTGGTGAAGTTCACTTCGTCAGGATCTTGATACGTACTGTGTAACAATGATATGTGTTGATAACATTGGATAAATGTATTGGCAGTGGAAAAACATACTGCCTCCTAGGCTCAAAAGTACCTTGACAAAAATTACTAGGATAAAACTTGTTAGTTCTATCTGTCAGTGGACCTGAAAGAGCTGCAAAACACTCCTGTCCACTGTGCATCTCCCCCAGAGCTGCTTGGGGAGCTCTGCCTGCAGAAGGAATTTGGAGGCTCTGAAAGTGTGACAAGCAACAGGCTGGGTAAAGAGCAGTGCTTTATGTATGAGAATAAAATTAAGATAGTGCTGGTGAAGAAAAAAGTCCTAGTAATGTAATCATAAGGTAAGCAGTGGGGCTGTAGTCTGTCTCTGACCTGTAAGTGCTCCTGCTGGATAGTACAAGGGATAAATTAATCAAAGGGTGGGGAAAATTAAATAATCTCCAAAATTTCTTTAAACTGAAATGTATGTTGTTTTTTAACATGCCAAGGTCTTCCTTAATCTGGACTAGTAGGACAGACAACAGAGAGGGAATTTTCTGTCAGGTTGTAAAAATGGTTGAAGATGACTGCTGTGGGCTCTGTGACAAGGCTTCCTGATGGCCAAACCATAGTCCACAACCAAGGCACAGACTTTGCTAAAGAGTGGAAATTCAGTTCTTCAGTACCTCACAGTCACACAGGTCATCTCTGAGACAGTCTGAATATTTTGTGGGATCCCGTGGCTTGAATTTGGGCCCTGCTAACTTAAAATTTAGCTTGAGCAGATTGGAGGGAAGCAAGTTCTGAGCTTTTATGATTCACCCGTTTCCAATTACTGTACGAGGGTTGTGTTTCAAGCCAGCATGCAAACATGAAGGTTTTGTGCCCTGTTAACAGGTCCTGGCCTGCCCATGTCTAGTCTGCACAGAAGCACTGATGATCAAGGTAGGGGATTGTCTTTAAAAGTAATACGTGTTGAACCAGAAAATTCCACTGTAAATTTATTCTAATTTTGTTATAAAGGGTAAATTTAATTTCAGATAATTACCAGAGGAATAAATTATATAGCTTGGCATATSTTTACTCATAGTTTATTTAATATTATTTTATATTGAGCTAGAAAACAGTAAGTAATGTATGACTTATTTACCAGATAATCATTCAGTTTTTCTGAAACTGCATTTAGATGAAAAAAAGGGAAAAAAGTAACAGAAAGAAAACTATATTGTAAACATTCTGAGAGGAAAAACAAAAACTGCAGTAAACTGCCATCATCTYGGGTTTAATATTTAAAGTGGTTCATAATTAAAGAGCAGTGCATTTGAAAACAATGTGTTTAGTCTGTGAACCTTACTTTTTTATTTAGTCCTCAGATACTTGGAAAATAACACTGAACTGGAAAATTCATTGAATGATATTGAGATGCCTTCAAAAGAATTTGGCTCCCTTAGTATAGGTGGATACAGTAAGTTCAAAAACATTTTTTACCTTTTCCCCTCCTTTTCACCAAGTGATTCAAGGTCTTCTGCTGAGGAGCATGACAGAACAGATGGGTGTAATGGGGATTATTGCAGTTATTCAGGTCTTAGAGGCAAGATGAATTTTTTTGGACCTTTCCAAGCATTCCTGGATTTTTTTGTTAAATCCCAAAATATTCTTATCTAAAATATGCTTTTTCCATAGTGTGATATCTTCATGTTTTCATGATGAAGTGGCTTAATTCCTTTTTTCCTTTATAATAAAATGAAAAACAGAGGTCTGTAACAATGCATTGAATAAATAAGAGAAATGAGATTGGGGCACAAAGCTCTTAACCATAATTGATTTTAAATTATATTATAAATTCAAGTAGGTCTTTCTTAATTTATGTGCCAGTCCCTTTGGTTTGTGTTAGCAGGTTGGGAAAGTGAAGAAGTTCAGTTACTATGAAAAAGCAGACACAATCTAAATGGAAAAGCTTGAGAAAACATTTAAGCAACATTTTGACACTATCACCTTTGTGTGGCGGAATATTTGGATTGAATAGTCATTCTTGAAAGCACATTCACGCTCTAAGACTACATAAACCTCCATACAGACCAGAACAAAATGCTAGAAAATGAACTGTTAACACTTTGTGAGTGGTGCTCCTCAGAATCTGGGTAGAGAAATGTTCTCGGTGTACCCTTAGGCTGAGCAACATCAGAGAGATGTTGCAGTGGGAGGCCTGGTACCTGTCTAAACTGTTCTTGCTTCAGCCTTTGCTATAGTTTTTCTCTTCATGACAAAATTCCTCCTGATAAAATCAGCAGATATTCTTAATTCAATTACATTTTACAAACTGTATTGAGTTAGGTCAGTCATTGCTAACTGTTCTTTTTGATGCCTCCCTTCTTTTACTGTTACCTTATTTATATAATAACTTTCTTTATCTTTGTGTTTTCTGTCTTTCATTTCTGTCACATTTTTACTAGGGCTAAAGATGAAATCTTCCAGGCAAGATGGAGATTTAAAGATGTTCTTCATGCTATCAGTTGTATATTCACTTTTTTTAATTCCTCTTTATTCTTACCACTTCATGTCTTCAGGGTAAAAGCTTTTGGGTAAGGGGAATCTATTTTTAATGTCACATATAGGGGAAACAAATCCATTTGTGTAGTCCTACTTAAAGTTTCAAGTCTGCTTACAAATCCATGTATGTTATTAGAGAAGAAATCCAGCCCCGTGGCCATAGAGCATGCAAAAAGTTAAAATTAGTATTTTAATGTGTTAAGGTTGTGAATGTTTCAGTGTTCTGATGCGTTGTATATTTGTATCTGGGCAAATTCCTGTAAGATTTGCACTCTGACTATTACTGCAGTGCAGTCCATCAGCATTGCTTCATGATTCTTTTGCAGCATCAGTTCTTTTAAAATTCATGAGTGAGCAATTGAGCCATTCGGTTTGCAAAACCTTACATGGTGTGCATTTAAAATGTTCAGCTAACTCACAGCCAGCTTGGGTGAAGGAATAATAACGTGGATGGAACCAGAATCAATGTTGCTTCAGAAATAATAGATACTTGGATATGTTTCTGGGATGCTTTACAAACTGTCGTGCAAAGTCTATCTGGCAGGTTCAAAATATATGGAATTTCTTTCTATTACTGGGAGAGAAGTTTTATCTTTGAGTCTGTGTTCGCCTTACCACTGTAGAGATGTAACAACTTTTACATATAAGCTTAGAATAATGTCATGAGAGTTGAGCATGTTGAGTCCCAAAATTTTATTACTTTCTACTAACTTAACTGTAAAATATTAAAAAAAATTACTAGATTAGCTAGGAACTTCTACGTGTATATATTAGAACAGTTCAGATGAAAGTGCTTTTTAATTTTTAGGGGGTGGCTCAAATATGTTCATGTATGAATTGTAATGCATGTCAAATTATTTCACTGGAGAACTGACCTGAGTCAAACCCTTTTCACTTTTAGACCTGTGGTATCAAATGATACTGCCTCCTCATTTCGATTCATCAAAGAAGTACCCTCTGCTCCTTGAAGTGTAAGTTTTCAATTACATGGTAATGTTGTGTTAATAATCACTTTCATCTACTTCAAATGTTCTTAATAAGATCAGGAAACACAAAACTGACATGTTTTCTAATTACTTCTTGAAATAGTTCTAAGATGGAATGAAAAATTAAGGTGTATCCCAGTGGATTCCTGTGCCTTAAGATGATGTAATGCTTAATGAGCACATACTCTGCTGGTGGCACTGAGGCAGATACATTCTGTATGTGATTTAACAGCCAGGATGTGAGTGTTAGCTGACCTTCTCCTCTGCTCTTGATGTTCATTAGGAATAACCTTCAATGAAATAACATTCCAGAAAGAAACCTTGTATCCTAAAGCTGAAGTAATGTGTGCGATGTTGCATTTGTTCTGTGATATTTGACTGTCAAGCAGTGTTGACAAACGTCATCCTGTGGTCAGGATTGGATTTACTGTGGTTTTTTTCATAAATACAAGACCATGAGCACGTGTTTGGTCTGGTCTTCCTCAGGCACTTCTGTTCATCCTGGTATGTTTTCTTTCAAAGGGAAGTTATTGAATTTTAGCTATTCATTAAAATAAAAATGTTAAGCTTTTCCTTTTTTTACAAAAAGCTGACTCTATAAGGAAACTAGCTGTTAATTTTTAGATACATCTTTCTATAATGCAATTTGATAGCACTTTTTGATATGCTTTTTTATATGCTAATTGAACATTTTAAGGAGCAGCCAGTCCTCTTGGCGTCTTAAGATTTGTTTTGATACTATTTTTATTGACTTACTTGGACCTTTGCCAGGATCACCTCTGGTTCAGAGTCATCTTAATATCAGAAATTACTTTGGAAGTATAGGGATCCATAGCTTGAATTAAAGATTTCCCAGTAGCTTTTTCTTTGCTTTTAAAACTGGTAAGAATGGGCAATAGAGCCCTAAGAGCCATTCTTATATTTCTTACTCTGTTGAACAGTGGCTAGAAAAGTGCACCGCACAGAATTTTACCATCGAGGCACTCAGACTATGATTTCATAGTGGTCAAGTGCTTCTGAAATATTTTAAAGTAAAAAGTTAAAATTAGAGTTTTGCTTCTTTTTTCTCAGCCTGCATAAGAAATAGTTGAGACTTTGAGACACTGAAAATGCAGAAAATGGTATTTTTCATTTTTCCACTTGAAGACTATTTGCTTATCTCAGACTGAAACCAAATAAATCATGGAACAGAAATAGAGAACATCACTTTGAAAATCAGGTGACTGTATATGCCAACACCAAAGAAAATTTGGCTTCGATTTCTGATAAGCTGCTTAAAATCAAAATAATGAAGGTTTCTTATTAGAGCAGAAAGGAGTAAAACAAAAAAAAGAAGTCCAGTCTGCTTTCTTGACTAACAGTTGAAGTTTTAAAAAAGCATATTGCTTTTAGTGTCCATCAAAGCAGCAGTTTGGAGTCAGTCAGTGATGCTCTTCTTGTTTCCTCAGCTTAATTTAAAAGTTTATCCTGCTTTAGTGGCCAAAATTGTCAGCAATAATTATATTTCAAATGCTTGATGTGAGAATACGTGGAGAGTAAATGCCTGCATTTTGTGGCACTTTTCACCCAGGTATGCAGGACCCTGTAGTCAGAGAGTAGACAAAGTCTTCCGGATCGGCTGGGCTACTTACCTGGCAAGCACTGAGCAGATCATTGTGGCCTCCTTTGACGGCAGGGGAAGTGGGTACCAAGGGGATGAAATCATGCACGCAATAAACCGAAGGCTGGGAACATATGAAGTGGAAGATCAGATAGCAGCAGCCAGGTGAGCTACAGGGAAAGGTCAACACCCGCTTCTTTTATGTGCTTATTGTGTAGGGGGGAAAAAGCTGAAGGTTTCAAGGCATCATCTTGAAATTACTGGCAAAAAATAACTACATTCTGATTAATTTTATACACTGAAGTGTGTCATTTATGGGTCAACCATCATTTTATGCCTTAAAAGAGTGAAAAGTTAATGCTGTAATACAAATTAACTGTATCTCTGATGTTATAGAGATGATATGTGTCACATTAGTAGAGGAATACGCTACCAAGGAACTTGGAGATGGAAGTTTTACTTCAAGCTCTTTACAAGTTTCTGTTGTGGCAGAATTACTTATGTGAAATACTCAGCCTTTAAATCATAGTTCATGATTGTCACTTGATTTATGCTTGTAGAACCTCACTAAAACACAGTATGAATCTCTCAGCATCGCAATGAACTGATCTTGTAGGGTTTTCTGTGTTGGATTTAAAAATGTGAAAGAGTTTAAACAAAGAGCATTTCACAATCTTCTTGATTTTTTTTTTTTTTTTTAAACGGTGACTGAATTTACATGTGTTGGCCTCTTGCTTACTTCTGCAATTTGATCGTTGTGCATTTTTAAAAAAAAGACAAGGCAGGTGGTGAAATCTAACCTAATACAACACAAATGTCAGTTAGTATGGGTTGATGGGTTTTAGAGTGTCATGTGTACAGATGTTTTTCTAAATTTCCTAAAGACGTGCGTGCCTGAATTATTGTATGTTTTCATATGCAGTCACTGTATGCTTATTTGTACAATAGAAAGAGGCAGACTCGATGGGAAATAGGCACGCCTGTAGAGCGGCAGAGACTTGCAATCCGTTAAGTGTTTAATTATTCTGTTTGCTTTCAGAAAATTTTCTGAAATGAGCTTTGTTGATAGGAACAGAATAGCTATTTGGGGTTGGGTAAGTACTCAAATAATTTTGGCAGGAATATTATTTAATTGTAACAAGTATTTGTTGTGCTGCCATGTGTGTGAGGTGCTGGAGTGCTTCGTGTGAGGCACCTCTGGGGTCACGGTACAATCCAGTAATTGAACTGATGAAGTGCAGCTTAAAAGTGCTTGTATACATTGCCCTTTTGCAATCATTCAGGAGTCTTTGTAAGAGAAATTAGGACTGCTAGAGGGATTAAAAACAATTTAAAGGGATGCTGCCAAGTTCTGTATACATTATGAACCAATACTAAAAAAAAAAAAATCCAAGTGTATATTCACCAGTATTTCTTCAGTTGAATGACTAATTTTTAAAAAAAGATGTGAAATTACATGTGAACCAGCTGTGTAGCATGGTTATTATGGTATTAAAGGCCACATTTCTCTAACTTGATGCATCTTTAAAACCTGTCACAGTAGGTGGAAGTGTTTAATAGCACTCATACCCCCTCAGCTGCAAGGCTGAGTGTGTATCTAGTGTTAATGATTCTAGTGCTGAACAGTCCCAGGCTGCTGTTTTGCTGCCTTTTTTGGTGTCACAGGGAGAATTCTTGCATGCTTTGTTTAAGCATACTATGTGTAAGTGTATGCAGGATTGCATGCAGGATCTTGAATTAAATTGTTGACTGAAATTTATTCACTGGTGACAGGCACCAGTGAATAAATTGCTTAATGGCAAGATGATTATGATGGTGCCTTAAATAGCTTTTCTTCTTGGGGTAAACATCTCTGTTATAAGAAGTCATGTGTAGTAGTATTAACTGTAGTGGGAGGAAAATTCTTTCTGGAGAAATTGAGGGTTTGATGCAATCCCATTTTATGTCCTTACGAGCCTCGGGATGAATACTTGAAGAGCTAGGTTGGAGGTGGGTTGAGGTTATGCATCCTGGATACTGAATCTGTGGGCAAACAGATTATTTTCTTTATCTCTTGAGTTTTCAGATTGTCAGCCTGTCACTATGTACATGGATTTTCTTTGCCATAGATTCAGCAGTAATATCTTTACTGTGGCCACGTTAGGCATTTATGCAGGGGTATAATTACTACGTGCATGCGTTACTTTGCTGATCTCATTGGGAGGACCTAAGAATTGAAGTTGGAGCAAACATTTAAGGACTTTGAACTAAGATGCAATTCCCTTTGCCTGTAATCTGGTTTCAAGACAGGAGTGAGATCCAAAACTGGCTCTTGTTTTTGGATGTGGGTGGGCACATTTTCCTAAATAACCCATTTAAACTCTTGTGAGGGCAGTCATTTGGGCGGTCGGTGACAGTGTTTAGGTATCTTGCTGCCTGGATGCTCAAGTGCGTCAGATACTTACTCCTCTGTGTATCAGGCTAGACAGCGAGTAAATTTTCTGTGTGTAGCGAGGAGTGTGTTGTTGCACAGTTCCTCCCACAGACTCAGCAGAAGATCCTTCACTCCCCAGTCACAGTCTTGCTCCTGATGCTTTGGGGGAGAGTTAGAGAGTGAGCTACCATAGGCCTGCTGCGACGGAGCTGTTAATTTTTGGATGCCCTGTTGCAACTACTCATCAGGCACACTGTGGGCCAGAGCTGTGCTTCCACCCACTCCCCCAGCACGGGAAGGGACACAGCGGTTCAGCAGTGTCTTGTTTCCTGTCTTTTGCTGCTGCCTACAGTGCTACCAAACACTGTCATCCTCAGCTGAGTCACAGTTCGGCAGCGTTTGCGCCCTTTTTCCCCATCGAGTTCTCATTCATCGGCGCCACAGCTGCCATGCGCTGTTTGATTCCTGTTTCCCCGACTGAGCAGGCTGGCTGAGATCTGACCCAAATTCAGAATGGAGTTCATTAATATGAAAAACGCTGAGCCTATAAATGTCTGATGAACTGTGTAGCAGATGGGCCCCATCCTTTCCCTTCCGACTAAAATAACAGCAATGTTTTCTTCTCAGTCTTATGGGGGATATGTGACCTCCATGGTGCTTGGCTCTGGAAGCGGCGTATTCAAGTGTGGAATAGCGGTTGCCCCCGTGTCACGCTGGCAATATTATGGTATGTGATGGCTTCCTCGTTACAAGGATTCCCATATGTCTTCCAGTGCACACGCTGCAAAGTGTTGATTCATAGCGCAGAACTTTTGATTATCTACTACATGCCATGTAAATGCCACTTGGTCTGTTTTTATGAACTCATGGCTACTGCATTTTGAATCAAACCAATTCACTAAATATAATTTCCCATTTTAAAAATTCAGATCCATAACTTCAGGTAATCTGTTTAGCTATTAATGAAGGCTAAATTACTGTAACATTTGCAGTATTACTGTAATGTGTCTGTGTTTGCATTGAAACCAGTATTGTGTGTCAGAAATGCATTGCTATTAAACTTCGCATCTTCAAAATGAAACTTCACTTATAAGAATGAACTGTGAGGATTAACATTGAACTTGCGTTGTAATTTACTCTCTCAAAGTAACAGAATAGGATTTGAAGTGCCTTAGGTTGGTGGGTTGGGTTTTTTTACCATGTAAAATTTGTTTTTTTAAATCTAATTCATCTTGAGAATAGCTTGATGTGAGGAAAACCTAATCAAGTGGACAAGACTCGACATGCTTCAAGCCTATAGTGCATAAGGCTGTAGTTGCATGAGGCTACAAATACAGTTACAGGGGCCCTCCTCCCAAACTAAAAAAAAATGTAAATTTATAAATAGTTGCTGCTACAATCTGACCCAATTTTAACATTTTTCTGGTTTTGATTTGTCCAAAAAACATTCAAGGGAAAGCTTTCCCTGGCAAACCTCTGCTAAATACAGCATGATTTATTATTCTGCAACTAGCAGAGAGGCTGTATAATAGCTAATTCAGCAGATCAGATCATAATGCCAGGTATTATCTGTAGTCTGTTGAGGACATAGCCATGTCTTCATAATATTTTGGACATGAATATTACAGTATGACAGGAAATATTGTTTTAATGACCAAGATCTCTAAAATTCCACCTTTAGCTAGTCAGATGAAGGATTATGGAGGCATGCATATTCAGCATAAAAAAACCTCCAGTGCAACAGCTCTCATGAGAAGTCAAATGGACATCAGAATATGGCAGCAGAACATTGATTTGTATGGCTTAAAACAAAGCAGCAAAAAATATGTGGAAAATCAGAGATTTTTTTTTTTTTCCAGACAATATGAATCCTAATCTACTGTATTTCCATTGTATGGATTTTTGGTAGTAAACATGTAGCTAAAATAGTGAAGATTTTTTTTCAAATGCTAGTTATTTACTGCAACATTTTCAGTAATTTTCTCAGGATTACTGAAAGAATAACAATAAGGAAGCACTGACACAAAGTACTATATTAATATTCAGCATTCAGGTGTCCATGGCAACAAGAAAATTAAATATTCTGAATAACGATGGTTACCTTCATCCCTCATTGTGGAAAACCTGGTTTAGTTTCCAGTATGCATTGTTACTGTTCGTGTTGATGGGTAAAATGTATGGTAGACAGACTGAAATTTAAGTAGCAGATTCTAATTTTGGGGTTTTTTTTAATTCCAGATTCAATATACACAGAGCGATACATGGGCCTTCCTACAGCAAGTGATAATCTGAAGAACTATAATGTAAGAAAGAAATCACTTTATTTTTTGTGTATAGTTTCATTTCTAAATTGCTGTATTGTTCTTTAAACAGTTTAGTTCCTTCCCTGTGGGAAGAAATAAGTTTGTTTCTGCTTTCCAGATAGAACTGTTGCATTGTGCTGTAACAGGCTGTAGTTTCATGTATTTCGATTTGCACGAGGCAGCTTCTTGCTGGATGGTGTGGGTTTTCTGTTGTTTGTTTGGTGTGTTGGGGTTTTGGGGGATTTTTTTTACATTCAGTTCCATTTGACTATTTTGCAGACTGTAAAACAAGCAAAAAACTCTTATTTTAACCACCAAGAAACAAATTAGTTTTAAAATTTAATATGTTCATGAGAAAACTATGCTTTATCTTAAACATTTTTCACCAAAACAAATGCACTGCCATTCTTTATGAAATGTAATTTTTTTTGAAATGGGTATTTCAAAAATATATTTTTTTCTTGCTTTACTAAAGCAAAAGTATTTCTTGCTTTAGGAATCTGCAAGTTTTTTTCAGGGAAAGCAAAATCTCCTCAATACTAGAACACTTTGACAGGTAGGCAAGTCTGTCTGTACTGTGATCATACCAAATTGCATTCCAGCTGAGAGCCAGCAGTGTCAGGACTGAAACGTTGACCTGATCTCCATGAACACAGGGTGTCCAAAGCTTGTTCTAATACGACCAATGTTTGCACAGAAGTGAGGGAATTTCCACGTGTCCTAATGAAAGCAAATTGCATGTAGATTGTTTTCCTTGTTACAGCATGATGAATCAATTGTTTGATTTGCTGTTCCGTGTGCCAAATGCTTTTTGCCGCCTCAAGGGCTTTTTGAAGTCACAGGTAGCTGGGCATAGGGCAGAGCAGCCAAACCTTAAACTTCAGGCCTAGGTGAAAACACATGAGCTATTGCAGAAGTGTGAGGGATCTGAGGGGTACTTTGTGGCCTGGTTACTGGAATTTTTGACAGAAGAGTCCAGCCATGGTGATACTAGAATCAAACACTGATGTTAGAGGAGGAGAGAGGGCATTCTCTGTGTTTGGGTTGGTCAGCAGGGTAGAAGACAGTTTAGCACTGGTTGTGTGCATTAAAAAAACAAGTGTCATGGGTAGAAGAAAGGGTGGGTGTTGTTGCTTGATTTAAAAGTATGATAAAACATATAAATACATACATATATGGACTGAAACATGTGGTTTGACACACATTTACAGTATTCTAGTGTTGTCAGCTGCTATATGAGACATTCTGATCAAGACTGGGGACAATGGTAGTGACTACTGGACAACTTGGTACTGTGTCTGCCTCTTCTAACCAGAGCTGTTGGGGCACAGCAGGCACTGACCAGCAGCCTGCAGCCACCTGCCTGCCTTTTTCCAAAAGTGTTTCTTTAAGGCAGTGGGAACAGTAGGAGGTCTGCGAGGTAGCAGTGTAAATACAAGTTACTGTCGCTGTGCAGAATGAACGTCAACGCTCTGGGTGCACAAAGTCACTCACCAGCTTCACGGCACAGATGGCTACAGAGGACTGTTTAATCCTTTCAAGCCAGGAGTCGGATTTTCTTGGCATAGTATCCATTGCTGGCAATGGCCACGTTGAAACTGCCAGTACCAAAGAGCTAAAGGTTTCAAATGTGTTACTCAGAGGACTAATTGGGGAGAATGGTGGCTAGATGGAGGAGGAGTAATTGCCTAGATCAGATTGTCACACTTCGCTGCTGCTCCTAGAGAAAGGAAAATGCAGCTTAAGTCCTCATTTGTTGTTAAGCTCCAAATAATATAGTACTTGGACTTTACTTTTAACCTGGAGAGTGGGGTAGTTTGAGAAGTGAGTTTGTTGTTTTTCACGTAGCCTCAGTGAAAGGGTTGTGGGATTTTGTTATTGCTGAAGACCTTTATTGACTTCAGCCCAGCATGTTCCTGGCTTACAGCCCCTTTGTTCCACATCCCAGTCCCAATAGCCAGCCTCCTGGCCCCTTGACACTGATGAGAGCTGTTTGCTGAAATGAATGGTTTTTTGAACTAAATGCAAAATATGTTCTGAAAGCTAGTACATATAGCTGATGCTATTAAAGCATTTTTGCACTGTTTACTTTGTACTTACAGGTTTGTGTGCTGCATCATATATTCCCTATCCTGCTGCATTGCTGTAAAGCTGGCATGAAAAGTGAAAAGTTGCATAAACTCCGTAGCATACACCCTGATTTAAAAGAAATGAGATGGTGTACACACCTGCTTAGAGAAGATGAGCACTGCTAGGCACCTTCCTAATGTGTAGAGTATTATTAATGACTGAATGTATAGAATCAAGAAACGAGTTGTGGTAAGAGGGGTACATCCTACCTTTGTACTACTGTGACATTAGGTTTTACGTTTGTTGAAGGCAGACAATCTGAGATGTTAAATATTCTTTGTCAGGAGTCAAGTCTGAGGGAGGACTCACACTCCTAAGTGGGCTAATTAGGTGTGCTCAGTGTCTTTTAAGGTAGTTGTAAACTATTAAAAATTAGAGCTTTGTAAAAGAGAGGGGCAGGCATAGGTGGAGCTCCCAATATAATCCTAGGCTGAATGGCAGAGAAGCTGTCAGCCCAGAAGAAACATCCCTGATGCAAAAGACTTGAGACTGAATCGGGGCAGAGCTCTGGAGGTCAGACGCAGTAGCCATGTAAAGCATACCGAAGAGACTGTTCAACTTGTGAGAACATTATTTTGCAGTTCACTCTGAATTTGATATGCTTTTGGCAAGTGTTTGAAACAGTCATAGATTTGGCAATCTTTTTCTAGCAGATTTGAAATGTTCAGTCCTTAAGAACTGCTGCATCATTAGGTTATGCAAAACAGGGTACAATTTTGTAAATATGCCATCTTGTACTGATTTGACATTTGTTCTATTATCTGAGAATATGCTAAAGGGAGAGAGACCTTCAGTTTCAGCCAAACCTTAACTTGTTTGTGGAGTGCTGATAAAATGTTGACTGCTGTGTGATCTTTAGAAAAGCCAGTTACACTCAGCAGGGCCTAATTCTCAGTACTTGTGCACATTACCTTTTCAGAGCCTTTGTCCCAGCAGTATAACTATGAAATGGAAGTGGTAAATAAAGTTGTATTTTTTTGCTGTCCACTTAAGGTTTGTTCAGCTGATGTTGCTGTTGCTTTGTCCTCTAACTGTGCCTAACTTGAGATTGTTCTCTACCTTGCAACCTTCTTTAAGGACACAGATGTACTGTGTCCTTAAAGTGTGTTTTAGGTAAGGAACTCTTCATGTTGGGTATGAGTACAGCGAGTGAAGCATCACCAGTGATAAAAAAGCAGAGGAAATATCTTGCATATTTCTTCTTTCTGAAGTATTTTTACAAATAACTATTTTATTTAATGCCTGGAGGGCAAAAATAGTGGCATCTTTTTTCTAAAACTGCTTTTGCCAAGGCAAGTTCTCAGAAGTGTAGCGTAAAGCAGGCTTCCACTCACAGAAGGTGTGCTTGAAACAGCATTGATTTTCTGGAACAAAGCTTAGCAAGGTGATCTATCAAGTTTCCCTCTGCACATGTGGAAAATGATTCAGTCAAAGGATAGTGGTTGGTTTTTTTGGGGGGGTTTTTTGTCTTTAATCTCACTTGCCCATTTCTTTCTGAATTGTTATTTTGGTCAGCTGCTTTACCAGTGTTCCTCAATGCATCAACGTGCTCTCTCCACATTTTGGCACTCACAACTACCTGTTCTTACTCCATGATACCAAATCATCTAAATGGAAAGCATCATGCTTCCATTGTGGGTAGATTTCCATATATTGGATAGGATTTCTGGTGCTCTCCAGTCTTTGGCTATCAAAAGAGGGCAACTGCAGTGTTACAGACTGGAGGGTGGTTTTTTTGCCCTCTCTGTTGAATTTGTTGAATATATACAAAGAACTCATTTCATGTATGGAAGGGTTGTGGTATGCTATTCTGCCATGAAAAACGGAATTTATACTCACTTTAAAGATTCATGAGTGTACAAGAGACCTAAGGAAATTAGAATACTTCTGTGTCTTGGCAATATAATGTATTTTACTTTTTTTGGGTACTAAATGCAAATCTCTTTGCAAGGATATGGCCTTAGTACAAGGTGAGGAAGAAAATAACCAAAGCACTACATTCGTCTGTTCCTGATTTTTAATTTTTTTTTTTTTTTTTGCCAGAGTAGCTGTTTGTCTTATCAAGCCTGAAATGTCTGGTCCCTGTTGTCCTTTTTCCTCTTCTGCTCATGCCAGAGCACTATCTTATTTCCCTTTCCTTGCCTAAATTAAAAATCTTATCTGCAATCCTTACTATCTTCATTCTTTAGTCACAGTAGCAAGTCAAGTGGGCTAGAATGTTCTAGGGAACATGTTATTCCTGAGTTTTAAATTTCGTGATTAATCTTAGTTGCTGATTATTTCATCTTTTCATCACTGTATTGTGTTTCCATTCCCAAAACGTAGCTTGACTTCTATTTAGAGAATTGGTCTAGTGTTTTTCCTTTGGGCATTTCTCTGTCATATTTGGAGAGACCATTGTTTTAAACGTCTTGTTACCCAATTTTACTTGAGACTGAGGAACTATTTGGTCTGTTGCCTTACCTGGAGGTGAACTACTGTACGTTGTAGTGGGGAAGATAATGTGTGTAGCCTCTGCAAGATCTACTCCTTGCTCTCAGAGGGTGCACTGTTGCCATGGCAACATTTTTTTTAACTTGTCTGCAGTCACACAGGAAACCTATGGCACACCGTGTGCTGCAGGCTACCAACATGTTAGCAATGCACTGAATGTGCACCTCACTCCAAAACTCTTCCCCACTGGAACTGCCTGTTACTTTGCAACCATAACCCTTGGTAACAACTGCAGATGGGTGTGAAACGGTTTGAGTGTGAGCACCCTGCTCCGGGATGTGTGACTGTGCCCCTTGGCAGTTCAGAGGGGGGTAAGCAGGGGTGAGCTTGGTTTTAGGTCAAAGACCTGACTCTGTCAAAAGGAGTCAAAGTCAGCTGGTAGCAAGTCATCTCCTAATAAATAGCACCTTTTTTGTTTTTTTCTCCTTTAATTTCAGAGTTCAACAGTAATGGCCAGAGCTGAAAAATTCAAGGAAGTTGAATATCTCCTTATTCATGGAACAGCAGATGGTGAGTTGCAGTTAATTAGACATTTTAGTATTACAGACAGGTTCGCAATTCTACTACTGACAAAACAAAAGCATGAAGGGGCAAGGCTGTTACATTTACGTCAATAAAATAATACTGCTTTTTGCAACTAATCTCTGTTTCAGTCAGCAGTGCTGGGGAGGCTAGTGTGTTCATTGCTTTGATTTTCCCCCAGAGTATTACAGAAGCAATTTTTGTTTACCTTTTTCCTCTTCCACTTTTCAGATAATGTTCACTTTCAGCAATCAGCACAGATTTCCAAAGCTCTTGTTGATGCTGAAGTGGATTTTCAGGCAATGGTATGGTTCTGTTTTATTTATCATTACACAAATGAGAATAATAACATAAGCTCCCTGTGATAAGGTATAAATTCACTGTCGTCTTAAATGAAAGTTTACGTAGTTGCTTTTCATTTCCAGTAACTGAAATTTGAACATAAAGCACATATGTAATTTCTGCACAAGAAAAACTGTAAAGCAACTCCATCTCATATTTGACCCTCTTTACCTAATCTTTCATTTTTTAAAATTTTTTATATTCTCAGACAAACAACAAATCCCAATCTTTGCACATACCCAAAGTGCAGTGAATAGTATCTTACATATAGGATAAAAGGAAAGGTTAACTTCAGCTAATTCCAAGATAACCTGTCCATCACATTTGGTGTTTATTGGTCTCATAAGATAAGCAGTTATTTGCCCCTTCTTATGCTGTACATGGAAGCTCTCAGACTGAGGTGCAAACTCTTCCTTTCCTACATTCTCAGCCCTTGGGGAGCAGTGCTAAAAAGGATGATGTATAGAAGGAGGCCAAGTGCGTGGTTTTCCTTCAGCCAGAGTGGAAGGACATACAGAGGGAGAGGTCAGGCACCCCTCTTAACAGAACAGCTGAATCTACCCTTCATGTGGACAAGCCACATGTTCTTTTTATACCTTCAGCATAAATACATAGTATATCCCACATGCAAAGACGGGGCCAAAGTGTCAGAGCAGCTGCCTACCCCATCATGTCTGCCTCCATGCTGAAAGCCTCATGCTAGGATCATTTTAAATGGCTGCACATGTTTTTATGTCTGTCATGTTTGATTTATATAATTTAGATGTACCTACAACTAACATTCTCTGTATTTCTCTTTCACACAGTGGTACACTGACAAAGACCATGCCATCTCCGGTCAAGCACATAAGCATATTTACACCCATATGAGCCACTTCATAAAGCGGTGTTTCTCACTGCCCTAGCACCAGCATTTTGCTTGTTAGTGATGGTACCTCTCTAGAAAACTCTCTAGATAATGTACTCTGAGCCAGTATAAATCAAGATAAGAGTCAGCTCTTGGGATACCGGTGTACACAATGAAATGCTAATCTTTATAATGATTCCTGTTGCCAAGCAACTATTGCATTTTTATTGATTGTGTTTAATCAGGTCTTAACATCATCAGAATGATGTTGCAGACTTCTAGGAAGCATGGTATTTGCTTGACTAAACCTTTTGATATTTCAGTCTAAAAGAGAAACAATCCAATTTGTATATCAGGATAATGAATGATGAAAATGTCACATGGAGATCAGTTGCAGAATAAAAATACAATACTGTTTCCATCAAAAAGGAGTTGAACCCTGAGATCATTTCTGTGACAATAATGAAGAAACTTTTTTGCAGAAATTCTCCAGTGCTTGATAATTATTATTTTAGAATCAGTATCAGGAATACCACGATGTTAATATTTTCTGTGCAGAATGAAACACTGTATTTATACTGCAGTCTCTTGGATTACAGTTGTACAACTCTTGCATGGAAAGCATGTAACCCGCTTTCACCAAAGATTTTGAATGATACATATTCAAACCAGGGGCACTGAATTTCTTTGTGTGCTGTCATTTAGTACTGTAATTTTTACTTGTTTTATAGTAAAAAAGGTTGCTACTGTGGGAATCTGCACTGTAAAATCTCCTCTGGGAACTCTAGAAGACCCCCATTTTCTTCTAAAGTAGAAGGTGCTCATGTACCAATGAATAGGAACCGTTCCTTACAGTCAAACATAAAACATTACAATGTGAACGAGCAGTCACTTAAAGGGCTGGGTTGTCACTCTCCTGTGAACATAGTCTTTGGCAAAACTGCTTTTCCTTACAGCCTACCACTAAATATCTGCTTTATTTTCAGCATTCCAGGTAGGCTTCTCCATCTGAGGATAAAATACGTTTTCTCAGTTTCACATAGATAGAAAAAATACAGTCCACTTGTACTAAAAACTGTGCTGCTTTAAAATAATACAGACATTAAGTTATGAAAGGAAATGTAGTCCATATCATTGAAAATTGCTTCAGAAAAAAAATGCTAGAATTTAAAAAAAATACACATTAATTTTGAGGAAGACTTACAGTGAAGCTTCTGCTTTTGTGTAATGGTATCATGTAATGGAGTGTGACATGATTATCTAACACTTAGCTTCTTGATATTACATGCCAGCATGTGCTTATGTCTGTATTGTGGGTTATTAGTGACATTAGGTGTGAATGTAAAAGTACTTATGCAGACAGATAAAGCAKGGGGGAGAATGTTAAGACACTTGTCCTTAAATGAGAAAGGGAACTGAGCCTCACCCAGAAAATCAGGTTCTGCTTTCACAAACTAACAATTCCTTGACTCACAAAATAAGATGTTGGGTGGTTGTTGTTCTGTTGGGTTTTTTTTTGAAAGATGCTGGAGCTGGGTTTTACAAATATCATCTTGGGTTCAAGGCAGTAGCGATTCTAATGTAGATAGGATTAAAGGCTTTCAGTTGTCTCCAAGAGATTATAGTATCACATCTCTCGTTCTTTGACTTAAGGAAAAGAAACCTAAATCAGTATAAGGTAGATCACAGCAATCCAGACAGGTTATAAAAAAAATATTATCATTATGAACTTTGGGATGGCTTGCATATGCAAGGGTAAATAATTGGGATTTACGTAAATGTTATCACTCACGCTGTCATAAAGACAAAAACATGTTCCTGTAATCCGAAAAACTATTTTCACTAGGGTCTCATTAAATAACTGCAAGAATTAGTATAATCAAAGAAGCATTTTAAAAAAATAACAAGAAATTACATGGTCTAAGTCTTTCATTATGTAAAGATGCAATTCTTGGCATCTGACCTGCCTTAATGATGCTAGCATCTCACTGGGAAACTCTTCTGTACTCTCAGTACACAGTTCTCTTTTAACTGTCTTATCTGCGAGGTATAACAAAACACAATGCTAATTATCTTATCTTTCTTTGTCTGGAAAGCAGCGTCTAAGATATACTGCTTATAGAGAATGATACAACTTTTAAAACAAAAAAAAGTTTTATTGCTATAGTAAGTGTCCTAATTAACATCAATTCAGTGTCTAATTTTTCACTCTGGTAGAACTCCCTCAGCTCAAAAATAAAGCAGGCAATAGGATAATAGAGCTGCCTCGGGGAACTGACAACTTGCTTGAACTGCATGAGCACAGGTAAATACCTAAAACTGAGGCCAAAGAACAAACCCAGCTCATTTCATTAATGTACAAAGCGAGAAATCAGTAGTGCCATATGGTAGTTAGACACCAACCAATTACCTTTTTTCTCTGTATTTTTTTTTCCTATGTGAAATGGATACTTAGGTTTGTTGTACAATACACTTTGTGTAAAATCCTAACAGAAGCAGCTGAAGCCTGAGGTGTCACTTACCATTCTTAGGCTGGGAGGCTTCTAGTCTTTGGTTTAAAAATAGGTGAAGAAGCTCAAAGGGATTTAGTAAGATGAAGTCAATACTGTAAGTAGTACTGGGATTTAGGGCCTAAAAGTTTTTCCGTGGCAAAAATTTAGGGTTCTGAGAAGAGCAGAAGCACTGAGAAAGTGCCCAACTACTCCTGCTTGGTCCACGTCCTCTCTCTCAGGACCAAGGGGGACCAACTCGTGAGTAGTAAATGGGAGATTAATTCCCATCCTCGTCCTGGCACAGGTTAGCTCTGAGCTATCCCTCATGTCTCGCTTACTGTTAAGGTCATACCAAGTGCATCACCATTAACTCCACCCAGGGAGCCAACAGCCACAGCCTTGCCTGTTTTCCGTGCGATTCCACTTGGAAAGGGAGCCATACTAGGCTCTACCACTCATTAATTCGTGAAGCGTATTCAAGTGTCAGGTAAACATTTCAAATACCGCACGATACCGCAAACCTGTTCTGGGTTTTGTAGTGTAAAAATAAAATTGAAAATTAGTTAGGATAAATATTTATTTTCACATAACATATCTTAATTGTGAAAAACACAATAGTCTATTCACATGTACACATAAACTTTTGTAATAAATTACATCCAAGAAATTGAGTAATTTTGACCAGGAATATGAAATTAGAAGTAAATATAGCACTACATCTGCTTTATATTGTGTGTGATTTGAGAATGTTAAGATTAACATTGGAATAGCATTTAAATTCACGCAAAACCAGAGCGTTTTAAAATAAAACCACTCTGAAATACTGAACAGAAATACAGAATGCCATTGAATACACTGATTCTTAATATTCTAAGAGTTGGTCAAGTGAAGCTAATACATTTTAATTGTATACATTATCTGTAACAAAGTCAGCAACATGTTAAAACACCATCAGGCTGCTTTCAGGACAAACCAGTATTGAGCTTCTATACTAACCTTAAAACAATTGGAATCTTACAATTTATCATCAAGTACACAAAACAAAGCATTTAACCTTAATGCATCAGCATTTTTTTCCTAAATTTACATATACAAACATTGAATTAGATGTAACTCCTTCTTTGTGTCCATTAGATTTTTTTCTCCATAAAAATGGMTTTTAAAGGGCTTTGATAATGCTAAGGTAAATTTAAAAATGGTGACCCTATTAAGTTTGCAGCAAAATGCAATTATTTATGGCTAAAGTATTAAAACATACACACTCACATACACAAAAAACATTAGAATGCTTTACATGTGCTGGATGGGAAAAGTTGTTCACATGAGGTCTACAGAAAATGAGCATATTTTGGAAAGCTAGGGAATGTTAGAGCCCTATGGATGAGTTCTTACGAAGATTGCAAGATTCTTATTTTTAGGATTCAAAGTTATAGCATAATACTGAGAGTTAGCTTTCACTTTAATAATTTAAAAATTTATCTTAAAAAATCTAAAAATCAGTGAATTCCAAATAACACAATAAAACTTTAGCTCCACATCCCTATCATTCAATACCTAATCTCGCAGTCTTTTACACAAAAGAACAACTTGAAGGATCAGGCAGTAACAAAGTCCATTATGAAAAATGTAATAGCCTTAAAGCCACATTTTACTTTGCAATGTTGTTTTTATCTTTTAATCAATATATACTTGATGGAATAATGAAGAGCTGTAACAAAACAACAGCAGGATACCATTTAAGTATACACGATCTCTGAAACTAAGAGGTTTACAGTTGTTAGTAGAGAGAAGACAATATAAATACGCCCTTTATGTGGCTGAATTTTAGGCAATAAAGAGGAAGATCATTGGTCAGGTGATAGAACTGAATGTGGGGTACAGTTTGTATCTACAAAATTTTCCCTATTATAAAATAATGGATTGATTAATGACAAAATGCATTTATTTGGCCTGCCATGGCAACATTCATACAATACAAGGTAAGATACTGTAATCACATTTGCATTTTAAGAAATACTGTACCCATCCAAGGATGTGGTGGTGGTTTTCAACTAAGGTGAGAAAATGTTTTAATATATATTTTTATATATATATATATTTATATAGGACTATATTCCAGTTAAATACAAATTTTAATATTAAATACACTGTATTAAATCAAGGAAAACTTCACAGATACAGAATCTGACCCTGCAATTCTCATTGCAAAAGTAATCCATGATTTCAAAAGGACAGTTTAAGGAGGAAAGGATTATCGTCGTTAGTTTGTTCACAGGGTCAGATCAGTTGTTAGTTTATAAACTTCTTACTGTTTGCTTGTCAATTTAGGTCTCCTGAAATCATTAACTAGCTAGGTGATTTAAAAAAAAAAATTGGAACAAGGGTTTTCAAGTTCATCTTGAATCAAGATTATTAAGTATTCTCACACAGAAAAAGTAGCAAAATACAGTACAAACCTATTAACAGGAAAGTTGAATTTGAAAGAAAATTTGCTTCTTACATTTCTGATACGAATACTGATAAATGGCCAAGATCAGCAACAAACACAAAGATTTTCTGCATTGGCTACTGCAGACATTTACATTGATACTAGACAAGGTAGACAAGGTGAAATGAGACAAGTATTGCACTACATTACCTGTGCTAGTTTGAGATGAAAGACAAAAGTTACAAGGTAAATCATGTATATTTAGTGGTTGTGGCACTCCTTTAAATCGTTTGTAAAAAAATTACTTGAAGAGCAACTCATAGACAAGTCTCCCGGTCAACACCTTTCCCTGAGTCAGCTTTCTTCTCTTTCCTGATTTCAGCACTAGGAAACGAAAGGGGGGGGGGGAAAAGTTACAGTAGCACTATCATATATGTATACATATATAAATGATCTACCTGGAAACCAACATTGCACAGATACTTTTATTTTTCATGCTTCATGGCACAAACTGGGAAAGCAAGTGAAAATTTCTGTGCTGAATGGTGCAGAAGACATCAGCCAGCATTTTAGTGACAAGGTAGGTAAAGAGGTTAAGATGTACAGAGACAAGTCAGCCAGCATGCAAGCAAAGACAGCCACTTCTTTTTTTCTTTTTTGGCAAATACAACTGTTAATTTACTAAATGATGGTAATGGTACAGTTCTCAGACAATACCAGCACATTCGTAAATGGCACAAACAAGAGGAGGTCACAGTAAGTATTTCTTGTCTTTAAAATGTATTCTGTTGCTCACTGTATATTTAGAAGGGATGTTTCTGAACTAGAGTAGTGCAAGCCAACGTCCAACTAATACTTGGCTTTCAGTCTTGATTGGGGAGAGCAGAAGGCTGGGAAGGGTGGGAAGAGACAATATTCCCCATTTTGAGTTTAATATATACTTCCTCATGTATACATCATAAGGAAATAACTTTCCAATTAAAAAAAAAGCCTCAAAGGTCACACAAAAGCTGTGTCATTCAGAACTCTGAACCAGAGTTCAAATTTGGATTCAGCTTTTTTTTCCCAGTTAAAACAATGTTGATTTGCCTACAGAAAGCAATATATGTGCAAAGCAGATGATTTTTTTTGTGAGGGTCTTAATTTACAACAGCGTAAATAAATAAAAAGTCATGTTCTTGCAATGAGTCTCAATCACAGTATGAAAATGCAAAGAGGCTTCCACAACACAGGCAAATCAAGCCTTCAACAAAGAGTAGCAGGGCATCTAAAAAAAACCCAGATGGGTCTGAGAACAAACCTGTAGCAAGCACATAACCTACCAGGTTTCATGGGAATAATTCCTTAACTAGAATGAATGAGAAATAGGCTGTTACACAAGGCTTAAAGAAAGCAAGATCAAATCTCAAATTTCTAAGGCGATTCATGCACAATTCTACAATCATTTGACATTTTTCTTCACATAAAAATTGCTTTAAGGATACAATTCAGTTCAGCCAAAGCTTACTTATATGCCTATGGCAGCTTCCAGAGGTGTTAATGGAAATAGCTAAAGAATACCAACTTCTGCCACTTCAACTGCCAAATCTGTCACCTTCTGTAGAACAGTGATAGAATTGGGTATGTTACACTTTCTGCACACAAAGGGTATGCAAACAAATTCCGGAGGGGGATGAATTGAAAGTGCAGCAGTACAGCAGGCAGGGAGTTACCTGTGCTTAGTAAAAGCAAACACTGAGGTGTTGTGTGCCTTACAGTCTATAATATTTCCACGTTTTAGGTGCCTCTGTGATACCAGGGAAGTCTTCCTTCTATTTAGGATTCACATCTCTGAGCAGCTCCTGCAGATGTGGGCTTTAATGCCTTGAGAAATTTGAAAAAAAAAGGACAAGTCCAGTCTTTTGCCAGTAAAACGCATCACTGGTGGATCTGTAAAGGAGTTGGAGCTCTCTTCCTCCCTACCAAGGGAGTAGTCTAACAAGCCTTAGCAGGAAGGTCTGGGATGCGGGATTTGCATATCTTCAGGTAGAAAAGGGAACTCACTCATACCGTCTACAAAGTGACAGGTGCCTCTTTCTCCAATACTTTTAAAGAGCAGCTAAGTCTACCTAGTCGTAAGTCTACATAGTCATGTCTTCTGCATATGCTTTGAAATTGCTCTCTGAAGGGCTTAATTTTATAAGCAAACACAGAGGAATGTTTATTTACATGTACCAAAGAGGCTTGTGTTTCAGATAGGTGCCTTGGTGTTCAGTTCTACCAAGAAAGGCTCAAAAGCAGACCTTTAGGTCCCTAGAAATTTCAATACTGAAAAATTAAGGTTGGAAAATGGTAAAGTTCAGCTGCCTCTCTGGCTAGGCAACTTGACTGAATCTCATGTAAGTCCTCTCTTTAGACACTTAAAAACATTCAGGAGCCTGGCATGTAAGAACTGTCTTGCTATGCTACTTCACAGAACCAGGGGCAGGGCACATCTTACCAGAGAAACTACCCATGCATCAGGCTGGCAAGTCGTTTATATAAACCCTTCCCGCTTAGAATCTCTCTTTGTAGATGATCTTAGTTTATAATTGGCCAAGTCAACTCAGCATTTAATTACGATGAAGAACGTACAAATCTTAATGTATTCCAGAAATCACCCTATGTTGTTAATTGGTCAATGCTTTGCATAAAGGGCATTACGTGAAATCGTAGTACAGTATCGTAATTTAATTATCCCCATTTAATAATATTTTGGGATATAAGAAAGCAGATAGCAGAAAGGGAGTACTAAACATTTTGTAGTTGAACTTCCAAAGGCATCAGTAAAATTTATTTCAAATGTAATTTTTATCCCCACTGTGGTAAGATACCCTTCACTGAGGGAATTGTGTAACCTAATACTGTTGATTTTGATAATTTGCAAAAATTATCCTTACAATTGCTACCATTCCAGGCTTTCTTTTTTCTCGGTAATTACCTAGGATTGAATGATATTGTCATGTAACGAAACACGCATTATGGTTTATAATGTTTCTGTAGTTCTATCCCTAATACGATTTAAGATTAAAGTTCTCTGGTTTTGCTTATCAGAAAGAAAGCCTTCAGGGCCAAAGCTCTTTGAATCTACTCCTCTCTCCGAATCTGAGACAAGCTAGAGCACATAAAAATGCAGGAGTTCAGAGGCTTTAAGGCTTTTCATTTACAGCAGAAAACTTGTATCTAAAACCAAAAAAATCTTTTCTCCTGAGTCTTTGTTTTCATGAACAAAGATGCAAGAACAGATTGAAAACAAGCTCTTTAGAAAATTAGTTTCTGTTTTACTGCAATGGAAAGGCCAGATCTCTTATGAGTCACAATCTGTGTGGATGCTCTTTGTTCAGAGGGTCTTTGATAATTTCAGGTAAAACCAGTACATGTTTACATAATCTATCATACCATCAAAGAAAGCAACATCCACCAGAAAGATTACAATTCCTGCATACCCAGGGGCTGTGAATGTACCACATCAGGTTCTTCTCTTTCTCCAGGCTTTCACTGCCTGGACAGCAGAGGCACTTATTGTGAGAAAACCCTCCAGTACATCCTTCTCCCATGCACCACTCTGATCTCACTGTGACATGATCCTTTTCAGTCCATGTATAGGGTGGAAGGCAGATCAGAACTACACTATTTTGACTGTCAGTGAAATATCATCAGAATGATCACATGGGTGATCTGAAATCAAGATTCTGTGGTCATCAACTGCTCAGTCTTGTTTATGCTGTTTAGGGAAAGGAACAACACTGAAAGGCAGCATGCCGTTTTGGGGTGACAAAATTAAAAAATGAGTACCCCTACAAATGTTCTCTTCCTGCATCTATTCACCATCACAAAAGTAATGACTAGCTGTTTCAAACACTGAGCTTCTTTTGAAAAGTGTATTTAGAAATGGGCAGAATATAACTTTGTGTTTTAAAAATTACTAGGAATAAATTCAATTTAACATTTAAATACACTACATCTATAGTTTCTATTTTTAATACACAGTTTCAAATTTTAATATTTGGCACTCAAATTAAGACATTTTACATTCCTATTTGAAATTTATTTCCATTCTGTCTCCCCAAAAACTACACAAAGTCAACTTATTTGGGTTCCGAGGTGACACCATTTTGAATTGGAAGACACAATCAAGGAAAAGGTTGGGGTCAGGGTCTTACCTTTGGGGAATCAGCTTCTAGAGTAATTAGGAAGGGGAGCTTATGACAGAAGTGTGATACAAAACAATTAAATAGAAAATAGTTAAATCTATGGAAGCAGAGGCAAAAATTCTGTGCTTGAATTTAATTTTTTCTTATTCCTGCAGTAACTCTGAAGCACAGATAAAATATTGTGGCTTCATTTTACTGGACCAAAATTTAAAATTATTTAACTGTTTTGAGTACAAGTGAAGTAGGCAGAAAAATCAAAAGAAATGATGCAATCGTAAAATTATTTTCACCCCAAATATTATTAGATTGCATTCAGAGTACTGGGTTCTTCATACAGCTATTTCCAGAGCAGTGATGATCAATTCTTTTTCCAGAGGAAAGAACAAAAGCAAGCAGAACAAAAAAACAGCTGTTGTGCAATATCCAGGTGGAGGCTGGTGGTTCATTACACAAGCATCAGGCATGCTCAACTTCGTTTTCCACTGGAGCATAACCAAGTACCATGCAAATATTTGTGATTTTTTTTAAATAAATAGTGAATTTGTGTTTTGAGCTCATATTATTATGACTGGACATAAGAAATAAAACTGCAAAATGCTAGAAATCTTCCTAATCCCTAGCAAAATACTCTAATATTGGTTTGACACCAATATATAAAGTATAATGAAGTAAAAAAAAAAAATTAAGACCTTTTAGAAGGAAAGCTTGACTCCTTATCTTTTGCATTCTCTGAGGATATCAACAATGTCTTCCACACAGCAGTTTTTGCCATTTCATCAGAAATGTTTATTACAGATGGGTCGTCTCTAGACAAGAATAAAAGTAAATACACAATAAAACAATCAGCCATCAGTCTTTGTTACTTATTAACTCTATAAAAGTCCTTGAAAACTGATAGTGATGACAATAATTCAGTGCAATGTAAGTTAAGAAATTATGTTAAACTTCAAAAGTCCTGAACTATTACTTAAATACTCCCTTAGAACATCTTTGCACTTTTTTAGTATTTTCTTCCTCCAACAGCAATTAGTCACTGTAACATCAATAAAATATATTCCGTCAATCCCAACTAATAGACAAGAGAAAAATGAAGAAGTGTGAAATCAAATATTGCCCAAGATCTCACAGCATGATAGTGGCATAGTTGGATTAAACATGAATCCCAAAAGGTCCTAACAGTTCTCAAGGTACTTATGCTCTGAAACTCCACCTACTTTTAAAACAATCAAAAGCCTTGACAAGATAAAATATTTAAGAGATCTACTAAAAATGCCCCAGTTAAACAAACTAATCAGCCTTAAGCAGCACTTTGTAGCCATTATGCTCTTTAAGCATGTATTTATACACTTAAGAATACTAAAATCTTAAATGTTTTGAGGGGCTGCCTGTACATTATTCCTGACTTCATGGTTTACACATAGCTTGATGTCCAGTAAGCCCTCAGTAAACTTGCTGTCATGTGTTTTGGGGAACCACTTTAACAACCAGTGTCTTGACTCTTCTTTTTAGCTGTAGGACTGTAAACCTTACAGTACAGAGGGTCAGACATTGTCCAGGCAACTCTACCAATGTAAACACACTGCAGATTGATAGAGATCACACCGCAAGATAAATAAACTTACGTCTTGCTAATATAAATTAGAACAAAAAGGTATGGACAAAGCAAGGAAAAAACAGACCATTAGTAGTGTGATGAAGCAAAAGAAATAGGCTGGCACCTTTCAGATACACAGACACTGATTTGCATTAGGAGACATTATGGTAACTTTGTGTTAAAATGTAAGAGAGAAGGCCGCTCTGAGATAGTGTTCTAGGAACTCACATTAATGCAGAAGTTATTGTCACCAGGTATTTCAAATCTTTACTTAAAGAATTTCTTTCTGAAAACTGTAAATTATATTCATTCCTTATGGGCTGGTAACACATATTATTACTATCTATAACATAGATGTTCGTGCTTTTTGAGTTGTGTCAACCCTGTATTATGCCTTATCTACCCTGGACAGCTCTTGATTATCTCACATAGACAGGATTGTAATTAGAATGTTTTAAAATGTAATACTGTAAGAATCTCGTTTTTCTGCAGTGTGTTCAAAACCTTTCCTGGATCCCTGCTTGCATCAGGGTGAACGGTTTGAGCTGCTCTACATCTTCCTTTTGCACTGTGCATGTCAGAAGCCAAAGTTCATTGTGAACAGTCTGATCCTGCAGTCCTGCCCAATGGAAAACTTCCAACTAGTGGGTCTTTTTCCTAGGGACTGTGAGATCATGTGGAAAGACTAGAAAAGGGCTGACCTTGTTAGATGCTGCAGTATATGGTTCAGTTCACCTGTCTGTACCAGACAAACATCCTCCTGACATTCAGTAAGCATTAAGAATAAATATTGTGGCATGTTTATTTTATTTGTTTAATTGCAACTCACCTAAAAGAGGAAAGGTATATTTTACCTGTAATGTCCCTCTAGTGGTAACTGAACAGTCCCTTCCTCTTCCATTGCTAACATACTTTGCTCTTCCTAGAACGAAGCAATTTAGACATGAGAGAGGATATGAAATTGTGAAAAGTCAAATTTATGTACTCTAATTATCTTTCCATTTTCTATAAGTATTTCTTTGAAGTTCTTAAAGTATGACACTTCAACTCTTTTATTTCAAATAGTTGACATTTAAAACCTTCTATTTTAAAAGATATATTTTACTTAGTTCTATTTTCCAGTGCCAAATAGAGCATTGTTTTGTGACAATAAAGAAAGAGGAAAATTAGTAACACTGAGTGAACAGCTCTCTAGTGAATTTTAAATAACACTGATAACAGGATATATGCATTGATATTTACATGCAAAATTTAGGGAAGATTATTTAAGTTTGCACACACAGTTTTAATACTGATAAAGTTTTATTTCAGTGAAAGACAGTGAAACAAGACACCCAAAATTAGTTTTCACTTGAAGAGAATTAGGAGATCTATCTACCAAAATCTTTTTGTGAAATAATTACAAATTTAGAAAATCTGTCTTAGCGGAAGGGGAGAAGAATACACCACCTCTCAAGCACCATGTCCTGCCTGCAGGAACAAAGAAAAACAAGTCTCTGTCTTTCAGGCATCAACTCAAGCCTCCACAGGAGGATTCTCAATGTTCACACCCCTGTTAGGTCAGGATAACCATAGGTAGGAGGTTAACAAGTCTTGGCAGGAATGCAACCATCAAAGCCTGCTCTAAATTGTTGCAGTGTATGAGTATGAGCACAACAGAYACCCAGAGACCTCCACAGCTTTCTTTCCTTTATTAGATGGCTTTGTAACAGTTTTCACCAGTGCCTGTCTGAAAGCATGATTTGGCTCTCCCAAAGAGAGTTTATCATTTTCTGGCAGATCACCAAAGCCCCACATGCATCACACACACCGATTGTTGGTATTAGCTGCAAGAGCCAGTACAATTTTCCAAAATAGTAGAATTTAAGTCCTCTCTGCTCCAGAAATTTATTTCTTCTATGCTTTATTATTACAACTATTTCAAAAGTCATGGTATTTTTTTTCTTCAAATTGGAAAGTCCTTTGTTCATTCTCATCTTGGCAAGACTTAATTGATTAACATCAAAGTGGCTTCCAAAGGAGGTCTGTGAGGAGAAGGCATGTATCATATCCACTATAAATGTATAGAGCCCTGGAAAAACATGGCCTAAAAATATAAAAACAACTTAAGTGATGAAATTAGGATCCAATCAAGTAAGTTTCAGATCCTGTCAACTATATTTCTGAATATTCTTGTGGGTAGAATACTTCTATTTTTAAAAGCTGTGTGATAGCAACTCTCCAATTAATTCCTTAGGCTACATGTCAGAAGTTTTTTATTACTAGTTAATTTTGTCATTTCCAGGCTTCACAGCTTCATAAGTTTTTGACAGTTGAACAGTTTTAATAATAGCTCCAAATATTTAGAAATGCCAAAATATGCAAAAATAACCTCTCAAAATAGACAGTGAATGAAATAAAGTAACACCAGTAGATTTTCCCAGTTTTGTTTTCTGATGCCATCCTATCAAGCATGGAAAGGAAAGTGACATATAACCAAAACAGAAGGATAACAAGGAATTCTTTCCAATAACCAGACCCACAAAAAGAGAGCTACCTTGGTTACTTCTCGTTCCTCTGAATTGTGATGACAACAGATAGTGTGATGAAACAACTCTCTGGTCTGCTTTGATACAAGGGGGAAAACAATGACTCACATATTTTAATTTCAGCCTGGTAGTTTTACAGGCACACACTAAATAGTAAATAATCATCATGATGTTTATCACATAGGTAAAATCTTTTCCCCTAAACATATGCTATGACAGTATGCTGAATGTGTCAAGGAAATCAAAGTTATAGTTCTCCAGGTTACTGATGAGGCAGGGAGTTGTCAAAGGTCACAGAAGAATCAGTCCTAAGGGCAGAGAAATCTAGTTTCTATGTTCAAATTATTAGCTCATGTCCTATTTCTGCAAATAAACTTACTAATGGGAATCCTTGACACACACATTTCACTGGTCTCAGATCACATCTCAGGGCATCCCTAAGGATAAATTTCTGATTTATCCATTCACATTGTCTAATTTTTGCAGTACCCTTGTACCACCRAAAGTTTATGTTTCATGGGTCCTGGGCTTTTGTGAAGGTAGAAGAGCATCTTAGAGGTCATATGCACAACTTTCCCCAAAGCCTGGAAATGCCCACTGACTGCCAGGTCTACATAGCATCATCTGCATTTTCACCTCCCACTGCTGCCACAGCCTCACACTATGCCACTGTTCAAAAGTGCTGATGCAGGAAAAATGATTCCCATTTAAAATACCCCGGGACCAACACATTCTACCTACTGCTCCTGCAGTTAGTGTCTCACCATTGAGACTTGTCCCTCATTTATTTGGGCCCTGGACTGAGGCTTCCTAACAGTTGACATTGATCAGGTGGCTGATACCAGGGACAAAGGACAAGGACTTCTGTCCCTGACACAAAGTTACTTTATATCCCCACAGATTTATAGGATATTCAAACAAGCAATTCATGAAGCAGCAGCTAGATAAAAAATAGTATAAAATAGATGCAAAATTGGTTAGAAAGCTACAATCCGATCAGTATTTCACACTGTCAAAATATAGGAACATTCTAAGTGGAAATATCTAGGAATCTGTCCTGTATCAAGTTTAGAAGAAATTACCTGAAAAGCATATTCTTTGAAAGATTAGGAGTAGAGATCTGAAACAGCCAGGTGGGTGGTAATGCCCCAGGATATAAATCAGAGTCTAAGGATTTGGTTAACAGGGTTAGCAGTGTCGCTGACCTTTTCATTACAAAGTCAAAGTAAATTGTTTCTGCAGTAGCAGAAGGATAGCACAGGGTTGTGACATTGCTGAGCAGAAAGGGCACAGCCGTGTGTCCTGTGGATAGCTCAGAGGCAGCTGGGACATGCCACAGGCCTCAAATTCTGCACTTCTCAGCATCTCCAGCAGGGGCGAGACCAGCCCCAGTGCAGCACCCAAGTGCCCCAGGCATCTGAGGGCTTTCCTATAGACAGAAGTTCATCTCTGAGTGGGTCTCAGAAGCAATGCCCAGGAGCACTGTGGATAATATTTTATATGACAGTATGGCAGCCTAAGAATCTACATCCCCACCTAAGCCTATCAGATTGGTAACCTTAAAAGCAATTATGCAAAATATGACAATATTACACTTAGACACTGTTAACAAGTCTGCCTGGTGCATAGAATGTGCCTTACTTACAGAATTTTCTCTAAATGTCTGAAGGAGAAATTGCTAAATTGCTACACACAAAAAAACCTGAAACCATGACCCACCTCTTTCTCAGCATCTTCCAGTTTCTTTTTCTTGCTCTCGGGCATCAAGTCATCTAACCAACTGAGCTCCCGCTTGGTAAAAAAGAAATCCATGAGTTTTCGGACAAATACCAAAGCTAGGACCTGCAAAGATATTAATTCAAAGAATTAGGAAATTAACCAAGTAAAACTGACAATACGCTTGTAGAGGTATACTTTCAAAAGTGATCAGTTTGCAGCTGGAATTTTATTCTTTAATTTGAATAAGCCAGCAGCTGCTATTCTCTTGTTCAAATGAAGTATGGCTTGAAGCATTTAACAATCACTGAGGTCAGTAAATATCTTCTATTTTCTATTAGTGAAATGGTCAGAGAGAAATCGCTTAAGCAGAAGAACACCTTTATTTCTACCAAGACACAGAACACTAAAGCTCCTCAGTGCAATGAACAGTCTTCCTTAATAAGTGAATATTCTTTCTGTAACAGGATTGAGTACTATTTTTTAAATAAAAAATATCAAATAAATGTTAATATTTTTCTTTAAGAGACGAATTTTTCCTAAGAGAATGTAAGTTGGGATATCCACACATAGGACTCAAAATAGAGTTTAAATGTCAAATTTTTCCTTACTTAATACTTTACGAATTGTCCTTGAATCAATTGTCCTTTGATTCACAGAATCAAAGCAATATTGTAATTTCCTGCCCACAAGTATTTTTTTTCTTCAATAATAATTATCCACAAGTGAAAAGGGATTTTTGGAGGAAATAAAAAAAATTCATACCATCATAGGAAAGACAATGGCAGCTCTTGAAACCTTTATAATCCAGAGAAGCACAAGACAACTCAGCTGAATTATAGTGAAGAGATGGACTTTTCTAAGAGGAACATGCCTTAGATAAATAAAATCTGGCTGATGCTTTGCAGGCATCCAGAATAACTTTATCCTGTCAAAAAGCTGAAAGAGAAAATTTTAAAAGTTTGGATCAAAATGTGCTGTAGGATCATCTCTGCTGGCATTCACACACTGCCTAAGAGATCCTGAATATCCAAAGAACCTGGCTTGTTATTCTAAAGGCAAAAACTACATAATTTCAGCAGCACAGAAGAGACTACCTCAGTTGCAATCATGAGCCATTAATCTGTACTAGTCCAACCGTGACAAAGGACTCATCCGCTCTCCCACCGAGCCACCAGAGCAAGAACGAGAATCGTATTGTTTAAGCAAAGTTTAATGACTTGGTTAGTCATACTTCAGTTCCCTTCAACTTTAATACACATGTGTCTCCCTGGGTTGTATTGCAGATGTGCTGGGACATTGAATTCTGCTGAATTACATTCCATATAGCCATACTGCATGAAATACCCTGCTCATACTGCATTGTAGGTTACACAAAAGGAACGAGGTTACTTTAAAATGACACTGATAATCACGAACTCTTAGCATTCGGCAAAGCCAGACTTCATAGTAGTTGTGAATCAGTTGTGAACCAAACTGAATGGAAGCTGTTTGATCCTGTTGGGCATATGCACTGTCACATTGCCTTCCTAATACATCCTAAACTCGTTTTTCAACAACTGGGCTCTGCCTCCTTTAGCACATAAAAAGCTGCTCATGGAGGGACCTCTTCAGTCTTATTTCCTGTGAATGAACAACTTATTTTCTTTTACTTCACCAGACACTTCATCCCAGTTTTCTTCTCCATATTTCACTCTATTCACAAAATCAGAAACAGAAAAGAAAAAAAAAAGAAATGGCAGAAAGCTGACTGGCATGCTGCTAGGAGTTTATTGAAGAGGTTCCTATCTCTTAGACCTATTTGGCTCTATACTGACCCAAAACACTTGTGTCCTGGCACAGGGGTGATGGTGATACACCATTTCTCCCTGCATGGATAAGCAATGATATGTTCACACAGCCTTCAGCAATGTCAAGTTTTGGAAATTTTCATTGAGCATGTGCAAACTGCATTTTTTTAAAGGCTTATAATTTGGCCAGATTTGAGCAGATTTCTTTTTCACAGAAACAGCAAAAAGCACATCCTCCCACAAAAGCCATCTTATCAAATCTCAATTCCTTGTCCCAGCTTGGGGGAGGGAGATAAGGAGGGGGATGCTATCGCTTTTCCAAGTAAAGATAGCCAGATTTTAGCATGCCTTAAAACACTCCTCAATAGTGTACTTTCTCATACCCCTGTTCTGAGAAACAGCTGAACCGTATTAAATTGAAATTATTTAAACCTCAGTAAAAGCTAAACTACACTTCTGAGAATATCAACCCAAAAGATAAGAGCTAGGCAGCCAAACTACACTTCTTGGAATATCAACCCAAATTATAAGAGATAGGCAAAGTTATAAAAGACAAGTCTCTGAATAGAGACCACCAGTCAAAAAAAAAGAAAAGTTCCAGCTTTGCCTATAAATGGAGGTAAAAAATAGGCTACACACATTTAACTTGCAATCAAATATAATGAAAGAAACAATCAGACATTTTCTTTGCCTTTCATATTTGACAACCTTTTGCACAGGAACACTCATGTTTTCAACGTGTGATTGTTCTTTCTCAATCGTCTTGGAAGGTGTGTCGATGCCTCGTGGGCTGAAGGATTTGACACTGTGCCATTTAATGCTACAGTCAGCCAGGAGAAATAGTACACAAGATCCCATTACCAACCCCAACCTGAATGCTGGAATGCCTGTTTTCTGCCAGCTACTCCTACTTAAGGCTACTGCAGGAATGCTGCCCTTCCACAAGACTTGACCCTTCATCTCTGAAGTACTGTGGCTTGCATCAGTTCCCCCTCCCTGCCTGGAGTGCTTATTTGTACAGGAAAGATCGTCAAAATGTCACTTATGTTAGTTTTAGGGCAAGTTAGCCAAAAGTCTCATAAAGGCAAAGTTCGAGATCAAATGTAGCCCTGCAAAGGCCCCAACTTGGAAGCTGAAAAGGCAGCGGGCAAGGAAGTGAATGGGGAGGCAGGGGAGAGGGAAGAGCTCCTGATAACTGCATTTTTAGACTCAGACAAAATTCCCTTCATAACAAGAGAGAACAGAAAAATCAGCACCCAAAAAATTAAAAAAAAAAAAATTGGAGCACATTACCTAAAGGCAATACTCTATTTAGAGAGAATCCGTTTTTCTTTTTAAGTGAGTCACTTTGAAAAATTTAAGGTTGGCAACATTCCTTTAAGATTATACACAAAAGATAATACAATAATATAATAAGAACAGCTACATTTTTTATAGATAGTGCCATCAATAACACACTCATCATAAATCCATTTTACCTGAATTCCCTTTAGAGATGAAGCACCCATGTAAAGGAATACTCCATAAAGTACTGGCATAGGAATAAACTGCACAAACAAGCAGAGAAAGGGAAGAGCGTATTAAATACTACTTAACAATTTAAAATTCTTCTAGAAAGACATTCAAAATGGTTGAAATACAAAGTGCCATATGCCTGCATTAATCAGACAAGTTGTAAATTCAAAATCACTCAATTATAAATTAATAATGTTTCTCAGAGTATAAAGCAAAAGAAGAATCTGGCTCTGAGGTTTTTTCCTCTCATGGTCAGTTATTACAATATACTTTATTCAGTATTAATAAAATTAACAGGACTACACAAAAACATGAAAGTGCTAATATATACTTCAATTCTTTACTTAAAAGAGTGCTCAGGAGAAGATCTGAATAGTAAAGATATAAACCTCAGAAAAACCTTTACTAGATATAGTAAAGACATAAACCTCAGTCAAGAGACACAAAATACTTCTTACTACTAAAAGGAATATTTTGTGCTGTAAGCATTTAAAAAATGGGTGAATTACTTTTATGGAATTATTTTGGAAGAGACTATTTTAAATGCTCAGGTTCTCAGCATACACTGTGTAGGTAAAGGAGTAGGTCCATAGATAATTATCTGTTTAAAATACTAAATACACAGAATGCATGTTCTGTGTGTTTTCAAAGTGAAGGTTTTATGATATACTTAATAAAATACTGCTGGGAAGTAGAAGTTCTAAGGGCTTATTGCCTTCACTGTGACAATATGCAAGTCTAAATTCTGGTTTTACCAAAGCCAGTGCCAAAACTCTTACTGATTTCACAGAGGCCAGATAATTCTCTGAAAGTATTAAGTGTATATGTGGTATTCTGTATGCATGTAACTAGACACCATTTTCAGGACACCAGTGAGCTGTGTTGAGTATGCAGGAAGCATGAGATAATTTTCATGTTCATTTCCAAGAAATGAACTATAGAACTTCTCTTGCAACTGTGAAAACATTTTTAAATTACTCAGAAATCACAAAATGTTTTTAAATTTTCTAAATAAATTGTAAATTGTTATAACAAGATTGTTTCATGATAATTTGCCATGGGCCCAAAGTATTGAAAAAGTGCGATTTTTCATCTACTACAGCTCAATGGCAGAATTGCCTTTGACTTCAGTCAGGCCAGATTTTCATTACAAGGGTTTTGTTTAAAAAATGCTAGAAGTCTCTAGGCACTTTATTAAGCAAAATTAGAATCCCACTTTAGACTATCATTGTGTAACATTATGCCAGTCAGTAATGTGCCTGGAAAGAGCAATCATTAAATAACACAGTAACAACACTGAAATGCTCAGTATGTTATTCTTTAACTTTTCCTTACTTCCCCAAATTACCTTCAGAATACTTGTCAAAAAGACAGATGAACCCATAAGGACAAAAATCATGAGCCCTGTGACTCTTTGCTCCCGGATTCCAAGAAATTTTGGCTGCTCCCCTGGAGCGGAGCACTCTGATTCCAGTTTTAAGCTGTTCACGTGGGATATAGAGAGGACAGTGGCTGCAACAAACCACGGCAATCCCATAATAGAGCACACACCAAGCATCACTGCCACCATGAGTAGGTCGAGGTGGTATCCACATCCTTTCTGTTAAACAAAAGTAATGACAGGAAGAAGATATGACATCTGAATTAAGGAGAACACTCCTGGCAGGCATTCCTAATGAAGAGCTAGAGATAATTTAAAATTTGTCACTTGTAGAAAAAAAATAGCTTCCGTCTCTGTCATCCAGGTGGGGTCAGTAGTGATGACAGACTGGTTATCTAAGGAGAATTCGTACTAGTTCACAAGAAATGCTCAGTGTTACTGGACTCTTTCCAGTTAAGTGTATCATAAATCCACTTTACAGTGGGCACCAAATAGCTTTGCTGCTTATAAAATAGATACTAGTAAGACATTGGAAAATACATACATTTTCTGTTTTAACTAAATCTCTTCTGTGGATAACAGTAAGCAGAACATCCTGCTGCACTGCCACCTCTCCACTAAACTAATCTTAATAGACTCTCTATCCATTCTTACACAGGAGGTGGAAAAGTATCCATTTTTTTTATTCCCTACACAAAAATTCTTAACATTTGCAAAGTCAGTTTATGCTAGAAAGGGCCATAAAACCACACTGATACTTTTGAAGTCTTTTAAGATGGTAAGCACATGATAGTAGTACATTTTCACTAACGTACTTTCAATATCTTAGATAAGAGCAGATAGATAGAAATTCAGACAAATTAGGCTACATTAAATTAAAATATAAAATCAGATACTGTTTTACTGGTTTCCTTAGTCAAACGTAGCATCATAACATCCATAATATCCACGTGAAAAGTCACTACTAAACCTTTGATTTTGGATCACCTCCATAGCAGTCAAATACTACAGAAATTTACCAACAGCTGGATAATGCTTTGCTTTTGTAGTGCATAAAACTCTTTGGCCGAATCTTAGACAAATTTTAAAACCTCCAATTACAACCTGCACTTGAAAAGGAGAAATGATTAATGCATCAAGCGTGGTTCTATAGTTATCTGTTGCCATAACCGAGTGGGATATTTCATTTCAGTTTTAGCAAGCATCCAGGACCTCCTCACAGCTGCAAGCAGCAGCTCAAGCTATTTTCCTTTAAAAAGTCAGGTAGTTAGCCATCTCCACAAAATTTTGCAATATGGCAACAAATCCAATGTCATGGTCTGATGAAACAGTGATGTTCGTGCAAACAATGTGAATATGTTGAACCATAATTTTGCCTGTAAACCCATGCAAATGCCTTTTGACATAAAAAAAGTAACTAAACTAAACTTGGAAGGGTTTGCTACAGAGACTGCCAAAAGCTGAAATGTGCACTATCCAGAATTTGCTATGGGAAGTATAAAAAAAGAGGGGAAAACGAGTTGGAAGCAAACAAATCATTTCTTTATGAAGACAACTTTTACTTCTAAAATGGGAAGCGTCTGGGTTTATGAAAATGTAAGCCACATATCGAAATGAAAATGCCATCTTATTTGCTTACATTATTTAAAAAGGGGAAGAAGTAAAGAAAATGAAGAGAATCAACTCTAGCAACCTTCCCTCACTCCCCAAAAGTGCTTATGAGTCTTATCTCCAAGACATATCTTGACAAACTCAGAGATGTGTCAAACACAGATATTAGTTACAGGCACAATGCACTCAAAGAAAGAGTTTAATTCTAAATCCTAACAGAGACACCTTTTTTTACCTTCTGACACATTTATGAGGAATGTATCTGCTAATGCATACAGAATCCGAGAGCATTTCCTCACATTCATACATGATCTGAGGAACCTGACATATGGGAAGAAAAGGAAGCATAGCAACAGGTGATGCTACACCAGACCCCAGTAAAACTAAAACGCAGCAAGACAAGGGGGCAGCCAGGAGGACCATCTGACTCCCAGATGCCAGTGCTGAAAAAACACATTCCAAAGCTTGGCAGCAAATTCCTGCATCTGTCAAGTTAACCACATGCAATGCTATGGATTGACATGAAGAGCCAGGCTGACAAAGAGGGCAAAAAAAGAACATATCAAATGTCACAATCATCCAAGAAGAGGCAATGCAAAGTGAAGGTTGCAAATGCATTTGCTAAAGCAACTTGGGATTGGATTGCTGCTTATTAAAAGTATGTCAAAAAAAAGCCTAAGCTTGCTGCATATACATGTACAGAAACCTGCTGCTAGATTTTGCCCAACAGTTTTTCAGAGGGGTGATGTCCCTTTTTCTCTCTCCATCTGTAGGCAACTAAAGTGTTAGAGAACAGAGCAGGAAGTTGTCCTATGTTGTTTTATGAACCCATTGTGCCTCTAAGGCTCAGTTTTATTCTTCCTCCTTCTTTAAGAGAGGAAGGGCATTTAAAAAAAAAAAAAAAAAAAAAAAGGTGGGTAGAACCACAGAGAAGGATGAAGACGGGGGAAAAAAAATGCATATATTACAAAATAACCCCTGAGTAGTTTTTAAAAATCCAATCCAGTAGAACAACACCGTCAATACCTGAAGAGGCAATTAACATTATGGTACTTAAGGAGATTATTAACTTGAAGATTTTTTTTGCTTTAAGTGAATGGGTATCATATTTCTAATAAAGCATAGAAGATAGTGCTTTCTTAATTCAGAATCTGTGTTCCAAATTATGTTCATAAAGACTTCTGTAAGGCAGTGGATCACTGGCACAGGGCACAGGTACTACACAGACCAACAAAGAAAAAAGCATAACAATTTAAAGGGGTGCTACATAATATATAACAAACCAGCATACTCAAGTAGATGGAAATATAAATTTTGACTGAATACCTTTAGTTTGTGTTCTTTTCTATTGATAATGACAGCTGTGATCTGCTGGTCCATAAAGATGAGAATAGTACAAAGCAGGGCTGGAATTACAGCAGCTATCACTGTCCACCAAGGATTAGGCCCCAAAGGAGTAATAAACCAGCCACGATCATCTCTGGTGGGCTATAAAAACAGTCATGCATGGCCAGTCAGCACTGTAAGGATTATTTACATTTCAACTTCACAAGAATACATACAAAACATTACTAGGACATGATTTCATTTAAAACCAACTTATATAAGAGCACTAAAAAAAATGCTGTAGTGCCAAAACAAGAATATAAATATAGACTTATAATAAAATCATCTGGAATATTACAGACTTGGTTGTACTTCATACAGTGAACCCAAAATTTGGAAAGAAGCCTCAGAACATTACAGTAGTCTAGGATTTGGGAGATTTGAGCCTTGTTAGTCTCTGTAGAGATGACATTAGGAAGCATGAAGGGGCCTGATGGGAGAGGTTCACTTACATGATTCATAAATCAGAGAGGCTGCATAATACTTTGTGAACACAAAAATTTTAAAATAGTATCACTACTCCCTAATGAGAGTAAAAAAAAAAATAAACCCATTATAGCAGATTATTTGCAAACTAATAAGGCAGTGCAATTTATCAACAATTTACCTTAAAAGCATTTGGAACCTGAAGTTTTGGTGATGGGATCCCAATGGCATAGTCAATTAAAACCATGGACAAAATAGTGAGAAAGACAGCAAAATCGCTGACAACAGATCGTACCTATGATTATTGAGAGAAACAACAATTTTAACTAAAACATTCATGGATGATTTAAGATTTTTATTCACTGTTTTAAGACATTTTGTTCTTACAGCTAAAACCATGTTTATTCTAATACAAGTTCCTAACAGAGAAAAGATGCACTGTCTACTTCACCAGCACTTAACTGAATTTGCAATGCAGATGGAATTCATACTTACACACAGCTAAGGACAATTTTTGAATTAAAATAATGGCACGCACCTTTGTTGGGAAGTATCGGCTAGTTTTGAACTGCTTCAGTGTGGATGAGAGCGTTACTGTAGAAAAAAACAAGATGACAGACCAGAAGAGGACATCTGGAACGTAAGGGCCATGATGACCACAGGCTCGCCCAACAAACTCCCCATGAAGCTTTTTACATTCCTGTCAGGGAGAGAAAAATAGTATTGTTCTAAAAACTATCCATGCTTACATTAACATTTCCTGTCCAATTTCTTTCCTAAATTGCAAGCAGATTGTATCACTATAAATAGTAAAACAATTTTTGGATATTTATTCTTTTAAAACTTAAAACTCACTATGTTTGTATCTAGTCTGCCTGGAAAATTCTCAAAGGAATCTCTGTTTTAGCCATGTTAAATGACGAAGTCACTAAGACATACCATAAAGAAAGTCATTAATATAAAAACAGATTTATTTCAAACTCAGCAAGAATACTGATTTATTTTCTGTGTACAAATACAGATTTACACTTACTAACTCTCTCCAAGCGTGGAAAGCAAAGTTCAAAAGCCACCAAGAGAAAGGCTGCTCTTGGTGCAGCCTCAAGAACTGCTTTTTTGTTTTAACCTCACAGGCCCAGCCACTGAAGAAAAAGCTATTTAGGATATGCAGCGTTGGCCTAAAAGGAGACCAATATATTTAATACCACACGGGGGCAGCACATTCCGCGAATTGTCTTTCTCTTCAAAAAAACATCTGCTAAAATGTCGGAAAACCCAAAATATAATTTATTAAAAATTATGCGGATACAGTAGAAAGCATGTCCAGTAATTCTCCACTACCATCCTTAGCTGTCTAAAATGATAAATAGTAGCTCTAGAAACGCGAGCTACCAGCTCTGAACTGACAATCCCTTCCTTCTCCTCCCAAATCCCTCCATGCTTATTAAGAAAACCGAAATGTAGCACCCAGAATCAGCGATTCCAGGCAGCAATATCCTGCCAGATCAGGATCTTTGTGTGTCACTGGCTCATCAGACTCGCATCACAATACATGTTATGAGAAACTTTGGCTTTAAACAAAGATTGGCTTGGGGAAAAAAAAAATTGATGACTGTGAGACAAAGGAGTGCAAAACTTTTTTATACTGGTATAGCAGTAAACTTGGGATGAACTTCATCGTATGCCTCCTGAAAAGGATTTTGTCACCATCAAAATAAACGTTTTGCTCACACTTGGTTTGACTTGATAGCCAAAAATAATTATGGGTTTCTAAGATAGAATGAGAATCCAGATCTTAAGAAACTTGAAACATTTCAACCAGACACAAGAAATACATGAAGATATGAGCAGTAAAAGAGATATAATGGGGTGAGTCTGACCAAATATTTACAGACAGCAAGGTCTAATCTCTTACTGCAGTTCTCTAGAACAGAAGTTTCTTGATGATGCTTGCAAGAAATAAAGACATGAAAGTAAGAAAAAAATCAGTTATTTCTTTGACAACTATAGGGACTCATAGGAAAAGATGGTCAGTTATACTACTACCTACGTAAACTCAAGTTTTGGTAATAAGATTTCACAGAAGTTTTTAAGGGTTTTATATAATGCAGCCAGTCTTTTACATTTATAGTTAAAACAAAATCTGTTATTTTAAATCTCCTCAGCTGCAAATGTACTCTGAAAAACACTGTCAGAGATCTGAGAAAGTGAGAGGAGGAGTCTGCCCCTGCACAGATGCTCTTAGAGTGTGCTGCAATTTTGAGAATATTCATTCTGGACTGCTGGAATCCCTCAGGCCAGCAGTTCTCAACTTTCTTTCTGCTGTTGCCACACCAACAGAGTTGAGGAGCAGTCCCTGCTCAGAGCAAGCCATGGAAGCAAGACAGAGCAGCCGTGCAAGACAGTTCTTACTTAACATGAGTTCTTCTGCATTCCTGCCTTTGAAAACAAAAGAACAGTATATTCTGGAAACAGTCCACTGGATTGGCTTTTAAGTGTTCAATTTGATTATGCCTACAATTTGGTTAATTCAGTTATATCTCTTCAGTCTGTTGTCTTTGGACTCAATTCCCTTTGACTGTGTAATGAAATGATCCATTTGTGAGAAAAAGTGGTGGCCCAATCTCAAGACAACACTTTAATCAAGTTGTAAATGTCGCTTTGAAGAAGGCAAACTTGAAGTAATAAATCCTTTAAATGTAGAAAAGTGTACTGTTTAGAAACCAGTTACATATTCATGCAAGCCCTACAAACTATAGCTTTATCCCCTGCCTCCCCTGGGAAAAAAATTACAGAACTTATATGGGAAAAAATTGGTCACTCAACAGAAAATATTAAAAAACGTCTCCCCTTCCTCTTTTTTATAGCCTGAACAATTGCAACAATGTTTTAGGGGAAATAAATGCTTCTGAGTCTTTCTACACAAGGGAACTTTGGTTTTGCCATCTGGCAGAACTTAGGACAAATTCATTGTCATTTGACATGTTTGATTTAATCTCAGCCAAGCTCTTGTGCTAGTGTGTCAAGAAGGTTCCAAGGCAGGGCACAAAATGCACACACTTGCTTTAACATGTACTATCAAAGGCTGCAAAAAGCTTACAAAAGGAGATAATGCTATAAAGTCCATGTTAACTTTTGTTAGGTATAGTTTATGATTTATTTGAACAAATATGATCAGAAAAAAACTGGGGTTTTTCAATATATTTGCTGCAGTAAGAGAGACAAAATTATTTATGCCTATGCCTTTATTTATTAAGTTCCAATATTTCACTTACTGACACAGTTAGGTTCCCCCATGGCACATCAGATGCAGATATATTGTAGTCCTGCCAGTACTGTAAGGTTTTATTGCTAGGATGTTCTGGTTCCACGCAATTGCATCTGAAAAGACAAATTTTTTTTCCTTAATAATAAAAGATATATCAGATATTAATCCAAATTATCAACTTTATGATACATTGAAGTTATGCTCTACTTTGACAGCTAATTTTAGTTCAAATGAGTTCAGTAAATGCATGCTTTGAAGCAGTTTGTATTTCAGTAGCTAGTGCTATTACTAGAGTATAATTTGCTGTGAGGTGCATATGCATATATAGTACGTAACGTGACATATTCAAACCACTCTTCACATTAAGTTTTACCACCTATTTTCTTCCTTGTCTTTGATACGTCTGAGCACAGGTTGTAATGCTGAGAATGTGCCAGTCCTGTTCCACCTTCTTACACCTAACGCTTCCCTACATGGACATTAGATGCTACGTACAGTTCCAGGCTGATCCATTTCTAAAATAACAAACTGTCTGTATCCTCTTTCTTTCTTTCTCAAATGGAGAAGTGCCTTTGCATGACAAACTGCCAAACTACCCAGTCAACTGTCAGGGCTCTGACAGTGTCGGGATCACCAGCACCAAAGGCTCAGTGAACTCTGTGTCCCCTCATTTTCCTTTCCCCACAGCTGCTGTAAAAGCATGCTTTTCATTTCAAATTGTGTATTTCAACACGCAAAGTGTGACAAGGCAGTGTGGGAGGACAATACTGCAAATAGGTAATTTAAAAACAAAATTAAGTCTTTAAAGCCTCTGAAGCAACTGTGGGAGGCTTTTTCTTTGACAAAGCCTTCAAAATATCCAGGGTATTCCATAGGATCCAAGATGTCAAGTGTGCTTTGCAATACTTTAAATTAATCCTACTTTAATAATCTATAGCACCATCTAGCCTGCTAGTATTTTAATGTGCTTATGACTTTAAATAAATTGTGTACTCTCTGATAAAGTTTTCAGGAGTAGCTGGGGACAGGATAACATCTGACTATTGCGTGCAGAGTCACTGAGCATAAATTGCATTACTGCTGTAGCAGAATATCAGTTTATTCACTTACCTACACCATCTATTTTCTATGTGGCTGTTTATCTTTCCACAAAACGACAATACTCATCTAGACTTGTATGGTTTTCTATATAAGAAAGTCTACCATCTACATTGTGAGGACAGAACACTGACATTCTATTTCAATTACAATACTATACATGTGACAACAGCTGCATTTAATATCTAGATAGAGAAAGATGCAGGTTGTCTTTCAGCAATTCCTTGCTTTTATTTTAAATGCAGCTATTTACGAAAGAAAGATAAAACCCTTACAGCCCATGAACAAAAAGCAAAACAAAAAGCAACTGCATTCAGAGAAGTAGAGGGCCTGAGCCAAAAGTCTTTGACTGGATCTTTCAAACATATTTAATACGCTTTGGATCAGGCCCTAGGTGCACAATGAATGCGTGTTCAATGCGTAGTTCGAAGTATTACAAAATGGGTTAAATGAAGCACATCACTACTAGTGAGCTACAGTAGCAGAATAAAGCCAACAAACGGAATGGCTACATCATGTATCGCCAGGGAGTATTGGATGTTCATGCAACAATACAGAGGTGGCTGTGTCAGGTTACTGCTGTTCTCTGTGAGCACAGGAGCTCCTTGGCCCCTGGTGTCCATCGCCGATCGCAGACTGGCCAGACGCCGGGCGATGGCCCCCTGGGGTTTGATTACAGCAGGCCACGGCGACATGGGCTGCTCACTCAGTCACTTCCTCACTAGAAGGGAAGACTGTGCCTGTCGCCAGCACTACATGGTACAGCTACACTTGCTGCAAACTGCAAAATCACATTTAAAGGTTAGAGGAGCCAAAATTTCTATTTCCTTAGAAACGTGACAATTGAAGCTATAGCTTAATATAGCTCAAGTAATTCACCTTCAGATGAGATCACCTGTTTATTTCTACAGCAATATCGTTTTCCTCCTGCACAGCATTCCAGTCTGGTCTTTACCAAGTTTCACAGGCATTTAGCAATGGCAGAGTCATCATCAGCAAATAAGTGACTTGTGCAAACTCCACCCACACAGACCAAAATCACCCTGTACACTGCTTCTGTCACTGAATGGGTGCAGAATTAGGCCCTAACTGTAGAGATCAGGTCCTGCCTTCTACCCAGAAGACCATTCAAGCAATGATCTCAGTGTTTTGATATATATAACTTTACATTGCTTTCAATATTGTATGTGTTTTGGCAACACTGACATTTTGATGTGAGATTGTATCATGGTATTACTGTCTTCCAGCATCACACTAATTGCTTAACATTATAGAACTGTGAGATAGCAAAACACTCCCTGTCCATCCCAGAAAACACAACTGAAGGTATCATTCAGTGCCAAAACATAAAAACATTATCTACTAAAATGTGTCATTTCATAACAGATGTAATTGCTTCAATGATAACTATTTCCCAACATAACTGACCTGCAAGGAAAAACTCATACTAATGAAATAAGGCTTTCTACTTTAATCTTTTTAATATTTTAGTCTCTTTCATTGCCACTTTTAGTTTGAGAGGTGTTGGGAGAAAAAGTAAAATACACTGAATAGTTAACACTAACACATCCTTCTATTTTCCTGATAAAATATTACTGAGAAGGCTGGAATAAGCAAAAATGTGTTTCCTTTTGGGGGTTCAAATGCTCTTAAGTATTTGAAAAGTTGTTTCAAGTGCTAAGCACTTGTCCACTGCAAGACATCTACGTGGAGTTTATGCTGTTACCAAATAAGCAAGAAACTACACAAACACCTATAATTTCTAAGCACCATATTCAGCTTCAAATACAGTACCAACTTAGCAATATACTCTTGTGTCTTTTAGTGATAAGTCAGCAATCATCTTCCTTATGCTAAAAGATTCAGAAGGATTCTTTTGAGTCTCTGTCATTGTGGCTGGAATACAGGCAGGGAAGAATCTGACACTGGTTGTGGTAGCAAAAGCATAGGTGTCACTATGAGGGGGGGAGAATCTTTGCTCCCAATCTCAACACATCCATTTCATCACACTGATGACAGAAATAATTCATTTTGTATGTTTACACTTTTGGATACTGCAAGACGTTCTAATCTCCTGGTAGCAATTCAGAGGTTTAAACATGGGTGCCTGTGTACTCCATGGTATCTGTCAGAGCCATGATGAGTTGGCACATATGAGAGGGTTTGTGGTGACTCATGCCTTTGTTTTCAAGGCAGCTGGAGGCTGAGAGATCTAAAATGGCACTAGATAACTAGTCACAGGTCCCTACCTGTATTTAAAATGTTCGTTTTTTGCAGCTAGGCAGAAATCAGTGGAGCTTGCTTTCTTTTAGGGTATTTAAAAATCTAATACAGCCTAATAAAAAGTGGATTATAAATCTGAGGTAGATTTAATAAACCATTTCAGACAACTGCAGAACTGTTGTAAGATTAGAACTGACAAAATGAGAAAGTAACAAAAAATACAGCCTGAACCTACTAGCTAGAAACAACAACCAGAGCAAGGAGTCTTTACTGCCTTTACATCTTCCACAGTGCTCAAGAAATCTCTGGCAAATCAAGATGGGGAACAAAGGCAGATTAGAAGTAATAAATTTTAGGACTGGATGACAAATTGGTATCCCCTGGAGCCTGCACCTCTCTCCCTTTTATAGGAGGATCAAAATTTCAGCTAAATCTTCAGCACCAATCCAACCGTAACAGTACAGGCAGTATAAGGTGACTCCCCTCCTCCCTTCTTTGTTCTCCCAAACTCCCCACAATTTCTTAGCTCTTTTAGGTTTTGGTTCATAAGTCTCAATTTTGTTCATTTCATTAACTGGAGGCAGCCATCATAACTTCACTGTGTGCATCATCTTGTCCTGCTTTCAGAGAACAGAGCTGGGATCTGACAACAGCAATTCCAGGAAATCTCAGAAGACTAGCAGTGTTTTTTGTTGCACAAAAGGAACAGTTATTCCTATCCTTAATAGCACCAGAGATTGTCTGTATGATCAGTCTTTCTTTGGACTATGGGGAAGGGCATATTGGTTAGCAAATTCAAAACCTGTCACTTTATATGTAAAGTTGGGGAATATTTTTCCCCTCCTTTGTAGATCAGCAATAAAACAAATATTGTGGCTGCTCAACAACTACTCAGGTGAAAGCTTCTCTACTAAAACCACCTTCACCCTGACTGTAACTGTCTGTTCACTGCGAAGCAAGAGACTTACTACCTACATTTATTTGTTCAATTCAAATTAACCTCAGTCTAGTCCTTTCAATCCTTCCAATTTCCACCTCTTACCCCTGGCTCTTCAGGTTGCTTCTTGACCATTTTCTTCTCTTTATTCTGTCAAGATCGCACTGCTCCCCACACAGACTTTAAACATGCAGCATGGTGCCAGTCCAGCTTCAAAAAAGAGCCTCAGACTGTTTTTGTGAGTAAATAAAACACACTTAAATGGTGCAGCTCCCTTTGAAAGGCCCATGGCCATTCATCCATAGGCAGTTGCCATTTTTCAGGAAGCTGTTTTCAAGACTAGGAGGCATTTACTACTGACAATTTTATACAATTCCAAAGGCACTGGTTTGGATCTCTTATTTTTCCAGCATTTACATATTGTAAGCTACACCTATTTATACTAGATAAGGATCTGATGTATAAAAGATGCAACTGTAGCTTCTTCCTGATTAGTCAAGATACCGTTTCCCCCTCCTAGAAATGCAAAATGCCTTTCTGGCTCACTAAAGATATCCTGAGAATGAGATTTGCTCAATATGAATATTTATAATATTTTAAAAACTACAGGCAAGTATGACAAATAAGTTGCAAAATGTGCTTGTTTAAACAATATGTCTCATTGAACACCAGAGCACATATTTGGTAATATGAGTAGGAAGGTTTTCCCCTAACAGAGAGGACGCTCTGTGAGAGTGCTGTGCACTGATCACATAACACAGAGTAAGATGATGGTATGAAATAGAAGATAACATCACCAAGTTTGTTTTTAAAGTAAGGTATTAGAAGATATGTGTACGTATTCTTTATGTTGCATTTACAAGGCTGAAGGAAAGTATATCAATAGCAGAATGCTATGCATATTTAGGTTGTTTCCAAATACACCATTTTCATGTGAATTATAGGCGTTCACAGAGTCCTTCTGTTTGTCTAACAACTGCTATGGGAAGAGGACAACAACAATATCATAAATGATGTCTTCTCTGCAGTCTCATACCTACAACACCTGTATATCCCTGGCATTATATTCACCATATTCCTTCTCGTGCCAACATTTATAACAACTAAATCAGTCTCAGCGGAGAAAAGACTGGAAACAAAATAATTAATAGTGATGGAAAATGGACTTGTCAGTTAAGTTCTATTCTCAGTATCATGAAATCCTTTCACAGCACAGCTGTCATGGCAAGACAAGATTTTTTTCTTCATTTATTCATGAGATCTGCCATCCTGAATTACGACCACTAAGTTATGTAGCCCATCTCTGACAGTCACGAACATCAGCAGGCAACCACATATATTCTCTAAGGTTGCAAGTCTGTATAGTTTAGTTGGTGAAGTTTGGGAGGAAAATAGAAAAGCCTAATAAAGTACCTAAACAATGCACTCAGCAGCACAATAATTTCACAGAGAGAGAAAAAAAGATAAATCTGAGGAAGGGAACTGATGTTAGGCTGAAGGAATCTCAAAGAATCAAGTTCCTTTGGACAGCATATCAAGAGGGGAATGGTGTTTTATCAAGAGGAAAGCCTAGAAAACAGATTTATAATCCTGTCATAGCTTTGTTAACCTTAAAGGTTGGTCTTTATTAGCTATGTGGTGCAATATGCAGTCCATGCATTCTTAGCAGCACTATGGTGGGTAAGTGCCATACACAGAAGTTCATRTGCAGAAAACTGGTGTAACTATGTGGGATATTGACAATTCACCTGAAAGCTTTCACTGAGACATATTCCTAGGGTGTCATTCCACCCTGCTTCCAAAGTTAAAAAAGCATGCACCTGAGGAGAGGAGATTCAGTATAATGCTGGTACAGAAACAAGATACTGCAATACATCACAATGCTATATGGTCAGCTTAAGTTTCAGTTGTTCAGGTGTAGTGCATCAATACACATAAAGGTACTGTAACAAAACCACTCAAGAATTTTATGTAAGCTTTCCTAGACTTTGAAGGCATTGTGAGGACCAGCTATCAACCACAAACTGAATGCTGTGGAGAATTGCTTAACAAGGAGATCTGTTTCCAAAGTGGAAGAGCTGAGTAGTAGGAAAAAATAAAGCAAGGTGGGCACTCTCTGGGTTTAAGTGGGGGAGAAAGAGACAAATGAGTCAATTGGGTTGGGCAGGCACAGAGAAGTCCTAGAATAAACAGAATAAAGAAAATAACGTCTGGATTCCAAGGTTAAGAAGCAAAGCAAGAAGGTTTGGGAAGCAAAGGGAACCAAACTCAATGATGGCAGTTGCATGGCCATGGGAAGATGAGGGATATTCTTAGGGAAAGACACACAGGGTATGGCACAGTTACTTAAGTGTAAGAAAAAAACTATGAAGAAGGAGAAAAGAACATCTATATTCATATCTAAGTTCAAAGAAATCATTACAGGAATTGGAATTCAATTACATGCCTGGGATCATAATAAGCAATTCTATGCTTATCATCACTGACTCTTCTCATTCTACCTACAGCTTAAGGGATACAGGGTATAAATCAATCTAAATTGCACTCAATAACGATGTATTTAGATTAAGTTATATAGATAATGAAAGATTTAAAACTTGCTTGTGCAAACAGTGGTGTGCACAAAACTAATCTTCACAATGCCTTCTAGAAGCAATGGTTTCTATAGCCTGAAATGATACTGAGATTGACATGATCTTGGCTCCCTAATTACATCAGAGTGGGATTTTCTACTCCTAATGCTTAAGTGCATGTCAATACCAAGACAGATTGCAATATGCATATTACTATGCCAAGAAATCACTTTAAAATTATTCAATGTAATCTGTTAATAATTGAGTAACTTCTGGTAAAGAATTATTAAAACAACATGAATTTATCACTTTGAAAAAAGAATTAATAAAAACCAAAAAGGTATATAAAGTCCCAGGATCTCAGCAACCTTACGCTGAGAAATAACTGATCTTCTGTATTCTAAGATAACTATCTTTAAATGCTTGTATTTTAAAGAATACTGGATTGCTTTCTAAATCACATTCCTTTCATCCACAATGCTTATTCTGTTTTCCTTTTAGAAACATGGGTTTTATCCACTCCAATGTGGGGTTCTCCTTTCCTAGCAAAAATAACATTCTAATATTTAATATACACATTAAAACTGATGGGCATCAGTGTTCCAGACAGGATTCACTAACTGGAGATATATCTGCTACAGGGGTAGGAAAAAAACAGGAGGAGGAGAGTGCAGAAATAAGAGAGTTGCTATGCCAACCTACAAATGCTAATGGCATGACAAATACAAAAAGGTCACATAAAAAAATAGAAAGAAAAGCTCTGATCAAAAAATGTGTATTTAATTTCATAAACAATGTAGCTACTCTATTAAAATCCTTCAAAACAATTCAGTTTAAAAATAAAAAAATGCAGCACAGCACCACACTGAAAATCAGGTTGTCTTTGTCCTTCTTTTGATTTAGCTCTTAAATGCCTTATTCTTCATCATTCATATCAAAAAGATGGTGTTTTAAGTTACATACAAAAGCCAAATGAATTTGCCCGCAAGTAGATCACCTAAAGATTAGGGCCACTATTCAAACAAAGAGTAACAAATAAAATTTTAAAAATTGGTTAAAAGTGCATTATATCTAGTTTTACATTAATTAATCATGCAACAAGATATTTTTATCTTTTTGAGGTAGAATTCTGTACCAAGCTCAAAATACCTATCTTTTACTTAAAATGGTAAAATGCTAAATACAATTTTTACAGAAATCTTTCAGGAGGACTTTCAGCCAATTTTCAAATATTTGTGTGTGCTTGATTAAAAAGAAAAAAAAAATCCCAGCTGTTCTGAATGTTCTTTCTATAGTCTTCTCAGGTTTGTTATGGCAGATATTAGTAATGACTCCTGTACTCTCAAGTGTAAGAGACACATGCTGTGCATACAGTTCTTTATATCAAACTCCTGCAACAGAGACCGTTTATGACAGAATTCAAACCCACTAAAAATACAGAATGGGTTTTCTTTCTCACTTGAAATATGGTTTCAATCTGGTTGAAATACCAACCATTTAAAATTACTATTTTCTTTGTCTTTCTAGTACTCCAAAGAGAGCACTAACAGCATGCCAATGTCTTTTCCTGGGTCAAACTCATGTCTGCACCAGGGCAAAGGAACAGTATTGGAATGTAGACAGACTACCTATGGACATCAGAGAATGCTGAGAAAGGCCATGGGAGAAAAGAGGAGGGCTGGGCCGCTGCATACACTGAAAATTTCAAATATATACAGTGTTTTGACCAATTTATCATCAACTTTTTCAGTGGGCAACAGGCAGAATACAGAAAATACAGACATTTTACAGTATAACCTGAATTTTCTGGCACAGAATTGCAGATCCAAGATAAAGTTTTACATAAGCTTTGGTTGAGCATTCAAAGAGAAATGAGTTGCTCAACCGTTTGAAGTTCACCCATGGCTAATTAAAGACCTGCCAAGGCTTTACTAACAATTAAAAACTTGTCTTTAAAATCCCCAAAGAGGAAAATGCAAACAGCTGTTTTAATTAGCAAAACAGCAGATACTAATTAGCTTCTGTAACAGAGTATGCTGGTCCTTTAAGGACAGGACCAGTTTCAGCCCAAGTTTGTTACCCATTTAAACTACAAGTAGAAGGACTGGAATCAGATGCTGCAGATAAAGCTTCTAATTCCTTGTGAAATCAATCTTCCCCAGCTTCAAGTACACAAATGAGAGATTTTTATTTCATTATTCATCGTTTAGTTTCTTATCCTTCTGAAACTGAGTCGAGTACAGACATTTGACCACAGACTGAGGGTTACCTGAAATGTCTTGTGATGATCCCATGGGGATGGTAATTGTGACACCTCATCTTCTGGGCAAAAGGCCACTGCATCTGGTCAGAGTAAGACTAATATGTGCATATTTGCACAGGAAACCCATGGAGTTCAGGTTGCATCAAGTCTGCTGTGAAAACACTGGTCATTTGGGCAGCTAATGTAGAGTTACAACTGAGCACATCTTTCAGTTCTCCCAATCTTTTGGGACTGGTTCTGAATAATTAAGAAAAACTCAGATGAAGGAGAAAGGAATGGAGAGAACAGAAGAGGCTAGAATTACCCTTTTGCTCTTTTCAGAGCACAGATCCTTGGAGTCAGCAGATACGCTCTTACAAGATAATCAATACGCATCGATTGTCAATACACCGCCATTTCCAACAATCAGTTTTAAAGTTACAAAAGTGTAAGTCACATCCCAGAAGAGCTACAATGCCTACAAATATGTCTACAGGTAAACCTTTTGCTATTAGTGGGGTCAGTTGCTATGGACATGATTGATAATAAACAGGATATTGCTGCAAGTAGAAGATACAGTATAAATGCCAGATGTGAGACGTAGTAGAAGAGTTTAAAAGTCAATCTTTTTGTACTATCTAGACAGCGTGAAAGAATAACTGAGAATATAGGTATGAAATAATAAACTCATAAATAACTACAAAAACACTACAGCAAATAAGTTTGAAATCAGCACTATCAAATAATTTTGATACATGTGTTTGAAAACACCAAACAGTGGTCAAATCTTTATTCCAAACATCTGGAAGACACTTGTCCTTCAGGAATTGTGTCCAAAAAATCTAAAACTGTTGTGCTGGTATGCCAACACTGTAGGCCAGGACAGATCAATAGGTGTAACTGGAGGCTGCTCTTTTGCCACTCTGTGTGCTCTGCACATTCTACATTCACTGAAGACAGTTACCAAGAGCAGGCAGCAAGTAAACACCACCCTTCAAAAATCAGTTTGGAATTCTGATTATTGAATGGAATTCTAACTAAAACTAAGAATATTTATTTGTAAACACAAGGGCTATGATGATAAAACATTTTCACAAAATATAGACATAACTATGACTGTACCCCTCTATGAGCAGGGTTGTTAAACTTATTTCTCTGAAATCTCAAGCAATATCATGGGATTCAGCTAACCACAAATACAGTTACCCAGGAGTCCATATTTCTACTTGTGTTTATTTACATATTTTACATTACATATTTTAACATCTCAGCTCTACCTGCTAAAAGGTTTCTGAATAACTTTTTGTCTTTGAATAGTATTTCAACATCTGGTTTTCAAAACCATGGGAGAACATCATATTCTCTTTCCCTTTGAGATGACTGCTTTGAAGAGGTAAAGCAAAAAAATCCACAAAGACTGTTTTCAGAGTAAAATACCTACTTCACAGAAGCTGAGTAAAGTTAAATAAGACAATATAATCTTGACTGCATGCATGGTCTATTCTAGATGTGTATTGCTTTCTCTTCAAATTAATATTCCTTTGTCTACTGATGAAACTATTAGAGAGGAATAATATTATTTTCAGCATGATGAGAGTATGTCACAGCAGACCTATAGTTTCTCTAATTTAACTTGTTCTGTGTATTAAGGTATATAATGTACATTCAGATTCAGGATTTGCTAACTATTTTTCTAGTGATAATATACACAAAGCTCAAGTGTTTTCTCTGTTGCTGTGTTCTGTTTTTCCCAGCTTAAAATGCAAATGAGACATTTGGTTGAGACACTCCTGTTTTTCCAGTGAACAGAAGATGTGGCACTGTTCAAGCACTGTTCCTTTAGGGCCCCACCCTGCTCATGCAGAGGGTCCAAATGGGTTCAGTGAAATAATAAAGACATTTCTGGAGAGGGATTTTCATTGAAAATGGTTTTTAATGACATTTTAGTTGCTGATGTGACCAAGCTTAACTGGCCTCAGAACAGACTAGGATCTTGTCCTTTACTAGAACAATATTTTTGTTCTCATATCACGAAAACAGCTCTATGAGGTTTTACTTCTAAATGAAACAATATTGATAAGAGCAAGTCACTTTTTTATTCCCCAAGTAGATTGGTACCTGTCTAAACTTCACAATAAAGTAAAGCTGTTTAAATGGAGTTAGATTAAAAATCTTGTTACTAAGAACAAATTGATTATGAGCCACTGAGATGCACCTAACAATTCCAAACCACTTCAGTTCTTGGAGCTTGTACCTTAAATGCCAGAGAGATTAAAATAAAGGAGGTACATTAACCTATAACCGTTTTAGATAGGTGAATATTTCAATTTGGAGGAAAAAAAAAAAACCCACACCAAACCAAAAACCAGACAAATATGATATACAAACATTTACCTGAACATCCTGTTGCCAGTAAAAGACTATAAATCACCAGTAAAAGTTTACAGGAAGAGACCATCAGTTAAGCTTCATTAAATAAAAATGAATAGAGACCTAAAACCAAGGTACCTTTAAGTCCTATTTTTAATTCTAGGACTTCCAAGTTGAAAATGTGAAAGCTTTTCCAAACTTCAAGACAACATAATTTTCACTTATCTTAAGCATTCTTTACTTATCTTTACTTATCTGTACACATTCTGCCAGTAACTACTACTTCCATAAGACAGCATAATGGCTAAATAGCTTCCACATGTTAAGTTTGCAACTACTGCAAACTTCTCCTGCTGTGCTCCTCACAGAAAAAACAATCTGTGCAAAAAAAAAAAAAAAAACCACACAAAAAACACCACCAAAACCCTAACAGTTTAACAGAAGAAATCTTACTTACGAGTACTTTGTCAGCAGATCCAAATTATTATGCATGTTGATTGGATACGTCTCACTGAGATGAAACAGCTTCTCTAAGGCCTCATAAATGAAAATGATGCAGATAAGAGAAGCAAAAGCTTCTTCAGTAAACCGGGTAATATAGCAGACTAGGGAGCTTGCATCAGTTGCAACAAGGATGATGCACAAGATTGCAGTCCACAGCCCAATGCTGGCTCTCAGAGAAAGGTATGACAACCCATACTCTCTAAAAACAAAAAAAAAATTAAACACAGTTAACCTTTTGTCCAGCCACAGTGAATGGAGACACGGCAGTTCCAAAATTTCCTTTCTGGGGACAGTCTGAATCAGAAATTATATACTTACTGTGAACTGAAGATACTATCAAGCCACCTCCTGACCAGAGCTCTTCTCCCAATTAACAGGACACAAAGACCTCTATCTCTACTGAAGTGATCACAGGAGCAGCTCTGACAGTAGTCACACACATCATGAAATGTATAAGGTCCACTCACTCTATCCTGTATCCTGCTCTGTGAACAGCCAACACCTGTCAATTCCTTTCTAAGCTGTGAAAGAGTAGCTATAACAACTTCCATCAAAATTCTGTATGCTGATTGCATATGATAATAGAGCTCCAAACACACCGGGTGACGTTGTCACAGTGAACTGAAAGGTCTCCCTGAAGGTGCTAGAAAATTTATTTGAGTGCTAAGTGGGGTTTCCTACTCTATGTTGTTCAGGAGTTTCAGGAGATTCTGGTGCAGAAGTCCCTGTCACAGCAATGAGGCAGAAAAGCAGATAGGATTGCAGAGAAGCATGATGGCTTCCAAGATGGAGACATAATTTTTACCCACACTGTGGCAGAGGTATGTCATGTACAGCACATTAACAAGACTGTGAGCATAGGTTCTTCTGGCATGACACTTCACCCCCTCTCTGTTCAGGCGAGGGAATGGCATGGTCTACATTAGTGACTATTGAAAGATGGCACCACTTCCACTGCACTTACTTCCTTGGTGAGAGGTAACACCTTTTGAGTTAGGGATGAGATAGATCACTGATTTAAATGTATTGCCTCAGAGTAGAGAATGATAAAATTAAAAAAAAAAAAAAACACCACCACAAACATCCTGAAACTGTCATTCCCTTCGAAATAGCTGGCGGAAGGGGGGAAAGGAGGAAGGAGAGTTTAAAACAAACAAAAGCCCAAAATTTAAAAAAATTAACCTTTCTGTATTACCAGGTGACTGCATAATTTTTGGATTCTAAAAGCCTAAGCAGTCAAAATAAATTGTTGCCTTTATCCTGTTGCAGCTTTGGGATCAGTGTCTCAACTTTTGCCTGACAACACATGAAGGATGACAAATATCATGATCTTCACTTACTTGCAAAATTTGAATAAGATCTTCTCAAACACTAAAACTGGTCCAGTGCTGCCAAGTATAGTGAGAGGCTGTCCACCAAAAAGCGAGTAGGCAATTCCAGTCATGGATGCTCCAAACAGCGATTCTATTGCACTCTGAATATGATACAGAGAAGTGTCCATAAATTTTCAAACAGGTTCTTTTTGCAATGTCTTAGTCTCTAGCCTTCTAAACATTGAAACACCAATATTTAAAGGTGATTCATGCAACAGTAAGGAAATACTAACCACAAAACTAGGAATATAAGTTTGTTTTAAAAGTTCAGATTTAACACATACTATACGACCTTCAGTTGCTTCTCCCAGCAGACCACCAAATGTGATGACAGGAGACATGCAAGCACAGTAGAGAAACAAAAATGATGCCAGACACTGCAGACTGAGAGCATCCCTGAAGTCACTCCAGAAGAAGGGAGCTTTTCTTTTGATATCTAAAATTAATCCTCCAAAAAATCTAAAGAAAACATACAAGAGCTCAAATTAATTAAGGTGGCACACCAAACTTTCTTCTACAGTATTGCTTCAACCATACTGCAAGAAAGCTACTGTTCCTTGATGAAATGATGCACACTCTCATATTTCATCCTTCATAGAAAAAAAAGCTTGTGGGAAGCTTGTCTTGGTAACTTCAACCAGGAAATTATTGTGGTTTTAAAACAAACTAGTTTCCATGTCTCTTTTATAAATCTTCATCTAATCATGCAGAGACAAAAGTTCAGAACAGTTGCTTGCTCCCATTCACTAAACCAAATTGTTTATTACATGAAATAATTCTTTACATTTGTTTAATCAGAGTGCTCATTTGCCCACACATATAGAGCTTCACATTCTTTATTTGAGAACCTGTTCCTAAATACACTTGATGATAGAAATGAATGTACACTACCATTTTCCAAGGACAAGAATRGTCATCTTTTGTCATTTACACTATGTCAAATATAATCAAATATTTAGGAACAGATGCTTCCTTACAATACAGCACACAGCTAAAGAAAATAACTCCACAATGCTCTCTTTCTTCTCACAGGCACACAATCTATCAGATGCTGCTGACGTAAAGAGGAAGATGCAGTGCCACTACCTCCTAAATATTAAAACAATCCTTCAAGCTGTCAATTAACAGGTTCACTGGTGAGAGAACAGCTAATAGCCAGACTGGCCATCATCTCTTTTACCCCAGTGTACACCAGCTCTGCAGATGAATCTTTAGTTTCACGCAGGTAGGAACAATATTCAAAAATCAAAAGGCAGCAAGGTAAAAGAAATGTCTATTGCCCATCTACACTGCACTAAGGCAACCACTGACAGCTGATGCACTTACACCACACCATATTAGATGACAGAAAATAAGTATTCTCTGGGGCAAATTCTTCATTCTGATGTATATTGCAACCACCAGGGTAACCACAGCCTCATGTACCAGAACGTATCATGGCTTCCTGAGGTAAAAAAGAAATGCTAGAGCTGCACAACCCAGAAACTTCAAAATAGCTGTAAGCACTCATAATATACGGCACAACACTATTCCAAATTTTCCTTCATGCTGTACAAAACCAAGAAACATAATCAAGTTTAAGAGAGGTCTGGCCTTTGTAAATAACAGAGAAAGGAGCTTGCAATAAATACAATGTGAAAACTCAAACCCCCCTGCCCTCTCCCCGTCTCTGCAAGCTAGCATGCATTGTCCTTTTCAGCTATGTGGTGTACGCACATCAGGATAAATGTCTGAAAGAAATCATGTGCCAAGACACTTCTGAGAGAGAACCAGACCATTGTGATTCCTTGTGAACATCACTTTGAACACTTTTTTTTGCATCACTTTGAACACTTAAGATTTTGCATGTATTTGCACTAACTTTCCAGTGCGTTGCAGTTCTGGTCCAGAGTGTCCCCCAGGATGTTCTGCTTCCCCATGGGCTGCAGTTCCATTTGGCACTCCTGGGATCTTACGCTTCTCCTACCAGAAGGAAAAGATACTTCTCAAGGGTCTTAGCATCAAAACATAATTTTAGTAGGAAAAAAACCAAAACAAACCAGGCTTTGAGAGTTAAAAGCTTAAACATATACATTTTATTTTAAGATTCATCAACATAACCTCTCCATAAGCTGTAGAGGATTTCTATTGCCAGACAGTTAATAGCAGAAAGAATTGTGATTCTGTAAAATTTAAAGAATTCATCACAAAAAATCTTGTATCAGAGAACATTTTGAAGAGTAGTAAGCTTTGACCAGTTCTTGCAATAACCTTAGAACAAAAGCAAACCATGGCTATTTGGAATAATCAAAGATGCGCACGACCACTTATCTCTGAATTTAATATCTTTAGTTTACAAACTGTCTGTCTTTATTCAGGAGAGAACTAGTATTGAACTAAACCAAATGTTGTTACTCTACTGTATGCTTACAAGTCAAGGCTTCTCTCAAAGAAAATTAACCTAAAATAAAAAGAGCATGCAAAATATAGTGACTCTGCTCAATGCTAAATTGATGGGACTTAAATATACATAGCAAAAATTCATCAAAACTTTTTAAAGTGTCTGAATTTTACACTGTACAAACCTGAGAGGGAACATTTTTAGGTGGTTCTATTCGAATTGTTGGGTCCCACTCTCCAGGAGGGAGAACAGTAACCTGATCAAGAAATTCATCAATTCCAGACACCAAGTCATTGCGATCTTTTGCTTTGTAAGCAACATCATGGAATACCTGTGAAAAATCGAGAAGTGTATGTGAGAGGAAAAAGAGATGGAAAAAGGAACTCTCTCTAACATTTTCCACAACAGCCCCTTTTCTCTAAAATAGAAAGCACTTTGTAAAGTTCCCATTAAAGAAACAATCTCAGTTTCAACTGAAGGTAGTTTCTGGTACATAGTTCTCATAGAAATTCCAGCTGCTACAGAATAACATCCTTATGACTGCTAAATATTCTAGAGATATTACAGCTTAAACACAATTATATCCAGTGGAAAGTAACTGTGTAAAATGGAATCTTCTTGGTGAAGATATCTTAGCTTGTGAATATTGTTTCTCATTTTATCATCTCCTTACAGCAGAATCTGGGCTGCTACAGGATCACGAAATGAACTAGAATGCTCTTTGTCATCACCAGAATTATTACCCACATTTCATCTGGAGGATTGGAGATTCCCTAGTACACCTCTTCAGTTAGTACAAAATGACTAAATGCAAGCCATGAATAAAAATACCTCATCTGTCATTAGTGTTGCAATTGATCTTCCAATCTCATGGTACTGTTGCCCTTTACCCAGCGGTCCAAGAAGAATAAACAAAAATCTGCAAATAAAAGGTRAATTTAAAAAAATTGTAAAGGATAGATGGTTCAAATTAACTATAAATACTACAGAAATACTTATCTAAAAAGTGGACTAGAAGAATCTCTAAGATAAACACTATATATAATCTCCTTCAAGATCCTCACACATGCATTTAAACATGAAGCTCTGCTTAGAAAAAAAAATGTGAAAATAACTTCCAAAAATATATCATAAGCTTAACAGTCAGTCTTGATTGAGACTACCAAAACCTCCTTACATAACAAACCTTAACTTACATAATAAATGCAATCAATTATAATCTAGGTACAGAACACATTAATTTATTTAATTCTGTTAATTCAACAGAATGGTTATGGTTACATAAATTATTGCAATATCGGAGAAGTTAAATCACCCCAAATAAAAATAATTTTTAAATTGTTTTTACTCCCTTAAGGCTCTGGACAGTCTACCCGAGGCTGCAGGCAAGTAAGGTTCTATAAAATGCAGAGGATTGGTTCAAATGAAATAACTGAAATTTGCAGTTTTGCTAAAATGCAAAAGACAATATTTTGACATACATTACTAAAATTTTTTTAAGTACACATTTCTGCAGAAATTCTTAATTGTTCTAATTTTAAAATATTTATTTTTCTTTTGTCCAAAAATCAAGAAATCTGTTCTTTTCCTTTTGCTGTTTTTTTTTGTTGGTTTTTTTTTTCTTGTGGGAATTTGGGGGAGGTTACAGGGAAAGGTTTCAGAGGTTTTTTTCCCAGAGCCAATTCAGTCCCTCAATGTTCCTTATACACAAACAAAAATTAGAGAACATTTAAAAAGTCATATCCAAAGTAACTACAAAGTACAACTCAAAGAAAATTCTACTGTTTATCTGGCTAGAAGCAAGGATCTGAGTCTCAGCATTGCATTTCATAGCATAATACTCCTTCTGGAGTGTCACAAACAACCGGAACACACTACTGCCTTCGGTCGGAATTCTACTTTAATAGAAACTAAAAGAGGGAAGGGGGAAGAGAGACAGAATATGTGTACAAACATATGCACAAATGCAAAAATAAAAAAGAGATGCTGCAATAACATTTGTCAATGAAGTCAGATATGGGAGAATCCCTTCGGAGTTTTGGTCTGAGTCGACCCCAGCAGGACACAATGGAACCGCAGATCTATTGAAATGCTTTCTATTTGAATATAAAGTCTGGTTTAGACATTTTTTTTAAATTCCTCATAATTTGTTTTCAGAATCAAAGTACTTCATCAGAAAACATTTCAACTTAGAAAAAATTAATCTAATAAAAATTTATGGTTAAAAGTCACATTTCCTACCATGCAAAGTAAATTTTTGAAGAACTACAAACTTTTTGAAGAACATATTTACAGCATGTTCTCCACCCATTCACTCACTATCCCTAGTGAATCAAATCACACAGTTTGCTTTTCGCCTTTTCTCAATTCCTGCTTCTTTTTTTTTAGTTCTGGACGTCATTACACCGTATCACACAAGTAGTTTCAGTTCCAGATGAAATATTCCAAGAAGCTGAATATTTCACCTTAGTATTTCATCTGCAGTAATACCAGTTTGTATAGGACAAACTGTGTGTCATAACCTACTTATCTATGTCTGTGAAGTACAAACAAACCAGCACATGCCTGAATATACCCACACATCATTTAAAGGATGAGTGGAAAGGTGCATCTAAGAGATGCCTTTGTTAAAGAACAAACCCAGTTCCTAACTCAGTAAATGACGAAGCTGAGGGTTACATCACGCTGTCTCCACGAGGTACTTGAGAAAACACAAAGTGAAATGAACCATACAGTACCTGGTTGGAATTGGAACTTCAGCCAGTCCTGTAAGCAGTACTGCCGGAGACAGCCGAACAAAAGCAACAACCGCGCGGTCCAGGAACTCGAGTTCGCCAACTAAGATGTTTGATGCTTCAGCTCCAGGTGGTATCTTTTTCATGAAGTGCAGGTCAACCTGGGAAAAGTATATTAAATTACAACCTAAAAGTTATTCGCAGGGATTTTTTTCCCCCTGATTTGTTGACAGAGACTTTCTGGTCACTGCACTATAACCTTAGCTATTTCGATTTTAGTTTCCACTGTTCTTTTCTGTTGAATAATATTTTTCTCAAATAAAAGTGTTTCTCCAAACCAAACAACTGGACTTTAATTATTTGACTGATTTTCTTGGAAACAAAGCACCACAGAATTAATTTATAAAGACAACAAATCATATTCAAAATATTGTTGAGAATATAGGATTAATTTCCTAGTAATGCTTTTCATCAATAATCGTAACAGAATCAATACCTCATAACAATCATAACAGTAGAAGAAATTAGGACACCTTTTTCCACAATTTTTCCATAATTAACAATTCTGGAAATCATTAATTCATAGCTCATAGTTGCTGTGTTATAATSTCACTGAGAAGAACAACAGATTCCACTACAAGTAATTTTCCTTTTTCTACTCTGAGACACATTTTTGTTTTCAGATTTAATGGAAGACAGTTATTTTCTACTGAAAATAACAGAAAATAAGCTATCGGGACCATTGACTGTCTCAAGAGCAAACTGAAAGAACAAATCAGAAGAAAAACTCCGGAATTTTAGRCAGCGATATTGACTTTTGCAGGAGGGTAGAAAAACATACAGACAGAGCTTCATCATGACATTGCTATATAAGCTCAAGGTATTTGCCTAGGAATGTATCAGTCTAGACTTAACTCTGTAATAAAGACTGACATGGAGTAATAGAGTATATAATGTATGTTTGATTTAATTATGCACCAGTATTGTCTACATTTCAAAATGCACGAATTTTGTCATTTGCTTTCCTTTTATTAATCTAAACACAACAACAGCAACCAAATCCAATATAAACTGTTAAAGTGGACCATTTTAATGTCTATCTTACAGCCATCTGTCAGTACTAGTTTGCATAGTTTTTGGTAATATTTAGAAAATTGTTTTCTTGCAAATGGCTCTGGCACTAAATCAGAATTCAGATGTAACACAGTTGCCTGTGTAATGAAATCTTAGTTTGCTGAGATCACGAAGCAATACCTAATGCTTCCCTAAGCTACAAAGATGACCAAACACTTCACAAAGTTAAACAAGCACCAAATCAACCTGTAAAGTTGGAGACCAAGTATTGCTTCAAGGTAAAGTATCAGTGAGGTAAATTCTGTTCTTCACTCAAATCACAAAGTAACTCTTCAGAATTAAATACAAAACTAAGGTTCACTCTGCACCTAATTTTGGTGTCATAGGTCATTTGTAATTGAGAGAAAGAAAGCAGTCTTTTAGGCATGTAGAAATGTGCATTCTGTACTGAGTTTACCTTGTGAATGGATGGATTTAACATTCAAATGCATTTAATCTTTAATAATTAATGTCACATGTACAACATGCTACAGTTGTGACACTGAGGTCCCTCTAACACACAGATCACAAGATTCAAATCTAAAAGAAACATTCTGTCTCCTGTCTACCAGAAAGTATTTCCAGATGTTTCCTGTAGTATTTATCAGCTTGAGATTGATTGCCTAACATTCTTTAGGTAGAGAGCCACATTAAAAGGGAAGTAGCTGGCAGAGGAGCAAACACACCCAAACCTCGGGTGTTGCTTTCACCACATAATGAGAGTGGAGGTGGCCCTGGAGTGGATTTATGGCAGTGGCAGAAGCTACATATTTTGAATGCTTCATGTAACCTATCCATGAGATATCTCTTATCCCAACAGGTTTTTATCTCAAGAGACCTGATGTGCATCTTAATCTGCATCCTAACCCAAGCCACATTTATGACCTGACACTAAATAGACCCAGCAAGCTCCAATTAAATATAAAACTAAATAACAAATGCAGAGGTCATGTCCCCACACGGGAAGTCAAGGACTGAAAAGGGTGGTGGACGTCTGCCCTGAAACCAAACATAAATTGACATGAAGACAAACAAAATAGCCAATATCCCTTCTTAGTAAAACATATTAATCAAATTTATTTATAAGCAGGGTCAACCAGCATTCAAAACAAATCAGTTGCTTCATGTGGTATTCGAAAGACCAAACTCTGTCAGTATGGGACAGTATGGGTTTTGATTCAGAAATATTGTTTCCATGTGGAGCACAGGAGTGTTGCCATGAGAAGGGAYGTGGGCACAGTCTCTTTATGCATTTTGTGTTTCAGGACAGCTAAGGTTCCCTTCAGTCTCTGACATAAAAAATAGAAATGAGCCAGATGCAGTTCTTAAACCATCACCCCCATTCTACTCAAACACGGGGTAAAGTGGTGCTGTGACAGATCACCTCCCCATCAGCCCAAGAACACAAAGTCCTGGTGGTGGCAGCAGAGGAAGAGGAGTGACACATTTACAAGCACATTACAAACAGTGCAAACCATGTCTCCCTCCCCATGCTACTGAAGTAACACAAGACAGATTTCAGTGTCTGTCTCATATTCTTCATAGATAGATACCAATACAATCACACAGTCTCAATGCTGTATCCAGATTAAGTCAGCTTTTYGAATCAATTCCAAATTTGGAATTTTAGGAGTAGCCCAAGGGAGACAGATCACARGGAGAGAATATGTGAGGCAGTCAAAGGTGCTTTTTTTGAGGAAGATAAATGAAATTAATATGTGGAACAAAATTAGAGCAAGAAATCACAATACTCAAGAGAAAATTAGTGTACTGCTCCACTTTCAATCTGTGCATATAATTCCTATTATAACCACTGAGAGTTATTCCAATAGCACGTTTCAAGGGGAAGCTATACTTATGCATCTTCAAAAGGATAAATGGATCTATTAAAAGTCAGTCAAAAAGTAAATTATTAGATTATAATCCTTTACTGTTATTTCATTCCTCCTAGCAAAAGTCATTCCTTTCATATTCCTGACATCCTTGTTGGTATCTATCACTGCTGAGGTTAGCAAAAGATGAAATGTTTATTTCTTCTCAGCTAGTTTAAATGGGAAGAGCTCTTTTAAACAGCAAAGCTGCAGCACTACAAAAGTAATAAGTGAAGGATCAAATGATGCATTTGATCCTTTCTTGTTTAATACAAACATCATGCAGTTAGACAACTGACTGGGATTTGGATCCTACAACACTGAAAGCAACTGGAGAAAAGTTAAAGAAAAGCACTACAGAAACTCATGTCATTCCCTTCACCTCTGCCAAGCTTAATTTTGAATAGACAACTTTATTTGTATTTTAAATCCTTTACAAATTTTACATTTTGATTTTAGAACACTTGACAAAACACTTAGTTTTATTTACGACTTAATATAAATATCATGAAACCAATATTATACTTGACTCTTTAAAGCATTATAATTTTAGTTTGAAATCTTTTTAAAGGATTAACATTTAATATTTAACACCCAGTCACTGTTYATAGACGTTCTTGCAGCCTCTATAGAAATGTGGTCCATAACACATCCCCAGCCAGCCTTCTTTTTTCTCATTGTCATTGACGGAAAGATCTGTTTTCAATCTTATTTCGGCCATGTACCATTCATAGCCTGGAATGTTCAGTCAAAAATTCAAATGGTGCAAATAGCTACTGCTGCTAGGAAATAAGTCTGGCACCAGATGGAGCAATCACATAACTCTACTTTTAGCTCAGCTGCACTAACATTAAAATTCAACAGCCTCAGAGTGCTGTTCCTCAGAATTTTGGTTTAAATCACCTTTCTTCTCTTACTCAACCTTTGTTGTATTAATGTGTCAGCTGAAGTCATCCATCCCTGTCAGGTCTGCCACCTGCATCCAATGTGACAGTCCTAGGTACATAGGTACATACAGACTTCTTAAACAAATTGGGATTCTCCTTTACATTAAAGCTGAGAAGCTGTTTGCTTGTCTTTGCTATCTAACATTGAACTGTCATTGCAATCTCCACTACTGAACAGTTAACATCTCTTGTAAAGTGTACTGAAATATCTTGGCTTGCCAGAAGAATTAAGTTATACGTTTACAGAAACACATTCTGTTTGAGACATCTGGAATCCATGAGTTCAGGTTATAAAAAGCATGGTTTGCATTCATGCATCATTTCTATAAAAATTTGAGGTAAATGTGAATCATAGGAACTCTGAATTACTTTCCTACTTAGACAATTTTCTGTTAATTTGTAAAAATTCCCCCTACAAATATATACCTATGATATTAAATTTATCTGTGTTCCTAAACTGTTCTTTCCTTTTACATATAATATAGAAAGAAAACATAAGATTCCTTTTTGTCATACGCCAACTGTGTTGCAGTGCACGCAAAACTTCAATGCTGAAGTAAAGCCTATACTTTACAGCTTTTCCTGACTCACATGGATTCATTTTATTTAATTTTAAAGATCTACTTGGTAGTCAGGAATCTCTCTTCACTGTCAGCGAACACTTACCTTGCTAAAGTCAACAGTGCTGTTTTCTCTGCTCACATCATTTTTGTTTTCAATAGAGGCTGGAGTAGACTGTGGGGAAACAATCTGACCTGCTAAAAAAAGTATCATTATTACAGAATACTAACAGTTCTATAAATAAAGCAACATCTAACGACACAACTATTAGAAATCTGCATACATTTCATATCCTATGTGTATGATGCACCTAAACATGACATTTTAATTAAAAACTTATTTAGAATAGCACATTCTCAAAAGACAGAACATTCATCACGTGCAGTTAGGAATGGGAGAATATAATTTAAAAAACGTAAAAGATACTCTCAGATATTAGAAGACAAACTTTCTATACCAAAATTAAAGCTCACGATCCTTAGATATTACATTTGGGCAAAGTCCTGCCTTCACATAGCTTTTGTGAGTAATTTGAGGAGCTGCCAATTTTGGGCAATATCTGTCTACAAAAGCAATCTTCATTGACTTAAACAGGATTACGATTTTTTTATGAAGTTACTCATGTGTATAAGAATGTCCCGATTATAACAATGACTACAAATACAACATAAAAGTGGACTGGTATAGAAATAAATATATTGCAAATTAACTGATTTATAAGCACAGTAGTGAAAAATGTGATTATGGACATGTATACAACAAATATTTCAGGAAACACATTTTCGAAAAACTTCAGTCAGGATTTAGTAAAATATTTTAAAGTTTTAAAAATATCTCAATATGAGAAGAAGTGTTTAAACACACCTCAGTCTTGTGTAAGCAAAGTCTTTTGACCAACAAAATTTTGCCAACAGAAGCTCAAAAAGAAAAACAGGATCAAGTAACAAGTATATGTCATATAAAGCATATTTCTACTTAATGCCAACATTGCCCCTGCGTACAGCCAGAGCACACCGCGCACACACCAAGAGTGTGGGGCTGCCAGCAGGGCAGCACACAAACCCCACAGGGCACAGGCCATGCCCTGCTTGCCTTTGCTCTTTCTCCTTCCCTGGCATGTCAGAAGCCACACACAGCTCTGAACACCACAACAAAGTACAAGAGACAGTACCAAATACATGAGCCAACTATCTCTTACTGCCCTAACACATACCCAGGAATAACTACAGAGTCCAACTGGCCCAGAGTCAGCATCTCGTGCCCAGCATATATTTGTTTCCATAGCGAATAAAGTCTCTCATATGACTGAGAAACGATGATGTGAAAACATTGGTTCTGGTGAAAATCAACCTAAACTTGCACAGTAACAAAGACCATATGTTCACGATATTTGAAGATGAAGACAAGCAAAGTCCTAAGCTAGGCACATTGTCTGGGCAATTCCAAAAGCCACAGTGTGTCCCCTCACACCGCTGTGACACACACTTGCAGTCCCAGCGCGTCCTCAGCCACAGCCAGGAAACAGAGCACTTTGCAGGATCCAGTCTGAGCAGGACCAGAGACTCGCAAGAGTACCTCAGCCACTGCCAAAATGCTGAAGTATCCAGCTTCTGTCACAGCTGAGCACTACAGTATCCCTGACTAAGCCTGGTCGTGAATTCCCAGTAGAAACACTTGCTCAAGGAAAAGGCTGGTTTTCATGAAAATCAACATCTCATTTTCCACCAGACAAATCGCCCATGACACAAAACAGTTTTTAGACTCTTGTGCTGCATCCCAGCAGCATAGACAGAGACACTGCATTTTGATTAGGAGGTACAGTAACAGAATGCTTAAAAATATATTGCTAGAAATATTATTATTGAATAGATCCATCTTTAAACTGCAAGTATTTCCACTTTTTTCTCTGATTCAGGACAAGGACAGATCAAAATGAGAATAGAAATCAGGGCTTTTGTTCAGCTCTACAGTGAAATAAACAGAGAACTGCAAAAAACCAGATATGGCAAGCATGTTAACCTAAGGAAGTAGAATAAAAATAAAGTCAGGATTAGAATTTACATATGACAAGAATAAAGGATTGATTTTAGAAAGCCACATATTAATGCAAATTAAAGGAATTCATATAAAAAGAGGCTATTAATTCCTAAATGTCACAGGAGACAACTTTTGCAAAACAGAAGCCAGAAATYATTATATACCCAAGGTATTTATAAACAGTCATTCAATTTGTCTGTTTTAATTAGAACTTAGAGAAAAACAGAGTTCCATCATTGTTACACCATCATCTTTACACTGTATATTCCAATGAACTACTTCACATTGTAATTTTTTTTCTGTACTCTTTATTTAGCAGTGCTTGAATGATCTTTACAGGAATCATCCTGTAGAATTATAGCTATTAAAAATAATTAATATAAAAATCATATAAATTTTATTTCTATTTTAGAGATTTTAATAATGTGACCAAAAAAACACCCCTTCCACTCATTGAAATAGARAAGGCATAAAATGCTCAGGGAAAGTTTCTGTCTTAACTTACTGCCAAAAAACTTTAAATCTAGTAATATAAAGCCTGCTGACTCTTAATTTCTTCCTTTTACACACTCCTCTACATCCTAGAATCTATAAAAAGGGAAACAGTTGTAATAATTACTTATACTAATATACATACCACATTATAAAGTTGTTACAGGAAAGTAACAGAAATAGTAACTCATTATCTTTCTGTTACTAATTAGGAATTTACACTTTTTTTTTCTGGACCCAAAAATTCAAGAAAATGAAGCAGAGATATCTGCCAGAGAAAAAAATACTGACCAACAAAGGAGTCAAAGCATGGGCCACCTGTTATAAATACTGAAGTTTTAACATCATAATTGGAGGTGACAAAAGCAATTAGCATTACAGTCCAGAGAACTTTTAAACATTGTGTCCACTTTTCTTTTACAAGAAAAATATGTAAAAATATACATAAAAGGAAATAAAAGCCACTACCAGTAAGTATGTGAAGTTTATAAGAATAGCATATGTTCTTTTTCTGTGCCAACAGAAGACCTCAAACTTTGAATTAYCCATATGCTGGAGTAATCTGAAAGAACACAAGTTTTACCTTGAGGCAGAAAGACATGTTTAAATAGCTCTACAACTTAAGACAGCTTCCTGGATCATGGAACAACAAGTTTGGGGTTTTTACTTTATTGAGTAACAATCAAAGATACAAGTTAGAGACAACAGGTAATCTCTTTCCACAAAAAAACCCACCAAAGTAAGCCCAAAACCTAGCCAAATGTTAAGCATTTGTCATGGTTTATTACCTCTTTTCTTTGAGCTGAAAACACAGGGTTTAGGCTGGTAAGAACAGTGACGGCATAAACCATCAACTCTCTGTAAGAGGGAATAAGAGCAGCAACAGCCTCACCATTCCACTCTSTCTTGCCCTCTCCTCGCCAGTTTCATTGCACACTCCCAAGCAAAATGGTTATTTACACATTGTATGGGGTAAATACAGTATTATACTTTTCAAGAGTGCAATGTAATACTTTGAGTCATYATAAATCCGAAGCCTCGATTTATCCTGCAGTGCATCTACTGCATGTGAAGCATGTGAAGAGCTGCAYTCTCTGAGAATTCATCAGAGCCATGCAGACATTTTCAAGTATCAAATGCACAATATGGTATAATTGAAATATCCAGGGTACATACAAACGACCTTAATACATAACAGATAAAACCATGCCAAAATTGGTGTAACAGCTGATCTATGTAATAAAAGGCCAATATCAGCAGAGTTTTAAAAATTGTATTTTAAGAAAATTGGTATATATAAAAAAATAAGTGTCTTTCTCAGATAACGGGAAATTGCCAGAGCTTTGAATAGAGCAAGAATTCACACAAAAAATATTCTGTCATGCAAAGTCAAGCCACTTATAAATCAAAATAAGGTTCATATTTGTTACAGTAATAGAAGTTTGCATTTGCAGATACAGTTCGGCATTTTTGAGACAATTAGTCCTGGTAAATTTTAAAAAAAATTAATCCCAGTAAATTAATGTAACATGTAACATATTCTTCCTCCCTAAAATGTAAAACTCAAGACATTTAACTATGTGTATTGTGTTTATTAATCAAAATCCAAGACGCGTCTAGAATATCAATGACAAAAATTAAGAACAATGTAGCCAGATACAAACCACAGTTAATGGAAACAAACTGGATGCGACCTACACATCAAAGGAAACTAAACCAGAAAAGAAGTTGCTTATTTTTCTAGATCATACAGATTTCTTCCCATCTAGGAAAAAAAAAAAATCTGATTTGCAAAAAGGCTATAGCAATCTTCAGACTTTTCACTGCTACTAGTCACCAATTTTCCAAATCTAAGTGGACAACACTGTCCAGATCAAAATCAAGGACAGACAAAGAGTAAGTTTTCTCAMGTATATGGTAAAATTCTAATAGAGCAGTGACAGCATCTTTGCAGGCTGAATTGTATATGTATCCTCTTGATGAATAACATTTTAAATCAGTAGGGAACCATGTCACTCCCATTGCACCCACATAACTGCAAGGAGATTTAGTGCCCACTAATGACAGGCAACTTAAGAGGATGAGGAAGAAGTTGCTTTAGCTGTTTTTCTAACGCTAGGCCTGAATATCTCAAGCATAATTCACATGACGTCATGCAGTATAAACTAAAATGCTATGATTTGCAGTTTTATATATTGATGTAAGAAAAGGAACTTATAAAGAAATGGCACATCACCCCCCAAAACAACATAATTCCATACAAACTTCTCTTAAGTGTGCCACAGCTGCTGACAAAGGCCTGAGGTATTTTCTTAATCGCTATAGCAAGAAGTTGCATGCTGACAAGAAATTGAGATGAAGACATGGGTGCACATTTGAAATGATCCAAAGCCCAAGCAAGAATAGGTATTTATACTACCTCTGAACCTTCAGGGAGTTTACAGAACCCAAAGGATAGGAGATGAGGAAGATACAGAGATGAGATGAGCCTGTTAGAGACAGACACAACAAAGACAGAGCAAAATAAAGAAATACAAAGATGAATGATACAGTTTTATATATAGAGATTACACATTTTAACATGGGTACAAGGAAATGTGGAGAAAGAAAGAATAAATATCAGATGAAWATGTTCATAAATACAAGTTATATTTTAGTAGTATAAAAACCTGTGGAAAATACAACCTGATTAAAATATATACATTTGAGAAGAACCTAAAACAAGAAATAGAGCATTAGCTAATTTAAGTTAGAATTAACCATCTTTGAGTTTGCCTTCTCTTCAAGGAAAGCTGAAGCAATTTACCTGATCCAGATCCAATACTTTCAGAAAACCCGGGTGTATATATATGGCATTTGTTGTGACTTACTCCCAAAACAAAACAACATGGTCATGTACTTAGGAATGCCTCCCCACCCTTTTCATGTGGCCAAGTAACGTCCATCTTCTTCCATGCGATAGTATTAACATGGGAGTTTCATCTGCTGTAAGCACACTCTGAGTTATGGCACAAATCCTTGAACTGAAGTTTAGGAGATATTGGGAAACTGAAGAAGGTAACTAACTAATACCATCACATAACTGGTAATTTTGACTTTCTGGGATACTAAAGCATGCTGTCCTAAATTAGACACACAAACACAGGCTTCAATACCTCTGCTTGTGCTCACACTGCCACAAAACAAAGAAGTCCAAACCAGCCCATCATACTAATTGAAATAACTGGGAAAAGGCTTGAAAAAGAATGTGCCAAAATGAACAGTTTCAGCAGCTCATGCTGTTAACTCTAAAGATCCCAAATTTAATATGCCATTGCTTTCTTCAAGCTGTTTGGAATATCAATATACCTCTCCTTGGAATTTCAGAATTTCTCAGAATGAGTCATGATGTGCGGTATAATGCAATTTTTACACTAATAATGTGTTTGCTCTGACATCAAGGGAAAAGAAGCTGTTATAAATGGCAGAAGATCATGTTATTGTGGGTAAAGAATACTTCGGCAAGGTGCATGAAWATACAAGTAACTTACCCTACCATACTCCTCTCCCAAGTTCCATCCGCTTGGATTTTAATCAGTATAAAGTCYGTTAGGTCTCATTTTATTCATATATATATAAAACCACACACACACTCCTCTAGACTAAAAGTGAAATAGCCAGTCAAAACCCCTAAATGTTTACATGATGAAAAATTCTTTTCGTAACTCWATTTTCATACAAGCAGTTACTTTTTTATGCCACACATGTTCAAAATCTGAATTTCAGAAGCCCTTTTTTATTATAAAAGAGAAGAGGCTTATGAAATTATTTTAGCATTCCTCTAATAGAAAGGTGTTATATATTTGCAGTTGTCTTTGGCTTTTTAGACCATACAAACACAGCTTTGAGGTATCAGAGTGACAAACCTGCTCATCTCAATAAAAATAGTTTAAATTGCTTTATAAAGCAAACCTTCTAAAGAAGATTTACTAACGAAAAATATCTATATTTTTACCTGTTTTTTACAGTATTTATGCTAAAATTACTTGCCACCCTGTATTTTGGGTATTTGGTGTCAAATTAGCTTATTAAAAAAAAATCGTTTTTCCTGCTCTTATGCCAAATTTGACTGTCGTTTTTTATTGGAACATCAAAAGCAGGATTTAATTCTCACAGTTTTGATGCCTAATGAAAAGTGAAAGTTAAACACAGCATGGTAGCATTAAAAATGCATGGTAAATCCATAGCACCCTGACATCTTAGCCCTGCAGAGGATGTGAAGAAAAGCCATTGTAAACAAAAGATAATACTACTAAATACAAAGCAAATTAATTAGATGGTCTGACAGACTCTTAAACAAAGAAAAATGGAGGGAGAACATATGTACAACTATCTTCCAGCAAAGATCTCACAATGGTCTGTCAGTGGTACTGCCATATATTGAATTAAAGTTTACGTATTCGTTTTCAGACTTTGCTCCTGAATATCTGAAAACTGACACATCGATAAACTACTATTGTCAAGAACTTGGACAAAGAAGGGGGGTTGAATCCTCGGCTGTACCACGTAATCCAGATATCAAGGACTTACAGCTCTGAAGCATCTATWTTATAATCAACAGACTGCTAACAATTGTTACCAGCTCAATGGTCGACACTAACCCCAAATTTAACCAAACTGAGAACTTCCTTTTGAGCACAAAAAGTGTCCAAGTTCCCCTGTCTCATTTCTACAGAACAAACAAGTGACCCTTCTAAAGCTGCTGGCACCTGCTCTTTATGAATATGCTCGTCTCTGACAGGTGTGAACTGGGCTGTAAATTCATCAGTAGTACCTGAGATGATCTCTTCTCTCCCTGCACTCTTCTAGGAATTAATTTTATCATCCAGAAAGTAAAACCAACAATATTTTGATTCCTGCTTTTTTTCTTAAAAGGAGAGAAAAATACTGCTACTGATAACAATATATGAAACATTTTACATTCATACATTCTACACAATGTTTGTGCACAAATGTGAATAAGCAGATTAAAATGATGTCTTGAATGCATTTTACCAGTTTGTCCTCAGGAAACAAGATGTGCCTTACAGCACACTCTTGGATAATAATATAAGCTGTTTATATGCCTTAATTTCTCTTTCTTCTACACACTTAGCTATATGTTTCTTTTTAGGTTGCTATGGAGTATCTGTACAAGCTACTCATAATAATACAAATATGAGTTGCTAAAATATAACTTTGAATCATGTAAAAGTAAAAGCTGAGTAAGCATAACACTGTAGCTGAGCTCCAGCATTTGGGTCATGAGGCAATGGCAGAGAAAATGATCTAAAACCTCACTGCTACCCCTGGTCAAGCTTCTAAGAACAGAAGAGTTCCTGAAAGCTGAGCATTTCAGTGTAGATTCCTGCATAATTTACACACCATGTACTATGGCAAGTTACACAGGGTAAGGAAGTATCTAAGAGTATGCCAGAAGAGCTAACAGTTAGTGTACCTGAAACTAGGCAGCTCTCCAGAATTCTCTCTTTTCCCACTTTTTAAATTCTGTAGTACTGGGGCAATAGTTGCCACTCAAGCTTGGGAACTGCTTATTTGCTGTTGGCTTGAAAAGGGAAAAAATTGTAGTTCCTTTTAAAACAAAGAACTCTGACTAAATTTTCCTCTTGTAAAGCTAATACTAATTTCAGTGCAATTCAGGCAATAAAATAAGATTTAGACTTTTTAACGTAACAGGGCAATGGATGATAAGAGAGAAACTTAAAGAAGCCCTTGTTTTATCACAGGACCATCATTGACTTTGAAGAGATCAGTGCAGGAGACTGCCAAATCTGCATCACCACTTAAAGGACACAAGCAGAAGAGCAATGCTTCAAATTAATTAAAAGACATCTGTGTCCAAAAAGATTGTGTTTGAAACTTTTCACTGTAATTTAGATAAAAATCTGATTTACTCTCACATAAGCATCCCTAAAATTATTGAATGTCTGTAGTTTATTCTATTTTTATATACCTATATAATATTTAYTATGTCTATTGATGCATTTAATTTAAATTAACACAGAAAAAGTGACTAAGAAATCTTTTTAACAAAGGTCAGAGTACCCTGAGACATTTCTATACAAGCACATGAATGCAATTCAGCAGTTTATCATCTTGCAAAATAGGGACAGATGAACGAAAACCTGTAAGAATACTTAGAGAACCACTTAACCACTGGGTATATAAAATTAGTGTGTTTAATATGGACTTAGGTGCTGTCCTGATGCAAATCTATTTTGGGGGGGAATTTAGGAAAAGCTAGGAAAGTTGCCAGAAGAAACTTGGGCAAAAGCGAGATGTTTCTGGAGTAAATTATTGCATCAGTTCCACTAACAGACACAGAAAGTTACTGAAAGTGAGTTCATGATACTTTCACAGCTTGCCCTCAGGGTACTTTTTAAGGCAACTAATAYTTATTTGTTATATAAGATCTAGCAAAAAGCTTAATGGAATGCAAGCTGCCATCTTACATCCTGTGGAAATTGAGGAATAAGATCATTATATAATTAACTTTCTATAGTGTCTCCTGAATATTAGTTTAAAGTCATCAGCAAGAGCTGTATAAATCAACAATAAAGTTGCCTTAAAAAGGATGGACAATCATCCTACTTATTTTTACTCTTGTGCCTCCATATGCACAATCACAAACATCTTTGTAAGTATCATTTTTTCCTTACTCTTAAAATGATATTTTGGCATAATTAATATTTCTATTTATTATCCTCATCAGAGGAAATTATATGTTGCCTTTTATGTCTGAGAATCTTCCCCAGAGAAGCAACTAGATTTAGATCTATTGAAATTTTATATGGCAATGATTGAAACAAAAGGTTCTTCCTTGAAATCAAGTTAATCGTTACACCAACAGCCCTGTCTTTCCAGATCAGCCACACTACTACTCTTTGCCCTTCTGCCCTATGCCTCACAGCACACAGATTCCTCTTGCAAGCTGGACTTTGCCTGTGCTATGGCTGTTTCCTCACTCCCCACTACCCAAGGTGATAAGGGAGCTCAGCAGGGCTCTGAAACAGTGTGACAGCAGAAGGGACTGAGATTTCACTACAGTAAAAGTGATTTCTGGGATAAGAGTTAATTGTAAATATTTGCAAAATTTGGCTGCAAATTTCATAACACAGACCATGTTTAGGCAARTAAGGAAGGGGCAATAAGAAATGATCTTTCATTATGATAACCTGCAACAATAATACAGCTTGTAAAGTCTTCGGTAAATGCCAGAAAAACAAAAAAAGTTATGCCAATATTTTATTCTAGAACCATTCTGCAAACATTTCTCATTTGCATTATCCTGATTTTCCCAAAAGGGATTTTCCGAAAGAACAAGGCACCGCTCTTGTGACATCTCTCCAACAGAGTCATCTTGAAAGCGTTTGCCTCATTTTTCAACCCCTCAAACTCACCTTTAAAATCTGAAGCAGCAGTTCAACTCTAGCTAATGCATACACTGTTGTAGACTTAGAAACTATTTCAACAATCCACTACATTTKAAATAAATAGGTCCTGGATAGTCAACACTCAAACAGAAGTCAAAAATAGTCCTATCACATTCCTGGCACTAATGGAGCATGTCCACAGTTCAGAGCAACCCTGTGCAAAGATGCTCAAGCTCAGCCTGAGGGATTGCACAGAGTACCCAGAGCACCAAAAGTGTACCTAAGCTGAGCTGCACTGGAAATAACATGCCATGCCAGTTACCCAGGACAGCATGGCACACTAGCACAGCTTCCAACACCTCAGCTAGTTYCCTTGAATATCTCTGCCCAGCCCTGAATTGTGCAGGATACCCAAATTTCAAATTTAAGCAGGTCTATTTCTGAATGCATAAGAGGAGCCACTCCCATGCAAAAGGTACCACTTTCACAGGTTTTTCAGAGCAGAATCATGCTGTCAAGCTGTGGGTACAAAGAATATGCAATACTGAACAGGTAGATGTTACTGAAAGCTGAAAATGGAAAATAAAGCAATGCATTACCATTTTTATCCATGGAATGGGGTTCAGACTGCTTCTTTCCAATATCAGCAAAGGATCTTACAATTGGGATCCTGTTGCTCAGCTTCTTCTGGTTCTGATGGTGATGCTGTTTTAGCAATGCCTCATGCACTCTGTGACGAACATCCTCACTGAGCTGCCCAGAACCCACCTGCTGGTCCAGAATCATATCTGAAAATATATACATAAACATAATACAAGAGGGGAAAGAGGAAACATTTTATATTTTGAATTGCAATAATAATGAATAGTACCCTACAGAATCACAAATGAAAAGCATCAGTTCCTTTAATGCAACAGAATTTAATGGTAAGTTTTATCTAGAAGCGTTTCACTCTCGGGGAGGTTGCGGGGTGGGGGGGCAGGAAGAAAAGAATGTTATTGATATAAAAAACTCTCAAAAAATTATTCAGTTCGCAAATTAAGGTCACCTATGCAACGACTTTGAAGTTGGTGCTTAAGCACCCCCATACATAACACATTTAAATCCAGGGTTATGAAGTATATAAGGTGCCTTTTTTTAAGAAATAACCCTTATCTTATTTCCTACAGAGGACTGGCATGCTGTGAAGAAAGAACTTTTTTACTCCCTTTGTACTTACCACAGGAGATCACAGTCTAACTCTTTACCTCTGATACCTACGATTACAATACTTTCAGTGCAATATAAAGTTCAGGTAAGGTAACACAGAAAAATTTCCTGCATTATTTGTCGATACCTAATAGAATCTATTTCTACTGCCAGATGTACATGTTCCTGCAAGAGGACCATTTTAAGGAGGTGTGACTGAAACTGATCTCCCTGCTAAGAAATTACAACCATTTTTGGAGTCCAATAGCAGAAAATAGCCTTATGTATTCCTGTTCAACACTATTCATATATAGATGGGCATTCCTCTAGGAAGGTGACACGGCCAACAGCCCAGTGAGGTGCTTTTCCACCACAGCACACAGGACGTGCAACAAACAGCAGGAGCTGGAAGCCACCGTGGTGCTAGAAAATTGTGACCTTGTTGCCTGTACTGAAACTTGGTGGAATGAACCCCATGATTGGAGTGTGGCTACTGATGGCTACAGGCTGTTCATAAGAGACAGGAAAGGAAGGAGAGGCCGAGGGGTTGCCCTCTACATCCAGACAGGGATTATGCATGAGGAGCTGTCTCTGAAGAACAGCCATGAGCCTGTCGGTAAAAATCAGAGACGGAGGCAACAAAGGAAATTTTGTAGTTGGGGTCTACACTACAGGTCACCTGATCAAGGGGAGCCTGTGGATGAAGCCATGCTGCTCCTGCTACAGGAGACATCATACACGCAAGCTCCAGACTGAGAGAACTGGGATTGTTCAGTCTCGAAAACAGAAGGCTTTGCGGTGACCTACCTGCAGGCTTCCAGTACCTGAAGGGAAGGAACTTGGAGGAAAGATAGGGCAAGACTATTTACAAGGGCACATAGTGACAGGACAAAGGGTAATGGGTTTAAATTGAAAGACATTACGTTTAGATTAATTATTAGGAAAAAATCCTCTACTGTGAGGGTGGTGAGGCACTGGAACAGGCTGCCCATGGAAATTGTGGACGCCACATTCCTGGAGGTGTTCCAGGCCAGACTGGATGCAGCACTGAGCAACTTGGTCTAGTTGCAGGTGTCCCTGCCTATAGCAGGGGACTTGGAATAAGACGATCTTCAAGGTCCCCTTCCAACCCAAACCACTCTATGACTCCATGATTCTATGATGTGTTTCAAATAGGAAAGAATTGTTGAGAATTTTGTGGCATTTTTTTTTTAATTATTGTTTGGGGAAATACTGCTACCAACAGTAATGATGCATAACAGAAAAATAAAGGAAAAAAAAATTCAAAGCAAGTATAACAGCACTGAAGTACAAACTGTCCCTGTATATCAATTGGAAGAAACCGTACTGCACAAAAATAGTGATATAATAAGCTGAGTCCAAAACTCCTTGTACTGAAAATCCAGACAGCTCGTGATTCTGTGCTGGAATCAGATTCCTACCTACCAGTAAACTTAGTGGAAAAGCAAGCAGAGCAGGAAAAATAAAAAGCAGATGCATCATCAACAGAGACATAATTTGTCACATCTTTGATAACTGCCAAGAGCAACAGAGAGATAATAAAAGGCATTAAATAACTATGCGGGTTAAAAGCAGAGTTTAATTGCTAACAGTCACCTATGCACTGTACATACATTTAAAATACACAAGTTTTTCTGAAGTTTTCAATATCAATATAAAAAGCCAATGTATCACATACCTGCTTGAGAGCTGAACAACAAAAAACCTGCATGTTTCTTTTACTATGAAGAGGCTACCAACAAATCTACATCTCTATGATGACATGCACACAAAAAGACAAGGATAGGTCTGGATAAATGCAGCTGCCAACAGATGTGACCATGAGCCATGTATCCAGAGGTTTGCATTGAATAATCATGCACAGCTTTTCAATGTTTTACTAGATCCCCTCCAGCAATTACATCCTGGGCTGTATCAAGAACGGGGTCGACCAAACAGCTGATACCAAAGAGTAATGTTGCCCCATGTTGTGCCCAAACTAATAAACCCTGTCTTCAGGATGCTTCACTCGAATCTGGAGGGAACTTTTATCTCCAGGATTAATTCAAACACCATCAGGTCAGTTACCTCTGCACTCCCAGTCTAGACAGAGGTTTTTTTCATCACTCTAAACCCTGATGGAAGAGAGAGAGAGGCATAACAGCAAGATAAATGATAGAAAGGCAACACCAGTTTGAGAGAAAGTCTTCAGTAGAATATTTTAAGAAGCAGATGAGAATTTGCAACATGAGAAAATGGAATGCAAGCTCTAGCTCCAAGAAAAATATTTATTTTCCTTGTCAACTCTACTGCCTTTTGAGAAACACCTCTGCCCTAAGGATATGACTATCTTCCCTTTAGACACGCTTAGTAAATGAATTTGCATGTTACAATTCCCAAAACAAGCCAGCACTTTATGTAACATGAGAGGGGCTCTTCAAAGGAAAAAAATAAATATTAAATAGTAAATTTATAACTCAGGGAATCTGTGCTAAAGCACAATTCAAATTACACTGTGCTCTCCTCTTTTTAATTCTGCTGACCAAAATACAAACTGTACAAGGTGCAAAACCAAAGATTAACTCCTTCGAGTTGGTCTAAGACAGAAATCAAAAGGAACAGCTGAAAAAAAGGATTCCTTTAGAGCAGATAAATTTAGAGTTGTGGTCATCACCTTGCTTACAAATCAGTGGAATTCCCCTCGTATGTGTCATTGTACGTGTGTTCCACAATGTATGTGTCATTCCTGGAATTACAGTATTTTCGACAGTAAATATTAAAATTTATTACCTGCTGACGACAATGTCAATATTTAAGATTATCCACTCAAGGAGGGAAAATTACAGGAAAAAGAAAATCACATCCCTATCCTCTTCCTGGCCTAGATGCTCTGCTAGACTCGTTAACAGCCGTAGAAGCTGCAGAGTTGGTGCCAGTGTGGTGACTAACAATTTTTGTTTCCTGCCAGAGAGAAGAAAGTGGCTTACCTCGATTTTTTTGGGTTTCTACAACAACTTCCTCTTCACCATAGCACTGCTACCACATGTAAAAGGCAAGATGCATTCAGTTTTGGAAAGAGTGAAGATGTGCTTTCTTGCCTTGATATTTCCCTCCAGTTGTCATTCCTCTAACATAGACCCAGTTGCAGTAGCAGCTGTAGGTGCTTAAATGCAGTCAAATTTCTGCGTGATTGCTGTATTTTGACCCTTTTTTCAAGCGCTGAACAGATCTGAACAGGAGTAAGAAAGACTGTGTCCATCAGCCCCTATCATTATGGGATTCCATTTCAGTTTTTCCCCAAGTTTTCAATGTATTTTTTTAAAGCACAAGCCCCTGCAATATCAGTAACACCCTTGATTGGAAAGATAGTCTTGAAAACCAGAGCAGCATAGTTAAACTCTAAGAGTAAATGGTGAACAGAAGCATTGCGAACACTTAATTTTCAAAACAGACTGTAATTCCTTAATTCTGTGAGTAGAAGAGCCTACACGCTTACATTAGTTGAAGCTGTATGTATTTTCAAAGCCCTGGTCTTCACTTTTGTATCTAGAGCTGATGGCCATTTCTCCACGCTCCAAATGACAAAATGGACTAAAGAATACAGACACAAAACTCACAAGGGTTTCTATGCTCAGCAACAAACTTTTGGGGATTCCTTTGTTTTAAAGGATTTTCCTCTTGAATGCCCTTTTAAATTCTGTGCAGCCCCCTTCTAGCCAGAGACACAGCCTACCGATACATTTTTCAAGGATGCTTCACTACCATATGAAGCTTTCAGAAGGATGTAACCTGTGGAATATCCACCAGCACAGTGTTATCCATTCTCTTAAATGCTCACACCATAACATTTCTGCTGGCATCAAGTACACTGAAGTAGCATGTTTCTTCAGTGAGGAATCTTGATTCATACTGGAACCTTGAAATCATTTTTCTAAGCTATTAAAGACAGATATTTTTTCTGCCCTGATCATTTGAAAGAATTCAAAGAAACTTGGGGTTTCATATTATTGCAAGAGTGTTTTCTCCATTCAGACTCAGTTACAACACATCATCTATATAAAATTAATTTTGTGAGTAAATGTGAGCAATGTGAGTACTTTAACAAGCTATTATAGTAACTCAACTATAACTCATCACCACCTGTGAACAATTTATCCAGGATGTGAATTACAGCACTGGGATGCAGACAATTTGTATCAGTTCAGATGCAGCGTGGCTCACGTGTGGCCCAGCAAAGAAAATTCCATCTGTCCCATCTCTAGGGTCAGAAAGGATGCAAAAGCAGGCTGACTGCTTCCACTCGCTCTGGAGGTGTCCATTACACACTGCAGCTTTGTACAGAGACACATGACCAGATCCATGTGGAGTCATCACAGGTCCAAGCAAATGAATAAGAAGGAGGCCCTCAAGTGTGGCCACAGCTCGTTCCCCACTGCACCAGGTTCACAGTGTGCTCATCACCTCATGTGCAATACTACACAGAACGTTCAGGTGAAACATAGAACACATTTACAGAAAACGTACCACACTTCTACCAAAATACCTGTGAAGTCAAAAAGAAATTGCTGAGCTCACATTCACCCAATCTAGGTTGGCACTGATAGTTTACAGCAGAAACTAAATTCAGTATATACCAGCAAAGGTGCCGGTATTCACACTTCCAAATTTTATAACTGTACAATTGCAGGACAAAATGAGACATTAATGACAGAAAAAAAAACCACATAGGCTTTTGTGTGCATCATGATTGCAATGATAGCCGACTACAAAACCTAATTTAAAAGCCAAGGTTTTTCTGGCTTGTGGTCATTGCCATTAAAGACAGGGAAGAAAAAAACATAAGCAACGTCAAAGTATTGCTTTATGGAAGACAATGAGTTGAAACACTGTCCTTTATCTGAACCTGTCTCTAAATAGGAACCTGAATATATACTTCYCTAGTGAGTCAGGCACCAGGAGCAGTACAAACCCAACAATTAGGATTCCTGAGCTGCACTTGTGAACAAAGATCAATTTACAGCACTTAAAATGGTGATTCTAAACAAGCTGTCTGAACCAGCAGATTTAGCTGCTCATTCAAGAGGGCAGAGCGTTCCAGTGTTCTCAGACACAGATTCTATTTCCAGCTTTACCTAAAATTATTCGATTCAAGTTCTCCGTTAAAATACTTGAAAAATGAAAGAAATAATGAAAAATGTTTGCTTTCCAAAATAACAGTACATAATTTTACTGAGGAACAAGTATTTCACAAAACTGTAAATAGTAGAGACGAGGCCAAAATTCCCGGTTGCAGCTCAGAACTGCAGCCACAGTGGATGCCTCATAAAAAAATAAATTTTGCAAGCTGAGATTGGCTTGCACAATCTAAAAAGATTCCCACATTTGTGGTTAACATGGCAAAATGCAAAACAACAACAAAAAATACATGCTACTTAGAAGTTGGTATGAGATTTACAATTTACCCACAGACAAAGGAACAAAACCTGATAGTTTCTCTGTCGAAGTTATTACCACATGGATAAACTAAAATAAAGCAAACAAATGTAAAAACCTGGGTAAGTAAGAAGGTGAAAGCTGAACAAAAGACAGGTGTAGAGTCAAACAGAGAAGCAGATTACACTCAGGCAATCCCACGCTTTATTACAGTGTTTGTAATAAAAGTTAAATGTACCATAAAAGCACTGTCAGAAACATAACACAATGTGAGTGTTGCAGATGAACCAAAAGGCTCCAGTGAAATAAAATCTCAACCTGAGCCAGTTAAAATATGTCATTATTATGGAGTAATATAGCTTAAAGCAAACAAAGGCAAAAGAAGACTTGTTCAGATTGAAAGCTTAACATGATATTAACGAAATCAATAAAATTGCACACTTGGGATGTAATGCCCCGAGTTGCTGAGCACAGAGTCCGGTGACCTCAATCACAAGATTAAGCTGTTACACAGATTGAAAATTCGATCGTGAGGAACACACAAAAGACTGTTTGGGGAAAAAAACAGTCAGATCTTAGGTTTGGAAAGCAAGGGGAGATTTAAAACTTAATTTAAAAAAGAAACCATTATTACAATTAAACCATTTAAAATAAATAGGACTATTCCAAACATGTGCAAGTTGCCAAAGCCAAAGCTCCACTGTGCAACAGAGGCCATAGTTTGTATTTGACAAGCTTTGACATTTGTTCACAGAACACTCTGCACAACTACAAGAATATGCAAGTTCTGCGGCTCACACTGTAAAGAAAGTATTGCCATTAAAGGCTGGACTGAATAGTTTTTGAACCAAACAACAGAAAATGGCATCATATGTTAAATAAAGGAACCTTTTGGGTTCATTCAGTGGTTATAATCAAAAAACCAGATGGTAATATGAGAATCTACATGGTTTCAAAGGAACTAAATGAAAATATCAAAAGAGAACATTTTCATCTGCCAACTTGAACAACACAGTGAAGCTGCTCTCTAATGGTACAGCCAGATTCTGGCAAATACCTCCTCAAGAGACAAGTTCCAAAATAAATTGTTTTGATTACATAGATTTTTCAGACTTCCTTTTAGCATATGTTCTATGCAGAAGTGATCGATAAAATATTACTACATAATGTTCAAAGGAATTCCTTGTGCATGAAGTGCTAACTTGCTGATATAGGAGTCACTGCAAAGACATATGAAAAAATAACGTCATATATTAGAAATAGTAATAACCCCCTTAAAATATGTGTAATAAAAAACTGCATTTTTAAACAGGATAAAGTTCAGCAGAGGAATTGAGCTTTTATAAAGAGAAGCAAAATCCTTCTTACAAAAATTAAGAACAATTTGACAAACTTCAGGAACAAACATGCTGTTCTGCTGCATGATGACAGTGTTGGAAATTCATCTCAGAAGTCTCCATTATAATAAGATGCTGTCTGTGAATTCAGCCTCATAGGTATGAATAAGCTCTTTTGCAACAAGAAAAATTGAGTGCCCATCCAAAAAAACATACAATCTTGTAGATGAAATAATTTTTTATTAAGACAGTTGGAATGAAAAAGACCTAATAGAGAATGGGCATGCTGGAGCACAGGATGAGTTAAAAATTCTCACCACATATCAGTACCAAAATATTTTTATGCAGAACTATCAAAGTTTCCAGTGATAAAATACAAAATGTTCTGGAAACCGTGCAAACACTATAAAAGGTGGTTTTCATCTGTAGATTTTACCACAAGCCCATTAATGTTTTAAAATACAGACTTAATAATAGAAATTCTCAAGGGCTAAGTGCTGAGAGTTTAGTGCCTTAGTGAATAAGTGTTTATAAATTAAAAGCCTTGACTAAAACAAATAGGAATTCTTTGTCTCAATTTAGCAAAGAAGATTAAGTATACATCTTTCAAGGATACAAAGACAGGCACTGCATTAATAGAAATGCAATTTCATATTGGAATATAGCCCAGATAGCAAGACATTACTGACAAATACACAGCACACATTTCTCACTAATAAAGCTTTAAGTACATGTGCACAAATAATGTATTTGTTCTCAAAAGATGATGCATTATAGCAATGCAGTAAAGTCATCAAAAGATTGCATTAAAAAACCAAACCCCTAAACGATGAATCAGAAGCACAAGAATCAAAGTTTATTTAGGAGTACCCCTTAAAACCACAGGGTATAACCTGTTTTCACAAACTCTCCTAAAGGTGGTATACACAGGAACATTGAAACAAAACCAAAAGTGACCACCAGGATTACTGGACAAGCCTGGCATGAGGATGGCTAGCAAGCCAAACAACAAGACTTAAATGTGGAAAAAGATTGAAGCCAACAGGTGAGAGCAACCATTTCTTTAAATTCTAAAGTGTCAGGACTGTCAGATACAACTGGAACACATATCAATTCCTGCTAAAAACAGCATTTTGCATTGTATAGCCCAAGGTAAGTAGGATTATAACTACTGACAGGGAATAGCAACTGACTGGAACAGAGAATAAAGGATTTCCTGAGAGGTACCAGCTCTGCCTAATCTTCAGGTCCAGCAGTCACTTCTATGTAAAAAGAACTGCCTGTCATATTATTTGGAATTATCACATTTCTAAGACACCTAGCACGCATGCCTTGGTGGCTTGTGACCACTATCATTAGTCCTTCCTTCTCACATTGCTGCCTTCTGTGTGCCACACTCTTTGTAACATTCTCTAATCACTGGAGATCAGGAATTACACACATAGCATTAAAGTAACAAATTACAAAGGAACTTGATTGAGGAAAAGGAAAACAGCATTGCTACAGCACAGGTAATATTAACAGAGAAAAGCAACTGGAGTAGCAACTTTATTTCTTGGGAAAATAAAAAAAAAATAAATCTCTTCAAAGAAACCTGACAGAACATGAGTAATTTACAGAATGATTCACTTGCCAGAAGCACCTGCTGCAAAGCTGTTTACAAAAGAATAGCTCATTGCTTATTGAATCTGCAAAGGAGGAAAAATAAAATCTTATCTCAAAGACAAAGAACAACCCATGCAAACCATATCATGTGTCAGGTCACCTTATCAGAAAGGGATGCCTACCACTTCAAGCAAATAATACAAGTAAAATGCAGCCAGATCTGCCACAACAGGTACTTTTAAAGTGAAAATAGTACATGCCAATTAATGAAAGTCATCCTAAAGCCTCTTCCCAGAAGAAATAAGTTTTCCTAATCAACAAACCAAGATAAGCCACAATTAGAACTGACTTAAAATAGCGTGAGGGTAACTCACCAAATTCTCTGCTGAAGGACAATTTACATCCGTGGTGAGTTTCAACATGAGTATTACAAACGCTCAAATCCTTGGCCACGTTAACTAAAACAAAATCACTACAACTAACTAAGGATTAAGAGATTACAAACGTTAATTAATTCTGGCCTCACTATATTGAAAAATATACAATATCTTCCAAAAACAGGAAAAAAGGACATTCACTGAAGTTGGGTTTTTTGCGTTAATCCTTACTTTTTTACCTACTTGGATAAAAGCAATTCTGGAAGTGCTCTCTTAGTTGACTACAGACAAAGTTGAGTGATTTCTGGATTAAGGACGTAAAGATCAAGATTGAAAATCCTAGTGTACTATTTAAGTAAAAAAGTAATACAAGAACATCAAGCAGCTGATCTAAGTACTTCTTAATTATTTATAAATAAATAATAAAGCAGCATACYGATAGACATCTTTGTTCTTTCAAATCAGCTGCTTTTTATTCTTCATGTTTATCTTTTATCATTATCAAGACAAATTTTGAAGCTCTGATTCAGACTGTGAGTCATGGGAGAATCAGATCTCAGCACAGAGTAAAAACCCACACAAGTTTCTGCAGATTTGTATTAATAATATCTTGCGTCAGTTTGACATAAACAATTTGTGAAAAAGTAAATACAAAAAGCAGCTACCACTAGCTGAGCCAATTTTAATTCCACTGTTAAATATAGCCCACCAAACAACATTTCCCTCCCTTCATAATTTAAATAAGTAAAATAAATTTCATATGGGACTTACATAGATTTATATATCATCCATAAAGCAGTTTTCTGGATAATCTTGAGTGTTAGAAAATTGTATTGCTTTGTCTTTGTACCTTTACCTAAACTAGTTACAGTCTTTAAGGGAAACACCAGGAATGCAGAAAATGGCTTTTAGTCTCAATCTCACTTATACTTTTGGGAGAGAAGACTCATCCATTATGTTCTCTCTTGCTCTAAAGCTCTCAAAAGCTCTAGAATTGCAACTGCCAAATACACTTTTATTGGAAAAAATGCACTCAACTTTATCTTAAGAAGTTAATGAACCTAATTGTTTTTTAAAAAATACACCTAATATCATTACTCCTGATTTCATTCTCAAGTCAGAGACATGTCTGTTTTCATGTAACTTAATTATGATAGATACTTCTCTATATTTGGGGGGGGGGAGTTTAAGCTAGATTGCCTGCAATTAGCATAGCAGTAGATTAAGTTTGAAAGTTAGCACATGCTTCATTCACATGAGGCAGCACGGCAGGAGCAGAGAACACGCCACTTCTAATTAAATCTAACCAAATTGTCCTCTTTACTCCATTTTAATTTTCTCCTTCATACAAAAATTGATTTTTAAAGCAGCAAATTCCACATAAAAAAGATAAATAGAATATTTACCACCTGTGCCAGACATGAGTTTCTTTTCTAGTACATTGAGAAAAACGTTTCCTAGGAGTTTGCAAACTGAACCGATTATTATGCAATAACTTTCTTGTAAGCATTTAATTTTTATGATAAATTTTAATAACCAATAAATGAAACACCAATACATACCTGCAATTTCTTCTATGGAGTTAGCTCTCATGTCCAAGAGAACTGTGCCATTTAGGATGCAGCTTCTCAGCTCAAACAAGCTATGAAGTGACAGTGTGGCAACGTATGGTTTGCTCCACCTCTCTCCACCATCCTCTACATCTTCTTCAAACTTCAACCACCTATGCAAACAACCAATTTTATAAGTCCATCGTGCACAGAAAATGAAAAATGAGTTGCTTCTATGGATGTTGAAAGTACATCGTTAAACGTGTCTTTGGATTTCACTTTTTTCTTCTGTTGTAGGAAATATGAGAAACTTCCCTTGCCTACGTCTTTCCATATAGTGCTGCATTATACCGTTTTTGAAGATAAATTCTGACCACAGAGATGAAGAGAGAAATGTATTAAGCAATCATCTTTGTACTTTACAAGAACTTTGACTAATTCTTTGGCACACATTGATATTTCTGTGATAGAACAACAAGTAGTATGAAAAGGAATCTGGAGAGACTTCAGTAAAGTAAAAGGATATATGGAACTGGCATGAAAGGATCAAGTATTTTACTGTTACTCTGTTACTATCCAGCCATATGACTTGCTTGCGACTGAATTCTCTACTGATAAATATTATACTTAAAATGTTAGAAGAATGTTAAACAAACAAACAAAAATCTGAGAAGTCTGTTGACAGACGCAAGTCTTTCAATCGCTCATGGATGTTGCTGTGTGGAGCCCTGCAACGTGCCAGCTTGGCAAGGTTTGAGCAGCTGCAGTCACAGCACATGCCTGGATCACTTGACTCAACAGCACTCAGCTATTTTATACGGACATGGCAGCAGAGAAGTCAAGCAGAGCCTCATACCTTGACAGCATCATCACACTTATTTCCAGACAGCAGGGAAGTGTAAAGCCTTAAGACCTCTAAAGCTGAGGAATTTCCAGTTTTACCAAGCTTCACAGCCCAGCAACACAGCAAGCACAGCTGTCCTGTTCTTAGGCCACCTGTCTATCTCTGCTCCTACTTGTAAAATATGCACGTATACCCATATTTTAGATACTTTCCTCCTTTCAATCCTTGTGTACCAAAGTCTTCCCCTTTTGCTGTCATCCTGCAAGCAGCCACCACTTCACTCACCCACTCACAGGCAGCATATTTGCTCCCTTCCTGATGTATTCCATTTCTTGGAACTGTCTCAGCTGCCTTCTAATCATTCTCTCATTATTTATATAGACAATTTGCCCCAACTCCTTGGGTCCTTCAAAATCTCCAATCTCCTACATCTAGCCCTCTCCTCCTCTTTGTATTTAAACATTTCCCCTCCATTTCCTCTGTGAGGAAGCCAGCCAGTGTCTCTATCTCGTCTTTGCCCATGAGAACTCCTTCCCCTCCATCGGACCTGTTCTCCATTCCCTTTGTTGCAATCTCTTTTCTCTTCTCAGCCTATCCCCTTTACATCTCTCCAGAGAAGCAGCAAGGAGGACACGGCGCACTCAAAAATTTGCTTCCACAGAGCCGAACCATGAAATTGAATTTGCATATACAAATGAGGTTTTCCAAATAAGTTTTCAAAACCGTGTCCAAATGGACATCAAACACAACTTAAGACACTCCTCCTTCACCAGATTCAAAGCAATACTTTGAAAAGGATGAGCTACAACAACTGAGGGATGTTATCAAGGAGCATGTGAGAAGGAAAAACAGTTCTTAATTTTTTTTCATTTTGCAGTTGCACTTGAACTCCCTAAGAAGAGGCTGCTCCTATCTTACTCATGGCACTCTTGTTTCCAGGCTAAAAAAGGTGCAATACCTATTTGTGTCCACATCACAAACATAGTGCATTTATTGTCCTGTTCAAACTATTGTCTCTCAAGACTCTGCAAAATACTTATGTTTTTCTCTTCTCATATCTCTGGTTTTGTGCATGTTTCTAATCTGTGTAGGAGATTTGTAAGACTACCATATTTATGCTTGGGTGTTCTTAATTATTCCATTTTTATATATTATTATTATATCTTATTATTTCTGTTATTATATCTTGCTTAGCTTGTTACATCTTGTTTTATGCTGATTAAAAAAAAAAAGATTAAAAATCATGCTACATATATTCTAAAAACAATGATCAAAGCATAGATTCTTAGAAAATATCATCAGAAACCTCATACTGTCATTACCTTCTGTTCATGTCAGTAAGTCTTCAACATTGCTTATCTGATTACACTGCTGCAGTCTGTCCTTGATATTACCTAATTTAAATCTACTGATCAGTTGTAACCAGATTTTAAAAGAGCAATAAAAGACAAACACGTTCTTAAAAGTTTAAGACGGGTGACTGGACAGAGGCAGGCTTATTATCAGAGCTTGGGACTCAGATAAGAGAAGCCTAAATCATGAAAATAGCTTTAATTAGAGTTTATGGTGTCAGACACCAAAGCTTACACTTTGATGCATAAAAATCCATAGGAAACTATTGCTACTGCTCAAATAATTATAGTTGCCATTGAGATCATCATCATCTGGATTTCCACAAATTAGAATAGTATCATTCTATGGCTTGTATCCCATTTCCTATTGTTGCTGAAATTTAGGTGTTTATACATATTATCATACATTGTTACTCAATGAGCCAACAGACTAGGACATGGAATTAAAACACACCCAGCTGAGAGTATTCTACATCTGGAATAAACTCCTATTTTTATTTTAGTAAGCACAACATAAGTTTACTAATTTCATCAAGGGAACATCATATTAATGTTTATCACCTTTTATCTTTTCAGAAATATTCCTGTTATGTCAGATAATCCTTATTTAACATATCAAATGAGAAACAGTAGCAGAAAACAAAACAAATCTAATCTTATGCATACTCTTTCATTTCTAAGTGTTCGGTGGCTTTAAAAATCATAATACCATTTTAACAATCCCCTGAATTCATGTTCAAGACTCAATGACAGAAATGGCTTTGAAATCAAAACTCAGGCAGAGATCCCAGTTTGCCAGTTTTCTACTCCTTTTAGTTCCCCAAGGACAAATGTAAATATATTTCCTTTTGCAGTTTAACCCCTCAAATTGGTATGATTGATAGATAAGAGCCTTGCATAATTTCCTGGGAAACACCATCAACCCCATTTGCATATTGAGCTCATGTCACATGTATCCCATGTGACTGGAATACATTTAGAGCTATCTTAGTTACATCTGATTGCACAGAAGAGCACCTTCATTCTTACAACTTTCTTTTACTGGTAAAGCCAGCGTAGGTCCATCGATCTCACAGTTCCTCTGACAGAATGCCTGCTAGAAAAAAATATGCCAACAGGAGTTTCTCAAGGCACATTACCATAGGAAAAATACTACTCAGGCAAGTGTGTGTACATACACCACAAACACGTGTTCTGTCTTCTAAAGCCATCTTCATTAATTTCTCAGGCATCAATAAAAGAGCGTGCGTGCTTCATTGTAGACTCAGTTACTACAGTCTCTGCACAATATGAAGTGGGGGATTTGTACTTCATCTGTCTTGTAGTCTGGCATGTCTGCAGCAGAGAGATGGAGTATGTACTCACAACCCGCTCAACAGTCAATGGTTTTAATGTAATCTTACAATCTGGATAAATTTCCACATGAGCTTGTGCCTGCCTGCACCAATTGGAAAATGAACCAAAGTAAACAAGCATGTCAGGAACAAAGCAGAAGTGAGAAACCTATGTTTCTTGTGACCTAGTTTCTTTGGAAGAAAGTTTTAATCCAGGGAAAGTGCACTTCACTTCAGAACTTTCCCTAACCTATCCATTTTCTAGTCACTTATTAACAATTTACTTTCTAAACTATAGACACCAGTTTATTTTCCTAATTGTGCATTAAAATTTAAGCCTAAACACTTTTGTTCTAATTCCAAAGTTCTTTCTATTTTCCTCCTTACTATATAACTTTTTCTGCTCCATAAATATAGTGATATTCTCCAGATATTTTCAGATGATATTAGCAGATAAATGGGTCCCAAAAGTTTGGGTAAAACTTGCTACAAATCAGGCACTACTTTCCAGCCATGACAGATGAATTGCTTTCCCAACAACTGCAACTTGCAGGGTGTATAAAATACTACATTTTATACACTACTGGGTGTATAAAATAAATCTAACTGCTACACTTCAGCGTGTTTCTCCACAAACTTACGGGAAACTTTTTTTCAGAATAGAAACTATGCATCATCTCCATAGAGAATGCATGACTCTGCAGCTGGGCCACATACAAACACTGTTCTAGGACCGACTGTTGATTTTAAAAGGTATGTGTTTCTTCGGGCTTGAAGTCGATTAATGGAGGGGAAAAAAAAGAATTAGTTTTATCCCTATATCAACATAAACAAGCTATTCTTTCCATTCTGCTCTCTAACGAATTCCATGGATGGGACAGCCTGAATCAGATCCTGGAACGGAAGAGTCCAGTGCACTTTCAATTAAGCTGAAATTACAAAGATACAGATTTACTTCACCAGAGTCAACCCAACACTTCAGTCCAAGTGCACCAAATGCAGAGCCTGGTGAAATGAATACATAACCACTTAGTGCTATCACTCTCATTAAATGCAATTAATCTCTACCTGGGACTACATCCAAAGCCAGACAGTAAAATTTACAAATACTTCCAAATGACATTTTCCACACACATGAAAAACATATAACAAGCCTGGAACAGCAACAAATTCATGTTGTATCTTCTCCATACCACACTTTTAATGAAATCAATAATTTTGAAGTCCTGAATCAACCACAGGTATTTAAAGTGATCCACTATATTAGCTTCTAAGCACATGATCTTGCATATTAAACACCATCCCATTTCTACTACTCTACTCAAAGCCACCTTGTTCTTTGTGTATGATGTCTTTATCTATTTCTAGAGGAATAATACCTCCTAATTTCTTATCAAGTTTCATTACTATAATCCTATTTTTTCATTCAATAATAAGTCTATTTACTAAGCCTAATTCTTCAGAAGTTAGCTGTCAGCACCTTTCACACTAATAGTATAATCTCTCAGCATGACCTGCTGCACCTCTTCAAATAGTTCCTGACCTGCTAGTAGAACTTTTACACTAAAATGCAGCTTAAATAATGCATTCTCACTGCTTTACCATATCAAATGTTTTACTTAAAAAAAATTTAGATTCGCTGTTTTTTCCTTGTCAGAAAAACAAAAATCAATTACCTGATTAAAGAGCATTATTAACTTAGTCTGACATGATATACCACTGTATTGCATTTTATCCAATTTTCCACTTAGCTACAAGTCTATAATTTTTCTTCCTTTCAAGCATTGTTCTAAGCTTTGTATGGCTCTGAAATTGGACTGTAAGGCCTCTGTTTGTACCAATAATTTTTATCCTTTCTTGAATAGCATTGCTGTGTTTTGTATAGTAGAATAACACCTGACAGACTCACAGAAAGACATAAATTGCCCTACCCATTAAATACATATTTGTTCAGCTTTCTAGGATGGAAATTATTGCACCCTCTTACTTGCACAGAAAAGCACTTTGATTCTCGTCTTTACTTTGAATTTGGTTATTTCCCTGCCATCTGTGCCTTTTCTAACCAGCCACCCCATGTCAAATGCAGTCTGAAATTTCTGGATCCAAACTGAAAAAGATCATTTATCTTGACCAGCTCCTTCCATATAGCASCCTCACTCTTCCTTTGTTTCCATCTTACTTCTAAAGCTAAAGAAATTTTTACTATTAGTTATTATGTCACCCTTGTATTTTCTGAGCTCCAAAAATATAGTTTTCTTGGCTGTTTTTTCCTGTCCTTTTTCAACAATCTCGTTTCTATTAAACATTTTTGATTCCTTATTTCACAAACAACGATTGGGAAGGCTGTACATATAGACAGATCAACAAAAACAGAAATTTATTTCATGTATTCCTTTTGAATCCTATCTTGACCAGAGTCACTTGTTAAAAAGAACTGTTATAATTTTCAGAAACACAATTCTTTGATTATTTGCAAAGAGGTTGGTTTAAATTGACCTAAAGAAGTTGCTATTTCCCTGCTTAAAAATAACATAAAACACTGTGATTTTTACTTTTTAATTACAATTGAAGCTGATACCTCTTCTAAAGAGGTTCTATGTATTCCTAATCAGTATGAGAACATTGCAGATGATTACCTTGATTAGATTTTCTCTCTCTGAATATTAATAAGATTATTTAGGAACACTGCTATATTCCTTTTGCAGCACAATCCCCATATGAGACTTTTCTACACATAAAGATCTATATTTAGCATCTGTCTATGAACAGATAAGGGAAGGGAAGGTCATAGAAAATTCTTTAGCCCTCTGGGAAAGCAGGAATTTGCAGTAAAATCAGAGGGAAAACTAACAGTCATACTCATGTCAAACAGCCTACATATATAGTTGCCCACAAAATCCTTCCAGAAACTCCACAGTTTTTATTCTACTGACACCAAATATGATTTACACAGACTTCTGGGCACCAGTGCGGAACACTGTCAACAACTGGCAGAGAGAGAAAGAATTAAGGTTCCAAGAAGAAAAATGAAGCAAGGATTGTCAGAAAATGTAAATTCTTAATGAAACTAAGCAAATTGTACCCCATTTAAGTGCTCAAGGATAAAAAATATGCATTTAAAAAAAAAGTTCTGTACCAGTACTTTTTTTCAGTAGAAATGCAGTCTAAAAAGACTTTCACACTAATTTTGCGGAAATAAAATAATCCAACACTGAATACTTGTTTTCAAAATGAACTGTTCACTGAGAGCTGGAATATGCAAAAGTTCTATTGCTCCAAAAGTCATCTCGCTCCTTGCTTTAATCTTTTTATAATGGCAGCTTTATGAGTGTCTTGAGGATTCAAACAAAACATGAAGTTTGAAATTTCTTAAAATCATAAGCTAAAATATGAATTGATTCAATTATTTTTAATTTATATATATGGTATATTTAAGTTAATTTTTTCCCTTGGTATTTGCTCTGACCTATATTCATAAATCCAGATGGAAACATTTGGCTCTGGGAAATGATGAATGCTGTTGTAATACTAGCAGTCTAAGGATTAAAATTATGGTTTTATTTAAGCTTTATATCCAAAATCTGTCCCGGAGCTTGCTACAGCTTTGAAATCATTCCTCAGTGCACCAGCAACCAATACCTACAGATAATTTTTAAGTCATGAAAACACTCACCTTGCTGTCTCCCTCCACTCTGCATCCTCTCCTTCACGCCAACAAATTTCATCAAGCTCAGTAAAGAGATCATGAGGAATGTGTTCCTCATCATCATCTTCTGTTCCAAGAATAAACTGCACCCTTTGTGATGGGGTATCTGGAGAAAAATAAAAATATCAAGTCCAAAACACCAATTTTTTCGCCCTGAGCAAACAAATTTCATGAGATTATCCAGACACTTTCACCCATACCATTCACTGCCACACAAACAAAATTACAGTTGTGCTGTAACACATTTACAGAACATTCATTTATACACAAACATGTTCAGATTGAGACCTCTTTATTTACTGTAGTTGCCTAGTCTGCAGTTTAAAAAACTCATCCGAAGATATAATGTTATGTATAGGAATAGGGTCTATTGGAAGCTGGAATGGTATCTCGCCGGGGGGGGGGGGGGGGGAAAGGCAGCACAGAGAGCAGCATAGATAAAGCTGATGAAAGTCTTTTACTCCAGTGTTAGAAAAACTACTTTGCCACTTCATAAGTCTAAATCTGCAGATATATCTCAGGTCACAAATGAAGCTCACAAATGTGAAATCTTTGCTGTACCTAGTAGGAGAAAAAAACCAATTGAAACCTGTCTAATGTCAATATACAACTGCAAACTTGAAAAGGAGGGATACATCAGTATCTATTCCTACGATCCCATGCCCCTTTGTTAACTGTTTCTACATGGTTAGGCTGCTGAGATTAACAACTTGTTTATCTGTCCCAACTCCCCCATTTTATTCTTCCTGTCTCTCTTCCCTTACAATATTGTTACTGGTTAATTTCCTTCATAACCTTTCAGCACAGATTGCTAAATATATTTTTGAGACATACTAGTATTTTTTCATAACACTTAAAAAATTCCCAGAACTCACAGAGCATCTTAAAGCACATGTACATTCAACGTTCATAGCTCAAGTGTTGTATTAAAAAAAAATTCCTATTTGCTTATTTAAATGCAAATCTCAAATGAACAAACTCTGATGAAACGCAGTCTCTCTAGAAATACATAGTTGCTTTTTCCACTAACATATTTTAGATTTCTAAAAGGAACCAAAAGTCCTTTGTGAGAGCTGATAGAGGCCAGGCTGCCAGTCAACTGAAACAGTGATTATCCAGCAGAACAGCTCAGCAAATCCTTGAACATTGTCTAAATGAAGTGCAATTCTATAACCATATTTGTAAAACAAGCCACAGTATTCCATCTAACAGTGAAGAGCATCACTGCACAGCATCCTCAAGATCTTTGAATTTTTGAAAAACTGAGATGTAGCACCCATTCAATGCTAACTAAAGAGCAAACACAGTACTGATCCAAACAAATGAAATGGGCCACTGAGACAGAAAATTAAATTCAGTTATAAAGATGCCTTTTCAGTAGTTGTACTAAAGTTGCTATAGCAATGAAACACAAACAATACACGACAGTTTTCACCTGAAGTCTATTTACTTAAACAGAGTGTAAAGATATATTACAGTCAAGCCTATTTGCTCCTTCAAAAAGCAAGAAAATTAAACCCAAGAAGAAACACAAGAGAGGAGGGAGATATGGGCTCAGGTACTACTAAGCACTAGAGAATGAAACTGCAGAGGGTACAGCTAAAGAAACAAAAATTACTTTTGGTGAATCACTGACAAACAGCAACGAACTCCCCCACTTTACCCTTTCTTTGCTTTCTCTTCTCTCTCACTGTTCAGTCCTCTTTTTTCTTTAAAATCATTCTACCCTTTTTTTTTAATCTGAGACTAGAAAGTACATTCGAGTCAAGAAGCGCGCAACTTTTTAAGGCTATTTTCCAGAAGGACAGAATTCAGTGAGATATGAACTTACAAAGGACAAGTGCATATGTCTAGTAACAGAACATGGAAAACAAGCTACTTTGGTAGAAAGCTGGACTGCAGTTAGAATCTGAGAATAAGCATTGCCAGGAACATCCTGTACTCTTGATAAAATCAGCAGTAGAACTGATTTACAGCAACTGCTACTGTTAAGTAATAAATGAGCAGTGTTGTACAGCAGAGCTGCAGTTTTATGACAGTTATGATCCTCATGCAAATACATGCTTTCAGCGTGGGAAGAAAAGCAGAGGATCAGAAATCTCTCGAAGTCAGGTGAGTAGTAACAAGGAATCACCTTACTGCAGTAATTTGCTCTTACTGGGTCTTCTGTGTAACAAGCTACTTGACTGACAACAGTGAATCAGAATCTTTTATGTTGAAGAGACATCTAAAATCATCGAGTCCAACCGCTAACCAAGCACTGCCAAGTCCACCACCAAACCACGCCCCCAAGCACCACATTTATAGAAATGACAAAATATGCCCTAAATTATCTTCTTCCTTGTTAACAAAGCGGGGAAAAAAAAAAAAAGCCGCTAGATTCTGCCTGTCTTTATTTACTGCTGTAATTTCTATTGGTATTTTAAACCCGCAAGCCACAGATTCATTTTCAGACAACAAGCTGGAAACTGAAAAAAAAAGTTATCATTTGCTTTACAGTACAATAATTTTATTTCAAGGACAAAACCCTAAGAGACTTAAACAATAGGAAATAATAATAAAAACAACAGATCTGTTGGTTCTATTTATAAAACTGAATTAACAGGACTATTCGTGAGCAATGCCAGATGGATTTGGCTTGTATTCATAGGAGTAATAAATACCAAATATGTCATTAATATTTTATATAGAAAATTAGTAATATGTGATTCAAAACCAGTATGAAAGAATACTTCAATTGCTGACTGTCAAATTGTGATAACTTAATTCTCAGTGTAGAAGCATAATATTTGCAAACTAGGACACTCAGTGTTTTCTGCAGTCTAGGAAAACAGAAATTGGCTTGAATATTATTTTTGTCTATTCCTACTTCAAGTAGTACAGCCAGCATAAAAAACCCCATCCTTCATACTATTATTGCTATCTCTAAAAAGTAAGGAAAGCAATCTAGATTAATCTTTGAAAAATTAAATGAGCAGGACTAATCATTTACATTGGTATTTCTATCATTGCAGTTGTTTTATATCAGAGTTATCAGAAGCAGCATGAATTTAAAGTTCCACAATAAGCAGTTGATGAGTCTCCCAAGTAACTAGTTCATCACCAGTTCAGGAAATCCTCCAGGACCAGCTGGGATAGAAAGTCTGGTACACAACAAGAGCAGGGGTTCCATCAACATGCACTCCTGCTTGGCTAACGAGCTGTCTCAGACAGGAGAAGTTGAAGCAGCTTTGTGTTTGCTGTGGCTCCACCAGCCGCTTTGTTTTATCCCTGGGTTTCTCTGGGCTTATTTCATACAAGCAGCACTCGCACAGACATCCAAACTACCCCTAGTACCTCAAATTCATTGTATGCATGCAAATCCTGAGTATTCCAGGTTTAAAAATCTGGCTAACTCCACTGGACTATTAAAAGGGTAAAAATTAATACCTAGTGGATAAGCTATTCTTGGAACACACAAATTCTTGCCTGTGGGACTTGCACACAGTCTTCTGGGACTCAGTGCTGCAGAAAAGGAGTGACCCTGCAGAAACCTGACATACTGATCACTTCTATGATGCCTTGTAAAGTCATCAACATCCCTAAAACAAATGCAAGATGGGGACATAGACATACCAAAACATCAGATCTGAAAGCCAGAAATGCTAATAACCGATTTCCTGGAGGGAAGCATGAAGAGCTGCTCCCCGGAACAGTGTTGAGTGCAGATAGTGGCAAATAGTGTCCCACATCACCGCCCTGCCCCATAAAACACATATAGGAAAGAACCATAATTGGCATTTCTCCCATTTAAAACATTGCTAAGTGCAACCACAACTCTGGGTCAGAACTGCTCCCTCTTGCCTAAGGGAACAAGGTAAGATCAAGAGTTGGGCTGGGGTAACAAAGGAGGATCACTCTCAGTCCCTTCACATAAATCCAGCCCAGCAAACATTCTGCTCCACCACACCAGTCAGAGTAATCCACATTTCCTCAGTGAGTGCCAGGATTTCACCTGGAACACACCACCCTGCCATCAGACAGAACTGCACACAATCTACCCAGGCGATATCACAAGTAGAAACACAGCTTTAGGTACATATAAAAGGTATCTAAATTCTGCCCTCTGCTCTTGATAAACTCTAGAAAGAGTGCAAAAATGTATTTCTAGCAACCCTCTCTTAGCTCATTTGTCAGAACAGTTTTCTGTATTTCTAAGCCCATCAAACCTGCATTTAAGGGTAGTGTTACTAGGCAAATACTTAGTGGGCTCAGTAGATGTAGGAGTGAAAGATTAGTTTTTCTACCTTAGAAAACATGCAACATGCAAACTGTTAAACTTTCATTACAGAAGTTCACTTACAATAGCAAGCATCATATACAAGATTTAATCCATGCCTTGAGCTCTTGTACATTCACATTAAAATAATATTAAATATACAAAACTACTTTTTTTTTTTATTACTCACTGTACAGGACAGACTGCAGACAGGGCGTTAACAGGTGTAACACAGTTGACATCTGTAACAATCCCTTACAAGCCAAGGGGAAATGATGTGAAAAATTCACAGGATCAGAGAAATAAAGAATCATTTCAGACACAAACACTCATCATCCTCCTGCTTGCACTCACCACAGAAATGGTCGATGGGGTCTCTCCCCAAACCTCCTTCCTCTGCAGATTGGACTCTGCCCTTAGCTCAGCAACCAGTAAAGTCAGGGATCATAAATTCTTTTTTTTTAATTAGAAAACATGGTAAAAGTTAAAATAAGATTTGCATTGCTGAAGTCCACATAAAATAGCGAATGGCCACACAGGAAACTTCTGAAAATCTCTTCACAGACCTTAGAAATCACATGTTGAGTTGGGAGAAAGTATTCCCTTGCTAGTTCTCTGGCACTTTATCCCTACAGGTACAATCTTGTTTCAGGAAGCTATCCCTGCATTTTCTTCACATGAATCATTTCCATGAACCCAGGGCTATGACAAATAATCATATCTTTTAGATCTGACAATATGGACAATTCCAAAGCTTCAATTCCCTTCTTTTTGCTAGATTCCTAAAACTGCAGTTATGATACATTATTTTAATCCAGCTTTGCAGCAATCTGTTCCACAGCTGCCCAGAGATTCAAATTTCCAAGTTCATCCTTCAACATACAAGCCTATAGTTAAGAGTAGGTAAATTCTCTTAACAGCCATAGTCTTTACAAATAATTAAAATTACCCCACAAATAACCCTTCAACATTTCAGATTAGGTACCAAATACAGTCATTTGAGTCTTTTCAATTTACTTGCTTCAAGACCTTCTATTAACCAAGAAAAGTCCCTCTTTACAATTCACTTTTTTGCTTGCTTTACCTTCAGGGAGTCCTTCCTGAACTGTGTGTGCAATCTTGTGTCAGGCTCACATCCAGGGTTACTCTGTTTGCCTTGCCACATCCAACATCATGAATTACAAATTTAAGCCTCTTTAAAACTAGGGATTACTAAAGCCAGATTCCTTAAAAGAGCAAACCAAACCTTCCACAAGCCCCAACAGTGTCTAGTCCTAACACAACACACATGAGGCTGTAATCAAACTCCAATCATCACAGCTGTGTTCACTTTACCCCTCAACAAAACCTGTCCTTAAAGACGCCCTGTTCAGAGCTAATGTCTTCCTATTCTACCACATTTTAAAACAGCTGCATAAATAACTCATGAGTACCAAAGAGCTGTTTCATTGGTTACAGGCAAACAACAAACATCAAAGAAGCCACTGAAAACTGCCGCTAAAATCCACGTGCACACCAAGAAAGTGCAACCCCACCAGCCAAAGGGAGAACTGCACCAGGCTTTCAGTGCCACCACGACCCACAGTGCTGACGGAGCCTTGGGGCCCTGCAGCTCCCAGGGGCTGGCACCCATCACCCTCACAGCAAGCAGCACCAAGAAGATGCCCCAGGCTAGAAACAGTGGGGGGGTTTTTTGTCAAATTAGTTTTAATTTGCATCAATTCCCTAATTTAATTCACAAAGCAGCCACAATACTTACCCCAGAAGAAGAAGGGGAGCTTAAATGAAACTGGGGCCTTAATTACAACACCAGCATTTCAGTGGAGGACAGTAAACCTCCCCAGTAAAACATATAGCATTACTGCCTCTTTAACTAGAGTGGATAAGTTCACTGAATTTCTCCTCTTCAGAAAGAAGAAACTTAAGAGACAAGATGGTGAAATACAGACCTTGAAATCACTTAGCTTACAATTTTCCCTACCCAAAAAAGTCTCTCCATGTGCAAGTCATGTAATCTGCAAATTGTGCAATTTACAGGCACATCATTATGGTAAAATGGAAACACCTTTTACGACCTCATTTCATCAAGAGGCAACAGACAGACAGCAAGATTGAGGTGTCAGGAAAACGAAACCCTAACCTGAGTAACCCATCTGTGCCCCCAAATGACAAGACTCTTTTTCATTCCGCTAACATATTGTACATATTATTTTTCTACTCTGGAGTTATCTCTGAATCCGTACACTGAGAATGCTTGGGTTATTTTTGAAAAGTGACAGTAGAAGATAAAAAAAAAAAAATCTTATGAGCTGATGTGAGAATGTTCTAAAGAGTCTATTCTCTACAGAAACCTTCCCTCAGGAAGTAGCTGGTACAGCTTTCCCACCCAGGATTCAAAGGGATGACCAGGAAGCTTCCACATATTGGCATTACATTGACTAGAGGTGTTTTCTAGCCATCCTGATACAAAGAAAACAGTTTAAGAAATTGGTTTATACTGGATAGGAGCCAGGTGGCATCTGTACACTCTGCAGAGCACCCACACAGCCCCACAGCACAACGTGCTCTGCACAGCTCCCTGGAGCAGTGATAGCAGAGCAAGATTTGCACCTGATGGTACTGCACAGATAAAGTTCTAAATTATGACAAAAAACAATGCTTTACCCCATGCTTGGTAAACTGAGCAATGTGGAGCACTTTGTGTCTGAATATTTCAGGTCCTTACTTGTTCCAGAATCTTTATTACTCGGTTGTTGGATCTTTTGCTTTTATTATCCCTCCTTTTATACTTCACTGCTTCAAAACACTGTTAATTTATTCTCTTGTATCATAAAAATCCTTATGTATTTTTCTGACTTACTTCAAAGCACTGTGTTCTATAAGATGGTCTCACAGTGCTTATTTTCTCCATCTTTTCTTCTTGCACCTGCTCATCAAAATGTTTTTTTCTTTCCCCTCCTCCCTCCCCATTCCCAAGCATACAGCCTTCTACTATTTGGCAGAAATGCATTAAAGGTGTCTATAGAGAGATGGAGCTAAGCATTTTTGCTTGCTCAATTAAATCAGAATGATTCATAAATTAAGGACTAGTTTGGATCTACTCTCTCAGGTAATGCAGTCCCTCATACTGAGTTATGCATCAAAAAAAGGAAGTGCATTTGTCTCCCTTCGAGCTTCCTTCAGCCTCTGGTTACTGTTATAACCTTGTAGTCAGAGGGAAGAAGAGATAAAAAGCATTATTGAGGTTTAGCGGATTCAGATTTAGTGTGGGAAGTATCTGTTGCTCCCTCTGTGCAAATAAAGCAAAGAAAAACTATGCTTATATTCTCTCTAAAGGCAATGGTTCTCCCCAGGCAGCACGACAAGCTCTCTGAAACTCCTGCAAGGAAAAGCCGTAGTAAAAGAAGGATGTGGATACAGACTACGATTAATGTCTGTATTATTTTGTCTGCCTGCTCTGGATGTGCTTAACCTCACCATCACTGTAGCATTTTAAGATTTGCCTTCATTATGCAAATCCCTCTCACTCTTGTCTACAAAATGCCACATGTCTGCCTGGATGGACACATGTCAAAGCTCAAAATCTGGTTCACCGGCCAAACTTCCACAACTTAGACAGACAATGGGAAAAACCCTCAAAATTTCCTACTAAGATATTAATTCAGGGTGAAAAGATTGGATATTTCCAGATTTGTAGTTCTATCTTTGGATTCTTTGAGTTGCCATCAACCAACCACTCTGAAGAATATCTTCAGCATTCTGAATCCAGAAAAGATTTCCATGTTTCTGGCCTGTAACTTGTCTGTCACATTGACACCACTTACATGCACTCTTTAACGGGTAGTTATAATACCTTTAGAAGTGAAAATGTGACTTAAAAAACTGCAGACCTGTACATATTTCTTGAAGTACACCAGTGGACAAGTGCAGTGAACATCAAGTTACAAAGGGGCTTCAAAACTATTTTTCATATTACTGCTATTTCAACCTCAGAGATCCTTTGAACATAGGGGCTGATTTACCCAACACATATTTGTGTTGAATATTGCATTTTATTGTATGCACAAACGTCAAAGATTATTAAGGACATATTTAATAGTTAATTTCTTTTTTTTCCACTTTTGACATTAAGAAGGACACAAGCCTAGGTCTCCAGAAGTTGAAAGAACAGAGCTAAGTTCTCAGCCAAAATGTGTCACATACTGGCACTTAAATAAAACCAGATGACTCAACAGAAGACACTGTTTCATAGTTCAAGATATCTCACTTCTTGGCTAATGTAACTTTCAATTGTTTCTTTTTAATCTGACTTTATATGTATATATGCATATTCTTTTTGAAAACTGTTTTAATAATTTATGAACTTTGTTGTTTTCCAAGAAACTGGTTTCAATATAGTATTGGGTCTTTGTACATTTGAAATCCATTCCAGACAGAACCACCACAGCCAAATTTTTCTTCACTGTTCAGTCTTCAAAACATAACTTGTATCTGCTAACTTTGAAAAAGTCTTGACTTTGTTTTATTCTCAGTATAATAAACCATTGTGCAAGATTTGAGTATTTCAAACTCTAACCATCAGCACTTATACTAACTGAAAAGCTTTCCACATCCATAATTCAAAATTCTGATTAAAAGAAACTCTTATAATTACTATTCTGTAACCTGAAATTCCACTGAAACATTTCCCTAATGATTTAAAAACACGCTAGTGAATTGTTTTCTACACATGCTTCCATTATATTTTCAACACTTACTAGATCCTTGGACATTTCATCACATGCACTTTTTTTTTTTGAACAGCAAATAATATTCCCACGTTTCGAGACAAAGCTTGACTAATTTATTCATGACTACCTTTTTCTGCTCTCTGTAATGTTTTCTAATTTAAAATTTTGAGAATTTTGGGAGTTTCACATCAAGTTTGTTAACTGAAAGGTATTTTTTCCTGCTTGATCTCAAGTCCTCAGTGAGCAGATTCATCTCACGATGGCACATTTACAGTGTCATGTAAGGAAAAAGGCAAACACAACCTAGATCACAGTTTGAATCTGATAAAACACTGCAGCTTCAGTAACATCAAACTTATTACAAACTAATTGTAAAGGACCACAACTCCTCTCTATTACATTTTAGGGGCAGATACTCCAGAGTCTTCCATGAGGGCAGCTGGTGCCATAAAGCTCTTCCCCCCTTAGTGGTGGCAGCAATCTACCTTTGCAAGAATACTTGGGGACAGTCTCCTACAGAGCTCCTTCAGTGCTAGAAATTACTGAGATTTCTCATGTATTGACTGCCACTGGCTGCTGCCCTCAAGTGCATTTGTTCAAAGGAATGAAACACCAGCAGAGGATCTGGTGGATTCTCCAAAACCCCACTGCTAATCATCTCCAAGTGATAACAGAATGCATGCAGGAGCATGAATAATCATACTGATGTTTATTATTATAAGACCTATCCAAAAATAAAATTTGTCTTACCAAAAGGAGGAGATTCTCTCCCATCTTCTAATCCTGAATCTCGCTCTCTGTCTCTCTTTCTGTGTTTATGTCCACGGTGCCGATGGCGTCGGTGACTTTTTCTTCCACCCAAGGGCACATGAACTCCAATGAACAATGTTCGATGGCCTATAGGTAAAAAAGGTACCTTTTAAAAAGAAGCTGTGGCAACATAACAACAATATTAAGAACTTTGACAGCATTAATGGTATAATTATTATTATAATTTTGAAGTTGTCTCATATTGATTATTCTAATGTTAATAGTCATAACAATATTGATTACAATAATGATGATTGAGCATGAAAGATACACAACTCCTTGATACAGGAAGAAATCCCAGAACTAAAGTCATTATGATGCAGTGCCAGATTTATATTTTTGTCCTTCAAATTTGCATCTTTGTATGTGAACTTTCATTAAAGCCAGACAGGTGTTCTGTAAAATGTCTTCCAAAACAGTAACATGAAGAGACACATGGATCTCTTTGGATTGAACATTTGGTAAAGTTGCTGTTTGCTTTGTGTGTACAAGAACTTTACCAAACTCATTCCTATTTATGAGCCAAACCTTGACAGAATTCTTGTGGGAAATTCACTGAAGAGAAAATGAAGAAAAAATAAAAAAAGAAAGAGATAGAAGAAACAATAAAACACTCTGCAAGCAAGAGCGCAAGATCCCCAYACAACTTTATGTGCTCACATCATAAATACATTGCTGATGACGTAGGGTGCTTTTATTTCTTCTGTTTTATTTTTTTCAATGCATAAGAAGGCACAGATTGCCATGCCTGCCGCCTTCGAGCCTGAGGAATTTTATGTTGCTGATCAAGCCCAAAAGATTTAGCTCTCTTAGCCATGTGGGCTAACAGGATCAGAGCACAGTAAAGCATCTAGAGGGGGGAGAACACAGCAGAAATGTGCAGAAAGAATCACTAACCAGAACAAATGGGAAAGGAATTATGACTCACTACAGGCAGGTCTCCTATGTTTACTCAGCAGAAAGACATAGTCCAGATTACTCATCTCAAATAACATTATTTTCCCCTTGAAATGAACATAACACAGCTCATGGATAATTGCTGCTTTGCTGTAATCATTCAGCAGTGTCAATCATCTGAAAAAGGTCAAGAACATTATGCTAAGGTAGCACGTGATCTTTAATCCCATGGAGACTCCAGAGGAGGCAGAAAAAACAGCAAGGCAGCATGTGTCACAAAACATCAAAGAAATTCAAGGCTGACAGGAATTCTCTGCAGAGGCAGAGCTAAAAAAGATGGAGAAAAGACTCTGGACACCACACTAGTTACTTCCTTAACCAGGATCCATGTAGAGGACACTAGAAAGCAGAGGCATCAATTTTTGAGAGGCTATTCTTGTAGAGTCAGGAGATTTTCCTAAAACAATGCCCATGAGTTGAAAAATATTTATTTATTTATCAAACACCTCTTTCTTCTTGCTTTTTACATTTGACCCAAGACATGGTTTAAAGAGAACTGCTGCCTTTGGTGTATTTCAAATGCATTGCAGTCAGTGGTGCATGACACAAGGAAAAATGAATTAAATAAAAAGAAATCATTAAAGAGATACTGAAGGGCATGAGTAATGCAGTACTTAATATTTACTTGTCCCCCTCCTTGGATAGAAAAAAAAGCAAAACAACAATTTGAAAGGAATGGGGTTACCTTTCCTAAGATTTTAGTAATTTCCAGAGGTGCAAATAGATTGCTTTTTTAATTTAGTATTTAGTACATTCCTGCTGCTTTGTGATAGAAGTGGCCATGCTTATCCTAGTTTTCTGCCACTTCAATGATCAGATTGTACCTGCATCAGGAAATGCAGATTGAGACTCACATTTCAATTAATTTCCAGGGCTGAAACCAGGGCTTGAGTCCAGACTGTTCTTTATTCAGTAAACTGGGAAACAGTGCCAGAACATTCGTGCGTGTGTGTCTGAATGCCACAGCAATTTTCCTTATACAGACACAATCAGTTCACACTGAAGAAAAACAGGAACCTGAAAACTGAAACAGATAACCAGGAAAAAGCAAAATGGATTTTACTCTTTTTCTGTGAACCTCCTGAGATCAGCAGAGTCCTACCAAGGCATATTTTCAATACGTATGCAGACGAATGTAGGTCCTTGTAACAAGGTTCAGGCAAATAAGAGGAAAAGAAACTGATAAAGGAAAAGCAATTGTTTTCTACAGAAAAATCATAGAGCAAAAAGAAAAAAATCTGAGAGTTAAGTAGTTCTGGTTTATTAAAAGATCACAACTGTGGAGCAAAAAAAGACCATCTGGGAACAAAAGAGTAATGAATTCTAAATTCCTGACAAAATGACAATGAATGATAGGAGCAGGAAAAAAAGAAAGAGGAAATACAAAAGAAATCCAATGACTATATTAACTTACTTCAAGTAACCTTTTCATGGTAGATATTACGAACTAGAGCCCAGAATGTAATGTACATTTTCCTGTACAAGATGTCCAAGGCATTATTAAATAAAAGTTTCCAGAGAGCTCTCGAAATTTCCCAACACCAGAATGTCAAACACGAATAGAGCAGGGCAGATGTCAGCAAAAACTGACTAAAATTTCCAAAAAGAAAGAGCATCTACAATTGGGTGAAGTCAATACCAACCAGGATATCCACTGTCCAGGATATCCTTATAGATTACGACTAATTGTATATGGGCATTTCTTTCATTTATCTTTAAGAACATTTTTGTGTGTTTTATTATTTACTTTATCAGGATGCCAACTAAAAATGACTGAATATTGCTTAAATATTGTAAAATAATTCTGCTCAGCCATACATTTTCACAGCACCCAGCTCAATTAGATCGTAATTTCCCATTCTTTTGGCAAGGCTACAAAGACACTGAAGTATGAGAAATAGTAATAACTGTAAGTTACATCAGGGTAAAAACCACTGACATCAGGTACAACCTAACAACCATTCTCACACACAATTTACACGTGGTTTAAGAGGTGAACATAACAGGTTGCTCTTCCTACCAAATGGGTGTGTTTACTCTGTTAAAACTGGTTTGGGAAGAATGGGAGGCACTGGGGCAAAAATACCTGTACTCTTAGCATTCCGTTAAAAAGAACTTAATGCCACTAAATTAAGGGAAACATTTACAAATCCTTTCTTTCCATCTCCGTTTTCCCTTGAAATGTCACATCCACTCAAATAATTGTAATGGGATTTCCAGAAGTACCTAAGTCATCAAGCACCATCAATTATAATGGGATATGTGTTTTCAGAGCTTTAGAAATCCCACTACATTTCTTTTGCTTTCCATTTATTTAATGCATAAGATAGGTAGCTAGGATAAGCTTCTGTTTTTAAAGACGCAGAATGCCAGGTCCTGAAAACCATTTCTAGATGTTACCTCTGTCATTTTCAAGGGATATGCAGAAAAGGCCTGCTATTCTGACCCTGTTTTTTCAGACGATTAATTTGCTATTGGGTTCTTAAAATAAATTTAAATATAAGGAATAATTTCTGCTTTGAAACACAGCAACCCCAAACAACACTTCTACTTAGACTTTATTCTGAGAAATGTCTCTGCAAGATGTATTCATATTAATAATGTATATCTCATATCTGTCTTTTCTAGGGCAATGAATTCATACCTTCACAAACTGAAGATATTTACAGCAAAATACACTTTTTCTTCAAAAGTTTAGGGGAGATCCTGATTTTTACACATGGTTATATGTACTTTCATCTGTCTCAAAATTAATTATGATTAACATGATCCCTTTTAAATATTTTATAATATAATTTTTATTTAATGTAATCGTGTAAAAATTAAAAAGAATGCTTTATAACAAATGTTATTATTTCTTTAATCCTTGAAATACTTTTACTTGAGGAGTGTTTTAATGCTTGGAAGCACAAGCTTCTTATGCTATAAATGCATAGATTTGAATTAACTTTTTATTCAGGGTTTTGTTCCCCAGCTATGTGCAATTTGATTCAGAATAGTCTTTTTTAAAAAACAATCTTTATACAAATTAATAGGGGATGTGTAGCATTGTATAAAGGTGACATTGCGGAGAAGATCAATTCAGTGCATTGAATTTCTTCAATAGCTTTCAGATTGTAAATAATCTTTGTGTATTACTGTATTTTCTCAGAGGCTCTGTTTTTAAAAATTATTTGCTCCTAAATCCTAACACTGAAAATATTAATGCATGTGTTCATGTTTAGCTTTCTTGGTGGCACATCTGGAATAAATCAACATTTTAGTTCAGAGTGTGTATTTGCAAGAACAAAACCATGGTCTTTCTATGATAAAACACTACTGATGCTAATGTAAGGTTAATAGAAAAAGCTCAGGAAGAACCGATAAATCCTATGGCTCATGGATATCTAAATTAGTTGTGATTTTTAAAACTGTAACATAAATTAAATACAGCATAAACCATGGAGAGGAGCAAACCTCTCTCAGCATGGGAGTTCTTTCAGGTTTCCATGTTACACCAGGAATGTGGGACTCAAGTGGGTACTTTAGAGCTCCTTAGTGAACCAGCCAAGTTGGTGGCAATTGTATAAAAAATGACTGTCCTGGATCTGAACATCCCTGAGCACCAGATGCTCCTGGTACATGTGCCTGTGCTGCCTTCCACCTGGGATTATCTGTATCTGCCTGAGGCACCTGCTGTGACCAAGGCTTCCAGATCCCTGCTCACAGGCATGGTGGGCAGGGCCAGAAAATGGAACAGATGGGTCTTGAAACACCTCCAGAAAGAGCAAAGGCAGGTTTCTGTGACCTACTAAGGAAACACTTTGCAAAGGCAAGATGCCTTGAGAGAGAATATTTTGCCAGCGGTTCAAGCCAAGTCTCAGATGACTGCTGACCTCAGCAGGACCAGAGGGGTTTCTCCCTCCTCTGGAGAACACTCAGTGCCTTGAAGCCTCTTTTATGCATTGACAGCTAGAGCTGAACCAAATCTCTCAAGAATGAACAATGAGGTAGAGAGAGAAAACCATCAGTCCATGGAGGGTTAAAAAAATTGCCTTTTTTCTTATAGAAAAAAAAGTGATTATGGTGAATTGTGTAGGAGTAGAGAGTACATGACTCACGGTTCGTTATTGTAGTGCAGCAGGGAGGCAGAGCTGGAGAAAAAGCAGAGAGGACAAAAGCAATCCTTCCTAAATCAACAGTTGACATTGCTGTTTGTGGTTATGGTTTGCTCAAAAGAATTTTCACCTTTTTGCCATGCCGTAATTCAGAGGAACTGACAAGGAAACCTTCACAAATTTTTTTACATAATACATGTAACTTATGTTGTAGGGTAAATCACAACAGAAATGATATAGAAAAAAATTAAAACAATATGTCTGGCCAAAGATAACACTGACATTGAATATGAAGGATAAGAGCATCTCACTAAAGTCATTAAAGTTAAGGACCTCTTAAAGAGCCTCGATCAATCACTGCCCTCCCAAAAAAATCTTGCATTTTAACAAAAGATTTTTCCAGGTTGTGGGTGGGCTAAAAAGTCTTTTTAACCGCACTTGTGTTCCAATTTTTCCGCATTCCTCCAGAGAAGTCCAGAGATGTTGTGCGTATGGTCCTATTAAGAGATCAGGACTCAGACCCTGCCAGACAAAAGAAAAAAAGCCGGCAGACATGGAATGTAAAAGGACCTGCTCAGATACACAAGCTCTTTGCACTGATGGAGAGTGATGCTGTGGTTATTGGAGGGAAGAATTTGACCTATATTTCTAAATAAGCAACAAACCAAAAAAAAGAAAAAAGCCACCTCAGTACCAGTACAACTGTGTGTTAAAAATGGAATGTTTCTGTCTTCTGATGTGCAATTTAGCAGATTTCACCAACAATGGCAAATTAGTTTATGTCAATTTCATCTGGGATTTCACAAAGTGAAATATTTGAAAATACTAATCCCTACAGATATTGAAAATGTTTCCTGTCTGTGAAGCTCAGAGCAAATTCAAACTTCACAACCAAACCTTAAGATTACAAAAGACTCTGCTGTTCAGCCAACACTGTGGGCCTTGTTTGCTTTCACTATTTCATTATTCGACATGTGAACTTTCAAAGAGATTTTGTGAACATATCCTTCAGAGTTATTCACAAATCTTCCAGGTGAACCGCCTTCCCACAAACACAGAAACTCCTGAGAAGGGACAAGAGATCCATGCAAAGGGATCAAACCAGGTGACTGCCAAGACAAGAGGGCAAGAACAGCTCAGGGGAGGAGTGAGATCTCAAGGAATACTGAACTACATAGGAAAAAGAAAACAAAAATGCAAACAAGAAGAAAACTATGGAAAGATGTACCTTAGAAATCACAAATGGAACAAGCTCAAACATGTAATACCTGGTAGGCAACAAAATGAAAGAGCTAACCTTACAGGCACAGACTAAGTAGAATCATTCTCCGACCCTACTTCCACCGCTTATATCGTACCCGTGTAAGAGGAGCGAGCACTGCTGCAGGGAGCACAAGTGAGGTCAGAGTGAACGTCAGGATGAGCAGGGCACCCAAGGGAAGCAGAGGAAAGGAAGCCTGGAGCCGCGGATCTGTACTGACATGGTAACAAATTATTTGCAGGAGGCTGTAGCGTACTGGGAGCCAAACAGAAGGGAAATCTTGGTTGATGTTCCTGGCTGACCAAGCAGAGCTCGTATCTGACTTGCTTCTACATTGAGGCACGGGTGAATCAAGGCCAGGTTAATAAAATTTATATTCTTTCAGTCCTATGAGCTGCTAGGTCCTATTAACTTTCAGGTAAATAATGTCAGTGGCAGACAGGTCTACTATGATGTTATTTCTATAAAAAATGTCCAGTCTCTGAGAATAAAAGGCTACTTAAATAACTATAGCCACTCAAATTTCTACTGAGTAATAATATATGGAGATTAACATTTAATCACAATGCATTTTTTCATGTATTAACCCTAAGAGTATACAATCAAAATTTCATTAAAACAATTTTAAATTACTGTCACAAGCAAGAAAAAATCTAAAAAGAAATAAAACCTAAAATAACTATTTTTAAAAGAGAATAATTAAATACTCTGGGATTTCACTTTTTTGGGTAAGCACAACATCTACTATCAAAATTAGTCTTCATGCAGGCTGTTAAATACAAAACATCTTTACAAATTTTCAAATTCATTTTTGGTTTATTAAGTTTAAAACCTGAGCTTCTGCATTGTATTGTGTGTTGTGCTAGTGATATTTATATTTTAATTTAGCTTGAAGTTTTTTTGTGACTTTCAGTAAGCAATCCATGTAATCTGAATTTTGTCAAAAGTGTCAGAATGCATATTCTGATGTACAGTGATGCATAGACTGGATACAGTGTTTTACATGTCCCCAGAGACATGAAAGATGGCAAACTTGATTTCCCATGGGGCAAATTTTTCCCACACCACTTAGGCAGATTAAATGAATGAAGCATAAAAAGTTTAAGCAAAATCTTGACTTCTCTAAATCAGGGATCATTTTGCAATTTTCTCCAATAGAGCCAGAATTCATCCCTGATTCATGCTTGGACCTTCACCTAGCAATCCTCCAGCCATCTCCTTGCTGAAGCTGCTTCTCAAACCAGGCCACAGGAATACCCACAGTATCTCTGAAATCCTGCCACAAAAGTCCTCAATCTGCAGTTGACCACCTCCATCAAGGACAGCCACGGACAGTCATTTTCTCTCTCAGCTCATACGATGGGCATAAGGAAAAGACCTTGGCCAAACTGTACTTAATGTCGATCCCTTTGTATATCTATATAGTCCAAAAGTCTCAACATGTGACCTGAGAGAATCTGAGATCTCCAGCACAGAGCAATCCAAATATTTTTGACCTATGAGGTAAAAAGTAGGTATATCATTTTATCAGAAAACTGTTCTTAGTGAACATACATTGAAGGAATGGCAGACAGCCAGAGACAACCACACTTACTAGCTGTCTGAGAGCAACTGTTGATGTGCACATCTGTCCATGAAAACTTGTCTACCCACTCCCAGGACAGGTACATGTACAACCTGTCCTTTTTCAATTAGGTACTTTAGCATCCCCAATCAGTGCCCAATTCTTGTTTAGGAATTCCACTACTGATAAAAATGACAGCATATTTATTTCAGTAGGAATTTTGTCTCTACACACATTGAAAGATAACATGCAAAATAGATGACTATAACCAGGGGAGATAATCTTGTTTTGGTTTTAAAAATGCTGTCTCTGTCCCTTCGTTAATGCAACAGTCAGACAAATGACCTATTCAATGTTAGTGACTGATCCTGATCTTACAACTCACGAAAAATTAATTACATGGAAAAATCATTCATGCTGGAAAATGCCAAAGCTCTGCAAACAATTCACCTCTGAAGCGCTACAAAACTTACATAAAAAGACACCACTTGAAGTATTTACCGCAAGTATCATTACTGGCACTAAGATGAGCACCACATCTCTTCTGTTCCCATAAGACAGCAGTTCCTGTCTTATTTATTTTTACTATACTGCTCAGGGAAAGAAAACACTGATCTAGAGAGACTGAGGCAAAAATCTATTCTTGTGGCTGTTCTTTGAGGCAGCATTAATCACCATATCTTCATGATTTCAACAAGAAATGTACTTGCAATATACTTGCACAAGGACTGCCTAAAATATGCAAATCCAAGTATCTGCTGGGCCGAGAAATTTTGGATAGAAATTTTAGTACACATTTAAATCAGTGTTTCTGAAGCTCAAATGTTGATAGTGTAAAATTAAAAGAAAAACAAGACAAAATGCTTACAATTTTAAGATTTAATAAGAAGAAACTGAATACCAATTTTCAGATTTAAACCTGTAGTTCCTCATATGAATTGCAATTTTTGAAATGTTGCTGACATGGTGCCATTGAAACTTACATCCTGGCAAAGCTAGTCTTCCCTAGAATATTCAGTAGGTATCTATTTACATTTTTAAAACATAAACCAAATTAAATGTCTGTCAAATAGCTAATTACATAATACATATTAATAGTCTGATTATATTATTTTTCTAAGGTATGCAATTAGCATCTGATTATTTAATTTCATATTTCATAGCTGTTATGTCATTAGGAAAAAGGCACATTTTTCAGCAGAACCCAACACCATGTACAGCGAATAAGACAGACATTTGTGAGTCACATTCACTGTCTCCAGGTGGAGAAGTGCCTAGAGGTACTGCAAAACAAATGGACATGCTATTAACAGCAACTGGATATTAAAATTTGCAATCTCTTCAAAACTTTTTATGTCACTTGGTACTTTTGAATGTAGTGATTATATATTTAAAGACAAGCTGATCTGAACTTAGAACAATTTATCTCAGAAAGCCAACTGCATTATAAAGGATTAATTCTACAGAAAAAAATTGTTTTCTTAGAACATTATGAAAAAATGTGATTTTATTTTCAATAAAAGCAGATTAATTTGCTAACTACAAAACTTTTCAATATTCCAAACAATTTAAATTGATGGAAAGATCACGCGGGTGTCACTGCCGTGTTCCAACTTCTATTGATAACACTCTAGGAGCAGATCTTTGAAATAATATTTTCATTGAAATTTCACAGGAGCAACTCTACACATATAGGATAGTGGGGAAATACAGTAATTAAATACAGTTCTTAAATTATGTTACATGTAGTCACATGTGGAACAACACAGTAATTCTGACTGCCTTAATGTTTGAGTCTATTTATGTGACTGAGCTTAAAGATGTCATTTCCAGAAAGTTGTGTGTTTTTAAAATGCTGCCTTACCATCATCAAGAAAATGACTCAGCAAAAGGACATTTTGTGGCTAGACTCACCCCACAAAAGCTCTGTGAGTCAGTATCACAGGGAAAGGAAGACACAGAGCTCCCATTCTTCTATTAGGTGTTTCTCTAAGGACACCAGATCCAATAGTTTCTCTTTGGTCAAGGATGTGATCAAGGGACTGAAGACCACAGAAGAYGAAATGTGAGATTCAAAAAAGGAGGCTGTGTGCCTAAGTCATCGCCAGCCTGACCCACTGGTGGACACTTGACCTGCAGACACCAAAACTCCAAATGTCACCCTGGAAATATCCTACCTGAAATCTATCCTTGCGCACACTCAGACTTCTGTCAGACTGAGTTGAGAGCTATCTATGTCATACATGCTACACTGCACAACATTTAACTTCCTTGTGTGAGAGACAGACACAGCCAGGCCCCTTTCAAATGCAGCTACTTCTGCTTTTTGAGGCATTGCTGAAGGAAGCAATAACAGAGAGTTGTTGTGTAACATGTTGGCATTTCCATGGAATCATTAATAAGGCCACCACGTAGCAGAGAACACAAAGTTCATACAGCCGGGGAAAAAAAGACAAAAAAAAAACCTATGAAGTAATCAATGGTAGGCATTTAGAAAGGTCGAGCTCCTGCACAGATGGAGATACTTCTCTTTAGATCTGAAGCAGGGAACTTTTCAGATGTAGCATGTTCAAATACACCCCAGATCTCAGTATTTCTTTTTGGCTAGCTCATGTGGATCTGTGTGACAAAGACAAGAACCTCCACGTCCCACTATAAGAAGCTAAGAAAACCAGCAAGTTCCAATCTCAGGAAAGGGATATCTGTGCAACAGAAACTCATTTTCATTATAACTATGACTTGGGGGGTCACACAACTCAATACAAGACTTTAAGTACAATAGTAACTGAAGTTTGGGATACACTAAACAAACCAAAATTCAAGTGACTGATTAGACCAATATCATAAGACAATTCTCACAATTTCTCACTTTCTTCTACATGGGCAAGCTAGGTGATTTCTGCAGTGGATATTATCAAGTATGTATCCAATCTCTGACACTACAGAATGTTTTTGCTCAGCTGAAGATGTGGCTAAGCAACTACATGAGGATTGTAATGCAAATGTAGAAGGCTTTATAAGTACTAAATCAGCAGTCCTGCTCGCATTTGCATATTTGAAAACTTAAAAGACTTATCTAAAGTCACACATGCATATTTACAGGACTTGACTATAGATCACTGAAAACTAGCAAACTCTTTCCACCACCATCCATTTCTGAACGCCGCTGTGAGAGAAAGTAATATTTCTCTTTTTAAAATAATGAGATTCTAGTTCTACTCTTTTGTCTCTTTGCATCCCTGCTCAAATCAATAAGTTTACACACTGGAATTATATTTCAGTACTTTCGGAAGCAAGAGACAACACAAAGCACAGAAAAATCATCCCTCACCTTCTAGATCTTCCTTTTCAAAATGTGTCTTGAGAATGGAGCGAGTTCCACCTCTATCCACAACAGCCTCTTCATCATTTCTCTGCAAAACAGAAAAAAGGACAGTTAAGCTACTTTTCATTTGGAAACTATTGGCAAGATTGTACAGTACTATAAAACAAAGATACTTTTAGTATTTAATTATTGACTCTTCCAACTCAAGAACAAAAAGGGGTTTAAGAATTTAATTTTCCTTATTAAAATCTATTTTTTATGCATCAGTTATTACTGAGGTATGATTACAGCTAACTTTGACATGCAAAACTTCTGTTAAAACCTGCAAGATGATGAGTAAACAATGGTTACCAGGAACCAAGGAAAACATGAGTCAATAGGACAATGAAAGACATAAGAGAAGAAATGTCTGATCAAGGCAGCTTTATTCTTGTACAGCTGAAGAAAGGGGTTGCATATGTATTTTTGTCTTTAGACTAGGATCCTGAGCTACATGCAGAATTCCCAAATTATCATTACTAACACTCCTTATACTTTGGCAAAGCTAGACAATAATACTCAGTGACAATATAGTTAAGAAATAAAACTAATGCCACGAAAACAAGTGGCTTCACTTACTGGTGAATTGCAAAGCCTTTGCTGTTCTTCAAAAACACCATGCTGAATTTACTATAAAGGCGGGTAGCACACACTAATAGCAGAAAACAGAAAAGCTATTCTTCCTCAAGAACACATATTTCATATTTAATTTCATCCTGTAGTGAAACACGCATTTTAACTGTACTCTCTATGGCACTGTACATGTCCTATGTGATCAATTAGTGTATTTTACTAATAAAAGAAGGATAGAGAAGCTACAGAAATTTGTGATTTTGTCATTTCTGACATGAAAAAAAAAAACCCAACACATTTCCCTGAACAGAAAAATCTTCGGGGAGTTCAGCAACAAGACACTAGATGCTGTGTTAAAATGAGTATTTTTCTTCACTATGAGCTTGACATCACCACTTGTGAAAAAATCCTGCTGCTAAATACAGCCTATATTTCACAACATGATTCAGAGTCGTTTCCACTAAATTATTACGAAAAATGAGGCATTATACAAAAGTATCAATTAATATGTCATGAATATATATTTACCTGTCATTAGTAGAGGGGTTTTAGTAAGTGATATTAAAACTAGAACTGCTTGATTTCAATATATAAAATTGGTATCTTAATGGAAGTCTGAAGCAAGGGCATTTAAATACCAGTGTTACGGGATAAATATATATCTAATACAACGGAATATAATAAGAAATTAAACTCTTTGAGCACCTCTCCTTAACGATCAGATGCCCCAGGCAAAAAGATTCACTTCTATAGCTCGATGTGGTGCATTCTGGATGTGAGTTTTTGTTTCAGGCTCCTCTCTTTTTTAAAAATAGCTGTCGTGCTGTAGCTATCTTTCATAGAAAAATCCTATGAATGTGTCAGCACCAAGCATCTGGGCTGTTAAAGAAAGAAAGACCAAGTGCTAAAATGTCTTTATTAGAGCTTTCCCACAGATAATAGCACATAACTAAAATATGGAAAATAAGAAATGTCCTTCTATTGAAACTGTTTTGTCTTTTAATAATTTAGAATTAGCTAATAACCTACTAAGATGGACCAGGGAAGTATAACTTCACACAAAGAATTTGATCATTTTAGTAAAATGAATCCATTATTTTAAAGCAGTTAGACATAACAATGCCATGCCCCTGGCTGAGTGATTAGGCAGGATGTCAAAGGCCAAGTATTACAGCCATATCAGAAATAATGCTATTCTTGTATCAGACATAGGCATGAGAAAGGAAGAAATGTTAGGGAAAATTTACAGTGGGGAAAATACTAAATTGCTGGACAGTTTAAAGCCTTTACAGATTATCTAAGTAAATTAAATACAAATTAATTCATTAATATTTATCAAAATATGCTCATACACTTTGACTTCTCCTTTCCCATGTGTTCAATTTTTCAGCTTTTGGCAGTCTTTTTCTTCTCTGCCTCCTCTTCCTGTAATGTCACAGCAAGTCTCAGACTTGCCTCATTCTCAGAAGTGGATTTATTCCATTAGTATTACAGGGAAAAACAGCTTAATTGGGAGTACTGTGTTGTTTTCAATTCACTTGTCAAACTCTGAGCAAAGTCCAATTAAACAGACCTTGCACTGAACACGCTGACTTCCCAGGGAGCAGCATGAGAGCCACCTTGCATTTATCAGTACAAGAGTTATACTGCACTTATTCTGGAAGTAATTTCTGTGATTCCTGTACCCCCTTGGAGAAGGAGAAAGGTGAGAGAAGGGTTCACTTTTAGTTTAGTGCAATTAGGTCTTAGTCTCATTGAGCAGTGAGAACTATCACAATACAAGTAAGAACAGTGGCAGGTCCACTCCACTTTCCCCTGATGAATAGACTGCAGACCTAATTTCAGTTGGTAATACTTTGCTATTTATTAGAAGGAAAACTACGAACTTATTACTTTCAAGTGCTGCAATGAGAGTTTGAAACTGAAAGTACAGGCAAGACTAACCATACTACATACAGTCATGGAAGACAGAATTCATGCCAACCAAACTCCACACTGACAACCTCAAAGCCATGACTTCACTGCAGTTTTGCCCATCCATTTCAGCAGGTTCAGAATAAGGCATGAAAACTAAATGTTCTTCACTGCCATGCCACATTTATGTCAGAAGTCTACCACTTCTTCCTTTTACCCCATTTGAAGATAACAAAGGTAAAAAATTTTACATAGGSCACAAATCTGCAAGGACTGGAGTATTCAAATCATATGGACACACTGCAGCAGACTGCAAACAAATGTGTGGACACACTGACCAGGCACAAGTCCTTGGAACTGTCCATTATTGCAATGAGTTGCTTGCTGAGTCCTGTGAATACTGTGGTGTACTGCTTAAAGCATGGGAGAGGGATCCAGGAAGTCCCCAAGCGCTAATCCTGGATCTGCCACTGACTTGCCGTGTGGCCTTGGGAAAGTCAGTTAATCTCTGTGCCTCAGCTTCCCCATCTGTAAAACAGGGATAATAATACTTACTCATCTACTGTCCTTACTGGCCTGCTCTGTGCCATAATTAATATTCACACTGCATTTCAGAAGTGTAAGGCACTACAGAAGTGTCAAGTCATTCAATTTAAGAAATTTTACCCATGTGAAGAGATAATGATAGGAAATAACAAATTGATAAAAAACATTTAGGCATAACCTTTTTTTTTTTACATCAAAACAGTATATATTATTACCTTGCAATACTTCCACATTGCGCAACTTGAACAAAGTTTACATAAGAACAAATAGACTGGGCTTGTTTTCTGCCAGCCTAATTTAAGAGCAATGCTACAGAAGCCAGCAGAATTAGATTTCAGTGAAGCTATAATCAAAGTGCAATAAACTTGTCATAAACAATCTAACATTTCACTCTCCTTTTCATTATACTAGCTAATATCTTATGGTTTTATATAGTCATCACACAATAGTTGATCAAAAATTTATTTCCCTAAAGCAATAAAATACCAGAAAACACACAGCAGATGAAATAATATATCTGAGATAAAAGAGCAAGAAAAAGCCAAGGCTTTTACATGGAAACCCCAAGCTCCTTAGAGACAAGGGCTCAGCAACTCTACTCAGACCACGATTTTTTTCACCTCTTACATTTTCCAAATGAATGCTGGAATGACCTTCACCATGCAGCAGCAACAGCTGCATATATTTCACAGAAAAAAATCTATTTTAATGAAAGTCTTATAAATACAGTTGTTAGTATGTTTGTCTCTTCATATTAGAAGTTCAAACAGTGTTAAGTACAGAAAAGCAGACGGGAGTCATCTTCTGCATCCTTTACAGTGCAACCACATGTTGTAACACTGAAATATGTGTTTGAAATCGAACAAAATAAAAGGAAATAAACCATCTTCAAAGACATTACTTTTCAGTAAGCAGTCACCAAGGAAGAAGGTCACCATGAGTCCTGGAGTATGGATTTTTCAACCCTTAGATCAACAACCGGCTCATCAGAGTATGAAGTGAGACTACAGCTGTTGCCAGGAATTTTAAGTGTATTGGTTAGAAGGAATAAAAAGGCCCATGGCTTAGAAACCAAGACCAAATGCCTTAAGTGCCCTTTCCACCAAAGTATTGATAAAGCTCACTAGCCAGGATATTCCAAAGCTATAAAAATGACCCTCCAGAAAGCTTCCCAAAGTGACCCTCTTCAGCTATGATACAGCCCTACCTACAATTCACAACATGTTGAAAAGAGGTCGATCCTTAATCTGCCACCTCCCAGAACTGTGCACTGCCCTTCCACACCTCAGATCAATTTAATTAATGAAAAATCTACACTTTTAAAAAGCTGAGAAGCATCATTTTATGACAGATGTTTTTGTGTGGTTTTCGTTACAGCTCTTATAAACTGTCTATGCTTTCATCACATTGTAGATGACTGAGTGGAAAGACAACTACTTTCAAAGGTGGATCTGTACAAAGGCATGTGACACACCTTTTTAAATATGTATGTGCTAACGTAGACACACACTCTTGTAGAACTTCAGTACACTTCTAGATGATGGAATTAGGACATTTTCCTCATCTTCTGGATTACAAGAAGGTAGATTAAAGTCCAGGTGACAATACATGGATTTGAAATTATCTATACATGTATTATATGTATTTACTACAAGAGGAAAACCAATACATTATCTTCAAAGACACTGTTGCATATATCATAAAAACTACCTGAATACTGGGCAAACATTTACTGAAGATCACCTGAGCTGATCACTACAGTAAATGAAATAATGGTGTAACAATAAACATACATTAAGAAACAGGAAATAGTTAGGATAACAGGAAAGTATTAAATAGTTGCAATGAGTATATCCCTTGGTAGGTTCATTGCTCCACTAGTATGATATCTGGACCTAATATATTTTGAATAGTCAAGTCAAAATGGATAACACAGAAATTTTTATTTTACATGGAAAACTACAAATTTTCTTTTCTTGATCCTTCTTTTTATCTAATATTCTTCATACCTGGCTACTTCTCTCCTGGTATTTGTTCAGCGTTTTCAATAAACTGGATGATTGCTTTCCTGTGGAATACAATGCAAAAACCAGCTACAAAGAGTATTAATATGCCACAATTTTTTTTCCGTTTTTAAGCCTTTCGGTCAAATCCTTTCCCTTTTTAATTGCGTTCTTAATACAGTCATAGCATAAATCATAACAACATAACCAAAAAGAATCCTTTTTTCAGCATCTTCCTTTCTGTAAAATATGTAACAGAGCAGAAGCCATTTTGATTTTTTACACACGAGAAATTATGCATATGACACACCTGCTGACTCATAAGGAAAATAATCATGGTATTAATTGCTTCTCCATATAAGCCACTTATTGATGATTAGACAACCTACATAATTCTGAAATGCCATCTGGAACTCAGGAACACCTGTCAGCATAAAACATGAAATACTGCCTTCCTATAAACAATAGAAAGCTGTAATATTGTGCTGTGTTTGGCTGGGGTAGAGTTAACTTTCTTCACTTTGGTATGGGGCTGTGTTTGGATTTGTGCTGAACACAGGGTTGATAATATAGAGATGTTTTTGTTATTGCTAAGCAGGGCTTACACTGAGCCAAGATCTTTTCTGCTCTTTGTACAGCCATGCTGGAGAGGGGGCTGGGGGTACCTGGGAGGTTGGGAGGAGACATAGCCAGGACAGGTGACCCAAACTGACCAAAGGGACATTCCAGACCATGTGACATCATGCTCAGCATATAAAGTGGGGAGAAGAAAGAGGAAGTTGAGGGGGACATTTGGAGTCACAGCATTTGTCTTCCCAAGTTAGTGTGACCTGCAATGGGGCCCTCCTCTCCTGGAGATGGCTGAACACCTGCCTGCCCATGGGAAGCAGGGAATTAATTCCTTGTTTCGTTTTGCTTGTGTGGGTGTCTTTTGCTTTCCCTATTAAACTGTCTGTATTTCAACCCATGAGCTGTCTCGCTTTTACCTTTCTGATTTTCTCCCCCATCCTGCTGGTGGGGGTGTGAGCAAGTGGCTGCTTGGAGCTTGGCCACTGGCTGGGGTTAAACCATGACAAATATATTATTATTTTAGTTATTTTATATTATCAGTAATTACATATACTTAAAAGATGGAACTAATTAATGTTCATTTCGGTTTATATACATTATTATAAGGTTAGAGGTATAAAACTTGTGTATTCACCTTTCCAATGGCCTGTAATGAAATTCTAAACATTTATCCAGACACCACACACAATGGTGTCTTTCCTTCTCAGTCTGAAGGTATTCCAGCATTACCACTTTGTGTTGTATTCATTTTACAGATCCATTACACAATATTTGTATTTTTTAGGTCGTTTTGGTCAAGTTCAGTTAAACATTTCATAAAGATGGCATTACTAAAGATATGGAAAACTAAGTTATTTGAACTCAAGAGCTGCCAAGGGCATATTGGAAATATTTTGCAAAGACAATTAACCTAAATGGCTAAAAAGCTGTTATATGTAGATGGATGCCTCCCTGTTGAAAGAGGCAAATCACTGGTGACTGCCATGTTCAGCCTTGTCCTTTAAACTGTCCTTGAGCAGACAGGCTCACACCAAACTGATTTAATGCACAACGTGTATGCCCACAATTTAGATGCTACAGTTCTTTTCTGTTTCTGAAGACAAGCACAGAGTTTAAAAAGACAAACAACCCTTTTTTAATATTATCATGTTTAATTGCTTATATTACATATAACCATATTTAGCAATCTTCTGAGGTGGAAAGTACAGTGAATTTTATCTTTCTGATGAAATATAATTGCTCTTCCATTCCACTAGCTACATTATATCATCCTTTTCCCCTCTATCTACCTATCAAGGAAGACCCATCAAAACACATTTATAATGCAATAAGGTCTGTTCTGTAAGGTCTGAAGGATTATTTTTTAAAGTGTCTCTTTAATGGTACTGCTTTTATGGCAGCTTTCTGCAGTATCTCTACTAGTTAACATAAAGCACATATTCCTTTTGGTCAGCTCTACTCTGCATAGTTCAGGCCATGCAACAAAGCAAAAAGCAATTAGTTTTCATTCCAGATTTGCATCTTCCCCAGGGCTGCATGTCATATGCATAAAAGCATCCTTCTCTGTCTTTTTTTCCTCTTTTCTCTTTTTATAGCAAAAGCCAAGATAATGTTTTGCATGACTCAATAATGAAATACCATGTTCTGCAATGCTGCTAAAAATTGCACTAATCTGCACAGGCTCCAAAGAACTGTTTTGCAACTGACCTGAGACTGAACACATATTTAATGTAATAATGTCATTTCTGTAACATATAAATATAGATAATCATTTCAGACATTAACTCTAAGCACACAGTATTGTTGTAAATAAAACAAAACAAGCAGAAAATACACACATGAATAAAACAAAGCAGGTTCACAGGGAATTAAATCTCACTAATACTTGTAATTCCTGTGTTTATCTGCATAGAAGCATCCTGTGCTGGTTATATATCATTATGCACAATACAGCAGCTATAAACTGATGCATAAATGAATGCTCACAGAAGTATTTCCTTCATATTTGATAAGGAATCTTCTTTCTTAGAAAAGCCATTTTAGATAGAAACAATACATTCCTTACATTTGCAAGGCAAACGTGATACACTTTTTATCTATCCTCCATACACCTATACAACTGAAGCCATTCTTTCTATTTAAAAAGATTAAAAAAGAAAATCAAGGCAAAATAGTATCTTAACTTGTTGCAATGGCCAGATGCCCCACTTTCTCTGTCTAACTGGGCGGGGGTACAGGGGGGTGCAGACAACAGCACACACGATAGGACACAGACCAAACAAACAACTCTCCCACTTAAAAGGCTTGATAAACCTGTCAGAGCATTGGATATACCAATGAAATAATGAATTGTTAATTTTTTCCTAGATTCTGGTACCTGTCTTAAAGACCTACAATTAATTGCAGCTGAGCTTACCATGTTTTGTATGTCTTGGAGTAAAATTATCAGGATTGCCCAAATGACGCAACCACCTTACAAAATTTGAACAAGGCACCAAGGTTATTGTGTTCCTTTGAACATTTTCAATCGTGTTCAGAGTCTCGAAACTTCTCCCTTTCCTTCTATCCTATCACTTCTATTAGATTTGTATGTTAATCTTTATTCAAATGCTAATTTCAGCCCGACCTCTGAATAAATAAAAGACAGTATTCCTTGCTGCTGTGTAGATGCAGAAGTAGGGTCACATCTGTATGACTGAGATTTTTATTCCCTTTACTTTGTATTTTTTTTATTACACTGTGAAATACTTACAAGTTATAGAAGCAAGAACAGCAAAGATGGTTATTTTGTCCTTTGTGGTCATTATTCCAATGTCTTCTGTCATCCTAGTGCAGTGCCATTAGCTCAAATCCACTGTTCCTACTTCATAGCAATGGCTATGTCAACTGCTACAGAGAAGTCCAACAGCAAGAAGATGGATGTGAAGACTTTATCCAAAGCCCAAATGAGATTTATTTTTAGTTTGTCTGGGCTCTCTCTTGGCCCAATGCCAACCGAGGACAGATCCAGGATAACAGCACTACTTAGGTGTAGCTAGAAGCTAAACATGCAAAGTTTAGGCCTCTGTGCAATAGGATATTAGCTGCTGAGAAGGAAATGGAAAAAAGTATGTTACTTGCTAGTTTCTTAATCAGCAGTAAGATGTATCTGGTTTTAAGCTGGATACACTTCCCATCTCAAGGAGTCTGTTTTAGCCTCAGAAATTATAACACGTTTTCAGATGTCTTTACTTCAAAATAGGGTCAGGGAGAGGAATCACAGAAGGCAGTCTTGAAGCAACTACTCATGTGGAAATAGCAAGTGCAAAGAAGAAAAAGGGTCATGACCAACTTATTAGAACCCATTTTAACAACAGCTACAAGACAGGAGAGAGGACTTTTTCTCTTCCTTTACAGCCAGCCACAAAAATGACGCAGTTTGGCAACTATATCTTTTAGATGCAAATGTATGCCAACCACAGTTCAAAACATCACCCTTTTTTCCACATTATAAGCCAGCATGTTCAATAATAAATTAAATCCCTCTCTCTGAAACACCAATATAATGTTCAGCAATTCTTCTGCTTCTCAAACAACTTTCAGTTGTATATGGCAAACACTTTCTACAAGCACAATACAAGGATTAATGAAGGGAGCAGGAAGGTTTCTCACCTTGACCTTCCACATTAGTTTGCCAACACTAGTGATACTGTTGCCCTTCTAGCAATGGAGGTAGCCTCACTGAACCAAATCTAAGAGTGTTAAAAAATAGCGTGGCCCTTTTGTCAGTCATTTTTAGGAAAATATTAGCATCCAATACCATACATTTTCCTGTTGCAAATCCAAAGATTAAACTGGATTCTTTGTGATTCTTCAGAGTTGACTTCCATATGATCTATTATCCTCCAGAAGAGAAAAGAAGATCATGTTCAGTTTGTTTGGCTTTTTTTGAACTGAAACTGGTAAATAACTTCCTTGAATAAAACTGACAGGTCTTCTTGATCAAAGTGCATAAATTCAAATGTAGGGTTTAGTCTAAAGAGTTCCCAAAACATCTGTATTTTCAGGGAGTAACTTCAGCAGCAAATACAGAACTGATAAACCAGTATTTCTCTTCTCCAAAGATTTAGGTTGATCTATGTGATTTTGTTGTCATGAGTGAATTTTTTATCAAGGCAACTGTAATTGATGTGACTGAAAAACACACATTTGTATCACCCAGAAATGTTTTGCTGGATGCAAATAAACAGCTGCCACCATGGAAATGAAGAGACCTTTTGCACTGGCTATACAGTCAGAGCATAAGAAAGGAAAAACTATTCACCTCATAATTAGACAATGACATTCTGATTATCTTTGCTCTCACTCTTCATCTGTCTCAGGTCATCAGTAAGCCATGGTGACCGGGGAGGATAATGTTAGAGAAAACAGTTAGGAGCCACTCTGTTCACAAGAAGATAAAATAAAAATTAAATCCTCCAAGCCACTTATAATACTACCYGCTATCTGAAAGCTCAGGTGGTCTAGTTAATTCACATAGCATTAAGAAAAGCAGGAAACAGTGCAGAAGCAGTGGAGTTGGGGAAAGGAAAGGCAGCAAAAAAATAAGTGAGCTGATGAAATTGATAATGTATTCTGAGAAATAACAGGGCAAATAAACAGATTTCAGATGCCAAGTCACTTGTGCATCATTTCTGCCCAGCCAATGAAACACTGCAGTGTAAGGAAAATTTTCATATTGAAGACTCACTCAAAATATATTGCAAAAATGATCATGACAGTGGATTAGATAAGGAGGAATTTGTATAGCTTAAAACTTTAGACAGCACAAATGCAAGATACATAGTCAGGAATTTGAAATGTGCTGCCAAAGAATCAAAGGTAAATACGAATTAAAAAGTAGTTCAACTGCTCTTCCTACCTCTCAGAGATCTAACAATTAGACTTCTACAAATTGCTCATCTGTTGTAATCCGGAAGCTTTAAAATCATCACTTCCATGTGATGGACAACACCTAGTTGTCCTAGACTAGTCAAGACACTTGAAAATAAAAACAAGCTAAAAGTTAAAAACAAGTGATATGACTTTAACAGTGTGTTTCATATTCAAATTACAGAATGTAACTTCTGAAAAGGGACAAATATTACTATAGAGTAGAAAGTAAATGTGAACATGGCATTACATGTTTCATCAGTCCTTCCATGTGAAAGGATTTTATTGTTAGAAAAGACTGCTATTATTTTCATTCTCAGTTTTCTCACAATGCCACTAAATTGATAGACCCCTATGCATATATAGAGCACAGCAAGGAAGGACAAAATGATGTCCATCAGACAGAGTTTTGAAGGGTATTTATCTAAATGTCCCCAGTGTTCAGTGCTTTAGGAAAATGGCAGAAATTACTAGATATCAAGTTTTACTGGCACATCACAGGTAATGAAATTTTTGAGTTACATATCATTTGTATCTCACTATACTGCTCTAAAGTGAAAACAATTACAAGCACAACAACAAAAACGGATATCCAACAGATGCCTTCATACCCTTCCTTGCCAATATGATACCATTTCCTTTTATTAAAGAATAGATTGTTCCATGGTGAAGACAAAAAGAAGATGCTTATAATTTAAACTTTATACCACAAGCTACTTGGATCAGTCTTTCATTTATTACAAGTTGTACCAGGCTTATCATAGAATCATTAAGGGTGGAAAAGACCTCCAAGGTCATCAAGTCCAACCTTTGACCTAGTACCACCATACCCACTAAACTATACATGAATTTTTTGAACACCCACTTGTTTTTTGAACACTTCCAGGAATAGTGACTCCACTACTTCCCTGGGGAGTCTGTTTCAGTGTTAAACACTTTTTCAGGCTTAGTGCAACAGGCTCCTCCTATTCAGGCACAATCTTTATGTAGGTACTAAACAAAGAATAATAATCTGCTGATCTGTATTTAGACTTACAAGCATCCTTCCTCATACCTGCAAATTCTGCCTACTTTAACTAGCAATATTATTAAATATGTATGAGTATGCATATGTGGAGAAAGAAAAACAGTGTCTGTTGTCTCCATTGACATACATGCTGCAAATATACGCATGATGTGCTATTCAAATAAATTACTTAATTTATAACTATCTCAATTATCACATCATTTAAAGGACTTGTTATCGCTTATAGGAATACAAACAATAAAGAGCCTTGGGTTAAGGATACTTAGCAACCTAAGTATAAGATGAACACAACTAGCACACCTGCCAAGTCATTAACAGGTTATAATTCACTTTATAGACTACAGAAACACTTTTGATGAGGAGCTTCAAAGATTGGGCACTGTAAAAGAAAGTTCACTAATGACTGTGAGATGAATAGCAATTGGGAAATCAAAACTGATACTATACTGCCAGTAGAGCAAACACAAGATTCAACCTTGTGGTAAAATCTCTCTCTTGGAAGGGAAAGGAAAAGGCAAGTTGCAAAGCTTTTAAAAGAAAGACAAGACATTTGTATTTGAGATGAGTAAATAAACCTTAAATAGCAAGTGATGTAGGCAGAGTGATAAGCAAAGATGATATTAACACCAGTAATCAAGTGAAGCAAAGCTGTAAGTATTAACGTCAGCCAGACAGATGAGATCATAACACAGTCAGAGTGYTGAGGTGAGCCAGGCTTCGATCTGATTTATGGCTACATGAACAAACAGGAACTGTCAGCTCTTGGAGCTGCTTAGAGCAAAAAGGGCACATCGGGAAAGAAAAGAAAAGAAAACTCCAGAATTATTTCTGACATGATTATATTCAGGTGGCCACTGAAGACCAAGCAAATTTTCTGAGCTAAGCAAAGTTTAACTAGACTGGGGGAAGATCACTAAAAAATAAAGCAGGGGTGCATTCATAAAGGTCATGCTCATGGCTATGTTATCTGAAGAAAGGTGTGGAGGAGGATGCAAAGGCTGAGGATTGATTCCTTAGAGATCTAAACACACACCTACATACAAAAGAGGAGGGGAGAGGAAGACCCACCAAATGAAAAACTGAGTCTGAAAAGAGAAACAATCAACAAGGACAAAATGACAAATGTCTAAGAACAACAAAATTTAGTGAAGACTATAACACAGCATCACAGAGAGATGACAGATGGAGTGGAGGAGAATAAAGGACTAGTCTGGAATTCCTCCAGGAAGAAGTCAAGTGGAACATTAGTGACATAAATTTCAGTGCAAAAGACAGAAACCAGAAGTGAGCAGTTCTAGAAAGGCACTGGAAGACAAGAAATTAAGACAAGCATACAAAGCATACTAATGGAGGGAGTGGAGAGGGGGGAGTGGAAGCAAATGAAGGAGGTCAAGGGTTACGACATTATTCTGGTGAATAGAAACTTCTGAAGTTGAGGGTTGGCTTGTGTTGGAGATTTTTTAATATGAAGTGACTCAGACATATTTCTGATGTATGGGAAGGAATTCAAGGAAAGAAACATAAATTTTAAAAAAAGGTCAGAATTTGGATAGGAAATGGTAACAGTCAATTGGAACAGGTTCAAGGACTACAAAACAAACTTCAAGACTCTTTCAGTAAACAAGGAGGAAGCTTGAATTTTGACATTAGTTTGCTAGTTTTAAGAAGTTCACATGGAGAGATGGGGGAATAGATAAACTGAATGGAGGGCTATATGACTAATAAAAAATAACACGCAAAACTGCAAGCAAGAATACTCATAACAGATGACAGAAATCCCAGAGATTAAGAAATACAGAAAGTCAGCAGAATCAAAAGATTTTCACCAGAGATAGTCAGCGGCATCTCCAAGGCATTTCAGATGGCATTAGGAACTGAGAAAATGGATACTGGGAATCAGCCAGGACCATGAATTGTCAGAAGGGTTTGGAACTGCATGAGAAGAACAAAAAATAGGGCCTAAAGGGAACTGATAAGCTGATAGAGAAAAGTACAGAGGAATAGAGGAAATAAGAGTAGAAAAGAAGTCATCAAGATCAACAAAAGAGAAGTTTTACGAAGTCCCATTCCTAGAGAGAGAAAGAGAATAAAAATGTTTAAAAGGTTCAAATACTTACCACAGAAAAGGAACTTGGATAGCACAGCGCATAGGGAAGACCAACTCAAGCGTGTAGCTGATTTGGCACATGATATACAGTTCAAATGAGAAATAGCACCAGGRCAGCTACAGAGTTGGATGGTGATCCATAGGGAGACTGAAGGGTGAGAAATTATGAATGGAAGAAAGTTGCAAATGAAAGTCAGACAGAGAGATAGAAGCAGGTAGAGTTGTATGCATGCAGACCATAAAAACATTAGAAAGACAGACAGAAGGAAAATCTATTGTTAAAAAAATAARTAAATAAATAGCTGGGAGCAGGAAGAACTCAGAACAGCACAGAAGTACCAAATTCTTTCAGCCAGATTCAGAGTAGATATTGTTGTAGGTAACAGGCTCTATAGAAAGGACAAGAGATGAGGCAGGGTTCATAAACAAGGGAAAATGTCTCTGCGGGCTGGAGGGAACAGCAGGGGGTAAAAAGACAACATCTAGGTACTTTGAGACCAGTACCATTCCAGAAATATCAAGAAAATAAAATGAAGACCAACTAATGGAGAAGATAAGGAGTTTTGCACTCAAGGAATAAAGGAAGTTACAGGAATTTCACAAGCTGAACCAGAGGCAGATATAATTTGAGGGAAGAAGGAAAGGACATTACACCAAGTGTAATCCAGACATAGGTTGATATAAGAGCATGAAAAGCATCAAAAAACACAGAGATAAATGGGCAACAATAAAGTAATCAAAAATCACTAGAGAAAGGAAACAGCACCATCCTAATTGTTGCTCTTTCATATATCCTAAAACTTCTGTTATCTGCAGCTGTTACACATACACTCTCTCTGACATATATTACTTGTTTTAACAAACTACATGGTGATTTCAAATGCTAGTTGATAAGGATGATTTGCTTTGACATAGTTATACTAGGAAAGATTTAATCCCCTGAAGCTTATACTGCATGCCAAGTCCATATAAGCAGTACTGGTCAAGGCATTTTATACTTGTACACTCTTTAACACTAAAAGTTCATGCCAACATACACTAATAAATCTTTTGTAATGTGGAACTGGACTAATCTGAGTCCCATCCTCACAGGAATTTTAGTCATATTTATGGATCATTTGCCAGAATASCATAGTGATTGCTTAATTCTTCTGAAGATACAGTACACAAGGGAGCAAATAACATCACTGGTCAAGTGTTCTTATGCATCCTTGGGCATAGAGATGGGTTCTTGTGGAGGAATGTTAAAGGATTTTTAAGGCRTTTGTTTTGTTATTTTAAGCTTATTTATTCTTTCCAAGCCAAACATCACAGCTAGTATGTGTGATACTTACCTTCACCAATTATTATTTTCAAGTAGATTTCTGAAGGCAAAGGACTGTAAACAGAATAAGGCCAGCTAATGTATTTTAAACCAGACATATCCCAGAAAGTTGCACAAGGCTTTTGGTCCCCAAATAAGGGTRCAATCAAATTTGCTATATATGGGGACCACAGATTTCAGCTAACATATTAAACCTCTAGGAGCTGACTTGCTTAAGAAGAAAAAAAAGACAAAAAAAAAAAAAAGAAAAAAAGAAAAAAAGAAAGAAAAAATAAAAAAAGGAAAAAAAAGAAAAAAGAAAAAAGGAAAAGAAGAAAAAAAGGGAAAAAAAGAAAAAAAAAGAATAAAAAGGAAATAAGGGAAAAAAGTGAATTGAAATCCACTCCTTTGCTGTCACTCTGATATGCTATTAAAGGCAGAAGTATGTACACTTAAAGAGGCGCCGACACTGAGAAAAGGATTAAGAGTTATATGGAATCATTTGATTTTCTTTGAAACATTTAGGCTCTAGTATAATTTCATCTGCTGATACAAATATGGCAGAATACAAAACTCTAGGAAGTAGGTTTGTAACCCATCAGGATTACAAATCCATTTACAAGTGGTAGAATTCTCAGTAGACTGGAACATAACACACAAAGATGTTACTCTTCAAAAGGTATATGAAATCCTACATTAGCTTGCACCTTGCACAACTCCTATGTGGCCAAGGGGAACTAGATGAGATTCCAGATAAAAATTATCTTAAACTATAGCATTACCATGGATTGCAACAGAACACTTTAAACAGTACATATCACAAGAGCTTCTCTCTGTGTAGAAACAGAAGAAGCAACAACAGGAACACAGAAGAACAGAACTGGAATCTCTCTCAAATCTTTGTCTATCCTTCAAACAAAAAAGGCCCAAAGCTTTTATAAGACCACTAAAGACTGAAACTGCATGTCCCTGTACATTCTACATTTAAACTGAAGGATTCTTTCATAGAGGGAAAAAAGAAGAGAGAACCAGAAAAAGCAAATGTCCGCACTTCTCCCTTTAGCAATGGATTTGACTTGCACAGCGCCTGATCATCAGGAAGCCTGATCATCTAACCTCATAATCACTGCAACAGCAAGTTTAGCTTAACTATCACTCTGTCTATGCCCATGCACTATTCATCTGCTAAAAAAAGTACTGGGGGGAYGGGAAGTAGCAAGAGACATATTTAATTACTAAGTAAAAGATAAAAAATATCTCCTTTTCAACAGCAAAAGGATCAAGTCAATAAATCTTGTGCATAGTTCCATTAATAGATACTACTATGATTCCCTTGAAAATTTTATTCATTATATTCTCATTCTTGTYCATTTTCCATCATCCTGAATCACAAAAGCAATGCTGTTGGCAAATAATGGCAAAATATTAGCAAAAATGTATGGGTTTTTTAATCTGTCCATGAGCAAAACTGAAATCCTATGTAACATTATCTTGTATTTTTATGTGTCTTGTTTTAAGTACTTTCTGAATGTTCCTACTTGCTCAATTTTCTTCTTACTCTTATGCTGGTTTATATTTCTAGCCAGCCTAGAAGCAGTATCAAATTTGCATATCCTTCCAACAGAATATATTTTAGTCAAAAAAACCCTGTTTATAATCCCAAATTCTACAGGTGAAATACTGAATGTGATGTGTAACATCCTTATTTGAAATCTTTTATAGCTTTGAACTGGAAACCTGCTGTTTTCTGGTAAGTGTGGTGTTGTTCCATGATGGTCTCCTAGATGAGTGTCCATGCCTGTCCCAAATGGTAGACTGTACACCAAGAGAGGAAGATATTAGGTGATGAACATGCCTGGAAGGCAGGAATATCCATGACGGGAACAGCATCAGCTCCAAGGCTTAACCAATTTACTTTATAGGATCCCTGTTGCCCAGCTCTGTATAGAAGCTGACAAAAATGTCCAAAGCCAAAGAGTCTGAATCTTGTTTGTTCTGACTGAACGAACAGAATAAGAGATTCTTCAGTTCACCTGGAAGAGAAAGGTGCCATTCTTTATGTTCCTACATTAAATCAGAGAACTACAGGTGTGTACAGTCTGGCCAAGCAAAAACAGGAAAATTAAAAGGAAATTAAACTAGAAATTGATCATGACACTTTTATGAACATGAAAGGAGGCCCATGAGAGAAATAAAGTCTGAGCAATTACTAGCAAATTTGTTTATAGCTGATGATACAGACATCACTTAAAACATATATTTAATCCTTTTCTCTGCAATTGCAAAGGATACTAAAAAGGAAACAATTTAACAATTCTTATCTGTTGAAGCAGGCAAGAAAAGGACTCAGAGCATGTCTCACTCCTGTGCTGAGGTTGCTGTTACTGYAGACGTTCAGGACACAAGGCAGTGCTAGTAACTACTTTTGACAGTACAAATTACATCTTTCACTGACATCCACAGCAAATACGCATGTTTGCATTAGAAGTTAAATGGCTGAGAAATTTCAGCACATCTGCACCCTACAAACTAGAAAATYGCTCAGGAAAGAGGAGGAGGGGAGCAGAAGGCAGACTGGGCAATAACGAAACCCAGTGAGTCACCGCGAGGCACTCACTAAGCAGCAATGAGAAATTCACTCATGACTGTGTGCAGAAGGACTGGTGACAGAACACTGAGATCCAGCAGAGGACCAACTCTGCCGGAGGCAATAAGGCAACAAAGTTCCCAGAGAAAGAGGTCTTCAGTTCCTTCTGGAAGAAAAGAAGAATGCCAACACAGCTTTTCATTTTTGTACGTTTCACATTTCATATGTCAGGTAAACTTCACTGGCAGTATCCAGCCACTGCCATTAAATCCTGTGCCCTGGTAATCTAAAATGTCATATTTTTGACGTGCATTAGCACAACTACCTTAACTGATATTCTAAAGATAAGATCAAGTCACAGTTATCAGATACTGCGCTTCATCCTTAGTAGTACTCACAGAGCTAGGCCTACACTTCTCATGTGGAATCTAAGCATCCAGGAATAATCTTCATCAGCATACACAACACAATAAAAAATCACTGTATTACTATCACTGATATKAAATTATAATTTCATATTTTTCATACATATTATATTTTTCGATTGATCATTCAGTGTACTCCATTAAAAATGCTACATGGCAGGCAACATTGAGGTAACACCAGCCTCAACCTTCTTAAATACTAACAGTTGTCTGAACTTACATTACAAGTTCTGATGTGTAACCAGTGTTTAAGACACACATACTTGTATGAAGTCTAAAATTCTATGTTCACCAAAATGGACTAGAAAAGTTAGACAAACCATGRGGGGAAAAAAGGGAAAGAGAAGGATTGTTATTTTTCAAGTTTAAAGTATTTCAGATAACCTTAGCAGGAAAACAGAAAATAAACACTTAAATATCCTTTAAAAATTAACTAAAATGTGACATCAGCTGGTAAACCTGACCTGCATGGTTAACTGCCAGACAGAAACTCACCCAAGGCACAGTTAATSCCCTCACATCATAAGCTTGACATCAGCTCTCCACCATGTCAATTCCTATCTCCAAAACAGACTCCACATCTGAATGGACTTGCTCAGCTGCAGTTCCCCTAACTAATATAAGGACAAGGTATTTCTCTCCTGTTCCACTTGCAGGRTTCAGACATAAACGTGACACTGCCTTTCCCGGAAAATTCTAATCACAGGCTTGGGACATAAAACTGATATTGCTTTTGTTAGAATACTTTTAATCGCATTAAATGTGGATACAAACCATATGGGTATGATTTCTTGCATATATTTTAATGACTCTGCATGCCTGCATAAAATCTTTAATACAGAGAATTTAAACAAGTGAACTCATTATGCTATCAGGAGAGAAACGGATGGGTCTTAAATCACTGAAGGCTYCTCTATATATTTTTGTTTAATTTAAGCAGCCTGGGGGAAAAGAGGGAAGCTATTATAAGAATGAGAAAAATTCTACTATACCTGAACACTCCCTCATGTCACTTAATGCCTGTTTTACATCTTCATTCAATACACCAAGCTGAATATTTGGTATCAGTTGATGGTTGCTGCAACACTTGAGAACATTTGAGAACTCTGAGCATACTCTGAATTTYAAGAAAAACTAGAAATTAAGAAATCATTTTTGTCAAGTTGACTAAAAACACAAGTCTTGAATTCCCGGAGTTCATGTTCCATTTAGTCTACTTTCTTGGGGTTTTTTGATTAGTGATATCATACTACATAATATCCTTTTATTCRGTTGTTTTAATATTTGCTTAGTTCAAAATAATAGTCTAACCCTTCTCTTAGGGATTTATTTTCTGCTTATATTAATTGGTATTGGGAGATGTAGCTTCCATATAAGACATTCCAAAACAACAGGAGATTTCATCACTAAAATGACTGCTATGAATTAAGCAAAGCTATTTTCAAAGCTTTCCTTCTCCACAAGATTACCAATAAACATTAGCATTTACAATTTTCTGTGCATTCAGTCCTCATTTTTCAAGGATTTCTGTGCAAATTTTTCCATAATTAATTGACTAGCTAACAGACAATCCAAACTTCCTTACCAAATAACATGATTCTGCTCCTCTACTCAGCCCTGTTGAGACATAACTGGAGAGCTCTGTCCAGTTCTGGATTCCCTTCTTATCTGAGTGACATGAACATACTGAAGTAAGCCCAGTAAAGGGCCACAAAGGTCATAGAAGGCGAGGCTGAGAGTGCTGGGACTGTTTCAGCCTGGAAAAGAGAAGGCTCAGAGGTGTCTTATCAGAACATACAACTACCTTACTGGTGGCAATGTAGAGAAGACTTAGCCAGACTCTTAGTGGTGCCCAGCGACAGAGTAAGAGCAAATGGGCACAAATTAAATATAAGAAGTATCATTTAAACATGAGAAAAAACTTGCTGCCCTTAATAATGAGGGAATAACARTATTTCCCCACCTTATCATCAGTCCCATCTTGTAATCTCTTACTGATATATACATTGTCTAAATGATTCAGGAAAGTGATTTTAGGTCACACTGAAAACAGTATGGCAAGCATTATGTAGTTTACTCTGTGGTTTATATTGATTTTACTAATGAAGCAATCTACTGGAATTTACCAGAATTATGGATCAGCTTCTACTTGAAGAAATTATTACGACAGCAAAGCCACTGACCACAGTAGTGTAACAGCACTCATGTTAATGGGGTTTTTTATTAATAACATTTATTGGACAGTTAAGTAAGGCAAAATAAACATGGTCTTGCAAGGAAACAAGAAACAACATGAATAAGTTGTATTATTTATGAGGCTCATTATGGGATGGGAGGGTGAGAAAAGAGGCATAGGGTGGGGAGAGAGAGAGAGACACAATCAATCGAGAGTTTCTCCTCTCAGAAATGCCACTCCAAGGAAAGCATAACCATTCTCTTTTACTGCATTAATACGTTCAGCTTCYCTACTACTTCATCTTAGGTTCCACCTCTATAGGAATTTGTTGGGACTAATTATGACTCTATTCTAAATGTTTTTAACAGATTACCATGGCATAATTATGATTTATTCACATTTTCAGACTGCATCTCAGCAAAACTCCTTCAGAATGATCAAGTGATGATATTCTCGGAACACTAAATAGACTGGAACATTCTTGGAACACTCATCATTTAGCAACGTATTTTGTGACCATGCAGTTAGCTATTATGTATTTATGCTATGTTACTCTATGTTTTAAACCTTTCTGATATGCTTACACTAAGCTTTCCCTAATTTGGGTCTTTAGGCTCAATAACTTGATATATGAATTAAAATACTTATTGAGAAGAATTTGACCAGAGGGTCATGTCTTAGGAAGGACACTAATGTAGGACAAAAAGACTTGAATTCCTTCAACTCCCTCTGAAAGTACTTTTTGCTTCTAGTGTTTTGCAAATGTTTGATCATGATCTCCCATTTGTCCTAGCGTTGCCATTTCCTTAAAAACTGGCACTACAACCTACAAAAAAGTCAGTGGAATCAGAACAGCAATGAAGCCCTACAACTGTGTATGTGCGTGAGTGAGAGCATTCTTGTTYAGAATTGGCAAATGACACAAATATTTGGCTTCCTGCCCAACTGTTCCTAAAACAGTGTTTCTCTACAAGATCTTTATCAGAAAGTCCTGTAAATTGCAATGTTTAAAGATAAGGAAATGCATACTCATGGATGTGTATTCGTTATGCTCAGTTGAGGGAAAAGAATTCTTTAGTTAGATCCTTCCTTACACAGCATTCTTTAAATACTGACAGTAGCAATCAACTTGAAGAGAGATGATACAGTTTTAAAGAAGGCACAAAAATGTCTTCCCGTTAAGTTGATACTAACACAGTGCCCTGGATTCAATGACTCCAAACTTGTGAAGTATGTCCAAATATCAGCAAGGCTCTTTCAAACCTGTCTTTTTTATGGGGCTGGGGGTGGGAGTTAAACAGGCAAAATTGTTTGTAGTTTTACGTTTTCAGATCACTTCAGTCCAATTCCCTGCTCTCATGTCTCTAACTCTACCTTGCTGCAATTTCTCCTCTTACAAAAGAACTTCCTTAATACTTTCTTTTGGGATATTACTCTCTAGCCCCTTCAAATGAACAAGGGCCTATAAGGGGACTATGTCCTTTGAGTAAAAAAACATATTCAAACTGACTTGCAATAKTCAGTTTGAGTGTTGTTTCAAAATGGAATGACCTAAACACAAACTTCCTCAAGCAAGCATTTTTCACCAATTCATTTTCCTCTGTAGATAGTTTCTATTGTCAACAGGCTGCAATGGATGTCTATGGCACTACTGGAGATCATATCAATGACACATTCCAAAGCCATCCACTGAATGCAGTTTGCAGAATTAGTATAAATAGAGTCCAGGATAAGCAAAACCTACTGCTGTACCTTCCAGATGCAAAATTCCATGGAGATCTAATTATTTCAAATGAGCAAAGAAGGAACGACTTCAAAATAAAACTAAGTCAAGATTTTAAATTGAGTAAGGAAAACAAATAAGCTGGGGGAGSGTTGGTCCTATTAAAAGGTCTATAAATACTCTGAAAAGCACCAAAATACCATGAAACCAATACTTTCAGGAATTTCATTCCAATGCCAAGAAACAGAATGTACTCATTGTGACTAATACATTAAAATACTGAAAATAAATTCTAAGAGATTAAAAGGATCTTGTATCAAGTGAAAGGTATAGTTAAATCATTCCAAACTTAATCAAGCTTAAGAGCACGGCAGTCTTTGCCCATTATTATTAAGAACATAAGATGGATAAAGTAGGCTGGGAAACTGGAAATTATGTCTAGTACAAGTAATTCAACATTTTCTACAAATATGTTTTTAATTAAAAATTAAAAGACAGACATTTTTATTGAAGCAATTTACTGCATATTCTAAAGTTTGATTTTCTGTTGTCTCCTAAACACATACAGTTCCAGAAAAATGTTATTAAACGGGGTGAAACCAGAATATAGTTCTAAATGCAAAATCCAATGCATGGATTTACATGTTTACATTTCTAGGTGGACATATGAAAATATTTTTAAATCTTGATCACTTAATCCTGTGCTTTGGGGTCAGAAAATACAGCTCACCCCTGCCAATCTGCTGTCCAATTATACATGAACATTTTTGTTCCACAGGGGTAAAGCAAGTGACAGAAAAATTGCACACTACTTTCAGGMTTCAGCTGAGCTTTTAAAACACATGGCCAAACACGTTGCCATGGAAATGTTCTGCAAATATACGTAGAATTTCTTAAGATGGAACTGAATATCCCTTTTTAAAATAAATTTCTCCTACAATTTCAAACGTAATTGCTCTACRATTTCATATGATTCAAGGGAATACATCAGCCATTATCTAAGGTTTATAACACCTAAAGTGGTAACAGTATCTCCAAAACCATTTTGTGTTCCATACATGAAATTAGGCCRTTATCTTCCCATGTAAAATAGCCATATACTTGTTGTCTTTTCTGTACTCTGACTTTCCTATACATCATCACAACACATTAGCAGATCCACAAGCCTTGCAATAAAGTTGATAGCAGTTAAAAAAAAAATGTGACATGCTTCAGTAAAATGAATTTGGTTTTTAACAACATTCTAAATTTTTAAAATATTAATCTTCTGTTTTACAACCCATTAGTATTAGTATGCGTCACTGAGTGTAATAATTAAAAAGAGGAGAGTTACCTTGCCAAACTTTCACTGTTATGTTCAGTGAGCTATTTTTAAAACTGATTTGAAATGAAGCAAAAAGAAAAAAAATCTACTGCTGCAAAATGAAGCGAGATCTGTGCCTGCAGAATAGCTCAGTCCTGTTATACAATGTGATACGTTGTTTTAAATAACCTGCCACTGTAGGTAAACAGTTGACTTATACTGCATTTCATATGACAAACAAACACAATCACAATAGCTTTTGTGTGCCACGTAAAGATAAAGCAAAATAAAAATGCAATACAATCTCATCATTTTACTTTACAGCAAAGGTATAACATTTCACCATTAATTAGTTAAAAGAAAACACATTCACAATAAAACAGATTGAAAATATATAGAGAATAACCTCACATTGTTCAAATAGAAATTAATAACACATTAGAATTCCAAGATATACATCGCTCTGCTTATGTAAACAGTCTACCCTATAAATCCTGTAGCAAATCCAACATGAAGCAATTACACAGACAAAGAGATTGCAAATGACCTAAAGCTGTAAAACAAACCCTGTGTTAGAAATATTAGTATAAACTATGAGGTCATACCTGATGACTTAGGGACTGTAATGTCTCACCGGTTCCAAGCTGCATGACCTTTCTATTTCCAGAGACCCCCAAAAATTGCATTTCCTGTCTTATCAAAGTACATCACAGACCCATCTATCTTTCAAAATCTTCAGGGCTAGTGAAGAAAGCATTAACAGCCATTCTGTCCATCAGTAAGTGCTGGAATCATTACCCTCAAGATATCAGATCTTAAATATAGTTTCCTCCGTGCGATTACAGACATCCAGTAGTCAAGGAGGCTGACACAGCTATATCACTGATGCTGCTAATGCCATCTGAAAACAGTAAGCTTACTGCTTAAAGCAATCCTGCATCGTCCAAACAGAACAAGCCACATCCTTCAACTCCTCACTTGCGTTTTTTATAAAACCTAGCACTGCCATTATAGATTTTGTTTTCGTCTCTGGTCAGCTAAAGGAGAAATTAGATATTATGCAACCAGCTTTGCATTAACGAAAGAAAAACGGCAGATGAAGTGACATATCGAGGTTATCAAATTTTGCTTGCATGACCACTCCTCAGCAAGCACTGTCACYGTTCACAAGAAGCATCACAATCTGATCTAAAGGAAAATCAGCAGAAATAAATTATAAACAACTCACAGGCAGCAAGGTATTTTAAAACATCTGTGATACTGAAACAGCTATTTTTATGCAGCCTAGTCCCTATTAAATTAAAAACATTGCTTGCCTAAGTATTTTTAGTGTTTATTTTTAATAAATTGCATGATCACTGCATTGTTTCCATTACTCCCTGCTAGCAGCCAGAAAACAGCATGACTTGAAAATGTGCCAGTATTATGACAGCAAAAATGTGGTTCGATATCAAACAAAACAATCATGCATGAATTTTTTCTGATATGAGAGACCTTTCAAGCTAACATATGTACAGTAACCTCCTTAATAATTTTTAAATTATGAAGACTACAAAGTAATAACTGAACTTTTTATTAAAACAAAGTGAAATATCAATGTGAAATTTATTATCATAAATCATTATTTATATTTACTGTAGCTAGCATTATGGCAACGAACACACAAACAAAAAAATCACTTCACAGAACTAAGATGAAACAGTGCCACCAAACTGGTTAAAGTATCGTTTAGYAATTCCTCTGAATTCCAGACCCCGAGAACAAAATTACTTGTGTTCACGTAGTGAGAAAGTAATGTTGAGGTATTCAGTGCATCTCCTTAAACACACAGGAACTTTCTCGCAACACACATTGAAACACCTTGCTACCAACTGAATTTTACTGACAAATAAAACTTGGAAGAAAAAAATCTTCCCTAATTTAACTTCAGCTTGCTTCAAATGCTATTCAAATGAATTTGGATGTCCTCCTTTACTTTGTAATATAAGCAGAAGCTGAAAGTAGAAGTAAATGGTTCTAAATTAATTCACCCAGATCCTATCCTGTTAGTTTAACATTATTATTATACAGTTGTAGTAATTGCTCCTTTGTGTAACTGAAGAGTTAATCAAATTTAGCTTATAGTCATTGACATTATGGCACTGATAAAAGCAAACTGGTCTCATCCACGAACACCACATATTTCCCTTTAGAGGGAGAAACCACCTGCTATCAGTTTTAATTGAGTTCACTTTCTACAGTGTGCAACTGCCTCAACATAAGGATGCTACATCTCCAGGGAAAGGGAACTCTGTCAGCCACACACTGGTACAGGGTCTCCAGGGAAGTGTCCAGCAGCAGAGCCAGTCAGTGAAGATTTAAAGTGCAGTAGAGAACCAGATAACGCCCAACTTGATGCTGCTTTTTATATTCTCCGAGAGTTAATCCTGATGTCCAACAACCTGACACTGTCTTTTTACTGCTGCTGGCAGTGGCAGTCAGGGAGCCACTTTTCAACATTGTGAATGTTCTTGAAAGCTGCCACTTTTCAACTTGTTCCAGGTTAACTCGTTTATTCACTTTCAACCCAGACAATATTACTAAATCTATGCACACAAATATAAATACACATACACAAGGAGACAAAAGGTCCTTCAAAAAAACAAACAAGGGCAACTCAGTAGTAAAAGAGAAGAAAATAGCTTGCCCTGCATCAGCACGGCATGGGAATATCTCCAAAGGTAATATTTTTATTTCCAAAGGTAATTTACAAAAATAATACTAATACACCAGCACTAAACATTAAGTTACTTTGCCCTATATAATCCCTGAGTTCTGCAATACATTCTGACCAGCAGCTACTTACAACTACGTAAGGGAGTACAACCCCATGTCTCTAAGTTGCTGGCAACCACTTCCAAGTCCCAAAAAGTGACTTGCTGAGATACGAAGGCCAGTAAGATGGTAAGATGTGATACAAAAAAAGGTATGTTATCAAGCCACCTTTCATAAATATTTTGTAGGCTCTCCATGTGCAAATCTTGTACTACATGATGATCTCCACTCAAAGAGTGATAAACACAAAGCTAGGAGCTGTAACCAGAGCTGYCAAACACATCACTTACGAGTTTCTGCTCACAAAGAGTACATCATCTCTCCTAAAGCTGGACATTTGAAGAATTCAAGAACTAGCAAAACACAACGTAAAAGTTTGGTTAAGACCTCGGTACAAATCAGAAATGCACTCAGAAATATRCTATTATTTCTTTGTGCATACTATCCCAGCTAGTGGAATGACTAGTTTCATTGAACTTATTCCATGTTTTTCCTCATGTCAATACAATTACTATTTTGCAAAACTGAAAATTTTAACATTTCATTAGCAATGTTAAAACAGAGGGAGGGTATAAATACAGTACCATTTTCAAAAGTACAGAAATTTTTTCTGAGATGCTAAAGCAAAAATCTGGCAACCTATTCCCTTTAGATTATCAACAAGTACCACTTTATGCCATACAAAAACTTATTCATAAATACAGTTTGCTTTTATTTAATTTTTCTTCACAGAAAAAAAAGAAGGAATAAAAAAGATAATAGCAAATTTATTTCCTGTGAATTATACAAGGTGAAACAATGGTCACTGAATCCATCACAACTCAGCTTCATATCAAATAGAGCTGACCTAAGCAGTGAGGGAGCAAACAACAGAAGCTCTGTCACTCAACTTTTTAAATTAAATTTAAGTCATGTTTGCTAGTACTAATGATCATGATAGAGAACATTTGAGATTGGTGCAAGGTATTGCAGACTGTAAAAGGTGAGATTATGTAGTGCTGTACCAAAAGAACTGGAAGAACAGTACTAATGCATATTCCTCAGCAGCATTTTGAGGGATGAGTTTTACTATATATTTTTATAAATGACCAGAGCATAAGTAGTATGAATTATAGCCAAAAAATCAGTTTGGATTTGTTCAAAAATTTCTGATATTGGAAAGCACTGCTAATARATGAGGAATGTTACAGTACCAGGAAAACATGGATTACCTCTAGGACCACAAGAATAAAACTGAGGTAAAATTTAATAATGCAAAATGTGAAGATGTCAACTTACATATTATTAAGTTTCTGCTGAAAATTGAGACCTCAGTAGCTGAAAATTACAGTTGATGAAACTGTGGGTACAAAGCAGATCACAAGTAATTATGAGCTACCAAAACGATGTCCCTATGGAAATGAAATTAAATTTGAAAATTATCAGGTAATATATTTCTAGTACATAGATACMTTAGTACATAATACATTAATGCAATAATAAACTCTATTAAAATTGTATTGTTCTTGATTCTGATCATCTATTGTCTAAAAAAGGAATTGAAACTGGAATAGAAAGACTTCTACAACAGTCAGGGAAATTTTGAAAAGAAACTGAAAATATTTGCTTTGTTTAGCTTAACAAACAAAAGACTAAAAGGGAGATCTGTGTAGGTGTGTCAAGAAGGAAGTGACAAGGAAAAAGAAATTCAAGTACAAATTTGTAACAAGCACAAATCCACACCAAGTCATCAATAATTTGGGGAGTTTTAACTACAAGGGGTTGAAGGCCTGCAAGAGCGGGAAATCAAAATGTTTTTTTAAAAAGTGTATCTTGCACACCCCTAGTTCTACAAGAGATGAAAACACTGACAAATGAAGAAAAATGCAGAAATTTAAGTTAGAGCAGAATTGGTACCAAGAACAGGACTAAGGAAAATCAGTAGATTGCCATGAAGCTCAACATGATTGGAAATCGGTTTAAAAAYCTGAATCAAAAAAAAAGTAAACAAAAAAAGACACAATAACAGTTGGTTTCTCATGTACTGAACACACCAAACTTTCATCTCGATACATAGAATAGTATTAACAATACAAAAAGCTCAGCAATCTCTCTTTAACAAAATAAAACAAAAATTCTAAGTTTTTGCTGATTTCTCAGATCAACACAGGTTAAAAAAAGTCTTTGTACTTGAGTGGAGTAAGCTGAAAAGTAATTAATGACAGCCCATTCTCCTTTAATCCTGACGAGAGGACTATTTCTATTACCTTTCTTTAGTCTACATACGTATCTCTTATTCAACTCTCCCATTATATTACTGCAGTTAGGATAAAGTATAAATATCCTTCTTTAGGCAAAAAGGAAAATAATTAGGAAATTGAAGTTTATTTTTATTAACTTAGTTAAAACTTGCTATATTTTATGGACATCTCAAACGAGACACAGTTCAAAGACTGTCCTGGGATTATGTCAGCAGACATTACATAAGTCTAATCAGCTCATCTGCGGATAACCATGACTGTGGTTAAAGGAAACTCAAAACATTTAGAAAACAAAACAAGAAACAAGTAGAAGCAGACCTGAACCATGGATGCACAGTCAAAATTTGCAAATTAATTAACTGCTTGGTTCCAATTCTGCCTAGCAGATAATGCAGCTGTATTAAAACCTGCCTTTCCAAATATGCCACAGGTAATGCTGCTGAATCCTAAACTTAAAACTCAAGCCTGTATCTCAGGCCAGTCTCTGATGATCCAGATCACTACCCTACATATTACTGACAAATTAGAATAAATTTATAATCAACAGTTTGAAAACAAGATTTCTTTCCAGTATTTTACCTTCAAAAACTATTTTAAAATGTCTGGCATCCCATTTCCCAGAAGATAATGTAGGAGAAGGTTGCCATCTCCTTTCTCTCAGACTACTGAGGAACAATCCTATACTTATAATGTATATAACAGATGGTTGCTTACACTTTTTCTTGGAAAAATACAGAAAATAAAGACTACAAAATCTCCTCAAAACTTGCAATCATACATTTATTTTCTTAGCAAAATCATATTTACATAAATCACATACTCTAGAAAATTATTTGTAAAATCAGATTGAAATGGTAAATTTTAAATGTGTGTTCTATCTAAAGTAACCATGCCTTCTTTTTCTGATTTAAAAGAAAGCAAAGCTTTCCACCTTTTTAAGCATCTCAACAGTATGGTAACTTGTGCTGTGGCCTGGGAAAACCCTTTTACTTTTTTTAAGCCACTACGGACATGGCTGACTAAGGGCTTAACTTGCAACCACTGGGGACGCTAGAGATTATAGGAAAACACTTTTCCTTCCTCAAATAGGTGATGATGGAATTTGGACTCAATGTTGTATAGCACAACAGAAATTTATTTTCCTGATAACAAAGAAATACTAATTTAATCAAAAAGGCTAGAATCCATTAGCAAAGCAAGTTCTAATAGCCTTTCCACAGAAGGAGCAGCAGGATGGGTGATGTTGCTCTGGGTGTCTCCCAAATACTGCACAATACTGAAGCTGCAGCCTAGTTGTATTGCACATCTCATACCTTCCTTTCTTTTGATCCTTTTTTATCTTCCCCTTGTCCCTGAAGAGGAAGAAAAACTCCTTTTTCTTCAGAAAAATTTGTCAGCTCACTAATCCTAGCTTCTTATCTGCCTCAGAATAGATCTGACTTTTCTAAATATTTTGCATTAAAAAGTTCTCTTTCAAAGAAGAGAAATGTTAAATTTTGACATATAATTACCATTATCCTCTCTGCTAGCAGAAAATGATGGCAAAATGCCAACTTGCTTGTCTGCTACAGATAAGACATTTCCAAGCTTCCATCCTTCCCTTCAGAGAAAACAGAAGGGGAAGACCAGCCAGGAGAAAGCCTACCCTGTCAGCTGATCCTCTAAGAAATAAAATTAATATTCTCCTAGCAGAAATCATTTTCCTCTGAGCCTGAGGTAAATGATATGCCTTACCATATGTTATGATGGTCCTTTCAAGAATGACAAATTTGATGAATTTTTCCTGGATGGTCTTTCTCTCATCCAATCTCTTCTCATCACCTCCAGCTTCTGCTGCAGGCAAACTCTCAAGAGGCATAAATCAGCATAGCATCACCAAATTATATAACTTCCATCCACCAGGGATTTAGCCCCTTCTATTTCAGACTTAGCACAAAAAAAAAAGTGCCTGTGCATTCTTCAATAATCTTTTTGATCTGTGTAGAGCTCTTTAGAGAATTACCCTCACACACCGCTGAGCTGTGACACCAGTACACCCATTGTGAGCAGAGAACCCAGACATTTTTCTTAAAGGGAGAACTCTATAAAGGTTATGTCCAATTACAACACATTCAGAACTAGCTCTAAATCAGAAAAAACCTCTGCTTCAGTTCAAACAACCAGAAAAAAAGGCACAGAACAGGTTCAGTCAAGTTTCTTCACTGTTTACAAAAATACTGGCATACTTCGAATACAAATTCAGCTTTGCACTCCTCATTAGTTTGCCTATACTTCTAGACAATCAAAATGTCTGAGTATCTTTGCCAAACCCCAGATACCAGTTGATTTGCACATTATTTGTACATCATGGTCCTTTGAAAGTTTTACTTTTATCAATAAAATATAGATACAAATACATATATTTTAAAAATCCATCTACCAACACACACTAYAAATTTTTTCATTTGCTGTAAAGTTGCTGATTCTAAATGAGAATGACAATAAATTAATATCGATTTTAGACAATAATCCTCAGTCAAAGCTCATCCAAGAAGAAAACTGCTGGACATATCAGTCAGCCCCAGATTTTCCAGGCTGTTTTAACTGTTTATTTCAGCCATGTAAAACAAGTGKTTTTGTATGCTTAAATATTAGAGCACAAACCCAATATTGTTCTTATGCAAAATAGCCTTTGGAGTCTTAAAAGACTGTAATGTGGGATGCGAATTGCAAAGGTTGAGAGGCAAAGTCACTGCTTATAAAGGAGGCAATGGGAGAAAGGAGCTATTACTAGAGTGTAATTTAGGATTAAGTTAGTCTTGACAAAAATMATATGACAGGAAGAATGCAAGACAGTAAAAAATGCTTTATAAATGCAATTTATTACATAAACATGTAGTATAGCAGAAAGACTACTACCTAATTTTATCACACACACAGCTGCAAAAATAAATAATAAATAAAATTATCAAGTAGTTTATTCTAAAAGCAATTCCAAAATGTGAGCTCTGAAACAAATACTTGCTTTCTTGCAAAGATAACAAGGCATCTCACCAGGAGATTAAACAAGCTAAGATTAACTGCACCAGCTCCATCTTGCCATCTTTTCTCTGAGGGGACACAGAAAAGCTATTCAAGCAGCAGATACTTCACTAAAAGCTAAACTTCTTATTTATGACTGTGCAAGGTAAGGCACTCACAGCCTAAACAGGCACTGGGCTGGGGGCAACCCTCCTCTGGCTGATGTAAGAATAAATAAAGGAGAGAAGAAAGAAAAGCCCTCCCAAACTAGAAGCAGGCCATAAAGCTGATGTTGGGATGTTCTAAATTAAATTATAAAATGAGAGATATAAACTAGCTAAGATAGACAAATTCATAGATATTTTTGGATAAAAATGGGTGAAAACCTATAATTTCCTGGGACAATTCAAAATGCTTTAAAAATTTAATTGCCCATATGGGGGGTTTTAATATTTAAAACAGAATTTCACACTAAATAACACAAGGACATAGATAAAAATGTTAAAATCTCAAGAAAAAACATAGCCAATGATTGCTTCAAGATAGAAAACTGGGACAAATTGCTCATTGGAAGATACAGAGTCTCCCACAGGAGCTGAAAAAGTCAGACACTGCCTGCTTTTATATTTAAAGTGCCTTTCAGCTACCTACTTCAGAAGAAGACACTTGCAAAAGAGTAAAGGTGTAAAGGACAATGAAAGATAAAAGAACACTAAAATGAAGAATATATAATACTTAGACACATAACCATCATGGAGACTTTCCTGGTTTTGAAGGGGATTTGGTGGTTTTGTCTCTGCTTGCTGAGCAACAGTCAAAACAAAACAGAAAGGTCCACTCCTGTGAGTACTAGTTCTATTAAACAGTTTCCCACTTTAAGTAAAGAGAATGTTGAAAACACCAGAGTGAAACTACAATACCTGCAGTGCAATAGCAGGTCTTCTGGAATGGCTCCATTGGAAAGACTCTTTCCCCCTAAAAAAAAGTATTAACTGTTGTGTTCTGTAACTGTTAAGATGGGTTTTGTTGGGTTTTGGGTTTTTTTTGCCAAAGGTGCACAGACCTTTATTTCCATGATTCTTTGTAGTCATTTGCTTGTCAGGGTAGATATATATACACCATACATATAGACATTAGGAAAGTGTATCACTTGTCATCCTAAATTATTGCCTGAACTTGGACTGCCTAAAACATTTTTCGTGCATGTAAGGAATAATACTTTTGTTAGTTCCCCCAAAATCTATTTTTCATTTAGTTCTTGATGGCCTTTCAAGATAATATATGATACCAAAAAATCTACCTCAAATATAATCCAAGAATACCTGTGTTATTTCAATAATCTGATTATTCTCAAATTCCTATAGTACTTATTTTTTATAGTATTATCATTATACCTAATGATTCTCATAAAGTTACCAATATTTGTCTTTAAGGATGAATTCTACAGTTTAATATGTTGTGTTGTGTGCAAACTTAAAGGAAAATAGTATGCAAAAGGAGAATCATGAATCATTCAAATGTGGCACCTGACACACACTACTAAAAAGTTTTGACTATTTCAACTATCTACAGTATTTTCCTATTGCTGGCCAGAGACAATGGAAATCTCAAATGCAGCCTTCTTTCTACCCTACAAAGAAAACAAACTTACTTTGAAAACAAACATACGGCAGTCAGCACCCACTTGGTAGCAAAGTAACCAGACTTCCATCTATTATTTTATAAATTCTTCCCATTATTAAAGTTCTTATTCACACAACCCATAAAAAAAGTTTACCGTAAATAATTTTAAATACTACAGCTGTAACATGAATCCCTATAAATAACTCATTCTAGAAACTAATTAGGAACAAAAGATTACAAAATTCACTCAATGATAGAAGAAGCATTTAAAATAAATGCAATAGAAATAATTCACACTAATGTAAAAGACAGTACCAAGCATTATAAGCCAAGAAAAGCAGTTCAGATCATGTCATAAAAAGAAAATTCTCATAAATGTTTCATTTTTTAAAATTACTTTCTTACCTCACTTAGCCTCCAGCAGTCGATAGACCATAGGCTTATATATAGTCTATTCTAACTTCAGAAACCACTCACTMACTTGCCAAGGGAGAAAGATGAATAGGAAAACCAAAACAGAGCTTGAATTTAAGGTAGTATTGTATCTGGGCCTGTCACTTCTTTCTCACCTTGAAAACCAAAAATTGTCTTCTGCTATCAGGAAAAAAAAGAATTCTAACTAGAATAAATTACTTCTCTATTCAAACAGATGCTCCCTATACTCCCTTTATTATCTCTCCTGAGAATACAATGCCTAAAAACACACTCTAAGTAAAAATCTGAATCTCTAGTTCCTAGCACCTTCATTATCCATTTCAAGAAAAATGCATTGCTCTCCCTCACTCACACTCTCAAGCCACTCTACCAAGTTGACATTCCTACATCTAAGCCTGTTTTCCAGGTCATCAGTATGACCTTGTGTAAAGCCTTACACGCAGTGGGATTTATAGCTGGATGGCATTATGCCCACATGGAAACTTATACCGTCTATAATTTTTGTACTGGTGAGGTAAGCAAAGACTTTGGGTCTTCTAAAAAGAAGCTTTCAACAATTTGAATCTTCATGTGTCTTAATCACAGAGGAAGGTTTGAAGCACTGGGCACTCCTCCCAGAGCGTGCACAAGGGCAATGCCAAAGGCTGACCACCAGCCTCTCCGATGTTCAGAAAGCCAAAAATTCTCCTATACTACCAAACCACAACAGGCCATGCCAGTCACTTTGACATTACAAGAGAAAGGCTTATTTCCACTCAACTCAACTTTTTTTGCAGTTCCATAATTTTTCTTGCACGTAATTTCATTTCTCATAACCCAAGACATACTGAAGTTAGGGCAGCTATCACAAGTATTAAAATAGCATGTTCTTTGTAAAACTGATTTTTCAAGCAGCTTAAAAAATTAGTATTCAACAGTTATTGTCCTGATTTTAATAGCTCAAATGCAAGGTTTTTCTTAAGAAATACATGTATTGCATTATATACTAATTATCATCATCAACATTAGCGGYGGTAGCAGTATTAAGCACTTCTGATTTGAACCAGTGCTACCAGCAAAGCAATGAAAGGAGGTGAAAGGCGCAAAAAGCAGAAGTCAGAGCCAAGGATGTCTTTTCCTTTGTTCGAGCAGAGAACCCTAAACGGGCTCAGGGACACCTGGCATCAGCAAGGTCCTGATTTCTGTTCAGGTTCATCCTTTCTTTTCCCCTCAGACAGAGTTCCCATAGGGGGCTCCTCCTGCTCCTTTCCCAGCAGACCCCCCACATTCAGCACCATGGCTCTGCCCAGTCTGTCAAGGTAGTCTGAACACTAAAATAAAAAATATAGACTGTATTAATTATTCATACAGTCCAGTCTGACACATTAGATTGAATGTCACGGTTATCCTGAAGGTAGAAAATGTTGAGTTTTACATAACATTCATTAAACGTAGTGAACTAATTAAAGTATGTTAATCAGGTAATAGACAAAAAGACCTTAGTATGTGGTAGAGACTGGTCACTTTTAATACAGTGTGTATTGTATTGTGTTAATACCCTGGCTGTAATTTTATGCTTAATGAGCAAAAGGAAAAGCTGATTATTCAGAAAGCAGAAAAAAAAAATCACATGTGTTACGTGTTGGAAAAATAGCCTCAGGTGACAGAGGAAATACATACCAAAGGAATTGGCAGTCTAACAAAGAAAGTATCATTTCAAAACCCATAAACAACATGCTGTCACTGGGAATTTTACATATTCAAAATCTAGGAAGCAAAACTTAATTGTTGATGTTAATAAAATGACAAATATCTGATTTTATTTGCACAAGTTATCTGTTCTCTCTGTACTGTGTAAACAGTTTTTCTTACATTCACATTTACTTTATGGTAATTCAGATTAAAGCTTTGATATCAAATGCTCCAGTTAGGAGAAAAAAATGAAAAGCAAGAATTTATTAATTAAACTCCTACTCACACCAGGCAAATGTTGGTGGGAAATATACATGCATAYGTCTGACACTGGAAAAAAAGCCCATGTAATGCTCTACATGCAATTAAAACATACTCTGGGCTTATGTTAACACATTTTTTCTCTCATTCCGTATCTTATCTCCCTGCTTTCCACTTGATTTGAAAAGGCTTGATGAAATCYAGAAAGCACCTTGAGGTACGTTATTAGAAAGAAAAAAAATCCAGTTAGTGCCCTCAGTAAAACAAAGGCCTGTACTGTCTTCAAAAGACAACTGGAATAATGACAGTAACAAAGAGGACAGATGTTGGCAATGTCAAACTACTCAGGATAAAAGCAAACTACTTAAGTTCTTTCTTAAATTCAGCAGAATACATTTTGGATATCATTACGCAGTCATTAAAAGGTGAATCCTAGTATAAAAGACTAAGAAAGACAAATTAAGAAAGGGAACCTCATACTCACATTGAAATTTGGATAGAATTCAGATAAATTCAAAGCAAGTCTTAAGCTTAAACAAAAAATACACCACACACAAATTTATGAACAGGAACAAAACAATCCAGAAAAATCAGCAGTCACCTGCCCTACAGGCCACTCCGTTCGTTTTTTTCAGTATTAAAGTTTCATTTAGGGCTAAAATTCTACTGAGACACCTCAGTCTTCACAGGGCCAAGAAGCTCAATGCCTCACCAGGGTCTAAGGCAGCCAGGGCCTGAGCTCAGGTGTTGCTCTCACCTCATCTCGTCTCCTCACCTCTCTCCATTGGTCTCTGAAAAACACATCTAATACCACTTAAAACACAAAGATAGCCACTGCTTTGTTTTCTAGAAATACTGTAACACCATACACCCTTGCTTGTTCACAGTAATATCGGAGATAAAGGTCTGCTCATCTTCTCTACCTGAAAGAATTCAGGGACTTTCTTCCCACACCTCTAGAAAATGGTCCCATTGGGAAGGAAGGTGAGAGCTGCTTCACAGCTACAACACTCTTCAGGGGACAACAGAAACAAAATCCTTTTGTGTCTCATGTCCTGCATAATTATATTAACCCCTGAACCACTGACACATGGAAAGCCATAAGCGTGGCCRCCATTTCCCCACAGAGGTCAGGGAGCTGTGGGAGCAGGTCAACACCCARCACCCTGTCGAGGCACCTGACCCAGACCCTCCCACTGAGCACCAACACCTGCACCAAGTTCTGGAACCTGCACTGAAAATAAGGCCAAAACCTTCATAAATGGCCAGGAAACTTAGATGCTTTAGTTCTGTCAAATGTCAGGCACCTGGGTGATTTCAGGTGATCTGGTGCAACGGCACAGCACTGCATCGGCTGCCAGTCCCGAAGCAGTGTGGCTGCAGATGTGTCCTGGTGTGCTCCGGCTGACCGGGTGCTCCCCTGGACAGATGTAGCTTGCAGGGGCACAGTGCCACGCTGTTGTGGCAAAACTGCCTCCAGTTCCAGATTTGTTTTATCCACACATGGTCAAAAATATGTGAACAAGATTCTCCAATTTTGCCATAGTGCAAAAAGTTTTTCCACATCAAGATGGCAGCCATGCCTCATGTCACACCCGAAGAGAACTGCTGGAGCCGGCTCAAACTCACAATGGGCCACAAGGTTCACAAACATTATCCCTAATGCTCACTGCTTAACTCTAAGCTCATTAACAACAACTTCTGAGCACTCAGTTACAAGGTCTTTCACCTCTACCTAGTTATGACCTCTGTGAGAAAATTTGGTCGCAAGTAAAGTTCCTCCAAGAACATACCATGCCACTGCCCAGCACTAACAAATACCTTCTTAGAGAGGATAACACACTAAGTATGCAGGGCAGACCATATTAACACAAGTTGCACTCAAATTCACAAGAACCAGAACTGTTGTGTAAAGTTTCTTACCCTAAAAATCAACTGAAGTGTCTAAAGAAACACCTTTTTTTTCATTATGGTTTGTTCCCCTGAATAATTCACAGCGTTACAACCACGGAGCTTTTGTCAGGAGAAAGTTGCAACATTTCCTGTAACACATGAATGGCATCAATTGCAAGTACCTGCTCTAGCAAGAATTCATGTATCTCGACTGGCTGAGTATTTCCCTTGGCACATGCACCCYTTCCAGTCGTTTTTCTCTGTGCTTCACACAGTTATCTGCATGGGATTTACTATTATTGAGTCCAATTAGGCATATAGTTATTTTCAAACAAGGGCRTTGATTTAATGAAGCCCTGTAGATTCACAAAAAGCAGAACTTGAACCAATTCCATGGGATGTATTTCCCCGGTGCATTTTCCATGACATATAAACTAAAAGACAATGAGTGATTATTTGACTGCTCAGCAGTACAAAATAACTGCAGATTTTTGTTTTAATCTTCAGAATCACCTCAAACATCAAGAATCCAGGAAATCCAAGAGTCTCTCATCAACATCACATAGCATTCTTTCTGGAATAAGTTAAATAGATGAAAGAACAACACAGCCCCTGATTTTGAGAGACAATGATGTAACATCTCCATTTCGGGGGTGTTAGGAGCTCAAGTTCTAACATAATAAGCATTAAAATACATCTTAAAAAATTAAAAATATAGCAAAGGATCTTTCAGGGGAAAGCATGGATCATTCCCACTTCCACTTCTGTTCATGTTTTACCACTACCTGTGCTTTGACAGCTAACTGGTTTTAACTCTGCTAAGAGCATTTTACAWATCCGAATCATTTAGGCTGTACACCAGGATTTAATTTTCTAAAATTCTTCTTGTAAGTTTGACTTGAAGAGCCTAACCAGGTGTCCCGGTTTGAGACAAATTAAGAAGGAAATGTCCTGACCAGAGGGCGTCTTCTCTGCAAAAGGTAGGGTTCGAAAATTCCCTTCTCCCCACCAAGAAATTTCTCAGAGGAAAGTGAAAAAAAATCTGTTTATTTAACAAGCAGGGTGCACACAGGCACCACGGAAAGAGAAGAAAAAAAAAAATAATGTTAAATAATAAACCTCTCATGGCGGAGAAGACCTGGGTAGAATTCAGAGTCCTTTCATGTAGGTGTGGCTCCGCTCTCTCTCTCTCCGGAGCTAGGGTGCGGCGTGGGCCCCCTCTGGGCCGCGATATAAGGCCTCCAGGTGATGGTGTTCTGGACCAGAGTTCAGCTGAACAATTCCAGAGGAATAAGGAAAGCAAACCACAGTYCCAGGAAAAACTTCCTTTTCCCACTACCAGGCTAGCCAAAAAGCAAAAAAAGTTTAACTCTCCATCTCTCTCCTGAGAAACACAGAGCCGAGAGCTTGCTAGAAAAAAAGTAAAGTGCTCTCTCCACCGCAGCAGCAGCAACTGTCTGTGCGGGTGGGGGYGTGAGCGTCCTTGAAGAAGCTGTGCTGAAGAATTCGCCTGGTTTAAAGGCACAGGATTCATGTTTGGCATAGAGCAGGCGATAGGGGATACCGCATCATAAAGTCATCCCAAGACATTCCACCCCTTATCCCATATCATCGGCTTAATGTCCAAACTAATATATTCTAACTCTACACACACACAGTTATACATACATATATATATATGTGTRTAYATATATATACACACAGCTATATACAGATAGCGGCAGTGACATTCAGCACACAGTGGTATTTACACGTCGTTCTCACCCAAAATCAGATCTCCCTGCGGTACACAACGTGTTGTTCCATCTCTCTGCATTACCCACCACGTGTAACCTGGTCCCTGAGCAAAGACAACCCCATGGATGGGTTTGTCTGTGCTCGAGGCAGAAGTAATCCAAACAGTCTTTCCTAACAGTCCTCTAACATATACTATTGGGACCTTGTCTCCATCTATTGTATGCAGAGGATCAGACTGGGCAGGGCCTGCTCAGTTAGTGGAGCCTTGGGTGTTAACTAACCAGGTGGCCTTTCCTAAATGCTGCTCCCAATTTTTGAAAGATCCCCCACCCAGTGCCTTCAAGGTGGTTTTTAGCAATCCACTGCACCGCTCCACTTTGCCTGCAGCTGGAGCATGGTAAGGGATATGGTACACCCACTCAATGCCATGTTCCCTAGCCCAGGTGTTTATAAGGCTGTTCTTGAAATGAGTCTCGTTGTCAGACTCAGTTCTCTCGGGGGTACCATGCCTCCAAAGGACTTGCTTTTCCAGTCCCAGGATGGTGCTCCAGGCAGTAGCATGAGGCACAGGATAGGTCTCCAACCATCCCGTGGTGGCTTCTACCATTGTGAGCACATATCGCTTACCTTGGCCTGTCTGAGGCAGTTTGATGTAAAGGATCTGCCAGGCCTCCCCATACTTGTATTTGGACCACCACCCGCTGTACCACAGGGGTTTCATCTGCTTGGCCTGCTTGACCGCAGCACACGTCTCACAATCATGGATGACCTGGGAGATACTATCCATGGTTAGATCCACCCCTCGGTCTCGTGCCCACTTACAGGTGGCATCTCTGCCTTGATGGCCTGAGGCGTCATGGGCCCATCGAGCTAGGAACAACTCTCCCTTACAYTGCCAATCTAAATCTATCTGTGACACCTCTATCTTTGCAGCCTGATCTACCTGCTCATTATTTCGGTGCTCCTCATTAGCCCTTCTCTTGGGGACATGGRCATCTACGTRGCAGATCTTCACGGGCAGCTTCTCTACCCAGGCAGCGATGTCTTTCCACTCTTCAGCAGCCCAGACTGGTTTTCCCCTACACTGCCAATTAGCCTTTTTCCACTTTTCCAGTCACAGAGCATTGGCCACCATCCATGAATAAGCACAGAGGTAGAGCTTTGGCCACTTCTCTCTTTCAGCAACGTCCAGGGCCAGCTGAACGGCTTTGAGTTCAGCAAGTTGGCTCGATTCACCTTCTCTCTCAGTAGCTTCTGCAACCTGTTGTGTGGGGCTCTCRCTGGACCACAGCATCCCGGTATCCACCCGCTCCGGCGCGGGCACCTCCCCCACGGGCTGCGAGTGGATCTCTGCGTCCCCCGTGGATCCCCATGRGCTGCAGGGGCACAGCTGCCTCACCATGGCCCTCACCACGGGCTGCAGGGACATCTCGGCTCCAGCGCCTGGAGCACCTCCTGCCCCTCCTTCTGCACTGACYCTGGTGCCTCCATTGCTGTTTCTCTCACATGTTCTCGCTCCTACTCTTCTCTAGTTGGAATAATTACAACTGCGTGCCCCAACTTTGTTGTGATCTCTTCTTAAATATGTTATTATAGAGGCATTACCATCATCTCTAATTGGCCCAGCCTTGGCCAGCAGCACGTCCATCATCAGAGCCATCAGGGATTGGCTCTRCTGGACATGGTGGAAGATTCTAGCAGCTTCTCACAGAAGCCACCTCTGTGGCCCCCCYGCTACCAAAAAAACAGGCCCTGCAAAAGCAACACACCAGGTTAAGAGAGGTGTATTCAAATGCTCCCCAAAAGCTTCATGAAATCCAGACAATAAAGTCATCAACAAATTTGTTCATTTAAAAAAAAAAATAGATTAAGAACATAAAGTTTATGTTCTAATGGTTTGAGAAGAGATGATAACAAGGTACCATTTAAACTGAGGGTTGACGTGAATGATTTAGGATAGTTTAGGAAGGCATAATTCAAATGAACAGGAGTAAGTTTTCCACTGTAAATTTCAAGTTAAACTTCAGCAAGATCCTTCAAACAGGATTATTAAAGCCCATAGAACTCAACAAATTAAATGAAATTACAAACCAAACTTTCCAGACACCCAGAAGTGCTAGGCTGAAAAWATACAAAGTAACAGCTTTTTTCCTAGTACAATTGCCAGAAACAATAAAGAAATTATTTGCATTATCAGGAGGTAAATATCCTTACTACTCCAAGCCAATTCCCAGATAATGGTTCACTGCTAAATTAGCTTTTAACTGTAAAGGGTAAGAACATTTCTGGCCTAAAGGAATCAGGTACAGACACCTAATCAAATAATAATCAAGTTCTTTGTTCATTCCTTAGTAGCAGGAGACAAGCACATGAGGAGAGAAAAATCTTCTTGATAGGTGCTGTGACTTAGAAAAACAACCTAATCTTGTCAACAAGAAAATGAAAATCATAAAAAATTGCTGCAAGGATTTATATGAGGCTTTACAACTTCACAAAGAAAATTAAATCTGGAAGTATTTTTGAATGGACATAACAAAAGGGACAAAGGTACATATTCAGGAGATTATCAGATGTCAATAAAACTCAATGAGCATCAAAATTACTCCAGCAACATTAYAAAAATGTCCAACTTCATATTTAATCATCTAAGTTTCATAATGAGGTGCTGGGAAACATGTCCAAAGCTCTGTTACTAGTGTACCAGAACTACTGCTGCTGTGATTATTCCACCAAAAAAAATTATTACAACTGTGATATTTATAACACAGAGACTAAATATAAGTAAGCCTCCAAGCAAAAATACATTATTCAGATGATAAATGTCTTTCACTACATTTTTTGTCATTTATTCTAATAACAGTTGCCCTATTTTCAGAAACTTTATATCATTCAGCCTTAACAAGTCTTTTCCAGAGGGAGAAAGAGACTATTAAATCCATTTTCTGATCATAACTAGCTGAAGAAAATTCTGTCTCCTTACGTGAACATAATCCTTCAGCACGCGAAGATTTTTTCCTTTAAAGTCTTGGTATTGCTGCTAGGAAAATGACCCCATTTTCCCTAAGCAAATAAGTAAGCCAACGTTTCATTCCTGTTTTGAAGCAACAATAAACTGGTATCAAACCATGAACACCAAAAAAATCACATCAGTTAAAAAATAAGTGTATGAACACGTTAAGCAAGTAAAAAGTGTAACTTGGAAATGCTGCCCCTTCCTTCCAGTTCAAAATTTGCCTAGAGTCAAAGTATTAAATTTCTTCCATCTAGAAATAGGTTCCTGTAATTTAATGCAACTGATGATGCATGGATGCAATCYCCCTTTTTYGCCAGCAATCTCTGATCATCCCCATTTAGGCCACCATGAGCATCCCCAGCCCATAATCAAGTTCTTCAAAATATTTATAGTCAACTCTAACTGAAGACTGTGATCCCTATCAAATCAAGCACATGTGTATCAAAGAAGGAATGGTTGTCTATGAACAGCATGAAGGCTTCATTATGCTCTCCTAATGCAGATCACGAAGTATTTGAGAAAGGAGCGCAAAAATAATTGTGTCTGGAGAGAAATCTGGTGCTAGAATGAACCCCTACAGTCGCTCAGCCAAATCATGCAATATTATGAAATTCTGTAGAGTGCTGTTGTTCAACTACTCTAAAAATTACAGTTCTACCACCACACTCCCTCATGTAATAAAAACAAGAAAATACAAAAAAACTATTAAAAAAATCCAAAACAAACAAAAACACACAACACAAAACAACCTTACAGATTGATACATATGCAAAGCACTCAATTATGCTGTAAGGTTTCAGTGAGACATTCCACCAATTACTATAGAAACTGACTGAAGTTCCATAAACTAAAAAGAAACTAATTAAGCAAATTAACAAGAAAAGAATCTCAACTTTCATGTAATCTATTACGGAACTTTTTCAGTACATTATGCAACAACATGAAACTTCTGCAATACAACATGAAGCCTCATGAAACCTCTGCAATGCACCAGCAATCCCCATCTCCTGCATGATACTGTAAAGGTCCACTACGAGGTCCAGTTGCAATTCACTGGGGTGGATCAGTTATTCACCTTGGAAAGGGGATATACATTCAAGTGCTTTCACAGGTGCTGGAGAGAAACTGGAGAAGCATGACCCATGCTTTATGGGAATACTGAGAGATAAAAAAAGAATCCCTCTACTTTTTACCTGCTTGTTTTAGAAGTATCCCCAAAATAAGACAATTTGGAAACCAGTATAAATTATAGCAGCAATTCAGATGTTGTTTCAGCAATATGACCTGAAAATTCCCTACACTCTGTAAAGAATAAGAATCATGAAATAGAGATGCTAATTACATAGAATTTTAAGTATATTTTATTAGTCTATTCGTGTTATAGCGATCCAGAAGTTGTTCTCAAGCCATAAATGGACCATTGAGAGTGCACTCCTATGCTATGCTCATCTCTAAGATACAAAGTAGTAAGTGAGAGAACCATCTTTTTTTTTTATTTGTCTCCTCCATAGGAAAACCAGTAGCAGAAAGTATCCCATTAGAGGGATTACAAAGAAAATACAGTTTGAGCACAGACTCAGCATTGCTGAAGGGGATGAAAGCTAAAAGGTACCTAGAGAAATAAACAACTTTAAGCATTTGACTAACCAAATGTACAGCAGACTTTGCCACCGGCATCTCCCCTGCATAGCTCTCTCTCTCTCCAGGTTCTGCCCTTCTGTACCATGCCCTAAGCAAAGCAGATCAATTTAAAACAAAATTAATTAAAGAGTCTATTTTAATCTTCATTTACAGCTAGATTTTTAGATATTTTTAAAAAAAAAAAAAGAGATCTATTGTCATTTGTTAGAATAACACTGCAAGTACAATGAAGTTGAAAACAAGATATATTAGACTATATATTCACTAACATACTGATCAGTGTCAATTTTGCATTATTTTGTCAGAAAATTACAGTACTTAATTGCTAGTTGTATTTCTGCTTGTTTGTTTGTTTTGGTTTTGTGGGGTTTTTAATCAGTGGCCCAAGAATCTAGTTCAGTGAAAATACTACACCAAACCTAGTCACACATCTTTTTTGAAATCTCAGTAGGAACTTCCATGTATTTTTGATGTTTGAATGTCTTTGAAATTTTGTGTACATATTCTTTAAATTTCAAGAATCAGATCCCATCTTGCTCAGTATATTCCATGTACTATGTGGAAGATAGGCTTTCTTGCTTTTTCAACTCCCAGCTGGGTTCTCAACTTTGAATGAATCCTGAATTGACCCACCCATGTGCTCTCACACACATCTGCAAGTAATACAGGCTTGGTTTAGCTGGCTGAAAATGCAGACAGCTGAAGCAGCACAAAACCCAGTGATTAGGATCCCGAGTCTCTAAGTTAATTTCAGATTGCTGCCACTGTAGCTCTCAGTTGACAGATTCAAAAACCAATCTTGTACAGAACTGTATACACAATCACGCCAAGTTATAATCTACTCCTGATGGTGGGGCACAATGGACTAAGAGAGAAACAAAGACATGGAGAAAAACAGCAAACAAAAGAAAAAGGATGAAGATGTTTGCATTCAAAAACAAAATGCTAATATATATTTGTGTAAACTGTAAAGCTACTACAGAAATACTCTATAGAGAGGGAAATCCTATTTTTAGCCTTTAATATTAATCTTGGATAACTTCATTAGTTTCAATCATGTTACAATGCATTCCACCTTCCTAAAAAAATTTGTCGAGTCTTACTGTATCATTAAACGAAAAATATTTATGAAAACCCTTCTGTTTCTGTTCATTTCTTTCTTATAGGTCAGATCCAAACCTAGATACCGAGACTGAAATATTGGTAAAATATTTGAGATTTTTTTAAGCCTAAACTTCCAAACCTGAAAATTAACTTTTAAAATAGAATTTAAGCTTTATTTCTCAGCAAAACACAATCCAAAACTGAAAACATATTTCCTTAATCCTAACACAGAAAATATTTTATTAGATTTCCTTCTTACAAATGTTTCAACACAGCATCTAGTCTTACCCAGTCCCGCAAGGAAAATGTTTAATGAACATCACTTTTCTACACATATGAGCACTCAATTTTTCTTCTAGCATGTCTGAACACTGTTTTAAATATTTTAATTTAAATATTTTTAAATAATTTTAACCTTTTTAATATTTGCAGTGGTGTAAATTAGAAACCTGGGTTTGTGTCTATTCTGATCCATCTCAAGATATGTGATTTTTGCATGCAGTGGCACTGTCAAAAAKATACATAAAAACAATTGCTGATTTTCCGACATATTAAGTGTTTATGCATTTGAAAAACAGATCTTTCTAAAAGTATGACTATATTGCTCAATATTACAGACCAGGATTCTCTTAAGTGAAACTGCAAGGTAACCAGAGATCAAAAACTTATGTTTCAGTATTCAAATACTGAAGGACCAAAATCAGTGGGGACCTTTGAACCTAAGAAATTTCCTAACTCCCAGAAACTCTACAATGTTGGTTTCACACCACAAGAGCCATGTGCTGTCACCATGCAGGAAACGTGCTGTCTTGGCTTGCCAAGCAAAGCACACAACGAAGACACGAGGGAAGCGCACAGAGCAGCAGAGACAAGCCAGACACCATCTAGGGCCCATCAGCTGAATTACACACAGCTGGGCCCAGCAAAATCCAGCGGCATAGTCTGTCATTAATAAAATTAAAGTGAAAGCTCTTGGCATCCATCATTCGCTCCTTCAACGACTCCTCCGGGCTCGGTGGCAGCCTTGTGCCCTCCTCTAAAGCTCATAACAGAATCTGTAAAAGAATATACAACTATTTGCCCACCGTGAAAAGCAAGTATTTTATTAATTATACAAAGCAAGTGCTGCCACAGCTGTAGCCTATAAATTGCTGGGCAGCACACTCACAGTGATCATAGAACCTTCTTGAAAGCAACCTGGATTTTAAAAAAATCAGACCTGTGATAACAACCAGAGCTATGACTTTAACAAAACTCCCAAAATTCAGCAAAGGGAGGTACTTTGGGGAAGGAAAGGACAGCAGTTCACAAGCCTGTGAAGACATCCACATATAGGTGTCTCATTTGCTTGTGTGAAAATGAGAATACACAGTTCCTCTTCCTTTGCTACTGAATTCAGCAAGAACACAGTCTGACAGACCTCTGCCAGGTCACTGCTGCTCACTACTAAAACACTTGACAGGTTCTACATTTTCCTGTGTTTGGGACCTCTCAATCGGGAATTCTTCTCCTGAAATATCCAATCCAACAAAAAAAATGTAACTGATAAGAAAGAAAATTATCTCTTTGACACAAGAAAGTAAAGACTTATTTTGTATCACCTGCTATTTTTAAATTATCTCATCTACAGGTGAACAAGTCATTGGTAAGACCAAAGAGAATTCTTTCCTTTTAGACAGAACCATCTGAGAGATAACCCATCCCTGCAAAGCTAACAAAGACAAACCCTATTTCATGGACCCCAGGAAAGAAAGCAAAAGCAGAACTGCAGAAATCTTTGAAATCCAGTATCTTTTCTCAGGTTGCCCCACTATTTGGTTCTTATTGTAAAAGGCAAAAAAGGGAAATAGTAAATGGTCTTTCCTGTGGTATTCAGTCCCCCATTCTGGTGATCAGCAGTTTAAAGTTTTCCTAAGCTGGTGATTGCATCTGTTGAATTAGGATCGTTGTACTCAATTACCTAATTCCTTTTTAACCTATTTACATGCATGGCCTCCACAATATCCTTCATCACTGTCATTTTTGCACTTGAACTCTATGCTTTGTGGAAAAAGTTTCTCTCATTTTTAACTTAGTAGTCAATAAATGTTACTGAAATTCACTATTTCTGCTATAATGAAATAGTTGGGATTTATTCTGTATTCACTTTATTTTTCACAGTATCACATCCTCTGTCTCCTGAATTGCCTCATTTCCAGAACAACTCCTAATCTACACAGATTCAATTTGAACAGAATCTATTTCCCCACTAGTTAAGAAATCCTGAATGACATAACACCAAAATATGACCCAGACTTTACAGTCCTGAAATTGAAAGCCCAGGGAAAGCCCAGTCTCAGATTGCCAGCCCTGAGGGCTATCATCAACGACATTATCTGAGACCATGCCAGATGGTGACTGTCACTACCACATGAAAGCTGTGGACAGGTCAGATGACATTTAGTATTCCCGCCCCCCTTTCTTTTTCTTGAAGAAATAAAAAAATAATGTGCAGAAGGCCCTCTAAAACATCTTTTCATATTGTGTCCCCACCAGCAGCCACTTAACTCTCACCTGCCCTTAAACGCAGGCATACACTTGTGTGCAGCACAAGAAACAGAAGAGCTGGAAGAAACATCAGAGCAGAGCACAGCACTGGAAAGGGGCACATCCTGGACAACAAGCATCCTAGACAGAGGAGAGAAAACCACCCTAGGGAGAGAGGAAGTTTGTTCCAGATAAAGGGTACTAAGAGCCCGCAGTAGCACCTAAAAATCAAGATATTGCCTCAAAAAATGAAGTGCGGAAAGAAGCACACGTAAGATGATTTTTGCCTTCTGGATTATCAAGACTGATGTTTTCACATTTTCCATCTCTATCGTGAGAGCCAAAATCTTGCCCTTTTTAAAATTTTCAAATAAATATCTAGAATATTGGTGTTTTCTTGGGGTTAAAGCTACAAGAGTGCAGGATTAAAGCAGAAACAAAAAAGTTAACAATAATGACTTGATACTAAATTTTCTTTCTTATTTCTTGCTCTTTGCATTATACTCACAATTCATATGTATGTCTTGGATCACTTATGACACCTCTGTAATTTAGCACTCCCAAATAGTAGAAATTTTCCTATCACTGTATTCCTATCCCTACCAATCAGGATATCTAAAATGAAAAAATGAAACATTTAAAAATTGAGATTTTGTAAAAGAATCATGCTGCTGACTAGGGATTGAGACATTTCCCCATTCCAAATAAGTAAAGGAAAAAGACATCTTTTTTCCCTTTTTTCTTTTGTTTTTTTTATAATTCTGTAACTATTCTAATTCTTGTTGGAAGCTGCTTTAAGGCTTAAAATATTGTAATAAATCTCAATGTGATTTCAGCGCCTTGAAAAAGTTTGGTCAATAGGAAATGCTGACCACCTGCCAACTCAAAACAAAGCTTGGGTTTAGGTAATTCCATGATTCTATGTGAGGTACTGGAACAGGTTGCCCAGAGAAGCTGTCGATGTCCCAGTTGATGGCAGTGTTCAAGGCCAGGCTGGATGGGGCTCTGAGCAATCTGGTGTAGTCGAAGGTATCCCTTTCCATGGCAGGGGGGTTGGAATGAGATGATCTTTAAGGTCCCTTCAAACCCAAACCATTCTGTGATTCTTTGAAATGGAATATAAGTACTGAACCACAGTATTAGCAACAAACTCAAAGGAAAATTTACTTAGACTTGTATTTCTTGAAAACTGAAACCATTCAATCGAATTGCATTGCATATTTGCCACCCACCAGGAAGAAATTTTAAATAGGATTCCCATTAGAATTAAATGTATTTTCATATTTGCACGTGCAAACATAGAAAACATCCCCTGTCTAAATATATGAGAAAAGTCTGCTTGAGAAATATCAAATGTTAGCAGGAAAGTAATCAGTTCATTATTGATTGTAAAAAAAGGAAGCAAACTAAAAAAAAAACCTAATTCACTCATAACAACTATAAATTGATATTATTTTCCTATGTAAAATATATCAGTAGCAGAATTAGATCCAGTCTTAGAAACAAATTATTAAAACCTGTACTATAACTGCAAAGCATTAAAAATATGATATTACAAGTTGCACACACCATTTATCAATTCATTTGTTTTTCCTCAGGACAATCTTGTCAGACTTATTTTAATTACTTCTTTAATTTTTAATAAATATGCATAATGGAAGCACTATAAAACCAGTTATTTCTGCAATCACTGTGAAATGAAAAATTTGAGACTCAAAACTAGAGCAGGTAGTAGAATAAAAGTCTCTGGGTTACAGTATTTGAACAAGATAAATCATAATCCTCTAGAATTTTTTATATTTCATATCCATAAAAAAGCACTTGCCCTACTTAATTCAAAAAATTTGCTATTTGTTGTGTCACAAAAATTAGAAGTTTCCTCATTTAAAAAAAAAAGGACAAACTGAGAGGTATTTTTAATTGTCCATTCACAATTTATAACTATTATTTGAACTCTTAGCGCAAGCACTTTATGTCATAACAGTCATAATGGTTATGCTGCAATAGCTCAGTAATTTCCATGAGCAGTCAGGAGAGTTAGAAACTTAGAGAAAATAAGCAGATTTTTGCTGCATTGCCAGAAAGTTATTTGTTTGCAATCATGCTACTAAAGAGGCTTGTTGTTCATATGTGCACTGTYCTAGCCCCGGCACTTGCCAGTCACGGACCAGGACCACTGCGTGACAGACCCTGCATCCACCCAGAAAGAAACCACAGTCCTCACCACAAAAGGTTCACAAAATTTTTTCCTAAACAAATAAACATACAATACAACCACCTAAACTTTTTACAGCATCTTATCCATGCTTTAATATTCTTTATTCTTACTGTGTTTATTCCTGTGATGTCAAGCACAAAGCAGATTAGCCCAATTTTCTCAAGGGTAAACCTACCTTGCATTTATGCAAGGTCAGCGCATACRACTAAGGCACTTGGAGGCAAGACTCTGATTCTGTCTACCTTGTAGCAGTTTTTTTGTACAGCCATCCTTTGTATGCAATCCAAAGGAGAACAGATAGACACAAACARATAAACGTGAAATAATTAATAACTTTCGAAGAGTGTCATAGTTAGCAATTTCAGTAGCCCAAGAGTCACCAAGAATTGGTTTTGCAGAGATTACCTATTTCTAATATTGCCATTGGAACACTACTCAGAACTTTTATATGATGAGCTTGTCTTAACACCAGGCCACTTTTGGAACCATAATTTCTACAAAAAGGTTTCTAAAAAAAAAAAATCATTTCAGATCACTACTTTCCCAGGAGACTTTCTCAGATCCTACACTGGATGCTTCATCAAAACCTACACTCCTTGTTCTGAACTACCCAAGACATGTAAGTCATATGAATGTGCACAAGACTGTATTTTATAGGTCTGAGTCACTCACAGATGAATAAACAAAAAAATTTACTCAGGTTTTACATATTTGTGCATTCACATGTTTTGGTAATAACTTTCATTAGATGTTTTCAGCACTTCCCTACTTTTCTTCAAAAGATTTTTACAAAGTTCTATTTGTTCTCTCTAGCTTAACGTTTTTCATAGACATACATATATTAACAAGTTTCACATTTACGGAGAAATTTGGGGGAAGGAGGCAGGGCTGAGGTAGCTTTGGGACTGGGGGTTGTTTGGCTATAACGTATTGGGGTTTGCGAGCTATAATCCTGTTACCATGTCCAATCCCATCATATCCGCTAAAGGGAACACAGTTCCTGCGGCAGAAGCTAATCCAAGGCACATCCCATATATTGGGTACAGTGGAGATATCCAGTTCTCAGAAACATCTCTTGTCCTCCACAAGCCAGTTTCTATCAGCAGCACACCTAAGTAATGTGTGTGCAGTCTTCAGCAACTTGATATTTTTCAATGCAAAAAGGTTTTTGGCTGCTTCTGTTCTTTTTACCCAAATTTGGCCAGTGTAGAAGCACTGGACAGAGAATTGGGGGGAAAAAAAATCAAAGTTCACAAATGTTCAGTGGACAGTTACTTGTTTCTTTTCAATTGGTCTTCACTCCAGAGGCAACTGCAGTTGTGTTGYCCTGGGCAAAACTGGCTAACATTTAGAAACCTCTCATCTACCCAGAGTTATAGGTAAGCCAACAGAAAAAAAACGTTCATGTATTTGCTGGCCAAAGTAAATCAATTCAGATACAGCAGACACAAAGTCCTGAACTTTTAGGCAAGACAAAGTGAACTGAACACAATCAAACTACACAAACTATAGATCACTGAAAAACATTTCATCCTCTCTAAAACTGAATGCGGCTTCTTCTTTAAAAGTCTTTTTCTGCCTATGTAGTTTTAGACAAAATCCTGTGAGTTATGTGAGTTTCTAGTGCATACTCCATAGCTTGGTTTTTCTCAATCAATTCCCCTATAATATGAGGGCTGGGTGTGGGGGGTCATTCCAAAAGCAAGAGGCACATTTGATGCTGATGGAGAAATCCAGCCAGATCACTACAGAAAAACTCCTTTTCCTGAAATTGGCAAGGATAAGCATGAAGGCTTCTGCACTGCTCAATGCTATTTTTGAGAGCATGTTCACCTAATCCGGAATCATTCAGATACTTCTCTCAAAAAAAGACGTGGAATTCACCTATTATTAGAATTTGCACAGGAGAAGATTCTCGGATGAGTATGAAACACAGCTTTATGAGTGCTTTTACAGTTCATTRCTACATTTAATTACAAAAGCTATTATAAAGTTGCAATAAAAACAAGTGGACATAAGTATTTCACTATAACACAGTCATAAAGAGGAAAAAGATAATAAAGTGGAAGCTTTCTAAAAGATAATTATATAGTCAGTCAAGTCTTATGTTTGAGCATTTCCATCTTCTTTTCAAATAAAGGGAAAGGATAACACTAGTTGAAGGAGATGGATAATGTAGGTTACAATCCAAGTTATGACATTTTCTGCAAAAAAGTAAAGTATGTTAAAAGCTCAGAACAGAGCAGACTTGCAGACACTGCATGAACATTTGTCTTGGTGATGATACTTTCAAAACATACATGAGCCTCGAACGAAGTAGCAATAGTCTCCTAAGAACTGGAAACTAAGTTGTTTCTGAGGAACAGCATTAAGATGGCTGGCAGCAACTGCTGCACAGATTTGAGGATGAGGGGGCAGAAGCGAACACTAATTTTATTCTATAAATTCTTTTAAAATATCAATACATATAATACCCCTTCTGCAGGCACGATAATGTAATGTTCTGGGACKCTCTGCTTCTATTTTGGTAACTACTTAATAGGTCACAAAAATGATTAAAAGAAATGCTTAGAGCATTTTTCTGAAAATGGATACAGGTTATCCACATTATCATGAATTCAGAGGTAGATGAACGCCCACTATTCCACAGGCAATAGGAAATTCTAATTTTTGATACATTCTTCATATTAGAGAGTATACCAGGAGAATATATCTTCTTCCTTACGAATTTTCAGATCATAAACTTGCAATCTTCTCAATTTTGCATCAATATACTTGAGATGGTCGTAGTGCAATCTCATTTCTACATTCTTAGTAGATGATAACAAACTTTATCCATTACCGACTTGGACAGAACAGGTGAGAATTTTTTTATTAATAAACACTTGGGAACACTGTATCTATAAGCTCAACCTTGAGTCCCAAGCTAAAGAACAAATCTCCAGAGCCATGAGTGGTTAATAGATCCCATTCCAATTCTCATCATTATCATCACTTAGCTGCAGTTCAAATAAAATATATCAACTTCCTACGTTTAGCAGAACATATAATTTATTGATATAGCTAAAAGCTCGAGATTCAATTTTGTTTTGCAGTTGTTGTAGCAGGCTTTGTCTAACAAGATAAGCAGACTAAATAACTAATCAAGAATGAGAATGATGTCTTCAACTCTACTGAGCTGGGCCTTGAAAAAAGATGCACATTTCTAGATCTGCCATTAGACTGCATTGATCATCACATGGGAGTGCAACTCACTTGAGCAGATTCGAGACATCATTATGCTGCTTAATTACAAAGTTTCCATACCTTTCTGTATGTTTTCAGTATACATTTCCAAATTCAAAAAAAAAAAAAAAAATCTGTATCATACTTCGGAAGGAAATTTAACAACATGACTGACTGGGCTGCTGTTTGGCTCCAAAGATACAAATAAATAGATGGATAGATGGACAAAAGTTGAAACGAAAATTCTCTTTCTAGAAATACAGTCTAGCACAAATTTATCAATTGCATCATTGGTCCAACCAGATCTAGGAGATCTCATCCTGGAATTACATTTTTTTTTCTGCTTCACTTTACAACATAAATATAGCTTTAGAGAATCAAATAGTTTCACCTTAGTATTCAGAAGCTTTATGCTTCAATCCACTAACAAAACACAAAATTGAAAATGTTACTGACTCCTATAAATACTAAGCACATGAATATAATGCATCCCCTTCTCATTTCTAATTTGCATTCTAAAACCATAAATCCAATTATTCAAACTTACCAGTGGCATTTTCCTAAACCCCAAAATTAAAATGCTTAAGAGGAAAGAACAATCCTGACGTTTTTAATCCACTGTGTACGCTATTCTTTAATTTTATAAAGAAAAAAATCACGACTATTAGTTAGTACCAGTGAAAAAAAAATCTAAAGCATTTAAAATTTACACACAATCTCCCTGATTGTACCTTTATTTCCTATTCATATTTACAACACTATGAACATCCTTCACACCATACAATCACCACAAAGTCTTTAGTGGGAAAGATTTGACATGAAATCAYATTCTTGCTTACTTATGCATGCTTCTAAAGTAAAGCCCTTGTGCACATTCATATTTTGAAACGGACGTTTACAAGTACATACCATCTTCCTTTCCGGAAAAGACATGGCATTTTGCTATTGACTTTAATGACATTGTTTGTCAGACTAATTACAGTTTAAGTATCTATTTTCTATTCTTGCCAGGATCTAATAGCAGGGCTGGGTCTTTTTTCCATCCTTACATGGTTTCAGTGACTATGAATGGCTCTAGATTGAATCTAGTGCAATTGTTAGTGACTGGTATCTGGAATTATTCTTCAGAACAGGGGCTTCAGATCAAGAGTATTTTTAATGTATAGCATTTTGACTACTCTTAATAAAATTTTCCAGAAAAAATTGCAAACTTATCCCAATCTCTCTCCAAAAAACTACACAAGTGCAATATTTTCTGGCACTTTTGAGTATGACAGCTACAAAGTAGTTGCTCCCAGTGAAACTCGTCCTGGAACTTCTTGCAGCCCCACTGATGCAGACAGAGTCCTATGCTCTTTTAAAAGACAAGAGGATTCCACAAAGGCTTAAAAATCTACATTTTAGATTGGCATTTTGCAGATACAAATTAATAAATAACATTCCATTTTATATTTTTGTATGATTTTAAAACCTGCATGCAACAAAATGGATGAACAGTGAGCATCTATCATTTTGAGATACTCTTTGAATATGCTTATAGTAAATGTAAATGTTCATAGTAAATTCACTATTTAGGTGGACTTAACTGAGGGTTATATTCCAGACAAAGTACTTCTTTCTCCTCAGTTTGCACATTATCTATCATCCATCTATAACACACTTGTGCCAAAAAGACAAAAATGAGCCCTTTTCACAGAATGATAGGACTGGAAAAGATCTCATGTGGTCTTCTAGTCCATCACTCAGGTCCAAAGCAGCAATAATAATCTTATTCTTACAGACAGATAATAGATTCCACAAACATACTACACAATTTGTTCCATTACTACATTACTCTTAGCATTAGACAGCTTTCCTTAACATGCTTTTAATATTGTCCCATAACCTTTTCCTTGTTTCCTATTCAGTACAGATGTAAGAAACCGGTCCTTTTTGCAGCAGTTTTACATATGAAACATGTCTGTCTCCAGGCTAAGGAATCCCAGTTTCTTCAAATCTTCTTTTGTATTTTTAGGCCCATGCTCATTTTTGTTGTTCTTGAATTGTTCTACAATTGCTACTCTTTTCTCAAAACACACATATAGTACTGTACTAATCAACTAACACCTTACAAATGCCAAATATTAGCTCATGTAATTTGAAGACTTCATTTCCCCTAAATACGTTACTGCGCCAGTTTTTTTTCCAGCAAGTTCCTGGTCTGTTTGATTAAATTTGTGATCTTGCAAATCTTGACCTTATCTTTCTCACCTCCACTGAATTTCAATATTTATTTATAAACTTTGCAATGTCTTGTAAATACCTAATTAAACAAACTGAAAAGGCTCAAAGTAGGAAAACAGGGAAATCAGCAAAGACACAGAAGACTCGGGATTCAAGATACTATTTTGCACCAGCTGAACCAGGGGATAAAAGCCCTGGTCTTCCTGCTTCTGTCCCTACACTTCTTTGCCAATGAAATTTAGTCAGCTCCCTCTCCTTTCATACCAGTCAGCCATAATGTCCTCGATTCTCCAAGTTTGCACAAAACTCCACACCTCACTTACCCTCATTTCACCCTGCGACTTCTTTTTTTCCCCAAGACATTTCTTCTATTTTTAGCAATAGCCTTTATCATCTATTCCAACTTTCACYTTGCCTATCCTAATAAACAACCTTGTAGAACCAAGGTGGATTTTAATTATCTTTAAATATGCTATGCTTATTTTTCATTTCATGAGAATAACTTTTAAACTTCAACAGCACTGAAAATTCTGTTGAACACATTCAGTCCTCCATCAATTTGTATGACATCAAAATGGCATTATTATTGCAAAAGGAGTCACATGGATGTGATTTTTCAATAGTTTGGGTGTTTTACAAGGCAGACCTTAACATATGAAAGGAACATGCAATGACTGTGGCTTTCTCTTCTCATATCAGACACACAACTAATTGCCCAAGACACTGTACACTGGATTAATCACTCCCTCACCTTCTTAAACCCTCTCATCCACTGAAGCTGTAAACATTACTTATTAAAGAAGCATTAAAACATGTCAGTGGAAGTATTTTGTTTTAGAACTGATTCTATACTTTTTCCAAAGGAAAAAGTAGCAAAGAGAAGATACAATTATTAGCAGAGGAAATTGAAAGCATATATTTAAAAAGCAGGATTTGTGGGAAGAACTCACACAAGACATAGATACATTAAAGTGGGATGATTTCCACACAGTATCCATACTTTTTTTTAGTTTTGCACAAATAAGTGTCAGGCTGCCAATTATTCTTAAACAGAAACCCACAGCATATCATGCGATCCAGATGTATTTTTTTTGACTGTGACACTGGCAAACATAAGGGAGGGGCAAGGGGGCTTAAAGAAATATGTGTCCCTTGTTGTTACTTCTTTTCTTTCTAGCATTTTGCTAGAAAAAGTTTTCTTTTTTCTTTTCACTCAGAACTTGGAATCAGGCAGTAAAAAAGAAAATACCCAAAACAGAAATGCAATCCTGAATTTATACTCACAATTAGGTTTTAGGGTTTTATTTTCAATGGTGCCATTATCTCAGCACTCTTGTCTTGAAAATGCAATTCTGCCTCTGTATTTTTCCCAAAGAATGACAACATTCCTGCAGTCTCTATAAGCTTGCCTTAACTATTGCTATAATGCTGTATTCTGTTGAAGTGAACTGGGAATGAGTACTGTTATACAATCCATGGGGTCAGGCTCTGACATCCCTTCTCACAATGAGCAATACATTTCATCTGCAAGTCTCATCGGAGGTCCCACTCAGCAGTAACAAAAGCAAAAGAATTTGGCCTGTTAGTGTGAGCAGCTTCCCACACTCACCTGCTACAGTAAAAATAGTTACTTCCCAAGATCTTGCTATACCATTCTCCCACATAGAGAGTCCTAAGTAGCAATAACTACATGCCATTTGCAGCAGCTACAAGAGTGCTCTTGATACAAACAGGATCTTACCTAGAGCATACATATCACATACTACAGTGCATGCATATGCAATGTCTATACATAGCTCAGCAATGTTATGCTTTAAGGCCTTGTATCTACCAGATTTGAAAAATAAATTTAAAAATAAATACAYAATCAAACAAATACAACAAAACAGCTTTTTAATTTTAAGACTGAATGAGGGGGGCAAGAGAATATGAACTTAGAAAGAAAAAGTCAATTTCACTTTCCATACTTGGGTTTTACTTGGGTTCCCTTCAGAAACAGAGGAAAACAGCATGCCAAACAAACACAGTTAGCAAAAATATCTGCACGTTGTCTGTACACCTCCTTACATCCGAAATATCAAACCTCTGTCAGATAAGAACTCTGTAGGATGGTTTTCAAAATCATTTACATTCAATCAGGTATACATGTACACAGACAAACTCGCAATATTTGGTTCTTTGCTGGGAAATCAATAGAAGATGTTGTAGAGGTCTGCAGGTTGTTTCTCCTGTAAACAAATGATGACTCCTCAGAAATCTTTCAATTACTCACAACTATTTTAAAGCACTCCGGATAATCACTAAAAAAAATATACTTGATGACTGATAAACAAATCACTAGATGATTCTGAAAGCATACAAGTCTGCATTTTGTTACCATATTAGTATATGTACTGAACAATATAAATTAGGACTATATTTGCATTTTCAAGAGCAGGTTCAACAAATTGTTTCCAGGTGAACAGCTTCCTTTTTCATTTATCTATACGATATTGCACTTACAGAAAATTAGCAATAGACTTCTAATAATTTTCACCAAAATTTGTCCACACTGCAAAAAAAAATCAAAAGCACAATTGCTAGCACGGCTGTTGTCTCTGTATAAGACCTGTTTTCAAAAAGAGTGACAGGAAACAGCCAAGGAAATTATTTAATTTCTCAAAACCACAGGTAACAATGTATTTTATTGCGGTTTTTTTAGGGATTGGGGTTTTCAATAAAAAGCTTGCATAATAAATCAATAACAACACATGAATAATACTAGAATATAAATAGATTCCACTTCGTACAGATTGCGGGATTTTGGTGGGAWATTTTATCGAGGGTTCACAATCTCTGACAACATTAGAAGATAAAATTAATGAAGGACTACATTCGCTATCTTTTTATTACAAATAACAGTTAAAATATATCATGTGTTACAGTTTCACAAGAAAAAAAAAAAACGCCTGTTGCATATACCAAAGCCCCCACACTAACCCTTGAAGGAAAYAAGCTCTGCTAGGAGAGTTTTTCTTCATATCCAGAGCCCATTGAACTGGGACAACACTTGGGAACAGACTTGTATTCATTTTACAGCTTGCATTTGCATTCTGTTTGTCTCCAGTCAAGAGGAGGATTGATCCCCAAAACAGAAGTCCTCTGAAGGTAGGTCACAACATTACCTCCCAGACTAACAGACCTCAGCAGCGATTAGTTAGCACTGATTTCTGTTATCTAAACTCTGCCATGACTCCAGGTACAAGACTCCCACCATGCAAAAGCCATTTCTGCCTTACCACATGCCGGGCCCTAGACATCAGCCAGGCTGAGACTGCCAGAGCACATACACACACTTTATTGCTTGGTGCACAGAGAAAACACCACCAGGACCCAGAAATCCCGAAGGAGCTGTGTCTTTGCCATCGTTGTGGCAGGAAAGCAATGTTGCATTGTTGAGCTGCGCAGGCCCTCTCAAGAACAAGAGTAARAGAGGACTGAGAACGAGGATATGCCACAGTATAAATATTACAGGGAGTAAAGAAGTCTCCCTTCCCTACTTGAAACAAGCCCAACTGAACTAGTTAGCTGTAGTAAGTGGAGGTGGGAACCAGGACAAAAACTTAGCAAGCAACAGCACTGATCTGCAGCTCTCCGGACAGGGACCTGCAGCTCTGCAGAGAGGTACTGCATCAGGGCAGGGCTGCTGAGGGAACAAGGGACAATTCTCCCCTCATCAGCACACAAGAAATACTATCTTCCTTGGTCCTCTCAACCACAGCAACAGCCTTTTTTCTGGGCACAGCCCTGGAGAAACAGAATTTAAAGCCAGACAGCACAAGCCAATCCTGCACATTGTGCCTTCTGAAAGTTGACTCCTCTGACTTCCTGTGCAGTGGCCATGGCACAGAGACAACACACATCGACAAAGCAAAACCAGCACATAGGCCAGCAAGGTATGAGCACGAGCAAGACTGCTCCTGACTGCAGACTACTGCACTGGTGCGAAACACTGAGGACTAAGCCTTCCATGGAATCACTGATCATGAACTACAGAGCTACTGGGTTTACACTTAATTGTCTCTCTACAGAAAGGAACTCGGCAGACAGTCTGTCAGTGAAAGCAACAGGACCTTCTACTCCAGTGTCAGAAACTGACAGGGCAGCAAGTAATAGGAAGTAGGATTCATAAAAGGCTTCCAGAGAGCAACGGGAAAAACTGTCCCTGCTACAACGAGAAAGAAGATGCCAGAGATAACCTCACACTGTGTAGCAACCTGCCACCTGATTTCAAAATGGACCACGTCAACAGATGATGGGAACAGACCCTATGAAAAACGGGCTTGCCACGGGTGTATCTCATCAACCTGCAGCAGCTGAGACTTGTCTCTTTCAAGCTTTGTCAATGCTGTGCAGCTCGCTCTGCTAACACACAGCCATTTCAGGAGCAGCAAAGCCTCTCCAGACCTATGCAGTGTGTTGACAGGGATGTGTAYGCACAGTCAGACACTTGTGTATGTACATGGGAGACTTTTCCCTGCCCCAGACAGATTTCCTATGCAAGGCAGGAACCACCATTCACAAACAGAATCTCAGCATGAGATCGACACCCACACTTAAACCTTCTGTGTGTCTGCAGCCCTGTGTCTGGGGAAGGCCTGGCAGGAATAAGGGTCCCTACTGCTCTAACGATGTTAAAGGTCCCCCATCAACTGATCCCTTTCCTACTTGCAGGGGAAAGGCTGCCCAGCCGTAGCTGTGGAGACTCACACGGTGCTCCGAGGAGAGAGTGCATCGCGTACCCCCCAGACAACAGTAACCCCCCAGATCACCAGCTCCACGGCTGAGCAGAAGAGACTGCGACACGGCACCACGAAGCAGAGCCCGGGATCCTGCGGAAGGCAGACCCTGCCGTGTCAGTGCCAGCCCTCAGCAGATTCCTCTGCGGTCTGCAAGCGAGGAGGGCCAGGGATCTCCAGACACTGTCCCAGCCCCGGCCCCGGCCCCGGCCCCGGAGTGGCACCCCCACGGGGCAGCCCACAGGTGCTCGCTCCCCTGCTCTGCCCCACGGCCCGGGAGCCGGGGGCAAGGTGAGCCTGAGAAAGGAGATGTCGGAGACAGTGGGAGGCGGAGAGAAGGGGTACCGAGGGCAAGGGCATGCCTGAGGCGGGGGGTCCGGAGGGCAGCGTGCTTGCCCCGCCGGGACACACGCACACGCACGCACAAACAGACACCGCTCCATCCCCGAGCGCCCTGGCGGCCAGACGCTCCCGCCGCCGCAGCATCGCCCGGCACGGGAGCGAGCCAACCTGTTTCCCCACGCACCGAGAAATCGGCTGCGGTGCTCAGCACAGGCAGGCGGGAGGGAAGGCGGCCCCCCGCGCCCCCTCCCCGGCTGCCTCCCCGCGGGGCGCGTCGCACCCCCCCGGCCGGGGCCGCGCTGCGGCAGCCGTACCGTGGGCAGCAGCGGCTCCATCTGCGCCCCTTGGTCCTGAGTCTCCATGCGGCGGCGGCGGGGCTGCGGCSGCGCGCCCTCCCCGCCGCCCGCCGGCCGGGGCGCTCCCCGCGCGCTGCGGGAGCCGCTGGGCTGCGCCGGGCTCGGGGCTGGCTCCGCGCTCCCGGCTCCGCGCTCCCGCCGCGCTCCCGCCGCGGATCAGGCGGCGCGGAGGCAGGAAGCGCGCGCCAGTCACATGGGCGCGCGCACGGCCGGCCCCGGCGCGGGGGGGCAGCGGCCGGATCCACCTGCGGGATGCGGCCGTAGAGCCGGGGCCGGAGCGCCGGGCGGACCTCGGCCGCGCACACCGGCACCCCAGCGCGCCCGTGCCGGGAGCTCCCCCGCGGGCGCGGGAATGGGAGCGGGCTCCGCGTCCGCGGAGGAAGAAGCGGGGAGCGGAGGGACCGGGCCCCGCTAACCGCGGGGTGACACTATCGACACGGCTCGGAAGTTTCGCACTTTACACCAGGCTTCGGCCGCAGGTTCCCCACCTCTGCTGCTTCAGTGCAGACTTGGGCCGAGATTTGATTTAGCCAGCACCAGAAGAGCACCGGAAAACGGTGACCCTTCCCTCGGTCCTGCCCGACTTTGACCCTTAATTACAGACAGCACCTTCAAAATAGGGTTCTGTCCCACTCCCCACTAAGATAACCCCACCATCCCCTTCTACGTTCAAATCACAAACAGCAGAATACCATATTCTTCTGTATATGGTTAATAGGAGCCTTATCCTCTTCACACCCAATTTTATCAGTCAAGCCTGTTACACAGTTGGCTTCTCATCTATCTGGCTCTGCAACTCAGTGGTTACATTCAGCTATACCAAAACCCCAGCAAGCTACACAAACGACTGTCGAAGCCTAAATTTGCTATACGAGTGAGAGTAAGAAGTTGAGTCTCCACTGTACTTGTACTCATATTGCTAAGAACAGGAGTGCTGTGCTGCCTACCAAGACAACTGAGCTGGAGAAATTCACATTTCATCACTCCCCAGTGTATCTTCCCAAAAAAACATGCCCATCCAAACCTGTGTGCATAAAAATCAAAATGGACAGAGACCTGATTATGAAAAACAAGCTAGCAGGTAAACCTCTATCTCTCTGTTAACATTAATTGCCTTGCCAAAGCAGCAGGCCATGCCCTACATTTTGGATATCCTTTGCAGTCTAAAAGTAGATCAATAAACAGTTTCACTAAATCTGGTTTAATTTCCTCTGCCATGGGACATGTTCTCCCAGAGATCTTCCAGGCTGAATTACTTGTACATCAGCCAAGCATGACGCGGAGCTGGGGAAGCAGTACAAAGGAAAGGGGAGTCAAAGCTGATTCTTATAAAGAAGGAGGCTGCTTTTCTGAGTTAMAACTGAGAAATTTGTACAAATTTGTCTTTGTACAAAGTGACGCATACATGTAACASTGTATGGAAAGACAGACAACACTATGGTCCAAATTCTAGGACAAAGGCCAGATGTGTATTTTCATAACATGATTACAGATCTCCAGTAATTAACACAGGAGGCCATTCAGGTCACTAGAGGTAACGCTGTGTCAGCATTTGTGCAGTAAAACCCTATTTGTAGGTGCTTATAATTAAGCTATAAAAGTCATGATGAAGCTGGGAAAGAGTGGGCTTAAAAGTGATTTTCCTTCTGTAAAGAAAAGAGATTTAAAGTGAATATTCCACTTGTGAAATCAGGAAGACCAAAAACTTCCAGTCTACAGGCAGTTATTTCAATGAATATTAGTGCTTATGCACCTCGGTCTTCTCTGCCTAAATATCTTGCTCTTGTTCAAGAGCATTTTTTTGGTAGGTACTGCAATGCTTCAAGCTTAATGGCATTTACACATCTTTCATTCCCCGAAACATTCCCTCAAAACTCATCCACATAGACACATCTAATAAAAGTAAAGCCCCAAACCAACTCAGATACTGTGTACATGACACTATTCCCCAATATTTCAGTGAGAAACAGGACAAAGACCGAAGCACTACACACAAGAGTTACAAGTAAATTACTGAGTGGGCATCAAAAGAAAGTTAGGATCAGCCATGTAATTGTTTTTGCAAAGGTTCTTTGTCAGAGTGCTTTACAGTCAGGAGTTCACCATTATGGAATAACAGATGAAATATGGAAAAACTCTATTAAATAACAAACCTCTCCAAATCATTCTGGATTGTCCTGCTCCACACAAATACAAATATCAGAGATTTCCATAGCTCCAAAGCCACAAACTGATAGCCAGAGTCGAAGTGCAAGGCGTTCTTTTGACAGCTGTGACAAACATGCTTCAATATGAAGGTCCAAACTGTTGAATCCAAAAGCTCCAAAGCCAAGGAGTTTTGCACATACAAAAGTGTAAGAATATAAAGGACCTAGCTGAAAATTCTATTTTTAATAAATCATAACTATTTTTGTAACATTCTAGCAGTATATCATACCAAAAAAGAGAATTAAGATAAAATAATATTTATTCTCTTATTGATTTATGATTGAATATGAATTCTGTTTTCCCTTGCTTCAAGCTGGCTTCCTTCACTATTGCATCTGATTGTAAGCCATACTACCAGGCATGTCCAGCAATTTTGTTAGTATTACTCTATTACAGTAGTAGTGTCACTTCTTATCCCAAAAGAATGAGCTTTAATACGGGGAGATAGGGCAGGCTTTAATATCCAATTTGAACTTTTAGCACATAACTAGGTGTTATTTTCAAGCTTTTTTACAAGAAGGGTGAGAAAGAGAAAATCATCAATAATTGTAGAAACTTCGTCACAAAAGCAGGTGCRAAGTCTCGACGTGCAGGTACACGAAAGTTTTAAGACTAAGAATACCTAAGATATGCTATTAAAATAAATAATTTTGTGGCATACTTATACCAGACTATTTTTTTTCTTTATTTCTAGTGCACTACATAAATGAAATAGTGAGTGTTTCTACATTTACTTTCACAGTGATAAAGCTCCTAAAGCAAACGTTAATGGGAAAAAGGGGAAATATTCTTCTTGTTCAATAACATTCTGAATCTGACCTGACAATCAGAAGCTGACCTGATCCCTGCCTGGTGTCATCTTTCATAAGAAATTAAAGACAGCAAAAGCTGAGTTTTATTCTTCTCCTTCCTAAAACTGCCTTTTACCCCTCTGGCCTGCAGCAATCCAATCACTCAGATGTTCTCTGGAGTCACAGTCAATGTGTTAAACCCCACCAAAGAGAGGTTTCGTTCCTCAAAAGCTGTTCACAAGGGATATGTTTTATATACAAGCTGAGTTACATTCAAAAGGCTCAGACCATTCTCAAAGTACTTTGTAGGCATATAGCATAGCTTTTGGAGGCATATACCCGTCTATCTGGGCTTGACATAAAAATGGTCCCGCCATCTTGAACATCACTGATGTGGCTCTATATATACAAAAATAGATGTGTCGTAAGAAGCAGCTCCATAATGCAAACCTAGAAATCACAGAGTTCAAGCTCATGAGAGGTCTTGCAAGACTTCCTGTAATAAGTCTTTGTAATAAAAGGTCTGGTTTTTTACCTAAAGAGCACTCCCTAATTATCAGGAGTGACAGGTACTTCCTCCACCTAAGTCCCAAGAAGGTATTCTGATATAATAAGTGRTGCTATATATATGGATATATTTTTATATATGCATAAAAGCTGTTACAGAGTCCTAGTATCACTTACTGGCCCAATACCACTCACAATTTTACTGTCATACCTTTCTGTCAGTTTTCGTTTTGTGATCAATATATAGCTATAATTTAAAAGAAATACTTTATTTAAATCATTTCTCTGAATACAATTCCTGTTCTAGGAAGACATCCTGGGAGTTTTGGCTCATCTCCCAGTTTAGCCATAAAATATGTCACTCTACCATGTTGGAGGGGGGTGGAAATTGCTACTAAGCAAGAGTGAACTCCACAGAGCTGTTAGTTACAAAACTGAACATGAGAACTACTTTAAAATGTCCCCATAATAGAAATACGCTTGAAGCCTAATTCATTCGTTTACATCTATGTCCAATACTCTCACCATGTTCTTAATTCCAAAAAGAACCTGCACTCTGTCAGACCTAACATGGTTGCCAGTAGATTTTAGCAACATAGTGAACAATTTCACACAATATTCARAATCAGAAAGGACTAGGGTTACATTAGTTTGCCCTCTCTTGATTCCTGCCTAAGCTCGAGCCTCAAATACACTGGTAAATAAAATGCATGCACAATACACATTAATTTGAATGCTCATACTGTGCATATTTATCATAAACATATTTCTTTAATGAAGAGGAACGTTTTCAAAAATTGCAGATTATTTTCAGCTCGTTACAGGTTATTTTCTATTTCAAGTAAAACAGCAAATTAATTTCTAAGCTTCCAGGGGGRAAAAAAATCACTATCAAGCAGCCAAAAATCTTTTTCATTCTATTTTTGTCTTATTGATCATAGGAGATGAAATAGTAATGGGTGGACCTCTCAAACTGCATTTMATACTAACAAAAAAAAGATGTGAACTACCTTTACATATCAAAAGGAACACCCCATCAATATAACCTATTCCTAAGACATTTTTTTCCCTGTAATTAGAGAAACTATTCTGACAAGAAGGTAGAAAAGGGGAGGGGAAAAATATAAATTCTGGCAGCAATGTTTCCTCTCTCCATTCTTGCTCCCTAACTGAAGATAAATAACCATCTGGATCATTGTACTGCCTTTGTGGCAGGTGGTACTCAGTTATGTTTCTCATTTGATTGGAAAGCGGTAAKGGCTCTTTAGCAGCTCTTTCTTTTGCTAACATAGTCTGCCTGAAATTATTTGACTCTAAGTTAATTCATTTGAAATATGATCCAAAAAGGTTCAGTGCTGATTGGGATGTATTCTTCAATTGCAACATAATCTCTTTCTTCCTGTTGGCATCAGAACTGGAAAAAAAAATACCCTAATAATTGTCTCACTAATATAACTTCTCACATTGTTCAGCCAAAAAAAGTAATGCCAATGAAATATGTCTGTGTCCACAGCCCAATCCTACAACTCCAATGACACAGAGAGACAATCTGTGTTAGTAAAGAGCACCAAATATTTGCTGCTTTCTTAATTTTCCCCAGAATGGAACCAAAGGTCCTGAATTTTATGGCATTCTGATTCTAAGCTGGGCCTTTGATTTTTGCTATAAGGTCAATATTAGARAGTAGTATTTTAAAATCTAAACTAAAATTAGGAGGTGTTAGAGACTCTTAAAATAATACATKAAATTAATCAATACATTAGTTTGCTAATTATTAAGATAGCCACCCTTTCTAGGCTTATTTTTCAAGTGAAAGAAATTCCTCAGACRTATCATCCATTTAATCCTACTTTGTAAATAAAATATGTTGAATCAGGCTATGATTAGTCACTGACCTAAATAATCCTTCAGAAAGATTAAGCGATCTTAATTTAAAACCTGCATGGGAGGGAWAATATAGTGTTTCTTGCTCAGTTACTCTACTAGCAAACTATAACTAAGCATTTATCTTATAGATGCAAGACATCATTTCTCTAGATTGAGCTTCAAATCCTTCAACTTTGTTACGTTGTACTTCTAGGCCAAGCCAAGTCCTCTACCATCAGGAATGATTTCGTTATATAGGTAGGTACTGCGTTAATACTTCTCTTCCTTTATAGTGATTCTAATTCTCTGCTTCTAATCCTTCTCTGCACCATTGCTGTGGCTCCTCTGAAGTATTCCAATTTGCACAGGAACACCACAATATTACAAAACCCGGCCTAACAGTGTAGCATTAGGAAGCCAGACTATACACCTTTGACCTCTGGATCACCCCCTGTTTTCCACATCATGAAACATGATTGTTCCCTTAAGCATTGCACCACAAGGAGAGTTTCTGACTGGGGCATCTACAGGGTCAGATGATGGTTATTAGGAGAAGTGGATGAGGCTGGCTGCAGTTTTATTTGTTTGCAATATTTGAAATTTGCAAATACATAATAAAGTAAATATTATGAAGTGTATATATCTACTTTCGCCTTTTAAATCCTAGTCATAGTCTTTGTCTGTCACTTGCCTTAGACTATGATCACTTCAGCAGGGAGTTTATCAGCCTCTGTAACAGACCAAACTGGTCACATGGACTTACTGTGATGGAGCGAAAGGCACAAAACTTCAGACAGAAGATTTTTCCATAGGTATTCACATAGCTGTAAAAAAACCTATTCKTTGAGATGTGTGCAATTTACGAACAGTAATATTTTGCACATATACCTAAGACACCAAAGCTATCTGTGTTAATCTCAGAAACAGAAGCACTAAGCTGTGTAATGCTGTACCSATTTTTGTCATTACAACTTGGTGTAAGATGCGTTATCCCAACTTATGGGGTTTTCAACYTTGTCTTGAATTGCAGGCAACTGAGGGGTTTGTTTGCAACACCACTTCAGCTAAATCAATTACTCCTGGCAGAAAAAGCACCCACCTCCTCCTCAAGTTTTCAGAATACAAAGTTCATTCAACTCACGTCAAATCTAAATAGAGAAAAAGAAGACAGGAAAAAAAACTTTACAGAATATTATTTCTTGATTACAGTTTTGAAAATAAAGCTACAAAAATTACAAATTGTTCAATGAAAATCCCAGTCTAGACTGCATGTAACCCTGAAGTCTCTCAGTAGATCAAAGCAGTGCTACAGGTAATTTATGGAGCTGGCAGTCTAAATCCCTCTTTACCCATCACCTTTGATAGGAACCCAACCCTAGTATCATGGAGTTTGCTTAGCAAGTAAGATTATTTTCTCCTCTTCTGGGAACATCTCTGAGTTACCAAATAAAAGTAAATGAACACTAAGTCTCACTGTGCTTTCTAACCCCACATTCCTTACACCCTAAGCAGCCCTTCTGCCATATACAAGATTTTTATAACAAGTCCTTTAGAAATTACGTCACATGACAATTGTTCATTGTAATCATGTTTTACTATTTTCATAATTTGCAGCTCTCTACTAGATTTTCACAAAAACTATATCCACCTGTAATACATTACTGAAAAAGATAACAGTGTTGGCTTTAAAAATGCTGCTTTCATTTCGAAATACTGCCTTTGTCAGTTTTCCTGCTCTAACCACTGCATATTGTGTTAATGCTGACCTACTAATGAAATAGAAATACATGTCCTTTTTATTTTTCCACATGCTGCATTTCCAGACAAAAAAATCTTACCTGAAATCCAGAATCAAGGATCTTGACTGGCTCACCATTTCACAAGACCAGCAGCTGGCACAAGCTGGCAGAGCTCCGATACAGTCAAACGGGGTTTATGAGACGAAAGTGCATTCCTTACTGAAGTAGCCAACTCAAATCAAAAGTAGGAATTTAAAAAATAACTATTTGAAAAGAATAGCTACAAAGGGGTAACTATTCTCTTTAAAGACAAATGCTTTAAAGCTGAGCTTTTAAATTGCACAAAGAGAAAAAAATTCATCCATATTTCCCCAATAGGCAGGTAGTTAGGACACAGAAAGTGAAATCTTCATTGAATTACTGGCCTCATGGAAGTCAGTGATAGCAATTCCTTGGTTTTGTAAGAATTTTACCTCATTAGGAAGATGCTTTTGGCCTAAAGACTAGTGATCAGTGGTTCAAAACCTAACTGCAGAGTTAGTGTGTAAGCGGTGCTCATCTCCAGTCAGTCAGTTTTGGGACTGATCCTCAAGTGCCACTGATGCTTCAAGTGTTTAACGTCAATGACCTCTGTGATGGGACAGAATGAGCCCTCCTGAGGCTCATGGAGAGACACTTGGCTGGGACAAGTGATTGATAGAGCAGGCAGCTATTCATGAAGATCTCAGCAAACTGTGGGAGTGGTCTGACAGAAACCTCATGAAGTTTAGCAAGAAGTGCAGGGTCCTGTACCTGGGATGGGTCAGGTCTATGTGGTGAATTTGCAAGATCACAGCCAGCATGCACAGGAATGTGGTTTTTCCCCTTGACATTCACAAAGCCAAATCTGAAATAACAAGACTCTGGTTTTGGGCCCCCAGTACACAGAGGAGGATCAACAAACTGGAGTCTGTTCAAATTACATACTTACAGCATTGACAGCCTAAATTTCCTAGAACAATCTAGATTCATTTTATATTTTATATAGAGAAAAAGGCATTTCTCAGCTATAATAATTCACATGTCCCTAAGGTAAACATTTAAGGTAAATCCTGACCTAGGAGTACTTGTTCCTCTTCAATGATTTCAAAGGATTTCACACAAATTTCTCAGATACCAGTTGCCACATTTGACTCATCTAACACTGTCAGAGTAAYCCCCTTCAAGTTATCTTGCATTGCACATGAGAACAGAGAGATTATTTCCAAAGTAAATAGCAGCATAATGTCTGAACTCCAATTGTTATCTAGTTTCGACCAAAGGTAAACACACCAACCACAGAACTGAGCTCAAAACCTATGTTTGCAATAAAAAGCATTAAGCTCAAATACAACTGTACTTTCCTCCTTGAGATGAAAAAATATAGTATTAAAATTCCAGTTATAAAGAGAAAACTGAGGAGTAACATGGCAATATTCAGGAATTATTTTTGTAACATTAAACACATAGATAAAATGGTTTGTATGAACTCTTACCAGAGCAGCAGTTTGTAAGAACTCTTATCAGAGTTCTGAAAAATGTYATCTGCATGTCTATGGACTTCTAAGATAGTGAGTGTAGGGTTTCTGTATCTCAATTATTTAAAAGGTCTTTAAAACCATTAATAGATTTCTTTTTAAAATACACAGAAGCCATTTAGCACATGCAATCTCTCTACATTTCTGCAAATACCACGTTACTCGTAGATTTGTAACTGCAAGGACACAGCTGCAAATCCACTCCCCAGCCATTGCATTATGCCCAGCAATGCCAGTACTAGTGCTCTAATCTGAGGAATCATTGCCTGTTCCTAAAAATCGTGGCCAATGCGTTAACACAGGTAAAATATTTTACAACCTGCCAGCAGCTGTCAAAGCTTCCAGAATTCCTTTAATACTCCCACTGCACACATGAAAACACATTAGAGTGAAAGTGTGAGGTTATCAGGACCACCTGAAGCATYAAACATAAATATCACACCGAGTGAACTGCACTGTTGCAAACATGCCTTGAGGCACTGCCAGATAATTTGACCTTGACATCAGGCTGCGTGTTTAGAAAACATGGATGGACTAATTAAAGCCTTGACCAAAATTATGACATAAACTGTGCTTAACATCTCAAACTTAGATTGTGGGACACTAATATCTAAGCTGGCTAAAGGGACAAAGACAGCTTCTCATCTCCCATGGTTCCCACTCTGACGTGTCCTTATCACAACAAGACCACTGTACCGTTTCCCCCCAGTGCTCTGGTTCCCAAAAGGAGGAAACTGTCATGGGGAAGTTCCAGTTAGCTGCAGGCGAGAGAAGAGGGGCATCAAGAGCACAGGCCTTGATCCCAGTTACCTCAAGAAGCACTTAAAACAGAGAGACTAGAAAGTGAATAGAGGTCAGAGTCTTCTCAGGAGAACAAGTTGTTCTGCCCTACCTGAAGAACCAATGTCATAAGGATAATCCTGCAGGTCTTGGTTGCAAGACAGTCGCATCTCAAATGTCTGGCATCACACCYGGATCGCTTCTGTAAAACCAATATTTTGCTTGAAGTTTGCTGCCTTGTGCTAGACCTAGTGAAAAGACCACATGTTCAGCAGAATAGACATTTTTGGCTGCCACACTGGGAGTTGTTTTCTGTCCATACAGACTTACGTTTCTCAGACCAAGCTACAACTACGCAACTGGAATGTGTTAAGTCACTTGAATCATATTCAGGGTTTGTAGGAAGATAACCTGATTAGGGGAAGAGCACTTTTTTGCATTCCAATGCTCCTAGCATTGGAGATAATTTATATTTTGCTATATTTTTTGGTGTTATTTCAGAAAATATAACTCTATTTCTATCACTGCAGCACACTCAATCATATCTGAGCCATACCTAAATTATTAAGATGTCAGTGGAAGTGCAGTAGCACCAAGCACACTGCAAGTTTAATAGCTGTCCCTCTCTGGAGGAATTAGTAGCATTGGAAGAGTGACTTCCATTTGCCTGATTACTACCATGACAGCCTAACCGCTGTACAATATTCTGAGCATAACTGAGGAGCAACACCCTGTAAGATCTTCCATGATGTTTTGAGATCATTCAAAATGAGCAAACAAAATGAAGATCACACCAATGCATTTCCATAGGATTCTGTAGGTCATCTTCGAAAATTTCAAAAAATTACTGAAAGGAGTTTTAACAAATTCAACCTGGAAACTCTGACATTTCCCCATGATGAGAAAAATTATAAGGATGTGACAATATGTGATTAATATKGTATTCAATACTAAATTTTGATAACAAAATGTCAACAGATTTTCTAATAAATAAAAACAACTTGTATATCAGAGGTAAATATAGCCCAAGATACTCTTGTGAGTAATTTTCACAAGTTCTGCCATTTCTTTTAGTTCATGCACAAAGCCTCAGGTGAGAAGAGTACATTTTCACCTTAGCTGATTGCTGCTGTTTGTCCAAATCACATGGCTACCATCAATCAGAAAAGGATATAATTCAATGCCTAGAGGTAGTAAAAAACAATTTAATGGAAGTCATTTTTCTCTTCCTTGTGAAGCATCAGTAATAAATTGCCCATTTTCCGAGCAGAACTATTCAGGAATGACAATAACCAGGCTGGCTTAAATATATGAAAACCTTTCACACTGTGGAACAGTAAATACCTACTTGGGGATATTAAATAGAAGGAAGGTAAGGAAGTTTTTCCAACTACTAGTAAATTTGCTGTCAGGAAAGAAAGAATCCAGTATCCAAGTTTCATCTRTAGAAAGAGCATGAAGAACTTGGACACAAGGATACGGCCACCATCTATGGTCATTCAATGCACTCATGATCACATCACAAGAGCAGCTTGTCTAAACTCACAAAATGTAATTTCACAGCCTTTGGTAACTGTGCAAAGCCACAAGCCTTAGAGCAAAGAGCTTTAGAGTCATGTCAAAAGACAATTCCACATTTTTCTGAAACTCCATATACTGATGAATTACCCGAAACATGACATTCATAGCTACAAGAATATGTTGGTTGTGTAACCACAGATGGAGGCCTGACAAATTCAGAACACTTGACAAAAGGGTCCTTGCAGTAACTCTCACCTGCCATTGCATACAGTCAAGATTATTTTAATACGTATTTAATATTTATGTGTATACACATATATATACAGTTTTCTCTTTCATCACTGCAAATTGCAGTAAAAACATCCAATCTTTGCAGTGTACAAATGCCAGGCATCAGATTAACTGTTGTTCTTCTACAGCATTATTATGGGATGTTTACAACAGAAACCATATTGGTCACTTGTGCTTATGCTATTTGCTAGCTAGTGGCCAGACACTGCAAAGGAGGTGGTTGATGTGCAGCAGGTCCGCTCCATACTGCTGAACAGGGTGTAGAATTCTGAAGTCTCACCTTCCCACATCTCAAACATAGAGCCAGTGAAAAAGTTAACGCACACCACAAAGTTAAAAGACCCTGCAGCACGTTGAAGTTAATTTACTCTTCCCTGATAAAATTCAACCCGAGGCACAGTAGAATTTTATAATTACAATTCCACCTTCAGCTGTGCTTAGACATGGAGTTAAGGTTTTTCCCCTCAAAGAGTATGTGGATCGTTGTGGAAACTGTTAACTTTTCCAGATGATGCCAGACCTTGTCCAGCTGGCTGTGTTTCACTTAAATGGAAGAAGTTCTTACCTGCCTCAATGTGGTGTGAAGAAGCAAGGCAGTGCAGCAGTATTAAGTGGCGCAGATGAAAAGTGGCAAAAAGTAATGCATGCCACTAACCACGCCCTCTGCCCACCTAAAATCCTTCTGTACCTAACAACCATCTGCCAGCCATGAAAAGAAATGAGGTACAGCTCCAATTAGTAATACACAGTCTGATTAGTAACTAAATAAATAGAGCATGGCACTTGTATGCAAAAATCAATGACTGAAGTAAGTTTGATCAAGTAAGAAAAACAGTAAGATATCGATATTACCATGTGTCCTGTCACTCTTCAGACCGGTTTAAAAGACAAAACCAATTCTATCGGAAACTCAGAAATTTATTTAGTGCACTGAGATTAAATACATTTGAATGGCTGCAGTGTCATAAGGAAAGATAGAATATAAGTTAGAAGAGGAATAGGAGTGATTTCTAGAGTTAGCTTCATTTGCTTCATGTGTTTGCTGCATCTAAGTCACACCTTGAAAAAAGACCATCACATTATGCCTAAAACTGATGGTTTTCCCCAGAGTTCCACTTTTAAGCACATACTAAAACTATATCTCCAGCATTTCAGGTCAGAGCTGGGAGTTCAGTCTTTCCCTCAGCACAGCGATTGAGGGCCATGTGCCAAATCCATCCCTGACTTGAGCTCCAGTAAAAGTTKTCAAACACAAAGTGCAGCTGTCTGAGGTCAAGTCCCAGATGTTTTGTTCAAGTAAAGCACAGATGATCTTGACCTCTTAAGAAAACTGAATGTAATGTTCATGTCATGGGCTAGTCACAAAAACAACCTTCCTACAATAAAAGCAGGAGCTTTTTTTTTTTTTGAAGGAAGATTAAAAGCCTTTGATCAAACTGTACCTTTTGAGCAGGTAGGACCTGGGCCTCAGATAACTTTAAATTGTACAAAATTTCCACAGAGCCATGGGGTATTGCAAAATATGAATTGAGCACAAATAATTTTTAGAAACAACATCACAGTTGTTCAACAGTACTTATAGGACTGGGCATTTCTCCATATTTCTCTGAGCTAAACAAACTGAGAAATTTTATTTGAACTTCACACTGATATAGGACTTCCAGAAGACTGGCTTGTTTTTAATATATCGCACCTGCTTGAAGCTAAGAATTAAGGCCAACAAAGTTTAAAAAAATTTAAAAGTCAATATCATGGCCAGAAGAATTCTTCAGCAGTTCCAGAATGATCCCTTAGCAAAGCTTAAGATAAAGTCCTCCTCAAAAATAGCTTGAGAGGAAACATGTCAAAGATACGTAATGCCTGTTACAGGTTTGCATCTATAAAACCTCCCTTCCCAATCATAGAAAAAACCCTCTCAGCTGTTAGCGGGTTGTTTGCATCCTCCTGAGTTAAAGACCTATTTTGGAATACCTTGTGTTGCCGGTGACATGGGCTTTAGTGCCACTCAGTGTTCAAATGACACAACTGCAGGGAGCTGCTCTAGCAGGGCAGCCGGTAGCATGATACACGGAGAAATGATACTTTATTAATTTGTAGAAAACAGCTAATTTTAGAAGAGAGGCTGATGTTGATCTTTCATTTGATCTCATCTTCAGCCTTAATACTTCTGTTTTGGAAACGCGTAAAAGCCACAGTGGGATTTTCAGAGGAAATGGACGTTCAGCATGGAATGACACATGAACAGGTAAACAGTCATGTCCATAAAAAGTAAAGAAATCACCAGCAGAGGGGAGAGTGAAAGAAGTTTGCAGGACATAGGAGACAAGACAAAGTCAGAGGAAGCAAGAAGAGACATTCGACAAACACGTGCAAGCGAGAGAAGGACAAAGTGAACACAAAGAGAAGAGACAATGAAGGGAGAAGTCAGGTAGGCTATCACTGCCCTGGTGGCTCACCTGGGCAAAAACTCATCTCCACCAAAATACAAGTCTTGAATTTAATCTAAGAGATGGAAGCAATCCCATGTAGTATATTCCTTTATTCTGCCTCTTTCTCCTTCCTGATTCGTATTATATTTGTTATTTTGGGATGGGTCTTTTTTTTCTTTAACCTAAACAACCACTCAGAGAATACACTTTTGAAACACCTTGCCAAAATAAGGATTCTGGTATCAATATCCTTTCTAAGTGAAAGGCAAACAAACAACTTGCAGAGGAAAAAAAAGATAATACATTATCAGTTCTATCAACAGTAATTTCCACAAAAAGACCTTACAAGAAATTTCCGTAACATAAGTAGAAGTTGCARTCAGGCAAATCAAAGTATCTTCCCAGGCCAGGGAAGATACTGAATATCAGAAAATTAAAATCATAAACAGAAACTGAAACTGAGTAGGAGTTACTGCTTATTGTGACAGAAAAATATTTTTTGTCCAAACAGAATAAGATGAAGCTAAGAAATGTCCTGAGAATCAAACAAGCCAAAGTGACCATCAAATACCAGAAACTACACGAACACCGATGCTGATGAGTGGCAAAACGCGAAAGGGCTGCATTGTGAAAGCTGTTATTTACGTTACATGGAGACATCATTATCACACACAACACCTAGCACACAGCATCACAATAAAGACAATTCCTTCAGCAGATTAAGCCCTCAAAAAAATTACCAATCTCAGAAACACAGAAGAGCACAGAGCCCCTCGGCTGGCCTGAGGACATCACATGTCTACCAGAGGAGATGGGCTGCTGCAGCATGGCATCACAAAAGGGTGCTGAAGGAACACAAACTGTTTGAGGCTTGTATTCTCTTTTCTGCTTGAATTTATGTAAAATCTCTAATGAATAGAAGTTAATTAGCTACATTTAAGACTGATACACAACTACAGCCATAGGGAATAAACAGGTTCACCAGCTGCTATATTACTTTAACTACACTGTAAATTGCTGCATGCTATTAACATGCTCTCCTGGCTTCAATAAAGAAAATCTTATTGAAATCAGTAGCACACATTTCCTATTTCAGTGAGACATTGCAAAATTAAAATGATATGTAGTAAAAACAATATGTGTGAGCCACCTGCTTACTGTATGATAGAATAGATTGGCATAGAATGACAGCTGCTGCACAGCCAACATTTCAGATACTGTACTACCTTGCCAACTGGACTTAAATTCACACACGATTTCCTTGACTAGCACTGAATGAATTTTTGCTGCTATAAATATGCATTGGCAATTGTGATGAATCATCCTGGATACTAAGGGTCACTGTTAATTCAAATACATCAAGAACCATATCCAGTGCAAAAAGCCCCCAGAACAAATATTGATGAGTYCGGACTGTTTTGATGACCTATATGTAAAGAACATGTCTTGACCCACAGTAAAGGGCTGCCAGTAACAAAGACAGCCCCTGCAGGGCTCACTGGATACTCATAGCACAAAATGCTCAATGGTAAACCAAAAGAACTAATCAATCATCTCATGCCTCCTCACACTACCTTGGCTCCATGAGAGTCACCATAATCAAGACCTTACAGCCTTATTTAGGCACCTAGAGCCAGATTCAGACAGCCTAAACTCCCTAATTTCTTACACTTATCCTAGCCTGCATTTTGCTTTTAGCAGACTCAAGGCAGGTCTTAGCTCTACCCCTGAGCTGGGCTGTCTGAATCCCTTTTCAGGCTCATGTGGTTCTCAGCACTGCTCAGTCACAGGAGTTTAGTGAAGGGCAGGCTCCTTGATATTGCTTCTAATTCCCATTGATTTCAATTAGAGCCATGTGTCTAATTATGTTTGCAGATCTTTTTTTTGCTGGTTTTATATTAAGGGAATGCCTAGAAACAGTAAATGTTTCTTTTAATCTAAGTTTCTATGCTGGCAGCTTATGTCTCAAGTCAGTGCTGACAGGAGCTCTAAGAAGGAACCATTGCTTTAGATTCCCCTGATAATAAAATCTTGTTAATAAATACTCTGGGTTGGAACAGGAAATAATTTTATAAGGGTGAATATGATTTACAGTTCTACAACAAGCAACAATACTGTAGTGTTCATAAAAGGGCAGGTTTGGGGTAAAATTCAGTAATCTATTTTAACCAATTCAAATGCCAATATCCCATCTGCTAAGTCTCTTTATTTTATATCAGTCTGCCATTTTCTCTTAGTGGTAGCATCAATAAACATTGTTGGTAATCATCTGCTTGTGCTCTAATGTGGCATATTCAGTTTCATTGAACAAAGCCAGGCTGAAGATCCCCGAAAGAAAACAAAAGTGAGTTGTTTAGTTGTGATTCAGACCCATGTCTCTGATTTAAGAATGACTCAAATTGCATCATCACCAAACCTGAACATACGTAGTTTTTATCATATACAAAGCTAAATGCTAATAGCGGCTGTTTTATTTATTCCTAAGAATTTTTCAATTACATGAGGGTTTTTTCTGCATTTTGCCAAGTGCAGYGGAACATTTCAAAAAAAAGCCATAAATCTGAGGAGTTCACCAAAAATACTATTTGTATTTGATGTTGTATAACAGGATTCCAGCTGGAGAATACCACTTTGATTTACAAAAGGGTTTGTTTCTCTTTCCCTACTTTCAGATAGATTTGTAATGCACAGGGATGAAATTCTGGATACCTAAGCCTAGATTCAGGCTTCGCTTAGCTGGTATTTGCCATAAAATTCCCAAATACATCTAGCATACTCACAGTCTGCAGCCAGAGATAAGATAAAACACAATTGCAAAGGCGAGGTTTTTTTCTCTGGCATTGTAAAATTACATTTGCAATAATTTAGTTAATCATGGCTATTCATAGTTACAATAGGCCTGATAATCAGTGGTGAAGGGAATTATAATAGGCCACTTACTCTGAGAAACTTGGAGATTATAAACCATGGCTTACACAGTAACTTCAAAGCCTCACAGTTTTTGAGTTTCCATCAGGATGCTTGGGCTTCTAACAGGAGCAAGTCAAAAACAAGCTTGTCTCCTTCAGCCTTAAAAGGCTTATCAGTTAAAACTGTCCAGTTGCGAGATCARCCCGATACACAGGTTAACATGAAGGTGGAAGCTGGAATATCAGCCTAGAAAAGAACCCTCAGAAATCAGCTGTTTCTTGACATTTCCTGCTGCATCAAACAATCTCCATTTAAAAAGCCATTACCCAAAAATTGGCATTCTCTAATATGAAAATGTTCCATTACAGATTATTGTCAGGACAGACAGCTTTTCTCATGGGTCACCAGCCCTGAACAGCCCCATGCTTGTGGAAGTCCACTACAGAGGTGGAGAACACAGAGCCCAGCACCACTGAGGATCAGGAGCTCCAAGGAGGCTGGAGCAGGCTGTAACCTGGCTAGCTCTGCCATGAGGACAGGCTCTGTAAGAGRTAAGATTCTCATGCCTGTCAGCTAATATTGTACCCTGCCCTGGCATTGTAATGGAAACGGCTGTGCTTTCTGAAGGCATCATCTTTGACATGAGACATAAAACCACACATGTTTGTCGTTTCTATATTTAACATACCGATGTTGAGCTTGGGGAGGAAAGAGTAGCTTCTGCTAACATAGATCAGAAATGTCTTCTGAGAGGTGGCATGTAAAACCATATCCTCAGAAAAGATGTTTAGTTATTAGTAAAAGCTCTGATGTTAGCACTGCTCTCCCAGGTGACTACAACCCACTTTTCAAAGGAAAGACTACAAAAATACAAAATATACTAAGTTTACAAATTATATTCTTGTACATTTGTATGGTCACTGATGACAAAAAAATCTGTGACCTCAGCATAGGACCACTGTTAAGGTATCAAAATCACCTAAATAATCTATTACATTTATTCTTCAAATAAAATTATTTACTGTAACATTTGTACTGTGAATGATGCTTATTTGTTAAACAAGCATCATGTTGTTTAAGATGCTTAGACTTTCATGCACACATAAAAATAAAAAAAATTGGCAAAAAGCAAATTTACTGGTAATTTTGTGTTCAAAATCTTCAATTATTATTTATATTATGTAATTAATTCTKTAGGCGTGGCTTGATCATATACAGCATAATAGATTATTTGGAGCACAGGCACTGGCAAGCCTGCTGCAGTCCCAGCTCGCCTTCTGCCTGGGCTATACATTTTTTGTGTGAGAAATAAATCCTGCTTTAAAATGTTACTTGGGCCTGAGATTTACTATTCGGCGATGTCACCTACATCGATGTCCACACACAATGGCACAGCTGTAAGAAACGTGGCAGCAGACAGAGCCAGCTCTGGCAGCAATCCCCGCTGGAGGGACCGCTGCCACCCAGGGAGGCTCCAGGAGACACCTAAGGGAATGGCAGTTCATGCCAGAAAAACAGCAGTAATGCATTCTCCCCATCCCGTCCCTGGTGAAACGAACAGACCATTAGAAGCCGAAAAAGAAATCTATATTGAGATRCTGCTAATGTTCTAACAAAGTGACACAAACAAGTTACACCTCTAACAACTCACCTTCTTCCTACTCTTGGTATTTATAGCAATCTCTAGGATTTTACTGATATACCATAGTCTATTAATTGTGTTGATCCCCTCACCCCTTGCCTCCCCCTAGAAAAGCAGGATAAACAAGGGACAAAGTGAAAATTTTAAAATAGAATTTCCTCGCCTCAGTTTATTTAAGTTAGATATTTAGGACTGAGTTTATCAAGCCAAGTGGTGGGCATCCTGCACATGGCATAGCACCTAGCACCAGCTTCCTGCGTGTGCTGAATCATGGCAACTGATTTTACAGGAGCCGGTGGTACATTCAGATACCACAGAGCAGAAACAAGCTTTTTATTATGACAGTCTCTTAATTAGAAAGTTGTTAATAAACTAAGTAAAAAAAAAAAAAAATGACTGATTATTAAATGACCTTAGAATAAAATGTGCTGTTACTATACTTGAGCTAGAACGGTGCAAGTAAATATCTCTAAAAGAAAAAGCAAAGTCTTCTATGACAGAAACCAATTTGATATGGAAATGGGTCAACAGTTGCTTAAGATGTAGCACAGTTTTGATTTGATCTGCTATATTTGGACTCTGTAAGAGGCGCTTCCAGTAACATCGGTATTGCTTATACATGAGACTTTTGCATAATCACTGTATGAAGCATTAGAATTCTTCAAACCGGGAATGATTTTCAAAACGAGTATATATATCTATGTTAATAATGTGGATACAACAGTATTTGCTGAAGAAAAAGAACAACTGTTTTCTAAAACAATTAGGATTCGTGATACATTGCTTGGCAGACTATTGTTCAAAATCCCACACAGTCCTCATCCAAAAGAAACCCAAATGCAGCCATGGGCACCAAGTTATGCTTAATACTTAGCTCAGAATACACACTGGTCAAACAAGGAGGAATACAAAAATAATTGGACATACATTTGTGTTACAAATGAAATCCTGTATTTGTAGCAAACTGGTTTGTATATTGCTGTTTTCCAGACATGATCACAGTTTGAGTTGTTCTTATCTTAAGGAAACAGTAGGATTCCATTTCAAGGTTTTCTTTCAAGGATATTGTATAATATTCTTTACTTTCACATATCACAGCTGTTAGCTTTCCGGTCCACCTCGTTATTTCTATGGAATCCCTAGTAAACTTTGTGTCACCAGAGCGATTAATCTAATTTCACTCCTGAAAACTATGGAAGATCATTTCACCRTGCTTACCACCATGCTAGGGAACCTACCTCAGCCAGCAGGGAATGTTCCTTCTTTTTTCATGCTTGGGCTTCACTCACACTTGCTACCAATACAGCCACATTGGTTCTTCTTTGCCTTTGCATTCTGACCTTAGGAAGAAGAATACATGTATGTAATACCTTCCTTTAAGTATGCAGTAGCAGTGAATATTAGCATTCACATTCTGAAAGCAAATTGCAGGCATTAAATCAGCTATTGACTTCTGCAGAGCAATCGTACAAAGGAATTTGACCTTGGCCATAGATGAGGTCCCGGTAGCCCTCACAGCACAGAGCCATGATCAGCTGCTGGGCATGGGTTACCTTAAAAACTAAAACTTATAGCAACCATTTTCAATTGACCTCTGTCTGCTGTTTGACATGGAAAAAGGACACATTCAGAAAATATTATCATATGTCATAACATTAGCATGTTATCCCTGCAGAGATATAAATGAGTTATCATAGCCATATTAAGCCAGAGGTTTGCTGAAATCAAAGAGAAGTGGGAATGCTAGATCTTCACACAGAAAGCAAAACAAGACAAAAATGCACCAGGCTATTTGTGATTAATAATAGTGCCTCTATAATCAACATGAATTATAMTTGCATGGGTTGCTAACCTTCACAGAGTCCACGCAGATATCCATTGGATTCCCCTGTCCGTTCTATGCCTGATATGCCAATAAAGGTGATATTCTGAGAATGAAATCTCTACAATACATGTCTCCACCAGAGTACAGCCCACTCCGTTGAAGCATATTTTAACCTAATAATTCCTATAACATATTGCAATTATTAGACTAACTGCTATTAGTGAAAACCCAACTATTCAATCCTATGTCTGGCTCTGTAACAGATGTCATACATATTGTTTAACAAGTAGTTCATGTCTCTTGACACCATTTTGCCACTTGTAAAATAAGAATGCTATGAGATCATTGAATGGTAGACATTATAGAAGTAGAAAGCATTGACTATTATTTGTTGTTTTATTATTATTTAATGTAACATATGGATGCAAAATTCTGGCTTGTTTGACCAGGAAGACAGCCCTATATGTTTAAAATTAAATTAGCATAGAAAAAAATTAAGCAAACAGACTATCTCAAACAGGAAATGAAATAAACAGTATGGAGCTCTTTAAATACATAACAAGTAATCAGCAAAAGGGCTGTGAACGGAACCTGAGTGGGAAGCTTGTGACCAGTGAGGCTGATACTGCTGGAAGCCTGAATGAAAGTTAAAAGGCTCCATGACTAGGCCAGACTATACAGGCAATTAGAAGTGCTGAATGTTGCCAAGGCATCAGGCCAACAAGAATTACAACTCAACAAACTGAATGAAGGAGAGTGGGGGGAGAAAAAAAAAGAAAAAGGAAAAAAAAGGAAAGGCTTTAATTAAATATTTGAGATCTCACAAGGGATGGGGAAAGTGCCAGGTAACTGGAAGATGGTTAACTAAACAGAGGGGGTCTGTTCACTCATTAATGCGTGGGGGAATTTACAAGTGTAACTTCTACTACCATTAATTGGAGCTACAGTAAATGAGTGATGCCAGTGTGTACTAGAGGCGAAAGGCTCTTGTTACCTAGTCTGGTCTTACCTGGTAAGGGATCATTGAAGAGTTATGGGGTGATTTATGGATCTGAATGAAAAAGGTCACCAAGATAGAACTTCTCAAAATAAAAATTTSTACTACTTTGAGTGCAGGGTGATCCCAGAGAAATGCAATATTTTCAAAAGAACCTTTCCTAGCAGTGTTTTCCAGAAAAATGCAAACATTTACTATGCCCTGCACCTCAAAAATCCCAAAATAACCACACAGGACGTGTCAGGTTCAAAGTGGATTAAATAGCTTCATTTCTGCAGTTCCTTGTCAGAAAGGTCACCAGTTGGGACTATTTGATTGTGCCTGTGCTGAAATGAAACAGGGAAATGAAGCCAGAAGGTCACTCACCCGTGAAGAAACAGTAAGAAAGAGGAGAACAGAGGTACTTGTGAAAGGACCCAGCACTGGTGAGGGTGGGGCAAGAACTACAAGTGTACTATGTCACCAATGGACACAATTTAGAAACTCTGTAGATGTAATTACTTCAGGTAAGCTTATATACATTTTTATGCAGCTCCAAATTCCATGGCTTTCACATCATCTATGGCATGTCAAATCTTAAATGCATGTTAGTTATAATATACCATTTTGCTATCCGCTGTTCCTCCATTAAATCTGAAGTTTGTTCAAAACAAAATTGTAAGCATCTTTGTTCCTATAGCACTAAAATGAAGGCAGAAATTACTTGCAGACTAAAAAGAGATTTGTATTTTTTTCAGCCAYAGTCAAAGAAATTTTGGAATATGTAAAATATTCATGCAGCTGAATGAAAACTGAAATAAAAGTTTTAGTAACTCTTTCAGGTACATAAAATGGAGAAATAAGGGCCAGGAAGTTCATGTCARGGTCCTGTGTTGCTTGTTTTATCACTATTTCTAGTGAAAAGGAGAAACCATCAGAGTTTCAGAGCATGGCATTTAAAAAAGGGCAGAATTCAGCATCTGTTCTCCACGTGACTAGATATCATGGAATGGTTTAGAATAAGAAATCTATTTTTTAAAAAAAGCCACATAAAAAAGGCTATAAGCCTGTACAGTCRTGAGGCCATATAAAATCTTATTAAAACTCAAACTGCCCTGAGATGTTCAAGAACTTGATGTCTCAAGTGAAATGTGTCCTTACAAGCACATTTTAAAAGATTTARAGCATTTTACTAATGCTTTAGCAGAAAAGCAATCAGGCACCTCAATAAGCCCAATGTTACTTTAACTTGGACTGCTATTTCATTATAGGAATAATACAATATACCTTAAAGAGTAAAGCAGAGCATTAGAACAATAAATTAAAATTATAAGTACAACCAACAATAAATGAGAAAGATGGCCATTAAAGTATTTACAGTGCTTGAAGACAAATTTCCTGTCACCTTCATAGTATTTACCTTATAAAAAGTAGCTGCCAAGAACTGTTCMCTCTTTTTTTCTTGCCTATCTTCATGGAAATAGAGACATCTGTAAAGGACAGAACAGATCCACATCTACAGTTGCTATGAAAGAGTGATTATTTCAAAAGTACATCCTTTATGGCYGTAACAGAATTAAATACTACACAACAATCAATTCAGCTATTATTTTTATATATAACTTAAATGCTGACACATGAGCCAGTCAATGTTACTAGCCAAATCTGCTAAACTTCTCAAGATTAAGATGGGAAAAAATGAAAATTTTCACATTAAGGTGGTGGGCTATATTGTAGCTTAATTTATAATTTCCAGGCGTATAAGGCAAGCATAGACAGACCATATGTCTTTTCTTGGCCTTTAAATGCTCCTATTTTCCACTAGACTTGCCTTTTTCTCCATCTATTGGCAACCATACCATTTGCTATTCAGGTGATTGGCTGTAATGAGCCAACTCCTGTTTCCATATGAATAACCACTTTTTTCCCCAATTACTTAAGCTGCCAGCAAGTCACTGGTGTCATGTTCTTTGATGCAAATCTGACTGTCAATAGAGAACAGGACTGCATAAAGGGAGAATTTATGATGATACCCTTAGCTTAATATTTTTGTAAATGCTATTCAGTTTAGCTTCCAAGGAACATAGGGAAGGCAGCAATGGTCCACAGTAAGAAGTAAGAATATCTTTAATTGGCTTTGTGCTCCACATGCCCTTGTAATCAGCCTTCCCATATGGTAGTCTGAAATAAATTTATCAATCTCAATTTATGTATTTATGTCACTTTAAAAGGTCCATTTTAGTCAATATCAAAATGTATAAAATGTCACATTTAATTTTAAAAATTGTAGTTTAAAAAGTTAGAGCACTGAATACATAGTTTGATATTTACAGATTTTGGAAATAAGCAGACACACAGAATAGCATGGAAGAGGGGATTTTCTGAGGCAAATGAATACCAGTTATTAACAATACAAGAACTAAATATATAATTTTAACTTACTTTTTTTAAAGGTCATTTTTTATTAAACCCTTCTTAAGTGGGCTTGGATATTTTTTCACTTAAAGGGAAACAGCTTACATTTTGCAAACCAGGAGACCTTATTCTTGAAATGCACCATGATAAGTGTGATCATGGGGTAAGGGACAGATTCCTTGCTAGTGCTGGCACTCCTGATTGCAAGCACCATGTTTGAAGTAAATAGCTACAGACTAAACTATTTTCCATTTTTAAAATTGCAATATTAAAATTCTAATACAAAACAATAAAACCAATGTTACCCACTATTCCAAGCTTTGTCTATTTACTGCCTACCTTCAAACCTGCATCCATTTCAAGATGCCTCTTCAGATCTCTATCAAGTAGATTTTCCAAGTGTTGCTCATCTTTTCCAGGTGATCCCAGCTAAACACCACTTTAACTGTCTGAGTAATTTTGTGAACATCTGCTTCTGCAATACAGACACCAGCAGCCAGTCTAAAGAGAAAGACAAATTCAGTGCATATTTAAAACCACTATTGGTCCTACAAACCTCAGATTCAGTTCTGCATTTTCCCAGGTGCTCTCAATTGGGACTTTACCTATGAACTAATTAGCTCCTGTAGGAAATCTTTTGTAACAGCAGCTGTCCTCAACAACCACTGCTCTTTTGCTGAAAGGGTTTCTGGATCCTTTTTTTAATCATTGAAAACACAATATTAAATTATTGTTTACGTAAGGTTGACAGCACTTTTCACAGAGCTGAGACAAAACAAGAAGCCAGCATAGGGAAGACAGGTGAAAAGTAAAAATATTTCTTTAACAGTCTGCTAAGAGTTATATCATCTTTGATTGTGCTCATTTACAAACAGAAAAGGTCCTGTCTAAGCTCTGTAAGCAAAAGGAGAAAATAACTGCTAAACCTGAAATTCATTAGTGAAATATATTTAATACCAAATGAAACGAAACAGCAATGTTAAATTCAGTGGGCTTAATTAACCTGAAAAAATAGAAATATCTTTTTAAGTTTGAAGTTGTTGTTTAATGACAATCTGGTTTGGTTATTATTATTGGGTTAAAACCTGATTTTAGGAGCCCAAATAAAATCAGAGCAGCTCAGAGGGTTCTCTGATTACTCAAGAACAGGACTGGATTTGACTCCGTAGTAATCAGGGTTTTCTCCCCACACGCTGAATAGCACATAAATGAAAAGATATGAATGTTGTAATTCATTAACTTTAGTACAGAAGTTAACTAGAATTTGTACAAATAGTTTTCTACGGGTTTTTTAACCAATGCATTTTCGAAGGTGTTTTAAGACTATTGCCCATTATAAAGCATATACTCAAGCAAATCTGGCTGCCACAAACTCTAAAGGAGCATTGCTGATCAGGTACCAGATCGAGGGCATTCAGGCCCTGGAAGGAAAAGAGATGCCTGATTGTAYCTCCCTAAGTTAAGGTACCTGCCTGCTCTCCAGTTGCCTAAATGCTTTCAAATCTTTTAAATACTAATGGACTACTGTAAGGCACAGACTAGCTGGTGCCTACATTTGAAATCTGCTCTCAAACCTCATTTGCAGATTGGCCAGATGGTCATTAGTGTGGAGGTGTTCTCCATGCAGACTTGCTTTCAGGGCAGGGTTTTTTAAATTTCGGAGGGGGTTGGGGAAGGAGGAAAGGAAATCTTTTTTGGGGTTTGKTTTTTTTTGTGGTGGTGKTTTTTTTTTTATTTGGGGGGGAGGATTGTTGGGTTTTTCACTTAAGAATAGTAACAGCTAGGAAAGGGTGAATAAAAGCTGAGCTACAACAGAATATTCTCTAGTTTGGTATATTTAAGAAAGTGCTTGCAATTTAATCCTGAGAGACCAATAAACAGAAGACTAAAATAAAAAGGCAGAAGGCTGCAGTGTCAAAGTGCTGTTAAAGTACATGAGAAAAGCAATTCACTTGGGGTTCACTGTAACACTTCTAATAATGAGCTTCCCATATTTAGACACAAGAGATAGCAAATTCAAACCCCCTGGAAAGGATACAATACAGTTATACAACAACATAGCAAACTGTATTTGTTTTGTTATTACTACCTGTGCACCCTATGRTTTCTTTAGGGAAGATGATATGATATCTTTATACCATAGTGTGTAAAACAGTCTGAAATCTCTCTTTGACACCAGTAATGCACCAAAATCCTTCCTAAAYATTGAAAGACCTCCAACTTGATGCTAAGCTTGATCTTACTCATCACTAAAAAAAATAAATGTTTTGTTACTGCATTTCTCTCTGAGAGGTTTTCAAAATCCTTCCAGTCAGTGCATGAGATAGGATACATATTGTCGGGGATAAGTTGTTAAAGTGAATTTGAAATGTGCTTCTCAAAATATCGTTTACACATTTACCAGATGGTAAAATAAACATGTAAATTGTTATCGAGTATACACCAACTTTATACTACAATTTTACCCACTGTAGAAATGGTGTAAAAATGTTGAATATAGTGTTACTTGTTCATTTAATAGTTTATTAACATTTTAAATACATTTGGAGAATAGGTTTACTTTCAAAGAAAAAAAATACTTACAAAAGCAGCATTTTAAGCCTTTAATCAGGCCAAATTAATGTACTGACTTCTACATTTATCATTTACCTTATCAATAATATGATTAGCGTAATTGTAGTTGGTTTCTCAGTATTTGCATATGCATAGATGTTACACAGGTTTAATGATATAGGTTTTAAAATATAAACTGAAGTTGAACAAAGTGCTAAAAAAGGAATTTTGAGAAGTATAGTTACCAACATCTTAGTTAAATGGTGTGGGTTTTGGGGTTGTCCTGTGGAGAGTCAGGATTTGAATTCAACGGTTCTTGTGGGTCCCCTCCAACTGAAGATATTCTTTGATTCTGTGATTCTTAAGTAGCTGCTATTAGACCAACAGGGAATTTGCCACTGGAATTTACTCTTTCAAGAGCCACCATACATGTTCAGAAATATGAAGATGTGAATACTGTCTGTATGACAAAGTAGAAGGTGTGTGCTAACAAACCCTTGTATCCAAAGAAGAGAGTAATGCAACAGTTTAGCAATATGCAGGAATTAAAATCTTCTGGTCRAGTAGTAACCATTGTCCTTCTCTAAAATAAAAGGTCCCATGCATGTAATCACTTGTTAATGATCCTGGTAGGAGACAACAGATGAAGGATTTTGATGGAAGACTGTTGGTTGTACTAGTTATGATTGGTCTCTCCTTTGGTAATTCTATTTCTATCAGCCCAGCATACCAATGACACTGTGCTATAGTATTTTCTTTCTCATCTTTCAGACTATGCCAGCTCCTTTTTTTTTGAAAAATAACTTTTATTATTTTGCTGTGTTAGATTTAGGATCTTCCCTCATCTATGATGACATATATTGACTCAGCATATTTTCAGTCTTAGGCCCCAGCAAACTCTGAATCATTTACTCCTTAGATATGAGCATATCAACCATTCTTCAAAATATCTAAGGACTTCTTTGGTCAATCCACAATAGGGACTTGGCTTCTCACATATTTTGTTGGAATTATTTTTTTCAGAGGCTTTTCATAGCATCTGCATTCAGTCTGACACCAGCAATGAAGCTCCTGTTTACAATTACATTGCAGCTTTACTATCGTATGCCCTCAGCATTAAGGTGTTACCTCATAAATGCAAAAGATACATGATTCTCAAAACTACTAGCTAAGACCTAATGARTTCTGGAGGAGCTTGCATATCCAACAAATATCTTCTGTTAGTAGRTGCCACAGCATAAACTCTTAACCAAAATTATCTTCCAATAATATCTCCCSTATACAGGGAGCTAGCAGAAAAGTAATAGATAGTAGGCTTTAACAAGCCTGTCTGGTTTCTCTGACTCAAACTAGGAAAGTCTATAATTTAGGATTCAGAAGTCCTGCTGAAAACAGTGTCAAAAGCTGCTCCACGCTGGGTGCTTTATCAGTGCTCCAGAAGAATCTTCCAGGGAAAGCCAAAAAACAAACCAATTGCATGTGAGCACTTTTAAAACACCACTTGGAATTTCCTGCTTTACAGAATCGCAGAATCATCAAGGTTGGAAGAAACCTTCAAGATCATCTACTGCAACCATGACTCCAGCACCACCATAATCACCCACAAACCATATCCCCAAGTGCCACATCCAGACTCCTCTTGAACATTTCCAGAAACAACTCCACCACCTTCCTCAGCAACTTATTCCAATGCCTAACCACTCTTTCAGCGAATTTTTTTTCCAATATCTAATCTGAACTTCCTCTAGTGCAAATTAAAGCCATTGGCTCTCATCCTTTTGCTTGGGACATGGCGGAAAAGACCAACCCCCACCTCACTATGACCTCCTTTCAGGTAGCTGTAGAGAGCAACCTACCTTTTGGATTGCACTCTGCAGCTGAAGTATTTACCAAAAAAACCCAGAAATATTTGATGATATTGAAAAGATTGCAATAATAAGGATTTCATATGGGAATAAATTATAATTTAACTTAATTAAATGCCCYGAAATCTCTGGAAAGGTCTGGTTTAGAAATCATTAGGCAGAAACATAAGTTCCAACTTGAAGAAATAGTCTAAGTGGGATAGGGAGGAGATGGATGTACACAGACAGAAGGTGTTCGATAGCACACAATTACCAATATACCTCCAATTAGGAAWCAAGAAAAATAGGGGGAAGCTTAAAAGTCTGACTACCAAAATCCCTCATGCATTCAAGGCATGCACTGGCTTTGGTGTACACACAGGTACTATAGACTGAAACATTAAACATGAGAGGGAGCTGCCGAAGAAAGCAATGTCTTCAAAGCCTGAGCCGTGGAGCACCAAACACCTCTGCCAACTAACTTCGAAGCAGAGCCTGAGCCAACACTTCTGTAAAGACAGGGTGAGCACTGAAAACTTGTAGCATATGCTGCTATTTACATAACTAATTGTAGCATGCACAGTCAAAAAACAGCCTCTAGCTTTAGCATATACATGCAAAATAATTGATTTTATTATGTACAGAAAATTAGAAGCTGTCAGAAACAAAGCCACTAGTAACAGCCGCGAGGAAGAATTTCGAAGATTCATCGCCTAGATTGCAGAGGCTAGTCTTCACACAGTTGTGAGGTTTACAGCTAGAATATAAATCTAGACAAGATTCGGTGACAGCTGATACCCTATCCAAGCTTTCGGTAAAACTGACATACACACACCATAGACTGGTGGTGGAGACACTCAGGAAAAATATTCCCAGTCTCAGACTAGCTGTGGTTTGTCACTGCAGGCATTGTAATACAAGATGAAACTTTGCAAAGGATACGGCAAATATAATAATAATCTAATCTTACACAAAATAAAAAGGAAGATAAATGTGATGGCATGGAATAAAACTAGTTGGGTTGCTCCTAAATCTCTGATGAAAAAGAGAAGGATGCCAAGATGTGGAAAAATACAGAAAATAAAGCTGCATTACACTTACTACTTTTCCATGGGAAAAAAAAAAAGAAAAAACAAAAAACATAAAGCTCAGTATTTCTCAGGCAAAACAGTGTGTATGTGTAACCCAAAAAATACGCGTATTAGTTATAGAATGGTCTTCTATTAACCATAAATAATATTATTTGAGACAACATTTAGTCCTATGGGTTAAATCTATATTGGCTAAACACGACACACTTTTCTTGCAATTGCAGAATGGACTAAAATTTGTTACGAGTTTAAATATTTTTATAAAATAATGTATTTTAAGTGGGTTATTTTAAGATATCCTCTGGCCAATAATCTTTTTGAAAATGGTGTTAAAATTCTAATCTTTTTTTTAGATTTAAAAAGCTATAACAAATAAAAGTTAGATTAGCAGAGGCTCCATAAACTATAATGCGACACCCATAAAAATAGGAGTTTACCTGTTACATGCTGCTGAAGAAAAATCTCAGAAATGGACACCAGTTATATGACTAAAAGTGCTAAAAAATGTTTCACACTGTAGAGTCTTACAAAATGCTTTGTGTTAAATGTCTTATATGAGTTAAACCCTTTACAACCCCAAGAAAATGTATGTAAATGTAAATTTAGAAGTTTGGGTACAAAAGAAAGCAGCCTTGCACGGATCTCATCCTCTTCACTAATCCTGGGCAAGGTTTTCCTTGTTTAAGCATCCTTCACAGTAGTTAAAGGAGAAAGCTCTCATCAATATGCTCAAATTCTAAACAAAACAAGCCATGGAAGAGCCAGTGAAGCACCTCTCAGTGAGGAAAAGGATGGTGGAGAGAAAGGCAGGGGCTGGAGCTCCTGAGAAGCTTTGGAGATCTACAGAGAAGAGAYCAGAGGCCGCCTGGGGACTGTTGGTGTATATACACCAGCTTGGAGTTCTGCTGCTTCCCCACCCAGGAATTCAGCGATCGCATGCATTATCCTAAACAACTCTCAGAGAGCAGGTTTCGGGTTATAGATAAGCCCRTCTCCTACCTGCCTGTGAAAGGGATCACCAGCTTCCTGCTGTCCTGCCCTTGCACCCACCAGCCTGGCAGCCTTTCCCATGCAATAGCACCATCACCATCCAAGTGACTTCAGAGAGCTAAACTGACAGCAAAACAACCCTCGTGAAAAGGGTTGAGTACACAGAACTACACTCGAAATCTCCTAGATCCTTATCCTGAGGCAACTGTAGATATTAAAACAAAGTCAAAATTAAATATAGCTACTGTTTAGCACGTTGTGTATTTAGCACAGGCATTGCCCTTGTCCCTCTATAGCTGGGAAATGTGACCGCAGTGACAGAACTGCATTTTAATTACCATGGGGAAAAAAACACCCCAAAACCCACAACAGAGAGCACTGCTAAAGCAGAACAGTCTTGGGCCCTGATCCTACAAAAATTTATATGCACATACACACTAAATTTTACACTGTTACAGGACAATTATTCATGTTGTTTCTCCAGTTACAATGTATTTGGAAAATAAACATGTACCAGTAATGGACTACTTTWGGATTTGGCCTTTCAGGTTACATCTGACTAAACAGCCTATGGGGCAATATCGTCCTGAAGAAATCTTACATTCACATGCTGTAAAAATAAATTTGTATGTTAATTTTTATAGGCCCGTATTTTATTTCTGCCATTACATTTCATATTACTTTAGTTTACGTCTGCTTATACAAATGAATCATTTTGTGATTTAAAAAAATTATTTTAAAATAATTTTCATTTATATAATGATCAGAAAGCAGTTATAAGTGAACAATAGATGGAAATACAACAACTGAAACACTGAAGTATTTCAAAATACAATACTAAATGTTAATATCGGATGGTTTTTTAGTATTTAACACAAAGGAAAAAAAGATCTACACTAAATAACACTTCAAAGAAGGTGAAAAGGATTTGGGCATTACAAAATCCTAAACACTTAGAAGAAGAATTGAAATATCTGGTTAACTTCTTTCCATTCAATTTCTGAACAATACTTTTATATTAAAAGAATATAGCTGGCCTAAATATTGCCCCCTAAAAGGGGCAAATTCTTGTATTTCACACACCAAGCAAACTGCTTTTGATTCAATTATTAAGACAATTAAATCATCAAAATCATCCTTGACAATAAGCAGAAAAGAAGCTTCAATTATTCTTATAATCTAAACAGAGAGAACAAAAATGTAAGTAGAGGAAGATATCCATTGATGTTTTAATAATTATTTTAACACGGGAGAAACAAATATGTATATCAAATTGATACTTGGCCCTATTCTTTCCATCAAACAGCATGTGCTTTGGATAGTATCTCAACCAGAAGAGGAGACAATCAGATTATTTTAATATAGAGCAGCATTGAACCACTGAAGCTCATGAAATGACATAACCGTACACCAGCTGAGGATTTAATCCGTGCTATCCTGACCCTAACTCTGCAACAAATGCCAGTCCTCAATGCATAACTGAAATAACTGCTCGATGATGTGCCCAAGAATAAAACTGTAAAAAGTGTGAAAATCATTTAGAACCACAAGCACTGGAGATTTTTCAGTGAGATTTTCATCTTTTCTAAACACGGGTGACTAAACCACTTGGAGGTTTTTGAAAAATGTCCCTACTCCTCACCACTTAAGCACCATGGGTTCCATAGGAAAGTCAGGAACTGACAATATAAAGCAAAACCTTTTACCTCTTCTTCAATACCTTGCATCTAATTCAAGGGAAATGTTCCTTCTCCTAATGCAAGAGTAAACTGAGCTTCCAGGAGAGAGTTTACACAAAGCTGAAAGTAACACCCGTGTACAAAACCCTCATGCTTTAGAAGTACAGTGGGAAAGCAGTGGGAATGTGGGGAGAGGGGAGATGCCTCAAGGGTTTGCCAAGGGGGGAAGCAGCGTGGGGAGCGGATATTTCTCTGTGCTACTGCACCACAGATCTCAGTTAGTAACATGCAGGCACTGATCACAGGGCAAGAGGCAAGACAGGAGATACTCCTGCCAGGCCCTCGAGTGGACTTCCCAGACAAGGCAGGGTGAGCCCCAACTTTCCCCAGGACCAGAGAGCAGCCACCATATTTCTGCAGTGTCTCCAGCAGGAGGTCTGGGACTGAAGGGTAAGAGAGTAGCACCGATATTTTGAGCTGGAAGTCAAAAATGTGACAGTCTAATTGTAATCGACTCTACATAAAAACATCTCCCGTTCAGCAAACATTCCCTCAAAGGCAAATAAGCTGTAATCAGGGTGTTGATCAATCACAAAAAACATTTTTTAGCTTACATGTATGATTTCAGTTTAATTCTCAGTATGTGGGTGTCTTCATCCAAACTAGGACACCTTTCAGCAGCATAAAATTCCTCTGAACTCAAAATATCTGTGTTGCTCTTTCACCCTTCAGTCCCAGACCATTATCTGCTTTCTGGATAAACAAAAGCAGCCARTGTGTAACTAAGAAAAATTTAAGAAAGAAGCTTACTTACAAAACTGAATTCCATAGCATGGCCCACAGAAATTAAGAAGCAGCTTTTAGAAAGTTTAAATTATGTGTCAGTGCTGTCAGTTAAAAAAAAAATTACCCAAACAAGCCAAAAAATTATATTTCAAATGACTGAAGTGGGAGCTTGGATGATGTGCTGTGGTAACTCATCAATGCAATGTTTCTGCTATATTAAAAAAAATCAAATTATTAAGTGTATCCTAAATCAGTCAGTCACTTCAAGGTACACGACTATCACAATTATTGAAAAAGGCCTTGATCCTGAAAACATTTATGTCTGTGAATTTTTAGACGAGTGAATAGTCTTTGTAGGACTGACCTCTTACTTTACGTTGTTCACACATATGAACTTGTATGCACGATCAGAGACTAAGGCAGAAATACACATTTACAAGCTATCAACATTTACCTAAAATGTCTCTTAAAACAGATTCAAAGTCATTACCAGCTGCTTCTTATTTAAAGCTTAATAGCAGTGTAATAGTATAGACAGTTTTACACAGAAGTAAAGTACCTGAAGTTTTCATCCTTTTTGCCTTCGATTTAAAAAAAAAAAAAAAATTTGGCCTAAAAAGTCAACTTAAGACCAACAAGATCATTCATACTCATATCAGCCCCTTAGAATTAGAAACACTCCAACTATGACAAATCACAGTGATAGCATGAATAAAACATCATGGAGTTTATTGTGTAATATATTTTATAAGGTCAAAAGTTACATCTAATCAGCAATGGCAGCCTGGGATTCTAATGGATTCATAATTATTCTACATCTAAGAAGTAAAATATTGCATATGCTCTAAAATTGCAGAGCTATATATATATTGCAACCAATATCTGTTTTTTTCAGACCTACATATTTGAACAAAAGGCCAGCTTTCAAGGGACCATGCTCTGAAATAAGCGATGCTTTTGTTTGCATTTCCAGCTTAATATGCATTCTGATAAAAGCATGAAATGTTACCATTAAGCTGTGCAGCTCTCTAGACCTACCACAAATACGTTATCTGGAAAGAGCTGGGTACTGAAAGCAAACAGTCTGCTGCCTTCCGTCTACTTATCACTATGATGTTTCAATATTTTTTTCTTTGACTTTGCCCCCATATCTTAGCAAGTGACACATTCCCTACTGAAAACCGCATTTATGACAAGTTTTAATACTTAGAATGAAAACTTGTGTCCATTCTGCACAAAAAGTACCTGGAAAGTGTGCTCATGCAAAATCCTTTTTTTCTGCTTTTCCCAATACACACAAATTCTTTTTTTGTATCACAGAGGTTTTTAAATTGTCCTATGCAACTTAAATAAGGTTTCCAAAACCAGTCACCTTTTACAGGGAAAAATCAGAGCATTTCCAGTTGACAAAGTAATTTGTGAGGGACATGCAAAGCACCTGAAAAAACAGACTGCAAAGAAAACCATTTTAACTATAGCAACAGCACTCGCTGCATAATGTTAAAAGGAAAATTATGCAATTAGGTCTCTTATCAGACTTATGAAAATTCAGATTTATGCCATTTGGGGGAATAAAAAAAGAAAAATCATTGTTCACCACATCTCCCTTGAGCACTACCTAGGGGAGGGGAGTGATGACCAGACAGCGAAAATTAAGAAGAACGTGTCCCACCTTACGCCTATTCTGCCAATCTGTCGCAGTTGTTCTTCTAGCTCCATAGGTTTACATGATTTTTTTCCCCAATTTTTTTTTTTTTTTTTTTTTGCTGACAAGTAATACAAGACAGATTCTTGCCTTCTTAGGATCTTGCAATCTAGTTTAGACATAGCACGTCAAGTGGTGATGAAAGAAGGTTAGGGTGGGTTTGAAAAGATGAGGATTCCAACAGTAAACGATGCAGAGACATCAGTTTGGTAATGTACACATGTTTTGCATGATTCATTGGACCAAAATGGCCAAAGGAACTTAAAAAGCTGTCAAAGGCATCTTTACCTCTGACCTACCTAGTCATCCATCTGCTTCCTCATACTGTCAATCAAATCCCTCCCATCCTTATCACTATTCTATTACACACATTTTCCACAACCATTTCTCCTCCAGCTCTTAAAAAATATCTTAGCAAACATTTCAATCAGTCATTAAAAACCTTGTTAAAATATGCAATGTGTCATCAAATATGCATARCGTACTCGTGCAAAATCTGTAGAGCGTAAATCACTGTATTACATTTGATATAGTATTAATGTGAAACATTGTAGAAAGTATTACCAATAGGAACTTTGAATTACTTTCTACAGATTGGAGCTTGATTTTGTATTATATTAAATAAAGCAAAKAAATGGCAATTGAATAGATTATTTTACACAATAATTAAATTAAAACTCATTAAGCATGCCTAGAATAATAATACAAATTATACTTCAAGTAAAATTCATGCAATTAGTTGCTGTTCCAACAAATTCATACACGGGGGTTTGCTTCAACTAAACCGCACACACTGCAGTTTATACACCCGAGGTCAAAACCCGCGTATCTGCTCCTTGGTGAATGCAAACGCTTTAACGTGTCGGCAAACATATGTTTAGCAGACACACAGGTGCACCTCTAAAAATAATATTCTAAAAAAGTATAATAGTAATAAAGTGACCTACCGACAGGAAATAGCCTTTTTAACTTCTGCAGCCCTTATCTCTTCCAGTCTCTCGCACAAATAGTTATGGAATTATCCTGTCGAAATAGTTATGGAATAACATCAACCACTCACGCACAGGAAAGAATTTTGTTCAGACCTGTCACACGTTACGTATTTATTCCAGACCCACTGGATAACCCCCGCTAAATAAAACCTGGCGRAACCTCCGTGAGGAGCGGTTTGCCCGCGGTGACTGCCCCGCGGGCAGCAGCCCCGAGGCCACGGCTGTAGCGGGGAGGCGGGCGAGGAACGCCGCGGTGCCTCGGGCCGCTCCCTTTGCCCACTCCGGGGGCAGAGCGGCGGGACCGGCAGCGGCGGGGGGAGAGGGGGGAGGCTTTTGCTGGCCGAGAGCGGGAAAGAAGGGCTGAGAACATGCCATGGTTTATTTAGGGTGCGGGAAGCTCCGGGAGGGCGCCGGGACAACCCCTCACGGCGCCGCTGAGGGTACAGCCGGGGCCCGCGGGAGGCGGAGAGGTGCGGGCGATATGCAGGGGGACGCGTGCGGCGCCCCGGCCCCCGCCGCTCGGGAAGAGGCGGCCGGGGAAGGGTGCGCACCGCCCGCGCTGCTCCGAGGGGCGATCCCCGGGGCGCTGCCCCCACGGCCCCTCTCCGGGAGGAGTCCCGGAGCAGCGGTGAGCCCGACGCCACCGCGGGGCGGGCACCGCTCCCCGCCGCCCCCCGAGGCGCAGCCGGCACGGGTCGGGGGCCCCGCCGCCCCACGAGGGGGGCGGAGGCGCGGGGTGCGGAGGGGCCCGCTCGGGTCCCACACCTTGGCGCGGGTGGAGGGGGGGAACGCAACTGGGCTGCTCAGGTGCCCCCCGTCAATACCGCGGCAGGACAGAGTCGCTCTGTCGGCTCCGCACCGCGGTTACCCCACCGTGCAACCAAGAGTAAACCCGGCCTGTTACTCCCAGCCCCTGCGGACTCGACCCACGCAGGTGCCGGGCCGGCGCCTCTTCTAAAGCCCACAGGTGGGTGTCTCTAAAGTGGGCAGGGTCCCGGGAAGGTGGCAGAGGTAGTGCTGGAGGAGTGGGGGCTCTGCTCCCTCGCAGGAGGGCAAGCTGCTCCCCCGAAAGAGCGCCCGCCTTGGGGGCATCGCGGGGCTCCGCCAGCGCAGCCCCCGCCCTGAGAAGGCGAGGGGAGGCTGAGGGCGGGCAGCGCTGCGTCCCTCGCCTCTGCTCGGCCAGCAAAGGCACCCCCCGCCCCGCGCCAGGCACCTCTCCCGCCTGCAAAGTGCTGTCAGGGTTTTTAAGCGTCAAACACGGGGATAATTATAAACCTCTCAAAACCGACGGGGTTTCATCTCCCTCTTTAACCGACTGCAAACCTTCACGCTTGGCCACGCGGTGTAAGCACTCTCCCCTACGCTCTTCCACCCCCCACAAAAAAAAGGACAAACGAGGGGCAAGCGGACCAGCTCCGTCAGGGAGAGCAGCGGCGGGACTCCCTCCCCAGAGCCTCGCGGCGGGCCGGGAACGGGCGAGTCCGCCGGGCTCTTCCCCTTGGCCTCACCCGATCTCTTAGTTGCAAAACGGCGAAGTGCTTTTACCAACACGACGTTAACGTTTTGCCAGGTTTATTTTACTTGTTATACACAGACGATACAAACGGGCAAAAACTGAAACATTTCTCAATGGAGCATGTACTGGTATAAATTATTCAGTTCCACAGACGTAACAGAACAAATATAAAAATCACAACATTCGATTTACAGAAGAGTCAAAAATATACACACGTTTATGACCCTGAATTTCTATTAGGAAATTTCCCCGTCGAGTGTAATCTAGACTGAATATTTAGCCTGATGCATATTTCAGTTCGTAATTGGTTTTTTTTTTTCTTCCATATAAAAATGCGTTAATTGTATAGATTTGCTACTCAAAATTCGAAGACTTACTATTCTGCTTCGCCGGGGGGGGAGTCCTGGAGGGATATTAGTTCTCCTTTAATAGTATAAGAGGTTCACTAGAAAGATCGCTCTTACTTTCGGTGTGCATTTGATTCCCCAGGAAGTCAGATCTCGGTTAGCTACTTTATGAAAAAGTCAATTCCAAAACTAAATGCAGTAAAATATACAACTCACAACTCATCTTCACTGGACTACACTATGGTTACCAACAATTCAGTCGTCTATATCTTTTTTCTTTTTTTTTTCTTTTTTTTTTTTTTTGATTATTCATTACAAAGATTTACAGCAATATAAAGAAAGAGGGGGAAACTGCAAAGAAATTTGAAAATAGTTTGTCAGCATATTTGGCACCTGCGGGGACCAGTAATGGATTTGGCACTTAGGGGCAGGGGAGGGGGGATATGACAAAAATAATAATATTGCTGATCTCGAGTTATTCCTTTCAAAGAAAAATGAGAGGCAGTTAATTTTGTTTTTGGAAGGCGTTATGCTCCTTTAATCGACTTTYCTACGAGACGTATTTCTGTTCTTTTGAAGGGAAAGCTGAGCTATTCCTTAGCTGTGTTAGCCCAGGGCACCGCGTAATTATTTCATGCGAGGAATTGGAGAGAAAGTGAGAAACCCATTACTCGCTGCTACAGCTATGGACCACTTACATTTCCAGAGGCATTTAGGAAGAGTGTTTACCTGGGGAGGGGCACAAGGAAGAGGGAGCAGAGTGCGGGAAAGGGGGTAAAGAAATTTAAACAGGATCTAAGTTTTGTGACTTAACAATGAAAACAAAACAAAAAAAAAAAATCCAAACAAATAATAAATAAAGAGAACCAAAGAAAAGTAATCTTTTACAATAAAATAAATACTATGTACAGGCATTTCACAGGCTGTTTTCCCCACTATTACTGTTTCCCCTAGAATCCATCCGTGGTAAAAGGAAGGAAGCGCTGTACGGTTTGAGAGTCTAAGCATCCTACTGATCAGTGGGTTTCGGTGCGGCAGTGCCCCCCGCGCCTCCGGGGCGCCGCCGGGCCGGGCCGGGCCGGGCGGGGAGCGGGGCGGGGGGGCGGCGGCGGCCGCGGCTCAGCCTGCCTCCCTGCCTCCCTGCCGGGCTGGGCCGGGCCGGGCCGGGCCGGGCGGGGAGCGGGGCGGGGGGGCGGCGGCGGCCGCGGCTCAGCCTGCCTCCCTGCCTCCCTGCCGGGCTGGGCCGGGCCGGGCCGGGCCGGGGCACGGATGGGGCAGCTAGGGGCGGGGGTCAGTGCGCTAACGCGGAGGAGTTATTGTGCAAAAGGACGGCGGGCCGGCGGCCGCGCCTAGCTGTGCGAGTAGAAGCCGTAATAGCCGATGTCCTTGGCGCAGGTCTTTTCGCAGTCCCGCTGGGTGAGCACCTCGCTCTTGAGGGGCGAGGAGCTCTCGGACACCGGGGTGTCTGAGGGGGAGATCCGCCTCCTTTTGGCCTGCTCGTAAATCCCAGAATCGGAGGAGTCGATGGACTTAATGGACGAMGGCGTCTCGATCCAGCTGGAGTCAGACAAATCTTTGGGCTTGGAGTCCTCGGCGCCCGGCAAGGGGGACCGCTCAGGGGCCAGGCTCTCCGCCTCCTCCCCCAGGTAGGGGTTGCCGGCGGCCATGCGCGCCGCCGCCGCGCTATTGGGCCAGCAGGAGAGCACGGAGCCCGACTTGCTGCAGTACTGCGGGGGGCTGCGGGCCCCCCAGCCCGAAGGGTCGGCGTAGTAGCCCAGCGGCCGCCCGGCACAGCCGGCCGCCTGCAGCGGCAGCGCCTTGACGCCCGCGGCCGCGTAGGAGAGCAGCGTGGCCGCGTTGCCGGCGAAGTCGGTGGCCGTGTCGTAGGCGGAGGCGGCGAAGTCGAGGCGGTTGTTGGCGGGGGCGACGAACCAGCGCTGCGGCGAGGGGGCCCCCGGGTCCTCGGCTTGCTGTGGGGAGAGCAGCCCGTTGGTGTGGGGCACGCTGCGGTCGGCGCCGGGCCCCGGGCCGGCTCCTGCCCCGGGGTGGAAGCGGGACTTGGCGTAGTTACTCACGAACTGGTCCTGGAGGAAGGAGCCGGCCATGGCGTAGCGGGCCCCGGGCACGATCTGAGAGCGGGGCGAGTCGTTGGGGGAAGGCGTCAGCCGGTCCATGTCGCAGCCCGTGTAGATCCTGCCCAAGAGAAGGGGAGAGAGCTGGGTGTCCGCCGCAGCCCGGCGCCCTCCTCGGCGCGGCACCCGGCCAGACGCGGCTCTCGGGGGACGAACGGGACGGCGCCGTCCCAGCGAGCTCCTGTCCGGCCCGGGAGCCTGCGCTCCTCTCCGGGCTCGGCCGCCGGCACCAGAAGCGCCGAGGGCCTTTAACGGGGAAGAGAAAAGACGGGGGCAAGCATGGAGAACAAATCATTCGGAACCGGTTGRCCACTCCTTGACGGGGCTGAGATCCCCCTTTCCGGTCCGAACCCACGTCCCAACGGTGTGAAATCCCGCTCGGTGACACATTGACCGGTCCCACCACAAGCGCAACAGGCAGCCCGGTCATTTGCCGCGAACAGCATGAGTGGCAGACTACGGAATTCTATCGGCTGTTTAACACTTATTATTGGGAGTCACAGACGAACCATCAACATTTTACTGAGTTTAAATTAAGCTAATCTTTAAACACCTACTGTAGGAAATGTAAAGCCAGACACTTTCAGTGTTCCCTGTGTGGCCTATATATAATTCTCCCATGCTGGGCTGCAATTTGCGATTATAAAAACTTTAATGGATGAATAACTACTATCTGTATTTAATTCAGGCTAAAACTGTGCTTTAATTAACCCTCCACGCCTCCTGGAATTTCTTATCCAAAATAAACTTGGCCCTTAAACAAATTCAACGTGCTAGACAACATTGAAGCTTCCCCCTCCCCCCGTCTCCTTTCAAGTGACGCCCTATAAAGTTTTTTTCCTAACAAAAAGGGAAAAGCACTTTTGGCTGGGGGCGAAGGCCGCGCAGCCTCGCCAAAGGCCGCGCATACCCTCGCAGAGCTCGCGAAGAGCGGGCAGGCACGGCTGTCGCCCTYCGGGGCACCAGGGGCCGCGGCTGCCCTCTCGGCGACGGCCCTGCTCTCCACCACAGTCTCCGCGACCCCGCCCCTGGGAGAAAGCGACCGCACCACAAGCTGCTCCCGGAGGAGAGCTGGAGCTCGGCCCTGGGCCGCTCTCGCACTAGTTCAGCTCTCGGCGTCGTTTCCACCCTTGGCCTGAAATCCTGTTGCTGATGGCTGCTGGACCGCGGTCCAGCGGAGAGAGGCTGAAGCAGGCGCTGAAAATACGCACGGAATGAGGCGCTCCAAGTGAGGCCGCTCCCCGTCGCAGTTCAGAGAGGAAAAAAGGTTTTCCTTCTCAAAGCCGGGGTCCCGTCCCGGAGACCCGGAGCTTACAGCGGGACAGGCGAGCACCCAAGCCGCCTGCCCCCCAGGGCGTATGGGCCGCCCTGCGCCCGCCACCTCCTGCTGGCCCAGGATGGGCAGGGGGATGCCGGACGGGCCGTACCCCGGGCCAGGGAAGCCTGCCTGCAGGGCCTGCAGGCCGGGAAATCCCCATTTTTGTCCCGAGGGCAAGGAAAGGCGGCGGCAGGGGCCGGGGGTTGATGCCGCTCCGGAGCCGCACTCGGAGCGGCACCAGCCACGTGTGGCGCGGGGGTCACGGCCGCGGGGTCAAACTGCTGGGAACGCCTCGGAGGCGGACGGGCAGAGGCAGCACAGGAACAAACCGCGATTAAAACTTCAGAGGCTTTAGCTCCACCCAGAAGGGAGAAGGGAAAAAAAAAAATCCAACCCCGGAGAAGAACAAAACGAGACGAAGGCATTTCCCTCCGGACACGGGCTCTGCGGACCCCAGGATGGTGCAGACCTAGCAGGTCGCCGGGGACTGAGCCCCTGCTGCTCGGGTGCTTCTTTCGGAGCCCTTGCGCGCAAGTGAAACGGAAGCTTGGAAAGAGGCGCCAAGATACGTGCCAGGAAAAACCAACAACAAAACCGCCGCAAGTGCCAAAGCGAGATGCGGACTCAGGTGCGGGCAGGGCGGCCCGAGGCGCGGAAGCGACCGTAGGGCTGCGCGGGGCCCCGCAGGAARGACAGCCCATGTGAGGGAGCGGGCGTGTGCTTCCCTCCCGGAGGGCTCTGGAAAAACCTGACATTACACATCTCGGTGTGAAATGAAGCCAGCCCTCATCCTAAATCTCCCCCCTTTGACATGTGTGTGCAGCCGGCAGAAGGATAGTAAAAATCCGGTTTACTTACGTGTCATAATTGTCCCGGAATCCTTTTGCAAAAGGGTTGTGATCTATTTTCAGCTGTGTGATCTAGGGAACGAGAGGAGCAGAGCATACGTTGTGAAAGCCTGAAAAATATACCCATTGCAGCCAACACGTTTTTAAAGGACCAAGCTTTACTCTAGTCAATCATATTGCCTTTAAACCGTGAAAAATAAGCTCTGGCGTGCTTATAGACATCACAGTCTAATTTTAAGATTTACGTTATTGTAGAAAGTACGATAAAATTCAGTATTTAACCCCATGTTTTGAGACGTGTTCAGCATTCCTAGTGCATGGGTATGAATATATTGAAATCCAGAAATTAGGCAAAATATACTGGAGAACGGTAACTAGGAGTTTGCATTTGCATCGAGCAAAATAATTAAAGCGAGAATGTGGACTGAACATATGCCATTTGAAAAGGGGGCACCAGTCTGTAGCAAAGCCAGACCACTCCGAAGCGCATCCAGGCATTAACGAGCTTTTAATTTGAGGAAGTTGCTCCGTCACCCCCGGCGCAATCAATGAGGATGTTAATTGATCTTTGCAGACTTAAAGCTTAAGCTAACAGCTTAACAGCTAACTAAGCTGTTTCCGACTGGGAGATAAACGCCGCGGGCCAGCGCCCAGCCCCGGGCGGAGGGGCAGGATCTCACCCGGCCTGGCGGGGAGGGCAATGCCGCTACGGGCGCCCGGCGGGGGCTCCTGGAGCGAGGGCAGAGCGAGCGGCCGCGGACGCACTCGGACTGGCCAGGGAGGGATAGCACAAAGGAGGGAACGGGGAGCCTCATCTCCCGGCACCGGGAACGCGGGGGAGGGAGGGCAGCAGCCAAGCCGTCCCTGGTGGGATGCCCTGCGGGGAGCGCGGCGACCGCGAGGGGAATAAACTAGGGAGCTCTTTACATCGGTGTTTTGGTAGGCGGTGACTGCTATGAACTGCGTCTCGGGGAAGGTGAATGTCTGCACTCTGCCCGGCTGGTTGGTATCCTCTGTCCCGTCTTCGTTCACCTCCACCACATGCAAGCGAGGTTGGTACTTGTGGAGGGACTGCAAAACCACCATCTGTCAGGCATGGCAAAAGGAGGGAAGGGGACGCGGGGAAAAAAGAAGAAATTAGAGCGAGAAGAACGAGGAGAGCGATACCCGCTGGCCGCCACCTCCCCGGGACGGTTGCGGGGTCCCCCGGCTGCACCGGGCAGCGGTGTCAGCTTTGGGCAACGCGCTCGGGGCCGACGAGGCCCGTGACAAAATAAAATGGGAGGACTTTCTCACCACCATCCCCCTTTTATTTTCACCTAACGACACGATCTAAAAAAATACACGTCGTTTCAGAAACGATAGGATTTTAACTGAAGCAATAAAAATAATTCTGGCAGAGCGTTTGCGTTCTCCCACTGACCTGCCCGTTGTTGTTTGATGCTCCTTTATTGTTTGTGAGTTTTAGTTTCCCAAAGGAGATTTCCTGGCGCATCCAGTGGGCTCCCGTGTTGGGGGAGTCGGGGTGCATATACACCCGGTTTCCTAAGCAAAACAACAGAAAACACAACCACATCACAGTTCTCGCGTGTACCCCGGTTCTGCCTCTGCATCCGCACACAAGGGCGAAGGACACCGTTAAGTTACCAATATTTTACTGCCACAGCTCCTTTCTTTTTAAACGAAAAGGATTAAAACGGCTTTTTCCAAACACTTTCTACTTTCTCCTCCACCCTCCTTTTTTTTTTTTTTAAGAAAAAAAGCATCGTTGGCCCATTTGCGTTTAAGAAGTCGCCAGAGCCAGTCCGCAAAGGCATTAATTAATCATTCTCACCTACATATGTGTTGGGAAAAGTGTTAATTGGAGGAACTTGCCTTGTACATTGGTGTCCGCCTTGCCGCAAGGAACCCATTTGCCTCCCTGAAATCTCCAGTGATTGGGATCCGCCAAAATTACATCCACAAAAATATTGTAGTGAGCCGTAGGGTCGAGACCAGAAATATTAAAGCTTAGGAAAGGAAACATGCGCCTATAAAAAAAAAAAAAAAAAGGAAAGAAAGAAAAGAAAAGGGAAAAAAAAAAAAGAAAAAGAAAGGGAAGAAGGAAAGCAAGCCACCGGCAGCGACAGGCACATGCGGAGGAACCAGCCGTTGTGCTTTATCCTCACGGCTCCCGATAGCGACCGGGAAATAAAAATCAAAAGAAACCCCCTCCCCGGAGCGTCGAGCTTTCCGCGGGGAAGGGATGAGGGCAGCGGGCGCGGGAACTTGCGGGGAGGCAGAGAAGGCTGTCCCGGTGGCGATCGGCTCCGGCGGGGACGGGCTCCGGCGGGGACCGGCACCGGAGCTCCCGGCGACCCGGGCAGGGGCCCCGGTGACGGGCGGACGGCTCCGCTGGGGCGGCGGAGGATCCGGGCGGCTCCCCCGGCGGAGTCCGCGGCTCAGCCCCGACACCTGGAGAGGTTCGCGCGGTGGCTTACCTTCCCTGCTTCGTGATGATCATCTCCGTCTGGTGCCGGTGAAATTTCAGCCAGAGTGGCCTGTTGCACAGGTAGACCTGAGCCTTGCCGGGAACCAGCCCCGGCTGGGTGGAGGAGAACTGGTAGAAAGGTGCCCCTTGGTAGGAATGGCCATACTGCTGGGGATACGGGTAGCCCGCCGTGGGGTAGCCTTGCGGAGAAGAGTTGGACAGGAGGCTGTTATAAGCTCCGTTGGTGATCACAGGATGATGAGCCATGTAGCGGCTGGGGCTGGCGATGGAGAAGGCTGGGTGAGCAGGTCCATGCTGGCTGGGATAAGGGAACATGGTACTAGGAGCAGAGGCAGCAGACTGGGGCTGGCTGGACTGAGAGAGCAGATAGCGATCTGCAGCAGATCCATCGAAACTGTGACGAAGCTCAGAGACCCCGTCCAAGACGGGAGAGAGTTTATTTCTCTGGACGTCCCCTGGTGTGTCCTTGGAGTCAGGAAAATTGTCTGTATCTGACTGATTCGTCATCCCCCTGGTAATTTTTTTCAAAGGTGAACTTCTCTCCAGGTTGTCAGTGGTCGAGATAATGGGATGATCATGCAAGGCAAGCTCAGATCCGCCTGCATGTGGGTAACTGCTGCTCACATTGAGAAATTTCTTGGAGAGCATGATAGAGGGAGAAAGACAATGCTCCAGCTGCATAGCTCTAGCACCACAGTAATAACCCTTCAGTCCCTGGATCTGAAAGGGCTTCTTAGTATCAGAAGCTAGACATCCTGGGACCCACACTAGGCAGAAAGCACTTCATCTACCAAATGCTTCCCAAACGTTTGATTTACTTTTTTTTTTTTTTTTTTTTTCCTCCCTTCCCAGGGAGAAGAGATTGGCCAATTGACACTATGCAGCAATCAGGAAAGACTCACTTTTGATCTTGCTGCTTGTGGAGAGGATGAAACGGCTTCTGCCATTGGTTAACCGCTGACAGTAATTTAATTAGATAGACATTAATTAGGATAATCACCTGGCTCCTGGTCGCGACGATCATGGCAAATTGAAGGAGATGATTTTATTGTGAGATAGAAGGAAGGGAAAGGGGGAAGGGAAGAGTGTGTTTGCTGTAAGAGCTCATTATTATGTGACCTTTCTAGCTTTTTTTTTTAATACGGCTGGAAAATAAATCCAAACCCTGCGATTCCCCAAATACTGCGCGCGTGTATCCCACCTTTGTGCGTCAGGGAAGAGAGCGGGTCCTGGGCGCTTTGGGGAGCGATTGCGAGGGGAGCGCGGCGCTGGGCGGCCGCTGCCCTCAGCTCACCCCCGCGGTTTGTCCCCAGCGGGGCGCAGCCCCACTCCCCCACCGATCCCCGGCGCATCGCCCCCACCCTTCCCACCCGTGCCTGTTTCGCGGGGGAAAATACACCCTCCGTCCCCGCTGACAGCGGCCGCCTATCGTCTCTTTTAACTTCTGAAATAATCATAAGCCCCGCAGCCGAAGTGCCCTAATGTATTTGCCGCGATGTTTACGGGTTCTTTAGTAAATAAATATTTTATCTGGGAGCCGTAATGCCGGGGATTATCAGCAAAACAGCGTGGAAGGCATCCATCTCCCCATCCGGATTTCTTTCCTCTCGATGCCTGCTTTCCCTCAGTGACTCAGTCCCGCGGGCAGCTCTCGGGAGGGGCAGATTTTTGGTAGCACTTTTGCCATGAGCCGCGGCCCGCCCCGGCCGCGGGGTCGGTCGGAGCGGAGAAACCCAAACCACGAAGGTGCTGCGGCAGGAGCCGCCGGCACCCTCTCCCTGGGGGTGTCTCCACAAGAGCCGCGGCCCGGGGTGCGCTCCCAGGCGGGCGGGGGCGAAGCCCGGGAGCCTTCAGGGGGGCTCCGGGGACTCCCGGTTATCGGAGGGACCGGCCCGCGGGTCCCGCGGTGTGCTCGGTCGAGCCTCGGGCTATTGGAAGCGGGACCCTCCAAGGCCCGAAGATGCGGCTGAAGAGTTCAGGGGGCCCGCTCGCCACCCCGCCTTTGCCAAGCACCAGTGTCAATTTCCCTTCCTAGGGAAACCTCAGAGTTTAAAAGCACAGGGTTTGTTTTTCAGTTTTTTGTGGGTTTGGGATTTGGTGGTTTTGGGATTTTTTGCCCGGGGAGGAGCTCTCCTGTTCCATTTTTCTTAGTGTTGTCCCCTTAGCGGTTTGGACTTCAGGTATTTTACAGACCACATCTCTTCCCAGGTGACATCAGCAGCCAGCTTCCAATTTTACTGACAGATAATGCAGCCTGAACCACCACATCATAAAACTGAACCATTGTATAATTGCCTGAAGCCAGACTGAAACTTTGCAAACTCAAATCCAGAGAAGACTAGAACCAGGATGACTTGTCAGAATGTATTTCARTGCTCTCAAATCCCGTGGCCATTTATTTTTCTGTTGCTTAACTGTGAGCTACTTTGGTTATTTGGTATTTCATAGATGCTGACATATACACACTCTCTGTAACAAAATTATTCTAATAAGAGAATTTATGAAGCAAAAAGCAAGCAGTTCACTGTTCTACTTGCAGTCGGGTGGTACAGAGCATGCAACTTTCCATACACCATCACCTTCTTTTAGTGCTAAGAAAACAGTTTCATTATTATCAGTTCTAACTAATGTTTCCAACACTAATGTTTCACCAGTGCTCACCCTTCCCTTTCCCTCTTTGAAACAACAGAACGGTAATGGACTTATATAGGCAGGAGATGGATCGAAATGCAGATAAACCCTCAGAAACGCTGCCCTGAATTACAGAGCTACACCCATATAGATGCGGAGCTGCAATGAATTCAGTGGTATACTGCCAATCACATGGAAGTGCTAATATATGCCAAAAATCTTCAGTGCACAACTCCTAAACTGGTATAATAGGGGGATATGCAATGGCAGGTGGTGTTACAGAATCGTCATAGAATGGAGTGAGGTTTGCTAATACAATATGCCCGTCCTTCGCGCTGACAGGTGACAAGGGGTCACGCTGCTAATGAAGGTCTGCTCCACTGCGGCTGGAGGCTCAGAAGGTGGCTGCTTGAAAATCTCTTTCTTCCTCCAACATGGTATACGGGCTGCTGCTTTTCAGGTTACGGCATACGCGTATTCTTCCAAATCCTCTGTGTAGCTCCTAAAGCACTGGACAAAAATAAGGAAGGATGCCCCAAAAATCCGCCTGTTTATTATTCATGTAACATCTTGGTAAATGGGAAATTGTGCCTCCAAGTTAAACTGAGGAGTGAATAGAAAGCAAGGCACCACAGCACAAGCTTATACTACAGGAGATCTGCATCTCCAACAGACTCCCTTCAGCTACCCTCTGCAAGATGTACATTTGTCAAAATTAATTTAGAATATGTAAGGCTCGCTGGTTTGTCTCCCTGCTTACACCAGCCTCTCACGCATGTATACACTGCAGCACTGCGCTACCTCCTCTCCTGTTCTGCAGTGCCATGTTACCCACGACCTGCCAAACTCTGTCTCCCTCGTGGTGTTACACGTGTGTGTGGGAGTAGAGAGCAGCAGGGATGCAGAGCCCCCCCGGCAGACGAGCCCCGGGGCAGGTCCCGCGATCAGCTCCTGCCCCATCTCACCCCGGGCGCGCGCACCCAGCAGCGGCGAGGCCCAAACACAGCCTTCCTCAACCACCCGCAGGGTTGCAGTGGGAATCGCCAGAAAGAACTTCCATTTAACTACACGCAGGCGAATGTGGTTTGGTATGTCTCCATTTTCCCAGTCTGATATTCCACTGCCTACTGTGGGGGCAGAGGGAAGGCCATAAGGAGGGCAGCTGCAAAAATCTGCATGTTTCCCTCTGAAGTAAGTGCATGCTAAATATACTTTGAGAGAGAGTTATTCTAAAATAGTAAATTAAAAGGCCTAAATAAGAAATTTCAAACAAMAGAGAAATCTTTGAATGGTAAAGACTAAGTAAATAGAAAAACAATGGGTATAAGTTGGAAAATAAGACAATTTCATGGGTTATTTCTTTAGTATGCAAACAAGAAGTCAATTTTAAAAAAAATGATCTTCAACAAGAGAAGTAGGTAGTTTTAAAATATTTGCCTGCCATTATTGTTGCTGTTTATTAAAAAAACCAACCCAAACCAACAGTAAACATAAAAACTTCTGCCCAGACAAAAGAATCATATCAGCCTAAGCACCATGCAATACTTAAAAAAATAAAACCTAACAAAAAATCCTAATCAGCCCCTGCCCCAAACCCAGTCAACTCCCCAAACCTAGTTATTTGGCTTTGCCTGCTTCAAACCAAGCAGCCAACCCACCTGCCTTCCTGTGAGTGTTTCCCTCCCCAGTCAGTGGAGATGGTTTTAAACGTCATATTCTAGCTGGGACTCTTTTCATATATTTATACATATATGGACATCTCGTGTACATTCTCTTTCACAAGAGGGAGTCCATGTAACCTAGACCAGCCTCTGTCACTTTAATGTTTATTCTCAAGAAAACTGCTATTTATGACACTGCTTGAGAGAGTTCTGTGATTCAGTTATCAGCAAATGAATTAATTTTCTTAAGGTCAGTTGTCTTCTGTAGATATTAGGGTTTGAATAATATGCAAAGGGAGCTGACAGAGGGATTTTCAGCATTTTTGGTTTTGTACATCCTCAGAATTCAGCACTTTTTTTTCATCTCCATAAGAGTAACCGGTAATCAATGGGAGACAAATTCCGTTAGAGAATTTTTGCTGTCCTAACAATTAATACCTCAGTAGTTTTACAGTGGGGAGAAATAAGTGTTTGATAACACTTTTTCTAGCCTGTTAATTCCCGCTGTCTTTTCTCAAAAAAGACTGTCCAGAACTTAAGACAGGTTTGTAAATGTATTTTTATTATGTTGCAACAATCAAAATATATATGCACTACTGATTTTTTCCCCAAATATTAAATGAAAACGTAATACATTTTTGCCCACATTGTGTTCTTGAATGCTTTGGAATCTGTGAGAACCCTGACATAAAGAAACCGAAGCAAATGCACAATTAGAGACTGAAAGGTGTTACAGTGCTGCACTTACATTGCAAATAAAGTCAGATGTCTCCGTTTAATCAAATCGAGCCTCAACAGTCTCTGTTTTGTGAGTATTAGAAACAATAAACAAATATACACAGAAAGCATCACAAACGGTAAATCAGTTATTTAAATACAACTGTATCCAACATAGCGGCTAAACACTGGACAATGTTTGAGGTCATCAGCACATCCACATGCTCTTCTAAATGACGTTTAGGGTCCTGAAATACAAAGGATGCCATGAGAGGAATGGCTGAAACACATCCCTGAAAGATTTCACTTACTTCAGGTCTATTTAAGATGTCTGTGAGTTAACGAACGCAGACCAGTAATGCTCCTAAGTTTTCCATTCTAGGAAGACCCAGCAAATGACTGAATTTCCATGAACAAAATTTTATTAATTCATACTAACAGTTAAGTTGAGGATAGGTTTAGGAAGTAAATTTCTATCCAGTACATGAAAAGTAACCATGGCAGCTGTGAGTTTTAAGGACAACGCACAACATGTGAATTTTACTATACATCCCACTAAGGCCAATATTTTAATCTTAGTTCTGGTACATTGCAATTTGTTTTCAGATCTTTGCACAAATGTGTGTTCTAATCCTGTAAAGATTCTAGCACCATTTAACACAGTCTTTGAATAGTTGTGTTGACTGCAAGAAAATTAGCATATCCATACCCATAAAACATGCAACATGCACAATGTCCTGTTCAAATGCTCTGAGAAACTAAATGTTAAGCCTGAGCAGTTTTCTGAAAATACATATCCCCACACACTATTACTCAATTGATGTAGACATTTGTGGGCATCTGCATAGAACAATAAGATTATTTCTGGTTGAAAATCATACCCATGCACTTCTTCAGTTTCACCACTGATATTGAATCATTAATCTCCATATACTGCAAAAATATCAGGCACACCTCAAAAACATGTCTAAACTTTATTATAGTATTATTGTAGTATTCTTGTGAGTAAAGAAATTAAAATACGGAAGACAATTATGCATGGCAATTGTAACTTCTTTAAAAAATARAATTATTATCAAAATGTAATGAACCCGTCTAAATTTATATAGAAGAGTGCTACTAAATCCATGTGAGYTGTCCTTAAATAATTCATTTTCAAAGATCAGACAGTTCTCCAATATTATTTCTGTTCCTAACAAATATGCACCTAATAAAATAATATCCTTATTGTGAGCAGCTGCTTGCTTACAAAGTTTTTTATCTAAGTTGCATAAAAAACCCGCTTGAAAATTACTTCATTGAACAATTTTTTTTAATTTAAAGAAAACTTTAAAATTTTATCAGGAAAAGATTTATTTTTTTTTTGAAGAACTGTATCAAAATAGACTTTTTTTCACGTATGCGTAACAACTAGTGAAGCTCAAGTTCCGTTTGAGATGACATCACAACCCTTAAAATACAACTCTTCTTCCATATTTTATATGCATATATTTATGTATGTGTAGGTGTGCATAAACTCCATTGTTCTGAATGCTACAGAAATACACGAGTGACTGAACAATAGTGCAGATGTGTTATGACATTGCTGCTAGAAGCTGACACATAAGAGCAATCCAGAATCTTTYAAATTCTTCTACTGCTACTAGCAATACAATAAGTACTGGTTCTTTAAGGACACATAGAAATTTTAAAAGCTATTTCTTGTTTCATTGCCCTTCTTGAATTTGAACATAAGCTCTCATAAACTTGCTTTGCTCTCCTTCAGCTCACAAAATCACATTTCCTCAGCCTTTATGCTGAAATCAAATGTAGAAATAGTCTTCTGGTGAGTCTTTATAAAGACATTATATCCTGACATTGCAAAGGCATGGAATGAATTGAGTAGGTGTTTTCATTTTGAGCTGTGGTCCTGAAGAGTCTTCCTCAAACACCAATACAAAGGAACTCAGCCTACTTGCCTATGTGTGTAGAGCTAAGCACTGACAGTGTGTTCGTGAACTGAGGACAGAGGTGAGCTGGCTCTTTAGCCATGATCATGTATAAACAACACCCCCACCTCTGTTTCCATGATTACCATTTTTTAAGTGTCTCCACAGTTTGGGTCTCTCTGACACAGACTTGGATATCTYTATGCCTCTTGGAGGAAGATAAAACAAAAGAAGGAAAAGAAAAAACTACTAAATCTCAATGCTGCTCCTCAGCATGTAATAAAAACACACGTAGAACAAAGCTTGCAGATATTCCGCCAATTACCTACAAAGGCCCCGTTCCTTGCACAACCTCCAACAAAAATAAATTTATTATTTGAAGCACTGAGAATATCACGTAGAACTAAAATCACCTACGCACATGTAAAAAATTAGTATTTAGAATGAACGAAGCATATCATTCCACCTCACTCTAATTCATCACACCTCACCTGCTTGCCAACATTTTTTATTGCCAGCTGTTCAGGTGTCATCTTATCTTCTTCTTCAACAGCCTGTGAAAGAAACACAGAAAAGGTCAGTGTTTCAGATTTCGTTTACTTTTTCCCCAAGCCACAGATTCTCAAAATACAATTCTGTTTCTAAAAAAAAAAAAATCAAACAGCAACACATTTCAGAAAGTCAAAAGGAAAGGTACTTCAGCTTTTCAGCAGACGTGGTTTTAATTACTGAGTGTTAGTGCAAAAGATCAAGGCAAATACTTATGAATGGTTTTATTGTCAGATATTCACCAAAATGTTATTAAGCAAAAATCTTAAATGAGCCGTATCAATAGTTAAAGATAATTGAAAACAGTTAAAATAGTAAAGCAGAACCAAAACCAATGTTATCTATACTGTTTCAACTACTGGACGTTTGATCTCAATAAATTTTTATATTGTTTCAACTTAGTTATTTTAATGCATTTTGATACCATTCTGTTGCCTTCAAATACAGTGTCTTCATAAAGTTAAGCCACTAGCTTAACTATGAATGTAATAATGAATTTCGTTTTTAAGGACTTCTAAGGAGTTAAAAAAATAACACGTTAAATACTGACATGATTACTACTCATAGAACGCTTGTTGAGATCTAGTGTTTGTAAGAAATATTTCTAAGTGTCAGTATTAAAACCATACAAGTAGCTGTGATTCCTCTTTCTTACAACACCAATAACAAATTTGTTATCTAAACAGAACATTGAATTAGGCTCTGGAATGTGTTCTAAATACTTATAACCTATCTACCAGACTGATACAGATAGATAACCTTTACTCTGCTATAGTGATCAAATAGTCCTGGACTGAAGGATTTAAAAATATGACTGCTTATTTTGATCTACAGAAATCTTATATTCTCTTCACTAAGTAAAAATACAAAATTGATGTGATTACTCACATTTCAAAGCAAAGCATGTAATTAAACACTTTGACAGTTTAGGGCAAAAAGTCTGGTGGCAAAGCCTGAGGAGCTAATGTGGCAACATCACACAGAAACAATACGTAGCTGATTAGTAAGAACTACAGTCATTCCGAACAAAGCTTGTGATAATCAACTCCTTCTGAAACTAAGCTACTAATTTGTTCTCTTCATAAACACAGCTACAGTTATACTATCATTATGGGATATGAATACCTTGTTATAATTCTTAGCTAATTCTAACATCTCCTTCACTACTGTTTCATTGAGTTTGCAATGTTCACTGTAGTCCTGAAGTGTCAAACCTTCCATCCAACTCTTCTTATGCAAATTTAGCAGCATCTGGAAAACAAAACCTCTTTAGAGCATTCATCATAAAATACTTTCAGAATACTATGAAGATCTCTTTGACAGAAAACCAATTTATAGTAAGAAGAATATAACAAAAAATATTGATCTTACCACGTCAGTGTTTAAATACAGGAAAAACAATCATCAACTATTCTGCTAGAGTAAATTATAAATTTTGCATACTTTTTAAAGATCAAACTTCTTGAATCCTAAATATGAAAATGAAGCATGGAAACGTGGGTCACATTTACTTTGACAGGAATATGTAGATTTGTTTTCTGTGATTTGTTATTTTTGCTGCAGGTTCAGAATGCACAATTGCATTGTAACAGGACTAAGAGAAAATTGAATACTTTAGCCACCAGTCGAGGAATAGTTCAAGCTTTTGGCCTCTGACGAAGTTGAAAAATATTTTAATGCTTGGATTAAATTAATAAATTAGTTATTTAGGTTTCACTGATTATCTGATCTATATGCAAGCAACTGACACAGTTATGATAAAATAAACTTCGAAAACAACCAAAGCATGACACACATTGTGTGTCTTTGCCTCATACAAAATAAACATACATAAAAACAATAACGATAAGGCGTGCAGAGTTTTGATGATGATAAATCCAGGTACTATTAGAAATATTTGAAATGTTTTACTTGACACATTGATGTCATTCTTGAAAAAGCAAAGGAATAGCTACAACAGCAATTTCTTTATTTTCATGAATAAAGCAAGCGTGTTTTGTGGATCTCCTGCACTCTTGAGAACTGCAAGGAGGACCCTTTCAGCACACAATTTCAGCTTGCCTTCAATTTGTGAACATTTACTAGACGTTTTTGAGAACTGGTAAGCTCTGTAATTGCAATCACCTGAATAAAAGTACCTGTTTCATCCTATGTACAGCTTCCAAAGAAACCTGGCTTTGGAACACAGGAACTGAGTTGAAAGTTTGTGTCATAATTTGTGTTAGCAAGATCTTAGCTACTGACAGAAGGAGTCGTAGGCAAACTGCATATGGACAGTTTAGCTAGGCTATCTTGATTTTAAAATTATGGTTTGGTGTGATGAGCTCCTAATCTAATACATGAAGCATGTACTCTTCTTACTACAGATGGAGATAACAGATCACCACCACCACGAGGGGGGTTTGAGATATGTATGAAACTGCCTTATGAAAGATGTGAGAGAGAGTTGTTGCCACACAGATTAAAAGTTTTCCTAACTTGGTCAAGATTATTCTCCTACTTACAAAGGTAATAACTTACCTACGTTAAGCCATTGATGAAAATACACACTTGGTACTTCAGACAAGACTGGATTTGCCATATTGTTGCATCTGAATGAAACAATAACCCCTGGAAGCTTCACAGACATTTGCTGAGAGAGCTGGTTTTGTTGAATCAGTTACTCTTTTCAGTAACAGTGAGGTCTTGGAAGTCTAACACTGCCCTAAAATGGGTTGTACATTTCACAAATTCTTTCCAACTCCCTGATTTGCACACATCTTTTTCCATTATTTAAATTTTTTTAAAATTACTTGTGACTCCCTAAAAGTCCGAATTATGTGAAAAAAAATTCTGACCATTTCATCATAAACTTTAACTATGAGATCAATTTATAATCCTAACAAAGCCATGAACATGAAGAGACATATCAGAGAACAAATAGAGAGGACAGAATCTGGTTTTTCAAAAATTAACTTCTGTAGACGATAAATAAGCTTTTTTCTTTTTTTTTTCTGGTTTGTTTTCCTGGTTGAGACTGTCAAGGTAGATTTTGCTTGTAACTTGAAAAAGTTTGATGCAAAAGTAACAAAATATTTGTTGTCAGTAACTTTATAATATTTCTTCTCTAAATGCAGGACATCACTACTTCCTGATACGCAGTGATGTCTTGGGGACCTCCATTCGTATCAAATGGAAGTACCKTCTGTCAAAGTAATTATAGCAAATAAAAACCCAATATTCCTTGGTTATACATTCCATTTTGGAAAACATGGTCTCCTAGCTTCAGCAACTCCAGCCTGTGGAAACTGAAGGCAGCTAGAATGTCCTTCAGCTTTGATGCCTTAATGATTAGCTTTTGGATTTTTCTAACGCTGCATTGCACTAGTGTGTAATTCTGAAATCCATATKATGYGCTTCACCTTCTTGTTAGACAAAACATTCCCTCTAAGCCTAGAAAACAAGGTCACTATCCTAGGCCTAAGTATAAACAAAAGTGAATTGGGAGGGGGTGAATGGGGGAATATTACTTCATTACCTGAAACTGTAATTGGACAATTAACTTCTGCTAAGCAAATGTACCAAACCTATATCTGKGGGRGAGAAAACTTGTGATCGGAGTCCATCTTGGTCTAGCCTAGCATCGGCAAGGCTCTGTACCAGAGGTGTACCACTTGAAGGCCCTCAATATATTCATACTTTTATTCACTAACTTTGTTCAGTCTCTGTTTCAGGTACTCCCAATTTTAGGCAACAGCTTCATCACTCAAAACCTGAAATTTTGTGCAAACTTAAGTGTAGAGAACAGCATGATGACTTTCCATAACATGTAGACAAAAATGTTGTCAAACTATTCACATGGTTATTAGAATGTGGTTTTGGAAAATTTCATCATGACTATACATCCAAGTACTTTTTGGAAGAGAAGCCACCTACTCCAGGAGAGTTAAAGCAACAACTGAAAGTAACAGCAGTTAAAATCAGAATATTGTCACAAATCCTAAGTAGTTTRTATAATGTTTCTTGTACTCTGAACAAAAGCTGAAACAATTACCTTCTGTTCTAGTTCATTCTTCCTGTAGTTGATGGTGATGGAATAGTAATGTCTGTTTAGTCCATGGATTAGTGCCTGCAGAATTCAGGGGAGAAACTAAATTAAATCACCCACCACTGAAATGAAGAAATATTAGAAGGGAAAAGTTCAATTAAATACAAGCATCTTTAAACATCACTCAAATAAAAGAAAAAAACCACAAAGAGACTACAAGTAGGTATCACGTAAATATACCTGGTTCTATTTCTGTGTTCATTAACTGACAGTTATGCTTTCTATTTCTAAACCACAATTTTTTTCACACAGTAGCAACTATAATAAGAAAAAATGGTAACTGCCCGCAAACATTTGATCGATATATATGCACAAACATATTTGTCTCAAATCCTTCCTCTCTCAATAAATTTGTTTATCACTCCCATTAAAATATTCTGTTACAAACAAAAGACTATTTGCTACGTTTTTATTTACAACTGCTGTCAACATTCCCAAGTTCATACACCAGTGTACAACACAAAGAGAGAGTAACTGAAGCAAGTAAAAACCTCAGTTAGACAACGTGCATCAAATTAACCTTGGATATTAAAGCTAATTTTACTTTTTAACTTTAAATGAAAAAAAATCCCCACCTTTTTCACTATAATTATGCCCTCTGCAAATTTTTTAAACATGTGGGTCACAATCTGATCGACTGAAATTAGTTTAAGTGATAGTTGTATGCATGTATTTTCTATTTTGCTCACGTGCATTAGACTTTTTTTGCTACGTGTATGACTTACGGGTGAGTAGGATTAATATTTGGGGAGGCAAAATTCTATGATAAATCCTCTTCACAACTAAAATACTCTATTTTTCAAATAAAATTCTACATATGAAATATACATATACAAACAAGATACAATAAATCATACATAAAATATGCTGAATTAGTGGTAAATATTTCTTATCTTTCGAGCATTCCTCCTATTTATGTTTAAATACATATTTAGAGCTATACAAAATGAATGTGTATTTGCATCTTATGCAACTTAATATTTCAGCATTCCAAAATTATCTGTACGAAAGCTGAAAATGTTTTCATACATACACTTTATAGCGATTTCTTTTGCAAACACACAAAGATATAAAACTACTTGAAATGTTGTATTTATGAGAACCAGCACTTACAGAAAACCATTACTTGTGCCACTTATATTAATTAAAATTGTCAAGTACAGGTTTTATAATCAATAAAGTAATTTGTAGTTGAAAATATTAGCAATAAGTACTTTCCACTGCCATTTTCTTATCACACTCAAAATGATTGTATATGAGGTTTTGGTGTTTGTGTATAAATTCAGGTGTAGATATTTCAGAAGTTTCCTGAAGCTCTTCAAATCTGACAAACATCTTTGCCTTCTCCCACTATCTTCTCCYTTTCCTCTCCCCTTCCAAAAACTACCTTTTAAAAGAGTGGACAAATGTAAAAGGTAAACAATCATAAAAAAACTGTTGATAAGGGAACACACAAAACCCCCCCCCCACACAAAAAGGGAATGAAGCCAAGGCATGTGCTATTCTATTATTCTTAGAGCTGAGATTTTAAGTAAGGTCTTAAAATTCCTGTTTCTAGCCCAGCTGAAACCAGTATTTAGTTTGCTTCTGTCCTCAACTGGGTCAGAATTTTATTCATGGCTTAAAATAAACACAAAACAATGCTGCAAGAGCTCTTGCAGCTTTAAGAACAGAGTATCGTTTAAAACTATGATTTTTATCTTAACAGTGACACTTGCCACAGCTCACTGCCAACTTGCAAAAAATCAACACAAACAAAAAATACCCACTTTAACAACAGAAACCCAAAACTCCCATGGCCAAGATATGCCACGCTGTAGTGACAGTGATCTTAAAATAATGAAGCTGAACAATACTGCAGGGGTTTCCAAGGGAGAGCATTACACATGGTCTAGAAAGAGCCAGTTAGAAAAGCCCTGAAACATGCAAGCATGGGCCTGCCTACATCCAATCAAGAGTATTAGCTGCTTATTTCATACTCATTATTGTTCGCAGTTTTTACTGATTCAAAAATCAAAAGTAAAACACAACCTCCTGAAGCAGAGACTTTAATGTTAAGACTCTTTTCTGCTAGTACTTTTATAAACAGTAAAGGGTTTCAATGTATTAGTAATAAAAGAACAAATGATCTTTTGAAAAATAGGGGTATGGTGGTCTAGTACCTCCCAAAGCATGGCTGTCTTAGAGCAGAAGTTCAGCCCTCATTTCAGTTCTGCTGTTTGGCTGTTTACCTGGCAAATATTACTTCTATCATTCAGTAACAGAACAAAAAAGCAGGAATTGGGCTTCACGGTTTCAAGGACAYATGCCTTTTAGAATACATAATAAGGGGGAAAAGTTTTTTAAAGGAAAAAACATTAGGTAGAAGAACGACAGGGATAAAAGCATTAATCACTCCAGAGGATACTTGTTTCAGGACAGAAGCTATTTCTCAAAATAAAGGCTTGCTTCAATGAAGACCAAAACTTTTGTCTTACTAGTGAAAGTCAACATCAGAAAGCAAACTCTGAATATTTAAGTTTCATGAATGTGTATTTAAAAGAAACATTACAGCAGAAGCCAATCAGGCACCCATTTTATCCACTGAATATCCTCTTCCACCATTTTTTCARCAAATTACTGCATTACGTAAAAATCAGAGATTAATTATTTAAGACACAATACAAGGTTTAATCTAGATTACATATTAAGCAAGAATCTCTATCAATTTACAGTAAAAAGACAAGACAGAACGTTTTCCATAATTTACTTGAGAGTAACTTATCTTGAAGAAAGCTGAGATGTTGATAAGCAGCAGTTTTTAAATTGCAAGACTGAAAACAGTACCTATCTTGCATGACATGCTATGTCATCGTCATTTTTTAAAGTTTGCATTTTCATAAATCTATACTGGAATCTTTGCTGTACAGATTTAATACATGCATTCACACTTAGGTAGCTTATTTAGGGTTCAATTAGAAACTCTACACATATACATCTCCATTGATGAATCACATCAATTAYAACTGCATGTGGAAAAACACTATAGAGAGAACAACAAATAATTTGTAACCTACTCYTTTAAGTATCTTTCTCAAAAATTGATGAACAAATCTTGCCATTTACAGGACTATCAGCACTARGTTTACCTGGATAGATGGCTTGTTCAAGTGACCCAGATTTGAAGTTGTTTGTCTTGGTTCATGTCCTAAGACCATCATATTAGCATTGATCAATCTGAAGGCATCAATAACAACCTGTAAAAACAAGATGTCAAGTCAATTCTTTTTAGAAAATGCAACTAATAGAGCCAAGCAACAGTGGACAAGGCACAATCAACTCTCATCTGTTTTTGGCCTTTATCCAGAAAATCATTTAATTATAATATTAATAAAAAAGAGCCTCCTGCTGGCTATGTGATCAGCACACTACACTACCTTGTATTCTAAGGTGAYACCAATTATTAGCTTTTCCATGGAGCTTTAAGTTTTATATACATTGTATCATAATATAACATTGAATTTTATGTACACTTCCTCTAAGCTTCAAAACTATGCATATGTTTGTCACCTAAATCTTATCCAATCAAAATGAATGACAGAGAGAGACTAAAACTGAAAGTGAGCACAAGCTAAGGGACCAAGTCTAAAGCCCAGTCCTGTCACATCAATTATACTACCACAATACTTGAAATGACAACAAAATTATAGCCAGCAAGGAACTTGCCCCATGTATTCCCTTCTAGTCAGATGCTTTTTGCTTCTTGTGACTACGAAAGGGTCTATAAACTGTCTGATGGATTAAAAAGTCCTTGTCAGTGTCATGCTCAGGAGTAAAAAATAGAGTAAAAGAAAACCAAGGTCATTTATGATTTAAAGGTACACAGTACACAGTATTCAATGCTATTTCATTGCAAATAAAGAAAAACCATCACTGATTCTTACTCTGTCCTGTACTGCATTTGACTGAAAATTTTTGGAAATAGAAATTCATGGTCCCATGCAATAAACCCCCCACTCCTTTCCAACACCTATAGGAGGTGAAAGAGAACACACCAACAATACACTTAAACCCACTCTTACTGGGTCCTCACCATTACAGGTTCGTAACTGCAAGATAAGAATTCTTACCAGGCAGACTTTACAGGCATCTTGTCTGCWTATGTCTGAAGTTATGAATTTAAATTTCCTTTCAACAGCTTTTCTATAATAATTTTTACTCTCTTCCTCTCCGTAGTATGGGTTGGACAACAACAGATGCATTTACCTGGCTGGTTTGATATCTTGAGGAATTAGACTTGAACCTTGTTTATGTTGAACAAACAAGAAATCAACCACTGTCACTCAAAGTCTGCAGAGAAAGTGACATTGAGTCTCTCACCTTGTTCCAGCATTTTCCTCTCCATTTACACAAATATTAACAACTAAATACATGTGCAGTTTTCAGAATTACAAGATAAATACCGAGCTCCTTCATCCGGAAATAAAATTAATTGGCAATTATTTATAATAAAAAAAATCATCAAGTGTAAACTGAAAAAGCCCACAAACTTATCACCTGTTGTTTACTTTTGAGACCCAAGTGAGACAGTGGTGTTGAGCGACTGAGTGCCACCAAGGGCTATGCCTGGACTCTCAGCTGCTGCTTAGATCCACCTGCATATGTCATTTTTCAAATTTTATGCAGAAAACCTTCCAAAAAAGATCTTCTTTATTAAAAACGCTCAGTTGTGACCCAATTAAAAGTGAGTTAGCAGTGACATTTTTTTTCTGAATAATAAAAACCCCACAATTCAGATTTAATATGCAGCAGAAGTATGCTGATACCAATGCTACAAAAAATGAATTACATTTAGAAGAATTTAATTCTCAAAAATACCTAAACCAGTTTCTGTTTATCTATACATTCTTTCTGATAACATACAAAATAATTGGTTTTTTCTTCCTTTTTCACCACTATCAGATTTTTCTCTATCTCAGAACACTTGTGACCAGCTTTTCTATACATCTCTGTATTCCATTTCAACCAGATGCTCTAATTTATCAACACCTGGAAATGCCCAACCATAACAAACAGGCAGTATAAATTAAAAAGTCAAGCAAAGCAAAAAAAAAAAAATGCACACCACAGGTTCTCCAGAGACTAGCTACATAATGGAAAAAACCTAAGCAAGCAAAAATTTACCCTGAGGTGCAAGAAACATGAACTTGGCAGTATGCTATAATGACAAGGAGTTGCTTTATAACTTGCTAACAGCCATGCTTCTAGACCTGAATTTAACTGAGAACTTCACTAGACAATGTTGAGCTTATCCAAAAAGAATGGCATTGTCCAGCATGGATTTCTCTGGGGACTTGAGCCATGTAAAATAAAAAGAGAATCCAAAAYTTAAAAAATTATTAAACTTTGTTTTGACAAGAAAATTCAACATTTCAGTTAGAGTTCTCAAGATTAGTTAAATTTCACATTAGAATATGAGAGCAAGTCGCTAAATTATTTATGAGTGATACTGAATATTGCTCAAGCATCTTAATTCTGACCAGAACTTCCGTTACGTTTCAGGTACAAGCTGCATGAGCAAATACTGCACTCTCTCTCTGTCCCCCTGAAGGAATGACATGCAAGTATTTCCTAAGTAGAACAAATATAAATYTAACAGAAAGTGGTATGAAAAACTGAAATCACAAATCACAAATATTATGCTTTTAAAGGGGCTAAAATTGCAATTCCTGCAATCTCAGAGGGACACAAAAAGTACATGTGCAAATGCTATTTTTCATCTTAGTTGCACTGTGATGACCAATGGTAACTAAATACTTTAACTACACTAAGATTAAAGGAATTTGCTGCTATCACTATAGCAACCATCTTAAAGAAACTAACATGCTCAGCAACCTGGAGGCTAAATTTAGACCTAATACACAATAAAAACATAAATACAACAATAAATCCTACATACTCATTTCTATGAAATGTAGTTGCTTTTTTCACAGTGAGCATAAATCAGTCCCGCCTTCAGAGGATTACATAAAAAGAAATAGACTCATTAATGTCCAGTGTACTAATGAGCAATGGGTGAAGTAGGTGTTAATTATGCCACAGTAAGATCCAAGAAAAAAGCCCCAGTGAGCACCTGGAGGTGTCTACAAGTTGAAGTCTCCTCTCTACGTTTAGTGTATTTCGAAGTAGAGAATGATGCAGTCAGATGACAGAAACATGGTCACCCCATATTCTATGATGGAAACTTTAGACACAGTGTTTTGAACAAAGAACTTCTAAGGATTAATTAAAACCAGCACAAACCACCACTCAGTTGCCTAGATTTTTGTTGTAAAAAGTCAGTATTCCCCAACCAAAATTTTTAAGTTCTAAAAATTTTCACTTAAATTACTTAATGCAGCATGTACTCTTTTAGTAAAAGCTAATTTCCAAGCTTCATGCTAAATTCCTTTTCTGAAAAGACATTAAAAAGTTAACTAAAAGCCTATGCCATTGGGATGTTTTCCAGAAATTTGAAGATAGAATTTTTTTTTTAAAATGCACTTCCATAGTGCAACTCTTTCACCACTCTGACCATTTAATTTTTSCTTGTGTAAATGTCTCCAGACTTTTCAGAGGTCATTTCAACAGCAGACAGCTTATAACAAAACCATTAGCAGTTTGGCTAGCTTAAGGAAACCTCTTACTTTCCTTTTTTGTTTATTATCACTGCATGAATCTGCAGCATATGAGAGTTTATAATTTCTCAGGCTTGTTAAATTCATGTTAAAGGTCTGTTTTCTTGTTGAATAAATTTTGTTCATATAATGCTGCCTATTTCATATACTGAGTCTTTAATAGCACCTTTGGTCTATGCGCAACTCACAGATCAAAACAGAGGACTAAAATAGGGGTTGATGATGCTATTTACATGTGTGATTCCTGCTGTCTTCTTGTTAGTAGCTTTAATATAATAGAAGACCTTGTCTGTTTTGTAATTAACACATCTTTACTGGAGAGATATTTGGAAGTGATTGCTGTGAATATACTGGTTAGTAAAATAAACACAATCACACACCACTTTCTGTTATCAGACAAATTTGTGAATTGTACACATTATACTCCAGATCAACAAACTGTGATATAACAGCCAAGTAGAAGACACATTTATATAACCCTTTATTTTTCTGAAAATATGTATTCAATCTGACCTTGCAAATATAATTAGCTTGTGGGATGTGTGGATTTCAGTACCATGGATGCTTTACTAATTGCAGTTCTTGGAAATAGATACTAAATATTTGGAAGCTGCCAATACAAAATAAAAACTGCATCTTTTTGTACATCTGTCTTAGCTTCAAAATGCATAATAATCTAAAAAACAATAACTATACAGCATTTTTTTAGCATTTTTCTGGGGTCAACAGCCCACACTAGAGTGCGTATAATGTATTTTTAGAAAGAAAATTTACAATTATGTTCAGTGTAAATTTCAGGACAGCTATAATCAATATGATTCAAATTTACTCACAATCTAAGACAAGCACTGCACTCCTCAACTGCTAGCTAGATAAAAATCTGGCCTCTTATTGTCTCCACATAGTTATGAAAAATAATGGATTGACTGAAATCTAGGATGTTTAGTAGCCAGACTTCTTTTAGCTTCTTCTGAAAGTGTGGATCTTATAAATACGTGTATGTATATACATATACGTATGTTTCTAAAACAGTCCTCATAACTTAGTGGGGTATTTAATTAAAAAAAAAGAGATTAATTCCAGAGTACTTAACACACTTGATTCTTAAATCCCTCCAATATCAAATCTCCAAACAATACTGAATGAACTAGTCCTGTTTTTCAAGTCCCACTATATTTTAGTGGTAAACTTCAGTTAGGAATAAGTCAGCTTTTATTGTTTAAATAAAAAAAAAATCTAACATCAATATTTTTCCAGTGAAGAATCTATGGCATATGGTGACTATCTTTAAAAATGCATTGTGTCCTTGGAATTCAAATAGCAATGTATTGTTTATGCCATATGTTTACGAACAAACATACCAGTGCTTAAAGACAACTGCAAAGGATATAGTGTGGTTATGCCAGGTGTGGAAAAAGAAGTAATGTCCCATCTAAAATCTCTTTTATCACCTGCAAGTGACCTGTTATCAACTGCTTAGTTTGTTTCTAGATTCTTTAAAAATGAAACGGAGCATGTGACCTGAGAAGTGCAGCTCAGGTTTATGACCATTTCGTTATTTATGCTGCCATGCACTGTTAGACAACTACAAGTGAAGAACATCTTCTGTCCCCTGCAAGCCCACAACATAAAAAATTCAAAGAAATCTTACTTTTTATGCCATTTCCAATGAAAAGCACTAAGAACTGAAACTGACTCATGCCAAATGCATATCACTGAATTGCTGTGATTGTGAGTTTGAAGTTTGCAACATGGAAATTATTTATAAAATGTCAATTTTAGCTCTGGAAAACATATTCCTAGGAGTATGTGCATTTTCCTTCTCTATCCTTAGAGAATTATTTACTCGTGGTCAAATCCACAGTACAACTTCAATATCCATACTGGAAGGAGAAGAGAACTACAGTATAGTACATTTATCTTGACAAGTGAGGGCATGCATCCATAACTCCCAAGTAGCTGAGCCACAGTTTTAAAGCTATATGCCTTAATGAAGATAAATGGACTATTCTACATCCGCCACAGCAAAAGGAAATTAAACATTTAATACTTTTCAACAAAGTCTTGGAACTTTCTGTTTTAAGGAAAGGCATGAACTGAAGTAACCTATGTAAATGGTTCAGTAAGGAAACATACATTAATTAAATCACAGCAAGTCCAAAAGTCATTACATAACTAATTTTAGAACATCAGCATTGATATTAACAATTTTGGCACTCCATTAAAAAATTAGAAAGTAAAATATGCAAAATATGTTAATCTGAATATGTACAATTACTATAGGAAATGCTGGTTTTCAAACAAAATGGTAACAAAACAGTGGTGCACTGGCAGTAATAAACCTTTGTAGTTTATGCCTAGGTTTCCAAAAACACAGCCTGAACTGAAAACATCAAGTGGCCCACACTGTAGTGCAGAYGCAATTCATCTCTTACAGAGACGATTCTCCAGGAAAAAGAACATCAATCTTTACTGAATCAACAGTGATCAAAACCAGCACAAACATACAACTTTCTTATTCTCCAAGTCAGGCTCCTATTGAAACTCGGTCCTTGTCTAAATCAAACTAGGATGTTTCTGTCTAGTCAATGGTAAGAAATAGCATAGTACCGTGAGAGTATCTAAATGTACCATACCCTGTGCAAAATGTTCAAAAACATACTCTTGATACTTTAATCAAAATTACATATTGCAAAGTTATGTTATTTATTTTAGGATTTTTCCCTTTACAATAGAAAAGTATTAGCAAATCTAGTTCCAACAATGAAAGTTGTTTCACGTACTAATGGTTCTGACATAAAATTGTAGGTATCACGTTTTAAAATACATTTTCTTCCAAATGCTATCTGCATAATAATTGAAAATAAACAGACATGTCTCCAAAGGAGTAGTGACAATACAGTCAATTTACTGTTTTGTTTAGTTGTCTTTAATTACTAATTTCAAGCTGTACCCTTATGACTGTTGAATTCACTTGTATCTAGGGAAGACTTACTAATGTAAAGATCAAGACAAACACATGAAGTGCGCAGGGGGAGTTGGGTATATTAAAAAAGTCTTGTCAGGTGGCTCCAATCTGCTTACAGTTCTCACAAACTTAACTCTTAATGGGCTATTTTAAATTTCAGGCATTGCACTAGTGTCTCCACACATCTCATTTTAAGGATTGCTCTTTTTCTGCCTCCTTAAAAAAAAAAAGTCTCTTTCAAACATAGAAGGGAAAAAGACAAGTTCAAAGGAAAAATAATAGCACTTTTAACTATAATAGCACTTTAAAAGAGTGGAGGTTTAAAACCATGTGATCTTTCAAAAAACTAGTGTAAGACATTCAGCTGAAGAAAATCTTGAAGCTAGATGGTAATTCCAGCATTCAATAAGGTAATTGTTAAATTGCTGTCTGCTATTGGTTTCACTGTTTTAGACTTTCAAGTAATTATCAAGTTATGTAACAATTCACATACATATTTGTCTTGATAAACTGGGAGCATTTGCAGAACAAAAACAGAAGCCACCAATCTGAAACAGTGTACTGTACAGATGATTTAATCTAAACTGGAACATAAAAGTAGCAGAAGAGATCAAAACTACTTGCAAATCACTATTCTCATGGTCAGCACTCAACAAAATGACCATGTATTAATCTGAATAGTTAAAAACTGAAATCAGGTATTAACAACCTGTAATGCTCACATACATGACTAACTACACACAGGTTGTCACCTACATTTACAAGTACCAATGGACAAAAAAGGAAAAGAGCTTGCTAAAACAAATCATCCAGCTGTCCTCAGGGTCTTCATTCGTGTAAGGAGGACAAAACCAGCATGTACTTTTCTCTCTCTCCATGAGAGAGAGATATTGATAAGAATAATTTTTTTCATATTTTAAAAATTAGTAAAAGAACAAATGATAAAGTTCAGCACATTTTTTACTCCTTTTRGAATAAAATTCTAAAGATCTCATAAATTGAACAAAAGGAAGCAATTTTTAACTCCCAATGAAAAGAAGCTGSGTGCACAAAATGGTTTTAGACTACAGCTCACATTCTGACTCTTTGAAGTATAAACCATTCCAATTCCAGAACAGGTTACTTCGACCGCAGAACAAGGTTCTTCAATGATGTATGTGGCGGGAGATAGTAGTAATAAACTGAAAAGAGGAGCTGCTGACCATATGCATACAAGGGGAAAAAAACAACCGCAAGAAACATAAAGTATTGAAGCAAGGTATTGCCACGAGGCTGTTGAATCTCAAGACTCAAGTGGACAAAACCCTAAGTGAGCTGGTCTGAACTCAGTGTTGACACTGTGCTCAGCACAAAGTTGGATGAAATGATCTACAGAGATCATTCTCAACTAGAATTACTTTGATGTACCAGGCAACCCAAATGTACCTATTTTTTCTTCTTTTACCTTCTGAATACGTTTAAGACAAGGATAAAGTACCATAGCAAAATCCTCTTATGCAAGTGGCAGAATGTGGTTTAAGGAAGATTAAGATGCATAATATATTTGTTTTTATCTGTCAGAGGTGATCGAAACAGAATTTATAAAATGTTATTGCAAATACAACCGTTTTCCMCAGCAAACCATTAATAAAAGAATTTTGCCATAAACCAACAGATCTTCCTACAAATACTTCTGACAGTGCCTTGCTAGGAAAAMTTGTGGCTTAAGAGAAATCAAAGTTTTCTGTACAAGAGATTTTGCTACCAATCCTACTAAGCACCACAAGTGCCAACAAGCTTCTCAGATGTACAAAATGGACTTTTGACAATTTTGGATATTTACCGTTTAGCATTCCTTATGCAAGCAATTATTAATCAAAGGAAACCAGTTAACTATCTCAGAAGAACAAACCATTTTAAATGGTGACTTCTTACAATAAAGAGCCAAAGTTTAAAAGAGTTCAAAAATGAAAACACCACCTTGTTTTTAATTTAAAAATACAATGAGTGCAACACAGTAAGTTAATACTTTTGGAGTTGAAGATACTATGTTACACCGGGTTTAGTGTCGTTATATTTTCCTTAAGAGGTGAAGAACAGCTGCTAAGTTAAGGTCCAAAAAAACACATTTATTTTTAATGTTTGGCAAAGGTTTATGGTTCTCTGTACAGACATTTCAAAGTGTATGTTGGAAATAAATATGAAATGTCAATATTTAGCTTTATTCCAGATCTTTATTCCAGATCTTTAATGAAATTACTGCTTCTGTGGAATATTCTAAATATGTATTACAGCTTSCATTGCACAGACTGGAAAACTGGAGGGGATAACAGGAAGGTTTATTAATAAGTACAAAATGAAGCAACAGCTAGCCAGGTTGCCCCACTGGCCATATTTCAGCATGCTTACTTTGACTTCATTCAAAGAAATCAATCTAGAAAAAAAAAAAGTCAAAACAAAGCTGCTTCTCTCTGGGTTCTGATAACACCGACCTTCAGTTAAAACACACTGATCTGTTGTGCGTTTATTTTACAGACAACTAGAGCATTATTAGCCTAAATATTGCAATATATGGTACACAGTCATGAAAAAACATACTTTGTGTGCAAGAATATGTATGTAGAGTAGCAAGATCAGCATTTAGAATTACTTGTCCTTCATGTGTCCTACTATATTTATGCAAAAATATCCCAGTCCTAAAATGGTCATTAAAGCACTTGGCATTTAATCCACAGATCTATATGAGGGGTTTATTTTTATATAAAGTTTTTATGTGACATTTTATTTTTGCTCATTGGCTTCAAGACATAAAATGACTTTTTTTTTTTTAACTGATGAGAATTACAGGTATCCTTATCTTTAAACTGCAATCATACATCCCTGTCCTATGAAGTGTTTGGAACACATGTATGCAGATGAGGTAGTTAACACAGGACTTAACAAGTTTTCATTTTCTACAGTAACACGGCAAACTGCTTTTTAATGTTTTAGCTAGTCAAGGTGAACCTGAGGTTCCCCATCAGAAGTCACTGCAACTGCCTGACACATGAAAATAACCTCTGCCCCAGCTATCCTTCACCAGCACAACCATGACTGCTTCGCTGACCATAAACCACAGCAATTTCCATGGGCATGGACCTGCCCTGAGGCAGGTTTAAAATTAGCTAATGCGTTATTTTGGACTTTGCTTTTAAATACATTTAATCTTGGTCAAAACACACCATATTAAAATCTTCTATCCCACATGTTCACTGTATTTTTTTGCCAGACAGTCATGCTAGTATAAGATATAATGAGTAACGATGTAGCTAAAGCCCACCAGTCTAGTGGTTACTACACCAGCAAAATTACCTCTGCAAGTGGTTCTTCATTTGCTGGCACTGACAAATGCAGATACTTCCCTGAAACAGGCTGAGCTTCAGCTGTCTAACACACAAAGAGGCTCTGGACGCCATAATAAGTTAGCCAGGCATATGAAGCACTGAAACCTGACCTAAGAAACCCCCTTGAACTCCAATATATATGTTCTTCTCTCAGTTCATCTAAAATCCAAACACATTTTAGTGTAAGTGGTCTTGCGAACCAGGATCAYAAAAGTCCAACACATTCCACAATCTTCGAAATCAAGAAGTTAATTATACGTGGTATCCATAACTTGGGAGATTCTTTTTATTTCTAAGCTTTAAAGGATGCACTTGCCAGAAACATGACAGATGTAAATTTTTTTTAATGTGAAACCTGAGAACGTAATTTAATCTGACTGTAGCAGCTAAAAACGTGTATGAAAAACAAACATTACAAGACTTCCAGTAATCTCAAGTACTGGCAGCAATGCCATAAGAGCAGCTGTAACTAAGAAATGCTTAGATGGACAAAAATTTATTCACATTCAAAATAAATATGCCAAAGACTACTTTACTGAAGATCTCAAAGACAGACATCTATGTCAAACAACAGCAGCAACAAAATTATTAAAAAAAAGAAGCACTTAGTGAGGAAGTGTGTTATAACAGTAGTGTGACTTATTGGGAGGGTTTTCTTCGTAATAGATTCAATAGCTAGTGAGGTCTAAATTACCAGTAATAGTCTTGACAATTATATTTTGACAAAATAAAAAGAATCCTATTTCAACATTTCTATTAGAGTGGGAAAATAAGTAACAGCAAAAGGAAAAAGSTCTAGGAAAAATAAATCAGGAATAATTAAGTGTTCTACTGCATCTTCCCCCCCCAACTACCTCTATTTTCTTCTACTCTTGATGCAATTTAAAAAGGAACAAAATTGATACAGATGTCTAATAGCTTCCAAACAACCAGAAGCTATTAATTTTTCAATTGCCTGTTACATAAACACATTTGCTATAAAATTCAGAATTAAAAAAATAACCAACTGAAAATGCAACTGTAGCTTCAGAACATTCTACTATGAAATTAAAGGAACCCATAGTGTTTGGTAGCTTTAATAAGATCTGCCGCACAGGAAACATGATACTACAGTTTTATAGAAGATGAACACTTACTTTTAAAATATTTATAAATTTACATGAATATCATCCATATATACCATGACGCATTTCAATAATTATTCCACAATACAATGGGAGTGCATGCTCAAACAAAACACCTCAGCAGTCTTTTAAAGCAGTAAACCACCTAGCCAATTTCTGTACGTTCTGTAGTTTTTCTAATCCACTCTCCCTGTGGTTGAGCAAAATCGAATTGCCTCTCACATTTGCAGACAGCTCTGTGAAGGTGATAATAGAGCTGCTCCCTGCTGTCATGAGGCAGGAAATAGGAAAATGGCATATGGGGCTAGAAAGAAATAAAAAGAGAACTAAACAAGAACAAAAGAGATTTCAACAAAGGACAACTATAACCCAATATGCTTTGCAATTTAATCTCTTTTCATAATAATTTAACGTAGTTAATAATTTTTCTGCACACTTCTCAAAAATTCAAATGCTCTATACCAACTCCTCTGTAAAGTTTTATTGCCCAAAACATTTGGAAATTATAATAAAAATCATCATATGCAATGTCTGCAAATCAATGCCTTCTTAGTACCCACATTAAGGGGCTGAATCTATTCCAATCTGTTAGTAATCGATCTCAGATTTTGTAGCTAAAATGTCATATATAAAACAATGTATACTTGGATTATTAGTTGCAAACCTGTTGAGTGACACCTGAATAGCAAAATATTAAGAGAGGATTATGACTGGTTATGTGTACTAACAATATCAAGGACCTCCAGCCTGTTTAAGGACTACTGATGTAAGATGAAGAATAAACTGGAAATTATCTTTTCATTTACAATGAGATTTTAAGTTTTATTTTTTAATACAGTATGGGCCTCCAAAAATCAAGTACTTACACATATTTACACTGCTTCTATGTTAAATCTTACTGAAATACCTTAAAAATAAAAACAAGCCTACTATACCTTTCCTTTTACACTCTGAATGGGATCCACCACCACAGCAACAGCTCTTTCTGATAAGGCTTCAAAGCTCTGCTGAGTATTGATATCTACACCAGACAACCAACAGCCAAAGCCAGGATGACTATGATACCAACCAACTACCATCTCAGGTCTGAAACAAAGAGGACATTCAGATTCTTAAAAATATAAACACGTATCACAAGAAGAAATAGGAACATATCAGGGCATAAATTAGGATGAGCTGTGAAAAAAACACCATTAGTAATATTTAAATTACTCACTATAGTATGGTGAAAACATGGACATGAATAAATGCGACAAAAGAGGGCTATCATTAAGGGATACACATTAGCAGTGGTAGATCATGCTTTCAGTTTTTCACCCTGTTACCACACCTTCCCTGAACCAGTTTTTACCCTTTCAGCACTTGAGTAAATATCTACTCTTTAACTCCTTGGCGTCGAAGGTTGAATTTTCACGGCAGAAAGTCCATTTCAGACATGGACAACGGGAACCAACGGTGGGAAAGGATTAAATATCAATTAAACCAGCAGTAGAACTAGGAACTCAGTCAAAAAGCAATTTGCACTGTTCTGTTCAGCTGCTGAGCCTTTTGCTAACATTAATTTTGAAGTTTTTCCCACAGTAAAAGAATTTGAGCAAGCAGACGACAACTGTTGAGAGGTAGGAGTGAAATAAAAATTTGTTTAAATACTAGGACCTTTTACAAAATTATTTTCCCTTTCTTTTCATTAAAATTGCTCATGATAAGCTATAACTTCAAAATTTTTTACAATCTTATTTAAAGGGTTAAATAAAAAAATCCATCTTTTAAGCAGGTACTGTGTAGTAATTGCCTATACTAAACTGAGCAGCATTCTAATCTTTCTGTGCGATAATCAGAGCTGTAGGTTTAACAGGAGTGACAATCTCCTGACAATTGAAATGCATGAGGGGGACTGAATTACATGCTATGCTACTCACCTAATTTCTGGCACAATTATTTACTTTTAAACATTATTAATAGCCCTTAGATCACTAGTTTTGCAGAAAGCCAGCTGTTTCTTCTAAAAACCATGCAGGGAGTACTTGTTACCATCAGCCCCCTTTACAGTGACTTACCTTCCTGTCTGTTTCAGCATATCCAACATTTTTGCTTGAAATACAGGATCAACTGCCTCCACACTGACACCCTGATTTAAAAGACAGACAAAAATCATAGTAGTTGTACATAAAGCAATATTATCTTTTAACTTGTAACTTTCCACAAACAAAAATATTCATAAGCATCTGTTTAAAAAGGCAACCTGAATACTTTAGTACTACATGACAGAACTCCCTTAAATGTAAAATACAGTTTTTAGAAATGTATTTCAATRTGATTTTTAAAATGCTGAAAGATGATTTAGAATTGCTATTTAAGTAATCTTTACTATGAGTAAACACGACTAAATAGGCATAGGAATTCACCTTTTTCTCCTCTGTTTGCTCTGCAAGTGGCCTGTTGTTTCTCACAAGTTCAGCTCTACAGGTTTTTATTCAAGATAAATATCACATATTGGCTTTCTGCAGATTTTTATATTAGGCACATGTATAGAATAAACTCAGGACAAAAGAATTTGAAAATTTTATGGAGTACAGCTCTGAGTTACAAAGGAATCCCATGCTTCTTTTAAGAACATTTCATTATAATTACACAAAATGAAGCATCATAAATTCTAATTATGCCTCTTGACTCTTCGTCTCTTTAATCTCTTTATAAAATGGACATTCTTACCCAAAATTTAAATACATAGTTTTTACAATCACAAAAACATCATCTAAGAGCCATGCAACTAATATCTCTCAAAGAGAGCAAGTTTGAAATATATGTAGTTTGAAGTGCATCCAYAGCACCACGACAATTAAGGGCACGATACATTTCTAATCAAACCTTTTACATTTTGAATCTTTCTGCTGGCTCATCGTATGAGTTCTGAAAGTTATCAATTTATAAGTCTTACAGGTCATGTTATACCAATATATTTATACATACATAAGGACATAACATCTGCATATACTGATATACACACTTAAGTACTAGCCTTTGCTAAAAAGAAAGTTTCGACTACCTTTTTTTTACTGAAATCCTTAAACCATTAGAGTTGTTTGAATTATAACTCACAGGTTATACTTTCAGATTGCTTCAATGAGGTAAAGCACAAAAAGCTTTTAAAAATAAATTTACCGTAAGGAAAAAACCAAATGAAATTATCAAGGTCTAGATGCAAAGAACTCACCGTTCCAGATTGTGGCATTGCAAAAACATCAATCACTCTCACAGTATAATCATCAACAAATTCCCCRAGCATCAGACCCATAACTTCCATAGGGACACCAGCACGACCATGCTTCAACATCTGGAATTAAGACCAAATATTTAACAGAAGGTTCAAGTTTGGTTTGAGATAGTTCTTTCAGCCTTTGTTGATATATAGTTAATTTGCAACTTGTAGCATTTTTGCAAACTGTAACAAACTATAAAACACTAAAAACAAAGCCAACAAAAGAGAACTAATTAAAATAAGTTTCTGGGTGTTCCAATCAGTATCAATTTATTTTTAAAATTAGTCTGGCCAGCACTTAAGGAACACAAGTCCATAAACCTTGGACTGCTGCCAGATTCTCTATCTCCAGCATTATATTCAGACATAGTATGCACAGAACACTTACCTTCAGCAGTGCAAGGGAAGAGATATAAACCTGTTCCGCTGTATCGACCGCAGGAGCATCTGTTGGTGGCCCCTATGAAAAGAATAAATAATTATTTTCACCATCATTGTTATTCTGCAGTTTTTAAACACTTTCTTTTGTTCTCCATTTCACAGAACTTACAGAAAAATGCATGTGTAATTGTGACTTTGTGTGTTAGATGCAGTTGTTACAAACAAAACCAAAAAATGCACACCCAAACCCCAGATACTTCTTTACAGCACCTTCCTTCACTAACTATTTTGTATTAGGTCACCTAGCCATCATCCCGTCTGCCCCCCACCCCAAACAACACAGTCTAAAGAGCAATCTCTTCAGAATCAGTCAAGTATAAGCAGGCAAGTATTGCACAGGGTACAAACCTGTTACAAGCCATTCAGGCTAAGAGTCAGAGAAGTTTCCATTAGTCAGCCTTGCTGCAATGCTAACCTTCGTCAGCTGTAAAATATGGCCAGTTCTCCAATTAACTATGTGTTTCTTACAGTGGTGTGAATGTAAGTGCTGCTGGGCTAGCATGATTAACTGGCACCAACACAAACAGCAATTTCCCTTTGCTTCATCAGTTTCAGCTAAAGAGGACTTGCAGATAAAGGCTATGGGAGTACTTTGCAGATACACTGGTACAGTGAGAGAAAAAATGGACCTCTGATCCCTAGGTGGAAAAGCTGTGAACAAAATACTTTGCTCTTTGCCTTATGAGTAGTTATTCAAAAATTAGCACAACTGTCCCAGGTGTGAATGATTGGTTGAAACAGGTTCTGTGTACTGTTGAAATTGAAAAACACAGGAGGCAGCAGTTTCAATGTCCCTTTCTCGAGAAGCAAGAGAAATACTGCTCTTACATACAGAATTCTGTATCAGCATACCTCATTATAGCCAATTAACAGCACATTCATTACTTTATTACCAAATTGTGTACAACAAATTTCCACTGAAAAGACACAGGTTACTTCTGCATGAGTTGATGTAAATTTAGAAGGGCAATAAAGCAACTATGGATTATGGTAAAAAAAAAAAAGATACTCTACATTAAGTTAAAAGAGGAAAAATGGTGCCTTTATGCAAACATTTTGTAGATTTAGAACTTTGATTCCACAGTTATAAGCAAAATCGGGAGAAAAAAGTTTTGAATAAATCCTTAGTTTTTCACTGTGAAAGAAGTTTTTCACAAGTGAAAAAATGCAGTACAGCATGCATGCACATGACATCAAACAAAAGACATAGCAATCAACACAAGTCATTACCTCCTGAAGATAAAACCAGGTACTTAGGTAATCAACACATTAAATTTGTATAGGAATTGTCCTTTCTATATACTTTCATTTTTGCACACACAGTCTTCAGAATAAAACTTTAAAGAGAATAATAAAATTCAATTGTGGTTTTTTCCCCCCCCTAATGTCAATGAATACCTTCTCTATTAGTTCTAGATCCAATCCCTGTATTTTGAATCCAATCTTTGTATTTTGAAACTCACATACATGCACAGATCAGTGTCAACCATACCTGCTCCCTAACAGCATTAAACCTTTATTTCCAACTTTGATACTGCTGACCATCATCTCTCAATATTTGCTCTTCCTCACTTCTTACTACTCATTGCTAGTTCTTCTGTCACTTTGGCCTTTTCATCAGCAATCCTCCAGCAGGTTTATCTTTTCATCTTCCATAGTATTCTCACAAAAGGTCCATTTTTCATCAACCCCACCCCTTCATCAAGTATTTCCCTGGCCTAGCCCTATCCCAAGCCCAACAGTGAGATGCTCCAGTGGAAACATGCTGCTCTAGCACGCATGCTGAAAAACTCTACCTGCAGTTTTTCAGAACATTTGCCAGAATCAGATGGGCAGAGCACTTGAATCACTTATACCAAATTTTCTACAATTATATTGTTTGACTGGCAAAGCTTCAAATGCCCTATTATTTTGTAATGCTGTTCCTATGGCTTTTCTCTATAAATACGTCAGTTTACTTTTTTAATTGTATCTCTCCTGCTTTAAGTCTATTCTAATGCTTCATTTCGAAGAGTTCACCTAGAATTTGGAAAGCATAGACTCATGTTTCCACTTAATCACTGCTAAGAATAAAGTTAAGGTAAGTTGAGTTTTACTTTTGAAAGTAACTTAGTAGTTTGTTAACAACCTCCTTTTTTTCATGCATAAAGCTCTCCAAATTTTCCGCCAGTTCTAGACCAGAGATGGTCTGAAGTGAGGATAAAAAGCTAGTAAGCTTCTGCTTTAGGAAGAACTATAATACTCATGCTGTGATCACCAAACACATTCTACATTCGTTCCACATTTTGTTTAACATTTCACTGTAAGTAATCATCCCATTACACCACTCAGTAATTTTTAAACTAAAGAACAGCATAATAAAAATCTCCCCCTAAACTAGCACAAGTAGTTCCACAATTTCTGGAAGGCTAATGCTGATGTTTGATTGAGACTAGCTCTTCAAAAATCAGGAGCTTGAACTGAAGTTTACTCCACAGACTACGGCTCTTGAATGGGCTCTTCCCTATGGAATTTCTCGTGTCTGTTAAGATCATGCTGACACATGTCCTGCAGCTGAGGCATTGATCACATCTCTGTCCTCTACACAGACGTCTGTGTCCCCCTTCTAAGAGCCTATTCTTCATAACTTTTCTCATTTTAAGATCAATCAGTAGATTCACAACTTACAGCGAGAAAACAAAGACATTAATACATTTTGTTTCTGTACCAAGGCAAATGAATCACCTTTAGTTTAACTGAAGGTAAGGACTAGTACCAGGGGTTCCTAACATTTCCTTATGACTTCTATATTCTTTGGAGCTTCCAAATGCTCACTTACCTTGGAGATGGTCCAGAAGAGGGGATATCTAATATTATACTTCATCAAATCTTTAGACATTCTATGAGATAAAGTAGTTTGTTTTCAAAACTTACATTAAATTCCTGTTGCTAGCACCCATAGTCAAGAATTTATTTTCAGCATAGGAAATGTTGCTAATTCATAAAGGAATGCTCCACTGGTGTAAACCAACTTCCTTAGCTTTTACTGTTTGTTTTTTTGKTTTTTTTTTAAAGTCATAGTATTCACTGCGGATTTTACATACTAAATGTGTTTAAATATATATGAAAATTACTACATTAAGTAACCGGTTAGGAGGTATCAACTGCATACTTCACTGCTTCACTTCAAGCATCTGCAAGAGATAGTAAAAATACTAAACACGAGTTTCCACTCTTACCATGCAGTTCAATCAATTTACCTGAACTTGTAAAAATTAGCTAATGGTAGTACACAACACAGGTTTGTTAATTCTCAGTCATCTTATAACAACACAGCACATACCAAGTATCTCTTCGGTCACTGATGCTTCTTTGTATGACCTCACTCTCTCCTTTATGTCTGCTCTGTTCTTCTTATAGATTTTAATTACTAGCTAAATTATGGGAAAATCAAAGACCTCACTGCACCGTACCGATTATGTGTATTAATTTTCATGTTAATATTAATTCCTTTGTTTTGAATATAAATTACAATGACCTGCTCAAAAGAGCATGGAAATTCAGAAATTTTGAGGAGGAAATAATCCATAGGTCGTTTCACATTATTTTTCTACCAAAGATAAACTGCCACATAAAATACTATAAGCACACATTTGTATTTCTACAGAAAATTCTAAACCGAGGCTCATCAAATTCTTAACATAAAACTTTTAAAGATTTAACAGATAATACCAAGAGAACAGATCTTGGGTCTTCCAAGTAGTTTACTTGACTTTAGATGATGCCATTTGAAAAAAGAGACATTTGGAAACTGGAACTAATTTCTTCCATCTCTGAACATCTCCTTTTCCATAAATGGCTGATAATCTAACACAGCCTTGGAGTGACAGCCCCAGCTTCTGCGTGTTAGTTACACAGTATGTGGGAGCCAGCTATGAGTTACAAGGTTTTGAGATGTCTTTGGCCTGTTTCTGGTAGTCTTTGACAGAAGTCTATGCATTTCTTTCATCAAGCAAAGAGGAAGAAAGATTTTATTAGCTAATCTCTACGTGGAGGCAAATATTTTACACTGACCCTCCACAGCATGTGCTATTACCACTGTTCATAAACTTCACTGCCTGCCAACTTTAACAAAGAAGTACCATCCTTACGAAGCAGAGCACCAAATTAAATTAACTGGTATCAGGAACTCAAACAAGAAAGCATTTTCATCTGCAGTGCAAAAGATCTGCTGGCATTTTTGGTTACATTATGGTATTCGAAGGACAGTTATCTCACTGCATAGTTTTGGAAGACTGTCCACCTCACTGCAAACCAGTGAATATTGCATGCCTACAGGTTTATTGGGTTATTTCTTGGAGAACTGGAGAAAAATTAGATTTGGAAACTACAAGGAATATCGAAYGTTCTTTTCCCAACTATGCATGTATAAGCTGGATACAGTCATTATTAAAATTAAAGAACTGCTCTAGAAAAATACTGTTATGTGCTACTTACTGAAAAACCAATGTTTCTTCTGAATCAACTCTACATGCTTTCAGTCAATGAAAGGAGCTGCCTGATGGGCACCTCATAAAACCCAGCTAAACTCTAGGTTTGTTTTTGTTCAGAATGGCAGAATCCCAAGTTCAATAATAATTGGTAAAATTAAGTTACCACTATTAAAAAATATTTTTACTTTTTTTTTTAGTAAGACTTGTAAGGGAAAAAGAATCACATGCGAGCTATGAACAGAAAATTACATTGTAATATTAAATTGTGCATGATACTATTTTTGTTTCAAACAGTTAAAGAGATAATCCAATATAAAAAGCAGTCCTTTACTTGGGCAGCCCTTGTTGACTAAGTGTTAAAGGCATTTGCCATTCTTAGAGGATAAAAACTAACGCCTTGAAGTGTTATCTACTCGGGCCTTTTAGCAAATTTATTAACACTTTTAGGTATATTACTTCACCTTTTTCTTAGTGTGAACTGATATCAATTATTTAGCCAATTTTATTATTAAATGTGAACTAAAGTGTCATTTTTGAGCACTGCTCTTTATTTGTACTATTTTACATTTAGTCAAATAGGTATAGAAAGTGGACTTGATTAATTACACAAGGAACTGGGAAATATTCCACAAATGGACACACTTTCCATTGTTTAAATGGATCTTAAAACACTGCTCTGGTTTCAKGCTAATAGCACAAAAGATGATTTTGAAGTACATCATAGCTCTTTCAAAGAAACTCAGTTTTGCAGGGGCAACTGTAATAAAAACCCAAAGGCAGTGAACTAAAGTGCTGTAGAGCACATCTCAGCTTTAATGCACCGAACAACATATTACCGTGTAAAATAAAAGAACCGCTACAATCATTACTACTTTTTGTTTAATTATTTATTTTTGCAACTGGAGCAATTTAAACATGAACATAGGACACACAAGCAAACAAYGACTGCTATCGTGTTTTCTTTCTTTCCCAGTAAGGTAAGAAAGAACCTTTTAATAGTTTAATTTTGTGAGTATTAAACAACTAGTGTGAAAAACAAGCTGCATGTAAACTATTTCTACTGCCTCTGCTTCAATGACTAGCTGAGGCAACCTGTTATAGGAGGTGTTAATTGGCAATAGGAGTACAAGTCAGAAGCATGTTCCCCATCGTCCTAACCCAGCAAGGCTAGGTCATTAAAGTGGAAATGAATTCTTTCATGCCGACTTAACCCTTTCACTACATATTTTCAGCTGTTATATCCAAAGCCAATTGAGAAAGATTAGCTAAAAAAAAAACAAGACAAAAAACCCCGTTGCATTACTTTTGAATTTATTCACCCCACACTTTTTCTTCACCTCCATTCTCTACCTCCTCCAGAACAAGTGTTTCAGGTAAAGATGACATTTTATTATGTAGGTAAGGGGGAGAAAGGCAACTGAGGTCTAAATGCAATGACAATCATYGTAAAATAGTAATTGATCATATTAACAGATGCATAGAAGGATGAGGCACCCAAAGTGAGCTTAAAACCATCATTTTTGTGGAGGTAAATTCARTCATGTGTGTATAGCTCAGTACAAGGGGAAAAAACCATTACAGGATACTACCTGCAGAGAGGACACAAACATGAGCAAGTGTGCAGAGGAGGTAGAGCAAGATAGCAAGACCTTAAAAGTTCACCAGAGTACCACTGCTCTTCTCTACTTACCCTTCGCCAGTAAGTGGTACAATCTCTTGATATATTGACATAAAGAATAAAAGATTTCTTAGATCAGCAGAATGCTTTTCACACATTGCAAAACCTAAAAATCTAAGCAGAATTGGGATTGTGGAACAATTTTTTTCCTGTACTGAGACAATACACTTGCAGAAATTACCAACTCATGTTCCATCAGTGGAAGTGGCAAAGGGAGCAAGGGATATTCTGGGATCTCAATGGTTCTAACAACTTTGTCATGACAAGCACCAGAAGCCACGTATTGCATTTTCTGCAGTACAGGAAGTTAACACGATCAGTCATGACAGAGAATATTATTGAGGTCATACAAAAAAATTTAAAAATCAGAGACCTCAATAAAAAAGGAAAAAATATATTACTTTGCACTGTGAATCACACACTAATTAGTAGCAATTTGAAATTTTATTGCTATTTTCAAGCTATTACATACACAATTTTGCACTTAGTTCCACATTAACAGGATTAGATTTTGAAGCTAGCAGTATGTCTAAACAGTTTGGATGTTTAGGTCCATTTTTATACCAATTATAATCAAGCATACATAACAGACCACAAAATACCATAAGTCTCAACAAACAGCCTAGATTTCTCAAAGGATCACATTGTCTTGTTACACCATATGTCAGATGAAATAAAAATTGTAGTAATATGTTTAGTCTCATAGACTCCAAAATGGAGTAGGGATACTAAAGAAATATTGTGGCATCAACTGCTACTTTAAATTGAAAAATCTCTGAAAAAAACCCCACCTTAACAGGCTAGATAAAAACTGTCTCAGTATGTTTTACAAAATTTAAATTCAAATTTAAAAAAAGTTTACCCAAGTTCACATTTACAAGAGAACTCTGTGAACAGCAATATAGATGGACTTGAAATATATAACATTTCCCATCTCCCTTCCTCTTCAAAACCAAAATTACAGAACACAGAACTTTGTATAGCTTTGAGCAGTTGGTTAAACGGGTTGGGATCATAAATTTGCCAACACCTCTTTGGTGCAGAGCCAGAACTTTACTGCTTAGCTTTTCTGCTTGTTTGGGATTTAGTTTCTGTGGGGTGATTGCATGGTTTTCTTTTTGTGTGTGTGTGTGTGGTGGGTTTCAGTTTGGCTTTTTGCTAGGTTTTTAGGGGCGGTTGTTTTTGGTTTTTTGTTTGTTTAGGGTTTTTTGGTTTTGTCTTTTTGGGGTTTTTTTGTTCTGTTATTTGATTGTTCTTAATTAAGCAGAACTTCAAAAAAAAGTTTTTACTGGGACATTCAGAGAACTTTACTATTAGAAACAATTATTTGCTACTCAATATTAATATGTATTAATGATATAAAATTATTTACATATATCACCTTGATGCAATGTGCAATAGGCAGACTTCCTGCAATGTTCCCAACACAACCATTGAATAAAATGGCTGCTTAAGTGTAACCTTTCCTGGGCCAATGTTTCCTCTATCTTTACCCCATTTAATCTACAAATTCATTGAGACACATAACACAACAAGGGTAGATATGCTGTATCACTGCAGTTAATATTCCTCATCAAGCATAAGGACAATTTGGACTACATGACCTTTAAAGGCCCCTTCCAACCCAAACCATTCTATGATTCTATGACAACGTTATGGTTAGCAAAAAGCCATAATATCAGGGACACAAAACAAATCTTCAGTAACACTGTACATCTTTTTGAAAAGAACTATTACTTTTCACAGCCTCAATCTACTGGAAATAAAAGAAAATCCAGAAAATACAAAGGTCAGTTTCATTCCAGAATTAAACCAGGACTAACCTGTTATCTATTCCCATCAGCATTACAGAAGGTATTGGGATTTAGAACTGAGAGCCTCAAAGCAGATGACAAGTCAGCATTTGTAATTTTGTCTGGCTCCAGAAGTCTTGCTCTAATGTAGATTTTTAATTACCTTATTTTAGACACAGTTCTGCCAAGAAGGCAGGGTAACCCTCAGCAGGTGCTGCCTGAGCTCACCCTAAAGCACTCTTTGTGAAGCAAAGCAGTTAAAAGCTCTCTTCTCCACACGTAGAAGAATGCACTGGGTTCTGTAAGTCTATAGGTGCTCTGTTGGGAAGAGCTGATCCTCTGGATACAAGCAGGTGAACTGGGAGACTCAGTGGCAATATGAAGGAAGGTCAGTTGTTTGCAACACTTGAAAAAAACAACCAACCAACCAACCCCACCACCTTGAAACCACACGACTATAGCACAAGAATTCTTCAAACTTCCAAGAAAAACCTAAAGAGGACTCTTCTACAGAGCAGACAGGAAGGAGAAACCCTTGTTTAAAGGTGCTGCATAGTAGCATTGCAACTTAATATTCAATAGCATGGGATTTCAGAAAGAAGATATAATTTCCAAGAGAAATAAATTAAGTCAATCACTATAAGGTGGCTGTTTCTTGCTTATAGAAAGTAACATTACAAGTGAACAGGTGTAATGCAAAAGGCACAAAGACGGCTCTTCTTGTTTAGTCTTTTTTCCCCATGTTCTTTCTCATTATGGGTATGCTCATTTCCTCGTCCAAGCTCCTCTGTCTCTTCTGGAGAAAGTCAAAAGTCAGCTGGACTACACTGGCAATTAAATTGAGGAGAGAGAATCTAATTGCCTAATTATTAGAAATACGGAAGTTTAAGATCTGAAGCCAAGAAGAGGCAGCTAAAAATGGTCTCCAGAGTAAAACAGTATAACAGAGGAAACTGTAATGCTCAGACACAATCCGCTAGATTTTTTAGTTTTATGTATGTTTGTGATTAATATGTAAGACGTGCCTGTAGTGCAGCCACCCTACTTTAAGACAGCCTTCATAATACAAATTACACACAGCGTTTAAGTACAATCATATGACTGCTCCTAAACCGATTCTCAGAGGTTTCTCTCTCCCTCTCCCATCAGCTCCTTAGGACGCAAATCACCTTACAATGACTCAACCGTGCTTCAAGTGTATGAGAACCATATTCTGCCTTTGCAATCCACAACAACTTCCAAACAAGCCTAACACAACCCCTGGAGTTGCCGTCTCCAGTAAAACCAGGCCCAGGCCACACCTGTACCCTGAATTTGATATGAAGCTTTCGTTGAACAGCCCTGTACTAAAAACACTAATCAATGCAGTAAAACATTCATCCCAGCCAACGAATGTAAACCAGCACAGTTTACTATCTCTAAGGTGTTTTCTTTCTCCTCAATCAAAATCATATATTCTGTATATATAAACTGATGGTAAGACTTTCTACAGAAGATAATGCAGGCAATTAATTAAGTCTTCTGAACTTTCTATGGGATTTGATGTTGGATGTTTTTAATGGATGAAAAATGTTTGTCACTGAGAAAATTCTTTTATTCTTTAAATGGGTTGACAGCTTCCAGGGAAAAAAAGTAGAACTGGAATAACCTACCCAAATTGTACACCATCTCATCTACTGGGAGTTACATTTGAGTTCTAGAAATAGTAACATTCTTCATACTTGAGAACTTTGATGGAAAATGTCTCAGAAGCAATGGCACAGAAACGATGCACAATTTTAAGAGCTATAATTCAGATTTATTCCCCTGGCAAAATATTCTCAAAAGGCGTATTTGAAGCTTCAAATACATATGAGAAGCAGGCAACAGTGCATCACCACATAAAGCACACATACCCAGGAGACACAGAAAGGAGAAAGTCATACAGCTGCACAGATACTGAGATACCAGAACACTCTATAGCTTTCCAAAGAAAAAAGCACTTCCATTAAAGACAACACATTTGGACCCTTCAAATTAAAACACAACCTGTTTCAAGAATCAATGAACCAAAATAATTTTCAGTAAGATGTTAAGGTGTTGCATGTTGGTGTGTTTTGGGGGGGTTTTTTTGGAGAGGAGGGATGGGGCTGTCTGGGTTTGTGGATTTTTTGCTGTTGGTGGCTGGTTTTGTTTACACATTGAAGGTGTAAAGATGCAAGAAAAAGTCAGGTACTTCAAATGACACATCAGCTTAATGAAGTAACTTGAGGAAATTTGCATCTAATTGTTAACTGGGAATGATCTACACAGAGCCTGACCCTCCTCTGTCTGCCAGACCACCAACTCCTATTTGGAAGCCCTGAGGGAGAGTGCACTGTGCTCTCCTCAACAACCACCCCAACTAGATCAGCAGATGAAACAGAACTTTAGATCAGCAGCAGGTCTCCCAAGTTCCCATGGTGCCACAGATTCACTAAATAGAAGTGTGTTCTAAAAAACCCAAGATCCTATGAGGGGAAAAAGGTTCCACAGCACCAAGCAGTGCAATGTTTGAAACCTCCTAATCAAAGTGACAGTTTTCAAGTGCCATTTACAATGCCCTAATCTGGAAACATCCCAGCTAACCCATCTGATCAACTATTTCACAGATGGAAGCACTTGATGGCTAATTGGCAAGTCCATGATTCAAATAAAATAGCTATCTGCACTTCTATTTTCTATATTCCAAGTCAAGGTGTAAACCACTCCTTATAAGACACAGGTCAGTTCTCTGTCTCCCCCATCCTTCCCATTTGAATTTTTTCCCTTCCCCTCTGTCATCAAATATGTTAATTCAAAAATACAGAATCATTTTTCATTATTTTTCATTTATTATACTAGAACAGTTGTCTGCACTAACAGAGCAGTGCAAATGAATATTTTCAAAGATCTATCAAGTAATGCAAAATTTTCAACAGCATTTTTTAAAAGTGTCATTATTTCACTGCTTCCTATCACATCTGGATTTAGAAAAAAACAGTCAGCACGTGCTAGCATGGACAAGAACTTGTATAGCTTGAATTACTGTTCTGAAAGTGTTGGGGAGAGAAAGCTTGGCTAAAAATGCACTTAATTTGCTCACACCCTTTAACAATATGCAGTAAGATTGCCTAATAGAGGCATATGTGGAACTGATTTCAGTAGCAAACAATAGTTCAGCGAACAAAATGAAGAGGAGTGTTGCTCCAAATTCCCGCCTGCTACATAAGTAGAATGCTTTTACGTACCCCACAAACCTGTTCATTTGTCTGCAGCAAATGTAAAATGCAAAGTGAAGTACCAAACCACTAGCGAAATTCTGGGTAGGCAGTATTCCAGGGGAATGAACAAGGAGAGGAAAAGAATCAGGAAAGAGAAGATAACTAAAAAAACCACAACATTACAAGGGGCAGGAGGAGAAAGAGAGGAGACCATATAAGTGAAGAAAAACAGGGGCATTGCCAAAATCTTAATTCCCGTGAACTACAGGAGGGAAACTGAAGTAATAACATTTTCTTTGAGACATCACAACACTTTCAATCTTTTCCAGTTCCCYTACATCTTTTCTAAAAAGCTTCAATCATTCATCTTATGCATTTATCATGACAGAACAAATTCAAGACAATACAAACTTACGTATCAGGTCTACAATACCAGTCATGTAAGACACAAAGAATTTCTGCATGAAGCAGTGTTCCAAAGAAGGTCATATTTTTGGCATCAAGTTCAAAATAAACACAGGTACCTTCCCATAAAAAGAACACACAGTCAATGACCAAGTGCACTGTCAAAAAATGTTGTGAATGGCTTATGTGATGCGAAAAGCTGTAAGATTCTCTTCCCTTCTCCTCTCTTGTCCACCTATGCCCCATTAAGACGGCCCTTTGTCCACCTATGATTAAAAGAGAAGAAATGGCTCAATATTTCTAAGCACAAGTCACTGGAGGCGAAGTTTATTGTTGAAATATCAGTTCAAGATTACTTCCTTAAAGATTTGTTTACTAGCCATGCGAAGACAGGCTTAGGGTATATAGGATTTAGCACTGACCACCTCTGGACAACTGAAGGCCAATCAGTACCCTGAAGTAGCAAGAAGTAAGAAAAGAGAACCACAAATTCAGTGGCAGCAGTTCTCAAGTGGAATACCGTACACCAAAATATTTGAAAAGAATACTGCAAAAACACGAATGTAAAGTGCAGTTGGGACAACATAGCTGAGTGTGGAAATTAAGAAAACCAAAAAACCTGAGCTAATAATCAGAAGAGGTAGTTTTGCCAAGGGGAAASAGCCAAGTAGCTGCTGCTGAAGAAGCTACAGCAAGTCACTGAGAAAGAATGCCCTGGCAGAGATCCAATGGGAACTGTGCTGACCCAACATCTGCCAGTACTTTAACATCAATTACAAAGCAAATCAAACAGACTCTAAGACCTTATGTGACACAGTCCTCTTGCTAAGCAGACCCTAAGCCACAAGAAAAAAATCTCCAAACGATGTGCTAAAATTACTTTGAAAATGCCTCTTTTTCTACCAGACTATACACACAGATGATTCTTATGCTTGCAAGAATGACTCAGTCAGATGTTTTTACTATGTTCAGCCTTTAGAACAAAATCTCAGAACAACCGTGACACAGCAATAAGAAGAACAAAGTTGCTTAAAACACTCTAGCGCAAAGAAATGGAAATACCTTTGTCTGCTTTCTAGCAGTACAAAACATATCCAAGAAATACCCTCCTCCTCTCTTCTAACCCAAAGACACTTGATTCACTCTGGATTATCTCCCAATTATCATCAATTGATACTCAGAACATAAGTGACTTTTGAAGGTCCATTGAAACCGTATTTTAARGACATGAAAATATTCTATTTGAAAAGCCTTCCTGATAATTCAAAAAACCGAAAGATTACAAAGGTAGTCAAAACATCTAGTGCAGGAAGCAACTTGAGTAAAAAGCAATTCAGTTTTACACCCTTTTTTTTAATCCAACACACATTCATCAACTCATTTAAGAGACAATTCCATATTTAAACAAACACAGAGCATCTTTGCAGGCCAAAGCAACCAGAGGAGTTCAGTGAGCTTCCCCTAAATGCTATGTTCTATTGTCTGCCACAATTTTCTAGCAAGCTTTAAGTTAAAGAYGAAAAATTCAGAAAACAGCAGAGAGTTAACCATAAATTTGAAAAACAGCTTTGATATGCGTCAAGTTCAGAGAGGACTAAGAAGTGAAAGCTTGAGAGATTAGACTGCACAGATGTTAAAAAAATGAAGAGTCATGAAGCAGGCTGGCAGCTCAGAGGAACAAGAGAAATAACTGTTTAAGAAAGTGAAACTAAAAATAACTGAGGGCGGCTTGAAGATTCACTAAGAGAACGTGAATAGAATTTTAGCTATAAAAATGGAAAAAAAATTATGCACCAAAAGTTACAGCTTATTTGGCAATACATCTAGAGTCTGTAGATCAGCTTAGAATATTTCACCAAATGCTTCAGTATTAAACTACTCCTGTAGTTTTACTGGACACAAACACATTGCACACAAGCAAAAGAAGCTTTGGGTTTAGCAGTCTCAATCATCCCAGAAGCAACCTTGCAAGCTCATCATGAAGCCCGAGACAGACAGAACCGATTCCCCCAGCAGAACAAGAGTCTGGATTTGCGATTTAGAACAGAGCCCTGGAGGCAGATGAAGCCAGAGAAGGACCAGCTACTGCGGCCAGCCAAGACTACAAAGGAAATTACACTGGACCCCTTTCCTTAAGGAAATAATTCTTCCTACAAACCTCAAACTAAGAAGTTCCCAGTTATTTTTCCCCCCTATATCCAGAGTAATCAGCACAATGTAAAAGATCAGCTTGATTTAATTTTTGAAGTCTGCTGGCCATGCCAGCTGACCAAGGAAAAAAGCAGTAGGACTTGCTGTAGAGGTAGGAGAAGCCACACAACGTGAATAGGTCTCTCGCAGGATAGCTGCCAGGGAGGCCTAACTGTGGGTAGTTACAGAAGTGAGGACAATAGTCAACGAGAGGAGACACAATAAAACACACATACAAGTAGCTACAACTACCTATAAATGACAAATTCAACTCAAATGACCTCTTGAAACTTACATACACTTCAGTATCTTATAATGCCCCATAACAATGTGATCCAAGAACTGAAATATAACATTTATGAAGGAGCAGGGGATATGCTCAACCATTTAGAACATTCTTCATGTTCTGAAATTCCATATTATTGGAAATTGTTTTTTAAAAGAAATTTATTATGTGTTTCCAATGCTTCTCAATTCAAACTTTAAAATGTTCAGACACCAAAAGAAAGGTTTATAAACATTCTGTAAACTCAGTGCCAACACAAGTATTCACACTTACAAAAAAAAAGTCAGGTTGTAACCATGATTTGCATACACATATAGAATCTCTAGAATCAAAAATTATTACTATGAACTCTGGTTTTTTTGATGCTGCTTTAAAATGTAATAGAAGAAATGTTCCACAATTGATTAGTTTTAAAGAAAAGATTGACAAGCTATATACTAACCTGTCCCAGCCCAGGCATGCCTCCTCCCAGTCGCAGAAGTCTATCCATATTTCTAGAAAAACGGAAACAAAGGAAAAATGTTCCCAAGCTCTGAAATGTTTACTAAATTGCTATCTATATAATTCACCTTCAGTCACTCAGTATGTCAAAAATATTGGTGGTAATTACAACACAACATCAGACTTCCTGTTAATTAACACCACATATTAATTCAAGAAGCTGTCTTCCATACTAATTAACAGACTTTGTTTTATTGCTTTGGTTTTGGGTTATCCCCATTTCTGAAGATGAACACTCTTGTCAAACTTCTCAAAACTTTCCCATCATTCAATTAACTGGAGGGTTTTTGTTGCTTATGATCAGTACCTGCAGCCAGAAAGTTCCTAAAACTTATTAGACATACAACTGAATTTACTTTCGTTTGCTTAGAGATTATCAATAAAAATGTTAAAGTAAGGGTTTTATCATCCTCATTAGTAACTTCTGTGCTAATTAACTTACAGCTTGTCAGTTATCATCAAAACTACATGTGAAAGACACTAAGCAGACTATGGATCTCTGAATTAGCATCAAAAGCTTTTTTTAATGAACCCATTATACTAAAAGAAATACTGTAAAGTAAACATTTAATGTGTATATAGTTAGAAGACTAGTGACAGTGGAGTCATTTAATACATTTCCAGTGTTGCATATGCCACTGCTTTAGTGCAGTATTATTCCMATCAATGCAACTTGTTACTTAAAAAAAAAAAAAAGCCATTTTTGTGTCTTGTAACTTTCGGAGGAGTGATCTCCAGGAGTAAAGGTTGTTAAGGTGCCCAGCCAAAAAATTACACAGATGTTTCTTTCTCTGCAGTTTCTTCACTTTCTATTGTTGAAAAGACATCTACGAATTCATTGTGAATACCTAAGTACGTGTTCTGCTCCAGCTTTAACAGAACTTTATCATGCTTCCTTGGCTTTTTCAACTTCCTAGCTTTATACAACAGAACTCATGGATAAAATGAAAAAAAGCACCTACTCAATATTAATTTTTAAATAGCTGTTTTCAGCAAATCATGCCATTTCCAAGGCTTACAGAAATCAGAAAATTGTGCTGGCTTATTTTATTTGTGAAACAGAAGATACAAAGTACAGCACCAAAAATTATGGTCTTAATTGGACAAGTTTTAATACAACACAACAAAGCCTGTTTAGGTGATATAAAAGCAATTGAGAACAGCAAGTATGATTTCCGAAACACATTCATCCTCCAAATGGATGTTACATTACACATAAGAGAATTATATGCATGATACATACAGAATATGTTAAAAACACTATTTCAATAGCTTTCTTTTAAAAGTAATTATGCAAAAGAACTTGGAAAATATATTTGTTTTGTATATTAAAAATCTTCATGTTGAAGGTGAACATCATCTCACCGTTTCTTCTGAAATTTGCTAGAATTTTTACTGACTAAACACTAATAGGCTTTATTTCAGTATAAGTTTAAAACAAGTAGTTTAAGCTTCTGAACACACAAAGCAGCATTTTACTTCCTACTTAAATATAACAATATTGAAGATACATGGATCAGTAATACTTGCTCTACTTGCTAATTTCACTTTCCCAGTTCAATGCACTATCAAGCTATTAGTTTAATATGATTCACTCCCTTGATTTTTTAGAACCTGCAAGCCCAATAACTGCAGCCTCACCTCTGGCACTGTATGAATTAAAAAGGAATTTATAAAAGCGTCAGTGGTTATGCTTCATTTTTTCAGATAGTCTTTGAAACCAAGCTTTTTTTTATTAGAGACAAAAGCTTCTTTTCTATCTTGAACTACAACAAATTCCAAATCAAGTTGTAGGATTTCCTAAGAAAGGTTAAGTTACTGTTTAAAGCTGTTATGTAAGCATATGGCTTCAATAAACAGTCACAATGTTACCACAAATTAACGCCAACTACATTTCATTTTACCCCTCTGTGGTAGATACTCCTCCATTGAAACCTACAATGACTCATCTTCCATGACACTCATGAGGGCTGAAGAGTAACGGAGAAGTAGATTTAAACTATTAAAACTATTATTTTAATCCACCATGGTTGTAAAATTATTTTAAGAAACACTTAGTCTCTACAACTGATAACCATAAAACTTCCATAAGCTGATGAGGTATATTACCTATAYGTACATTTAAGAGATAATATTGAATAACAAACCTTATAACAAAGTGAAGAGCAATACTTAGTACTAATTAATAAATATTTACACAGTTTATTCCAGTTTCTAACCCAACAGAATAGTACATCATTTATAGAAGCATATTTTGCCATGTTAAAGTTGGATTAGACTAATGTGTTCAACAAACTGATCTATCAGCGTAACTTTACAACAAAGTCTCATTGTCTTACAGAACTGGAGAGAAGTAACATTTCCCACCTGACTATCACAGACTAGTCACTGAACTGAGATATTCAGATTTTCAGTCAGAAGACAGCAGCACAGACAGAAAAYCTCCAAAAACCAGTTCTAGAAGCACTGCAAATTATTTCACTAGCTCCATGACTTGACTCTGGTTAGAGTTTTGGCAACTAACACTTTACTTGCTTATTTGTAACTGAATATGTTTTAGTAGGTTATGGTGTATCTGGACCTGAACATATTTGTTTACTCTGTATAAACATCTGAAGAATTTAGGTTAATATACCAAACCAAAACAAATTTCAATTTCTATTAATCCACGGTATCTAAATATTATTTCAGCCATGAACTCCATTTAGGAAACAAGGCTTTTCTAAACCTTAAAACAGCTTAAGCAAAATTTTTAGACCTTAATCTTCATTAACTTTATAATTTTAGCCTCTACAAATAATGCAAATCTACATTTCTAACCTGGTGCTCAGCAAGAGGTGCTCACAGAACAAACTCGGCAGCAGCTCCCACTTTTTGACTGTGAAGATGACACCAGTAGGTCTCTTTCCTATAGAAGGAAATAGAAAGGAGAAGGGCAGCRACTCAGTAAAATTTAGAAAGAGTAGCACATGTAAAAATAAATATTACATTGATAACCTACAAAAGGACAAGGCACCATTAAAGAATAACCCAAAGAACGCTTGCTGGGTTTTTTTTCCTTTTACCATACAATCCCTTGAACCGGTACACGCCACATCTTGCTCAAGTATCTGTAACACTGCAACAAGCTTCCCATTTTCCCAAAATTACATGTAAGAATATTTTAATAATCCATTTAAGCAATGTAGAGCTAATCAATAATTTAAAATGCTGTTAGAAACTGAAACCATGGTCCTTTGTTACTATTCTAGAAGCTCTTGCCGTAGCTAAGATGACCTAAGCACCAAGGGTACAAGCAGTCTGCAGGTACAGACAGTTTTCTTGTTTATTTCTGCAAGAGCGGTTGGTGGGACTGGAAAAGTCACAGAGACCTTTAGGTTTGCCTGAATTCATGTTGAGAAAGGCTGCTCCACATTCAATTTAGGAGTTAAAATTCATGTTATCCTCCTCCCCGAGAACACTGCCCCTTAATTGCATCCACTCAATCATTTGTGGAGCAGTGTTTTAAAACAGATCTGTGAAATGATCTGTGGCTGTGATTTGATAGACATTTTTTTCAATGTCAATGTTAACATAAGGAGCAGTGGGGAAGCTGCTGCTGCTCACCAACTTGATGCTGCTTTCTCAGTACTGCCAGGACAGCCATTTGTGCAGCCCTGCAGCAAACTGATAGGCTAACAAAAACGTTGGGTTTAACCCTGTTCACTTCTCTGAGAGGCTTCACACTGCATCCCAGAAATAGTTGTCTTGGCATAACAGAAAAAGAAGTCTTGGAAGAGCTGATTGCTCCTAACACTAATCCAGGTTCCAGAAGACATTTATGTCAAATCATTCCTTAAGCTAAAGCTGCCCAAAGAATGTCTGTGGTCTTAGGGGTTGGTCTTGAGTTTTTGTTCGGGTGGGCCTTTTTTGTTTTGTTTTTTAGTAATTGACATAACAGAGACCGTTCTGAACCTTATCTCAGAGTAGTACAAGAGCAAAGGAAGGTGTGTTCACCTTCCCAGAAAGTTCAAGGAGAAAGAACGAGTCAGAGTTTCTCAGTGCTGACAGGCTGGGGTGGAATTCACTACCAAGCTGAACGAAAAGTTACTATACTTTTGCCAGCTTTGTAGAAGGAAATGATCCAGGAGAGATCACATGAGCCAGGACCACAAGAGCCAGTAGCACAGGCTACAACAGAACTCCAACCACTTCTTTAACTGGACTTCAGAGTTACAACACAATTCACTTTTAGCCACCTGACCACCCAGGGGTCTTGCATTCCCTTCCCCACTTCTACAAGGACATGAAAGAAACACATCTCTGTGAGCTTGGCGTGTTCCCCAGGGAGGCACACACAGTAACCTATAGCTGAGAATTTTCCCTCTCTCTGCTATGAAGTGCAAAAAGCTGGTTCTGATTATTCAACTTACCTGTTGGTTTTTTCTCTATATTTGCACACACACACATATACTTACATTATATAGACATACAAATAAAAGCCAGAAAAGAAAACAAACAGTTCACCATAAATCTCACCTCTTTTCCTTCCAAAGCCAGCAAAAGGTATTTTGATAATGTTTCCTTCTGTCTGCAAAGAACAGTTAACCGTTTCGGTTTAAAGCGAAACTTTCAGGAAGTAAATGTATCAAATAGTTCCATATCAGAAAAAGGCAGAAGGACAGTTACAATAAACTTGTATTTTGGTATACTCCAGGATTTGGATGACATGCACTCATCACTGAGATCAATATGGTCATCAATGGCATAAAAAAAAAGAATTGAGTAGCTTCTCTGCTTACATATGTCCATGTGTCAAGAGTTAGCCTGAGGGCAGACCCCAGACCCCCATGGCTATATTCTTCAGAGGATATAAGATCGCAGAAACAGGCTACAAGCTTGAAAAATGATTAAATAATTTTATTCACTAACTACTACTAAGAATAGAAAGAACAAAAAATAAAAAAATTAAGGCATAATGTACAAATATCATTCTCCACCCAATACATCCCAATCTTCCTTATTGATCACATAAAGGACATAAACATGAGATTCTGATCTTTTGATTAAGAGTACTTATTGCCACTTTATACACTTATACAACTGTCCATCACCTGTTCTAACCAATCAGATTTGTTCCACACCGGGTCAACCTATGACACCATGATTGCAAACACCATAGCTAAAAAATCTTGGTCATTGATGGTATTTAAAAAAGCCAAACTTCCATTACCACAGTTTTCTTCCAACTGTCCTTGCCTCAAAAGGGAAAAGTCAGTGGATATTAATAATGCAGTGAAAGTATACACAGAGCATCTCAAAACTGAACTGAAAACAGAAATTTTAAACCTCATGTCAATTATCTGCTCATAATACTACCGTTAGGTAACTGTAATAATTGGAAAGAGTTGCCCATTTGGAGAGCTCTGGTTCACCATTCAGTTGATCACTGGTATTTTCAAGTCACTGAAATGCTGAATTTTAATAATGAAAACATTTTTTCTTAGGTAACATAGGGATGAAGTTATATAAAAGGATTATGCGCAAATGCGTATACACATATAGGTATAAACCAATAGCTACTGTGTTTATACTTGGCATGTTTCAGCATGTATTTTGAAATCAACTTGAAACAGTCTTAAATTACTGTATCTCTTTGCATGAGACACATGAGTTTCACACTACAGTGCAGTATTTTTATCTAGCATTAACACTCCACGATGTGATCCCTCGACGAAAGAGGGTTCTCCTGGTTTGGCAACTTTTGAGTTAGTAAAGAAATAAATATCAAAATGAGCTTTGACATACATAGAAAACAATGGCTACTAAACTGCCCTATTAGCGGAGAGAGTATCAGGCTACATTCAGGTGACAACAATTTACTTTGCAATTTGTACACCGAGTGACTTGATGCAAATAATTTCATTTTCCGTAACTCCATTTCTCCACCTGAGACTACATAACAAGCTTTGTATAAACACTTCCAGRTCTGTTGAGGAGTTAGTTACACATAGCAGATGATCCACAATTTTATTAACAGCAACTAAAAAAGTGGCTTAAGGTTTTTGCTGCAACTGTGACCAGCTTCACTAGAGATGATAAACATCTACAGAGGTAAACCAGGTGAGAAACTGCACCTTGCAAAAAAAGATCATTTCACCAAGAAAAGAACAAAAACTCACTGCAGGTAAAATCATCAAACCTGAACAGAGACTTCACATGTGAAAAGGCTGAGGGAGGTGGGGGGTAGGTAGTTTATCTTCCTATACATTTTGTATTAAAAGAGGAAAAAGATATTGATGTTACCATCAATTCTCAGTAATCTCTTCATTAAACCTAGAGATTAACCATGGATGCAGTCACAGTTGTGCAAACCCAGAGTTACATGACTACTTTGCTTCCATAACACGCTCAGTTCTGTAAGCCCAGATCCTGTTTCTGGATCACATAGAACTGAATCTCAATAGACCTGAGCTGGACTAGGAGGTCTGCAAGTCAGCTTTCCAGATCTGCTTTCTGACTTCCAGAAGTAAAGCGAACCTCATTCTACTACATTCATTGCTGAGCTGGAGCTACTTCAGTAACACAAACACACTACTTTAAAGCTACTTAAGTATGTTCACATAAAACTTACAGGTAAGCAAAGATTCATTAACAAGCTGCACCACCACAGAAACCTACAAAACTAATTTTAATTTTTTGCAATATATAAAGTAATGGGCTTCTCTGAAATCTGCAGAAAGGCAAGTAAACACACAACTATTGTGGAAGTATCCTGTACTCCAGCAAGTATTCATCATACTAGTTCCCTATTATTCAAGGTGTCCTCAATGCCTGCCCTTTCCCATCATCCTAGATGTTACAAGGTAGTTTTAGCTACTGTTAGTATATACTCCATAATTCTTGTCAGGAGTGAATCACTTCCAAGAAAGTTTACAAACTAATTTATTTATTGGTATTACTTAATACTCATTTTAAAGTATTCTCTAACTTATAATTTTCTAAACCATAGRTATCAAATGAGTATCACTGAAATAGTACAACAGGTGATGGAACACAAATTTTCGAATAAGCTACAGGCTAAACCCAGTTGCTCAACGTCATACTAAATAATTCAGAAGCAATTCATATGCAAGCCAATTTCTAAAGTTCTTCACAAACACATATTTTTCCCTGTTTCAATAAGGTCACGAACAGTGAATGCTCTGCTCCACAAAATCTTTTTCCCAGTGTACTCCCTACCTGAGGCATACAGGACACCTTGGACTCCCAGGGCTGAAAGCTTTAAGATGAACACAAGCCTGTCAGACTTTTCAGCTTGCCTAGTACCATTTCAGTTACATACAGCTTTGAAATACATTTACATAAAACTTCTTTTTAAAAAGTAAATCTCAACCCCTGTAGGTTTTGGTTTTCCACAATATATCAAAAACAAGTGCAACTTTAAGACATGACGCCAGCACACAGATTTGTCAACTGTTTACAAGTATCCAACTACGTGACACAAATTTGTTACAAAAACAATACTTAAGTCATCTGCATACTAGAAACCGCGCTGTTAACTTTTGATTATGGCTCCTTTTCTACTTAATTCTGCTTCTTTCTTCTTCACGTATCCCAGCCACTGTTTTGCCCTCACTTCCCTCGTCCCTAACTTCAGCTGCACTGCCGGGGGCACTCCGGGAGCAGCAGCGCTGCCGTCCGTGAGGTGCGTGCGATGGGGCACAGCGCGCCGCTGCTGCCCGCAGAACAACCCCACGCCCAGGGCTGCCGAACCACGACGGCCGCTCCGGGCCGGGGCGAAGGTGGCCCGGCCCCTAGCCCGTGAGGCGCCGAAGCGCGTCCGGCTCCAGCGGCGGGGCCCCCCCCGCGCCGCTCCCCGGCCCCTGTCGCCGCCTCCCCCCGGCCCGTTCGCAGCCGTCCCCGCGCCGCCGCTGCCACCATCGTGGGCGGGCACCGCCGGCCCCACGGGGCCCAGCGCGCTCCCCCCCGGCCCGTGCCGCCCGCCAGACCCGCCCCGTCCCGCTGCCGTCCGCGGCCCTGCCCGGCGTTCGGGCCGACTCCCCGGGCCACGCTCCCGCCGCCGCCGCCGCGCAGAGGCCGCCGCGGGGCCCCCCAGCACCCCGGTKGGGAGGCGGCCGGGCCCTCACCTGGGCCGGAGCCGCCCGGGCCGCGGTGAATCAGCCGGATCTCATTCAAACCAAGCCCTTCCCGGTTCACAGGGCAACCGGCAGCGGCTTCCGGCCCCGCGGCCGGCGGGGAGGAGCCTCTGAGAGTGGAGACCTCCGGACGGGCCTAGGCTGGGGGGGGACACAGGCTGAAGTGAAACGATTTAAACTGCTTTGCTGTAAAGTGCTGTGGGTCAGCTTTGTCCCTTTGCAGCCGAATGTCACCAGTGCTCACACAACGACACGAYAGGATGGGAGAAGAACCAAGGAATGAGTCATCAAATCAATAAAAGAATTATTACTGGAATAGGAACAGTGCCACATGTACTCCTCTCAGAAACAGTATTATAGAAAATAAGAGGATTTAGAGAAGAGAAATAAGAGTGGCCATATGTATAAAAACATCACAAGCAGAAATGGAAAAGAGTGAGAATTTTGGCCAAAGAAGATAATTGGGAGATAATCAGATAAATGATGCTGATGAATGATGCAAACTTCTCTGATGCAAACAGAGAAACAAACTGGAATTTCTATTACCCTTATGTTAACTGGAGCAAAAACTTTTGTAAATTAAAAGAGGAAAACACAAGGCCAAGGGAATACCTTTTCATACAGCATGTGAACAGGTTGTGGATTTCAGTGCCTCTTATGAAATATGGCTAAAACAATGAAAAAATTTTAAAGTTGATTGATATGCAGTTACTGAAATATTGCAAGTATTTCRGAAAGTATTGGGACAATTTAAGAACCTATAAAAGCAATTTATTAGGACTCTATACAGAGTTTCTGCCATGAATGACCAAGAAGAGCCTTATGGTTTATTTGAAAGCTCCTTTAAAGACTGAGCATGTAATATTTGAAGACGATCAGCATTTTCTGCTCACAGACCAACTACATGGAAGTGGGTGAAAAGGTACTATGTTATAAATTACATGGAAATAACCTCAGACATAGTCACCACTTCCACAACACTTTAGCAGACACAGAAGTCTTAGGTTTTTATACTGTGAAGTATAAAATTAATCAAAAGAAAGAGAAAGGTAATTACCATGATAGGGTATTTTGCTTTTTAGGAGGGGCAACCTTTTTGAAAAACAATATAATTGTCTCTTCTATTCCTTTTCGGATCCTTACTGGGCTGAGGGAATCACAAGGGTTAAAATTTCCAAAAGATTCTTAAAAAGCTAAAGGCTTAAAATGTAGTTTAAATTGTGAGTCAGTAATTTCTTTTTCATTTTACTAATGCAAAACCTATTAGTGCAATTTCTTGGTGCACCCACTGCCAAGTTACTCAGAAACAAAGAGTAAAATCTATGTGTGTCTGTCTGTGTTTATTTATGTATGTTTGTCTCAAACAGAAGAAAACTTCCACCCTGCTTCAAACAAGCTGTTACATTGCTTCCTGTTTTAACCTGGCAAAACTTAGCTCCTATGGTCTTAAGACTGCACTTTGAGACTTGCGCATGTCTTAATGTTCTCAAAAGTCGTTATAGTTATTACGTTGTCAAAGATTTTTCTTTTAGATTAAATTAATGAGGTATTCATTCAGTGAGTTGAAATGCATTATGTGTTTTGCTGGTTTGTACGGTGGTTTTGAGAGCAATCCTTTTATTTCTCCTTGTTCACTCAGATTCTGACACCCATTATATTTGGGTTCTCACTCTGCAGTCATGTGTCTGTAAGGAGCCCTGCACTTCTGAAAAGAGAAAGAAACACAAATATTTATGAAAAGTGAGCATTTCTCTGGGCTAATGTGTATAATAAAGAAAAACGACACAGTTTTAATATGCCTATGCCCACTGACTTAGATGAGCAATGTAATTTCAGACGATCTGAAGATTTGGCCCTTCTTTGAAATACAAAGTGAAACAGACTTTCATTGTTATTCCTAATTACATTTCAAATCATAGTATTGACTTTTTAAATATATACATTTATTGAAATTTTATAAATAAATATAGTTACAGAAAAAGAAAAAAGGAGAAAATAGGAGAAATATTTACACTAGAAAGTATAGTGAATTAATTGGATATATAGAGACAGTATCATGGTTGGTACTTATGACAGATGGTATTTTATATTTTTATATAAAAAAGATATATTCTTAATCGTATATGTCAAAGAAAAGAGACCATATGTTGTTAAACACTTCCAAATTGTCATTTCATCTGAAGGGCACTCTCTCGCATGCTACTGAATCCCTCATTGTTTTGGTCTAACCAGTGCTAATCTATAGAAGATTTTATTTATTAATTTGCACTGCAAGAAAATGTTCAAAGTTTCTTCCCTTTTTTATTACTTGCATGGCACTCATAAGTGGTAAAAACTTCCTTTGATTGGACCCTTACATTTTTCCTGTTTTCCCCATGCTAATCTGTCCTTGTTTGTAGTGAAGTGATCAACAGGAATCAGACTTGCTAAGAGATCACACCATTTTTTCCTAACTCCTGGTATATAATTTTCCCTTCAAGTCTGTTTGTGATTGGATTAAAGCAGCAATATTGCTGAAGCTCTGTAATTAAATAATTCAATTTTACAGGGCTAAGTGGCAAAATTTAAGAGTGGTGTGTAGAATGTGAAAAATGCACTGAGAGATCGGACATAATTTTCTTGCAAATCATATATGTAGACAAAGAGAGTGCTGTCTGGGCTAGGACAGGAGGAATTCTCCAGGACTGAGTTATAATATTAAAAAAAAAAAAAAACACCACCAAAAAACCCAAACAAATCCAGCAGAAGATATAGTTCTAGAAAGCCTGGTATTAGAATACCCAATGTACTGTGGATTAGACAAAACATTGGAGTTGTGGATAGTTTTATTTTCTATGTTTAAACGTGTAGAACAGAGCATAGGGAATGAATATACATTGAGGAGTACAAGAGGTGACATAATCTTTGTGAGAGAGTAATAGAGTTGGAAGCACACTATTTTATTTATTTATTGTCTTAGAACTACGTTTGGTAGTTAAACACTGAAAAAGTAACGAAGGAATAATAGTTTTTTAAACTGCAGCCTTTCACCCTGGGAATGTACTGGAGCTCTCTCTTGGCAAAGCTGTATATGGGGAAATGGTTTCTTCTGTTATCCTTGGCAAGCACTCACACAGTTAGAAGTGCTGATGGTGACCTCTGTGACATCCCCAGCAGCTTATACAAAGCTTGATCAACTCCTTGCTGCATACAGAGTAATAACAAGTCTTGTCACAAACAATGAATAAAATTTTACAGGATTAGTTAAAGATAGTATATGAGTGAGATTCCTTTTTTTAGTCTTCTCAACAATTCTACAATCAGCTGCAGAAAGCTGTTAGAGGCTTGAAAGAGGCTTCATTAATCATGAAACATATGATTATTGAAAACCTGCAAACAACACTATTTGCATCTCTTCCAGAGCACAGACCTGCCCATTAAAGTATGACAAGTATAAACTCAACTTAATTTGAGGGAGAAGAATGGTAACAATGTATTTGGATATAATCCATCTCAGTTTAGAAGGGAGAAGATATTAAGAATGCAAATATTCCCTACAGTGAGTCATAAACACGGCCCCCAGCCCCCCTCCAATTGGTGCCAAACTATCTTGTTTATATTGGAAGTTTCACCAGCCAATACAAGTTTCACATGCAGTCCTAAGGGAAACTGGACTTTTGTCTTTTTTAGTCTATTTAAAGTGATGGCTGAGTTGTGAGAACTATCTACAAACCATCTGGAGAAGCTAAGGCCAAGAAAAAAATCAGTCTTGCTGGAAATGCTTGTGTTGGGGGTGTGTATGGAAAATTTTTATGAGGAAACAGAGAAGTGGGTTTGTGTCCCTGGCAATTGCAAAGGTGCTACTCTGTGAGAGACAGTTTATTTAAATAACTGTGTAGAAGACTGTAAATTGAAGACTGTAAATTAAGAGAAAGGTGGTATGGGAAGTGGACATACTGTGGGTTTTTTCTGGATTGCTGTGGGATGCAACGATACTACACTTTTTTTTCCCCCTTTATTCAGTGGGAGATTTTCCCCTTATTTGTGACACAATAAAAATTAATTTTACACTCTCTTTAGTACTTAAGATATTTCTGATTGGAATTCAACATTGCTTTTATAAAAGTGCTGTGTAAGTGGTATAATGCTCTTCACTAGTTTCAGGTAGTGAGAGCCAACCATCAAAGACAATTTGAATTACTTCTGTGGTTATGTCTGTGTTAGGGAGTAGTACAGACTAGTAGAAACAAAAATGCAGGGCTAAACAGACAACCATGCTATATTTCTTTCAGTATTTTTTACTTTGGATAGCTCTGATTGTATCCCATGGAGTGAATGCCCATTTGCAACTAAATTGTGTTAAGCATGTTTCTGCTCTGCCATTTTTCATGTGAGATAATCTGCTTCCAGCACTCACAAACAGCTTCACAGAGCAACCAAAGCACCAACGTGCTTTGAGAGTTTTGCTTTAAAGGCACACTTTGGACGCAAACTTAAATAATTATGTAGATGCATGATATGTATAATTTTTTTTTTTTTTGACAAGAATTAACCAACAGTATGTAAAGACAACATGGCAGAAAGCTGGAGAAGAGTGAAATAAAATTGAAGAAGGTGAAGTCATCCACATTGCTACACATGGCATGCCCAAAGCACTGGGTATATACAATATGTTCTATGGAGAGCCTGAGGGACCTGTAAACTGCTAGATAAAAACCCATTCAGTGAATATTTTGATCCTCACAAGAATGTCACTTGGGAAAGGCACATTTTTTACAAGAAACCAGCTGCCAGATGAGACCATTGACCATTGTTAAGATCTTTAAAATAAAGCCAAGTAATGTGAATTGGAGCAGTTAACAGATGGATGAATTACTTGTGATATAAGTGATAACCAAGTCAAAGCAAGGTGAGAAAAGGACTTGACATTGCAAAGAACAGCGGATATTTGCAGGGCTAGTAAAGACTGCTTCCCAAATAAAAGTGTTAGCTAGTGGTGAAAGAACTGGAGTGTATCTAATTAAAAATGCATACCAAAGCATAAAGAGAGAATACAAGGGTAAACAAATGGCAGAGACCAGACTTGTTTTCAATAGATGTAAAATCAATCACAACATGGTGAAAAGGTCCTACACAAGAGGTTCGGTGTCCTGTATACAATGAAAGCAGCCATTTTGCCGAAATTAGATTGCTTTCAACTCAACTTATAAAGATCTGCCTAAGAAAAGCTATCTGTGACTGCACTGCTGGAGGACGTAACGGATGACAACAGTGATTAAAATGGCTTATTAAAAGGATGGTAGGGATGATACTATTCTATAAAATTAGATTTTCTGCTGGGGCAGAACATTTAACTTTGAAATTACCTCACAAACAGGATTGCAATTTGTAGATTTTGGAAATTCACTGATAACACGGTAAAGTAACAAAGAATTCCTAAACAGCTTCATTCCACAGAGCTCTACATAAATGAAATAAATCTATAGAGATTACATTACTCTACTAATCACAGAGATATAGCAGAGAATAAAGTATTTGCGGTCTTGGTGCCTCTACAAAAAAAGGTTCTGTTCATAATTTATAATTTGAATGAGGAACGTTTCTTTCATCATTTGTAATTTATGTGAGGAGCCTGTACTTCCCATTTAAATAGAAATTGGAGCTAAATACAAAATAATGTACCTAACTTAGACATTAAATTTGTGATTTCCACATAGTCTTCAGAGTTATGAAAGTTATTAATCAGATATATTGACTCTTCTCTTTAGGATGGTTTCAGTTCTTGCAGCCCTTCAAGATACACCTCATGGCATTTTTTCCTCTTCATTACTCTGGCTCTTTTTTCCATTTCATCCTTCATAGAATTCTCTACTGTGCTTATAAACATTAAAGCCTCATGGAGCCTAGTTGTGTCTGAAATTTTTCTGAAACAATACAAGTTATAAATAGATAACTAAGATAAACCTAGGTATTTCTCCTCCTTGGTTGGCTTTGAAAAATAGCTATTTTATTGATTAAACATATATGTCATAGTTCAGTCACTTCAGCTTTTTGTAACATGAGGCATTGGTGGAATGAAAAGGAAAATAAAATATAGCATAATTGTTTCTTTACTGCGCACAATCTGTAGAGTTGTGATCATGCCTTGTTCTCTGTGTTGATCACAGAAAAAATACTAGAAGTACATAGAAAAGGTTAGTTTCATTCTTGTAGTACCTGAATTGTCAGAGATATAATTCTTCCTGACTTTATTACTCTGAATAGGCAAGCTTCTTACAAACATTGAGAGAAATGTAATTTGGATAGGCAGAGTGCTTGCAATTGGCAATAAACTATTCAGGTAAGGCAACATCCTTATTTTAGCTAAATTGGCTATGTGCCACAAATAAATACAGTAGCAATTTATCTCATCTCACTAGCTATCTTGATTCACTTTATTAAAGGCTATAAACTGACTTTAATTGTATGTTTTAACAGTTGGTATTTGGAGACCTAAATATTTGGGTCCATGTGGTGGCAGTTTGAGTCTCCGTTGTAGAAGGGATCTGAAGAAGCTCTCGGTACTGCCCAGATTTCTAATTTCAATCTTTTTTTTTTTTAATTCATATGCCTCCAGATTTTTTTATTCATTTGAGGGATCATGATTCTTTTAGGTTGACTACTAAACACCTTTTTTTTTCCCTGTCTTATTCCAGGTCCAGAGTATTTCAAGCACCAATTGAACCTAAGCCTTTTCTCTGCAAAGGTAGGATGCAATGCATTTCAGATACTTTTTGCTAAGATGATCAAAGGGTAAGATATTTTACCCATGCAGAAAAGGTAGATGCAAATATTGCACTTGCACATGCTACTGTTTTATAAAATGATTTGCAGGTCTTTTTTAAGTTCCTGAGAACTGATSAGGCAACTCTCAGTATCAAGTACTTAAGGCATCATTGATCTGTTCTTTGAATAGTTTATGTTAATTTTTGATTAAATTAAATTAAATTTTAATTAAATTTAAACTCTATTTTATAATTTTATTTCATATTTATTTACTCTGCTAAAAAGAGTAACTATGATTCCCTTGTTTATTCTTGCTGTTTAATTATTAGTCTCAACAGCACTGTCTAAATTATTATATTTTGTTTAGTGGATAAAAATGAGTCTAAATCCGGGTAAGAAGAATATTCAAGGCAAAAGTAACAAACAAAAGCTTGTTGTAATTAAATAAAAATATCGAAACTAGATAATGAAAAATGAATATTCATTAGTGTCATGGTTTTTGCTGTCTCACCATCCTCTAACGAATATAGCATGGGGATCTGGAGTTTGCCTCCAAGTTAACCCGTGACAATTAGGTCTTATAAATTGTTGTATTGCTGGTATTTAAGTTGCTGGGTCGTTAAAATGTAATACAATGCACATTCTTTAATTCTGGTTTGGAGCCTTTTGAAGAAAGTGGATTCGAATTATCATAGAAGAGAAATATCTTAAATTGTCTTGAGACCACAGATTTTTCTACCGACCTGATTAAGCCAATGTCACTGGTTTAATACCCCGGATAACTTAATGCACAGATATAAATGGCCAGTTATGGAAGTCCAAGAAAGTACTTCAGTATCTGCTACCTAGTTTTGGTCATATTCAAACTTGATACTAACCTAACCCTTGAAGTTTGCTTTGGCTCTTGTTTTATTTCCAACTATGTATGTCAGTACATGGCAGTAGTTTTCAATCTCTTTTGAGTTGTGAAGTCATAAAAATTTCAGTGGACTAGGAACTGCATTAGAAACATGGTTTGGAGACAAAGGTTAGGCCTCAGACACTTTTTTCCCATAGTCCACAGCTTGCGAAGTTAACATCAGCACTTTAAAAATGCTTTGGAGTATTTCACTGGTTTTCATATATGTGTTTAATATGTCTAAAATATAATATGATGATTCATTTGGCATGTGTGCAATAGGGAGTTTGGGGTGGAATAAATGCAATTGTTGATCTCAAGAATCTTTTTCTAACAGCAGTTATACTCCCTAGAAACTACCTCATGCCATCAGAGCCTTATTATACTATTTTTGTGTATTTTAGGAGCTTGGAGTTTTTGACTAGTGTTTGCATACTTAAAACTCACACTCTTGTCCTTTCTGTGGTGCCCTTCTCTGTATTAGTCCAACGAGCTAATTTGCTCTTTTCAGCTTAGTTTTATGCTCATTATTGAGAACCTTTCCTTTCTCCATAAAACTTGGATATAAAAATTAATTAAATTACATATTTCCAATTTACCTGAAAAATATGTTTAAGCAAGAGCCATAATCTCTTCTAACTAACAACTAGCTTTTATATTCAACATCATTCACTTGTTATTTTCAGGAACTGTGGATAGCCTCTAAAAAATCATCAATCCTTTGTTGCATATTTCTTTATGAGCACAGATGCTTACAACGTCTATTGAGTGACTGTAAATAACATCACTTTTAATTAGAAATGCGCTGATTTAAAACTGCCTGCTCATCTTAGCTCCATCTTTCAGGTAACCAGAGCTGCTAATTACTTTCAAAAACCCAGGTCAAATGGTCAGTGTCTGAATTCATTAACCACTCAGCAAAATATCTCTCTCCCTCTAAAAAAGAGGAAAACTTTACAAATATTTTTAAAGGTCACATGTTGTGCTCCACTTTACCCATTGACTATGTTCTTGGTAATAGAGCTGGGATTTTGTAGTAGTAGTAGTAATACACAAATAGTTAATATTCTTTAAATGAGTGGTAGGTAAACTAGCTCTGTTCCTTTGCAATAGAAGACAGTAAAATGTATTGTTAATGGTGAACATAAGCAGTAACCTTAAAGATCTCCATCCCTCTGAAAAACATTCAACTCCAGTTCACTCAAATTTTCTCCATACAATCTTTTATGTTTTTATTTCTCAAGTAAGTAAGAGAAAAATAATTACTGTAGTGATCATCACATGTAGACTACCAAATAATGTGTTCAAGTAAGCATAAAAATTGGGTCTAAAGCCCAGGTGTTTTAAACCATATCTTCTGACCACCTGCATAGGACACAATCTTTAAGGAAATGTTTTCCACTTTTAATTTTTGATAAAACAATTTGAAGCTATTGTAACTTTTTAATTTTGCTGACAGTATGGAAGTTGTTCGATCTAGATCTGTACTTTTATGTGACTGATACTGTTATACACACAAGTATTTAAGTAACATCTTAAAAATGCAAACCACTGTAACTGTCTTGAAGCRTAAGAATAGGCTGCCCACTGTGTGAAAAATAATCATGGTTCTAATTATTTGAAAATGCTTTTGATATTGCAGTTAGTTTTCAAACAACCATTATACTTAAAGTTGGTGAGCTATTTACATTACTAATATGGTGTAGGTCTTTTAATTCTGTGGTACTTCTTTCAGCTCTTCATTTCCTCAGCATTTGTTAAACTTTCTTCACTGCTTACCAGTAAAGTTCTAGCTAGTTTTGATACTACTCTTGTAATTGAAACTTGGTTTCAGATATACTAGGCTGATGTGGATTATATTAATATCATCAATAAAGTGGTGCAAGGTTTTTCTTACTCTACTTGCGTGTTGTTATAATTATGTGCTGTTATGATGTAGTTAAGTTTTGTTTCTCATTGGTTCTAGCATTTTTACTAYACAAAAATAAAAAATCCTTAATATCCAGTCTTTCTTGTGACAGGAAAAGCAGCTATATCTGATATTTTGAATGAATTGGTATTTTTATGGAGGAAGAATACACTCTACCTAAATGTGGACATACAGATATTTTGCCTCTTGAGGTCTTTGTCATTTTAGGAGTTGAAGAAACAGGGTACTTTTTTTTTTCCGGAAGCCAAGACTGCTAAATATGTTCTTTCATAGAGTTTACTAAAGAACAATAGTCCTATTTTATTTTACATTGACTGATGCCAGTAAGAGGGGAAGGCATGTATTATTCTGCAGTATTGCACAAAAATTTATTTCATGTTTGCATGGAGTATATATTTATATTTCTTTAGAAAAAATGGTTTAGGTAGATCTTCAAACACAAGAAAACACTCTGAATAATGCTGTCTTTCCCTTTTGAGTTACAAACGTGTTCTATGTGACTCAAGCCATCCTGGCATAAACCATTCTACAATGCCCAAGGAACAAGAATCATAGAATCATAGAATAATTTGGGTTGGAGAAGACCCCTAAGATTGAGTCCAACTGTTAACCTAACACCTCCGCCATTAAACCATGTCCTCAAGTGCTACATCAACCTGATTTTTGATCAGTGATTCCACTGCTGCCCTGGACATCCTATTTCAATGCTTGACCACACTTTCAGTGAAGATATTTTCCTAATATTTTCCTAATATCCAATCTAAACTTCCCCTGGCGTAACATGAGGCCAGTGTTTGGCCTCATTGGTCTATATTTGGTCAATATTGTTATTTATAACTTAGACATTCCAGAGTGGCATGATCAGCTCAGTTGGCAGCCCTCTTATTTTAGACCAAAACTGCCACTGCTTTTCAGAACAGCACGTAGTGGAGGTCTTGACTACAAATGGTCATCAGAATTCTATGGTGCTTTGTGTAGTAGCCAAATGCTAAATTCTGCTTTAGTTAATTCTTCATCTAATTCATTATATTGGGAATGTTATTACTCATATCAGCTAATAGCAAGAAGATCTTTTTGGGTACATTTTCCTTTTTGTACATTAAACTATTGCAGATAATGCCTCTTGAACAGGTGTGCATCTATATAGACAAAATCACCCATTTATAGTGCAGCATGTAAAAAAACCAAAGCGATTGACTTTATCTTCGATTTGGACGAAGAAAAATGAGATTGCAAATTCATTAGTATTTATTACCATTTACATTAAATATCTATGCTAGCTGCATGCGTTTGTTCTGCAAATGTTGGTGGAAAATAAGGCCATGCATATTCCTACAACAAAGCTGTTCATTGTATAATTTAGTTTTTAGCTGACTCTGAACTTACCGCAGGTGAAAATAAGATGATCCAGATCTGTCAGCACTGATATACATGTAGGTGGTTCCATTATTATAATTTGTGAAATGCTCACAAGCTGTCTTTGTGAGGGTGCTTATATAGAGTAACGTATTAAAAAGAGGCAAGATGTTCTACCTTATGATGGCATTGCAGTTGTGCAGTTTGTGTAAAGTAATCAAATTTTTCTAAAATACACATGAAAAGTATTTGAAGAGGAAAGTTGATTAATATTCTTGTATGGTTTTGTGTGTAATGTAATAGTACATACTTTGAGAAAGATTTTCCTGCTTTTTATGGGACAGGTATGTTCCAAACAAATGAACTGATAAGTATTTATAAACTAGATGCTCTTTTCATGAGTTATGAGTTACTATAAGAATAACACCACTATTCTTATAGAAAACATTGGTATTAGTGGCAGAACTGCCCCTCTCTTGAATAAAGAGTTGTTGCATTAAATACCTGTGGAATTTCTGGACTTCTTCCACTCTTTTGAGAAAACCACCCTGCTTTTTTCAATCTTTTCTTAGAGTGGAGTTTCAGCTGTTGTTTAAATTTTCAGTGATGAGCTTGTGTAGTATGTGTAACAGGTGTTATAACCTGTCTGCAACTCATGAAAATAAATTATTGGGGGGAAAAAAATTACTTCAAATATCCACTTCTGATAAGGTTATTAAACAAAAAAGTTTACAAGTATAATAATAAATATAATGTAGCTGGATGAAGCTGAATTTCAGTCCTCTCTCCTCCTCCTCTCCATGTTTAGAACAGTAGCAAAATGATATTACAAGGTTTTATTGAGACTGGCTGATACACTTAGAAAGACACAGAGGAGGTTTTGGACCCATAGTCTTTTCATAAAGTAATTCTGCTTCACTTATTTTCAGTGAAGCAAAAAGAAAAAAAATTCTGAAATTACACCAATTTAAGCTTGTGCTCTTGTAACTGTATGGATATGTCATTTTGGGGTCCACACGTCTCCTTGGGGTCCACATACGAATCCATGTTTGAGCTTGAATAATAGAAAATGGCCAGCTCTATGATCCGGTAAATTCCTTATGAAAAGAGAATGAGCTGTGGTTGCCTAAAATATGCTAATCTTGTGAATGCTTGACCATATCCCCTACTTTAGTCACAGGATTACAGATAGTTTTGGATGAATAGAGCATTCCTAATCTGAAAAAATTGCTTTACGGTTCCTAAACAAAGCAGGGTATTCCTCATTATGTGAAACTAAGTGCAGAAGTGTATTTTATCTATCCCAGAAAACAAAATTCCTGCCCTCAAGGATAGTCAACTTTGTAAAAAATGAAGTATTGTGCAGCCCTTTTTATCTATCTGAGATCTGAGCATTGGAACCGTCAAATTTTTGTATAAGTAGCAGCTCTGCTTTTCCCCTCTTAAGTTCTGGCCAGTGTGCCATTTTTGAAATATTCAAACAAAGAAACCACAAACCGCTAGTCACACCACAATACCAGCTTGTGTTTACATTTTCAGCTCTCCAGATCATGATCCTATTGAGTGCACATAGAGCGAGTGCGTGTACACGCGCCCATCCACCATCAGGAGAAACGAAACTGTAAACACAAGCTGGTATTTTGGTGGGGGCACACTAATATGGCGGTTGGTGGGGTCGGAAGGTGGAGGGTGAATTATGGATCCAGAATTTCCTTGTATTTTTAAGTCAGGCTGCTTGCAGTATCTGCTTTTCAAAATGAAATGTTCAGTTGTTTTATAAGACTAAGGCCTAGTTTCATTAATTTTAAACTACACGTTCAGGCTCGATAGATGATGGATGAAAGCACCAGTGCTTGACAGACTTAAACTGGACAATGATTTACAAACTGTATTACAAGGAGTTCTGATTCCATGAGTGGAGGGTGGGCAAGAATGATCTCACAGTTACTACCATTTATGGAATTCTTTGCTGAACTAACTAGTGAATCATCTTGCTTAGTATTAAACTAAACACTAAAGACATTGTTAAAAATAATGTGATGAGACAAAAGTGACTATCTTTAAATTTGCAGAATCTAAGATACATATTTGAATATAAACTTTTAAAATATAGAGCGGTTGATGGGTAAACTGAGGAGATGAAATGTATTTAATTAGATATCTCTAAGAACTTCTTCATGTTATATGTTGCTTAATTTAAATATGCCTGCAAGTCCCTATACTTTTTTTTTAATCAGTGAAATGGTATTATTTAGCTAAAGCTAGAGTGCCTGAACAAATCTTTTATCTGGAGAAGACTTGGTTTTTCTGCTTACAGTTTGCAGTTGTATATTGACATTAGACAGGTTTCAATTGGTTTTTTTCCCCTACTAGGTACAGCAAAGATTATTTAACTAAAGCTAGAGTGCCTGAACAAAGCTTTTATCTGGAGAAGACTTGGTTTTTCTGCTTACAGATCAGCTGTTATTAATCTTTATGGAAATTTCGTATTTGTGGCTATCTGAAGTTGATAAGTCTTCCTTACTGGCCATTTGCAGGCACTTTCTCTTGCCTCCGCCTCCAAGAAGACGAGTATTGCTGAAAGAAAAGTTAGATTGCTGTTTTGAGAAAACAGGATGCCAGAATGCATGATCAAGTCATGGCCTTAAGGAATAGAAGAGAGGCAAGAACAAAAGGGAGACTGTTGTCTTCAGGAGGAAAATAGTCTCCCTCTAAAATCTAACTAGTCCGATAGCTTCTTCCAGGGTGAAAACAGCATGGCCTAATTTTCAGCCCTGCTCTCGTATTAGCACGTTGTGTTAACAACAACATTTCTGAGCTCACTCTGCTACGTGCTATATGTTGTTCTTTCCTCCATAGTAGACATTTTACAGCACTACTAAATAAATCACAATCACAGATACTAAAATAGCTCCTTTATAAATTAATTGAAAATTTAAGCCTTAAAAATAATAAAATGCAGACATAATATTTTTCTCTTGAAAGCCATAAATCCAGTTTTTTAGTTGCAAGTTTGATTATTTAGMACACAATGCCCATATTTATCTGATCCTTAAAAAAAAAAAGTGTGTTAAAAGAGGGAACACAGTACTGAAAAAAAACATACCATAGGCTTTGTTGTGAACTGTCTACCCTTTATGAAATTACATAACATCTTAGTTCTTAGTACAAGTCTGGTTAAGTAGAGTAAAAGAAGGCTGTTTACCTGCACTTAAACAACTTGTGAAATTTGATATGTATGTATTTTGAGCATTTGAAATTACTAACTGGAAGAGACTAAATATAATAATTGCTTGTCCTTATAATTAATGTGATCCTTTTGGAACAATAATATTCAGAAGACTGTAATTCAACCACAAGATCTGAAAAGATACCACAAAGCTTTGGACAAAAATAAAATATCAGGCTRCTTAATGCACTTAAGTTAGTCTGAAACTGAGATATTTTCATCTACCCCTTTAGATTGTTCATAGAATATCAGAGAGAGATTAGAGAAAGAGCCAAAATGGGATACATTTTCCTTCTTACTGCTGTCACACTTGCGCTATTAAATCACTGATATTTTTTACAGGTAAGCTCTAAGTTATTTGTGTGAAAAATCGTGTTTTGATTTGATTTAATGGAAGCTGAGATTCTCAATGTAATCCATCACACAATATTGGGAAATTTTCAGTAAAATCATGAGGGTTAGTGAACAGCTGAAAGCTTAGTGAACTAAAGCTGCAGTAGAATGACTTGGTAGTTGGTGGGAGGTCTCATCTCACAGTCTTACCTAAATAAATGGTTGATAATCTATTGTTTTAGCAAGTCTTTTTATTTTAAGTTAGATCCCCTTTCTTTCATGCTGAAGGACAAGAAGATAGGCTTACTTTAGGGGTGACCTCCATCCATCTAGACTTGCTACTTATTTCTGTTGACCTTTCATCTCACTCTGATCTCTCTATTCCTGGCCAGGAAACTCACCCAACAGCAAGAAAGAACTAAGCTTTCGAAAAAGCTACCTAGCCTCAAAGGTCAAAACTCTCTTCTTTGGCAGGGCAGAGCAAAGAGCTCCACCAGTCAGCCACTCAGTACTGCAAGAAGATGTAGTTGTGAGAGATCTGCTCAGTGTTTTTCCAGACCTTACAAGAAAATTAGTTCTCAAGAAGTGATGAAAACAAATACTGCTAATGTTTCTCCCATACGCATTTTTCTAGTAGTATGTTTTTTACTACATTTTCCTCTAAAATTTTGTTGCTGTGAAGTCTTGTCAATCCAATCCATAATCTTCTGATTTATGGATTAATAAATTTTTCTTCCAAAATTCTTAAATTATTATGGTGTCATATGAATGAATATTAGACTAAAATATTAGACCAGTAAAAATAGTACAGCTGAAGTAATAACTATAACTGTATAACCATTAGTATTACACAGCTGCAGTCCTGTTTTGTAATATTCCTTCTTTAATACAGAGGAGAAAAAAATTAAATTGGGAAGAATCTGTTTCTGAATGCCACATCTGAGGCAATTGGCAGAGATCAGTCACTCTTTAATTCCAGTTTAAAATGCACAGAGATAAAAAAACCTAATATTAAACTAATAGGAAGAAAATTCCTAGAACTGATATGCAATTGAATGATTGGCGTAAATAGGAACAATGTAGCTAAATCCCACCTGTACACACTTTTGCCTTCTGCCAACATGCTGCTTTGTCAGTTTTGCTTTATTTATTAATATAAAAAATTATTAGCCTAATTTTTAAGTGTCAAACTGTGGATTGTCTTTCATATTTACTATATGTTTCACATTTATTTTAATGCAATGTAAAGAAGAAGACTCTTTTGAAGTTTTATCTCTTTACATAATTTCAGATTTTATATTAAAATTTAACAGTAGTACTGAAAATATTAATGAAGCATATAAATACTATATAGTAAATATTTTCATAATGTATAAACTGATTTTAACATCATAGCACCCAACAGAGGATGACTTTCAGAATTATTTGAATGAAAAATTTATTCCAAAAGAGCTATTCTTTTAAAAAGCTTTTACTGACATCTCAAAGTATTGTGATTCATATTTGCGCATAGTAAACAATAAAAAACTTTTAAAATGGTAAGCTTTGCATTTACAGTTAAGTGTTTTTAAAATATTCTTTGAAGGGTCAGATTAAATCTTGCATAGGTAAAACTCAGCATCGAGTATAATCAACTGGTAGACTCACATGTTGTATGCTAAGTGACTGAAAATACATTACATGAAGTTACTATCACTATTACTATCACTGTAATTGATGTGCTTGTTGGGTTTCTTGGAGGAGGAGTATGAATTGACTTGCCTTATGTTTGTTTTGAGGAAGTTCCTTCAGAATTAGATCTTATTTACAGTAAATCCAAGCCTGTGGTTCCACTGAAGCTGAAGCCAATCTAAATGTTGATTGCTGCAAACCCTACTTTTGGCCATATGTTACCACCGCTTTCCCTTGAGCTCTCTTTGCTGTGCTCTTCTCCAGCATTTTCACTGGCACCTTCATTCATCTGACTTTAAACTGAATGCCTTGTAGCTCAAGGGCCTTCTACTAGTACAGAGAAGTATATTTTGTAAGATTGTTTTTCTGTCTCTTTGACTTCTCTGTGGGGTCAGATCATTACTTATGCCAGGGAAGATGCAACCAGGTTTGGGAACAAAACAGAAGCTGGATAATTTCTTTTTATAGAGGATTGATTTTAGACCAGCCCAGTTGTATTGTCAGCTTCACCCTGAATAGAATTCTGCCATGAAACAACTCATCTCTGTGGGAAGGCAGTGGGGGGACAGAGGCCTCCAAACACTACTGCTGATGCAAGAGAGAAGGCGGAAACACTTGGCACAAAGCACAGTGGCAGCTCTGATGTAGAGTTGTTCAAAGTGTCATGAAACTGCAGCTTTAACTAATGGAATTGTATAGTTGTCTACGTGTTGGTCAGGATATGTTAGCTTTTAATTTAAAACAATATCATGTTTGTAATAAACAGAAGTAGTGTAGTAATGTTTAAATGTGTTAATTTAGGATGGCATATCAGAACAATTTGAAATCAGTCTTGTAACATTATTCAGTTTTTAAATTACTGTACAATAATTGCTGTATAATTATAATTAATGTTTTGTAAATATTTAGGAATGGGAATCTGAACCTGTTTTGCTTCACATCCATGGAAGTTCGGTTTCTCAGTGTGGGATTAGACATACTCACAAATTCCCTAAAACTCATGAGTGACAGCATTCTACTATAGATGCTTAGCTATATGTTATAGCAGTATACCCCAGCAGATATAGATCTCACTTCCATCAAGGCTGTCTTCTTATTTAAGAATGTCCTGTTATTACATCAATTATTTCAGTACTTCTACAGTGATATGCAAAGCCTTTTTAAGATTTAATAAATAAAGACTTATTTCCAAAGTATTTACAAAAAGAAAAAGCTCAATAGCTTAAATTGTATCAAATTAGATGAGCAGTATTGCATCATTTTAATTATCCTGAAGCATTGTATCTAAATAGTATTAATGAGGTTAATATCCATAAGAAGACAGATTTAGAATCTCATTGCTAAAACTGGTCAAATAATTCATAATGAATTATTCACCTTGTTTTTTTCATGAACTCTTGGTGAACAGATTGTGATTTTCTCAGAAGGATTAATTATTCAAAGTTATTCACCAAAAAACTTAATAGTTCTTGGGCTCAGTTTCTTGGTGAGCAATATATTGTGAACATCTGACCAGCTCCAGTAATTCAGATCATACAAAAGTGGATTTTTTCTATTATGACCTTTCCCGATCAGTTAAGGTCTCTCTGAGATGAAATATTTATAATACTTCTTTTTTTCTCATACCAACTAGGGAACTGTCCCTTTAAATCTGACAGGCATACAGTAGCAGTCCTACAACTAATACAATATTGTTCCTGCCTTTCAGTTACTAAGTACTGTACACTGTATTATGCTTTACCTAGTTTCCATTACTTACTCTTGGAGGGATGATTCATTGTCAGTTATGTATGGATGATGTGGGTTTATGTATTGAATTCTACATTCAAAATTTTCTTAGAATTATTGCTGAAAATGTTCTGTGTGAGTGAATAATATTGTGAATTGCTTATCTAAACCGAATGAATTAATTTTAATGTTTTAATATTATATTATCTAATTTGTTTACTATTTGGAGTACTTTTTTGCCTCTGTAGTGGTTTATATCCATAGGCATATTGCTTGCTTCATCTCTCAAATATGGAAGTTACGAATCTCCACTGTAATCTCTTCACTTTCTGCAAAAACATCTTCGGTGAAATGGCTACAGTTGCTGGAATAGCCACGGATTAGCCAGGGTTAGTAAGCTTTTGCAAATATTGTCTAAAAACGTTGGTTCTGTCCGACCTTCATTACTTTCCTGTATAGGAAAGTAATTTCTTTCTTTCTGTCTGTCTGTCTTTCTGTCTTTCTGGCTTTCTGTCTTTCTGTTTCTAGCTTTCTGTCTTTCTGTCTTTCTTTTTGTCTTTTCTTTCTTTCTTTCTTTTTCTTTCTTTCTTTCTTTCTTTCTCTTTCTTTCTCTTTCTTTCTTTCTTTCTTTCTTTCTTTCTTTCTTTCTTTCCCTTTCTTTCTTTCCCTTCCTTCCTTCCTTCCTTCCTTTCCTTTCTTCCTTCCTTTCCTTTCTTTCCTTTCTTTATCTGTCTCTCTCTCTCTCTCTCTCTCTCTTTCTCAAGAAAAATCAATTCTGAAGTTTACTCTGTCTCACTGAGGAGCAATTCTGCCTTCCAAGGAGGCAATATTCTACAGAATGTCTTGTGACTCGTCTTTTACAGAATTGTCCCTTCTTTTTTTCTTCTGGTTTAACTTTCATAAGCAATTTGGTCTACAGTGTTCAAATCACATCCTTCAAGTGCAACAATGTAGCATCACCTTTTAAAATTAGAAGACTCTATTATTAATAAAATGCTTAAATATTGTAAGAAAAAATGAAATGAAGGAAACTAAGTCCTTTGCATTGGTCCCTCAAATCAAATAGAAATAGCCAACATAGGTAGCCCTACTGGCTTTGAAACTTGTATCACTTTTACCATCACATTTAATGGACTTGTTTTCTTCTTCAACCTTTGCTGTTCACAGCTTCTCTTTAGTAATGTCTGGAGAACATACTAGTAAAAGTGCGTCCAATTATCTTCTGCCCCAAAGAGCTGCTGTAAAAGTTGAAGGATTGCTTTCTGCAACACAAAAATTGATACTGATTTGGTGGACAAAGTTCTGAATTCACTGTGAATGATTTCTTTCTTACCTGTTGTCTCAGGACCGTAGAAAACTGTCCAATAATGAAATATTAGAATACTTAAAGTGAAAAGCTGTTCAATTAACATTAGAATTGATTTGTTATAGTTCTGTTTGCTGCATCCACCTACCTACTCTTCAGTATCCAAAGTGATCCTTATGCTGCTTCTATATCTTAAGACCTCCAAGACATCCTGTGTTCCTTTAATGGGACATCCCCAGAATGTTTCTGGCTTTTCCCCTAACCTCTAGTTTTGAATTCTGACCTGCCAGCTAGGTAAGAGATATCACATGGTGAGACTGGTGCAGGAGCTCATGTAGGTTTTTTGATCAGCCAACTGCTGCCAAATAGAGCAAATAATGGTTACCTTCTTTGTGCCTTTCACATAGTACTAGCAAAGCTTATTATTTATAAAAATGAAAAAAAAAATCAGTACCTTAATGTGTTTTCCTCAGTCAAATTGGTTGAACTTCGCCAACAAATTTAAAAATTATTAGGAAATAGACCATAACCCCCACTTTTTCCTTATTCTATCTGGAGACCAGAATTTAAAAAAATCCACAACATTGTCTCTTGAAGTGAGATAAATGAACACATGAAAATGTGTTAGGGCAGAGTACTCAGAAAATTTTTTAGAAATTGCTGTTTACACAGTTGTATGTGTATGTATAGCTGATGCAAAAGTCCCCAGAGAACAATTAGGTGGAAACCTTACCCAAAGTTGAGAGACAGAGGTTGTGTTCTGCAAGTCCAGATGTCACTGGACTCTCAAAGCAGTGCATGCAGTTGTATAGCACCACATGTTTTCCAGTATGCAGTTTTATTTAAGTGAACTCAGGATGAAGGCCCAAACCCAGTTCTCCTTAATAATGAAAACAATCCTCTTATTTTTTTTCTGAGTTTTCTGGATACGGTAGATTTACATGAAACTGTAAACATCAGAATTATTTTGATTAGGTTATGCCTTACATGGTTTGAAATTATGTGTTCAATATTATCTAAGCCTGTTCTTTAAATATAGCTGATTAATGAGATTTATGTCATTATTAACACCAAAGAAGCAAAGGATTTGTGTGAATGCAAAATATTTTATTTGTATATACACAAACATATATATTAATGAGGAAAGTTGAGGGCCATTCTTTGTCCAAACTAAAACTTTAAAAGCAAATTATTTCATGGGAGAAATTATTAGATCCTATTATATTCTATATAAACTTTGGCATATTGATGGGAGTGAATAATAGGAAGCTTTAAAACAAACTAAAGCACTTTTAAAGAATGGCTATGTTCTATGTGTTTGTGAGACACTGGAGAAAATATGAGTGAATTGACAAAGGTGTTGCACTCTGGAAAAAGGCATCACAAATGATAATCCAGACAAGAAGGGTGATAAGAACCCATCTGAATGTAAATACTGCTCGTTGAATATCCTACAAACAAATTTTCCTGTCTGTATCCGATTGAATTGATATTTTAGTCAAGCTAGTCTTCCTTTTGCTGTAGTCGACTTCAGGTGAGGAAGGGTTTGTATCATTCTGCCTTTGAGATCTTGGTATTTCAGGACAAATTTTCCTTCTCAAAGATCTGACTTTTTAAGGATCTGTGAATATAAATGGGTATATATTCCAGTTCCAACTGAAAACCGGAACGTATGGATCTGTTTATATCCCCGCTGTCCTCTAAGTTGTGTGCGATATTGATTTGATAATGGAACAGAGCGGTGAAGAATTAGCCCCTAAATCTAAACGTACATTCTATGTCGGAATTCCCGGGCTCTGCTTAGAAATCCGCGGGGGACCTGGATGGGGAAGGGGAGGGATGGAGGGCGGGAGGGCGCCGCCGGGCGCGGGGCCGTGGCGCGCCCCTCGCGCCGGGCTCCGCGCGCGGCTCGAGCGGCGCCGGTTGCGGGTCCGTCGGCAGCGCGCGCCGAGACAGCGCCGGGTGCCAGCGCGCCGAGCGGCGTGTTCCCGCTGGCAGCGGAATTACTGAGCCGGGAGATGGGAGGGGGTCGGTGCGGGAGGCTACGTGGCCGCGGAAAAAGAAGGCAGAAGTGGCGGTGGTCGGAGGCAGGCTCCCGCCGCACGGCAGGCGCCGCGCAAGCCGCGCCGCGCGAATCCCTTCCTGAGGCGCCTGCCTCTGGAGAGGAGCAAACTTTCTGGCCTGCCTTCGTGGAGAATCCTAATCCTAAACACGCTGAGATATTTAATCGTGGAAATAAGACTATTAAGAATTCACAAATTATCGAAAATATCAGTTAATCACCCCACGCCTGTCCTAGAAGAGACAGACAGACATCGGGGAAAGCGCTGGGGACGGGCTGGTGTGAAATGCAGCAGCCTTGCAAAGTCTTTCCAGCTCCAGCCTGCTATTACAAGAAAAGGATCATGTGAGGATCCTTTGAAAGGCAGTGTTCTGACTTAAGCAAGCAACTGCATTAATTGGGAGTCTTGTATTCATACATGCTGGGCTAAATAAAGCAAGCTGGTTTGCTGCGGCAGGCTGGGGAAAATATATAAAACTAATCCTTCAATTACTTTGTCGTTGATTAGAGTATCCATAACAAAGCCATGGTCCTAAGAGTCCCATGTAGCACGGAACATCTTTTCAGGCAACAGGACAAGCGTCCTAAACAAAACCCAAAATGACCTAACTTTTTTTTTTTTTTTTTGACATTTGGTGGGGGGCGGAGGGAAGCGCGAATTGCCACGATTCCCTGCTTTGGAGAGTTGCAGCTACAAGGTATCCTCCCTTTTTTTTAAATCCCCTGAAGTTAACTTTCATGATGGAGGCAAACTCGGCAGGACAACAAAGCTTTGATCTTTGTGTGAAGAAAGAAAGTAATAGAGTGAAAGTCTCTCCAGAGGGTAATTATTCTTTGGCCGCTCAAGCAAGAAGTTCCCTGTCACTCTTAAGGTTAATATTAAGGTAGCTCAGCTATACTTTCCCATATTAAAAAAAAAAAAAAAAAAAAACTCCCCAGAATGTTATACTATTAATTGCCAATTTGCATATGTGTGCAGCTGCTGTTTTGGCTCCGATCTTCCATCCGATAAGCTTGCTGGAGGTATCACAGAGCACTTGGCAGCTTTCCTATTTGAAAAGAAAGCCTTCCTAACTACAGAACAGCTGATAGTCTATCAGTGATAGACCCTGATGGCGTGAATTACAATTACACTACTTTTCACACTAAATCTGGGTGATAGCTACTTGGAAAGAAGTTTCATCATTTTTTACCACAAACTGGAAAAAGAATTACATGGTCATGCTGTGCTTTTAAAGGCAGTTTGGTTCACTTTTGTCTATTTAACACCTAATTCCGAGGAGTCCATAGGCATCTGGAGATCTGAACGTCGCGTAATGAATTCACTGTTTAGATGGGAGATTTTTTAAATCTACCTCAAATTACATTTATTAACAAGGCGAGCAGGAAGTGTTAGAGTTGTTAGACACTTCATTTATTAAATAATTTGTGGATATTTTCAGTTGTCATATCCAGAGTCATGGGGGTTTACGTATTTTTTAATTAGCAATTCCAAAACAATGCTACTGCAATTTAACAATTCATCACGTAATCTGGGGCTGTTCAGTTCAGCCACTAATGCTAGATAATTCAGATTGTTATTTTGATCTGTTGATAACTCATTTTGTTCTGATAAGAGAACTGCTGCCTTGAAATTAAATGGCACGATTTCCTATGGACCTTGTTGCGACCTAGAAACTAACTATATCATCTTTGTCTACCTATTTCTTAGCATTATACCTGGTATAGCAAAGCAATAGTAATTTTAAAATGTCGCTTATTTGTTTTCTCACTTCATGATTGGTCCTTATTTTGCATTAATATGTTTTCATATACCACTGCGGAGGAGGTGGGGAGAAATGCAAGTATCAAAGTAAATTTAATTGTATGAGTAAGTCACCCACATTGCTGCCGAGGTCACAATGTCTAAACTTTTTCCTTTATATGTCAGAAAGTTAATGTAGCGAGGTGCTGCCCTCATAGTTAAATGTAGCTGCTTAAATATCTTATAAAGGCATGGTGGAAAGCCTGACTCCTGACGTAGCTAACCTAACAGAAAATAGACTTTGTTTTCCTTTTTTAGTTGCTTGCTTTATTAGATTTCTCACTCTCGCAGATTATCCAAAAACTACCCATTGATTGATCGCCCGTAGAGCTGCATTTGGTGTAAAGAAAAACTTCACAGCTTTATTGGCTCCCAGGAGACAAAACAAACATAACAAGATATTCGTATTAATACAAACAATACAACAAATGAGAAAACCATCACATTTAAATAAGATGGTAAAATCAGTCCAGTGTACATCCCTGCCTCTGATATAGCAGACATGGTGAATAGTTCAACTATTCACCAGTGCTCTCAGGCACAGGTCCCTCTGGGAGTTGCGTTATTACTCACAGCATCTCATCACCATGAACGGTTAACCTAAGAAAATGCCACCAAATAAAACTTTAAGAACCCAGTTTAATGGTATTTTACTGCAGTTTTGCAACTGTAAATATAAAGGTTGAGATTAGTCTGTTTCTTAAAAAATATTTTGAATAAGGGGGTTTTTTGTGTGTGCTTGGACCTGGAAGCTGTTGCTCATTTTTTTTAGGGCATCACACATCTGATCTTAATAAGATGTTTATTTTAGGAAGAGAAAGCGTGAAGATTCGAACTTTCTGCCATTTCTTCTGAACACAAAGAAAGGGATCTGTCCCTTTAACCTTGGTTAAAAAAAATCCAAGGAACAGTTTTATTTTTAAAGGAAGAAACTTTCCTTCCTAGCACAAATACACCCACACATGCCACGAACATTTTTTAAAAAGAAAGCTAATGCCCTCTTAGCTTCGTCTCAGAAAGAAAAGGTACCAGTTTGGAGGACAGCAAGCTGGCAAGTCCACTCTCTATTTCCTACAAAGTCTTCATCAAAAGACCCAACCAGCCTGTTACATAGTAACATTTTCTTCACCACATTTTCTTATAATAACCATTTTCTTCACTCTTTAATGGAAAAGTCGCCTAGGCCCAGTGCAAAATACGGACCTTCTGAAATGCTGTGAGTGTCTTATAATCTTTATCATCTTGCTGCCCTCATGCAAAGGCTAGATAATTGCTGTTCTGCCATTCTGGTGATATCTTTTTCTGGTCATCTCTATGATGGGCTACTAAATCAAAGTGAAGCTGGATTTGGTGACCATGTGATTCCTTTGAAGCCCATAAGAGATCTGACAGCTCTGAGAATGGCATCACCTTCCAGGTCTTGCATCCATTTTCCACTGGATGGTGAGATCAAAAAAGGCTGAAGGGACTGCCTTTTCTTCCTCTATTTGTAGTGTCGATGGGCATTTCTTGGCCTTCCTGCTATTCTACACGAAAGAGGAAACAAGACTAGCTTAGAAATTCTTACTGCAGTTACTCCCATCATGTTTCAATGGGCTTGTGAGTTTGCATGCATGACTGTGGGCTCTCTGCTAATGACATCTCTATTGGTCTTTTTGCACACTTGACCGTCCATCACCCCACACGCTCACCACGACAGTTTTGCGTGTAACATCAGGCACACAAGGTACACGGTATCGGGTCATCTGCGTGGGTATCACTTAGATCACCTCTTTCATGATTAGGTCAGTGAGACACATGAAGGAGCAACACTCACACGCTTAAATAATAATAAATAAAAAAGTAAAACTAAACTAACTTTAAAAGAATTTGTGAAGCATACAGCATTTTTTTCTCTTAGAAGAGGCATTCACAGGTTACTACACATGCCTTCGAAGAGTTGTGCTTGCAATCATGCCATACAATGCCAAGTCATCACTACAAAAAGTAAATTTTAAAATGACGACTCTTCGACTCTTAATTTTGTGCGAAGGTGTAGGAAGATATTTCATAACCAACCGATATAACATTTCATATTACTTTCCAGCTGTGTATTCTTCTCAGATTTTCTTGCCTGAAATGCCTGTGTGTGTACACAAAATTATACGGAATAAAAGCTTTGGAGAAATGCAGAGAGTAGTGTGCTGAAAGAGATTTCAGAAATTATGCATAAGAATGAGAGGAAGTATGGTAGAAGTAAAGGTAGTAGTATGGAAGAAGTAAATTAAAGGTAGAAGTAAACCTGCTGTTCTGCTTCCCCGGGGCAGAAGGAGGTCTAAACCTAGCAGCTTTATGCTGAAAGACCTTCATCATTCTTTGAATACTTAGGGACACTAAACTCCCTGAATAAAGAAATCAGATTAATCCATTCTAATTAGGGATATTCCTGTTGCTACTGTCTTGTATCACTTGAGGCAACTGGGAATCTGTAAGTAACAAGCTTATTTGATCTGTATTAACTGCAGTTAAATGGACACATGGATAAGAACTCTATTAAAAAATCAGTGTATGCGATTTTGGCTGCTGAGTCTCCGTGGGCTTTCACATCTCGGATGGCATGGAGCCCGAGGTTTCTCTCCCGTGATCCTATTGAGCTTGGACGTGGCTTTTTCTACGCCCCCACCCTTATGTCCAGAGTTATGTACATGTTTCCACACATTAAAAATGCCGTCTATACTGCTCAGATTTACAACACTACCTAAGCCTCTCCAGACGTATCCATCACCAGGTCTATGTGCACTCCAAACGGTACCAGTCCAGCCAGCTACTTCCACTGGGCTGGTTCTGTACTGGCATAAAACTACAGTGATATTTTTTTCCAGCTCACTTCACATTCTGTACCTTCTCCTACAATTACTGCAATCCCTTTAACCCCACAGAAACCTCCAACACTCGACTCTTAATAAATTGGTAGGTCGGATGGCCTTTCACCTGGTTGTCATCGCTGGAAAAAGTGCTAATGGACATTTGTAGATAGGATTGTCACCTGGCCAGAGGCTCAGTTTCTGCTGTGCAGGCACGGGCTTGTCACACAAAGGCTCGACTCCACACTCTGTCCATATAGTCTTTTGCATGCACACTGACCCCAGGAATAGTTTCTGTGTTTTTTCAGGGCAACTGTTATAAGCAGATGTTCTTATTAGAACGTCTTATAGTCCGTGATCTCAAGGACTTGTTTCCTTCTGATATCCTGCGTACGTAGTAACCCGTACAGAGTAACCAGTGTACAGGAAGCCTGTGATGGCAAGAAGGGCAGGTGATCAATTAAAAACACACAAACAAAAACCCTGAACAAACTACACCCCTCCCCAAAAAGAAAAAAAAAAAACCAAAATCAGAAAACAAACCGCAACCATTGTTTGTCAGTCCTTTGCTGGCAGTCAATGATAAAAAAGAAACTTTGAAAGGCTGCATGTTAGCAATGTCAGGAGGGGAAGCAGTGCAGCTGTACTGCCTTGGTTCATCCATCATTACCTAGCAAATGAGCCGAGTAGCTTGTGGGCAGGTACAGAAGCCCTGGCAGGCAAGCAAGAGAAGAGATTATTTTTGCATATCTTCTGTGAATCTCCAGGGAATTTAGTGGCATTCCTGATCTCAAATGCTTGTAATTAAGAGGATGGCATCTTTGGGCTGGAGAATTCCACAGAAAATCATTTTCACAGCACCTAGAGGGCTTGATGTCGCGCTTGATGACAGATGGGAAACCTTTATGAAGGCTCCATAACCTTTTGCCCTCAGAGACTGTACTTTTGACACTGCAGAATTGGGAGGATATAGATGTTTTTACTCGGGTGATAGTGTGGTGATTTTTTAAACCGACGAGTCATTTATTAAAGTATTTTAATGAACTATACAAACAGCGAAAACCTGACAAAGCTTGTGTCACTGCTGAGAGCGAAAACATAACTATTAACTATAGAGTGTTTTGCTTATGGAGACTTTTACATTGCACACAAATAAGATATAGGAAAAGACTAGCAGATAGGATTTCATGTTTCATCTTTTCAGATCATGACCTCAGGAGTGTCATGCCACTTCCATTAATCCTTTTCTCAACTTAAAGATCCCTGTGAATATGAATAAAATTGTATTTTAAAAACGAAAGAAAGAGAGAAAGAGAAAACAAGACTCATTCACATTCCGAGTCTGCTTTCTGTCTCACACGTATTACATTTCACAAAACAGATAGAAACAATAGAGCTTATTAAGAAAAACTTGTTTTGAATGGCAAATTAAGCATAATGAAAATACACACATTTTTACAAGTAGTTATTTTTTACACCAATTGAATATTTTAAACCTTTTTAAACTATGTACTTATCTCTGCAAAATGCTTTTGTTTTAGCTCATTTTCACCATATCACCCTGCTATATGTGTATCTATTTAAAATCTTTTATTCAGTCAGTTCAGAGACCTCGATAAGAACAGTACCTTGTCTGTGGCCAGGCAGAAACCAATAGGGCTGCCCTTCCCTGGCTATTTATGAGCAATATCAGTGTTGGTTTCCGGGCTGAATAGACTGATGCATGGATTGCTCCACACTATGGCTTCTTAGGCAGGAAAAAAGTTATTATATCCAAGAAGATATCCCAGCATTCGTCTTTGATGCAAATACCTTTTAAGTGCAGCATAAATCATCAAAATAGATATAATAATTTATTGCCTGCTTGAAAAATTATGTGAAATCAAGAAACAATCCAAGAATCTTTTAATGAAAAGTAAACTTGACCTAATGAAAACTCATTTCTTCCTTTCATCCTTATGTACAGTTAAAAAAAAATACAGATAATAGCAAAGGCAAGTTTTTATCTCCATCCCCCACATCTCTAAATTCAGAAGCACATAAAAAAGGGCACAGAGTTTATCTCGACTTTTGCTTTATACTGTAAATGTCTTTCTGATATGCACAAACTTGTGTATCTAGTATATAAAATCTCTAAAAACATGAAGCACTCAAATGTAGAGCATTAAGGTGGACTGCATTTTTCTATTTCTTAGGTATTGCAGCGATCTGGGAATTTATTTTTACAGCCTGAGATGTCAGTATGCCACAGAAGCATGAAAATCTCACCATCTGTATGCTCATGGACAATCTCATCAAGTACACTCAACGACAGACTTAGAATAACAAAATTTAAACGCTATTACTACCGCCTAGCCATACATGCACTCAAATCTATTTTAAATAGCATTCAACCTGAGTTGTCATGCTGCTTACCTCAGGCCTAAACCACGTTATTCCCTTTCAGTGTTTTCTTATCCCCATGAATCCTGCTGTAAACCAGGCACATGCTATTTGATATAACATTTGTTAAATTAAACGTGAGGTTACACACAGACACATACCATTTAATTTGGCCAAGTGCTGATCCATAATCCAGTGAAGGTTCAGGAGTCGAGCAATGGCTTCACCTGGCAGCTTACCTAATGTGCTGGGCAATGTCCTTCTGGATATGTGTTACTTGTCAGTGCCAGAAAACAAGGATATGTTTTAGTTGGAACTCTGTTATACCAGACACTACATAGTTTAGATTAACTCCTTTCAGTAGTACAGCATCAATGTGTTATTGCCTTAACATAAAACATACAGATTATGTAAATCTGTAATAAATACTATTTTGAAGTGTATAGTAATCAAAAATCTTTCAGGGCAGGATGGAATGGAAACTGAGAAATATTGGAGAGTAAACATTCCAACGCTCATTCCTCTGCTTCTTCCTGGCAGAGCGGAGCACTCACTATAACTGGGCTGCTAATGCTCCAGCCCTAGGGTTTGCCCTGTGAGTCCTGCAGAGCATGGACTTTCTGAGAAAGCTAGGGCCAAAGAGATCCCTCATAAAGCATTTCTGCTGTCTCTGCTGCACTGTTTGTGAAAGGGAATGGTAGTTCCTGGTCTGAGAGAGGGCCAGCCCTTTTTATACCTCCTCACAAGGTGTACACCCGTGTACATGCAGAGTCATTCAGGCTTGCAAGCCCAAGCAATCCGAGAGGCAAAAGGCAGTGGCGGAAGAGAGGCCGTACCACTTCCTTACTACATGTTTAGCATTCCGGACTCCAGTTCCTGAGCAGAGCTAAGAGGGCAACGGAGTCCCTGGAGTCCATCAGTAATTGGCACAGCTCTGCATCTCCCTCACCTCTGCGGGCCTGGTCTGGGGTGCAGCGGTAGATTGTCTTTCCCTGGGCAACCTGCTGAGCTGCCGGCTATGGCCTGGCCTCTTGCGGGGAGGAGGGCGCCGGGAGGTCAGCCCAGAGAACACGCAGGGCTTGTACGAAGAGCTTCTCGCCTCTGCCCCTCGCGGGGAGCGCCCTGACGGGCTCCTGGCAGCCCGGGCGCCAAGGGCGAGGTCTGAAATCTACCACTGATACCCAGCAGCCTGCCAGGTCCCTCGGGTGCCGCCAGCCCCGCTGCGCGGTCCCGCTGGAACTCTCTCTGGGTTACCACCTATGCCGGGTGCGGTGCCGCCTGCTGCGGAGGGGCCGAGTTGCGTTGGGCTTGCCATGCGGCCAGCGAGAAGGAGGGATCGCGGCAGGCAGGCAGGCGGAGGGAAGGAAGGAAGGAGGCCGGGCTGATTAGCATGCAGCAGCGCTCGCAAGCCCGGCTCCATTGTTTTAACACCTCCCCTCTCCTCCGCGCCAATCTGTCACCGTTCAGCAGGCGAACGCTGCTGCCTCGAATGCTGCTCTTCTCAAATGAGACGGATAATTAGCTGCCCCGCACGAATGGCGCACTCTTCTCACCCCTGATTGCTATCACCTTCTTGCTCCTGGCAGTTTTGACACCTCGTAATCAGCCTGCTGCTTTTTCTCTTTTCTTTCCCTATTTCTGATTTTTTCTCCCCCTTCCTTTTTTTTTTTTCTTTTTCTTTTTTTTTAATGCAATCCCAGTTGCCATTTGGATTGAGACTCCTCTGTTGAGTTAACCTTGTATGATTGCGGGGGAAAGGGGAATGTACGGTAGGGAGGGGAAGAAATCGCCTCCTCTGAGTCTCATCTGCCGAGTGAACTATGGGTGGGGGTAGAAGCATCTCGGCTTGATCCTCCAGTGCTTTTGTTCGTAAGGGGGAACAGCCTCTCCTGAACATCCTCTGAATTAACGTTATCTCGGATGGGGAAGGATCGTATGTTGAGCGACTCCTCCGCTCAGTTAATGGAGAAAAGACTGCATTTCTATTATCTGGTTAAATACAGCCATACGGGGAAGGGATTTTAAAAGTAAGTTCACAGGGCCAGGAAGCTCCCTCTTCCTCCCGGGTAGCCAGGGAAGGAAGGTAACTTCCTCAGCCTCTTAGAGCGAATTCACTGTTTCATGGGAGTCGGAAGAGAGATCTGATTGGAGTGCGAGATGGCAGAGGGAACTTCTTTCCTTCTGATTCTAGAGAAATAAGAGATCTCAGTTAATGCTCTGGTGATTTCTGCGAGATCTTAAAAAACAGAGGATTCGTGGAATCTGTCATAGGAGCGTTTTCCTCTCCTCTAACAAGCACTGACAGTCTAATTACTGGAGCTACGAGCAGCTGTCGAGTTAGCCGGAGAGACAGAGGAACTACATGTGTTCTACCCGGCCGCCGGCACTGAGCCCTCGCAGCAGGCTGAGGCAGCCGTACCGCCGCAGTATCCCTCAGAGACCTCCCGATAGGAAACGGGAGCGGTTTGTTTCCTTGCTCGCGCTCCCGCGAACGCTGTGAGCGCGGGGGGTTCACGCGTCGCGCACCGTCAGCGCGGGGCGGGGTGACAAGTGAACTCGTACGGGAGCCCTGAAACTGCTCCAGCCCCGCGGCTGGCCCCGGGAGGGGGCTCCGGCGGCCCCGGGAGAGGAGGAATTCGGTAGTACACCTTGGCACGAGTTTGCTGCTCTTCCTTTCCTCTCAAGTTCCTTCCACCATAATTACTATTTTTAATGAAATTCTACTTCCCATTTGGATTCAGTCTCCTCTGCTGAGTTGAGCTTGTGTGGAAGAGGGAGCGAAGGGGAGGAATACTGAGCCTCCTCTGGTGAGTGTAATAAACCAGATGTCCCTGCTGGCAGCAGCAGCCTCCTTCAGGAAAGCTGTATAAGTGGGGCCCATTCAGGGACCGCAACTCGCCTCCCACTTCGAGTCGCTCGCAACTGCTTAGCGTGAGATTTATTTATTTATTTATATTTATTTATTTTAAAACTAAACTGATGCCCTTCGCAGTGGCCTGATCGGTGAGCCTATCTGGATGCCCTCAGGCAGCAACAGTTTTACGCACGCAGGATTAAACAGCTTCCTAAAACGCCGCACCAGACAGGAGCCCCTCACGCTGGGAGCTGGATGGGTTCTGCTGGTCGACGAGACTTTGGTCAACCGCGTTCCCCCCACTTCCTCCCGCCCTCCCCGCTGGGGGGACCCCAGGCTGCCTCCAGCAACAGAGCCTTGGCCCCGCGCGGGGCCTCGGGCTCGGCGCAGGGGTCCCGGCTCTGCCATCTCAAGGGCTCCTGGGGAAAACGCATCAACGCGTGGGCGGGGGGGAAGAAACAGATGACTTTATTTTCTTCAAAGGTGATTCGCAGTTTGTTCATCTTTTAATAACGTGAGCTCCTGAGCTCCAATTTCACGGYTGAGAGGACGAGCCGGTGCTGTGTGCCGGGCCGGCTGGAGATGTGCGAATCCCCTTCTCTCCTCCTCAAGCCTGAACTTCTGCCTCTCCCGGGAACCACCCCCAGCCGTGCTCTCTGGGGAAGTACTTCACACGCCGCACGGCGCGTCCAGGGCCAAACATCGCCTCTTCAGCGCTGGGGACCGGCGGGGGTTTAGAGCTCCGAAAAGTAACAAACTCTTCCTCCAGGTCATGTAGCAGACATGCACTGTACACTGCTGTTTATTACAGTACACTCTGTTGACAACCCGTCACAAATATGACATGTTTAAAATAGAGAAATTTATTGCAGAAAAACCCATTTCTAAAAATTATGCAGGTGTTAATTCTTCCAGAAATTTGTCACCTGCAAACAAATCTTTAAAAAGTGTCGTGCTTTGCTGCTGTGAGAATATTAATGCTAATTATCAATACCAGGACTAAACTCTATATTCAGTTCAAATGCAAAAAGCAAGCACCCTTTATCATTAATTTAAAATACTTGGTAACCCCCCTACTTTTTAATTTGATATCAAATCCAGAAAATGTGCAAACTTTCTCAGACTGCAATGTTTCAACTAAACACAAATTTTAATTGCAAGAAAGCCACTAAGCATATTCAGGTTAAAAGTAAAGTCACTGAGATTTGGGTGATTAGGTTTTCCCCTTTCCTTTCTAGTCTGTACCAGACTTGAGCAATCCTTCACAGAAGACCAGAAGGGAAGGCAAATAATCTTTGGTATTTTTAGTTTTGGGGAAAGTTTAACCTTTTCTATCCTTTATACTAATATAACCTTTACCCTGAAAGTATTTTTAGTAATTATTAATGCTAGAAAGGTAAACGAACAAAATAATTATTTTTTTAATAACATGCAACAGATATTTATAGTCACTACTGCTGCATTTTGGCAAAAGGGTCATTTATGTGCTGCTTTTGTCTCTGTAGTAAACAATTTATCTGGGAAAGTCAACCATTCATTTATGTTACTAGTGAACAATCCTGTCCTAATTCTGGCACATCTGGCATTCAGCTACTGTGATAATTTTACAAGAATCTGAACTAAGAGGTTCACTATTGTAAGTTAAATTTGGAAATTATATAATAGAAATGAAAAATGAGGGCCTACTTCTCTTACTGTTTACTTCAAGGAGAACATAATCACATCACTGGATATTGTGAAAAAAATCCTAGCATTACACCAATTTTGCCAGCCAGATTAAGGCACTAATCCTGCAAATCCACATTCATAAATATAATCACAACTTCAGGCCTATTCAGGCAAAGATTAATTGGGGAAAAAAAAGTGTTTGACATCACTCTCAAAGTTAATAGTGAAGCATAACAAGCAATAATGTGAATAACAATACTGAGTGACTTAGTTTCATTTTGCCTTGTCAAAAGACAACTAAAAATATGCTTATTTGACAAACAATCTCAGTCATGAATTCTTGTTAGAAGAAGTCTTAATTCTTAAACTCTTATAATATCTATTGAATAAAAAAAGTGTATAAATGTATGCAAAAAACAGTGAACCACTGAATTCTCATACATTAAGACTGTACTTTAAAGTGGGAATTGAGATGCCGAAGAAAATCTTCCTTAGATGTTAGAGATGGTGGGAAAACTTCTCGACAGAATTCACATATTCTACACTGATTCAGTTCAGAGTCTGCATATGCTTGTGCCAGCAAATCATTGTCTTGAGGCTGCCAAATGAGCTAAAAGAAACAGAAAATTATTATTGCTGAGGTTTACAATGTGGTTTACATTATGCTGTACTTCATATTTATATATTAAAAAAAAATACCTGCCTCTTTAAACTAGATATCCTTTACACCTGCCTGGCCAGAGACATTAACTAGAGAGTTCTCACTTAAGAAAAGCAAGATAGGACTTTGCTTTTTTAAAGCTCTATAAACACACTATCCTTGCAAATTTAAAAATACCTTGGTATCTATTAACAATAAATCCCGCTATAAGCACAAGTCTATAATATCGGTCTGGTACATATTACAGCTTTTCTTTAACTTCTACTATGACTGTAGAAGTCATAGTACACAATAGCCATTTAGCAGAAATGAGAAAATACATTTTTACCTTGGAATAAAATGTTTCTTATACAGAGTTAATATGATTCATATTTTATTTCCATTCTTACTGACACATAACTAGTTTTCAGTTTACTTCCAAAGTGACTCCATCAATATCATGGCTTAAGGTACTTATTTGCTCCGTCTGCCTTTTAGTGTAAACATGTCACAAATAATCTTGTTTGGGACTCCTTCTGCCATGACAGCATCAAACTCACTGGGACCATCTGAATATCTATCCATGCATTCAGGCAATTCTGTGAACTATGCTGAATTTGGTTCAGCAGCTGCACAGCTCTTGGTCCCTGAGCTAGTTAGTTTAAAGCCAGCAAGTCTGTTTATTCGACCCTGGAATTCAAGGCACTGAAGTCTGGAGTTTAAGTGTACACTATTTACAATCATACCAACTAGAAATCAGAAAGTCTTCTATCAGTTTTCAAAGTAAAGTTAAAAATTAAGTTTCATTACTTTAGTATTAGCAACACAAGAACAAATAAACTGTTACTTTATATGGCCAGGACAATCAGGGTTTTCAGTAAATTGAAAACCAAATGCATGCTGTTGTGACTGTAAAGTAGACAGAATGGCAGCAGGCTGGTATGAGCTCTATGTGGGGATGGAACTTAGATGAGGAGAGCGCCCTACAGGGTTTTTTTTGGCTCGGTTTTCTTCTCTTGCTGCACTCACACATGGAAAGGCAAGCAAGAATACTTTACAAAGTAGTTTCTTTAGAAGTTTTAAATTTCTTGCTACTGATACTTACCAACATTTTTAATTTTCAGCTCTTCTTCAAATTTCCTCATGCCAAAGAGTTAGAGTCTATTGTTTATTTCTCCCATGGTAACCCACTGTACAACTAACCTGGCTTTCATAGCGGTTAAACCTTCTTTTTAAACCACCCTGAACTTCCTGGGAGTCAATTTCCTGCCCATTCTGTATTTAAACAGTGTTTAGCTTATCACATAGCAATAGCAGATTTACTGTCTTTCATTATGGTCAGCAATCCATATAATTAAATTGACTAATTAGTAATTAAGTGCAATCACACCACTTTTTTCAGCTCAAAGAGTCTACTTATTGTATGTTGCTGGTGTAAATTGCATATTAAATCTATCTAGACACTGACACACTTAAACAAGTTAACACACTTAAACACACTACATAAATGTGTTTAGAATTACTTGTTTCTGATATCTTATGATGTAAAGCACCATTTGAAAAAAAGATCAAGTAGTACTGTAAAAACTATTTGTCATCTTGGAAGCACAAGGGGAGGTACTCATCCAGCAACCCACACATGCAGGCACTTAACTTCCATTTCTTGAGTGCTAAGCTTGTGCTTAATATCCTTGTCAGAATAGGCATCTATTTAAGCAGACATTCCATTTCAAAAATATTAATATTCAGATTAATAGACTACTGATTTGCTTTTAAAATCATGAACATACTTAGAAGTATTTTTGGTGGAAACAACTCCCTCAAACTGCAAATACTGATAAACGTGCATCTATATGAAAATCTCAGCTAAATGTAATCTGTAAAATCCTAGGTTCACTAATATCCATGTTTATTTTAATCTGCTGCTCTTTTCAGTCACCTTTTTTTTCCCCTAAAGTTACATTCTAAGAAAACAGTACTGAGTTTTTAGATTTAGTATCCACATAGAAGGAAAGAGCTAAATTTATTACACCAACTGAGAGCAGTTCCAAGGACTTACTGTTGCCAAATCTATTGCATTTATGGGGTTTTCCATTTTATAAGTTAACATATGTAGTAAATACTTGAAAGTTTTATCTACGCTAGGAAAAAAAAAAGAGGTATATAATTCTTTCCTTTTTGGCTCTTCCTTCATTTTTGGAATGGATGATAGAAGCTGTAAGCAGCATAACCACCCCCTAGAAGGGTGGTAAAAATACTAAGAACAAGTTTATGCATAAATTTTGCTAAGGTTAACACAGTGAAAAGGGCACGTATACAAGTAACCTTAAAAAAAAAATTAGTGTTTTAATCTACATATATATTATCTGTGAATCCAATCTTTAGCACAATTTAGCCAGAAAAAACCTCTAGAGCTGAGACCAATTCAGTGAGAAAAAACCCTTAAAAACCTATTTTAAAGGCAGCTGAATAAAGGGGATGGATATCTAAATATACTGATATACACAGATGTACATTTAATGGATTCTGAAGTAATATTGGCTTGTTTCAAACAAGCTTCTGGATAAGAAATAACATTTTAATCAATGCAGTGCTATGGTAGATATGACTTTCAAATACTGAAAGAATTCACCATTAGCTTTCTTTTTCTCCAAGTGTTAGCATTAGTATATTTTTCTCCACAAAATAGATCATTCACATTTTAAATGCTGGCTCCAAATTAATTTCCTTATTTTGCAGAAATACCAGTGATCAAGGCTTATTGCTATTCAACCACTGTTCTGTACTTTTTAAGCTGCATACTCCCCTATCAATTTAAGCACATACCAGCTGTTTCCCTTGCTGTAATGTACAATGCAGGGTGCCATCTATTGAAAAATGAATACACAGACTAACTAGTAAAAGAACAGGCTGGAGAGGGAATACAGAAAAAGAGGATAGTAACAAGCAATTGAGTGAATGTTTCACAGTTCCACAGGAATTTTACTAGCACTAAAATAAATGTTTCCATTTGTTTAAGTTAATCAGAACTTTAACTGAGGACCCAATGAAAAATACAATAAAAACTGTAATTAATAAGTTGGTATAGAATTGAGATCTCCAACATTACAAATAGGTATTTAAAATACCTTTTGAAAAAATCAAGCTTATAGTTTAAAACAGCAAACTTTCAATGCTTTAAAATTTTCACCCACAAGTGGTTTGCAATAGAAAATTAAAATAGATTGGGTAAATTTTAGGAGAAGAAAACCTCAAAGCTAGCATGTCCTACAAACACTTTCCAAATGCTAGTTTTGCATGTCATGCAATGGCAAAATGGAGAGGTAAAGCTCTCCTGCCACGTCCTGCTACATGTTCTTTCCTTGTCATTAGAAAGAACACAAAACTTAATGTAAATAGTAAAATATGTGAATTCCACCCTCAGACAATTCCTAATTATCACTATTTGCTTATTCTTGAAAATCTGTCCTTTCACAAGGTACCAGAAAAGCCACAGAAACAAAAGAACCAACAAAAAATCAGTCCATAAAACTCCATGATTTTGCTAGCTTTCAGCTGAGACAGGATGTTACAGAAAAGAAGCAAAGTATTCAGAGACATGAGTGTCAGAATGTGCCAAAATGGTTTTCTGCATTACAGCAACTGGGCCTTGTTTTCAGAAGCTCCCATGGACTGCAGGCTATAACTGAAATTTAAGCCCAAATCACCTACATAAACCTAAAATAAAGTATTTTAGCGAACTTTCCTTCATTCAAAAAAATGATTATGCTTTCTTCCTACAATGACAAAAATTTAAGTTTCTTAGAGCAGAATAGGGTGTTGTTGATACCTCGGATTCAGATTAAAAGTAGCTATTTTTTTCATAGTGGAAGTATTTATCTGTTTAGCTTTTTAATTGGTCCATTTTTCATATTCTCTGCTGTACATGAAAAACAATTAAAACAAATATGTGCCCTATTTAACTGAGATCAAGGGTAGAAAGGAAGCAATCTAGGGGGCAATTTAGGATTAATGACAGCTTTGAAATAGATATAGAAGCAATTAATATCTAGATGAACTGAAATTTGTACAAGCATACAGCACTTACATCTGCTTATATTCCTGCCCTTTCACTGGAAAAGCATCTTGTACACATTCTCCAGTGTTAGGAAGAAGAATTGACAAAAGATACTGCCTTAAAAAAAAGACTGATGAGGTATCTTATAGAACATATAAGATGTTTGTCTTATAGAACATATAAGATCTTTGTCTCAAAGATCTTCGCAAAGTGTGTGTCTGAATCATTACCATTTTTTGAAATGTACGGTATTTATAGAAAGATACCTGATGAGGACCTCTGATGGTTGTTCCAGCAGCTTCTAGAGAAAAAATTACTTCAGGTACAGTCTGGTTTGTGTGCTCAGGTACAAATGTGAAACCACTGTCTGTTGTTTTTAAATGTGGTTTGTCATGGATATTTTCTATGGGCATATTTGCATGATCTGAGGGGTTTGTTTTGTCAACAGTAGTTAAGCTTTGTAAAGCTGAGGTCATGAGATCAATGCCATGAGCTTCAAATGAGTTAGGTTCCAATTCACTGAGGATAACAGCACGGTCTCCGTGCTCCAGGTTAAAATGATGATCTTGAAGCATGTTTTCAGCTATACCAGTACAAGGAACTGTTGGTTTTTCCTGAGTGCTCTGCAAGAAAGCAGAGTCATTGTCTGTAGGTGGAAACTTGACATTAAATTTAGAAAGTGATTCTACAGAGTTGTTGTCCTCATCTTGGCCCACTCCTCTTGGTGTGATAGATGTGATGCATGATGCACCTCTATTTATATCCTTTATAACCCGAGGCTTAAAAAGCTCTTCTGCTTGTTCATCAGTTTTATCAGTGCACTGTATCGGCATGGAAAACTGTATTTCTGTGAAAAAAGAATGAAGAAAACATTATATAGTCCATTGAAATATAGTTATTATAGATGTGTTGGGGTATTTTTTTTTAATCTTCCTTCTTGGCTTTTTTAGCTTATTTTTTTCTCTTTAAAATCAGATTGGTATAGTTCTCTTTCACAAACATTAGCTCTGACACAAAAACTACCAGAACAGAAAAAAAAGGAAATAATTCTGTTCTAGTAATTCTATTTCTCTTTGATTTATGGCTATAAACATTTTCATTTTATTGAAAATTATGTTGTCCCATACTCTTAACACATACTTGCATATTTACTGAAGTATTCTGGCAGAAATAGAAGCTGGAACCCAAACCATTTCACACAGTTCCAAGAACATGCTAGGCACCATGAGCACGATTTTAGAAGGTATTCAGGTACCAAACTCCCACTGGTTTCCAAATTAGTTAAATATTTAAACTGAATAACTATTCAGAAGTGGGACCATATTTTCCCTTTGTTTTGAGAATTCACCCTTCATTTTCGCCACTTTATTAACAAAAATGGTAATGGTTACTCCTAATTAAGTGAGAGAATAACTTCAGTAAAAACTGATTGTACAGCAGCCTTCTGACATCAGGCAGATAGTGTAGTAAAGTGGAACACTTTAAAGTAAAGAAGTAACAGAAATCAAACATTAACTCTATATAGCTTTTGTCATGTATACCTTTTCACACAGTTGACTTCGGCACTTCTTTTATCATCTGTATAGCTTACATCATGTATAGCTTTTCACACAGTTGAGTTAGGCACTTCTTTAGGGAAATCAAAACTATCCTGAAGTAAGTTGCCAAACACACCTCCTCCAAAATTCCCACCCGCAAATAATGAAGTTATTAGCATACAATCAGAATATAACAATACAGTTCAGACTGAGCAATTTGAAGCAACAAGATACATGTTAGCACTTCATGTAACAAAACTTCAGTAATGGGTGACCTAAATTAAAATCAAGTGCTGAAATCAGCATCTTTTGCTTCAACTGTGGGAGTTTGGCAGGTGTTTATTGAAATCGCTTAAGAGTCTGATCCTACTATTAAGAAAAGCTAGTAGAGCATACCCATAGTAGCTTATATTATATTAAAGGTAAGCATTAGCAGAACTGGACATTGAGAATCTCTTACAGTTTCAAGAAAATTCAAGCCTTCCTTTTGTTTTCAGGAAGTGCTGGATTAAGCTCTTGTCCCATGTAACAAAACAGTATTCAAAAGTCTGCACAAGAAAGTCTAGAAAATAAGTCCTCTGACTCTCCTCAGTCCGGCAGTTTTCCTCTAACAGATATGGGGCTATAGACATTCATAGCAGACATCTTTTGAACTGACAGCTAAATTAAAAGCAAGCAAGTGCTGTCATTCACACAGTACGATGGGATATCACATGTAGTAAGTGCCTGCCTCTCACTCCAAGGGACAAAACAATTACTAGAGCCATTGATGTGATGACTGTCTTTTATAGCATGCGATTTGGAGCATTCGTCATAGAATGCCAAAACTGGCGGTGCGTTTTCTTGGTGAAATACTGAGCACCATGTGAACAGACTTGAAAAAGGCAGATGGTAAACAGTGGAAGTACTTCTATGTATGTGTAATTTGCAGTATTTTCAAATATAAAGCAAAGCTTTCAAACAGTTGAATCACAATAAGAGCTTAAGTATGATATTACCAGTTTCAGGTTCTGGCTTTATCTTAAATTTACTCAGTTGGTCTGTTTGTTCTCTGGCTAGCATACATATTCGATGACACTCTTCTTTCATGTCCTGGAAAATAGTCTCCAGATTCTCTCTGGAAGATCAAAATTGTAAATTAAAGAGTCAACCAATTCAGCTTGTTGTGACCTTTAATCTAGTCACACCCACAAACCAGAGAAAAACAATAGTATAAGCTACATTTCTTGGATATCTTGTTCCTCAACATATGTATACATATTTTTGTTCTCCTCAGTAAAAGCAAGCAGAAAAAGGAAAAGAAAATGTTGTCAAAGAGCTGTTTAGTCATATCATACACATATATATTTGAACATAGGAACTGACCCTGCAAGGACCGCCCCCAAATATCCAKCCTCTCAGTTCTTTGAGGTATTTTGTGGAACAATTTATCTTTCCCAAGGGTACTGTTTCCACCTCATACTAGGCAAAATAAGATGCTGCCGCTATGAGCATTAATTGTTTTCTGTTGTCAGTGCACTTCAGACTTTGCAGAAGAGGGAACACACAAGCATTTGTTACTGCTCTTTCCTTGTCTGTCTACCTGACATTTTGGAGAGGAGTTTTTGAACTCATTGCCTCTGGTTTCATACAATTTCATATGACTTTTCTTTTTATTTTGAGGGATTTATTTTATTATATCTTTTTCAGAGTATCATATGGGAATCTGATATTTAGTTATCTGCACTGAGAATGGTAAAAATAGTTCATGCTGGTGTGACTTTATTTGCCCAAAGGCACTGTTATTCAGTTACTGATGCATCCATAAAATTCCATTGTGAAATTTTGATAAACTTGCTGAGTAATTTATATTTCTAAGCACAATATCATGGATTTTATAAAATGAACTTCAAAGATGAACAAGGGAAATTTGGATTTGTGTTCTCTTTTGCATCTTTACGTCAAAAGATCTCATTTCCTTTAATCCAGTGAATTGTTTTCCTTTTTTATTGCTTACTCATATAGCAATCAGGCTGTGTTCCTACTTCTGTTGTGTTTCTCTTTTGAAGACACAAATGTCTATTTGTATCTCATTTAAAAAAAAGATCTACAGAAGGAGTTAAAATTGCTACGGTTAACACATTCTGATTATTTTTTCAGATGTTTTGATAAATAACAAATTTAAAAAGATTGAAGTTTCTAATCAGAACTTTAAAATATAGATAGGATTAGATGAAGCAATCTTAATTTGCTAGACATTTGTGATACTATAATCTTACTAGTGTAAGACTACCAGTAATCTTACAGGTCACATACCTCTTTCCAAGAAAACAGTAAAGTAAGGGAGCTATTTGAGAGCAGGGAGACAGAAGACAGGTAAAAGTTTTTCATTTTTTAGATATAAATCAAAAAGACAAACAAGTCTTTCTCACATTACAGTCTTATTGCCTCTCTTTCTTATCATAAAGGAGTGTAAGCCAGACTAAAGATCCATGTAGTTCACCTAGCCTATGTCTGGAAGTGGTCAAAGGCAGATGCCTAGGCAAGAGAATAAGAAGACAGCAAGAATTTTTGATACTTTCCCTTCATACTTCCCTAACCTCGCCTTAAAGAATCTTCTATTTGACCTCAGCAAAGCAGTCAAAAGTGGCATTACTGCCTATCCTATGAAAAATGCAAACCTAGGATTTTGGTCAGTATTTTTCCACAACTACTGGCAGAAGAGGGAACACTTGCTTATGAAATCTACTGCTTTTGACCCCTTGGACATAGCAGGGGCTTGCTGGCTTCAGCTTACAGATAAACTTGGTTTCAAACTCTCTCATTTAGGACAGATCACACCAAGAGTTATTTCTTCATGCTGACTATCAGACCTCTTCCTGGCAGCACAGCAGACTCCTCTGCTGTGCTGCCATCAGTTAATCCGTTATGGTTGTACCTTCCTGTCCTCAAGAGTTGATGCAAGGGAATTAATGCTTATCGAAACCCCAGCATTAACATCCACTGCTGTTTCCCAGATTTTAACCTTCTGCTGAACCAAGTGGCTTTCTTCCTCCCAGCTTATCCCTACATACTTGTAAAGCCCCAGCTATGATTCCACATAGTTGCTGGCTCTATTATCTTCCTGCATTAGCTCTCTGACCTTTGATGCTCCCTCCTCCCAACTCCCCCACCCCCTAGCCATTTGTTAAGGTATTGTGTAGAAAACAGGGAAATAGCTGGCCTTAGTTAATGGCAAAAAAGACAAAAAAAAATTTGAAAAATGCTGCAAAATTATTTACCTTTCAGGCATAGGTGAAATACCAGAGATCCCTAGAGATAATTCAGGCTTATCTGGAACAACTTGCTTACTTTTCACCTTGAAGTAAAATGTGAAAATATTGAGCACGTTAGCATATTAATTTTGCGCTTCACTTTGATATGAATACAAATGTCATGAGGTCCTTCACCTGTTGAAAGCTCTCAAAGTATTCACAAAATGACAAAAGCAGTTTTGTGTGAAATTCCAAGTTAATTTTAGTTTAACTTATCAACTCAGTGTGGCATTTCTCTGCTCATACTCCCTTGAAAGGGAACTGGTTCTTAGAATATTGCTTGCAATTCTTTTTCAGTCATGTATAAGGTAAGATTCTGTATTTTGTGTAAGCTTGTTATCCAGCTATTTTAGCTCTTAAAATTCAATTTATTCAGTGAAAATTTCAGTGAACACATCGAAAGCTAATATGTCAGGAGTTCTAGCAGTTTTTAAAATAAGTTATTAACTTTGACTACCACCGTGTGGTTCACTGCAGTATTACATAGTTTTACATCTGCCAGACATTAAGGGAAGTTTTTATAATAATCAGTCATTAAGCTGCAGTTCCACTAGAGCTACATTACCAGATGGCCTGGGTAGTTCATATGTGCTCCAAGTCAGACACGAACTTGATCACGCCTGCCAAACCAGCTGATTTCTAAGCTGTATAAGCTTAGAAATCTGTTTAAGCTGATCCATTGCTTATAACCACAGATCCATAGCCTACAGGTGTGTCTTACCTGCAGGCTGAAGTGCAAGTGCAGCTCCCATAGACACATCTGAGCTGCCTTACAACAGCAACATGGGTTACAAGTGCTTGCCACTGCAAGTTAAGCAATGCTCTGAAAGTCTAATATCAATGAGTTACGTGTTGCTGTGCTCCTACCCTTATCTGCCGTCACTTTAAATTAGGCGGCTAAAATGTGTATACAGGATTAGATTCACATCAATGACTGCACTCTGGCTATCCCACAAGGACAGAATAGGACCCTGGATGCTATTCTGTAACAAAAAGAGGGGGGCATAAAAATGAAAAAGTCAACTCAGTCTTGGTGAAAATTTCCAACTGAAAATTATAAACCAGAAATGCTAATCTGGAGTTTTCACAAATATGAAAATTTTAAAGACATACCATAAAATACTTAACATACAAACCAACCAATATGTATTTAATGGTGTTCCCTTTGTACTTTATATACTTTGACAATTTCCTAGTAATTATATAATGTTGAAATTTAAAATAAGTTTATTAGAATAATTAATACGAATTCCAAACATTTCATGTTTGAAAGAAGTAATAATTTACAGATGTTTGTCTTTTTCATTTTATCTCTACTTGGTTTCTTATCTTACCTCCCTTTTATACGCTGGCATCTGTATACCCTTTTGTGCTTCATTTAATTCTTGCAATTTGCTTTTCAGATTTCTTATATTATCATCTTGGTTGGAAATAATAGATAAAAGCTTCCTTTCCTTTTGATTGCTTTTGTCCTCAAGTTGCTTCAATTTCATGCTCTCACTTTCTAACTGTTCCTAAAAAATAATTTTAGAAACACCAGTACAATTAATAAAATTGAGGCTTGTGGAATATCACTATTCAGCAGTCTGGAATAAGCTAAATTTAGGTTTTGCAACATAAGTAAGGGTCAGTCTTGTTTATTACATTATTAATTTTAAATTGATAGTAAAGATCTTCTACCACTACATATAGATGTAACTCATAGGTGATTACACAAAACAACAGTATCTTCTGAATTTCTGATAGTCACATTAGTGCTTATAAAAAATAAAGACTCAGTTCACTTACTGTATAATTTACATTAATATTTTATGTATAATATTTTGCATATAAGATACATAAAATAGTATTTAATTAATTCCAATCTTATACCATTTTGAATACGGTGATAATTCTGCAAATTGAGCAAACCCAAGAACACAATCATAGAATCACAGAATATCTCCAATTGGAAGGGAACCATATGGATCAAGTCCAACTCCCTGCTCCTCACAGGACTACCTAAACTTAAACCCCATAACTAAGAGCGTTGTCCAGACACTCTTTGAATTCTGACAGGCTCGGTGGCATAACGGCATCCATGGAGACTCTCTTCCAGTGAGCAACAACACTCTCAATGAAGAACCCTTTCCTAATGTCCAACTTGAACTTCCCCTGATGCAACTTCATTCCATTTTCTCATGTCCTATTGCTGGTCACCAGAGAGAGGAGAGCAGCATCCCCCCATCCGCTGCCCCCCTTGAGGGAGGTGTAGACTGCGATCAGGTCAGCCCCGAACCTTCTCTTTTCCAGCCTCAACAAACAAGTGACCTCAGCTGCTCCTCCTAAGTCTTGCCCTCAAAGCCTTCCACCATCTTGGTCACCTTCCTCTGGACATGCTCTAACAGTTTGATGTTCTTGTGGCACCCAGAACTGCACACAGTGCTCGAGGTGAGGCTGCCCCAATGCAGAGCACAGCGGGACAATCCCCTCCCTTGCCTGGCTGGTGATGCTGCGCCTGATGTCCCCCAGGACACAGTCGGCCCTTCTGGCTGCCAAGGCACATTGTTGACTCCTATCAACTTGCCATCAAACCAAAACATAAATCTCTTTCCGCAGGGCTGCTTTCCAGCCTCTCATCCTCCAATCTTTATGTGTAACCAGCACTGTATTGCAGATATTTCAATCCTATAAAGATTTGTGAAATAAAAAGCACTGGCCGGTCTCACTTTAATGATCCATCTAGTAATTAATGGAATTTTTAAATATGTAGGGTTTTTTGCGGAATAAAGAAGAATATAACAAACAATTTTTTTAATATGCTCAAAGATAGTAGTTGCAAAAATTTTCAAGAAAAAACCTGCAGTTAAAAATTGCTGCTATGAAAACCTTATAGTTGTTAGTTTACGAGATCTATAGAAACACAGATCTTGAACTGTATCAGGTGTCACAAAATGTGTCCCCAAGCCCCATGACTGTCTCTGCAAGAGAAGTAAGCCCAAAGGGTTAACTCTTCAAGAAGAATGTAAGTGAAATGCAGTTAGATAGTCTGTGGGCAGGTAGGGCAAGACGAAGAGGAAAGAAGCAACTAAGTGCTTTTTCAAGACCTTTTGTGTTATTTTTAAATGGGATCTAAATATGATGAGGTTGTGCATTTGGAGATTAAATAGGTAGGGGCTACTCTACTACACAATGATAGCTATGCAGGGATGGGTCCAGAGCTGGTTTACCAAGACACCAACTGGCTAAGCATGGATGTGTGTACATGCAGCTGACACAACTGTTTAGCCTCAAAAAATTATACTAGCTGGACTAAAAAAAAACCTGCAGAAAAATAGCTTTGAAGACATTGGTTTTTAGTCTCAATTGTAACTTTGAATAGTAAACCTACAGTAAGAGCCTCAATGCAACTCCAGACTTGGGTGGTATTTTAGGGATCTAGACTTAGCCTCTTCTGCTCAGTAACTTCAAAACATTGTCTAAAAATGGCATGTTTCTACCCCAGCAAAACTCCTTAACCCTAACCCTTCTTCTATGCTTTGCATTTCTGGCAGGTCAAATTCCATTTTCCATTAAAAAAAGCCAAGGGGACACAGCTTCTCCTGTGTTTTCTTTCAATATTATTTGCTGAAAATCCAAACACCTCGAGAAAAGCTTTCATCAAAGCTAGCACTTGCCTGTGAAGAACAAATCTATCTTAAGGACAGTAAAATAACTTTCACGGAGCCTGTGATACAGCGTAATTTATCTCTTTGAGACTATTACAGCTCCAATTCACATGTGGGCTTTCAAAAGCCTTCAGATAACTGGAGGCACTGCAGTAATGGCCAGTAGCTCTCTTTCATTTCTCCTACATCTCCTGCAGGAAGTGAGGACAAGATTTAAGCAAGCAGGGAGAAAAGCCACATGAGAAGCGCCAAGCAACCTGTTACAGTGAAGACATCAGCACATACTGAGGCAAATCATCATTCTTGTGCACCATCAGGATACCAGGAAAAACACTGGAGAAACAATTACACCTTTTGGGATCTTTCAGTAATACAACCCTTCATAGCCTGATGATCTTACAGTTTCCAATACTAAGTTTTATGCTTTGCAATGATGTGATAATACTTGTAAACCGCCTTTACAAATTTCATAAGCTTTATAAACTTTCTAAGTATGTCACACAGGTTTTACCTGCTCAGTTAAGTACTTGGCAACACAATGGATCTTTTAAGCACGTTGGTATTAGCTGCCAGCAAATATGTATTATGAACAGACCAGTATCTTTTCTTTTGCAGGGACTTTATAGTATCAAAGGATAATCGAAGCTGGAGGGGACTTCAAGGGTTCTCTAGCTTTTAATCAAATCAAGGTCAGTTACGATGTCTTATTGGGTTACTCAGTTTGGTTCTGAATTCCCCAAGAATGGAGACTGCACAACCTCTCAGGGCAACCTTTTCCAAAGCTCGGCTGTCCTCATGGTGAAATGTTTTCCCCTATGTTTGGTCTGAACCTTTCATGTTTCAACTGCCCATTGTCTCTTATCCTCTTGCCATGCACTACCATTAAGAGCCTGGCTCCATCTGCCTAATAACCTCAGTGTAGGTACTAGAAAGCTATTAGCTTCCCCTAAGGCCACCTCTTCTCCAGGCAGAACAAGTTCAGTTTCTACAGTTTTGTATGGCATATGTACTCAAGCCCCCAGTTACCTCTGTGGGGCTTCTACTGAACTCACTCCAGTTTGTCAATGTTTTTCCTGTACTGGAGGTCCCCAAACCTGATGTAGTATTCTAGATGCAGTCTGCTGAATAGAGGGAGATACTCACTTCCCTGGATGTGCTAGCTGTGCTCCTGTTAATACAATACAGCAAGTTCTTGCCCCTCTTTTCTGTCAGGACACACTGCTGGCTCATGCTCAGCTTGCTGTCTAACAAGATCCCAGCTCCTTTCCAGCAGAGCTGCTCCAAGCCAGTCAGTCCCCAGAGTGCACTGCAGCAAAGGCAGGTCCTTTTATTTTTCCCTGAAGTGTGCTATAACCGTCTGTTTCAGTGCCTTCCTAGAACAAACAAATGGTCAGATGATTTCAAGGAAAAACACAATTCAACTGATGAAATAGAAGTGGTCAGAAGGAATATTAACTGTAACTTTTAACAGTTTCCCCACAAACTCTTCTCTATTCTTGGGTAGGGATAGCTTAAACACATGAAGCAATAGGAGAAAAGGTTATCAATACCAGACTTTCTTATATGTGGTGGCAGGGCATAATCCTACTGCATACATCATACTAGCAGCAAAGAACAGCAAAATGCATAAAATTATCTGCTAGCAAAAAATCAAGAAGCTTTCTTTGCATTAAAGATAGGAAGCAAAGTGACACTAGAGAAGTTGGTATGGACTGGAACATACAACTCTACAAGACTGCTGCAGTAGCTGCTGTAGTAGTAATGTAAGTCATTTTAGCACCATAATCTAGAGCATGAAGATGACTACCATACATCTGCCGTTCCTCTGCTTATGTCCTGCACAAAAAAGAAGACCTAAACATTTATTGCTGGATGAACAGCTTTGTCTAACATATGCATCATTCATTCCTGACACACAGTTTCCTCCTCCTTTTCACGGCACAAGACATTCTGATGAACAAATTCCACACAGTGTTTAATACTGAGATTCTTGAACCAGGATAATGGGATCATGAGCATGTTTTCTTGTCACAGGTATTGACTTTGGCTTCATGTTTTATTGAGCTTACAATGATTCTGATGTCTGACTGTACTACAAAGTAGAAGCTTGACATTGTCTCATCGCTAAGGTTTTCTGTCTGCTGTGCAGCTTTGGCTCTGAGACAGTAGCTGGATCCAAATTCTTCCTACTTAACAAAGTTTAGCCAGGGTGTCAAAACCAGGCAGCAGTATAGGTCCCTTTAGTCTTCTCAAGAAGAGGGCTGAAAAATTCTGTTTATCTTGTATATAGTTTGGTACTGACCACCAAGCCAATCTGGTCCACTCACCTCTCTCATTGAAGCCAAATGTGAATAAAATATATCCTAAAGCATTTTATGACACACAGACAACAGAACTTGACAGCAGCATATAAAATACACAAGCATGGCCACCTACTAAAAAACACAGAAAAGACAGCCCCTCCCTCATTTTAAACCTCTGAAATTTAAGCTCTGATCATGCACCTATTACAATCAATTCAGGATTTCTATTAACTTTACTGCAGGACAGAATACAGTCCACTGAAAAATCCCACTGGACTTAGCAAAAGACAGTTTCAAAAGGTATCAATAAACCCAGGCACCTCCAGTCACAGGAGAGACTCTGAGTTTCAAGGACACTGTAGAGGACAATGGCTGTAAGAATAATTTACGTGGTTTAGAGCAGAATGTGGTTAGAATATGATTAGAAAAATAAAGGCTTTCAAATAGAATATTCTGACTTCCAAATTTCAATACCTGGAAAAGCCAATACTTTATTGAATTAGGTACAAGAAAACTATACTGAGTCAGTGACAGGATGATGGATTTTTGGTCTGAGAGATGTCAAAATATGATAACTGGGGGGAAAAAAGTACAAGAAAACAGGAGGCATTCACCATACATCCTTTAATAAATTCCCAGATCTTCTTAGTAATAGTTTCTATGTATTTATTAATTCTCAACAGATGTCTCTTCCATGGAGTTGTCCAATTTTCCCTTGAAGCATGAATTCCACTGGCTGACTACTGTGTTTTGGGGTTTTCTTCTACTTTTACTTCATTTACTCAGACAGACAGAGAAATGGGAACTCTTGGGTTTTCCCCAATTTGTTTCACAAATTCATTCCATGCAGTTTACCTTTTTATCCATCATACATCAAAAGTCCTACATGTAAGAAGTGCAAAAACTGGCAGCTGCCACAAAAGCATATAAAGAATTAATCACAATACAATTAATTTTCCATCATATTCAACAGGAAATTTGGGTTATATGGTTTTTCTCCCTGAGTTTAGCCAATAAAATGAGAACTTGTGTAGAGAGACTGCTTTATATCTTCACTCATAGCCATGAATGGCATGGCCAATACACAGCCAGAGCTAATAGAAGTGTGTGTACCTCTGCTGTGCTATCTGGACATTTTTGTATCACTCTTGCCAGATTAGTGCAAGTTTACTAGACACAATACCAAACATTAGRGTCCTCCTTGCATTGGAAGGATAGTGCCAAGATATCCACATGCCTCTGCAGAAGGCAGCCTTTGTCCAGTCAAACATGTTTTCCTCAAGCTCCATGCTCTCAACGCAGAGCAACAGAGCTACTACAGTTCCAGTAACAGGAACACAGAATAGGCTGAGTCAACCCAATTTTGCATGGGTTTAAATCTCTACACATCCCCTCTAAAAAGACCTTATTTGAATAGCAATGAGCCTGGGTTTAAATGCAGACAGATTTATATAGTTGATTCTGCATGGAGGTATATCAGAAATATTTCTGTTCATGGCACAGAAGAAGCAAAACCCAGATGAAATACCTATTGCCGGCAGGTAACTGCAATAACTCACTACACACAAAAAAAAAGTGCACATAAAGATAAATGACCTACATTCCATTAGCAAAATAGCTCCTGAAATAGTGATTCTAGCGTCTCATGCATTGCCTATAATCTCCTGTATAGATCACAGGAGTGTTTTCCCATAAGAAGAGCAGATAACACAGCTTCCTTTTTGTTTGTAGCTTAGGTTGAGGAAATAAATCCCGACATTGATTCCTTTGAATTCTAATGCCTGATTTTTCACAAGGGTCTTTTTATGACCCTTACAGGGTCTCTGCTATGGAGCTATGGAAATTAATATTCAAAAATAAGAGACTTTATGTTACAAGACAGTTCTCAAAAAACACAGTGAGATGACTTACAATAAGAACAATGCAACTTTGTGCACCTCTGTCACAGTCTTTTCTCAATATGTAAAATCCATTCAAGGCATTTCCCAGCTATTCTGCCCTATTGCTTTACTCTTATTCCTGTTACACTCAATAGGCTGTAGTGAAAATCTCAGTGTTACTTCAGTGAGGAGAGGCAGAAGAGACATCATCTTAAGGGCTATTTAAAAAACCCAGATAAATCCACATCTCTGGAGCAATGGATCATTCACTTCCCACTTCACCTCTTTTTGAGTGCAGATTCTCCATTTCTTGCAAAAACACCGAGACTGGTTGCAATGTGAAATGCTTTTGTAAGAAAGAAAAACCCTTTTTTGGCTTTTGGCAAGTTAAGAAATAAATAAGCGAGTAAGTTCCTACTTTATGATCAAAACTATTCTAGGGAGCTTAATGACCAAACAGAGATTTCACCGGGAAGGACCAAAGAGAATGCTTTGTTCACCTAAACAGACTGCAGTGGCACAACACTCATGCACTTCAGGTGCAGTTCAAAGGCACCAATAAAAATCTCACTTATCTTTTAGGTTCTCATAGTATAATTACAGCACAAATATGAACTTATGCTAAACATACTGCAGGTGACATACCTTTAAGAGTTTTTCTGTTTTCTTTGCTATGTTCAGTTTTTCAGAGAGCTGGCTGAAAGGTAAGTTGGATGTTTCAATGTCTTCATGCACCAGAATGTAAGGATGTGCATTGCCTTAAATGGAAAAAAAAAGCAACTGACTATCACTGCATTTTTCACAACCAGCTTCTACGTACAAGCAAAATTAAAAGAAGCTAAACTTATATTAACTTCTTTATGTTCTTTGAGCAAGCCTTCATATTAAACAAGCAAGAGAAGCCAAATTCTGTGCTTAGAGACAATGCAAGACTTAATTGGCAATAAAGAAATGTACATGTACTCTTAAAAATAAAAGTCAGCCACTTTGCTAGTATTTATGAAAACCAGGAGTGTTAGGCTAGTGTGAATAAATATTTAATGAGCATGGCAGATTAACACATGGTTACTTTGACTCTTTTCTCTTATTTGTGTAATACATTCAAACAGTGAAAAATTATCCATCAATGACTATTTGATTTGAAAGAGAATTACCTGCTTATAAAGCTCTGGTTATGCAATAAGATTAGCATCACAAGACTCATCTAACATAAAAGACATCTAGTCATAGCACCCACATCTGGAACAACTTGAGATAAACTTATTAACAGATAAGTGTAAAATTAATTAGGTAACAATTTTTTTTTAAATTCTAGTGAATGATTAGAACCCATATTTTCATAACTTCTATTGGCTTCAGTGTAAGCAGGTTCTATCTCTACAGAAAATCTCACAATTTCTTGAAGAGGATAAAGAGAGACCCCAGAAGTGTTGCATTTTATAAATAGATTTTGAAACGGCACATTTGTGTTAACTCTCACATTCACAGGAAAGTATGATACTCATTTGAAATATGTATATTGTAAAAACTGAAGCAACAAAGTCAGAACTATTCATCAGTGCAACACAGCATAAAAAGCAATAATGTGCAAACTGGAGTACATACCTCTATTAGCATGCAGAGCAGCCAACTGTGATTTCAGTTTTGCAATAATGCTGTTTTGAAGCTCTATCTTTTCCTGCTGTTCACGTATTTGCTGCATGTAGTTTTCTGTCTGCAAATATAATTTAATTAGCATTAATCTTATTCTGTTTTGACTAGGGGTCTCCTATTTGGCATATAAAATGCAGCTCTGATTTTTAAAGCTAACTGTAGTTGTGGTCCTCTGTGTAAAAACCTTTGGCAAGTCCAACTTTTTGGAACTGTACTGATTAGAACAGGTATTATAGGAAATAAATCCTGAGTTTTAGTAACTGTTTCAGCTGCAGCAGTTGTAAAGGGGAACTTTTAAGTTAGGATTCTTCATTCACAGACATAGAATATGTCAGGCCTAAAATTAAAATTTTAGTGTTCTTCAGAATGCTGGTCAGTTAGTTGATCTATAGAAATAAGTAATCTTCCCCCATATTTTCTAACAAATTATATAAAAATAGGCTTTTAAAAAGATAGATTTTAAATGGAAAACAACAACATTGCTTATTCCATACAACAGATACTCTGTAAACCATTTTGACTGCCTATGAACAGTTTTCTCCATTTCCTTGAATGTAGTAGACTTGTTTTTCTAACCTACATAATGGGGCTGGGGTGGAAGGTAAGCAAAAAGCCCTATCCTTTGTCTCCTATACTCCAACGCATGCTATAAACAGGCCATACAGACTCTAATAATACTGCTTGTATTTCACCAAAGTGTATAAATTTTGCTAGACAGTCCATTAATTGAATCAATGGCCAGGTGGCAGGAAGATGCTAATATTCAAAACAACTATTTCATTAGCACATGCCTAATGCTGCAGTTACAGCAGAGCTAAAAATAAGCAAAGAAACCCAACAATAAAACTTTCAGGAATGCACTGAATTTTTTGGAAATTAGGAATATGTCTGTTACTGAACAGGTCACCACCTGTCACCATCTGGGACAAGACTCAGCATTGTTTTCATGTCTATTCATAGTTTAACCATAGTGCTATCTAATTGTCACATCTCAGCCACATTTAAATTCCAGACCCTCCCGTCCATTGTATTTGTCTGTAAAGCAGACAGGAAAAAATCTACAAGCAAAATTTATTTTAAAAGGCCAGGTAGTAGTTGTACTATGAGAGTTTTGTTGTTGTTTTTTTGTGGGTTTTTGTTGTTTAAAAAAAAAAAAGTGATCAAAGAGCAGTACACTCCAGCAGCTATAAGAGACCTCATGAAACAGAAAAATCACTGAGAACCAAATTGAAAATGTACAACAGCAATGTCTTGTCAACACTTCTGTACAGAGCACAGACATGACAGCTAAAACAGACAGAAGAGAAGATGCTTTTGACAGCCAGTGTGCACAAATTATTCCTTGAGTCAGATGGCAGCAACAAGTTACCAACTAGAAGATCTGCATGACAACCAACCATCCATCTGTATCAAACACCATCTGGCCGAGATGACTCTGGCTTCTGTGTGCTTGACATGGCTCCCAGCTCTAGAGACTGGCAAAACAAGTGGCCTATCAGTAACTTAAGTAGTAAACTGTTAACAACAGCATGGTGGACAATCCAACAGTGTGTGGAGGCCACACAATGAATAGAGGAAGTTACTCGAGTAAAGCACTGTACAAGGGTCATTCAAAAACCAGGAGTTTGGTTAAAAAAACCCAACACAAATAGAAAAAACACAAGTAATTTTATATCAACTCTTCTTGAAACTAAAATTTTGTTCTCTTTTGAAATCATAAAATTCAACTACTGAAAGTTTGATTAGGACAAAGATTTAAACTGGTAGTAATCCTTTATGAAAGGCTTCAAATTTTTAATTTCTGAACCTGCGAAAAGGGAGAGAGAAATCTCACAAGCATTTAGTTCACTTAACACTGATGATCTCACACTTCTCTGGTTTTCTTGCATAGACTTTGGAAGGGCTATCTGATCTTGTACTTGGTGTCTTGTTTCTTGGTCAGAAGTTTCTTTCATGTACTGTTAGATGATTCAGGAATATTAACTGGTTTTCCTTCAAATAGTTAATAGTTCATCATAAGAGACAGAATTTAAAAGATCTCAACATTCTAAAACGTCTTGCCTTTTGTTAAGTAGTTGCACTTTCAGCACAAAATCACACTACTTGTGCTTGTTATGTATAGAAAGCTCTACAGATTTACACCAGCACTGCTGCAAGACTATGAATAGAGACAGACTGCACAGGGCATGATTGCACGCATGACTGACTTGGAATGTGTTCTGCAATGCCTTGGCTAGTTTATTTTGCCGCGCAAGGAGATGGAAAGATTGGGCCCAGATATGAGAATATTCTCTAGTAGACCCTTCCCTGCTCCCAATTCTACTGCTCCATAACTTGACACCGAATATGGTTCATCTGCCCCTGAACAAAGTCTCAGCCTACCAGTTGCACTAAGTATCAGAAAGTCCTGTAGCACCAAAACCATTTAAGCCTTCCTGTAACACAGGTTCCATTGCTGGGCAGAATATGCATGATAAAACTACTATGACAAAGTCCAAGCCTGATAGCTTTGCAATATGCTGTCCTACTTGAGGAGAAGTTCTAGAGGAGTTTTGACTGAACTAATGTTTTCTGCAACAGACTAAGTAAAAATTGAAAGCTCCTTCTTATGAGTCAGAATGCCTCCAGAATCTCTGTTACTTCATAATTAAAGAATAAATGTACAGGTTATTATTTTTAAAAGAAGGATACTTATTCTAGCAATTTTCAGGTATATTTTTCGCAAAAATGGTTTAATTTAAGCTATTTATTTTAATAATCTAAAAATCAATTTTTAAGAATGCAAATTAAATTTTAAAAAGTGCTTCACTAAAGCTAGGTAAATTTTATATACATCTTTGCTGTTTACATTAGAAGATTTCATTAATCCTCCAAAACAGACAACATTTTTCCAACCTTTATAACTAATTTAAAAAAAAAAATTTCAAGGTCAAAAACCACCTACTAAATTCACAGCCTAATGAGTTACTCTGCAGTGTACTGGCCTGGTTTCATAATGGCAATTTCCAACTTTTACAGATGCACTAAAATGTGCATATAAAGTGAAACTGGTATCTGTTTCTCTGAAACATGTACTACCATCCTCCACGAGAAGGATGGCTGTAAATATAGAATTCAGAACCCGACACATACTTTTTGCTGTAGTTCTTTCACAGCATGGTCCCTATCCATGCATGCTTGTCGATAGGCTTCATAAGCTTTGTTAAGCTGCTCTCCAATGTTTTTGTCCATAACTCCCAATGTTGTTTCATCACTGGAAAGGTGGTCAAGTGAACAGACCTGAAAAGTAATCAGAAGGAAAAAGAAAGAACACTAATAACAGCAGTATGTAGCTAAAAACATATAAAACATGACTTGTACTACTATCATATTCAAGTAATACGTGCAGTATGTTTGACCATTAACTCTTGACCATTAACAATATAGCTTGAACTATAGCTCTGTTCACCTCAACATTTAATTTTATGTCCAGGGATAGGTTTAAACACCAGACAAATAAAAGCAGCTTAACTCTGAATCAAATTCTGGATGTACAGAATGTGTAAATGTGTGCGTAGTTACAGTATTTAAGACTGAGACTTAAAGTTGGTGCAGATCACCAGTTACCTGATTTTATGTGATCTCCAAAAGTTTAATGTTTGCATGATTGTGAAATGAAGACAGCATTAATCAACAAAATTAAACTCAGCTTTTGGCATTAAGCAATAAAAAGATAAAAACTCAATAACATTAGGTCACACAAAGCTATCCTATTCTGTGCCAAATTTGAAAATGGCAACACAAGCTACACTACAAGGTGAGTTACAACATCTTTTATCTAAAAACCAGTAATACCAATCAGTAAGAATTATCAAGATTTATTATGAACTTTCTACACTTTGTGTACAATTTCACTAACAATTCCCAAAACTACAGCTTATGAACTTTGACACATAAGACTACAACACTATTAAATGTCACAGACTCCAATTTCAAGAGCTTTGCAAACGCAGGTCATCCGCTTCTATAGTAATATACGACAATTTTAAGATCAAAATTTAGCATAATATAAGTAGAGTAGAGAACAAGTTAGTGAAGTCTCAAAAAAAACCCCAAACCGAAAATACCAGCATTAAGAAAAAAAAAATGAATTAGTAATTTCATCTCTCCTGGTATTTAAAGCAGTGTGGACTGCCACTATCATCTCTCACTATCTTCTGGGATTATGCATAAACCACAAATACTACTAAAGAAAGTGGTGCAGTCTGATGAGGATAAGCCAAACAAGAAGAGTATGAGGATAACTTGCCTTGGACCCTGCTCAAAATTCTGAGGATTGCAGCTTGAAGATTTTGTTCATGTTTTCTTGCTTTTGAATATCTTCTCTATCGTAGGGCTTGATTAGAGAAATGTGGTCTGACTTTTCTAGAAGGTACAACAGACTACTGTATGGACATCACACTTTTCTGTGCTGCAAATTTTATTTTAACGATGTGTTCCTACAGCAAAACCAATTCTATCTCAACTCTGGCATGGCTGTACTTTAATAGTAATAGTGGCAAAGCGAATTGTTTAACAACTTGGAATCTTTTAGGGATCCTTTGATGTAACACGCATTACTGAAATCCAAGTTTATAAGGTTTGCATAAAAGGTTACATTGTTTCATATGAAAGCTTTTGTTTCTTTTGACTTTTCTTGTTTTCCTAAACATCAGTTCAGTAGTTTATAATCTCAGTCCGTGCATACTGTCCCAAAACATTGTTAGTACCGCAGGCTACTTCATCCACCTCCTGCCTCCCCCAAAGGGTATCCCTTCACTAAATGGAATATTCATTCTAATACCTGTGGCACATCTTTAACAAAATGGGTTGGCTTGCTTTCAGTTTCAAATGAAGGACTGTTCTATGCAATTCAGTGAATAAAATCAGATACTACATCTGCATTCAGGGACAGGTGCTAAACTGCAGAGGGCATTGTTATGGCTGAAAGCAACTGAAAGTGTGTTCTCACATTCTGTCAAAGCTTGCAAAGTTTGCATCAGTATTCATTTTGTACTTTTCTGAAATTCTTCACTTTTAACAATTTACCTAGTAAATGGCATGTCCTGTACATATAAAAAGTAATGCCAAAAAACGAGTGCAATGGAATTTTAAAAACTATGTTCAGCTTCTAATGGAGGGAATAGGGCTCAGCTCCATGTGACTCACGGTTCATAGAAAATGAAGATTTTAATTTCATTCATGCAAATTCAAATCTTCATTTGAAAAACAGTATTTAAAATTTATACCTAATTTCCAGCCTTTTACTCATTCATTGAGATTGAGTATGGGAACATTAACAAAGAGTTCTGCTGTCATCTGGACTGCTGGTACCAAAAGTAATTGAACCAACAGGCAGAATTTTAGCACTGCACCTAATTTTCTACTTGGTAGGGAAAAATAAGGAGAATGGTAGCTAATTTACTGGTAGCTCCCTAAAATTCAGACTCCATGCAGCAATAAAGGGTCAAAGAAAGCCGTTACTAGTGACATTTTGAGATGGAACTATAACTAGAAAAATTGGTCCTATATCTGCCCCATACCCTAGACACGCATTTCTTCCACCTTACCCTTCCCTTTCTTCCAGCACAAGCAACCTTACTGTAAACTGTATCAGCAAACCAATCCAGTTTAAAACTAAATACTAAATGCATTTCTCCTGTGTTAGTTTTAATGCAGAGCAGATTCACAGACCACTTCAATTGGCACAATAACACAAGAAAGCCTGCACAGGAGCAGAAAACATCAGCAAAAGGCAGACAGAACTGCTGTGTTCAACACCAGCATTGGGTTTGAATAGTAACATGAAGTCACATTATGTAACACTGACATAAGTCTGTACTGCCACTGAGAAGGGTAGTCCAGCCTTCCCCCATCTCTGACCATGTATTTTTGCCACTTACTGGTACCAATATTAGTACTTCTATGCTACACAGTTGAGTATGCCAAAGTAGCTCCCCACTTCCTCAAAAAAGCAACAACAAACCCCCTAAAAAAACCAGCGTCAAAATTAAAACTGGAGCTAGCTCACTGCAAGGCTGCTGGAGCACTACTACCAGCACAAGGAGGCAGTGGGAACATGAGACTAGCCGTGGGCAGGACTGCCGCAGTCTAGATTTAGATTGGATTAAACTACTCTGTAGTCACACCCTGGATTGCCTGCTGCTGGAATAAATAACTGCTTCTTATGTTATCTGTCTCATATCCAGAACTCCTTGCAGTTAGAAAAACTGGCTCCTTTTCCTGCTTCTCCTCCATAGGCATCAATATTTATCAGGGAATTTGCCAACTGTTCCTTGTCATTTACCCTTCTCCCTGCATCCAATGAGGAGGGAAAAAACCCCTCCCAACAGCCCTAAAAAACTCCCCCAAAAAACAACAAACCAAAAAAAACCCCAACCCAAATATCCCTTCTACTCTAATCAGTTGTGATTAATTATGCTATATCCATACAGCAACTGGAACATAATTCAGCCCAAAGCTGACAACCTTGATCTTTAGCAACTGACATTCTAGATGTTCATTAGACCCTAAAGACTTTCACAATCATTAGGAGCAATATGTAGTTTGCTGTAATATGTATTAACAGCAGAGATGCAGCAATAGAAAATGCTGCATTTATTCTAACAGGAACAGAATTAGAAGAGGAGATTGGTTCCAGAGGTTGTCCTGCAAATGTGAATACCTGTGAGTGCTGTGCTGCTGGAGCTATAGCAATGAGAACTAGAATTTCATGTTTGAGTAAAGACTTGAACACTGGATAACAACTGGGTACAGCAAATGTTTCAGGACAAATTTTAAGTAAACAAACCAGATGAAATCTGCAGATTATCTTAAAATACTTGCTTCCAATCAGAAACATTTTGCTGATCTGGGGGAGGGGGGGTGGAAGAAACAGTAATATGCATTTTCTGAGTCAAATGCCAAAAAAGCTCCAACACAAAGATTAGCAACATATTGCTGCTGCACTCTCAGCTCCACAGCTCACTAGAATTTTCATACTAGTGTTCATACTGCCTCAAAAAACACCTTAAATTATGAAAAAAAGTTTTAGCTAATCATGTGTATATACACATAAATTCATAATAAACATTCCTACCTCTCATAGGTTCATATGAGAGATGAGAACATAGCTGCCGTGCAGCCGCAAGTATTTCTCTACATATTTCTGCTTTCAAAACAGATTTTTCGATTGAAATATTTTTTAAGTTACACCGCCATCATCTTGGGAACTGGAAACCTGTTGAGGTAATTATTTGTGAGAGACTGAGAGCTCACTGAACTTTCTGTTTTGTTTTTTTCCCTTATCTTTTCGGAGCAGACACAATTCCTGCTTTGCCCGACTGCGGGATGCGTCGGTAGCGCAGCAGGAGCGCCTCACGCCACACCAGCGTTACACCTGGGCAGCCCCTCTGCGCTCGGGGCTCGGGACGGTGATTCCCGGAGCGCTGGGGTTCGCTGCCCCCGCCGCGCTGCCGCTGCCCGCGGGGCAGCCGCCTCTTCCTGCTCCTGCGCTCGCCGCCCGGGCCATCGCCGCCCGCCAGCGAGCCCGCCGATCCCGCTGATCCCGCTGCCCGCTCCCGGAGCGCCTCCGCGAGCAAACCACGCGCCCCCGGCCGCGCTCCCCGAGCCGGGCCGGGCGGCGCCGAGGGGGAAGCGGCATCCCCGGGAGCGGGGGGCGGAAGCGCGGCCCGGGAGCGCCCGGCCCGCACCCCGGCCCGGGCCGAGCCGAGCCCCGCCGCTCCCGCGGGAGGTTGAGGAGCGGGTGCTTGCCAAAGCGACTCAGACTTACGAGCGCCTCACGGAGCCCGCGGCCGCTCCCGGCACAGGGCGCTCGCTCCTGCCTGGGCGCCTTAACCCAGGAACCAGAACCGACTTCCTGCCGTGCCTCTCCCCGCCCTGTGACGGGGCGCTGCCCGCGCCGGCCTCGGGTCGGGTCAGGGCAGGGCGGCGGCCGCCGGGTTCGCGCAAGGATGGCACCTTCCTCGTCCGCCCCGCGCAAGGATGGGAGCCTGACCGCTCGCCTCCGTCGGTCCTGCAGTGCCTCTTCTCCCTACCTGCAGAAGACCCCTCAAGCAGCGCCTGTGCTGCTCCCGACTTCCACAGCCCTGTCCTATTTCTGTCTTTCCATGACTCAGAGTGATTTGTAAATAACAATACTCACATTTGTAATATACTTTTCATGCTCAGAGTAGTTTCTGTCTGAAGGGTCTGTTGTAGGTTACTACAGTGGCATTTCCCCCCCGCGTTTATTTCATGCAGGCAATGAATTTTATAGGTAAGAGTATAATGGAAACACGCAGTTTTAATTTTGCCACCGCTACAAGCTCTTCTCTCTTTAGGTCACGTGTATAAGTACAACTTTTTTTCCTGGAGGTGTGTAGGAGGATGGGAGTTGATGGGAGAACATGAGGCGTTTGTCACATACTTGCCCAGGATACCATCACAGAGCCAGCAGCAGAGAAGCACTACAGATTCTGAATTAATCTCGGCCGTCTCTGAACCCCAGTGAGCATATCCACGCAGTCAAGCTGTGGTGTTTCTTCCGCTACAGCAGAGCTTTTCCCTTTGCCCACTCACAGATCAGAACTTGCAACCTACCTACCCTGGGCGGCTGCCCTTGGAAGCCTGAGGACTGAGCTCAAACACAGCCACAGAAAAAGTAGCCAGATGTTGCTCTCTGCTCTTTTGAAGGTTATTTCTACTATAACTTATCTTCCCTGCTAGGTCTTTAGCAACTCTTTTGGTCTGTTTTGGCCTGTACAAAGGCTTAAAGAGACTTACAGGCAGACAGCTAGTGAGCTTAAAAATATACTTCCTATTTGGCCACTTTTAAGAACTTCAGGTGAGGTCATAATGAACTATTAAGGTTCAGAGATAGTTTGCTCTTTTAGCACGTTTTCAAGAAAGGAGGATTCAATTTCCTTGTTCAAAGACAGTGTTTGAGACATCCAAGTTAAGGTTTCATTCAAACAGGTCTTAAAAAAATAAGATAAAATAGGGTGTGGGCAGAAGAGGCTATTATTTCTTTTTTAATTCTACATTTTTCATTTTAATTCAGTTTTGGCAAGTAGTTGTGCACTTAAAATTGTAATGAATATCTCAGCTGAAATAAAGCCTGTATTTCTTAAATTCAGATCAATATATGTAATATAATTAAACTGATGCTATATTTAAAAGGGGATAATGTGCAGAAAAGTACAAGTGGGTGTTATCTGATGATAAGCATGTATCAACTAAGATTATGGCTACCTGAATTCAAATAAAGCCATAACATGTACACCACCTCTGAAACACTATCATTGCATGTTAGTTGTTTTAGGGAAGAAAACCTGTTTATTGATTTCTAAAATGTATTTAATGTAAATTTGCAGTGAAAGTCTCAAACTCAGCAAAGCAAAACTGACAACCATCTACAAACATGACTTTTCAAATCACATGCATTGATCTCTTAGTGCTTTATCAGTAATATTCTTTCACAGTGAAGCATGACAGAAGCTGCTCTTTATCTTCCTCATTTAGGCCTTCTTTCTCTACTACATTTTCTCCCCCAATACAATAAGGTATATGTTACAAACTTTACAGTAACCCATTTTGATATTCTTAGAGACCTCTAACCTTTGAATAAATTAAATAGAAGAAAAGAAAAATACCCATGAAAATAATACAAAGCCTCTATTGCGTAGCTAACTTGATCTCTGACTTTGATCCTTTAGAGTGTTTCCTGCTTTACATGCAGTTACTTTTTGTCCTTTTCTTCCTCATCTTTCTTTCTTTTTCTTTGTTTTTCTGCTTTCTCCTCTTCTGTCTCTGTATTTCCTTCCCTACAGCTATTCCAGGAACAACTTTCTGTATTTCTGTSCCACATCAATATTTCACACTTTTATGTCATTGTCAAGGCAGAATTGCTTTCATATATGTAGTCCTCACAAGATAGCTGGAAAGAAGAGTAATAGATCCCTGTATTTAAAAATTATTTAGGATTTTAGTACTAATCTTAAAAACAGCTGCAAACCACTTATCTAGGATTTGGCAGTGGTGGTGAAGAGGTTCTTGTTTTTACTATTCTATTTTACTTTGTCTTCAGACTGAGAGAGTCTTATTTTAACTACTTATGCTTAGAAACTTAGGATGTTTTTGTTTGTTTGTTTTCTTTTTTTTTTCTTTTTTTGGTGGTGAGGAATTAGCAAGTTGATACTTTTTCCATGGCGAAAATTCAAGTTTGCTCTGAGTGGGTCAAGTAGCCTGTTTAAGTACCTTACATCATCTATATGCAGTTTGCTGTTTGACATTACTTCCAAAATGGTATTTTAAGAGGAATTTTCCTTAGTCTGTGCCGATGTATTAACACTGTGCTCGTTGGTTACGCTGCGCTGAGGTCTCGGGAGGAACTCGCTGCTCTCAGGGGAGGCTGGTGCTGCAGGAGCTGGCAGAAGGCTGCAGTTCATCAAAGGTTTCATGTGATTCCTTTATACAATTTTAGAAGCTTATAAATACAAACTGGCTTCGACCAGAAAGAGGTTAGAATGTTTCTTGCAAGTTGTTAATGTAGCCATTCGTTCAGACACTAGGTGGCTCACGTCAGATGTTAAACCTTTTCCAGAACTTAGAAACTGTGGGCCCAAAGGAGTGTGCTGGGTGCTGAAAGAGTCTCTGCTACTTCGCGGTGTTTCTCCATTCTTTTAATCGGTCGTTGCTGCTTTAACAAAACGAAAAGCGTGTTTTGATCTTGAAATGCCTTTTCTGGTCAGAAAATGAGAACTGTGGGTTAATTTAGACCAAACGTTGTTCCTTAGTGTGAAGAAAGGTGAGGCAGATTTTTTTTTTTTTTTCACATCGAGTCATTAGTTGATGAGCCTGTGTAAGCCTTAATATGTAAATTGCTATAGGTTGTAACAGACAAAGCCTGGGTTCCAGAAACTGCAGGATATTTAATCGAAATGCAGACATACAGATTTGGTGCACTATAAGCAACATAAAAGTAGTGTCTAATACTTTTTCTATGTATTTGAATGCTGAAGTTGATAAGTAATTTACTCATTGTCTTTACAAAGTGTAGAAAACAAAAGTTTGGATTTTCTTTTCTCATCTCTTTGGTAACAGTATAGGAAATTTTTATGTTGCCTGGAGGAGTGTCAACAGGATTATGAAATGTGGTTTTGTACTTCAGTACTTCTTATGACTAATATTAGCTGGGAACTTCCACTGAGAAATACCCAACTGAAGAACTTCCTTAAATGCAACTGTGAGCAGAAAATCATTCTCTGAAACAGAGATTTTACCAGAAACATCCTGCAAACTGGTTTTGGATCCAGTGCAACATTCTTTATTTCCGTAAGTGATGTCAATGATTTCTGAAGGCTGGAGAAAGGTTACCCTGCATGAAAAGGGAGCAGTGCATGAACAAGCAACGCTGCATGCCTGGGAACAGTTAACATACATAGCAACTGTGGTACCAAATATAATACATACTTTTTAATATGTTGTGAAGAAAAAGCCTGATGATAATGACATCAAAAGAAAGTAGCGACAGCTTTGTAAAACAAATGCTATTCCTCTGTATAGAGTATATCCTGTGTTACATATAGAGGGAGTACAAGATGGAGAGTGTAATACTTCTGTGAGAAGAATAGCCAATCCATTGATTCTTAGTTAAGCTCCAAAGAAACTTAATTATGGAGACCCTTGAGCTCTCTAAGTTTTATCATAACTGTGCTCTCCCCAGTTCCCCCTAAACCGCTGTATAATTGAAACTGAGTTCTGTAGAACAATGTAGTGAAAACACTTACCTTGAAAAATTCATGTTCTAGCGTGAGTGCCTTTTTGCCATAGAAATAAGAATTCAGGAACTTTAACATATAAACATTAATTCCTTGGTTAGTCAATATGAAAAAATGAGATATTTTGATATCAAATACATTACATAGGCCTTCTCCCTCTGTTTCATGTTAAAATTCATTAAATCTTGATAGCTAATTTCAATAGAACTACATTATATACAATATCTAATTTAAGAAAACACGATTGATATACAGAGCCTTTGCACTATTTATTGAATGATTTTTGATCCCAAACCTTTATTCAAGTTTTCAGTGGAGTAAGAGTGGAAGAAGTCAAGAGGTATTTGAAATGACACTTTTAATTTCTGGAATGTTATGACATCTTTTCCTCTTCTGCAAAAAGGGGAGCTATGTCATGCAGCAAGATCACAGATTCCACGGTATTATTTTTGTTTTGGTAGTGTCATAAAATCCTAAAGTTTGGGGAGAAGGAGGAGACAGGTGTTGATGCAAAGTCATTATGTTAATGGACCTGTGTTAGTATACCTATGGAACTTCTTGTCAGAACTGTTCAGGATGTAAAAATTTTAGTGTTCAGGGGAAGATTGGACAAGTAAATACTTGAGAGATTCACTAAGGGAAACTAAAGAGACAGGCAGCATCAATCTCAGGAAGTTCTCTGACCTGAAAATAGCTGGCAGCTGGGAGAAGACTCTGAGGAAGTATTACATATGCTTGCCCTGTTCTTATTCTTCCCAGGGCATTGATTTCTAGCCACTGCTGAAGAGAAGATGGGTCTGAACCAATGTGGCATATGTTCTTATGTTAATGACTTCATGCTGATACAAATGTGTAGGAATTTCTCTACATTAAACAATCTCCTGTAAAAGACAGGATTCTGTAGAAGTATAGGGAACATGCCTATTGGAGAAGCTCTGAAATATCTTGGAAAATCCATTCAGAATTATTTCTTATTATTTTGAGAATATCCACTTGAACGATAAAATCTTTGGGCAAGTTTCTTAAAGATAATCAGTGAGTTTTATCTGGTTTCTCAAAGATGCTGTGTATAGTTTTATTATGTTTCCAGTTAAATTGTGATGACCAACAGATCAGCTGTATATCATTCTAACTGCTCACAAAGCTCAACAGAAGGTGTGTCTATGTAAATACACGGCAAGGTGACCTTCTTGATTGGTGGCTTGAAAATAGATCTTGAGAAAAAGGCCTCGCAAAGTAGTGGGTAGAATTGTTCCCATTCATTAGCTGGAAACAGCATCTATCCATTCAATGCAGTTTATTTAGTGCAGGAGTGTTGAACTGTCTCTGCATACACCAGTTAATATTGTCCTATTTAAAAACTGTACAAGGGAATAAATTTTCCAGATTTCCTCCTAAAGTAAAATTCATAGGGACAGCTAGTAAAATGCTTTGATCCTGTGTAATCTTTTAATAAAACCTCTAGTCCTCCTTAAGTATTTTTACAAGATGATAAAGCAACTGAACTATGTCTGTAATTTCCCTGACACATGGAGGTGGTATACATTCTTTCAACATTATTTTTTTGTACATTATAATGGAAATTGTATGTTTGAAAATACATAGTTCTGTTTATCTACATAGTGAAAAAGTATTTTGGAATTATTCATCTCTGTCATTTTCATGTTGTGATATAGTTGTTCTAGCTCCTTATGTTAATTTTTAAATCCTTTTATAAATGAAAAGGTGGTTTTCTGACTTCAGCAAAGCACTTTTCTTGATTCTTACTCATAAACTTCCTGTGAGAGTTTGATGGGTCTAAGCTTGACTAATTAGAGTGGCAAGACAAAATAAGATGCTCAGATGAGTGTTTCTGTAAATCTTAAAATGTACCATTGCAATAAAGTTCTACAACTGTGTAAACAAAAAAAAATTTGAGCAGTCATTGAGAGGTCAGGCTGATCGAGTTTTAACTAAAATTTCTTGATATCTGCATGCACCAAAGATAAATCAGCAGCTGTGCCTGCTGAATTTTGTGGTAAATCTTTCCCGACTTTAAGCAAAGAAAGCTTGAAGCCATGTGCTGTGTAGCAGCTCACGGTGTGTTGACTCTGCGCATGTTTAAATACAGCCTCATTGTCTGTGAAGCTAAGAGGAGTTAATGGTAAAAGTTCAGACCAGCTTCTTGCAAATGATATTTGTTCTTATCATGCAGTAATCAGGAATATGAGTACAAAACATAAAGAAAAGAAAGGATTACTCATTGTGTGTTGTCAGATCTAATACAGAAATTACATCACTGGTAATAACTGATTTTCTGAAAGAGCTGTCACACTTCAAGATTTATTCCCGGTGAAGTAGGGAGAGAAACACATGATCAATGGTTTGAGCCTTTTTGCATAATTAGTGGCAAAACGAGCGTGCACACACATGCACACACACTCGCTCACTTCGTCTGGCACAGCTTCAGTCTTCTGATACACCAGCTGCTAAGACATTTTCCTATCTGTAGCTGCTTCCTCTGAGTGAAAACACACCTGCTCTGCTAGCATTGTATCCACTTATTGTTGGCTTTCTGGAAGCAAAAGATGTAAGAGAACTTTGGCTTGTATCAGAGACCTGAATGAGAATGGGATAACTCAAAACAATTTTATAAAAGTTGTTGTACAATAATTTGTATTTATTAATTAACAATTTACTTCGGTAGATACACACTGAGGGTCTAGAATGACATGTTCAAAGTGGCATTTTGCTCATAATATTTTATACCTTTGTATCATTTGGAAATACTCTTACTTGAACAGGTTTTGACCATTGCCATAGCGTCATTGCATGCGACATAAGAGCCAGTGCTCTTAAATTGCACTGCAATGAGTTTATTGTGTACTAAATCAAATGGGAGAATTCTACACAGAGCTGAAAAGTTATTTCCTGCAACAGTGAATAACAACTGCATTTTAGATTGCAAAAGGATATCAGGCAAAAGGAACATTAAAGAAAGGCAACTCTTACTGTGAGGGATAAAACCAGGAAAGATAAAGTCATAGATGTCAGGTTAGTTGAGAGTAAGAAAATGAAGTACCGGAGGCCTTCCTTCCCTGGTGCTCGGCTCTGTCTTTCCATCCATACTCTGAAGCACAGCCAAGTTGACAGCTGTCTCTAAACCCTTCTTTTAAAAGATTTGACCTACACTATGGCCTGGAACTTAAAGAAGTGTTCTTAAATTTTTTCTCCAAATTCTTCAGAGGCAATGGACAGATAAAGTATTGCTCTATCAGTCCAACCCCTGATGCCCTTGTATCTCCCAACCTATCTCTTCGTACTTTGTGGACAGATAGTAGAGTACGTAAAGACCAGAATCACGAAAGAAATTTAGAGTTATGGTACTAGTGGCTTCATGGAGTCTGCTACAGCCTCTGGTACACAGAATGTACACAGAGCATTGCTACACAGAATGTGGAGCTTGCTGAAAAGCAATGTTTTAAGTATAGCTGCTGTCTCTGGTAGTACTCTGTAGTTCTGAATCCTTTCTAGTCACATCTCCTAGAGATGAAAATTAGATTTTGCACGGACTAATTGGGACAGATCACAGAGATTATATTTCTCCAGTCGCATGGCTACAACAGTCTTTGTGTTCCAGTCTCCTTTTAACAATGTTTGAATGTTTTTTGGAACACTAGGCAGTAGGTCATTCCCGCTTTGCTGCTTCTGACAATCAGTTTCACTGACTGATTTTCTACTTTACTGGTGCCTAGAACAGCCCTCTGAAGATGCCATCCTTGCCAAAGGCAGCATCAGCTTTACCTAAACCATTTCTAACATATGTTTGCCTGTTTTGAAGATCTATATTGGTGATAAAGATTTCACAGCCTCCCAAGGGACCTTCTGTTCTTTCTTACAGATTTTTTTTCTAAATCTCTAATTATTCTTCAGTTGAACCACATTTTCCACAAGGTACAATGAACAAACTGGACAACACGATCCAGCTGACTATCTACATAGTTTTCAACAAATACATGCTGACTGTTTTATATCCTTAAAACAGGACAAAAACGTAAGCTTTTAAGCAAACTTGTTCAATTATTTGCTCCAATATTTTTCTCAGAAAGAAAGACAGAACAGTATGTAATTTCCTGATTTCTTCTGTTCTCTGCTCTTAAAGATAAACATGACATCTGTCCTTTTTCATTCTTTTAGAAGCTCATCTGTTCTCCACAAGTTCTCAAAGATTGTTGCTAATGACTCCAAAATGTCTTTATTCTGTTGTCTGAGTATTCTGAGAGGAATTCCTTCAAGCTCTGCTGGTTTGAAAATATTTTATCTAAGTTAATGTCCTAGCCTGTGTTCTCTCTCCTTGTCTCTGATAATTATTATTTTAGCCAGTGGATTGAGGCTGACTCTTCTAGTGAAGAAAAGTAAAAAATCTCTGATAATATTTTTTCTCCACTGAGTAGCAGATCTGCCTTTCCTTTCTCTTTGTCTTGCTACAGATGTATTACCAGAATACATATTTTTTCTGTGTTGCTATTTATCCCATTTTGACTTATCTGATTTTGTCATTTTTAAAAATTCTTTTACACTCCTTGGTAACTTTATTGAGCTTAAGGTAGCTAGAAAAACCTTCTTACTGTTGTTTAGCATGTTGGGATTTTTTGAAGCACAGTTCTTATTTTGTCCCTAGCATTGGGGTCATTTGTGTTATCTCCTCTTCCTCTAAAGGAGATGGAAAATCTCTTAAACTCCTTGTTTTATTTTTTTCAAGGATCATGATGATGTCTGCATACTGGACTTAGAACATAAAATGTCTGTGTAGATCTAGTCCTGACTGACTTGCCGGAAGTCACACTGTACATTTATGTTAGAGATGGATCTGAAGCACAGAAATGTCATGTTCACATCAACGGCTTCTGATTCCTGGTTAATTTTTGATCTGATTAAAGCAGGATTATTTGGTTACTATCTGATTTTTGTAGGTTTGTTTTATGATAGCAAATTTCCTTACTTACCAGTTTACGTGCCCTTCATTGTCCTTGATTATTTCTACATTGTATTGTGGGGAAAAAAAAAAAGAACTAATGAAAGAAAAAAGTTTCAGTATGTATTTTTCCCATCTGGTTAGTCCAGCACTCTTCTTAATTAGTAAAATGCCATCCTGTCAGATTCTCTCCTGCCAGGAAGTCATTCAGCTCCGAAATCACTTCTTCACCTCCATCATATATTTTAACATTTGAAAACAGCAAAAGTCTAAGATATTGTATTCTTCCTTACAACTGAAAAAGCAAATCAATTACAGCAATGCTAATTAAGTGTAGTTTAGGATTAATTTGTATTTAAACAAGGCCTCATGGGATTTCAGAACATGTAGTCAGAGTGTCATAAAATATGTAACAGCACCTCTCAATTAATATTCGTTCATTTGGGAACAATAAAAAGCAGCAAAATATGTACAACTCTACCACTAACTCCTTACTCTTTCCCTAGTGTTTATGCAATGCCCCTGGACTGCTTTCCCAAATCCAAAGGTCAGCTCCTTCTTAGTTTTGGGCAATACCGGACTGGATTAAGAATGATTGTATTCCCTTTCTTGAGTCTTAAACCTTGTTTTCCACTATAAAGCCACTTAAAGACAGTGTATTTTGTATTACATCATAACCCTAATATTTGACTACAGGAATTGTGTTGCAAAGGCATAATTACTGTGTTTCTGTTCCATCATGTCAAGTGAAAAGTCAGCCATTTTAAAATTAGTGTAAAATTTAATTATTTTATTTTTAAAATTACTGTCATATCAATAAAAATATTTAAATCAGTCAATACCATCATACTGATTATACATAACAAGGTTACTAAATGTTAAAATTCAGTGCTCTTTCAATAAAAAAAAGGACAGTCTCAAGGAGAAACCTAACTACATCTGTATTCAGAACTAAACATATKACTAAACATATTTGAATAGTCTGTAAGCAATTAGGAAACACATGAAAACCCCACATGTAGGGAAAACCTTTATGTACAATTTTAAGTAGAATTTGCTGTAGAGGAATTAAATACAAGAGAATTATGTATATTCATATAATTTTCAAGTAGATTATAGCATTTTTCTATATTTGTTAATTTTTTGGTAATTATTATAGAATATATAACAAAAATCTTCTTCTTTTAATTTCTATAGGAATTCTTCTTTTTACGTGGAAGTAATCTGCAGATAAATGTTATCAATAATTACACCAACTGCGTATTTCTCCCAGAATATTTCTGCTGTATTCTGACTCCTCTTTGGTGGGGGCTTTCCTATGTTTTCTGGACAGCTGGCAGGTATGTTGAGGTGAGCTTTAAATAAAATGGAGCAGAAGTAGGAAGGATGAAGTAAACTACTCAGGGAATCTCCAGTGCATAGAACTCACTTGCCTAGGTATCCATTCCTAGTTATTGTTGGGGTCGCTGAATCAATAAGGAACTTCTACTATGCAGGAACTCCTACTTTTGTGGAAGAAAAGAAGGGAAGATGAGGTGATTGTGGCTTACCAAAAGGTACCATCAGTTTGTAGATGTGGCTGTTCCAAGGTGTGAGAAAGCTGTGCAAGATCATTGTATAGACATACCAGGTTTTAGGTTTCACCACTATTATCCAGGCAGAGAATGAAAGCAATTATTGTTTTTGTTCTGTAGTGCAGCTTGTGAAAAGTGGTGTTAATTGAGTGATACAGATTCTCTTTGAGTAGAGGCCATATTCATAGTGTGAAGCCAGGCTAAAATGTTACGCAAAATGTAATGCTAGTTCAACATAATTTTTATTTGTGCTTCAACCCCAGCTAAAGAAACTGAAGACACCCAGGGCATCACTTTAGTAACTACGCAAAGCTTTCCTCTTGTTTCCAGCAACATAGCCGTGTAAGATGTCAGCATTTCAACCAGTAGGCAGAGACTCAGTGAATACTCCTTGGTTCCCTGAAGCTCTCCCTAGAATGCCTACACTGTTTTCTCATACTGGATTCACTCCAAAAAATAAGTATAGCAAAGCCAGTGTTTTAGAACATGGAAACAACACCCCCCCCAACTGGTCTTTATTAATCACTGTCTCTTTGGACAGCATTTTGCTTCCCTAAGTGTTTGTCAGATTTGTGCCCCAGGCATGCATACTTGAGAAATAGAGTTTTATTTGGGTATTAAATAACATAATACATCTCATTAGTAGTAAGCTGCTTTTTCTGACAGAACAGAAGACTTATTAAACATGACTGTTGGGTTCATTCAGTGTCTAAACAGGACCTTGCTGCAAATCCAAATGTGCTTGAGCAGACATGCAGTAAAATGCCATGGGTAATACTTCATCATATCATTAGGAATAATGATAATAAACAGTGATAATGAATCTCTTGGCCACTTTTATATTGAAAGAAATGAGAGGTTAATATCTCACTACAGGAAAAAACAGCAGTTGATGAGAGGTTAATATGGATATATAGTATAATGAAAAAGGTTAATTATGGAGAGATGTCAGACAGCAGTTATTTCATCTATAATAGAAGTGTTCTGTTACGTTACAAATACAGCTTTTTTTTCTATTTCTACCTTTGGTGACAATCATTATGCAAGGCATCTTAGGAGGGGTACTCTGTATTGGGAGTTTTTTGCCAACAAAGCTGAGCAATGCTAAGTAAAGCTTCCTTTCTTTCAGCATGCATTGATCTTTGTGTTTGTTCTTTTTCTCTTAGAATCACTTCCATTCCTTCTAGATCTTCCTGTCTTCATTGTCTGCTGCTTCTGCATGTCTTATAAGAGTTTTTCAGTTTTTCCTCTGCCTTTGCCCAGACTCTCTCCACCAGCTCTCTCTAACTTAGCTATTCCTTCCTATTCTGCTTCTCATACCTCAGAAGCCTCCTAGCCTTTGAATTGTATGGCCACTGCTATTTTTTGTGGTTAAATACTTTGTCACAATGGCTTGCATATATTTCTAGCCTATGTATTCTGGCATGACAAACATCAGCCTCATGGACTGGCAGCATTAAGAAACTTCCCCAGCACCTGAGATGAGGAAACAAGCTGCTTTAATACTTTAGTAGAAAAATACATGCAGTGGAAAAGCAGTGGAAAAAGTAGTATGGAAAGCAGGAATTTACCTGCCCTTAAAGGGATGACCAAAGAGGAAGAAATGAAGGAGATGAAGAGATGAAGAAATGAAGAGACGAAGAAAACTTTCTTGTAACAAGAGATTCATAGGTACAGACTGAGATAAATGTGGAAAGATCTACCTTTATGATGAATCTGATTTTTCAACTAGCAGCCTGAAGGAGCCATGATTGTTGCCAGCTTTAAATTCTTTCTGAAGAGTGGCTGCAGTTGTAAAAAGACAAATTCTATTTGCCAAGATGCAGGCTTGCTCTTAACTGTAAAAATAGCAAAGGACACTGGATTGTGGAAAACAAAAGAGATCTTGAAGCAGATTCTAGCAGTGACAGAAGGTGAAGAGAGGACTTCTTAGGTTCTAGCCTGCATAGTGCTAGTTACCTCTCTAGCCATCCTTACCTTTTCTCTGTAGTGCAAATTTTTCACCATCCAATCTTGTTCCCTTTACATCCAGGGTAATGTTCAGACTGAATCTTTAAATCCACTTAGCATTCAGAATATATTAGATGGGAGTTTTAACCAAATTGTTGTTCTTGTTGTTTAAACCTGTAAGTTTTCAAAATAACTTGACTTGAAAGTAAACATCGATTTACACTTTTTGGATGTCTGAGAGCCCTAAAAATGTTGGCCTGCCAATGAGGGTAATGAATATACAATTCTTATGTTTCCAAATTTATTTATTTTACCAAATTCACTTATTTTACCAGATTTCTTTCTCTTCCTTATCTCCACTGCTATTTCATTTTGACATCTGACTGTGTTTAGCATTAGGGTAATGTTAAAAATAACCCAAACAAACAGCTTGGCTAAGATTGATTGAACGGCTTCTGAGAGAACAAGAACTGACTTGAAGTTTGGAGGTTATTCACTTAGAAAAATGACATTTACCTGAAGCTTATCCAGTTCTTCTTGGATTTTTCCTCTTTACTGCAGGTCCTATTTCACTATTTTTCTTTTTTCTTGCTAATCCTTGAAGATGAGCACACGTACACTGCTGGTAAGCATGTCTCAGCTCACATCTACATCAATAATACAAAGGACATAAATAGGCTGCTGGAAAATACAAAAGCACTAAAAGATTTGAAATGCTGTTAAATAGAAAAGGTGGTTTTGGAAATCATTAAACATGCTGTCCTCTTATGACCTTAATTTTCATATTTTTTATGTGTGTATAATAAAACAGCATGATTCATTTAATACCTAGTTTGGCATTTGGGTTCATCATAAGTTTTTGAATATCAAAACAATAGACATACCAGCTCAACAGTTTTTTTCTTATAATATGCTTTGAACAGAATATTACAGATGGTGCTTCTTGATTGCTCACAAAATTTCAGGTTTGTAATTTTCCAAATAATTCTCGTATGTAATGGATTTCAAGACTTTGTGTCAGGCCATTGAGACCATGGTGAACTTCTAGATGAAACCCAGAGTTATTAAAGTGTAAGGAATAATACAGAGCACTGTAAGTTTTATCTATGGAAGGTATTCTCAGATTAATCAGATTTTGCATCAATAGAGTCTTGTAACTTGGATTGTCTCTTGCTCATTCATAATTTCACATTATTACCCACTCATATTCCCATAATTTCCTTTTGGCAACTTAAGCACAAAAAGACAGTGTATAGCAGGCATGAGCATGGACAGTCTATCAAGAAGGAATATGAAAACATTGGTTGGGCATGCAAGAACAGAATTAGGAAGACCAGAGCTAGAGCTAGAGGTAGAACTGAAAGGAATGTGAGTAGCAAAAAAAAGCCCAACAAACTTGTGTGGGTACACTGTCAACAGGTGGAAGACCAGGGAAAATTTTGATGGATGGAGCAGGCAATCTAATACTGAGGATGAAGGCTGACACCAATGATGTCTTTGTTTCTGTCTTTATTGGCAAGGTCTGCTCTCAGGTCTCACAGGTTTCTGTTCCCAGCAGCACAGTTTATGGGAGAAAGTTACTGTCCCCAGTAGGCAACTGAATCAGAATCAGCTTGAGAAATGGGGCATATGTAAATCCATGGGATTTACCTGGTGTTGCTAAGGGAGTTGGTTGTTTTTCCTCAGTGTAAGGCATCTCTAAAAAATCTTTTGAAAAGTTGTGATGATTAGGGAAAGTTCCTGCTGACTAGCAAAACCACAAATATTATGCCCATCTTCTGAAATGGCATGGAGGAGAATCTGGTGAACTACAGTTCCCTATTCCTACCCAAAGTATAGGAACAAGGTATTTGCAAACATGCAATTTCTAAAGAGATAGAAGGATGTGTTCTAAACAGTAATTTTTTGTCTCATTGCATTTTCGTAAATAGGTTTGGGCTCTTGATTTTCTTTCTGTCATACTTCTTCCTGCAAAAATTCCTTTGAAAGTATCTCCATATGACATCTGACTTTCACACTGAGGCTTTTCCACAGAATATTGATGGCCAAGGACTACAAACTGAATACTATTAGATGGGCTTCAGTTTGGTTATAACTTACTCTTGGAACTACACATTCAAGTCCTGACATTGTTCAATAAATAATTTGCCTGGTCTAGAAGAAAGTTAAACAATTTAATTTTGGAATTCACTCGAATACTAAGAAAGCAAAGCTAGCAAGGAGAGAGAGCAGGTTCTATTGTGATTTTAAATGAGTTACATTTCACCTTCTGCTTAAGAGACGGTAGACTCTGGTTTACTTTGTCTTCTTTTCCGCATCTCTCTTTTTCACCAACCATGGATGGGTAAAGCAGCATCTGCAATCTCAGTTTATCTTCCCTTTCTTTTGGCAACAGTCTGTGGTTTTTCTTCAGAGTTAAGACAGCCCTGGGCTTGCTAAGGTGCTTAATAGTGAGCTTCACATTACAGAGCTTGATAACATCTTAAATTAGTATTTTCTTTTAAAGTCTTTGAACTGATATTCTAGACTTCGCAAAATCAGGTAGTTCTTACCAAAAGGCTTTAATATTGTTCCCCGACCCAAACAGTGAACCAGCATTTTGAGACCTTGTATGATTGCTTGTTGCATGAAGGGATTAATTAATAGTTGAGAATGTTTTGGGGTTCTTTGTTTTGTTTTCTAGTCAGGTAATACAAAGTCTTTTTCAGTGAACACTTTATGAACAAACAACAACAGACAGTTTGCTAACAGTTTCTGTGTCTGACTTCCCAGTTACTCCTGCTCCCTGAGGCAGCTGCTTTGACTCCCTTCTAAGGTCTAGCACATGACTGTCTCACGCTTTGCTGGCCCTTTTTTTGCCCTTTATAAAATTTTCAGCCACTCCAAAGAGGAACCTTGGCTTAGAGCATCACTGTTTATCAGATCTGTGTACAATCTAGTGCTGTTTGTTTCCATGATAGTTTCTAGCTGTCTCATTAAATTGCTTTTTCCAGTTAGGATAACCAAGAATTACCTGACTCTAATTAGGTTTCTGTTTGCTTACAGATTAAACACAGGCTTGATGGCTTTATGATATCCAGTATAAATATATTCTAAACATTTCTAGCACACAGAAATGTGCATAGATTCCACTTCCTCACAACTAAAAAAGAAGTTCTCTATTCCTCTTCACTTTTTCTAGTTTCTTTTTTTTCTACTCTTTAACTTAATATACAACAGTAGGTGGGTATAATCCCTGTTTTGAACTGTACTCTGTCTTGATGCCATATTTTCTGCTCTCTTTGCCTATACCCAGTGTACCAGCATCAATGATGATAACTTCTTTACCTGGGCACGCTTTGAAAGGAAGCCCTGTGGTTTATTCACAAGGGAATAAAAACATTCTGAACATTCTGTTCACTATTTGCCATTGACTTTCTGACACGCTCGAAAATAGATACTTTTTACCAAGTTCGTCCATCATCGTTCAGTCCATCATCCTTATCATCCATCCTGCACCTTGGGTACTAGCAGGGAAACCTTCAGGCAGATCAGCAAATCAGGCTTTGCGATTTGCTCAGGTCTTTTTGCCCTGCACCAGTGAAGCCTACTGAAAAGACTCCATCAACACAGTGCTGTAAATCAGTGTCTAAGTGAGAATGCTTGACTTCACAAGATATCTGATGACGGTGTAGTAAATTTATTGTGTGATTAGTTTGCCTGCTATGTGCAATCTCTTGGTGACTGACCAAGCTGCTTTTGAAAATATTACCTTTACACTCCTAAAGCCTCAGTTTCATCTATTAAATATTAAGTATACTCTAGAGAGAATTCTACATATCAGTTTGTAATTTCTCTTCAATTCATCTTATCATTTTATATGTTGACACGTAGAGAACTTTTTTGTTATTTGCAAATACCTTTCTATGCACATTATAATACAGACTGGTGACTACAGTGGAAAGTCAGGGTTGTGGGTATATGCTGAAAGGAACTTCTGCAGGAAGAGGTGTGATAGCAAGGAAACCTTTAATCCAAAAATATGTGCACAAAAATAATCATTAGTACAGAAAGGTTCTATTTTAAACCATGGATTTTATAAGAAGCTAACCTATTTCTTCACATATGGCATGTCTCTAAGTACCTTTGTTTCTATACTTCAAATGGGAAAAAAAGCTAACATCTTGAATACAAAAAAAAGCCCCAAACCCACTGACAAACAAACAAACAAACAAGCAAAAAACCTCCAGAACACAGGAAGAGCAAAAAGAAGTGAAGTCCTGAAAGATATAATAAAGAAAATAATCCGTGTCTGACAAAAGGAGTGAAGAGAAAAAATGATACATGCTTTGGTGAAAGTCAAGTTTCATATGGTTGAGGTCCCTTTTTTCCCAGTGCTGTGTTCAGGTCAGGCCAAAATAGTTACATTTCTTGGCATTTCACTTGGTATAATAAAAAGCTACAGGATCTCCCCCATTCCTCCCATAGCACACTTACCAGATTAGTCCAAATTCCTTTACTCAAATCTGGTAGTTCTGGCATATGGGCTACCAGCTGCCCATAAAACTGTGGTTATCTTCATTTTACAACAGGAAGAAAGCCTTTTTAGTGAAACATTATATATATTTTTTTTATCAGCATGCCTATTTTTATTTGAGTTTCTCTCTTATCTCTCAACACATTTAGATTTTAGATCATGAGTTTTGAATTGTTTTGAACTAAACAAAACAGAAATGTCTTTGCAGCAGTATGCTGCAGCTTAAAGTGTCACCGTCCGACCGGTGAGAGAGAGAGGAGAGCAGCATACCTATCCCACAGCATTCATCTCAGGAAACCAAGGGGTGCTTCTCAAACACTGGGTGAGAAGGGGTAATTTCAGTGAAAGCTGTCTGAACCAGAAGTATAAGCAGAAGCTGAAGAATACTGGTTATTGCTATTATTTGCACAATGTTTTAAAGCCAGGTAGCCAGGAGAGATTTAAAAATTTTTTGCTGTTTCTGGATAGTGTGATTCTTCTCTGATTTCTTCAGTGATGATCATCCATAGAGCCTTTTAGAAGCCTATTACCATATCTGGAATAGTCCAAACAGTATGAATAATTGTAATACATTTTCAGTCTTCTGGGACTGCAGAAATCAGTAATAAAGCTCTGTGTTCTTTGGTACTGTGATGCTATCATTTGTGCTACCGGATATAAAACTTCTCGTTACATTTCCTGTTCAGAGACTGTTCAAAGTTTCAGAATGGCAGACGGGTGCTTTTTTATCCTTATGATGAGAAGTAAAAAGCAGCAGTACAACACTCACTAACAGGTTTCTGTATTTTTTTCTGAAGTAGCAGCTATTGAATTATCAGTATCTATTCATTGGATTTATTCATCTGCATCTTCACAGGCCACGGATGTCCTCGGCCTCTTTTTTTTTTCTTATCAGATGGCAGTCACAACTGCTTTTTCACATGTTCCGTATTTATAAATTTTAAACAGATTTTAAATGGATCTCATGGCCTAGTGTGATCATTTAAAACATTTATATCAAAAACATTTTCCCCCATATTTTAGGCAAATAGAAATACAACATTTTTTCTTAACTAAGACATTCTAATACTTTTTTTCCTCTGTAATTCTGTGAGATAGGTTGTGCAGGAAATTATCATCTGGATATCAGGTCTTTAGAGATACATGGGTTGGAAATTAAGAACAGAACTGATAGAGTCAACTCTCAGGTTCATATTTTCTCCTCTAGGGGTGGGAATATTAATCAAGCAGACCTAGCCAAAAATACGAGATACAATGGAGGAAAAGGATGCACCTCTGTAGTATTATACAATCACAGAGTTGTTTGGTTAGAAGAGGCCTCTGAAGATCATTTAGGCCAACCTCATGCTCAAAACGGAGTCAACTTCAAAGTTAGATCCAGGAACTCATTCATCTCAGTTTCAAAAATCTCAAAAAAGTGGCAATTCCTCAACTTTTCTGAGCAGCCTGGTCCAGTGCTACATTGCTTTTCTAAATGTCCATGCTAATGCAGCCTTCACAGCCTTCATCACCACAAATGCACAACTGCTGACTCATGTTCTGCTTGCTCAGCAGGATCCCAGGTCCTTTTCTGCAGAGATGCTGGCTAGCCAGTTGGTCTCCTGTTCTTTCTCCCCTCCACTCCAACCTTCTCCCTTCCTTTCCCAGTAACATTTCAGCCATTTGTTTGGTTGTTGCTGTTGTTGTTTTGTTTTGGTAAGGTCTGCTGGTTCTGTAAATATAAACTTATCCTGTATGTCCTTTCTTTGCTATAAAACTTCCCGTTCAGCCTGTTGGGTTGTGAAGGACTACAAGGCCTATGCATTTAGTTTTCTCTTGGTGAATCCTCCAAAAGCTGTGATCTGGAGGAGCTCAACCACTTCCCCGAAGATTCAATGGAACACTTCATGTCCTCATGACAAAATACATAAAAGTTCCAAAGATGTAAAATTTATTTTTGATTTGAGATGTAAGAACTATTTAAATAGATTCCAGAAATAGTCCTTGGTTTTGTCTCTTACAATTCACCATGTATGTATTTTTTATATGTCGTTTCTAGAGGTGTTTAGGAGATTCATCTCAGAAACTACACACAAATACATGCAGCATACCAATAAAACCTTCAAAACAGATTTACTTATGGATAGTTTAATGTGGATGGTGAAAATATTATAGGAATAAGAGAGTTTCGTGTTACAGTAGTAGCAAAGGAGCAGAAAGGCTATTGAACTAATTGTATAATAAGTTATTAAAAGAACTGCTATGGTGACAGATGGAAATAAACACTGCTGCATGAATAATAATCATGTTTTTCCCTACCCAGAGATCAACTCTAGACATTCTGTCTGAATTAATTTTCCTTTAAATTAAGAGAAGAAAATAAGCAAAAAACAAAAGAATTAAATCCCTACATATGTCTCCTCTGTAATACACTGTATTAACTTTTCCTCAAAAATGGAGGCTATCCTTGGGTACAAGACATTTAGAAATGTACATGTATATGACATGCAAAGCAGTGAGAAATAACATACCTCATTACATCAATATGCATTCAAACAGTGACTGCAGCTAAAAAATGCTACAGAAACAACCCAAACAAAAAACAACCCCAAAAACTGTAAAAAAAAGTATCCATCACAGGAAATTAATTACAAGAAACAGAAGTACATTCTGCAGAGAAATTATGGTCATATGAAAATAGAACCCACATAGTGATACCTTTATGTATAATATACTCCCTCTCTCTCTGTATAAATAAATGACTCTTTGTTGTTGTCTTTCTGTCTTCCTATTTTCTTCAAACCACAGTAAAATTTTCAGTCTATTGTTTTCAGTGTATTTGTCCAGTATGTGAACTCGCGAAGTCTGAGACCTCTGGTGGTGTACTGTCATAACAGAGACAAGAACTGAAGCAGTAATCATGTAACAAAGCAGCAGGGTAATTCTGTAATTCTTATGTAAGCGTAATTCACATTCATTTTGAGATAAGTTCTGCCAAAAAGTTATGAATACAGGATTTGATGGGTGGTACTTCAAATCTTCTCTGTGTCCGCTCTTCCAGCAGCCAAGGTTTATGTGTCACCTATTTCAAAGCAGGAAATTTTATTTTCCATTTTGTAAAGCACTGAGCATGTTCTTTGGCCTAAATAAATAATGAGTTCTAAAATAGAACTGTCCCTCAGACCTTGACTCTCAGACCCATTCACTGATCTTGTTTGTATTGCTAGACAGTTCAGCTCTGATTTTTTGTATTGTTATGTTTTTAAGTGTGTGAAGTTGAACACCTGAAACTATTTTAGTTACTGAATCTTGCAAGAGTAGTGCTATTGCAAAACCCCGGTATTTTATGTACCCAGAGGTCTTAGACAATTCTATGTCTTCGCTAAGTAATCAGTACAATTTTCCTAAAGTGTACTATATGGCAGGCATACTTGTAAACATACCTTAAGATGCCCTTTTTATTGCTAAGTTCTGAACTGAGCTGCAATTCCGTATACATTTATGATCTGTATATGATGGTCATTACTGTGACAGTGGTATTTTAATATTACCCATGACAATACCAGCTATTTGAATTTTCTCTGAAAATTTTGTGACAAGTCTACTTTGCATTCAGCTGTAGGTGTGTATTCAGACAAGTTCAAGTTGGGCAAAACAGTTTTCCGAAAGCACAACAAAATTCAGAGGCTTCCCTGATCAGTCTGTCGTGGGGTGAAGATTCACATGGGCTCCACTTTCGGTGTCAGTACAGCAAGTGAGTGAGGGTCTTTCAGAGAAATGGCTGAAGAACAGCCATGTATTAGAAATCAAAGCGAGGATACCTCTGGGGACAGATTAAAGGAGAGCTGAATCCAGTATGTGTAGGTGACTCTCAGGAGAGATTTAGCACTGTGTTGAACTCCAGCTGGGACCTGGGCACTAGACTGTGAGAATTAGGTACCGAATAAATGTAAGTTGTGTACTCATCTTGCACAAGTCTTCCCCTCTAATCCTAGTTTTGTTCAGAAGTCAGCAGGGAAGTCTCACAGTGCTTTTGTTCATTGCAAGGTTCGAATGCTGTGTTTGTTACTTTGTAGCTCTTACTTCAGTGAGATTTTCAGAAGAAAAAAGCAGGCTGTCTAACAAGATTCAGTCAGGTAGTCCAACAGAATTTTTTGGGTACTTTTAATAGATATTTAGACATGCTAGAGATGTAATTTTGAGAAACCAAGAGCTTAGATAGTCATACTGTCACCACAGGCTATAAATAACGTCTTTTTTTTTTTAATAGGAAAAGTCTACATTGCCATCTAGCACCAGGATAAAATTTTCGTGTGACCCTGTAAAAACTATTTTCTCCTCCTGATCTTCCCTTTCTCCTGCTTTTCCTTTAGCTAATGCTTCATGCTTAAGCTCTTGATTTAATTTAGATAGATAATTCTTCAGTACCAAATAATTCACTCTGAACTGCGATGTTCTGTTTACAGCACATATAAATGAATAATACCATCATCTTTCAATGAACAACAGACTTCTAGTTTGTATCTAGTGCAAACCAGTTTTTATCTAGATTTTATATTAATATCAAAGGGGAGAAATAGACTTTTAGATAGCTACTTTACAAAGTAAAGAGAGAAATCTCCTGCACCTGCAATAGCTTTAGAACAGAAGATATTCTGGCTTGGCTCCAACTACTGTGAGCAAACTCTTGACTACAGCTTTGAACAGTGGGAGATCAGTATACTTCAGAAGAACTGATATACCTTGTCTCCTCCTTTGGAGAATCCCAAATGACAATCTCCCTTCAAAACATAATTTAGGAAACATATATATTTCAAAGGTAGTTCTGATGATCTTCAGACACACAGAGCTCAAGAGAAGGTTGACCTGTAAGCAATTAATCCATTTTTGGGGTTATTTGGTTTTATTTTATGTGTCTGTGAGAGTAAACTCCAGGGAGGAAGAAACCCAGCAGAGAAGAACAACTTGGTGGCCACCATGATTTCTGTTAAAAAATTGTAATCCCTTGACATCCTGTAGACACACTTGACACCCACCCATTTTAGGATTATCACACATTTAGCACTGCTGCTTTCTGCAGTTCCTTAAGCCTCCCATTGCTATTTTCTGCACAATACAAAATTGTGTATCTGTAAAGGCACCGTGACTTGAATGATCCATTTGCAATTAAAGTAGAACTATAATGCATTTTCCCCACCTCCCACATGTCTATTTTTACCACTTTCCTTGTTCTGACTCACAGAAGATGTGAAGGGAAGTGCTGAGGCCTTGCCTAACATTCAGTGTCCCAGGAAACCACTGCCCTCCCACTCGGTTTGCCTCTGCACAGGAGGCACTGTGCGAGAAAGCTACTGCCATTGCGTGCTGAGCACCAGAGTGTGCCTGCACCCAGGATCCAGCTCCAAATGGCAATATTGAGTCCTCAGGACTCGGTCTATTGCTACTAATTCAGATGTTTATGCTAATGTATTGTATCTACTAGTAGCTCTATTCTCAGAAAGCTCTAAGAACTGGAAACTGGGGGAAACTGTTCTTACTGTGTACAGATCTCCCAATGGCAATCACAGTGCCTGGGACACCATACATTTGGAAAGTAAAATAACGAAGAAGAGGACGCACACTTACATAAGTGCCAAAGGAGAAAGGCTGTCTAAATATCTGTGTGTCTTTACATTTGAGGTGTTTCCATCCCACACCATGTTAGAAGTTTAGATATTCAAATTTCAGAGTTCCTCAAAGAAACCTTTCTTTCTTCCACTCCTTACCCTTCCTAAGAACTTATGCACTTTTTTTGTGTTGTACTGCACAAGCACTGAAAAAAAGAAGCAGTCCTGTAGATTAGTGACTTATGTGCAGGTCTCCCTTCTCTGAGAGAAATGCTCTTGTCCCTAGTCTCAAGTCAGATTCTTGACTATAAGTTTCTTTACTGGCTCCTAGAAACTTGTAATCAGCAGGATCAAGCAGTAGCCCAAGCCTCTGTGCTCAAACCTCACAGCGAGTCAGTGGAAATGAAATTGGTTTGAAGAAAAACTCCCAGAGGGGAAGACTCACTATATTGGTTTATTTCTGATTTCCCTTTGGTCCTGATCTTGGAATCTGAGCTCTGACTTTCTAATCTTTTTGCCTTGATTCCTACTGGAATCATCCTGCCTAGATCTGTTCCATTTCTGCTTGCTCCTCACCTTTGAGCCTTCTGGTTGACTTAACTGACATCTGCATATCTTTTCGCTTTTTCCATTTGGATCAACGAATGTGGACTCTCTAGTACCCAAACCGGGCTTTATATTTGTCCTTAACAAATCTTGGCTTTGAGCCGTTGTGTGTGGTTTGTGTTTGCACATCAAATCCAGCCCAGATCTAGCCATGGATGTGTTCTCGGAGTCCACAGTCCATAACCGCTGAGCACACAGGCTGGAGTCATTCTGTAGACATGGGCAAAAAGTCTTTTGTATTTACATACCAAGACAGCAAAGGTGTTATGTTCAGGGATATATTTTTATAAAATTCTTATTGAGTCTTACAAATGGATAAGTCACTCTTATCAAGACAATATATAGTCACATTACAATCATTTCAGGCAACTTGAAAAGTGTATGAAAAAATATTAACCACTTCAAGCTATTAGCACTTTCGAAGACCAGCTTCGTGGAAATGGAGTGAACTATATCCAAATGTAATGTAATTTGAACAATGAAACAAAAATCGCTGTTTCTTTAACTTATGCAAATAAATGCAAAATGCAAAACCAAATACCTAAGAATGCCCTGTATTAGAGGATGTTTTTGATATAGCTAAGCTATATTATATTTATAATGTGGAAATCTTTTTATAAAAAATATTGAATTTTAATTGTATTTGCTAATATGTTGCATAAATATTGAACTTCAATTTATTTTTTCTTATCTTCTCTTAATTTTACGATTAAATCTCGCTGATGGAATGTCCAGTTTCTGTACTTACAGAGCGTAAAATGTACCAAGTATGCAATGTTTTTATCTCACTGAATGACAAATACTAACACCCGCATTAAGCTGCAAATCTATTCTGCTACTTGACAAAGTAAACCAGGATCAGAATGTCCCAATACTTTCTGCTGAAGACTGGAAAAGTCCAGTTTTTTGAAAATGAAGTTTGGAAACTATGTACACTTTTTGGCAGTAGAGAGTAATATCCTGGAAATAGCTGATGCAGTCGAGGACTATGTCAACTTACCCAGGGAGATTTTGAAATATAGGGCTCTGGTGTTTGGCACTGTTCATTAAAGACATTCTGTCAGGTTTAAATATTTGAATACATCTCAATCTAGATATCAATTTGTTTAATTTAGAAATCATCTAAATTTTTGCTGATTCAGGCATCGTGGCTCTGTGTGATGACCAGGCTACCATCCATGCAAAATGACTACTCATGTTGTAAGCTGGTGCAACTGGCCTGAGATAAGCACACTTTCTTTGTATTTAGTGCAGCCATCTTCCTTTATGATGTTTTGGTTCAGATATAACACCTATTATCATCAGGAGTATTAGGGAGGAAAATACTGGATGAAAAATTGAATGAAAAAGGAAGCAACAGCTGGAATAAGTGGGAGAATTGTGAACTGGAGAAGAAAATTATGAGATTAGCAGAAAAGCAAAGCTGAGAATAGGAGATGGGATGGGAAGTGATCCACAGAGAAGTTGTACACCCAATACTGTGTTTTTTAATGGATATAATGTTCTGTCAAAATTTTTAATCACAAATCACAGGATTTTCTTCCTTGAGTTTATTGAGGGGTGAAGGTGAACCATAACAGAAGGTAACACTGATTCCTCTTTCTTAATTTGTTGTTCATGTGTATTGGTCAAATTCTGTGTAAAGTGTCGAAGAGAAGCTCAGAACTTACTTGTCTTAAGTGCAAGCTGCTGTCATGTTATGGTTATCGGTATCAATTGTTCCTTGAAATTTTTGAGACTGATGAGGCTCAAGTAAATGTTTCTTCTCTGGCATTTCAAAGAAGTTGGACCAAAATGCTTTTCCAACTTATGAGATTTAAATCCTAATTATCATTGGACATGTAATTTGTATAAATTACAATATACACACTAAAATATTTAAAACAATGTAATTTGCTTATATCTGTCAGGACTTCTTGTCCCATGTGCTATCCTTCTGAATAAATGATGCAAGAGCTTTATATATAGTAAAGAGCAAAGGAAAATGTAATAGTACTTGCATGTATTACTGGCCATTAGAGCCTAAACCTCTTAAAGTTTGTTTAGTATTAAGAATGTGAGCCTTATCTTTCCTCAAGGACTTGTTCAGAATTGGAGAAATGGTGAAATGTTGATATCACAGGAGAGTGAAGTTAGAACAATTAAATGAAGGAATTTAGTTGTGACATGTACTTTTTCACCAGAAGGAAAAATGTCATTTGACTTGTTTAGAGAGTAAGCAAATTTTCTAAGAAGTCCTCCAGAAAAATCATAAATCAGGAGTTATAAACACAAGAATCTTTTTTTCTCCATGTTTTGTCTTTCACACACACACACACTCAAAAAAAAAAAATTAAGAAAGAACGAGCAATTTAAAATAGATATTATAGATTACAGCTTTCTGTTCTTGTTTTGTAGATTAGCAACTTTCTAAGCGTCGGCAAGAGTCACCCTGAGCTTTGAAGTTAGGTTTTAGCTGAAAAAGAAATAATTCCAAAGTACCTCCAAACACCTAATCTTTCAAAACAATATGAGGGCTATAGCTGTAATGTTTCAATATTAAAAAATTGCTTCAATCTGAAATGGTTCAAATCTGGGACTTCCAAGTCAACACAGGAAAGTACAGAGTGCCTTTCTCTTAATTCTCTTCAATTCTAAAGTCTAAATGTCTTGCTTTATCAATGTAAATATACTGAAAAAATTATCAGCACAGAGCCCATCTCTTCATTTGCCAACAGATTGACCTGAATTTTGCAGAGCTAGCTGTCCTACTTGCCTCTGGAATTCAACAAAAATAACTGCAATTAATATTTCTTCTGCCATATGCCATCTTACAGTAGCAGACTATTTTATTATTACCTTGTTTAAAATTAGGTTTTTTAACGGATGATCTTTTATAAAATAAAAACATTTTTCATGGCTGGCAGGAGGTATATAAACAAATGTATGAAGACCAGTTGCATTCAATTTTAAGACTTGGTAGCTCAGATAATTATGCAGAACTAATTAATTCAAAATCTGTTTATCAACAGTAGTCTGTAGCTGCAGCATTTCATCCCAGAGGCATTAACAAAGGCTTATCACCTGCTTTCTTGTTGTATTTTGTCTCAAAGGCAAATCAATAGGCAGAGTACGGAAAAAAGATGCCATTTCCACAACTAGCAGTTAAAAAAACTTGCAAGAACTTTTAATATCTGTTACCAATTAGTTTTCCTGGCTTAAATTAAGATAAATTCTAAATGGAAATGGGATGTGCTAAAACAATAATATTCCTACTTCTAACGCATAGAAAAGCTATGTGAAAATGAAATTTGAAAAACAAAATATTTAAAGAATAAATTTGTAGTCGATTATTCTTGGCAAAATAGTCACAGTGCACTTGTAGGTGTTGTGTGTGAATTAAATCTACCTGTTGAAGGAGTGTGCTGATGCTATTGGGTTTATTACTGGGTCATTTTTCTGCACTTCTGCTCTTTCATCTTTTTTTAATGTTGTGCTTTGACGCCCAGGTTTTCATTCACTATTACATGTACTCGTATAGAAATGTTAAATAACAGAAGTAGAAATATACAAAGTGCTTCCCATGGTGGTGTTTCACATTTTTGTCCAAGTTTGTAGTATATTCTAATATGGGAATATCTTGATGTCAGAACCACAATGTCTAGTATTTAGTGTGTGACATCTCAAACATTCATCCAAGAAAATGTAGTTCTGAAGCTGAGAGCTTGTATTTCTGTTCATCAGTATATCGAAAGCATTATTATATGAAAAATATATAAATCGATATTTTTATAGATCTAAGCTGCAGAATAGCAAAGTAAGCTGACTTCAAGATGTCATGGAATCTCTTCAGCCAACCCAGTTCCCAGTGTCTTTCTAAATACTAAAATCTGATTAAGCCAGTAGCTATGGCTACATAAGTACAATAGTTTCTTATAGAATCCATAGATGAAATCCTGTTGCCAGTGCAATCAGTTACATAAAGTGATTCCAGCATGACTCATATACCTACAAAAGGTGAATGTCATCATCCTGCAGATATTCATATACTCTATTTACATACATGTAAAATTAGTCATATACATAAACATTGACAATGTTTGAGTCACTGTCACAATACTATTGTGATAATGATTTTTTTTTTTAATAATAGAATCTTTCTTTAATTTTTACACCTCTTGGTAACTGCTTGTTAATAACTTTCCCTTTTTTGGAATATACTTCCAATCTAGAGATATCAAGGCTTATACGTGTTTATTAACAAAATTTTGTGCTGAGGCACATTTTTATTAATATTGCCAAATCATATTTAAACAGAGTTTTGAAGTAAAATGTAATTGTTGAATCAGTGTATTTTTGGTTATTGATCAGTAGTGGAGAAGAAAGTCTGGTTCAAGGAGGCACAAATACAGACTAGTTGGGTTATATTGCTGGTGTGAAGCACATTCACTTTTTCAGATAAGCTACGTTTACTTACATACTAGTCATACCTTTAAAATTTATGGAGCAAAGCATAGCAAGAATTATACACTGTGCTCAGTGTAGTATAACATACAATAAATTCAGCAACAAAGAAATTACATAGTTCCAAAAGTACATTGTATTGCCTGCTCACAAAAAATTATAGGTAAAGAGAAGTGACAGTCAAGGGTTAAATTACGAAATTTTGCAATTTATTTCTCATCATTTAAGAGATTGTTAAATGTCAGAAAGTGGACTTTTTTTTTACTATCAGTATAAAACTGAACATACTGTGAGACATAAGGTAGCAGGTGTCTTGGCTCTAAACTATCAAGTCTGTGGGCATTCTGTTATAACAGGTGCTCCAAAAATTTGAACAGATTTTAACAAGAGCTGTATGGGCTTTTTAATTAGCCTGGTTACTCAGCATGTGGAGAAAGCACTAGGTATGTGCTTAAAACACCATTGTATCTTGCAAACAAATGTTTCACATACCCATAGTCATTCTTTTGGTTGTTATCTTAAAATTCCTTTGTATCTGATGCTAGGATTTGATTCTTGTATTCATTTTTCTTATAATCCTTATCCTACCTGAAAAGAATCACCATACTAAAAAAAAGTGTTGAATAACATATATACTCCCTTTTGGAAGGAAACATTTAGAAACTTGGATTTACCTGATACTTAACTGTGATTTTACTTGGCATTATAGAACTATGAGAAGGCACACAGAAGAGAAATTCTGTGATCTGAATCTTTTGGTTTTAACTACAAAGTGTCTTCACTTCCAGTTATGCTTTTCCCATTATTATTATGTACATCACAAGATTTTTTAGAAGAGGCAATGTAATAAACTGTAAAATAATAAAAAGTGCTTTGATTTTACAATCAGTATGACTGATTAAATACGATTTGATAGATACAATTTTAGAAATTCATATAAGTGCATGACTATAGCATGCAACATAAAAATAATGCCATATAATTTCATTTGTGTTATAGTGTTCGTTTAAAAATAATAAGCCAAAGAATGTCACGTTAAAGGGGGGAGAAAAAAGAAGCAAAGTGGTGGCTTACATTTTGTGCAAACTGTCATGTGGAGAAAATTAAGATTTTAATTTATAAATAGCTTTCTTTTCATATAAAAATTATTTTGCTAGTTGTGCCTGTAATACTGACATTAGTATCTGCTGCTGGTATTTATCTAGAGATCTTTGCATCTACAATGACTTTGTTGTTGTAAAGTTCAGTATTGCACATCTTAAATTACAGAAATCAGGGGGGTTTTTTTAAACTCAGAAGAGATTGTTGAGAAATTATGTGGAGGATTTCACACTTGAAACGTTTGTGTCAAAATATCTTTAACCACTTGGCCTAAGATTAAAAATACCAAGACACATTTTGATCCATATAAAATGCATACTTTAAAAAGTGTGCTTAATTTAAAAAATGCTTATATCTGCATTTTCAAGAAACTTCTCTCTTGCATAAATTAATGTAAGAAATATACATTTTATGATTTCACTCTGAATTCATCCTCTTTCCTTATGCTATTATTTATTTGCTCAGCCGTAAAATACACAATTATAGTCAATGATCACTTATGGCCTGAAGTAATAATTACTAACACTCTCACTGTACTTTTTAAATTTAGAAATCCCAACCAATTTACAAGCTTGATAGAAGAGAAAGGTGGGTATATATTTGTGCCATAAATGAAAGGAGGACTTATTACTCTAGATGCTATTTTGCAGAGGTAACGATAGTGGTGAAAACACAGCAGAAAAAGTGATAGTATGTGTTTGTTAGCCACCCAAAATCCCTAACCTGTTATAACCTGTTTTCTGCTGAAGGATAGGACTCTTGCCATTGCATTTCTGCAATATAACATGGATAAGAAATGCAGATTACAGTAGTGCATATTACCATTGCAGCTGAGACTGTGACTTGAGCATTGCTTGCCTTGGGCACTAAGACCAGTTTGATTTCTTACGCCACCAGTTCCCATCACCAGCTTCTGCTGATGCTCCAGTACTATGTAATCATCTCTCAATTGTGCCAACGCAGTTGGTTGTAGATTATAAGGCAAATTTCCCTTTTATTTGAAAGTGGACAGCTTAAGTCAAGAACAACGCTGAATTTAATGTATTATCAAACTATGGTCTCATTTTGCTGTGAAAATATAACCTACATACAAATTAAGTCTTCTGGGGCTCTAGCAAATCTGAAAATAATTAAGTGGATTCTGAATGGCAGATCTAGAGAAGATGACTTTGTCAGGGAGACTTCGAGGGGGTAATAACTTAGAGAAAGTAGTCTTCCTCTTTACTACCATATTTTTTGTCTCAAGTAAGCTCCTTCCTTTCAGTCTTTCAAGGGCTAGAGAAGAGTGACCACTTTTAGCCTAGTTTTCTAGACTCATCATCATATTATCTGAATAATCATGCAAATTGAGATTAGATGGATCATCCCTGCCAGAGGGTGATTTGCATTACTGAAGTGCCATGTAGGAAAGTCTGTAATGAGATTCCGGAGTAATGGATGAAAAATACAACAAATGAAAGTGTAGGAGGATGGCAATATAAAGTTAGAAATCATTACGGTAATAGCGAATAATTATGGCTATGAGATGAAACCATATGGAATTGCAGCAACCCATTTCTAAATTTGATAGTACTAGTCAGTTAATACTCAGAACTAGAACAAGCCATTTTTTAGATCTGGAGTTAAAAACAAGAAGCCTGTTTGTCAAAACTTAGCTATGTCTTAATGCAATATGTATCTTGCAAATGTGGAAGCTCTAATTGGGTTGATTGGATGTTACATTAAGATAAATGCTAAGTACAAGTGATGAGTAAAATGTTGGAAGGTGATGATTACATTTTTTAAACCTTTCTAGATGCTTTCTTATGTTAAGATTGATTTTGTATGAAACAGATATTTGTACTAGGCATAAATACATAAAGTAAATATAGGGAATAGTAATATGTGCAGAATACAACCCCTGTTAAGAATTTCATCTGTAAGGCAAGATTTTATAAAGGCTTCAGCCTTTATAAGTTTGTCCATGGAATAGCTATGGCAGATACAATTACGTAATAAAAGCTATGAAGCTGTATGCCCCATCTAGGTAGCTAGAAATCTAGATAAACTATTTGCCAGTATAAATTCAGCGTGTGGCAATTCCATAAATTAATATTAAAAACATTACAACTGTAAAACCTTGTAAAGATTTAGGACCAAGTCATGATTCTTAGTGATATTAATAGTTTCATCAGTTTATATTAAGCACAGAAGAGCAATACGGAATTAAGACATTCATTTTAATATTTGCAGGATTACGGTCTTTGAAGAAGCTCTTGAAAATACAGCTAAAACTTAGCTGGTTGGGTAAGAGAATGCTGTTTTCAAAGAAGAGTTAATAATTCCATAGATCATTGGACAAGATATTAAAGGATGTGCTTCACAGTCATCATTGTTTATTTCCCACTGAATTACACCATCTCACTGACTGCTCCTTTTCAGGGACACATAATATAGACTTCCTAGCATGTGCCCAATTTTGGTAAATTTCAGCCTAAAAACAAAAGGCTGTGATTGTGAAGAGCAGAAAAATTAAATGAAAAATGAAGAGTTAAGACACTAATTACAGATTATTTTTTTAACATTTAATTTGGCAGTTCTCATTATCTTTCATTGTACAGTGTCTGAGGTCAATTAGGATTCGGTTGATCTTGGAGTCAGTTGACAATGCTGTTTATAATTAGATAGAGGAAAGGGAAAAGGTTGATGTTTTCTCTCTCTTCCTCATTAGGGCTGGCTGGCTGAGCCAATTTTATTGCTATCTTAAAGGCAGTTAAAAAGGTCATGTGACTGTTTCCTAAATGAATTGTTTTGCAAAATACTGTTGTCTTTGTAAGGATATTCCATCGTTAGGATGGATAAAAGGTTGTTGCTAAAATTTTGAAGTATGCAATTCATCACTCTGATAGACAAAGAAAAGCATGTGAATTATTTTACCTTTCACACTGTAACACAGGAACTGCAAGGAATCAAATTTTAAACACCTGTGTGCAGTTTTGCAGAACCTGAACTAAAGGCATTACAGAATCAACTGCAAATATAGTCTCTAATTTTAATCTTTAACAGCTACTAAACAGAACTTTCTATGAAGTAATGCAATTGATATGAAGTGCCAGACCTTTAAAATATTGCTTGATGGTTATTTAATAAAAATTCACAATAGCATCAAAGTATTGAATATACTGTATAACATTCTAAGAAAAATCAGGTAGCAGGTTGAATTGATGTATATTTTAACAGCCTTGAAACTAGTTTTTAAAACTGGTTGTGCATACTGCAATGATATAATGTAAGTAATCTTAATTCATTAATATCTTTGTAATTTTAAACATAATTCTTCTATTAATATTGCAATACTTGTTTCATGTTTAGTGCAGCACTGACTCTACTAATATTAAATTAAAGGTGAAATGGATATTACTTTTCAGAACAGTTAGAACAACAATTTAATAATATTTTTACTTTGGTAATACTTTTTTGATAATAAGTAATGCATATGCATTTATAGAATGGGTATTGTAACATGCCTTATAATAATACTAATAGAAGATAAAACACAACAACACTCTAGTTCAGTAATTTGAAATGAATGTAAACTGACATTTGAGAGCTTTTGATAGAAAAAAAGAAAAAAAAAGTAAGAAAATGAAAGAAGAAACTGTAAATGAAACATGAGAGGGAAAGTCCCAACAGTTCTAATTAAAGATATTTCAGCGTTAGAACTGCAGCATCCACCCACATGTCATTCTTGCATGACATGTAACAGATCACCAGTTCTGTCTTCCTTGTACAAAATATTTTTTCCTATAATTGTTTATCAATAATAGCAAAAGTGAGAGGTTTTGCATAATCATAGTCATAAATTGTACAGAAAAGCAGCAATTATGGTAAATCTGCCTGTAACCAAAAAGTGGTTGTCAAAGTAACTTTCAAGAAATGCTGCCAGTATTAATCCAGTATTTTACTGTCTGCGTTGGTTTCCTTCATCAAGTAGGAGATAAAGGAGCAGCCTGGAGAAGGTGACTAGCTCATTGCATATGTAAAAAAAGTAAAATGCATGTTTCCTTTATTTCACTCAGAGGACAGAAGTGAAAACAAAAAGCCAAGCATATTCATGACAGTGGCAGATGGTGCCAACCTTGCACAGCTATTTTCTTTGATTATTGGCTACTTATACTTTTAAAAATGAGAGACAAAGCCAGAAAGCTGTTGTTCTAGAAGAAGATAACGAAATCACACTGACAAAGGTCATTGTCCTGAATATCATCCAGATTTGGTTTAGATTTCTATAGAATTTTCCTGGATTTCTCCTTTTACTTTGTATTTTCTCTAGAAAACCACCTAAACTGAATACAGATCTCATTATATTCACACAATATTAGGCAGAGTTTTTGATTAGGTGAAATAAATTTGCCTGTGGCATTTTAGAAAATATTTAATTATTATGGTCTTTAAGAACTGCTTTTTTCTTTTCAAAGAATAGTATTAACTCATAGTAGTCAGGATCTTATTAGTTTAATCACTGTCAAACAGTAAGTGTGGATTTTAAATTGTGAATATCCAGTTTTGAGAACAACATTTACTGTGCTGAACCATTTGAAACAGATTTGAAAACAATTAATGCTGAATTCAAAATGAAGGCATTTTTCAAAGTGTCTAAGTAAACATCAGGGGGTTTTTGAGTACTTTTATTTATTTTCTGTCCTGCCCAGAAGATTCTGTATAGTATGGTCACAGTTAGATGTATGTTTAATGAAAGCAAAAGCTACAGCCAAGTTAGAATGAAAGAGAAAGGAAAGTCTACCAAGGCCCCATTTATGATTATTGATTCTAGCACCCTTTCAAGCACGAAGGTCCAGTGGGGAAATGAACACCTTTTCCACCAAGTGAATGAATCATGCTGCTTTTACAAAGGATCTAGAGAACAAGTAGGAGAGTTAAGGGCCAAATGACGTTTTTCCTACCCGGGAATGTGACCAGTCAGGCTCCTCTTAAAGAAGAGATTTATTTTGCCAGGAGTGGTAGAAAAGTCAAGCAAACATGAATGGGTGCTGAGCTCGGAGGGAGCCCTCGCTAACAAAGAAAAAGGTATCGCTGTTGTTTCCAGAGCAGAAGGAACATTATATACAAATTAGGTCAGTCTAGTAATGAGGGCTGTAGAGATTTTTATTGCCATGTAGAGCCACTTGGATTTGTAATTCTTGTGTCTGGACCAGTGCTTTACTGCTAACCACATTATAAACCTGTATGCTTATGCTGATGTGGCCGTGTTACAAAGGAGACTATTTGCAAAGAGAAACATCAAGTTACGGAACCTATAATCCTTTAATATTTATTTCAAAAAAGTACTTCAAAATTGGAAAAGTCTGTGAGATGTTTGTGTTTTAGTCTCAACCAGTTGCAGGTTTCAAACACATGAATGAAACAGGGTCTTGTAAGTGATATGGTTTCTTGATAAGTGATAAGCTTATACCATGCCATGCATTGTCTTCTAAAAAATAGCTCTATTGTAACAATTCCAGCTTTAATAATTCCAACTTGCCTCTTACTATAAAAAATTCAGCAATGAGATTTTAACATATAACAAAGATCCTTGTGCTACTCCCTTTCCTCAAAGTTTCTTTGAAGTAGCTCAAATAGATCCTCAGCATAGCAAAAAAAATGTAATCAGGAATTCGGTTTCATATTCTGGGAATGTGCTGTGCTCTAATTTAGTGTTGTGTCCCTTTTTCCTCAACTGTTATTACTCTTAGTTATGGGCAGTGCGAATGTCTTAAAGTAGGAGCATATAGAGGATAATTTTTTTCAGCTTCCCCTTGCTTACCCAAGGCTATTGCAGCCTTGTCTTTGGGTGCTTGCTAGCGTTTGATGGCACAGCAGAGAGTATGGGAATGAATCCTCTTTTCTTTGCAGTCTTAGATGTATGGCTGAACATGCAGTAGTGCTGGTCCCTGGAGAATCAGAAAAGGTTAGCAGTACCTATTCACTGCAATTTTTTTGTTGTTGTTTAACATCACTATAGTCTATTTTAGACAATGCTATTGAAAACAAATGCATTAATTTTGAAAATTACTATCCTGCACTAAACAAATAGATGTACATGTGCAAAGGTACAGTACAGCAGAATTACCAGAAAACCTTGACATCAAATCTGCCAGTCTTCCCATCCCAAACCTATACAACATATGTTTGACTGAGATGGGAAAGGCAAGATAGGTGACAGCCCAGACACACAGAAACACAAGTATACATTTTAAAAGTAAGTATACATGTAAGTCTTAACACTATCAGGAACCTGGTCCATTTTTCTGCAGTTTCTCTAAGTTAGTCTTTCCATTCCTGCTTGTTTTGGTTTATTTGCTTGTGCTATACATTTCTGGATTCTGTCTTTTCATATGTGATTGTACAAAGGCCAGCAAAGTGAGACGAAGGAAGCTTTTAAAACATTTTTTATAGAGAGCGTTACGCCTGGATTATAACACATTCTTCCTAAGCAAAATGCTCAAATAGCTGTCCTTCAACTATTAAATTTAAAAGGGATCTAATATTCACTGAGCTACTTAAAATTGAAAATTTAAAATATCAGAGAGAAATAATAATTATTAAATTTTACTGAAGACTTCCAGAGAGTACATTCTGAAATAGAAGGAATTACTTTTGAGTTCTGCTGATGAAAAAATATGTAGATTTAGGATCATTTGTATTGAAGAGGATGAGATAGAAAGCATGATGATCCACAATCCCTAAATAGGGAGGTAGTGAAAATAGATATATTCACTGAATATGTACATATGCATCTGAATATATCTATTCTATATATAGAATATATTCAGTGAATATATTATATATTCACTATCTAAAGTAATTGAAGAACAATTGCTTTATATTAGACAGCACATGATGAAGTACATTTGCTGGGCCTGCAATGACATTTTTGTGGCACCCAAGTTCTTGCTAACTTGCATAAGTAAAAAAAAGAGCAAATTTTGACCCTGCATTTTCCATGACCTTTGGTAATGTCAGCTTTATGTTAATTACCAGTGTCTTTGCATAGCAAACGTATGCAGTCTATCTCCTTGAATCCCACTATTCATGAGTAGATAGTACTGGATTTTGGGTAAACAGTCCACAGTCCATAATACTGATAATGTCCATAATATTGCTGCTAAAATTAATAAGTTTCATCTGAAGAGCCATTTTTTCCTTTCGAACAATACAGTGGATCTAGGCAAAAAATAAAAATTAACAGAAGCTTTTATGTGTTAAAACTAGAGCCAGTTGGCTGCCTTGGTTAGGGTGACCAAATGCCAGCAAACCCCAAATCTTCATTTGCTTTGAAGACCTCATGCTGAATGAGAAGCTGTTGTTGAGATAAAGATATTCTTTGCAAATATATTCATTTTCTTCTTTCTGGACTCGCAAGAGAACAGGAAATTTAAGCAATGAATTATGCCTGTCCCTTTGAGATCAGGAAAGCTCAGAATGTGCATACTTTGGAGAACTGAAGTTGATCAAAATGAAGCATCGAAGCTGTGAAACTGTAGAGACATTTGACCCTATGAAATACTCACTTCACTGAAAAGTACATTGGATGCTTCCTACTGCAGAAAGTAATATGAAATTTCTTTATATTGAGCTCTCTGCTACTCAGGAGGTTGCTCTGCAAAGTGGTTGATGAGGCTGTCGCTTGTAGCCCTTGATGGATAGCTAATGTAAAACTCACGAAGCAAGTATTTCTCAACATGCCCTCCGAGCCACTTTTGCTGAATATGGATGTTTAGAGGTTCAAATCTAGCCAGCACAGAAAGAGACTTCTTTATTATGCACAACTGTGTCCCTGGATCTGAATAAAGGAATAAGAAGTGATTGTTCTTGGTAACTTGGTCTGTAAAAGTATCGCCAGAATTATATATTGTTGCCTGTACGTGTTAACTATAGTTATCTCTGTAAATAGAGCTGTACTTTTTCTGCAACAGGAATTTATTCTAATACTTTTATACTTTTCTTTCCTTAGCGGTATAATAACTACTGTGCCATATATATAGAAATTACTCCCAAGAATGTAACAAGCAGGATTCACACATTTAAATGATTTTTTTTTTAAAGCTGAACTGTTTCCAAATTCTTCTATCCAAGCATCACTTAAGAAACTGTTTGTTCAGTTCAGTTTCATCTCTGCAGCTGCCAAACCACTTCAGTTCTGCCAGCTCTGCTCTCTGATTGCAAAATAAAGGGTGGTCACTTCACAGTGTATGCAAGAAATATTGTAATTTTGTGAAAATTATGACATGTAAAAAAATTCTTTCAATAGTAAATGGTTAGGCTATCCTGCTACTTGCCTATTTAGCAAAAACCGAAAAGAATCTTTTACATTCACTTCCCCATACTTTCCTATAACATTAGTGAAGATAGTATACCGGGTTTGCATTTTCTAAGACTGAACTTTGCTGCAGCTTACATTCAAAAATATTTTTGTAGTATAATAGCCTGTCAAAACAAATCTGTTTTCCTCTTTTTTTGTGTGTGCAGAAGGGTCCTTTTTGTCCATCTCTAAAGGTAACAATAGGACAATAGTAATTGCACGAAGTAGCAAAGCTTTTCTTCTTTTCTTTTCTGTTTTGTTTTTTTCCTCCTTAAAATCAGAGGATGTGTGAAAAAATGCATCAAATAGCCCCTTATTATACGAAAAATGTTGCTATATAAATGCATTAACTATTTTCATAGCTTATGTCTGAAGGTCGGAGTCTCCTGTGTCCGTACTATGAGCAGAAACACAAAGGCACAGAACACAGGAAACTGCAACCTGTTTTATTAAGAGAGAATGCAGATAATCACCTGACTGTAATACTTCGACACATACATTTTTAAAATTTTCAGAAAAGTAATCTCAATAGTTCACTAGTCTCTAAATAAAAGGTCCCCACTAGATGTAAATTAAAATATATAAATATATCATATTGCTTTTAATCTGAAATATAATTTCAAGCAAAACAGAGAGGAAAAAAACCAGTAAGCTGCTAACTGATAATTTGCTGAAGTTCCAAGCAGTTTTCTTCTCAGGAAAATAATTTGCCTTAGCTGAAGAAGAAATTAAAGTGTCCTTAGAAATAATGAAGAAATAAAATATTTAAGGGATTTGGGTTTTTTACAAGCTTTTTTTTCTCTTGATAATAAAAAAAATTTGAGTTTAAATTGTGCTGTGGGAAACTTATTAGAAATAACTATATATATATTTCAGAATATATATATATTCTGAAATATAGGAGCAAAAAGGAAGGAACTTATTGTGATTATTTTTATTGGAACAAATGTAAAAATGAGAACTGTTACAGCATTCTGATTTTTCCTGTAGCTAGAATTTTATCTTATTCAGAGTATTGTTTCTACCAGATTAGGTTCTGTGTTTTTCCCATGCTGATCTGTATTTTGCTCAGTGGGAAAGCTCTGCTCAGAGTGACCCACTGTGGGGTGAGGAATTACTTTGAGGGCTGCCTTTTGTTCACCTTGCATTATCACTGTGAAGTGCTAAAACTAACTGTAAGGCAATACAAGTGATAACAGTAGTCTATTGCACCCACTTTCTACTTAATATGTATTGTAGTTTACATTAATTCTGAATTAGATCTAATATGAATAAAAATTATAGAAATAGGTATTGCACCTTTTCACTAAGAATATTTTTGAGAGGTACAGGCAGTTTATTTTTCTTCATATTACCCTCATAACTAGTGCTTGATATAATTACGGATACTGAGAATCAGAAGAAATTCTAGCATGCCTCTTACATAGGATATTATGTAAACATTAGCATTTGTTTGTCAAATAGTATTTTCGCATATACTTGTGCAGACCCACTGAACTGAATATATGCACAGAGATACATCCTCTAGCAAATTGTTAACCCAGAGAAATATATCCTTTGCATCACAGCTTCATGCCAATCGCCACTTCAGTAAACACTGCCACATCACGATGACTGTTCTCCAGGAATTAGCAATGAGTTTGTTTATAATCAAGTTTATCAATATTTATAAAGTACTGTACTTAAGGGGATAATATATTGATAAAATACAGTTCTAAAATGCATTACATTTCCACATTATATTTAATGGCTAAAAATACATGTAGTGGGTGTGGAGTAATAGGGGCCATACCCCGCCCCCACAAACAGTTTCTTTATCACCCCATCTGCTACCCCAAATGCTAACTCTCAGGAACACCACTGCTTTGCAGCATGTTTTATTATTCAAGCTTTAGTGGGAGGAGAGCTGCAGAAAGAAAGTGTTAACTGTAGAGAAAGGGAGGGTCAAACCAAGACCCAGAATAAGCTATATTGCTCCACTAATGCCAGGACAGTGGCACAAACTTCCGCTGGACCTGAACCGGCTACTAAGTACCATTAGATTAGATTAAAACCTGCTAGAAAAAAAGGAACAGTGAGAAGGAGGTCTAAACACATTTGTCAAAGAATTAATAAAGAGGCTAAAGGTATTTACGTAGGCAGGGAACATATGGAAGAGGAACAAGGCAGACTTTGAGAAGAAATTATTTAGCTCCATTAAAAAAAAAACAGAACAAAGATAAGGCTAGGAAAAAAAATAGAAAGTTTACACTGTTTTCGTACTGCCTTTCTATTTTTCCAAAAGGAAGCAGGAGGTTGGGGCCTGATCAGACAGAAGTCAAGCAAAGATTCCTTTTGATTTGGATCGGGTACTTTGGAAAGAAAGAAATGCTGCTAAATAAATATCAAATACTGATGAGTGTTAATGGGGGTTTAAGAGACAAAGCGTCCAGTTTGAAGCACTTATTGGCGATGTCTACACTATCACCACTTGCCAAAAACATTTCCATCATTGTGCAATGGTTGAGATTTATAGCTGACTTCCAGCGTTTTAATCTAACCCAGCTCAGAGCAGGTGAGGAGCTGGCTGAATGCAGCTCATTGAGATGATTTGGGGGATGACAAGATTGTTCATAAATATGAGTTAAATTCAATAAGCAATTTCATTTGAAAAAAAATCATTTAGGGAAAACACAAAGGAAAGGGAGAGAATTGAGTGGGGTTTTTTAATATAGTCAAAAATTTTAAAATGGATTTTTGATCTTGATGGTTTCCCTTAAAAATTGGTCTATGTTTAATTTAAAAAAAAAATTAAAATGAAAGAATCCTGAAAGGGAGCAAAATGTTTTGCTTTAGGACAATTGAAATAGTTTAGGACAACACAAAATTAATGAAGTCTCTGGTTCATCTGTCAATCTGCAAATTCCATTATTTATACAGTTCTCAACTAGGTAATACACTTACAACCAAAATGGCTAGCCAGTATTCTGTGTTTCATTGGCACATATCTCTTAGAATGTGAAGCTGACCGCATGAATCATACTTTTTTTAAAAAAAAACCCCGTTAATTTACAATGATTACATAAAGATCTTTCTTGAATTTAGTCAGAACAAACAAGATAGTTTTCATATTCCCAGTTGCAAGCCAGACAGTGCTCTCTAAACAGACACTCTGTTTTTCGGTGGCTGATTTGCCATGGTAAGTTTTGCAATGTAATTATTGGTAATTATTTGCAATGGTGAGCTTATTTATTTTGTTGGGGGAGGTTTGTTTGTTTGTTTTGTTGTTGTTGTTGTTGTTTTTTTGTGTAGTTGGTTGGTTGGTTTTGGTGCTTTTTTTCTTCGTTGCTTTCTCCTGTTTTTAGGTGTTAGATAGGTGTTTATGTTTATAGACTAGACTGACCTTTGTGCTAAAATGTAGAGCGTACACCAATATATCCAAAGGTCTGCAGGTTCACCAAAAGGAAGCTAGTTCCTGACCTTACAGTAATTATTCATCAATTTGGGATGGTAAGGAATGAAAGCATCCTACCAGAAGACGTATTTTCTTGTATGTAGCTCTCTGCTCCTGTACAGGCTCTGAAGAGTCGGAGAGTCACTCTCAGATGATGAAGAGTCAAGGTAATGGTCTATTTCTACTGCACTCAAACAGAACTCAAGTAAAATAGGCAATCTACATGTAGAAAAAAACACAGGTCAGTATTAGAAAATATGAAAAGTTGTGTCTTGATGTTTCAACTGAATAGTGTCCTGTTAATTTATATATGCCTCAGAGCCTCTTAAGTTTTCTGGCACTGGGTAATCAAATCCTAGTATAATCAAGTCAGTTGTCAAATTTCCAAGCCAAAAGATTCCATGCAGTATACTCAGCACTGATCCTTTATGAGGTACTATAAAAAGCCAAATTCTGTTTTATCTGTGTGGCCTTTCCTCAAGAAAATTTATGCTCTCTTGCTGGTTGAAATGTGTTAGCTGACACTCTTCTTCACCAGAAAAGGCTTGGACTGAGTCATGATCAAGGATGGGATATCTTATATTGGAATGGCTGCAGTAGTTCCCTACCCACACTGCAGGAACAGTTCAGACTCTGATGTAACAGCTACAGAATTGCAAATAAGAGCTTGGCATTTGTGTAATAAACTTTAGCAGTTCAACTACTGCTTTGCGAGAAGCGGAGCCAGCTCTGTAGTCAGGGTAGGAATCTCTAAGAGAAGCAAGAAAAAGAGGGGTGCGAAACACTGAAACTGCCTCAACTTAAACCATCCCCACTTGTGAATCAGATCCCTATGGTGTCTTGACTGTTGTGATGTGTATCCAGCAGGACACTTTGGAATGAAAGATAGTGCAATATGAGATATATTCTATTATTGCTTGGATGAATTGGAGGTGATAGAAACAACTATTTAACTTCATACAGTGATATTGCACATGGCTAGTCTGAGATTCAAAGTCTAATGGAAAATAAGTTTGGCACTATAGGGAAAGAGTTCTCGTTGTTAGAAAATTAAGGAAAATAGTAGCATGTTGTCTCAGAGAACAGTGGTACGGTTTTACGGAAAAAGGAATTAACACTACGGGACACAGTCAGTTTTAAATATGGCACAAATACAGTTTTTCAAAATGTCAGAATCATGTGGCAAAGACCTGAACAATGGCAGACAATGACTAGAAAGAAGAAAAGCCTCCCTGATTACCTGGAATACTTAAGCATAACATTCCCGGCTCAGTAGGGAAGGACTGAGACTCAACAAATTGTCTGCTGTCTAATTGTCTCTTGGCTCAGCTTGGAAAATGCAAATAGAACTAGACTGCAAAAACTGGTTCAAGAAGCCCTAACAGGATATCAAGCATTAAGCAGTATACAGCAGATGGTAAAAGATTTTTAAAAAGCAGTCTTCTTTAAGTTCACAATAGTCTAGGGAGTTAGAAAATGGCAGGTGGAGCAGGAACTATAACAGGTTATGAATTGTCAATAATTTCCTTTTCAGTGGCAATGAAACTGCTCTTGAAATCACCAAAAGGTTATAGAGGTACACTGTAATTGGATGACAAATACCTCAAGTGACAACTGACGCAAAGATGTAACGACTACAAGAACTACAGAGTAAGAATGTAATATTCTGAATTAATATTTACAAGCTAATTCATAATTATTTCTGATTGGTCCCAAAAATCTTGGACCTAGATGCATTTAAAGAATGCACGAAAGAAATACAGTGTATAAATCAAGAGAATTAAGCAGGTAAATACTTAGGAACATATTCAGTAGCAGAGCATTACTGAGACCACCAGTGTCCTTCATTACTGTATAAAGGACAAAAATCTATGCCCCAAGATACTTGAAGTTTACAATGAAAATAGATGCTACAGCATAGAAATAAACGGTGTGTGCGATAGGAGGGTACTTTTGAAAAATGCATAGTGACGCAGAGGGCATGATGTGTACACAAACAATTCTGTATTTTTACCTGCACTGGATGAATATTTTATTTACCAGCTACCTCTGCGGACTTCTTCATTCTCCAGTAGAATACTAAGAAAAGTATAGGCGTGAATCTCACTAGCATGCTAGTTGTAAAAATAAACAATTCCTGACAGCAAATAATAACTGTTAAAATATTGTCTGTCCCCTTATCCTCTCTCTGTGGTAGGCGACAATCTACGTCCCCCATGCTCCAAGTCAGGTATCCTGTCTTTGGTAGAATGGACGTACTGACAGTAGAACTTGAAAGAAAGAAAGAGAAATGACTGTTGTCAAGCTGATAAAAAGTGGATGGAGGATGTTGTACAGTTTCAAGGAAATGGAAAAGAAAATTAGAATGCAATTATCTAAGGTAGTCTGCATTTAGATAGCCTGAAACAGTGGTACCAAAGACAGATGTGAATTTTCCCTTTCATCTTAATGGAACACTCACTGCAAAACATGATTATGACCACTTTAATACTAGTAGTGTTAACTGTTCCATTCCTGAATCATGTACCAGATACAATGCATTACAGCACTACTTCGTTACTGTTGAATTTATTTGATACGTGCTAATGTTTCATCCCTCTGAAATGATTACTTAGAAAAATACTGCTGGAGCCCACAGAATCTCCAAAAACAGAAAGGCACAAGGAACAGCCTCAGAGTCAAACAAAAAATTGCTGCTTTCAGATATCATTCTTATACTTTTAAATAGCTCATTGATCTCTGATATCTGCTTATCATGACATTGTTTTTCCTACAACAGAAGTCCCATAGCTTCAGACTTCCCTTCCCCGCTCTGAACTTCTTATAAGGAATTGTTTAAATATTGATGTGAAAGCGAACCAGTTAAAAAGCAATTTAGACTTAAAAAAAAAGTCAAGCAAAACTGGACTGCTGGTAAGGAAGAATTTCACTCAACTGTAGGCTAGAGAAACAAGAGGTCTTCTGAAGAGACCACAGCCACAGAAAGCTGAGACTCTCAGTGGGCTGTTAGATTTCCAGAATGGATATGTCTGTAACAAAGAGCTACGTAGGAATAAACAAAAAAAAAGTTCTCCCATTTCCTAAAATTATAACAGCAATGTGTTAAAACCATTAGACTTTTCATGCCTAGTTAACTCACGTACAGAAGACAGACAGCTTATTCTTTCTCTTTATTTTACAGTGAGCTGTTTGCCTTTCTCTCTTAGCAGGTGGCAGAGTCCAAAGATACAGGTGGTTTTTCAACTTTCATTAAAAATAACTGGTAATTAGTGCAAAATTCTTGTAAGTCAGGTCAAAAGTATTGCAGCAACCTCAACATGGCACATAAAAGGGAAAAGCACTAGTTATTTGGAGCATTGGAAGAAAGCCTACTTGTGTTTTCTTATTGATAACTTAATTCACAGAGAAAGAGATGTTTCTCTTTAGAGCAAAGTCTCTCCTGCCCAAAGGACTTGGCAGGGAATAGGTGACAGGCCATGCTAGCAAAGAGAAAATTTTAGGCGTCTCCTTTTTAAGTCAGTAGTTTTCTGCCCTTTCTAAAAAATGGTGATGTCCTTAGGGACCACTTGGTGGTCTTGCTCAAAGACCACTTTCATATATGACTCTATATACATGTATTTGTGTATTTATACACACACATGGAAGTACAAGCAAATGTGTATTTGTTAGAGATGCCTTGACTCCCCAAAAATTGCAGAAGAAAACCAAGGTGCTTGAATTTAGTGGGTGGAAAGTGGCTTAGAAATAGGACAGTTTACCAAATTATGGTGGTCCCATCCCACAGAATGTTGTCCTTTCTTTGCAAGCTGTATAAATTCAGCCTTCAGCTACATTTCCAACTTCGATTCCTTGTCACATTTCTCGTTTCTGTCTCTCTGCTCAGCCAATGACAGCAGTGCCAATCCTCCAGTTGTTAAATCTATCTGAAAGCTTCCCCCCTCCTACTTTATAGCACCCTCAAAGTGATTTTTGCAGTCTCTCCTCCAGAAAGAGTGAATTTGAACACAAAGACAGAATATTTGAGCCAACGAAAGAAGTAAAAAGAGAATCCTTGAAGTCTTTTCTTTAACTCCTGTTATCCTATGCGCATTACAGGAAGGAGAATGTCCCTTTAAATACTTTGGGAGCCCTCTAGTGATTCCTCCTGTCTTTCACTGAAGAAATGATGAGGTCCTCCCCCCTACCGGTACGGGTAGGGTGGAGAGGCCTTTCTATATAGTTGATGGACCCAGTGTTTGCCATCCCAGGAAGCCACTATTAGTTCTGCAAATCCTTAATGTGGCAGAGAAAAAATAAAATGCTTTCCTTTCCTCAGTCATCCCTGTTTGTCCATCTTATTCACCATTTAAATTCTTGTTTTGCAAAGTTGCAAACTCTGGGAGATCAGAGGCTTAAATCTTGGCAGCATTTTGTCTTGGTTTGCAAAGGACCTTCAGGGCAGAACCCCAAGTACATGTGGGCTAGTGTGTGCTGCAAACTCTTCCTTCTGAGCTGTCAAGAATTAGAGTGTAAATCCTGAGCCTTCAGATTATGGTGAGAGCTGAACCTTTTGCTATTCTGCCATTACAAACCATAAGCTCTTATAAAATATATTTTTAGGAGTCCTATTGAATCGCACAGTATGTAACATAATGTAATCAATACAAGAAGCTGCATATAAATAATCTGTTTGGATTCTCACACATTTTAAGATGAGAGAGGGCACCATTCCCAGCAGAACTCCCCCCCTCCCTCAGAGTTCACACCTTTTATGGGGGAAAATGATTGTAAAGTATTCATTTAAGCCAATAACCAAAGCTTATGTTATTCATTTCTCAGTGATATACATAGTGCTCTTTTTGTATACTATTAACTGTGGACATATGTTTTTCATTTGACTATGTTACTTACACACACAATTCTTTTAAAAAATATGTAAAATATAACAGCTGCTGTAAAAAAAATATTTTTAGATCTCTGAAGTGCCTAACGAGCTGCAGTGCACAACAAAAATGGTTTGGTCTTTATATCTTGCCCATAGTAAAATACCATGGAAGAGTTTAATCCGCTTGGTCATCTCCCCGAGGGGGGCAAATTAACACAGTTCTAATATGACAATGTACTTCTGTGGGGTGTATTCCTTGGCTGTAACAGCAAGGTCTTGATCATTCACTGCATCAAAGCAATGATACAAACAATGGATCAGCCAACTTTTAAAACAGCAGTATAAAAGCAATTGTAAAGACACCAACTGTATCATCTGAGCTCTGCTTTGACATTGCTGTTTTCTGATGGCAAAAATATACTTATTTCCTGCCAGTGTAAGTGAGAGATTAAGGGGTAAATATAGAAAACCTAAAGTTTGCTTTGGATTAGAACTTTTTTCTTTATGAATTATTGAATAAATCAAATATCCTTGGTTCTTATCCCAACAGAGTGTGATGATTGCTAGCTTGAAAAAATGTAGCAAGAGCAAACGTTGGCAAGAATGAAGCATTATAATGTGATGTCTACAGAGATTTAGAGATAGGGAGGCTTGTCAGTTACAGGCAATGCTATCAATATTGGTAGAAGATATTTAAACTGTAATTCTACCTAGATTAAGGTGCTTAAAAACAGTGTTAGTGGCTTGAAAACAACCTGTGCCAACCTCTTTCAAGGAAATAATTGCACCACTGGTTAATACATAGATGCAGATTATTCCACTGCAATACACTTGACTGCTACCATGTGAGGGAATGGCAAGTATGGAAAACTGCCAAAACTGAATGTCTTCTTCCTTCTCTTCCAGTTGATAAGACGGGAGAACTAAGATGCTTTTTTTGAAATCAGTCATTTGGTATCTGGAGAATAGGATGAGAAAACAAAATCTTCTTTATGAAGATTCCAGTCATACAGTGGTAGAGAACATACTGGGGGGGGAGTCTGCTCTCAGAAGAGCTCTGACATTCCCAGCAGCAACTCCAGAATCATTCTTCAAATTTTCTGCTGCAATTTGATGGGGAGCCGTGGTCTTTACTTGCATCAGGCTGTGCCCTCACTGGTTCTGCTAACACACCTTGCATCACCCAAGTTAAATGTCTAGAGTGTTTCTCATTTCTTTATTTCTCCTACATTTTTGTTGCTTTAGTCTTGATGTTTCCAAAGTGTTAAGTCCGATATATTTGAAGATGTCGGGGGTGTTCAAAGCCATGTAGACAGTGTCACTGAAGCACTTCCATTCTGCTTCAAAAGTGTCCAGGGTGTACAAAGTTGCAGACACAACATTCTTGAATCACAGTCAGTTTTTATGTCACAGGAAGTTGCAGTACTGGTATCCAGCTGGCTTTCCAATGATTTTCAAACTGTTGGGTTTACAGCAACAATTTGGTAGCATTAACTTTAAAATTTTTGAAATTTAGCTTATGTGCTGGTTTGGCTGTAAACCAGCAGGGAAAATTAACCCCACACCGAATACCTCGAGAGATTTTAGGTCAAAATTACAATTTTAATTAAAAAGGTTAAAATAAATGCAGTAATACAGAAACACGGGCTTAAACAAACCGACAGAGTCACGGTGCAACCTGATACTCTGTTGACCAGGGTGGTAGCTGTGCAGTCCGGTTAGGCACTGGTCCTGCAGGAAGGCCTGGTAGTCCAGTCCCGGTAGTGGAGTGGAGTAGCTGAGTCCAATTCCAAAGACTGGAGTGGAGTAGCTAGTTGAATCCAATTCCGAGGAATGGAGTCCAGTCGAGTCGAGGGTGCCGCCGAGAGTGGAGTCCCAAAAGTGGAGTCCCGTCAAGTCGAGGGTATCTTCTCCCATCCTAAACCCTTGTTTTACGCTATGTTTCTTGGCTGGCACCTCCCCCAGGGGCGAGGACTCTCACAATGGAAGAGGATCTTCCCGGTGTTCTATTGGTTGCTTCTGTAATGAGCTTGAACGAGCCCTAGGATCCTCCGAGATGCTCCGAGGGTTCTCAGAGATGATCCGGAGTCCTCCGATGGGCTTCAGGCTAATTAGTCAGGCTAGGTCGTGCTAATGGGCCATTAGCTGAAATCACATAATCAGCTGGGTGGTGCTAATGGGCCATTACCTGAGATCAGATAACCAGGGTGGGTGGTGCTTCCTGTCGGCTGGAGTGCTTATCTCAGTTGAGATAAGGAGTCCCAGGTGTGTAATTATGAAATTTATCCGGCTTTTGTGGGTGGTAATAGAATATATAACTAACCCAGGACATCTTATTCCAACGCTTTTGCTTAGTTTGATATGGATGTCAAACTCTCCATAGTTAACTTGACATTTGTATCCTCCTACCACAGACTGATTCTGATGTTGTCCTAGAAGAGGTGCAATCAATCACTTCTAATTTTTAGAATGGGAATGTGTCCAGGGTAGTTTGGTTTTACTTGGAATGTGAATGCCTGTGTACATATTGAGAATATTTATCTGAAAGAATGGGTTGCTCTTTTTGCATTTTTCATACTACATTTTTCAATATTAGTAGCAGCCTTTACAGTCTTCCTCAAAACAAGCTCTGATGCCTCTAGGATTATAATTATGCTCTTTTGTATCTGAGAATTTACATGCTCCATGTCTTCATAAAATTGTCTCTTATTTTAGCTATGTTTAAGAAACGTTTGGTCAGTAACAGTGGTGACACAGCATTTCTTGTAAAGTATCCATCATGCTGTATAGTCATTTCTGCCATTGGGCAATCTAGTTCATTGATCATTGGAGGCATAACAGTGGTTTCACTGTCAGGTTCTTCATTATTTCATCAGGAACTACAGATCTACAGGACGGACAGCTAATCCAAGTTTCCTCTTAAGAAAAATTTCACTTAGTGTTATTAATTTCGTATCTGGAGACTGCATAATCAGACAGGGCAGTTCTTCACTTTGTTTGATTCAGTGGATGTCAGTAAGTGTCTGTACAATCCTGCTATGCTCAAAGACGAAAGTTTAAAGGACTGAAAATGAAGGGAAGGGAGGTTCCTCAAGGAATGTATGCACTCTGCAATTAAATGCAGTGCAGGTAGTCCTGAAATAGTGCTGACCAACCTACAAACTGACCAGCTGCATTAGCATGATTTTTCACTTCAGTAAAATCTTTGACTCCCAGTAGTAAGCCTTGGCTGCTGCCCAGTGCCATGGTGATGCAGATATACTGCTTTTGCTTCCAGAGCAGAATCTGCTGTGCTCTGTTGTGTGGGAGTCACTGAACTCTAGTATGGCTTCTAGCTGATGGAAAGTCATCTGTGATCCTGAATTTTGTGTAAGCAGATTTTGTAATTGCAACTGCTCTTGAATCTGTACCTACAGCTTTGTTGGGTATTTTGTCATCTCAGAAGCCTAAAGGAATTGTAGATCAACTTGATTTCAATGCCAAACACACATGCTCTAGCAGTATCACTCAACCAGATTCCCTCACAAGATAGAGACAAAGAAGATGAGGTAAAGCTGGCTGTAATTTGGCCATAATTCCTGTGAAATTTGATAAACCTGTCAGTGATCTAGTGTGTGTACTTTAACAGCCTGACAGATTTCCTGCACTAAGTTAGAACTGGATCTAATCTGGACTCAAGCTTTCACACTTGCCTGCAGGTGTCTATTTGCAACAACAGCTCTTTGGAAGAAAGTTTGAGCTTAATGGTGGATATTAGGGATTGTGTTTTCCTTTGAAGATTGCAGCTGACTCCTGTGCTAAGGAGCTAGCGCGACCGTGCTGGGCTCAGGGGGATAATACAGGTATATAATGGTTGGATTTTTAAAATGAAACAACAATTGTTATTTTGCTTTTTTTGTTTTGTTTGGGGGAGAATGAATTGTCTTTAAATTTTAAATGGCTTTTAGATTTATGTAAGGGAAAGAGAAAGGTAGGAGAGAAATACTTGTATTCATGGGATATTTCTCTGCTCTTCCATTTCATACATGCAATATACATTGAACCTTTTGCTAAAATGAAGCAAGACAAAGGGAAGCAAGGAAAATACGCGTTATTCTAGGCTTAGTTTAGAGGATACACAGTGGGTGTGAGAGATGAATTGGGGTTTGGGGACCGCGAGTGCAGTGTAACACTGCACTATGAAGCAGACTGTAACCAGTCAGTAACGCGAGTCCCTCCACATGCACAGCTTGGCCCAGGAAGTTCCTCTGCTGAGCAGCTTCTCAAGCAAAGTTTGTGCTGGCAGAAACTGTTTGGTCAATGCTGACTCCCCTGTGTAAATACAAGAACGGAAAAGTCTTGCATGGTACTAGAAACATTGCACTTGAGGCTGGTGGTGAATTACAGGGACAGAGAAATCTGGGACAAAGAAATCTCTTCTGAATTTCAGCAGTAGTATTGTTCTGACTCCAGGCTTCTTCAAGAGCTGCATTTTGAAGCAGAGTTGTTGATTTTATTTTTTTTCATTTCATTCATCTGAAAGTAATTTATGTTTGTTTAGACAGAGTTCGCTTTTCTAGGGAAGAGGAAAAATGAAATTTAGCTCATTGTCAAAATAAGCAGAAAAGATACAGTCAGCAAGCAAACGAGATAATTTTTGAAACATCTCCCTTTTTTAAGTTGCACTGTTATAAAATGATACTAAAAGCTTGTTGCTGAGCTTTTCTGTCAGCAGAAATTAAATGACCCTTCAGATTTTGAAGTGAATTTACCCAATGTGTTGAAACACTTAGATATAGGCCTGGAATGCAGGTAGGAATAGCAAACTGTAAGTGCACTTCAGATTCAGAGGTTCAGAATTTGCACAGCAGGAACATTTATCTCAAGGAGGGAGGTTGGGTTCCACGGTCATTTGGCAGTCCCACCTGTGCTATGATTGCAAAGCTGAGTGTTATTTAGGCAAACTATGGTGGCTGCAAGCAAGTTAGGAGTTTTGAATCATAGTAAGAAATCAGGACAAGTCCTGGTCAAGGAGGAATAGAGTACGACTGCATAAACATATTTGAAATCTGTATTGTATTTACTTTTTGGAAAACTGCTTTAGCTCTCAGAAATTAAAATTTTATTTCCTGTTTTGCCAAATGAAGGAAGCTGAGGCAGGGGATCAAAATTGTGCTTCCAAAGTGTCATAACAAGGAAAACTGGAAAAGTTTTTTGGCAAAGGGGGGTATAAAGTTTTAGAAGAAGCAAGCATTCCAAGAATAAAATGTGCACCAAAATATGGAGCCCTCGCTAGGCTAGTCATGTTTGCTTTGCTATATAGAGACCAAGGCGAGACAAGCTGCTCTAGAATAAGAGTATCACCTCTAAGGGAGTTTTTAAATATTTCAATGATTAAAAAGAAAACCCAGGAAGATATGAGTAGCAAGGGTGAAATTTGATTCATTATAGTGCAAGTGAATGATTTTATTGCTTCCCATTTCAGTAACTTTCCTTCTTTCTTTTCTTCCGCTATCATAGAATCACCACAGAAAACCATAGGATGGTTTGGGTTGAAAGGAACCTTAAAGATCATCTAGTTCCAACATGTCTTGCAAAAAAGCACGTGAACTGCCTGCTGGGTTTCCTTAGTAGGTAAATATGTGAAAATTTGTGAATCTCAAACAGTTTTCCCCCGCCTTTTAAAACCTTGCCCAAACCCACAAGTTCACAGTATTTTCACTTTTGAACTGATATACTCTAAGAAGAATAGATATTGTGTCAATTTGTATGATTCATTTTAAATTAAGGTTCTGATACATTGCTGAGGTTTGGAGACTACCTTAGGGTGAAAAATAATACATTTTAGCCCTGCGAACAGAGTATTACACCTGTACCAAGTGATCAGCCTCTGTGTATCGTGACATGTAAAGCCATAAATTGTTTGCTGCTCGTTTCCTCACTTGAGCTATTGCACCTTTCTTGCACTGAGAACCTCCTAACTGGAAATTTCTTCCATGGTGTTGGTGTCTGGTAGGGTATTTTACATCTCTGACATTTGATTTCTTCACATGCTGCTTAAGCTATGACCATGTGCATTTGGTTCCCTACATATTGAAATGGGTTTTTTATTCCCTTATCTTGGCACATCGCTGATGTGCAATGTTGAGCAGTAGAAGTAGACTATTGTGTGGAGCTTTGCATTTGGTGTGTCAGTTATTTAATAGTTTATTCTTAAGACTACCAAGGGCACTTAGAGATTTAGACAAGCACTTTCATATCACAGAGTGGCAAGTTCTCATTTCACTCATAATCAGAAACATCATCCTCTTCAGTACTGTGTTTACTACACCTTGGTATTTTACAACTAATCTGTGAATGAACACAATTAAAATAATGAAAGTTCAAACCAATGCACTGATCTGTACTTTTTGTCTCTTGGTCTTTTCTGAAAAACTTTCAGTCCTGTTTATTCTTCAGACTTCCTGTTTCTGAAACAGATCTTCTGGCTGATGGAAATGTTAGGAAAAGACAAGGAAACGTTAAATGAATTGTCTCATTTTTCAGCAGAGAACACATTAAATTAAGCTATGCATTGCCAGAATTAGGCAATACTACCAGACACAGGTCTTTACAAATGTTTTTGGTAGTGTGACTCCCTCTCACATGCCAGCTACACTGGAAACAAGCAAATAGATTTTTAGTAACTACTTCAGAATTGTTTAATCTTTTTCTGCTAGCAGAATAATTTTTTATGGGCTCTGATTTTGACAGATTTATATAAACTGAACTGGCTGGCAGTGACTTACTTTCTATATTAATTACACTGACATTCCTTTTTTCTATCTGGATAAATAAATAATCTAACCAAGAGGTGTCTTGATGAACAGCTGAGATATCAGAAGAATACGGTCAACTTCCTTTTTCAGCTAGGGATGACTCAAACTTCATTACTGAAGGAAAGATAAGTTGCTGTGAGATAAAGTTTATGGACCACATTTAAATTTTCTTCTCAAATATTTTGTACATGGTGTAAGGTTGAACTTGTTTGCAGTAGATTGAGGTCAAATGCAGCACCAGTAATGAATTCTTCAGGCTTTATACAAAGCAGAGTGATGCCACTAGCACAGCTCTGAATTTGATTTACTGGGCGGTGCCTTGCTTGGTCTTTGCAACACATTGGTAAGGTTCTGTGGCCTTTGGATCTGACCTGACTCCTGATTTGCTGTGGAATACTGCTATGCATATGATGCATTTTCTAGATGATAATCAGAAAGAATTATGTTTCTGTTCCTATTCTCCTGCACAATACAATAGTATCATTCCTCAGTGCTGCTGGTGTCATTCTTTTTCTTTCTTATTCCAGTTCAAAATGTTTTTACTGAAAACTGATCCAAAGAGAAAGGTCATGTATAGCAACTGTCCAAGGCACATCTCACAAACAGTGCGGAAGGACTCTTCCCAGTCCTGTCCAATTGAGCTTGCTCTCATTTATACTGTCATGAATACCTGAGAATTGCTGAAGCACAGCACAAGGCAGTATCCTTTTTTTGGTTCCATCTCCTGCTGGTGGTTAAAAAAACAAATGCATTTTCTGTGTATGTGTAACCTCACTCCCAAGGCTGCTTTTAGAGCTTTTGCCCTGTTAAAATGATGCAACACATTTCTTACATGAAAATCAGGCCTATTTTGAACAGCTTCTCATACAATAGTTTTTGATTTGTACTAGGCCACTCATTAAAGTTTGAATGATGAATTTTCATTTCTGCACCTTTTTCTCCATACATTGATGCATTGTAACCAGTGTGAAAGTTCAGCTGGCCAGGTGAAACCCAAAACTTGCAAGATGTCAAGGCTGCATTAAAAAGCAGAATTTAAACATTTTTAGTTGCCAGACCTGTCTGATTACTATATTCCAAATATTCATAGCTCTATTATAAATATATAGATTTTCATATTTTTTAATAAGTGAATGAAAATACCTTTTGGAGAATAAAGTGATATATTTTAAAGGCATTTGTTTACTTTTTCTGTAAGCTCCTGAGATGGCTAACATACTAGTTGTTAATCACACCATCTGTTCAAGCACTGTTTGACTAAATGAATCAATTCATACTTTTTCTTCTTAAAGCAGTTTTTTACAGAACAATATGTTTGTGTCTATTACCCCATCATTTGGCAATGTGATATGAGATATTTTAATTTTCCTATTTATTGTGCAAGGATTTTCAATCTCCAAATATTTTTTTAAAATATGCATACAGCACAGAAAAGCTGTGTCTATTGATTTCTGTAGCATTGCAAACAGTGGAAAAATCTGTTCCATTCTGCTGTCAAATTTCAACCATCTGATTATATTTAAATGAGTTATTTCAACATGTTTCATTTGAATGACCGTCACACCAGCGATTCCTCCTGTGTACCGAAGATGGCAGTGATGCACAACCTACCCACCCTCGAGAGCTCACTCACGTTTTAGGTACTGGTTCCAGGAACCAGCAAATTGGGGGAGAATTATTCTGCAAATGGGAATGACAACCTTTTGTGGTCTTCCGTGTCCCAGTTGTCTCTGGTAAGCTTACATTCACAGCATTGCAATCAAAATTCGGGCTAAATATGGAAACTGGAGCTTGAAATAAGTATAAACCCAAGCTGAGAAAGACTGTTACCAAGCTGTTTTAAAATTTGTGTTCATATGCATTTCTTAGCTCCAACTGAAAGAAAAAATCATCAGAGTCTGTGCATCAAATCTTGGTCATTCCTGAAACCTCAAATGAAAGGCTTTAAGTTTCGAGTGACTATGGGTCGTTTCTAACTCCTCGGAATCTTTGCACAAATATGCTGGGATACATTCCTGATTCTTAGTTTACCTTAAACCAATAATTTGTAGATTCAGAGGAGGAATGCCGGTCTGAGCACCAGGGAGCATTTGACAATTAATAAAATAGTTTCTGAATAAAAATAATGATGGTAACCACACTGGTAGCACAAACAAATAAAATGAAAATAAGTAACAAAATACCTTCAGTATAATATAACAAATAATCCTGAAGCAAAAATGACTGAATGACTTCCTAATAATTTTTTTTTTATTGTTGATACTGCAGTGGAATGAGAGTTAACAATAGTTCATGAAGCCTATGTCCTATTTACATGGTCACTCAAGAAGCAGTAAGTCATTTTCCTCACTGTTGTGATAGCAGTCTCCAGAGAGTTTGCTTTTCAAGAAAGGTAACTGTGTTCTCATAGGCAAATAACTATAAATTAAAGATTGAAATTGTTCAAGAATTCTTTGCCATTCATATTCTGTTTTTCAGCCTGGGTCTTACTTGTGTAAATTCAGGTATAGTTAGGTTACCTGGCCAGCTAGTTTCTGAAAGATTGCATGCTACAATAGAAAAGAATTTACTGAGTAATGAAGAATGATGCCCAGATGGTCTTAGTAGAGTCTTCATCCTACTCTTTGTTTGACTGGTTTTCTTTATTGATGATTTGGAGGGTTTTTTTGTTAATCACAGAGAAAGAAATAAAAGGACGAATGTGTCTGTGAATGATGTATCAAAATTTTTATTATAAATATAATCAATAATTATAAATTACAATCAGTATTGTGTTGGGCCAGTGGAACCCTGTTGTCTTTCTGGATCGTATATAGAGCCAAAGTCTGTCAGTAATGTGGGCATCAAACAGGTGTATATACTGAGGAGTAGGTTCATCATCTTGAAGTGGCACTAAATGTGAACTGCAAGGCAGTGAAAGGTATGGAATAATACATGTACTGTTTTCTCAAGTGTCCTGGTAAGGTGATAAGCTGCTGACTTATTTTATAGAAGGTGGAGATTTTGTATTTCATTTTAATTGCTAGCTAACATTGGTCTGCTTTGAATGTATTGCATGAGTTGTTGTGAAGGTGACCCCTGGATCATTTCATAAGAAGACATAGGAAGACATTCTTTCACCCTTCAAACCCTTTTTCAAATCTAAATATTTAGCACTTAGCAAATGTGGTCCACTGTGTTTCTTTGAACGACAAAGCTTATCTGACAATGGAGGGGCCCATCCTTTCAGTAAGAGGTCACACAACTTCAGGTCTTGCTGAAGTTTCAGTTTGAAGCAGCCACTATTCATTCCAGTCTTTGTAGTATTAATATATAATGGCATTTACTTCATTTCATTGATTTGTTGTACTGGAGACGTTATTCTTGTGTTGTTGACAATGAAGGTGTTTCATGTCTTCCCCATTCCTAATGGCTCGTCTATAAATGTAGAGAAAGGAAGGAGGGAGGCAGGGAAGAGGAAGGATGGCCATACACTTTGTAGGTCTCTGGGGGATGAAAGCGTTTGTCATGATTCACTTCTGCTCTTGAGGTCTCCAATACCTTATCAAGTATATGAGAGTCAGCACAGACAGCAATACTGAGGCTGAAGTTCGGTTTCCAGTTTTAAAGCTTTGCAGAAGTCATACTGGGAATATCTTCTCTGAATCCTGATCTTTCTCCTTTGGAGATATGTGTAACCTACATCCAAGTATTTAGATTGGTCTGTGTTACATTTTACTTATCTGATTATCAAAACCTTGACTTTTGTTTTGCAAGAAATTTTTCAAAACTATGTCCTCTCCATTTAAGGGGTTATGACTTTTTACAGTATACTTTTAAATGTGGGTGTAAGGTAAAATTAGTAAGTCATTTGTCACATCAGATCACATCAGATCACTGAGAAGCTCATCCTGAGCTATGGCATCAGGAGGAAACTGCTCCTACACTGCTTTATCTGGTTAATTAAAAAGGATATCTAGGGAGTTCATGTCAACTTGAATAATGATGCTGCCTTTCTGTACGTATTAGAATTCTCTTTGAAAAATCTAGTAAATAGCATTGCCATGTTGAGATTGTAGATTTTATTCAAGAGGTAGATTGAGTCTGCCATTTTGAAAGGGAAAGATATATGGTTTTCTTCAAAACAAAAGCAATTCTCCTGAGAGAATTAAATTTACCTTCTTTACATTAATAATCTGACAAATTTGACTTCCTTACCATTTGTATCTCTTTTGCAATTTTCTTTTTCACTGGATGAAGTTGTTCCTTAAGAGCTCAAAATGTTCTTGATCTTTTTGATTGGGCAGCATTTAGAATTATCAAATATTGAAAGCATAAAATCTTTCATAATATAGCCTGATCTCCTTATTGCTTTTATATGCTATGAGCAGACTGTGCAGTCCTTATTCATATGGTTGATTACTAACTCATAAATAAATCCCAGAAACTTCAGTGGAATCATTTTTGTAAGTTCATGGAAGTAGGAAGTTAACAATATGTCATGTTTTGCATGTTCAAAAAAAATAATGTGAACAGTTACTCTTTTATTGCAGCAGGTCTCCTTTAGGTTTCTTACAGATCTTTTTTAAAGATTTTGCAAAAATGATTGATTTTCTCTCTAAAATGTTGATTTTATTGAGATAGCCATTATGAGTCCATTAAATTGTTTAAAAAGCTTTTAAAGAATTTTAATTATACAATGCCATGATTTTACTGAAAACTGGGTTGTACTAAATGACAATTTTAATTCTTTTGATTTTTGCAAATAAAGGCAAAAATTGAAGTGAGTAACTTTAAAAAAAAAGAAACAAGGGCCAAAATGAGATCTTAAAATTTTTGAGAACTTTGTATTATTTAATAGTGTTACAAGATTACTTGTTTTGGATGCCTGTTACTGTCAAGTTAGAAACGAAACTACATCTAATGATATATGGCAATAATATTCAATTTATATTGAAGAAAATTGTCATTAGTCTATATAGATAATAACTGTTTTTCAATATGTTTGCTTTGAATTTTGTGCTGTAGCCAACTGGTGAGTGGAGACAAAAGTGAAAATACCATCTAACTGATCCTAATGAAAGGCAGCCTAACAGAAAAGGAATCTTTAAATTTTTGAGGTTGTGTCTGCATTGAAAGCAAGATTGTTGAAGTCTAATTTTATTACTCCACCTCTTTCAAACTAAAGAGTTTGMAAGTCTGTGGAATTTCTTTCTGGATTGGTGCAATAGGATGAGGTGTAAGGAAAGGTGTTTGCTCTGAAGCATGCCATAGGACTGATGGAGAGACTGGTGGCTGTAAGAGAATAGACTCAAATTGAAATTTATAAATTTCTTAATGATATTTGCTATTTTAAGATCTGGAATGTCACAAAATATGAATCGTTATTGTTAGTGTGCTTTTCCCTGGCTTTCCATCCCATGTGAAAGATGCAATACTCTTTGGTAAATAGGAAAATTTTGAATCCCAAAATGAAGAAATAATTTTGTAGAAGCTACCCTAAATCTGTTTTGGCAAAGAAGTTCCACCCTTGCTATCCACCAATAACAGAGACAGATTTTTATGAGTTTTAATATAATTGCTCCTAAGAATCATTTGATATCAGATCCCCTTTACCAGACATCGTACTCAGAAAACAACTCTCAAGTCCAGTGATCTCTAAATTAGTTGCTTATGCTATTTCCTAGTATTATGCTGCTGATTCATTACATGTCTTCCCCTCTGCCTCTACTGGTGCTTAGATGATAAACTAAAGGTGTTTAAATTATGTTTATGGCAGATTAGAGGGGAATAAGATGAAGAAAAAGTAAGAAAGGAGAAGATGAATGAGACAGTGCAACACTACTTTGACGATAAAAATGCTTTGCCAATTAGGTCCATGTAATGTCTGATTCTCTACCACCTTTGGGCCATACATACTCTGCTCTTCACTGACTCACATATTTGTTCATGTACCATTCTTTGTGCTTTCGCTAGCACAATTTCTTTCCTCTATGGTGGTGGAAACATTCTAGCAGCTTGACAATCTCTAACTTCCAGTTTTCTCCTATTTTAGAGGAAATTCTTGAAATACTGTGGAAGAGAGAGGATTCAGTAAAAAGCAAGTATTAACTGCTTGATACATTTTCTACAGACATTGTTAATTCCGTAGACTTATTTCCATAACAAAAGGGATATGCAGAGAATTTTTTTCAGTCTGTTGCTTTTTCCCGTATCAGTTTGCAGGTAAACATTTTCTTTATCCTTCTGTTACAGGACCTTGAAGAATCAAATCTTTTATACATTTTATTTAAACAGTGTAAAAATATTCCATTTGCAATTTCAATTGATTACATCTCAAAGCAGAGAATAAAAGGAAATAATGATAGTAGGAAGACCTGTTTACAAAAACACTGCAAATGTGGTGATGCATTATTCAAGGAAAAACGTCTCCTTCACGGAGTGCAAGAACCTGATAAGTTCCCAGATACTGTCAAATTACTGCAACAACAGTGGTGCAGCTGTAGTACAATTTCATCTCTTTTTGCTGCCCTTGCTTGTGTCTCCGTAATATCTTTCCTTATTCATTAACGTAGAAATGAAGTCTCTTGTGGACTTAGCAGAACACCCTCCTCCCCATTTTCAGATCTACTTGCCAACAATTTCTAAGCATTTAAATGAATCTTGTACAGGAAATGCAGCAGTGAGAGTCATCCAGGCTAGGCCAGATGGAAAGGCTTTTGGTCCTTCTAGGCTCTTCCACTCTAGACAAGAGTGAACACAAAAATAATGTTTCAGAAGCATAACAAGCAAAGATATTTGGAAGCAGGTATTGCAGTAAAGACTTATTATTGTCTGGTTCTGCTAACAAAGACTTTGGCTAGGAAGGTAAAGGTATGACCATGGAATGACCACTTCTACCACGATGGAGGCAAACCCAGGTCCACTAGACTTCAAGGAACAGTAACACGACTGCCACGATCGCCTGTGGCTGTTGGCTTTTCTGTTATCAAATTGACTGCTATTGTGAAATATGACATCTTATGCCATTTCAGACAACGTTTCAGCATTTGCTCTTTTCCTATAAAACTCTGAGTAATCTGCTTTTATGTAGAGAATTGAGTGGAGAGGGACTAACATTTTCCCACATACTTGCTGAAACCTTCTCCTGTGGGGTTTATATGATCTGTAGAAAATGAACACAAAATTCCACTTAGTTAGCATTCTGCTTCATATGAGCCAGACATTTTGATAATCGCTTCTTCAAATGATAACCCAGGAATGGAGGTGTACCTACTCTCAGGGTACATGAATATAAATTACAGATGCCAAAGCACTGTATTTTCTAGAGTACAAAATGCATGTATTATTTACTTGTTATTTTGTGCTTACTTCAATTGTTTTAATAATAAGTATTTCTAACCTTACACTACAGAATATAAACTCTGTACAAGTTTTAAGTGCATAACTTTTTGCTTCTGTTCTTTTCAAAGCAAAAAGTTATGGTAAGCCAGTTTTTTTTATTATTACATCCTCTCAAGGGACTTAGGTAAAAAAACGTCTGTGAAACATTGCACTAAATCACCAGTCAAGGAGGCCACTCACAGTACATAAACTTAACTGTGTTCATAAGTCTTTTCTGGGTCAGGGCAAAGAATGTATTCACTTGCCAGTACGACAACTTAGCAAACAAAAGATTCAGGCACAACAAGAAAAGCATCATTCTTCTGAAGACACTTGACATTCCCTGAAGCATCCACACCCAAAAAAATCAGTCCACACCTGAAAAGCAGACTAAACTAAAAGCAGTTTAAATATGTTCAAGTAAGAGAAGTTCAAATATTTGCAAATATTAAGCAATTGTTCTATGTATTTCTAATTTGTCTGATTGCATTAAACTTGAATACACAAAGGTCTCTCAGTATCACTGAGAAAACTAAAAACTTGATAAGCTCTGAAACTTGCTATGTTCACTGAAAATGTGTAGCCGTACATTCATTAGGTCTGTAGTAATTCTATAGATGTTATCTTTTCATACTTTGGGTTCCTTAGGCTTCATACACAGTGTAGTTAACCCTCAGCTGAGAACAACCTCTGTTGTTCATTCAATACATGAATCCTCTCAGTGCAGCCAACATACCAAGTTATGTTTGTGTTAAGAGAGTTTGTATATTGTTACAAAATGCTATTGTTTTGGACAGGTATTTGTACTACAGATTATACTAATTGGGAAAAGTAATCTATGTGTCAACATTGTCAAGTTACACATTTAAGTGTTAAAGATATATAAAAAATTGATTTGTGATGGAAATCCTGATTGTAAAGAAAGGCACTTAAATGTCTGCTTCTCTCTGTTGTTTGAAAAGTAACTATGTCTATAAAACTCCATCTGTTTTGATAGAGCGTTCCATACATTCAACTCAACCACTGAAACTTGTACTCTGTTTCTTTTAACCGTTGAGCTTATGCTATATGTTCTTGTAATGTTTAGAATGCTTTTTTAGATTGCCTGTAATATTTTTGATTGTGATGCTGGGAGACAGACGAAAGAATTGGAAATCAGGATCTCTTGAGTTCTCTTTTCCATTCTCCAGCTTACTAAAGTGGCTTCTCTGCAAAGTATTATTTAAACACCTGCAACTGAAGAAAACAGTTTAGCAGATACATAAGTGATGACCTAAGTTTTGGAGAGGGTCTGTGAACTGCTTTGCATGTTTTTTGCATGTTACCTACGGCATTTTAAATGCAAAATACTTAGTATATGTATTGGGAAACATTATATTGTATTTTATATACTTTGTGACATTTAAATAGTTGCTTCTGTTTCTGTTATGGAAATGCAATATAAAATCCATTGGATTGAATATGGGTGATAGTTTTATATTTCACCCGTGTAGGGAGATGTTTGATGGTTTCTTTTGTATTCAGATTGTGTTTCCACTTGATTCTTTCCCTTTGATTGCCTTCCAATTAACTGTGACACAAGAACCTGTGTTTATAGAAAAGTGTTGAGGAAGAGTTTCTTTCTAGTGTGACAGAATTAGTATATACTTGTGTTTAGGTTCATCTTTAAAATTCTGCTCTCATGGCCATCTATGCTCAACAGCTGTGCTTATAGAGCCAAGTCCTTATTCCCATGTCTGCCTCTCTGGGCAATGTTGACAAGCACATACAAACAGAATACATTCAAATAACATTTGAAAAATATCCTTGTAACATTTATATGTGTATTGTTGGAGAGATGCTCCAGACCTGTTCCTACATAGTTTTGTACATAAAACTGCATTTCTCCCTGCAGTATTTCAACAGTTACTGTCTTGAGTAAAACAAGATAATTTTTTTTTTCCCTCTGTAAGGTTAGATATTCTATTTATCTTCTTTCAAGCTGAAGACAAAAAGAAGCATGAGATTTCTTAGTCAACATATATAATTTTTAGGAAGGTGAATGAATGCGGTTTAAAATTGTATATGAATATTGTCATTATTAGTAAGTTTTCTGCCACTTGCTAATATAATACAGCTTTTTTCTGATGCTGATGTGAACAATTCATTTACTGATGGGCAATGACTGCATAATTTAATGGGAATATATAAATACCAAAGCTAATTTTAGAGTGGTAAATCTGTGCATAACCAGTTAATTTGGGCAACATGAGAGATAGTTCTGTGAGTGCTTCTCTGACACAATGCAAGCAGTAGTTAATCGATATGCAAACCTGAATTTCCCAGAAGAAGAAATAGGTAACTTTGGCTATAATCATGGTTTGTTTAGGGAAAAGCAAACTAACTAATCACTACTTTTGGAGAATGCTTTAATGGAAACAAGAGGATATTAATTTGATACTTCAAGAGTCATTCAGTTATTAGTTAACACAAGGGCTATCCAGTAATGTAGTATTAATCATTAGGTTATACACCAGAGCTTCCAGACACTTAATGCCTGGGGTTGGAATGTAATTCAGATAATTTCACTTCAAAAGCAAAGGCCATTTGCCCACTTATACAAAAGGAGGATATATATTAATGGGTTACAGCACAGATCCAAGGAGACTTGGTCAAGCAACAGAACAGCTGAGATCATGAGAAATTTTGCTGAAAATTGCCTATATTTTCATTCCATGACCCGTAAGGGACTACCTTCTTCACAGTTTTTCACCTGAAGTTATTTTGCAGATGTTCTTTACTGAGAACCAGGAAAGGGTACAATCCTGTCTTAAATCCTTTTGCTATTGAAAGTGAATGCTATTTAATATACCAAGTGTAGTCAACAGCCTAAATATTTTGAAAGACTATTATTTCAAAATTTGATCTAACACCTTTAAGCAGCTGGTTTACACCTTTGAAGAATGCACAATCAAGTGTGTTTTACTGTATTTTTCCTTCCAAATAGATAGTGAGAATCTCACACTATTCAATGTCTCTAATTAATAGGTAAATGAGAATTGTTTAAAATGATACCCGAATGGAAACAGTCAGTTTTATTCTATGAGCAATGGTTGATGCAATGATCAAGATTTCTTCTTTACCTGTGAATCCATATTTTAATAGCTTCCAAAAGAAGAGGAAAACATGGAGGCTTCCAACTACTTTTCCACTAAGTTTCACTTAAGGTCTATTGAGGACTCTTTAGAGATTCCACCCTCAGCAAGTTTGCAGATGATGCCAAGCTGAGTGGTGCTGTTTACACACCTGAAGGACGCAATGCCATCCAGAGGGACCTGGACAAGCTCAAGCAGTGGGCCCATGGGAATATCATGAGGTTTGATAGGGCTAAGGGCAAGGTTCTGCACCTGTGTCCGGGCAACCCCCACTATCAGTACAGGCCGGGGGATAAAGATGTTGAGAGCAGCCCTACCGAGAAGGACTGGTGGATTAAAGATTGGACACTTGCAGCCCAGAAAGCCAGGTTTATCCCGGATTGGATCAAAAGCAGAGTGGCCAGCAGAGTGAGGGAGGGGATTCTGCCCCTTTGCTCCGACCTGGTGAGACCCCACCTGCAGTGCTACATCCAGCTCTGTGGTTCTCGGCCTGTCTCAGGAAGGACATGGCCGTGTTGGAGCGAGTCCAGAGAAGAGTCATGAAAGTGATCAGAGGGCTGAAGAGCCTCTCCTGTGAAGACTGGCTGAGACAGCTGTGGGCATTCAGCCTGGAGAAGAGAAGGCTCCATGAAGGCCTCACTGCAGCCTCCCAGTACTCAAAAGGGGCCTACAAGAAAGCTGGGGACAGGCTTTTCAGCAAGCCTGTTGCAACAGGACAAGAGGTAATGGTTTTAAGCTAAAAGAGGCTTGGTTTAGATTAGATATAAGGAAGCAACGTTTTACAGTGAGGATGATAAAACACTGACACAGGTTGCCCAGAGAGGTGGTAGATGCCCCAACCCTGGAAACGTTCAAGGCCAGGTTAGATGGGGCTCTGAGCAACCTGATCTAGTTGAAGATGTCCCTGCTCATTGCAGGAGGCTGAAATAGATGACCTGTAAAGGTCCCTTCCAACCCAAAATATTTCATGATTCTGTGGCTACAAAAGTCTCCCAGGAAATTTGTGGCAAGAAAATTTCCTCTCTTCTAGCATGTCACTGGAGATTGTAATTCCAAGTGTCAAATATAGTTGAGAGTTATTGAGTTCCCATTTAACTCACCTCTCAAAAATATTTCTATTAATATTTTCCAAAATAGAAAAAAATTTTCTAACATGAGGTGCTTCTGGCATGTGTAAAGGACAAAGAAAACTAGGCTACATTCCTTATGGGGTTTTTGATTGGTTGGCTCCTTTCCAGAGCTATTCCACAGGGTGAGGTAAAGGAGGCCACACAAAATTGACACAGGTTAGAGATTACAATGATAGACCATTACAATGATTGTGAGTAACTTTTGTGACATTCTGCACATCTTTTTATCTTCCTCATACTTTCTGTTTAAAATCTTACAGAATTCTTGAAATTTACGTTAATGAAAACACATCTGTGCTTCAGGAACAATAGCATTGCATCTCCACAACTCACTAGGAAGTAAAAAACCATACATTCAAAATAATATGCAAGTAGAAGTTGCATTTAAAACCATATTGCTACATAATTATCCTGTTTACAGTCTTTCCTACAGCTTTTCTCACAGAAAAATGTAGATTTGGATTCTAACCGGAATAAAAATGCCAGAAAACTTTGGCAAGACGATGGTTGCTGCATACTTGGAGATATTGCATGGAGAAAGAAATGTGTTTGTAATTAGGGAAACACAGAACAGTTCTGATTACATCTAAGAAAAGCCAAAGAGAGTAACTTTCTGAAGGACAGACCATGTATGCTTAAGTGAATGAAAACTCAGGTTTACACTAAAGTGGTTAAAGGAAATACACAGCTCCTCACTGAGTTGGTTTAACAGACCGGCTATTGCAGAATCTTTTATAATCCATTTCTACATTGTTCTTGAATTAAAATAAGCACATCATTTGCCCTGCAAAGTTCAGAAATTTTCATGAGTTCTCTCTTAAAATCTGTGAGTAGTGGTTACAAAAAGCCAGAAAAACATTCTGCTGAAGATAGTAGTGATCTATATACTGAACCCAGTGATCACCAAATAGACAAAATTGACTATATTGTGTTTTTAAAAGTGTCCAAAACCTGTTCGATTTTGATAAAGATTTAAATGGAAAGGGGTTCTGTGTCTTCTCAACAGATTTTCATATCTCCTTGACCCTTGCTATCCAAGCACTTCTAAAACACATCACTTTAAAAATATTTTAAAACACTCAGTCTGACTAGTTAGTGTTGAACTGTTTAGTCTCACACACTTAGACTTTGAGCCCCAAAAATTTTTCAAGCTAAACTGGTGAACTTGGAGAGCTAAAGGAACTTAGATCTGCTGAACTCAGAATGACACAGAAATATCTACATAAGCATTATCTCTGCTGACAAGTTCTGATTGACCAATTATTTATATCTGACCCGCAGGTGGGTTGTATGAAACTGGAGACAGCACAGAAACCTGCATTTTGAGATGGTTTGAGAAAGCTGAAACTTCTGACTGAGTTCCTTGTAGCATTCTCTGCCTTGACATGAGACCATGTTTTCATGGCACACAGCACTAACAAATGTGGTACTCAGTTTAACTTAGCATGAATAGCCAAGTTTCATCAAAGCACTGTTATTCTCTGAAAATGCCTGGAGAACTTTAAGCCATTGACTTTTCAAAATGTAGTAGTCAGATTTGATCTCTTTGAGTTGCTGGTTTTTCTAATCATTATCTTACATTATGAATTTCAGATCCTATTCGTATGGGTAGTGACCAAAAACATTCTGAGCTCTTTGTCTGGGTTACCTAAGAGTCTCGCTTGCTGGTGAATGTGCAAATAATTGAAATAATCCTTTTTAAAAAGGATGAGTGAGCCAATGGATAGTGAAGATATTTCAGTTAAAAGAAACAAAAAAGAAATTAAGAAAGCCAGTGTTCTTAAACAGGTCCATGTCAGTGCCTGTAGCATCTCTAGAATTTTAATTCATGTGCATAAAAAAACCAAATCCTGTCATCTTTATAAAATGAAGGAGAAACTTTCCAGAGCAAATGGCTGCAGAAGTGAAAAGGGAACAAGACCGAAGTTCTCATTCAACATAGATGTTTGCCTTGTATGTTTTTGAAATCAAGCAAGTATTTCTGTCCCTGGAACAAACTATCTAAAAACAGGTCTTGAAACACCTACTTTTCTTATTTCCTTCAGAACCATAGTGTATCCAATAGCATCCTAAAAGGACACACCAAGCCTAGATAAAATCTGCAAATCTTCTATGCATTCTTGTGTGGACTTCACCTGTGTAACTCATTCTTACTACAAATTAAGGACTTATACATCGGTATTTGATACCAAACCTGCAATCATGTTTGTTAAGCATAAAAAGAAACTTTTTATTCACATGATAAGTGTGCCCCAAGTCCCTTGAAGAATATCATGGTATGTGAGCATACATTTACAAGAAAAATTTACTATTCCGTAGGATTAAAGGAATCCCTTCTTTAAAACATTCTAGGGTATTCTTTCTCTTGCACAACATACATTTATTTCTCTTTGCAAATCCATCCAGCATTGCTAGACATAGGGTGTTCCCAGTTAGCCACACAGAAAGTAGAATCATGGATGTAAACACAGCCCTTATACTGCTGTTCTGAGTACTACAAACCAGACAAAATTCGGGGGACTATTGTAGTTTAACCTCTGTGTTGACAGAGTCTTGTTGGACTCTGTGTGTTCATAATTTATCTTTGGAAAAACATTTTTAGTTTTTCTGAGGGTTAACTGCACAATGTATGGTACATGTTACTTATATTTTTCTAATTCTGTAACAACCCTAACATTTGTGGGTGGAATTGTCATTATGTGATATAAAGGATTCGTATAAAGATGTTTTTCAATACTTGTAATTACTTTAAAGGGTATATGGTAAGACATTTGTCTGGAAGCATTTAAAAGCTAATATAAAGTCACCATTTATTGTAATCAACTGCACTTGCTTATTTTTCTCAGTGTTTTTCTTCTGTTTTAACTTTTTGAATCTTAACTGTCAATAACAATTTTTGATTTACCCTCTTTCTTTTCCCTTCACAGATCGAATATTTTTGATCTTTCAGGGTTTTCAAGCAATGTTCTGACATGCATTCAAAATCTCTTTATACCGCAGTCTTCCTAAATTTCTTTTGTTCTTGATTCAAGTATAAGTGGTTATGTTCCCTTTAGTTATTTACAATATACTTAAAAATAACTTCATGTGACTGTAGCTAGTATATATACTTTTTTCCTCTCATGCAGATCTTCACAAACTACAACAATGCCCACAGTTTACTGAGATCTGAGTTGACATAGGTCCAGATTTAAATCTCGGATGTATGGAGTATCAATTAAATGAAAATCAAACTACTGTTCTATGATGAGGATGTTCTGATTTTCAGATGCAGATATTAAGACTAAAATGCATAGTCCTTTTCCAAAGCATTTAATCCATTCATTATATACTATTTCATTTTGTATTAGTTCTTTTTGATATTGTAAATTAATACATGCATAAAAGCAAAGTATAGTCAGTTGAAATGTCTATTGCTACAATTATGAAGAAAAAAGTATACTCACCAGTGCCTTTAATAGACCTCTACCTGAATAAAAGACAGAAAAAAAATTCTTTCTATTGCAACTTGTAAAATCTTGGAGTCTAGTCCTTAAATCTTTCCTCACTTGCAAGAGTAAGTACTGAGAATTTAAATTGCATCAAACTGAAGGATGCTGCAGAAACGAGTACCTCCATGTTTCTTTAGTGCTATGGAACAAAATGAAAATACTGCCTCTAAATATTTCTTTCTAACAATCTTTAATGGTTGATTAAATATTTGTGCTATTCAATAGCAGTTCTGTAGAAGCAGGCTCAATGCTGAGAAACTCACTGAAGTGCAAGACAGAGTCTTATCATGGTGAAGTATTGTTAAATTCTATTTATACGTGAGAAGGCTTGGAGCAGTATGTACTGAAGCACCATCTCTTAGATAAAGATAAGATTTATTTTCTCTAGGAATTTCTTAATTTGGAAATAGTCTATAAATAAAAACAAATCTGGTATGTGAGCTTTTCACATTATTTTCCTCCGTCTGGATATGCTTATTTGCTTAGAGGAGTCCTGTGCAGTCAGTTTTTGCAGTGGGCAGTATGCTCACCAGCCATGGCTTTTTGCTGACCAGATCACAATCTACAATATAGACCAAGGAAGGAAAATGAACTTTAGCTTGGAAATGTCAAGTAAAGCTGTATGTTTTATACTGTTTTATGACCTTCATTACGGCCTTAGATTTGAAAAATCTTCCTAAACTGCTGTCCATATGCTCTGAGTAAAGCAAATGTTTGTGCTGCTGCTCTCCATAATCCCCTTTTCCTTTCTCGCACATCTGCTAATGACCAGGCCTTTTTCTCAGTGTGATTGGAAAGACACAACATATTTAAAACTAGAGACATCATTGTTATTAAAACATTTTACTCAGGCTCAAAATCGAGGTTTAGGAATCATCAAATTTCCTCAGTGATTTTGGGCAGCTGACTGAATCCCTCCATGCTTGGTCTCCTATTTGTAAAAGTGAATAATAATGTTTAATTTTAGGAGAAAAGTATTGTTGCTTATTTTGATTGAAAGAATTTTTTCCTTGCATAATACTAGGAAATAATATTATCTCATGAATCTTCCACATACTGTGAATAATGCAAATATTTCTTAAAGTAATAATACTGTCTCAAAATGCTTTAAAATTAAATTATAAATGAACTGCTATCTTTGGGTTTTGAGTTTCAGTGTTTGTGGAGAGTGAAATAGTAAAGTAGCTGAATAAAAAGTACTAAAGCTTTTGTGCTCCTCCTCTGAACACTAGTAAGCTCTATGTATCATATTCTGAAAGTACTAAACATAGAAGCTCTCCTTACTGTCACGTTCATTTGGAAGGCCACATCTGGAGAGAAAACTTACTAAGGCTTGTCCGTGTACCGAAGCTTCTATTGGTTTAATTACATAAATCACATTTATATGACAAGTATAAACACTATGCTGTACCGTATCTTGGCAGGCACATGTTATTCAATTTGCTTCCAAGAGTTCAGGTTGCTGAACATCACGTATTGCATGCCTCAAATACAATGGAAAAAAAGAAAGGCAAAAAATTGCAACCGTCTCCCTACCTCCATAGGTACTGAATTCTAGGATTTCAGGGACTTTCTTAGCACTTTTGTCAAGTGGAGTAGCCTTAAAAATTGATTCAAAGGAGAGCTTGTCAACCTAAACAAGCATGTGCAGAAGTGGCTTAGCTTGTCAACACACTTTTTTGGAGCCGATCTTAGCCTGCACCTTATTGCCTCAGTCTAATGAAGGAGAAAGCCACAGATCCTTTGAATTAATTGCTTCTGCTTTCAAAGGAGTTGTTTATACAGCAGAGTCGACATTCAGTGAATTGTTTAGAGATACTTATGGTATGGAGATGTGACCTGTTGCAAAAGATGGGAGGACACAAAGGTCACTTGATTTCTGTCAGCCTGAACCGTTGTGTTGATAACAAACATGCCGTTCTAGGATTGCATACATATACAGAATGGCCAGAAGTGGCTGCAGAGTTTCTGCATGAAACTATGTGAGGAACCTATTCTGTCTTCCATGTCGGGGCAAACTTTCAGAGGAACTAACACCAGCATCAAAGGAGTGAGGCTGCCCTCCTGCCTTTGGCTGCTTCAGGCACAGTTGGTGCATTGCAAACCGGTTTGCAGCACGTCATCTGGCCGGGTATGGCAGTGGTGGTAAATGTTAGTGGACTGACAGCTCGCCAGTGCATGCTGTACCTCTAAAGATGTACTAGAAACAACATTAATTTCAGCAAATATTTACAAATACACTAGGATCAAACCGAACCACACTCCTACTTCCCAACCTCAGGTGGGAGGTCTATGTGACACCTACGAAGGGAAGAGTTGTAGTTCACCCAGGATTACAGGTATATGAATACAGGTTTGAGACATACTGGTGAGGTATAAGGTAATCTCATGGTRCCAATGAGGGCAAGCCAGTGCTTTGTTCTCTCCCAGTAGCAGAGTATGCAGAGCGCCTTATTGCCTGTGGTTGTATGGATGGCAAGTGAGGAGTGTATCCAGAGTTTCCTATTAAAAATGGATAGTTCCTGATCTGGCTGCAGCATGGGGAGAATAGGAAGCTGTAAGGGTCAAATGCTTGTGTTCAAGGGAAAAAAAAAAAGAAAAGTAGCTGATCAGGTAGATGAAAGTTTTGATACAGCCAGTGCCTTGATATAGTGTCATATTACCATATGGTCCATATTCCCTTGCTGCAGTTCGTTGTCTCTCTTAACACCCATTGCAGTTAATTGTAGTTGAAAAGAAATATCATCAGAGTCTGTATACAGCTAGGTGAAATGGGGTGGCTTTTATTTAATATAGATAGTTTGTAGATTTGAGTTGTGCCCTGCTTCATAGTTGTTTTGATTTTAAGATGTTTTTGTCCCAATTCAAGGGACATACTGAAATACAGAAGGCTAAAAAAGACATTTTTGATTATGTTTAGTGACAGGTTTTGCATTGTTTTAATTGATTGTTAAGGCTAAATTCTGTGCATTTTAAATTAGGCCTATATTTTCTGGGAGCAGCTTTAACCTCTTCCAACTTAGTATCATATGGCAAACCCTAGCCTTCTGAAAACATACCCATTTCATGGTCATGATTAACTCTCTTTTTATTCTTTACTGCAGTACCTGCCAGGAGTTGAGAGCTGCAAGGAATGTTCTAATCATTGATTAAATATCTTGCTGCTTCTCATTCTTCTTTCCTTCTTGTTTATAGTTTAAACTCCCACACACACAAACAAAAAACCAACCAACCAACAACAAAACCAACCAACCTACAACAAAACTAAAAACCACCCCAAGCTTTTCAAGGGGAAAATATAAATATAATGATTTTCAAGGAAATGTATAGTAAAAGCAAATTATTCTTTGTATTAAAAGTGCCACTGTGCAATTGCACGGAAATTAGTTATACATCTCATCATCAAGGCTGAGACACACACAAGACTAGACAATACCTTTTCCAAAAGTCCACAGGATTGGCCTTTGACACTATGTACAGAGGACATTTACAAATGAAATCCCTTATTATTCTAGACCTTTGCTTAAATATTTTTAGCTCATGCAACAGCATCTGGTTTACAACAGGAAACAGGCTTATAGCTAAATGACTTTTGCACATAAATATTTAAACTCCATATACTGAAATGTGACACCACAAATTATCACTTCCTGGTATGCAGCCTCTTATGCTCGGTTTTACTTTGGCAGATATAAAATATCACAGAGACATGATAAATGTAAAGTCCTTCTCAGAAAACAAAGTAAGTTCTAATATCACTTTGGAATGCTACAATCTTAATGCAGTATTTCTGATTTTATTGAATTGGCATGTTTTGGGGGGTGTTTGTTTTTTTCCAAAGATAATCTGCCTCCACATTTACTTACAAGTTTGACCTAGTCTGCTCTTTCTTCAGCCAGAGGGATATTTGCTGTAGATTTCAGCTGATAAATTGTATTACAGGAATATGTAATCAAATAGCGTAAATTCTCTTCATTCATGAGATATCAACAAGCTTTAGGAGGGACATTAAGTAAAAAGCGTAGTTACGTTATTCTGGAATTCAGTGTTGGGGAGGAAGAGTAATGGCACATAAGTAAATGATCACACTGGCAATTGGTATGTTTACTACATTAATGCCTTTTTTTGTTTAATGTCTCTTCTTGGCTGTGTATCCTTATCCCATGCTTATATTTGTATTTTTCTTCAGAATATGGACTACATATGTCTACTGTTCTATTAACTCTCCTTCTAGCTGGTCCATTTCAGCTAAATAACCCGGGATGTTCTACTACCTTTCCATTCGAATGGTCTCGAATGGACTTCTGTCTTACTCAGGACTTTGCAGTCAGTAGCAGCAGGTGTGGTAGAAACCAGTCTGAAAGCATGAAAAATCTTCAGGATGTCAGGGCCCACAGACTGGTTCTGACAGACTTTGGCATGTCTGAGAAGATCTCCAGGTAATCGTTTGGGGTTAATCTTAATGAAGGTTTTAGTAATAATGGATAATTTAATGGCTAATAAGAAGTTAATTTTGTACCTGTTCAGCACAGAAGAGATTTTGAGTATTACATTCTGTTACATGGACATTATAAGATGCATAAAGAGTTTTAGCCCTGCCATTGAAGCATTCCTAAGACAGATATACCTCTGATAAGAAAATGATTGAGAACAGTTGTCCACGAACTGAGTGGGCTGCTTGAAAGGAAGCAAAGGAAAAATGAGAGGAGAGGCATGGACAGTTTGAGGGAGGTTGAGTGCACAGAGCGGCTGAGGCGAAGGGCAGGGGAGGGGCCCAGTGCGCCAGAGCAGAGCCAGCTCTGACAGAGAAGGGCTCTCAGCTTTACTCAGAGCTGTTTTCCCACTACAGCTTAGTTAGACTTAGTCCTGCCTGCCTCCCATGGATCTAGGAAAGATAGAAGTTGTGAAAAAAAAAAAAATTATCTTTATTGCATAGCTAGTAAACATGATCAGAACAGAGAGTCAGAGAGAGCACTCAAAGATATCATGGTCAGAAAGGAGGAATCTGATGACAATTCCTTTACAGCCCTGTCAACTTGCAGTTTCAGTTCAAGTAGTTTAAGATTAAATACCATCGTTTTTTAGGAATAACATTTCTTTTATGCTGTTTCTAAAGAGCATGATTTACATAATCTAGGGAATGCATGTTCTTAGCTTTGTACATCTAAGTACATTGGTAACAGCTAGTACGGATGGACATGCAATGTTACAAAATACAGACTAGGTATTCTTATATTCTGATAAAAAGTCTAATATATTTATTAAAATCTACATGAAAAATTTACTGTGCCTTTTGATTAAAAATAATAGCCTTAGTTTGAACAACAGTAACATTTTACCAGTATTGGTTTAAGTTGTAAGGAAAGGGAGTTCTAAAAAGCTAATAATTTCTTAAATATTGTTCTTATTAAAAGCCAACAATAACTGTGATCATATTAATTTGAGTCTTAGCATGGCACAGTTTTGAAGCAAATTTTGAAAAGAAGTAAAAATTTCTATGAAATTATCACTGAAAAGAAAATATTTTCAATTGCTCTGTGTTTTGTATTCAGACAAAACCTGCACCAAGTCAAAAATTACCAACTGAGCTTATCTGTGATGAAAAAACGTTTTTTGGATACATAAAACATGAAGTGGAGTATTTTAAAATTACATTTGTTTTTGTCCTCCAGGAAACTTGTACATCCAGCAACTGAAGAGAAGAAAGAAGTCAGTGTCACAGCTAATTGTTTTATACCTTTCCACTAAATTTTAGCAGATTTGAGCTGCCCTTTTCTTGCTCCACACTGGTCAGATGATAAGGATTAATTTGCTGTGACCTATTTGTTTTGACCTTACTATGACCTTTAAGCTTTTTTATCCCTTTTCCTGACACTGTCTGTCATCTACCTTGGGCAGCCAAGTATAACTTCAAAGCACTGTTCTGTCGGATACTTAGTTTTATAGCATAGTCATTCATTCCAGCACATAAAAGATCATTTGCCTATAAACATTGTTGATGAAAATAGGAGTAAAATGAGTCTGTTTTAAGCTTCCCAGATTATGCCTCTGGGAGAATGCTACAAAAGGAATAAAAGAGGAGCTACACACACTTTCAACTATTTTAGTCCATTATTTAAAGTAATTCCTATAGGAATATTTGCAGAAGAACCTCAGTATATATGATATTAAAAATGTCCATTGTATTGTATTTCAAGAGACAGGGCTTCATACAGTTCCTATTGTGTTTAAAGACATTTTATTGCTACGTTTTCACACTTCTGTTGGAATGTTTTAATCCATCTCTGATTATTACATATGAGCCAGAGGTATCAAACCCCTGAGTTCACAGCTGGCTCAGGCGCTTACATATATTCCAGATTGGGTTTGACCTGTAATTTTTTCCCCTTTCGTCTCTAATGATCCCACATGCACTTTGCAGGGCTACTCTGACCACACTGCTTGAACCTATTAATTACAGCTAGAATTGAGCATTTTCCAGGGGATACCATTTGACACGGTGATTTTTCTTTCCTTTCACCATGGCAGGTGACAGTTCTAACTTCGGCAGGCTCCACATTACTTGCTTACTATTCAAAAGGAGTACATACTTACTATTCAAGAGGAGCAGAAATGGGAACTTCATATGTCTAGTGAGGGAGACTCCTAACTTTCCAGTGAGATGCAGTATTCTAACATCCCAAATTGTTGGTCTCAAAAGTGTCGTATTGCATGGAGAGAAGAGCTATATGTTGTAATAATGAGAAAATGGCAGTGCCTTAGCAACTAAATGTCTTATTTGTTCCAGGTTTCTAAACCAATATCACAATGATATAATACATCAACTCTTAATAACAGCATCTTGGGACCATGATTAATGCAGCTGTCCCAGATTCACGCAGACAAGATTTTTGGACAGACACACACAAAGTATGCCCAGATGCTCTCCCGTGCTCCCTCATACAATCTCTCACCTCACCACAAGCCCTTATCAACTTGTTTTACTCATCTCTTTACTGAGCTATAGATTAGAGGTCTTAGTCTAAAATTCCTATTTGTTTCACAAGATGTCCTGGCTGTACCATGAATATAGGAACATCCTCTTGGGTCCCTGTGCAGCAGAATATTTAAGCATATGCTTAGCTGTAAGCACATGTTTTAAGTTCCAGGAAAGTAAGAATCTAATCATGTGTTGAATCTGAGCCAGAAAATACAGCACAAGGCATGTGTAAGTAAGTGCAAACAGTTTGCTCAGGTTTTAGGGGTATGTTGAATTATTTTTTTTTTATCGGAAATGCCGTATAAACAGAGCCAGACTAAGTTTTGGGCATGGATAATCAGAACAATCTGCAACGGCTTCCCGTCTGTGGCTAATGGGATGTTTCTCCAAGCTTTGTCACCATGGCAAATACTTTTTAATACACAAACATTTGCTGCATTGAAAATCCACCCACTCTTGTTGAAAGATGGCCAGGTTTTGTAAAATTGCATTCCAACTACCCTGCTGATTTTTAAGATAAGCCCTTTCAGTTAACATTCCATGTGTCTAACAAAAGATGTGTGAAAAGCACAGTTTATAAGAACACACATGGAATCTTTACAGTTTCACTGTTCTTTACTTTAATGAGAAAATGAAGTTAAAAAGTCTTCTACATATGTACATGCATGCAAGCATGCAAACAGGGTTTTATTCACTGTTTTTTCTTTTCGTTTCCTTCCCAACCCTCAAAGGGACAAGCCAGTAAGTCCATGCCAAGTTTCCATCTAAACTTGACTTCTCAATTCTGGCAGGCATTCTGTGAACATCTCGTGTATTAATGAGAGATTAGTCTTTGAGGTTTCTTAGTCTTCACTGAGTGAAATGCATATGCTAGGTAATGAGGGATCTATTTAATTTTTCAAAATAATTGCTCTTAGCTTTTCTTCTTGCTTAAATATGAATACATAGAAAAGTAATAATGAATCTGTAATGTTTTTAAGTACAACACAAATAAAATCTAGGTTTTTTCCCTTGTGCTATGGTTCTAGGAAGAAGGATCTGTCCAGCTTTCATTTTCAGTGCCATGTGGGTGTTTGATACCAGTAGAAAAGGTCCAAACACTTACATGAGAGAGTTACATTTGAGGAGAGACTTCGAGGGACATTTGTGGGAAGATATGAGCCGTAGCACTCCCAAGGGAAGACAACCTGAATTTTGGAAACCTGTGTGAAGACTTGCAAGCCTTTAACTTGTTCAAAAAGGAGAATAAAGGGGGGGGGGGGAAAGGAAGGAAGAGGGAAGAGGGAAATTGAAAAAGGAAGGGAATCAAATGACTTTCCACTAGCTCAAAACCATTCCATTTTATTCTTCAGGTCTACATAGGGAATATTTTTCTGAAGTTGTTTTTTTTGTTGTTTTTTGGGTTTTTTTGGCTAACTGTGACCCTTTTATGTTTTTAGCAAAATCCACTGGCAGTTTCTTACTGAATATGTTATTCTTCTGCCCTTTTAAAAAGTATTTACTTCAGATCTGACTAAAGGGTAAGTCTCCCTTAATGTTCTCTTGCTAAACATGAGATAATCTGGTGCAGGCCTATTCACATTCAAATGCTTCATGCTTCCTTCACCAAAAAAAAAAAAATTACTAAGGCATTACCGGCACATTAAAGATACTGATTCCTTACATGGTAAGCTTCTTCAAATTTCCACAAAAACACCTTCATAAAATTCCTGGAAAATCTACAAGAGAAGATGCCATGTGAATGTAAACATAAATCCACACAGTCCTTCGATATGGTACTTGTTATCTTCATTCTTTTGAAGTATTATCAGCAATGTCTCAAACAGAAAAGATAATAAATTACCCTGCTTACCCTATGAGGTCACTCCAGGGGTTCATAATACATAGGAAATAGAATTTGGAAGCCTGACACACAGTTTGTAGCACAAATGTCATTTACATTTTTATAGGAAGCATGGCATTATATTTGCAAAGCTCTTGCATGGTTTCAGATCCACTGGTTTGAGATTTATATCCACTGAAAGGAAAAGAAATCAAAATTTCACTTGAAAACGGGGATGTATTTATGGATAACATCATGTTCTCAAATTTGGCCTGAGTAAAATTCGACATGGTCTAGCAGTGATTTTTAAAATACTAGCTTTTCTACTTTGGGTGGTTGTACTACAAAGCATTCTTAGTAAACTTGTAATTCCAACAGCTGAGGCTGCTTTTTGGCAACCATGGCAGAGGGAGATTTGTTCATGAAACAAATATTCTCCCTTGGGTGTGCTACTTCTTAGATGCCAGTTATGGTTTGTCCCATATGCCCTAGGACCTCAGTCTTCTGGGCTTCTTGGTGGCCCATTCACTGCCCTTTTCACTGCTATCAGTACAGTGCCTTCAACTGAGTTACTCCATATGATTTCAACATCTATAAATTACTTGCTGCACTGGGAAGGAAAGAGAAATGTGGAGCTGTGCAAGTGATAAAAATAGTGGCTATTTTGAATTAAACATATTCTGGAGCAGAAAAATATTTGCTGCCCAGCCAGGTCAGAGCACAAAGATCCTGATTCAGAGCCAATTCAAGTAAAAGAAAAGATTTTTACTAAATCTAGTGGGCTTTAGATGAAAACCTAAATATAGTGGGAAGATATTTTTTCTTTCTGATGTGCATACAAATGAACCAGGAGCAGGACTAAACCCTCTCTGGACTCAATTTTAGCCAAAGCTTTAGTGGCAGAAGAGATTTCGAATGAAACATTGTGCCTTTGTGGGGCAAAGTTGATGCTCTAAATTACATAATTTAAAATATACTGAATGACTTCACAGGTCATGTATGAATTTATGAGTATAGCCTAGATATCTTAGGGTAGACTGCAAAGTGTCCATGTATTAGCTAGATGCTGGCAGGCGCTCTGTTGTGGCTAAATTCTGTATTAAAGCTTGTGAGACACTTACTTTCCCAATTCAGAATGGAGATTTCATTCAAGAGAAAGAATGTAAAAGTGTAACAGGAAGCAAGTCAGTGTGAAATATCGAAGTCTTTTAAGATATTCAAATAACATTAGCACTCTGCTGAAATACTCATTTCCTAATTGCGTTGCACACAAAATCTTTGTCTTACTAAGGCCTCCAATAAATTGAAAGCAGACTAAAACAAGCTTTCATACAAGAAACATCTGGTTATTTAAGTTTCCTTCTTTTAATACTAATTTTAACAACTCCCAAACGTGAATAGAAATACTACCTTATACTTTTGTTTAAAGTTCATTTCCTGTCCCTGGGATATTCACTGACCTTTTAATGCTGGCCATTTTGCTTTCCACTTTTTATTCCTATTCTCATTGACTTCATTCCATTCTTGACCTCTCTTCCCCTCAAGAAAATTAAATGCAGTCCAAAACATGTTGGACACCAATTAGTTTTACAGCTCGTCTTACCTCCCCTCCTACTGCATTCTTCAGTTCATTGAGTCCACTCCGCTTTTATACTTTCAGTCTTCACAAAACTTATAACCCCACTGCAAAATAAACACTGCTGGCATGAAATTAAAGTCTTTTTGTCTGCTGTTTTCCTCCTGCTAATCAATATCAACAAAAAGTGATCACTAGACACACAGAAAAACCTGATTAGCTTCAACCTTTGGTTTTTGAAAAAAAGGCTGCTTTCCTGCTTTCTCTTCTTGTAGCTATGATATAACAGAGGTTTATGGCACTTCTTAGCAGTAAATCTCAACTAAACAAAAAGTAAGAATAACACTTTTTGTATATTTGTATATATAAGCTTTGTATAGTTAAATTTACTTGTTTAACTTTTAGTTATTGAGGTGTTGAAACAAGAAGAACATACTTGCATTTCTTATGAGAAAGCATAGTTTCTCTTGTAATTTGAAAGGATACTATAAAATATAAACATCCAAAATGCAAACATACACTACAATCCCACTTACATTTAAAACTATTATTTAAAAATTAGGTGTATTTTGCACTTTCACACTGCTAAAAATCTGCTGTTTCAGTGTCGTTATCAGCAGGATCTTGCCTGGTAAATCTTTTTGTCCTACCCCCGATTCAGCAAGGCACTTGCTGAGCACATACATGGCAAGGTTCAGAACATTGTTGCTTGGATGGAAGTCACTTCTTAGTTCCTGACATAGCTCTTCCAAAACAGAAGATAGGCAGGCATTTATTTAAGTAACCTTCTGAAGTACACTTAGTGACAGCCTTGCTGTCAGGCAAAGGATTTTAGGCAAAATACCTGCAATTTTGTTTTCTTTTATGCAGCCCCAGATCTTTTGAGCTATCCATCAAAATTTTCCTTTGACTTCAGAATTGCAAGACTGGACATGAAGCATGTGTACATGTGAACTGTCTCATATTTTCAGAAGTATATTTTTTGTGTTATGTTCTGTATACATTTATAAATATATATGATACATATCTATATATACACAATAATATTTCTGCTAGAAATAGTGATGGCCTTTTTAAAATCTCTTTTCTTAATGACACTTGAGAACAGCTCTGCATGGGAGCTTTTAGCTAACCTAAAGCAACCGGCTTTTGATAAGACAAAAACAATCCCTATAGAACTGCCAATCATTGTAGTTCTTAAAACTTCTTGTTAAACTGAAAAAGTTATTGATATGCACTTTAAAGTTTTTATTTATTTATGACTATGTGGTATTCGATTCCTTGGACTGATCTGCAGAGGAAAACCAAGAGTCCCCTCTTCTCTCTTAAATAGTCATCCCTCATTTGGCTGTAAATAAATCTTATCACCATGAGCCACAGAACATGGCTTTCATTGCTTTATTTTCATTTTTAGCCATCTTGTAATGTCTAAGCACTCTTATGTAAGCCATAGATTATTTAGGAACTTTCAGTATTGTTCACAGTATAAAATTTTCTTCATCCACACTTTCAAGAACATCTTATGACTCTTCAAACTAGATATTAGATCAGTATACTTCTGTTTGGTATAATCTTTGCAACATAAGAAAAATCCCTTCTAAAACAAAAGTGATCTCTATGCAGTAGTGTTTCCGGTTTTAGGGATATTTTATTTTACTTTTGTCATTAATGCTCAGTGTCAAACTAAGGACTATAACTCACAAGATTTTGTAGATCTGCCTTTTAACTTTATAGGCAAAGTATTGATTTCACGGGTGAACTCTAAGGTTTAGAAAAGAAAGTGATAAGCATTAGGTACTGGTGGTATGTCTTTCTGATAGAAACTGCTCTCATTTTTGTTTCTTGTTTTAACTACAAGGCACTATTTTGACTTCCCTATTTCCACTTTCTACATATTCTGGTAGATTAAGGACAAATCTGACTGAAATATTAACAGTTAGACATCTGAAATTCAGAAGATATGTTTCATAATTTTATGCTTAAGGCAAAAAAAGTAAATATTATCAAAAAACTCACTTTCAGTGTAGCATGGCTTAGTCTTCTCCTTTTTTGGGAAAAAAAGGCCACCCAGGACTGGACAATGCAATAGTTCCTTCACTGTCAGTATGCTGATTTGTGATATCTATGGCTCTGCTCACACATTGTTAGGCAAAATGAAATCTTTTAATCAGATGCAAGCTACAAAGAAAAATTGAAGTGGTGAGAATTATGCACAGAGAAGGAAGAACATGCCTCAAGAAAGTGTCAGTGCACCACATGCAAATGTTATTTACCTTTGGGGCATGCAGACGGTTATAACCATATTAACGCTCACTGTGATCCTAACAGCACTTCTGTACTTTTGAATATAGAATTAATTTGACATAGATAATCATGTCCTAGGAGAGGGTTATAATCACCTCTCTTTCTAGAAGCTTGCAAAATCATCCTAATATTGTGCAGAAGTCTAATGGTGACTTGTGATTCTGCCTAGGCACATTTTCTTGTCAGAATGTTATTCACATTTCTCCAAAATTTGTGCATACTGTTTCTGACTGCCCAGGGTAGTGGGTGGTGGAGTAACTCAGTAATGCAACACAAGAAAATGTGAAAATTAAGTTGGGGGAAAGTAATCTGTGCTGAATTTACTGCTGGGTGAGAAGTATGACATTACATGACAGGGAAGAAGGCTCATCTCTCTGCAAGACTTACAAATGTATCATATAGCAGGTTCCCTTTCAGGGTGGCACAGTTAATCCACAACCCAGATAATCCCCTACTGGTAATTGAGAGCTGATTATATTTGGTGACCGACCTTCTGTACTACTGATGCTATTTCCTGCATCCTGAAATTTAGCTTTTTCTGGTGAAAGTCATGGGCACATAAACATCTTAAATCAGTCATATGAATGGTAAAGATAAAATCTGCAAAAAATGTGAATACACTGTCCTAGGACAGCAAAGATTTGAATGAACAGTAGACTCCCTGTGTTCTCTGTGTTCACAGAGAAAGAAAGAAAAAAATATATTTTCGAAAATTGACTTCCCAAAAACCAGTCAGTTGTGACATCAAATTACACTTTAATAGATAGAACAACATTTCTATACTCTAACAGTGGGTAAATTACATCAGACTTCATTTGTTTGGTTAATAAATTCTTTTTTATATGGATAAGAAAAGTGTGACTATCAAAACTGTATAAAAGAATATATGTACAGTTTGAATTCCTTCATTGTATTTTTTGAAGAATATGTTAGGGCAAAAAGATCAAAGCAACAATTGTATTAGAGCTCAGTGAGTTCAGCAGAATTCCTTAAATATTTTCTATTGCACTCAGAAAGTGGAGAATGGAGTTCTTGTTGTGCAGTTTCTTTTTAGGGTTGAATTTTTTGCACAGATATAGCAGTTAGAATGAAACTCTCTCCCCTTGACTTTGAAAAATTAGGATACATTCCAAAAATACTAAATGTAGCCTAAACTTCTGTATGGGGGCTGCAGTCCAAGATTAGCTGCTTATTCGCATTAGCTCTTTATTTTCACAGTAATATTCTTTTTTCCATTTGAATGACTCACTTCTGTTAATTTACTTTCCAGGTGTTTTACTCTTTCCTTCCATGGTGCTTTACACTTTTTTTTCAATCTAGAGATTACCTATGCTACATGAATCATCCATGGATCTGGAGTGCAAAGATATATCTGAACAAATTTAGTCTAATTTAGAAGTAAAGGGGGGGACAGTTCAACGGAGGACACACTTCTCCATGTCTTGCTGCATCTTCCCCGTTAACACAGCATGTGTGTCCCAGCTAAAGGTTGTGCAGGTCTCACCACCTGAACTGTGGTCACACTTGGTTCATTCACTGTAGTCCTAAGGGTTAAGGAATTAAAACTCTGTCTCTGGTGGTGGCCTCCATGCATTTGTTCCCACAAGGGGGAAGCTATGCTATTCCAACTTCCTTAAGCACTGCTTGTCTCGTGGTTGCCGTGTAGTAATATCCTTATATCCCATAATACCTTCACTTTATTGAGAGATATCACTTTGTTTTTCATGTCTCTCAGTCCTGCAGACAGCCTTCCTAGCTCACATAGCCAAGTTCTAAGGGAAAAGGCAGTAGAATTCAGTTTTTATGTGATAATGTAGTTGGAGAAGCAAGTAGAACAGGAAAAAAGTATTTTGGTATGTGGTTTTTGAGAACCAGAAGTTTCACATAGAAGTGTTATCCATCTCACCTTCCTTCTCAGCAGTGCTAAGAATGTTCTGGCAATATTTTAATTGTTGGAAAAATACAGTTCTGTTGAAATCAAACTGTTTCACAGGAATATCTCCTTTTTAAAAAAAGTTACTCAAGAAAAATACAAAATATATTTGAAGCCTAAGTCTGTATTTGTGAGAGATTTTAATGTCAAACCCAAACTGACAGCATGAAAACAAATGTGTGACCATGCCAGAAACAAATGTTTTCAGCATTCATTTCAAAATAAGTCTTATTATCTTGGCTTGAAATTAATTTTTATGTATGCCTGCCTAACTTGTTGGATAGGAATTTTGCCTGAGAATGTACAAGAATATGCTCCCAAATGAGGTGAATTACTTAAAATAAAAAATACTTAATTTACTATCCATACATAAGCCTATTTTTACAAGAAACCTGTGCATGTATTGGCACATTCTCAAAATATCTGTAAAAACAGTGAAGGGGACATGTGAGTGACAAATGTTAATGTGATGCTGCGCAGGGCTGCAGAACTTATGGCTCACACCATTTGGCTCTAATGATGCTCTGTGGCTCTCCACAGTGTTTATCACAAACCCCTTAAGAAGCATCATCACACAATGTTTCTGGTTTTTCTTTGGACTGCACTTTTAAAAGAGTGCTTGGTCTGATGAGATTTATCTAATGTTTTCTTCCAGTTGAGGAGAGCTTGAATATCACATGTACAAACCAAAACAGATTAGGAAAGTCAGAGATGGCTAAATTCTAGAAGACAGAGTCTTAGCTGATTGCTAGAGCCCATATTTCAGAAAGATACCGGGGGAATGCCTTAGTCAGTGTTTAGGAAAAGGTACCTGAAATGCATTAGCGAACAACGGTTGACTCCACGCTTAGAAAGGGAAGGCGATTAGGTTTCTAATGAGAGGTTCACAAGATTTAGCAAAAAGGATTCTAACTCAGATAAATTGAGGTTAACACTAAATACATTTCTAAGCTTTCATACATTCAAAACTTTGCATGAATTCATCAGCCCTATGAAGCATGATATAGCCAACACATTTGGTACGTATACCCTTTAATTTAACACAGCAACCAAGGGAGATTCTGGTCCTGGAAACTGAGATTTAAAAGATTTGGGGTTTGGGGACTTGCCTTTTGGCTATTCGGGCCATTTTCCCTTCAGAATTCTCCCACTCTAGCAGTCATAAACTGGGGATAACGTCGCTTAGTCCCTTTGCAATCCTGAGTTGAAGAACAATATAGTAATATAAAAAGGCTGATCTTCTTCCTTAAGTTCACATATGAATACCGTATTTCATAAATGTGCTTTGAAAAACATCATAGATATTTGATAAATTAAGTTGTGGAGCTATCTGAGAATTGCACACTCATTAACTTAATACTCATTAAGAAGATCTAATGAAATAATCTAACTTTGTTTTTATTTGCTATAATGAACACCTACTAAACAATATAAGCTTGTGCCTTGCAAGACATCATTTTGAGGGGGAAAAATCCCCATTTCAAACTGACAGAAAAGAACCAAAATAAAGCCTCTTATTAAGATAGATAATTAAGTGTTTATAGCCTTTGCCATTGCAACAATCCCCGAACACTGAGGCAGATTGTCCGAGCATGTTCAAACTGTACTGTGCAACTAGAGCATAGATTTTTAAAGCATTTCACCATCATTTAGCAGAGGTAAAGTTCCATGACCAGATTAAACAAAACCAGCAGTCTCTGCTGATTCCAAGATGCACTTAATACTGGCAGAGTGGCTAAGAAAAAACTTAACTAAAAGTATCTTACAAGCTAACATGCCATGTAAGAGTTCCACTTTTCTAGAAGAATACTTTTCTACATTTGAGTAGAGGGTTGTATAATTATCTTAGGTGGTTGAACATGACATTAAAGGAGAAGGTGGGCGAGATTATCTTCTGAAAGCTTGGATGAGAGGATGGAAATGTTCTTCATAATAATGAGCATGTCAGCACTGCAGTGTTACCTCAGGTCACTGCTAAAACATATGAGCACATCAACTAGTTTTCTTAAGGTGTGAACCCTAAATTTATATCAGTTACTTTACACGTACTGTGTTCACCTGTGCATGTCACTGGTTTCCGCAAACATATGCCATGTACTCTGAGAAGGATAGTGACCTACATTTAAAAAAAAGTTTTCTACGTTTCTTTTGCCAGTAAAATTCTTGAATAGGTTCTGTGTTCCTCTGGGCATGCAGGATTTAACTGAGGGAAGGTACTGCACTGCTGTTCAGACAGATCAGCCCACATTCTGACTGCACCACACTAGATCAAATGAAACCTTCTCCATGGAATTGACTAACTTGAGGTTAAGTGACTGTAATGCAAATCATAGTTTATGGCTAGGTAGAAGCCACACCAAAATAAGGATATGGATTTACTTTGAAATGAAAACATATTCTAAATTCTTGCATGAATTGGATTTTCTCTTGAGAAAAATTAGCCATGCTGATTCCAAATGATTCAGTGGTGTATGGCATATCTGCAACATGAAGTTTGTGCTCCTGACTGTTCACTGCAGCATTGAGGATAGTGGCAATAGACAAACACAATTTTTAGGATAAAATTGGCTTGCAAAATCACTTCACTTAAATTTATGGTATGTTATTTAAAAAATCAGAAACTCAATGGAGACAAAAAAAGCCTAATTTTTCCTCTTAGTCAGTAGGTTCTCTACTGATTAAAAAGTTTCAAAATTTAAAATATTTACATTTTTATATTAATAAATATTTTAATGTCCTCTTAAAATATTTTATAGTAATATAAAATTTTATTAAATATTATCTGAGAGGTATCATGTATTATCTTGACTTTCAGCCTATGTTGTTTTGTCACTGAGATAGCTTTAGGATAAAGCTGAGGTACCTTTTCATATAGAATCCATCAGTGCTTATGTTTTCATTATTAAAGACTTTGTAAAAATTGGGATAGCTGTCACATGTTTTTTCATACTATTATTTATTTTTTTCAAGTTTACAAACTTAAACTGTATGGAAATAAAATGTATGTAAATCAGTAAAATATTCTAGATTCACACAAAGAACATAGTAACTTCCCTGTATATACTTCAAACATCACATCAAAAGCAGAAATTATTGGTTCCTTCTTGCCAGCCTGTGGTCTGCCTCTGGTTGTTGCCTGTGTGTTCCTTCTCCAAGAAATGACAAGGTAGAAGCTTCTCTCTTCTTCATGTACCTTATCCACCTTGATCATGTTATTCAACATGTAACTATTAACTTCAGGGTATTAACCAAGCCTGGCTACCTGTGTTAAACCAGATTTACTTTAATTCTGAAGTTATTTTTAATCTAAGTTGGAATTATTATTAGAATAAGCAGGAATGTGTATATGCATATTTGGAAGATTTTCAGCACACAAATCTGTGATTTTTTACAACCATGCACGGTATCTATAAAACATCTTCAAAAATGTGAAAGTGATTTTCTCCTTGCCATTTTTTTTTTTGACCTGGTGGCACAAATTTGTATGTTTAGCTGTAACTGCTTGAATACATTCCACAGATGGTTGCTGATAGGGAACATCTCTATGGCAAGCATCTGATGTAATCGTGAACAGTCTGAAACACAAGAATCCCTGAAAGATCATGGCTTTTATGTCACGTAAATTTGGAGGTTAGTTTGCAAACTCTTCTAGAAACTTCAGTACTGCAGATTTTTCCATACCCAGCCCCTTTTAGAATAAAGGGCCCCAAACAGCTAGTCTGAATTCCTTGCTCAATGAACCTACAAGGAAACTTATGGAGCAATGGAATTAAAAGATTAAACCACAAGCCACTTGTACTAAGTCTTTAAATGACTTAAGAAGCATAGAGTTTACATAGTAACTGAGTCTGAAGACTCACTTGCTTTTGGAGAATTCTGAGACTTTCGGGGGTTTTTTTCCTGCCTGGTTTGAGTTCTTTGCTGCTGTGTGGCTGTTCACATCTGGATGTCACGAAAGAACAAGTCAAAAGATAAAATTACAATTGAGTAATATTTATTTGTTTGGGGGGGAGGTTAACTGCTTCTTAATTAGAGAGAAAATCCCCTTTATTGTTTAACCCACAGGGTAAGAATTGGAAACAGCAGTATCACATGATCACAGTATTCTTACTCATGTAACTGCCTTAAGTCTCCTATAAACTTCAGGCATGCAATGTTACGCATGACAGTCTTAAAAAACAGAGGGATTTGATACCACATGCACTTAAATGTCTGCAACAAGATGGTTTTTAAAGTTTAAATTCTAAATATTGACAAGACTTGAATTTTTACCATTAACTTCTGGTTTTGGCTTTACGTCCAGTAGTTTCTGTGACATGGGGTAGGGAAAAAATAACCAAATTGAAACATTGTAGGAGATAAGTAYTTTTCCCTGTATAACTATGAATATAATATAGATGCAGATTAGTGGTTTGGCACATCTATGAGAACACGTGTCGTATTATTCTGTGGATGCCTTTCAGTTTGTCTTCGGAGTGTAAACTATTTAGATTTTAAATTTTGATTCCATAAGCTGTGCCTTATAGGCTTGGTCTCCTGTTTCTATTCAGCCGATGTGAGGGTGAGAGGGGAGGGAAGCTGTTTCTAGGAAGAAACCCTTCTCCAATCAGGAATAGGAAGCTGCCTGTCAGGGAGCTAGGATAACACATTTTGCCTGTGGAACAAATAGAAAGGAGAAACTGTTGACAGCGTTAGGATCTTGCAGTTCTACTGATGAGCTGTAGGCAAGTTTAGTGCTTCTAGAAGATCTAAATATATAATAATAATAATGATACAGTCATATAAATTGTTCCCATGGCTGGTGTTTGTGGACAGTGATGATTGAGTATCATTAGAAATGGTCCCAGACTTGATATGGAGTCCAGCTTTGGTCTGCTTCCAACAAAGCACCCTTCGGAAGTCCACCATGTGCCAGAGAGAACACTGTCCATTTTATACACATGTGATTATGCCATGTAAACCTATGTGATGATATGTTCTCACACCTGGTCATGTTGCTGAAGAATGAAGCTGGTCAGAACTTAGTACAGGATGAGAACAGGTTGAGTGCACACTCAAGGGATGTAATTGATGCCCAGTTCCCCAGAGAAACTCAAGAAAACGTGCAGAATCTCTGGCCTTTGGGGTATTATTTTGTTTTGTAAACAAGCTCATTACAGCATATAATCAACCCTCCCAATAATTGTCTACCTTCTGTTTCCACCTCCTTACCAGCAGGATTGTGGGATTTTTTTCTTACCCCATGTGATGACTTAATCATTGACAGCTTGTCCAGTTGTCATAAATGTATAAAATATTGTCTGCTTACTGATCAGGAAAATTTGAGGTGAACTGAAGATTTTATTAATGTCGTATATTTAAATGGGATGCTGGCCAATTAACATAAAACTGGAGTTAAACTTCATAAACACAGAGAGCAATGAATTTAGGTACTGTGGGATTTCCAAGCCAGAACTTCCCTTTTCCATCTGTTTTGTAAAACCCTATTACTGCCTTGTTTGGTTCTTGCATACAGACAATTTTTACATAGGCATTTCTGAGGTGTCAGTAGGAAACATCTGGCTATAGACAAACCTGCTACTTCACTGACAATGCAGGTAACTTTTGCTCGTTGAATAGCATCTTAAAGTAACACTTGCCTTCAAGAGGTAAAACGTCACATTTCACCAGAATGCATTCAGCAACAGGAACAGAGACTGTGGCAAGCATCACTGTTTGTAGAGGACTAAGCAATAAACTGAAACACTTCCTTTTTGCCAAATTTTGCCAAAGAGTAATTGGAATTTTTACAGCTGTTTATTAAATTCCTTTCTGAAGCAGAAAGTTTAGCATTTTCCATTCCTGCAACATTATCTGTCCAACTACTTTGTATTAATGGATTGGTCTTACAGAGAAGGTACAATTCCTTTTCAGTAATAATTCAAGTATTTCAAATGAAAGAAGGAGAGAAACAGAGTTCAAACTTACCAGTGGAGCATTTTCCACTTCAGAACAAAAAGCCTCATGTGAAGTGCTCTGCATCCTATGCCTTAAAGCAAGTGAACAGCCAAAGGTTCTCTGTACAGCAATAACAGAGTATTTCTTGTTATGTAGGATATCTACACAAAGTAGCTGCAAAACCTTTAAATCCAAGGTTACTCTTCAATATTTTCGGTAGGGTTCTGATGTGAAAAATAGGCCACGTAAGGTCTTGCAGTTCTGAGTACTTATCATAGCCATCTGAAGAGGGAAGTGTTCTTCACAGACTTTGAGCTGTGCTAGAACAAATGGCGTGTGAATTGGTGGGGACAAATGTAAGGTAACTGTAAGGTAAATGTAATGTAAGACTATTGAACTGCAAAAACGCAGATTGAGAAAAGGGTACTTAGGCAGCAGTTGTATTGAAAAGGACTAAGGAGTTATTTTGGATCACTACCAGTATTACTCAACATGATCATTTGGGTTTGAAAAAGGCAGACATTATGCTGGGATGTGAAAACAGAATCCTGTCCTGCAAGGTGTGGAAAGCACTTTTGCTCTGCTCAGCAGAAGCTGAAGAAGATAAATGCAGAAAGCATTAGCAGAAAACCTGCAGCTGAAATAATGTGCCCGGCTGTAGATATCATGCTCATAGAAAAATGGTCCAGTCTGTGTCTAGAGGAGAGCAGTGAGGTGCTCGGGTCCAAGATACATGACCTAAAAGGCAAACCAGAAAAACCTGAAGTTATTTGTCGAGAGAAAAGAAAGGAGATCTGGTAAGAGTGTAACATATAAAAGAGCTGCTGTGAGGAGAAGTAGAATCTATTCCTTTACATTTGTAAAGGGCAGTACAAGAAGTAATGATCTGCAGATTATATGTTAGGATTCAATTGTTTATTTTAATAATAAAGATAATTAGGGCCAGGATTAGAAAGCTTGGCAATATAGTGAAAACCCCTTTATTAGAAGTCAGACAAGCAACTGTCAGAAATGATGTAAGGATGGTTCATTCTGTCTCTGGGCAGTGCAGTAGCTTTGATGATCTCAACATCTTACCCAGCCCTTGAATTCTTTGGGGTTCTGAGGTTCTGACTATCTGATAAGTATTTGGTGGGTATTAACAAGCACTGAAGTGTAGCTGATGTAAACTGTCAGGCAAGCAAAAACAGATACCATAAGGATAGTATGTGATTTGTCTCATCTTCTGGCTTTAGTAAGAAGTCATGGAAGTGATGATGGGAGGAATGAATTTCCATGTGTAATGCTAAAATCATACCAGAACTCGCATAGCTGATGTCTCTTATTGCACCCAAATTTTTCAAACAGAATAAAAATTCTAGTCTTAATCATTTTACACAATTCAAAATTAATCTGATAGCTTGACTGGATTTTAATAGCATGCCTTAACTATACTAAGGATGCAGACTTCTCAGTTGCAAATACAGAATGCTCTTGTCTACAAAACCTTTGCAACTGTGTATATGATAGTTTCTTTGTATTTTCTATTTCTGAGAATAGAACCTTTCAGCATTAGTTCTGCAGTGGAATTACTCGAAAAATAAAGCCTGTCATAATGATATTACCTTGAATAGTAAATTTTATTAATTTATATACGTAGCTATTCAGAAAAACAGTCAATACATAATCTATCATGAAATTCAGCATTTTTGCTTTATACGAAAGTTGATATCCTTCATCAAATAACACCGATGTACTTTGTATGCTTAGAAAAGCCTTCTGATCTGTGTTTGCCATTCTCAAACATAAAGATTGCATCTTTGATTTTGCTAGCATTAGTATTTGAAAGTATAATCAACACAGAAATGCTCAGGTTTGACAAGTGGTATAAGATTTCAGTAAACATGTCTTCTCTCAGAGAGATATTGGAAACAGATAATATTAAGGGAAATTTTACTTCTTGGAACCCTGATCTTCAAAGAGAATATTAGTAGAGATTGAAATCAGAATGGACATTTAGGGATATTAAATGCAAATAAGGTTTCAGTGGAGGCTCAAGGATACAATTAAATTATGGAAATATACACAAGTTCGGTAAGTGAAAAACATAAAATACTTTGGGATGGAAGGTTATATAAAAATAAACTTAGTATTTTTAAATTAATATTTGGAGTTAGGTGGAATATTTTGGTAACATTTGAGTGGAAAATTCTGATTTATCCGAAGTAGCGTGCTTTGTGAAAACTTTCAAAGAATTTTAGTTTCTTTAGAGAGAAAATACTTCTAAGAATTTAAATATATTTCATTCCAGTTATTTCAAAACAGAACATTCTGAAAGTGTCTTGCATTGGTTTGCCTACTAGATGTTAATTTTAAGACAGTCACATCAAAATGGAGTATTTAGTTTAATCCAAAGTATTTTTCTGCATTTTCTTGTGATGGGACATTTATAATATTTGAGAGTTTTGTATGCATTTGTATTATGATATTTGTTTCCTTTCCATTGCAACACTTATAAGAGTTTAGAACTTCCCCCAAACAAGAAAAGTCAAGTCCCAGTTGAGTGTGTTAGAGGATTTTTCTTTAATAGCATTAAAAATAAGTCCCATAGTAAATGGTGATTAAATACTTATTCTAAAAAAAAATTAAACAATTCACCTGAATTATGAAGAAACTTTATCTCAAATCTTACTATTTCTAAGGATACAATATAGATTGGAAACAAATAGAATGTAAGTTCAAGAAGCACATGCACATTTATGAGGAAAATGTGAAACTAGTTTTAAATACATACTTTTCACATACCTTAGAAAATCATTAGGATTCTGGCAGCTGGCATTTTTCTACCTTATTGTAAAATGTATCTGATGACACGTAGGTTTCACAGACAGTTAAGGGTTAACAGAATTTTACATTCAGGAAGCACCTGCAAATCTCTTTTAAAGATACAGGTTAGACTGAGTGCATTAGCAACTTAACCCTCATCATGTGAGCTCAGAAAGTGCTGTAGCAGTTTTAGACTGGAGGATAGAGAGGGTCCCTTTGCGGAGACAGAGGTATGTCCAGTTTGGATGAGGAGCACACAGGGAGTTTAAAGCACCCTGTACCACTTGCTAGCTGCTATAGAGTTTAGCTACACACCTATATGTCCCAAAAATGTGGAACAAATGCAGATGTTGATGTCACCACCACCATTTCTGGTTCTAACATTGGAAATTAAATAACACCTTAATAAGAATTAAAGTTGCCTGGAAGATTCCTGCACCTCTCAAAACTACAGAGTTCAGCAAAACTCGCATTTTTTAACAATGTATTTTGAGTATCTCAGTCTTGGTTCTTACTTCTTAGAATCAGCTATTAAATCAATCTAGGACAAGCTATCATCATATTTGTTTTTAGGTGATACACCCCATCCAAACACAGCTGGTCTCACTACATGTACTACAGCACCACATGTACACTACATATACAATGTGCCTTGTATGTCTAAAATTTTACAATCCCTTTGTCCTTACAGAGAGGATACTATATTTGTGATTTTGACACGTATTAGTTTTTCTAATATATATACAGAGCATTAATTAACAGTTCAGTTGTTTTTGGTTTTGCCTTAACTCTCTAACTCCTGTCTTTTAGGGCTCTGAGTTTGGCTAAATATGAGCTCCCAAAGTATAATAGTGGGAAATTGTGTTATCTCAACATGTTATTTTTCAAGGTGTTTACTGGAGCAAAAGGGGGTGTTTGTCCTGCTTTGATATTTAGAGTGAGTGTGTGTGGCAAAAGGAATTTGATTTTTCTCTCTGTAACATTTTAGTTAATAAAAGGAATGCGAATGAATTCCTCTGGAGTGAAACTAAACTGCAAATGCACAGTAGGAACACATCTAATCCACTCCAGCTGCAAAAGGACATTCAGTTAAGAGGTCTCAACTACAGATAGTCCAAAGTAAAAAAAAAAAAAAAAAAGAAAAAAAAAGAAAATACATAATGGAAACCTCAGATCTCCTCAGCCCCAACTATTTGACTCTTCACTGTTTGACCACAGTATTTGCTGTTCTAAACATAGTCAGAGGAAAATCTACTACCTAAGTAAATGGTGGTCCCCCGAGTTGAGGTTTTGAGGTTTGAGGTATGATTTAAAACTGCAGCCAGTAAGGAAATTACTGTTGAAGGCAAATAGAGTTTTAAAGGATTCACCCAAATCTCATTAAAGCTGCTGGATGATTCAATCAATTTTATGGAGTTTTGCTCTAGATCTGGAAGCTCCAAGTCCTGCTGCCTGCTGTTTTCTGATAGCATTCAATAACCTTAGGAAAACAGAAAGAACCCAGTAGAGCAACTTCTCTGTATGTATCAGTGATGTGAGTAGAGAACATAGTCATAACTCTTACTCAAACATTGTTTCATTGAACAGGATATAAGTGAAGATTAATATATATTCCCTCATATGGAAGAACATACAGCTTGAAAACATGTGAAAAAGTAATGTAATTCTCAAGAATTCCCAGAGGACCCATTAGACATTACTGATTTTGGCTTAAACAAATTACTTTTAAGATAAAAACCCAATTATTTTGGAATAAGTATATCTGATATACCAAATGTTTACTTATTAGGATTTTTCCTTTTTCACAATTTTTCAGCATTCTACCATAAGAATTCATAAAGAAAAGAAATACAAATAAAAATGTGAATATGGTTTGTGAAAAGTAAGACATTTTGTATAAAATATGTTTGGTTTTCAGTCACTTCTATATAAGAAATGTATCAAAATTTGTGTGTACATATCTACGTATCTCGAACTGTTAGAATTAGAATAGTCTATTGTTTATAGTGGACTTGAAAATAAATTGGATGCTTGGATATTAAAGTGTCTTCATAGCATATTCTCTAGTAGGTCTCTATTGTCATCCTTTAGAGAAGTTTCTGAGAAAGTGATGAAAAAAAAACCTAAAAAATCCAACCTATAGTCATGTACCTTGTTTTGTCTTATTTAGGAAGAGCAGGATTTTCCAGATTTTTACCAAGTTAATGCAGACAATTAGCCTAAACCCTGGCTTTGCATTCTCATTGCTGGGAAGGCATACACCTTTGTCTACTTGGGTGTCCAAGCAAACAACAAAATTCCCGTCTTTCCTGAATTAAGAAGGCAAGTGAACAGCAGACATAACTAAAGAACTTGTCCTGTTGTCTGCTTTCAAAAAGTCTCAACAGAGGCTCTCTTCTGTCTTCGGAAACTGGCCAAATGGATCCTCTTCGTTTTTTCCCCCACCTTCAGCTGCTTCATTTTCCTCTTGTAGTGTATCTTCATCTTGCTCCTTAACTAAAGAGCATCCCTTTAAATAGCTCATTTTCGTGATTGCTCTCCCATAGAGCCCTGCTGTCTGCAGGGATTTAGCTCGGGTTTTGCTTACTCCCCTGCCTAGTCTCCCAGTCCCATCTCGAGAGCAGAATGAAAATTCCACTCATTTTGGACCAATTTTTGCATTCTCTGTTCTTGAGACTTTTCTGCTTACACCACTTGGAGGGAATGACCTCCCTTTCCTGAGCACCACTGTCACTTCTGGCAACTGTTATGGTAACTGTTTGAGTGCTGCTTCTCTCCACTCCAGAGTTCCAGCCTCTGAGGTGGCATTTCCAAAGCTGAAACCTACACAGTTCGATGGGTACCTACCTTGCTTTCAGCTACTGCTGAGCTCAAAAGTCTTCTCATGGGAGAGTGTTGGTCAGATCTCTTCAGAGCACTAAGTTCCATGATCAATTAGGATAAGTCAGCAATCCATCTTTGCCAGTTCTACAATTTCAAGCTTTTTGTAGACTCCTGTAAGTGTTGTTACATCAATTAACCTTTACCTATGCATTAAATGTTGTCATTGTAAACTTTGGCCAGGAACTTAAAAGAAATTAGGTCAGTGTAATCAGTTAATGCAGCAGGTGTGAGCTGAAGACCTCAAGTGCCTTAATCTAACCACAGTTTCCTATGAGTATTTCTTCTCAGGGGCAAATTCTCATTTTATCCTTTGTCTTGATCTTCCCAGCTCTCCTAACTTTACAGTCAGGTTTTGAAGCAGTGCTCTAAGCTGAAAGTCTCAGGTATGTTGCCATAAGAACCAGGTAGTATGTTAAATACGTACTTTTAATTTACCAAGTATAGCCCTTCCTTTTATTTGCATTCTTTATCAAGAGATGTTTCTCTGAACCCTCTGGTTCTCCTTGTTTTGATCAAGGTGGAAGTGTCAACCTTTTATATTTGTTTAAAGGTTGTGATGGAATAGATACTCATGCTGGTTTCTGTGCTGTCACTGGCAGTACAAGGCAGGTGGGCGTTGCCAAAGTTTCTACACGAAGTGTGTGTGTACCAAACGGTTCTCTTGGTGATGAGGTCATATTTAGTTGGTCATTTAGTATAAGCATGAGCTTTTTGGTTCAATGCCAAGCTCCCAACTATTGTAGTGATTTCTATAGTGTTATTTCTCTATTCTCAAGTTATACAGGCCTACTCTTTTTAACTTGTTTCACTCTCCAGTAACTGGTGGGAGCACCATACAGCAGAGCATTGCTTATAGTGAATTAGAAACTGTCCCTGCATCTTGTTTTCCTTTTCCCCATACATTGCTGGATTTCACAATTCTCACTTCCACCACTTGTGCCTCTGCAGGCAATAGATATAAGATATTGCTCGGGAACAGATCTAATATTAGACTTTGGCTATTTTCCTTCAAATTTCTAGTGTATCTTATAGTTTTTTGTATTATCATAAAGTAGAAAATAATTACATTGAAGATACTTTATCTTTTAAGTCTGAAACCTGGTTTCATTTAAATCAGTGGCAGAAGTTCAACTGATTTCAGTGAGATGATGATCAGGACTTATGTGGCATAAGGACTTGAATTTGTGGTTTCTTCTGAATTTTGTGTGCATTTTTGTTCTTTCCATTAAGGCAATATATTACTTCTTTTTTGTTGCTGTTGGCACACCTTGGAAGTAAAGAGAGGAATTCTAGTAACTTATTTTCATCCAAATAATCTACTGCATCTCTTTAACAATATTCTTTTACTATTTCTAAGAAATAGTCACAAAATGCTAAAGTACGCAGCAGACTCTGAAGATAGGAAGGCAGAAAATGTTTTGCTTTGGAGGAATATTAATGCATTTCAATGTCTTAGTGATCTGTACAAATTACATTTAACTATCTGTGGCTGTAAAGGAGAGCTCTCTCACAAATTAATGAGGAGTTAATTCTTCTAAAATATTTCCAGCAAAACCTTTGTCGTATAAATGTGTTTCACATATAGAAAATGTTAATGACAAGGTTTCAGTGATGTCGAATTACATAAAAGTTTAAATACATTTCAAAAAAGTGGTCAAGACACATTGAAAGCATAAGCACCAGCAGATTGCAGCAAACATGACAGAATGTTCAGCCTACTGAATCAAAGGTCCTGATTTCATCCACCTTGATTAGCTGGCTAATGTCCTCACGCTTCCTGTATAATTAATGGAGAGAAATAGCTTTCTTTCAGTGCAGGTCCATGGCAAATACTTCATTTAAGTGCTTGAGTTGCCCAGTGGAAGAATCTGTTTCTCTCCACTGACTCTAAAGAAATCGGGTGCATCAAGCTTGGTTAAAAACAAGGGTGTTTGTGTTTCCTAAGGGCTCAGATCCCTGGAAGTGAAACTTCAATATTGTAACCACTGAAAGTATGTTTGCAAGTTTTTCCTTGGCTGTTTTTTTTTTTTTAACAGGACTGTGACTTTACCAGAGGATTCTGAGAACTATTTCAGAATAAATGAGCTTATTTAACAGAAAGATATACCTATTTTATGAACCTTCCTTTTAAGTCATCATATGTTGTTACCAATGTCATTGGTAAGGCAACTAACTACTGGTGTTAGCAGCTCATAGGAATTCTAGAAAGGATTTTTATGGAACTGGAATACATATGCTGAAAACGGCTTCTTCTTTTTCTGCTTCTTCATTATTGTTGTTATTAATTCCCACTTTTCCCATGAAGAAAGCAAAGCAGAATGATCCTGCCTTCTCTTCATATCATTACAGTTTTTTTGCTACGAAATCCTTCTTAGTGCTTCTTTATTTTTGTAGTATACTGATAAGTGTAAGGAAGAGTTTGTTTATCTTTTGATTCTGTTGTAAGACTTCCTTTTGGAGAAGAGAGAGGGAAGGTATGATGAGAAGGGAAGGAAAGCAGACAGCAAAATAAAGGATGAAAATTCTCACAGAGCCCAGTTTGGCATCTAGTGGTGTGAGGGTGGCTGTGAAGCAGAACACAGCACACTGGCACTTCAGATGTCATGCCAAAAGTTACATTAAGTTACAACATTACTGACTGAAAACACATCTGCTTTATTTCAGTGCAGTTGGATAAATGATTCTGTCTCCTCTCTAGCTCCCTCTCATGGGGGTACTTCAGTTCGTGGATCTCAGATGTGACAGTATCACTAGTTATTTTTATCCGTACTTTGTTTTTTCTGAAAGTCATGTCAGACCCAGCATAGTATTCAAAATCTGTGTAAAATATGTGCACTAAAGTTTTACTAATAGGGAAACCTTGTAACTGTAAATAACAGCATGGGCAAATGATCCAAACTGTATTAGGTCTCTTTTTTGAGAAGTAATTTGAAGCAATAAGTAGTAAACACAGGTAGAAATCTGCACTGCAATGAGAAACACAGCTAAAGAGTGTCAGTAATCTGATTGTATTCTCATAAAGTTGTTAAACATTGCAGAAGAATATATATATATGTTCTCTTCTTATCTAGCTTTTTAAAAAATATTTTGATTTGTCATTCAAGAAGAGGAAGACAATATTTTGGAAGAACGCTAAACTACAGTATAAAAGAAAAAAAAAGAAGAAAAAAAATAGCCAAGTACCCAGCTGTTAGGTTCTCGTCTCTTCTGAGTCTAAGATTTGGAGACTTTGCTTCAAAATTAGTTTTGTTCTTTGCTACAGACTTTGTTCTTCTGTTTTTATTTCCAGCATGGAACTGTCTCTTTCAGTCAAAAAACCTATCAAAATTTCATGCCTGTGGTTATCCTATAAATTTTGTGGTAATATTGAATGGAAAATGAATCAAAACCTGTACAAACTCTGCTCTTTTTTTGTTGCAGAATATCCTGTTCCTTCTGGCTTAGAAAAACCCTGTGCCCAAGGCATCACCATGGCATGTCTCATGTCTGACAGCAAAATGTGTTAGTTTTGTGATTTGTTAGATTCAGAAAAAGACAGTGAAATTTCTTGAAGTCAGCTTCTCTTTACATAGAGCCTCAGTCTCTCAGATTTAACGTGTTTCCTAAATGAATATCAGCAGATATTTAGCTGGTGATTATGAAAGGAATGACCAGCTGGCTTATTGTCGGTGGACATATCCAGGTTGGCTGCACAAGTGAAAGCCCAAATGGGCCAGATGTTTTCCATCATGGCACACTCTCAAACTGCTGTTCTTACGCCTGAACAAACCCGCACATCAAGCAGTAATCATGCCCTGATTTCTCTTCTAATGCACATTGCAGCATGAAATAAATTACATTCCATCTTGTTGACACGGCATAGTTCAGCTGCTGGTGTGGCAAGTTGTTTCTTCACTAAAGCTGAACTAAGAAATGTCTGGCTTTGTTAGACAGATTATCTTATTACTGTTTTCTTGGCAGTTCCTCACAATGGCACTTGTATGGCACCATGAGAAAGTGAAAATCCAAAGCACTGAAAGTACGTTAATGAAACAAGTCACAAATACAGATACACTTCTAAAAAGTTATTTTGGGACAAAATTCAGGGACAATATAATCTGTTCACTAACAAACAGAGGGTTAACTTCATGTGACTACAGTCAACTTCCCCAGTACCAGAAGAAACAGAAGAACTGACGCAGGTCAGTTACACTCCCTGGACAGTGAAAAAAGGACAGTCTACAGACATCTTCCTCAAACATAACTCCTCATCCATGTTTTTACATACGTGTACTTTCTAATCTAACTTGGGTTAGCTGACTTGTCTTTCTCTATACCCTGTAGCTTAAACATGTGGGAGCAATCAACCCACTTGGCTAGTTTGGCTACGTTTCTTTTTTTGCCTTTGACCCCAAAATTCAGTGTTCCTTTTTATAGATTAACTCAGTTTCAAGAGGAGGGCCCCAGAATACTCTCTATCTGCTTAACATATGTAGTCTAAGAGTTTAGGTACTCTCAGAAGATCAAAACTATAATTTGAGCCTCCTCAGGCTAAAGAAGCACTGAGATTTTTATTTTGTGGCCAAATTCTCTATCTGTTCTCTACACTACATTGTAAAGAATGTCTTCTTTCTGCTTCTTCTTTTTAATAAGTGGGTGGGGGTTTTTTTGCTAAGTGAAATACATCCTGTGTATTATGAGTCTGAAGTACTGTTAGGTTGGGTCATTGAGGAGCTTGGATCTAGAATTTAGGCACAGGAATGCTTTATGAGTCCCAAACAGAGCAGACAAGAGAGGAAGACCAAAAAAACATCCACTTTAGCCAAATTATGGCCAAGTGCTGGTAACAGGTATTAGCAGAATTTTTAAAATATTGAAGGAAAACAGAGTGTTCTTTGCCCTGTATTTTTATAGTTATTCTGGATTTTTATGAACTGGTCACTTGGTGTTAGCTTTTATCTGTATTTTCATGTTTGTAATTTATTGGAGAGAAGAAGCATTTGGGGCAACCATTTGACCTTTTTTGGATTCATTAATTTCTGCTGCACTATTGCAGTTTTATCAAAGGTACTGATAAGATGGACATAAAGAATCTTTACACTTGTGTATCAGCTGTCTTATACAAGTTCATATAATTGTCTTCTGCAAAGTACTTCAGAGACAGCCTCAAAATCTTGGAGTCCTGTAAACAACATACACTACAAATCACTGTTTTCTAGACCGTGCAAGAGAGGTGCAGAATCACTCGAACATGAAGGTGAAATTTATGAGTATTGGTTGTCTCCTCTTGCTGATGTTCAGAACTGAATCTTTACAATGGTAGCATTCCAAGAAACTGGGCATGCCTGTGAGGGCTGGAGTTTTTTGACTGTAAGGACAAAATGTATTGCTAATAGGGCTAGAAAGTAGCTGATACTTCTGTTGGAGTAATTGGAAACAGACTCTGGCCCCTAAGACTACTGGCTTTACCAGTACCTGGAGAAATGGTCTCCATTTTCTGTTTGCATAGCCCTTCTCTCATTGCTGCTGGTGTGAGGGCAAGAAGTTTTCAGTGAGGATAGCAAAAAGTCAAGGTCCAGTATAGCCCACACTTGCATAAAATTTTAAAAAAAGGAAAGGAGAGGTTGCTTCAGGGATGGAGAGTGAGGACTACATGGCTTGAGGCGTCTGTGGTGGGATCTATCTCAGAGAAGTCAGGAAACCAGAGGGGATCCCAGTTCAGGTAATAGTGAGAAAATGAAAGAACCCCTTTACAGAGCCCTTAACCTCTATTGAAACGTTTCAACCCGTCTGCTGTGCAATCTCCTCAACGCTCATCACTCTCCAAAAGTACCTTTTCTCTCTTATGCCCCCACCCACATTCCATCACCTGCTTCCATGTCTTCTCTTAAAGGGTGCAGAAGTCTGATTCCAGTAAGTCCAACTGGTGCAGAAGTTCCAGCCTGAGTAGTGTACACACATGGATCAGACTTCTGGATCACAGCCTAAGGCTGAAACTGTAGCCAAATATTTCCTGCTTTACGTGAGACCCCACAGCACATGGCTGTGTCCTGGAACAGTGCGTTAACTTGGCAATGTTGCAAGTCATGTTTCTCTTTAAAACTAATTTTCTCCTGTGAAATATCCATTGAAAATGGTACTAGCTTTTGAGTGGTTGATTGATTGCAGTAGAGAGGACTGGTGGTAATCCTGTTTGGCTTTGTATTCTTCATTTTACTTTGGGAAAAATGTAAGAGAGACTCTACACTTTCCATTACCAGTATTTTTCAGCTGGTATTTCTGTGGTGGTGAACTTTGAACAATCCAGAAACAGCTTATTTCATTTTACTATTACAGCAAGTGCACTGCTCGCACTGGGATTCAGACAAATTTCCTGAATTTGTATAAAATAGCTCAAGAAATTTGGAGTGCTAAGGACACTGAAGGAATCCTTACTGCATTCAAGAACTGACTACATAAGAGCTTTTCATTATGTGCAGTGGTTTCAAACTACCTTTAGATCTTGAAGGTTCTTTATCTTAGCCTGTGCATTTTAATTTGTTCTACAAAAGTGTTGTATGCCAAAGCAACATCTCTCTTCTGCTTGATCTGCTACAGCCATTAAAGAAAAAACTGCATATTAAATTTTTTGGGCCATTACAGCCTAGAACTTCTTTTTCTCTGGGAGACTGGGGAAAAAGAATTATGGGTTTTCTAGACAGGGGGAAAATAGGATGTAGGAAAACAATGAGGTAGGTCCAGGCTCTGCGGCATCCTTCTGTTATCCTTATGTATGTTCACATTAGGTAGGTGGGTCTGCTGAGAGAGGAGTTCAGACTTTGAAGATAATTACCACCGAAGCCAATCACTCTGAAAGACTTTTCTAATCCAGTACAGCCAAATTTATGCAGTGACCTAGTGAGGTCATTTTAGTATTAAGAGAAAGGCTGATTAGAGAAACTAAGGAGATGAAAATGAAAGACAAGCAAGTCACAGCCATTTGCAATTTTGTAACCTCTTCCTTTAAATAACCTTACAGGAAGTTTTTCATCTAAGTGTGGTTACTTTATGGGATTACCCTCATAAGAGAAAGAAAGCAGTAGCCAACTGGCTCATCAAAAAACCCCGATGATGTAAATTTCAAGAAGCTTTCCACAGATCTCTTGTGCTGGAAATATATTTGGTCTTGTAAAAATCTCCGTAATTACCTAAAATGCCACAAACAATTGGTGTTAGTTTGTTAGTTGCAAAGGATCGGCTTTATATTCCCTTTCTACTTAAAAATCTGTGCTAATGCTGCTGCCAGTCATTACTGTTTTACTGTTCTTTGTTCTGTTACATTATTCAGTGTGTTTGAACACCACCAGCCTCGGCATTTAATCAAAAAGCCTGTGTCTCTGTAACGTTCTGAGAACTGATGAAATACGGTCTGAAATACCACGTTACTGAATCTTTGAGAACAGATTTATTGAAGATTTATTATTTTTTTTCAAAGTGAAGCACTAAAATGAAGCAATCCACATACAGTTATTTTGGTATTTGTTCTGACACAAAAGTGACATTACATTTATTTATAAACTAAATTAAATTTTCTGACTTAATATTTGCTTTCATTGAAATGAAAATGATTTGAGGGGGGAAAAGTGGGACTTTAAAAATGCTTAAAACCAAAAATATAAGTTAATTTAACAATATAATTATCTTCTTTAAATCTGGAGAGACATATATGGATCAGTATTTTGCATACTTCAAATTGTTAAGCAATATAAACAGGGCTAATAAACATAATAAAACATAATCTTGTATTTGTCAGGATTAATCCAATTGAGACTCATTACACACATAGTTCTAGTGGCTAAGAGGTTGGTCTATTATATTATTCAAACAATTTAACTGCAGAAAAGTTGTAAACTTTTGTGGGGTTGAAAATTTTGTTTATATAATCATATAATAACAATGACTTATCAAAATAGCTCAGAAAGCTTTACAACTGTTTGGCTAGAATTAAAACTGAGAGCACTTGAGCGCTTTAAGTACATGTTTGGTGCTTTAGGGTTATCAGCCCGAGTTTATGAGTTGAGGTTGTTCCACTAAGAAGTTAACTTTCCTGATCTTTTCCCACTTGAGCAACGGGGGAAAGGAAATACCCCCGAGACTATAAAGGAGGTCTGTAGATGTGAGGATTTTTTCCTAAAGTTCCCAGTCTGGCCTCTAAACAAACCCAAAGCAAATTTAATTCCAGGAACAACAAATAACTGCAAAATCTTTATGAATCAAAAGCTGCAGAATTAGTACATTTACACTCTCAAGCAAAGCACTTTGTTTGCCTCATCATAGAAGGTAGTAATTCTTGGTTTGTTTATGGAATCTGAAACTCTACGGGTTTGGACTCTGGTAAAGCCAAACTTAAAATTGCACTTGGGTTAAAATCAAATTTGGATCACTATCCTTTCAGGAATGTACATTTTTAAATAGATTTCAGATTCCTGTGGCTAGATTCTCCAGACTAAATGAGCTACCCTTGGCAAAGGACTTGAAAATGGAAAAGGAAGTGAAAGTTTTAAGGCATTTATGGCTCCCTCCTCTTGAAGCTGACTGAAGTCAATCTGGTTCCAAGTCAGTGTGCTCAGATGCCCCTGGCCTCCAGGAACATTCTGGCAGTCAGCAACAGATGCAGGCAAAAGGGCAAGAGCTACTTGCCTTTCCATGTGAGAAAAGGGCATGAGAGGGAGATCCTGGCCTTCTGCCTAAAAGTTATCTTTTTCTACAAAGGAAAAGACCATCAAGAATCTTTTTGTATACAAAGAGTGGATTAATACTACCATTAGGAAAAAGATGTTGCTGTATAGTGAACACAATTTTGCGTCAAGTTTATGAAGAAATTTGAAGGGACAGAGGATCAACTGGAGGATTTGGAAAGGGTCAGATCAGATGTGAGGATGATGGACATTGAATAAAATTGATGTAAATGGTATAAGAAGCTGGTGTAATTGACAGTAATATATGTTGCTTCTAACTTAATGTTCAGAGACCTACAGCTCATGTTTGACAAATAAATGCTGGATTATAATGTACTTGATTTTGAATGCCCTGGTTTCTAGGAGCAACTAAGAGGACAGATGCTTAAATGTATAGAACACAAAGACTCTATAAGTTAATGAAAGCTTTCCTTGTGTGAACCTATGAACAACAAGGTCCCAGGGTCTAAAGTGGTAGAAGTGAAGTGACATCACATTGAAAAATCTCACCCTACCTGCCTCAGTATCTCTGTTTGCAAAGTAAATATTTTTTATAGCTATATATTTTCATGTAAGTTGTATAAACTTTCAGTTGTATTTGACAATACTTCAGGTATGTGCAAAAGAGAGCTAAAAATGTATTCTAAGTGTGGGACAACTGCATAATGTTGTTCTCATCCTCCATTTGCTAAACTGACAAAAATTGTGTAGTCTATTGTACCAACAGCAACCAGCACATTAGTGCAGTGGTTTTTGTCCAAATTTAGGTGCAGAATCTTACAATGAATCCTAAAACCCTTTTGTCTGAAGAGAGAAAAAGGAATAAGACACAGCCTAATAAACCACCCACTGATTTAAAGAGACTGAAACAAACCATGTAAATGCTCTTCAGTGGAAATCAATATATGCATTGCCAGAGAAGTTTCTCAATATTTTGGAACATTTATCTCCATACAAATAAAAAGAAAAAAAAAAGATCAAAAAGAAGTTAGGTAAGTGACAACGTTAGAATTTAATAAAAATAACGAATGAGTGTGTCGGAGACACAACTATTCCTCTATCCTTCACAGGCAGAATATAGACACGGAAAAACCGTCTTGAAGCAAGCAAAGTAACTAAAGTCAGATTCATAGTTTGCCTCACACTTTTTTCCTTTGAATGTGATCTATTCTTGGGTTTATCTTTCTAAGGGGTTTTAAAAGGTTTGAACCATGATTTGAAAACACAGAAGAGTCAATAACTAAGTAAATGTCTTCTTGTGGTGCATATAATTTTTCTTGAAGGTTAAAGCCCAAAACATTTTGATTTGTAAGTTAAATTCCTCCCTATTTTTGATATTCTTCTTATTTATTAGCTGGATTTTCAACAGCAATGACTGAGGGATTTTCAAAATGGAGTTATGAGCACATAAACTTAGAAATAAAATACAACTTCTCTTTAAAAAACGCTTTTAAAATAGAATTTTTTTCCTGAATTTAGGGTATCAGGTTCCTACATTTCATTCTTCAGAGCAGAAGGGTTAACCAAATATTGCAGACAGGCCATTATGAAATGTTTTCTTCTCTCCACAAGGATGATTTTTTTGCACCATGCAGTGCATTGTGCAATGTTCCGTTGCAATGCAAACTATAGATTTCTGTGGCTATGGGGCCTCTTGTTGAGTGGGAAGTCATGAAAATTTTTCTTTGCTCTCTGATGATTTTGTCAAGCAGGATCTGTTCTGCCAAAAGTGAAATGGCCCCTGCTCAAGCTTTCCCACAAATCAAAAAGCATATGGAGTTTTTTTACATATTTTTGTTGTAGAGTAGTTATTTTCCTTCTGAATTATGCCTTTTTTTCCTCTTTGGTGATTATGTGTTTCGGCTCACGTCTTTCTGTACAGTGATCTCAGTTTATTCCGATTCAACTACCATCTGCAACATGTTTAGCATTTACATGCGTCTTTTTCCATCCTGGTAGTTGGAACACATGATCATAGAGAGGCAACTACCGGCTTTGGGCGTCTGCCCAGAGAAACTTAACTGGCAGAGTCATCACATAGTGTAGATAAAGAGAGCTGAGTGCCCGGAGTGGCTGTGACTTCATAGCTTGCAGTGTGAGCTGATCCAGCCTCAAATGGCACACAGGGAAACGCCAGTGTGAATAGCTGCTTACTGTTACTTCCAAAACACGCTTAGGTCCCATTAACACTCCCTAAACTCTTACTTGTTAAAACAAAGTCGATTTTATCAGGGAAAGGATCACAAAGCCTCTCAAACCACAACTTTTTATGTGCCCCTTTAATATCGAGTTTACTAGAGCCATTTTATCAACTGAAACTTTAAAAATAGATTTGTCAGCTGTTTATGCCAACATTGGCTCTAAAATTAATTTTCGTAGTTGAATCACACATCTCAAAAGAAATCAGAAATTATGGAACCAGCACTACAAAAACAGTGGGCTTTGCAAGTCTGATTTGACAATATATTATATAAATTCATTCTCTTCACATTCAAAGCCCTCAGTGGCGTTTGAGTTCCACCAGCATAAATTAGCATTGCTCTGCTTGTTTTGATGCCTGAAATAGGAGTACCTGAAACAGAAACTGAGCAAAATAGATGAATAAAGGTAGGAATTTATTGAAGGCCTTCAACTGGTACACCTTTGGGCAGTAGAGAGCCTGGCTGAGGCTGAAGCTTCAGCTAAGCTGGACCCAAGATGGACCCAAAATGGGCGACTGGTCACGAGTTCTCCATATTTTTATAAGGTTGGTCTATTAGCATAATGGGGCCAGATCTTCCCATTAGAGCTTTAGGTAATGAAGTAATATTCCCCCATTCACCCCCCTTCCAATTCACTTTTTTTATACTTAGGCCTATGATGGTGACCTTGGTTCCCAGGCCTAGGAGGGATTGTTTTGTCTAACCGGAATGTGAAGAGAGCTTACTTAGCACATAAGATGGAGTTCAGAATTACACACCAGCACAGTGCAGGATTAGAAAAATCCAAAAGACAATACCTAAGGCATCAGTTTTACCAGAGCTACATTAGCTTATTCCCGTTGGACCTCACAACTGAGAAGCTTTAGATAATGAACTAAAATAAGTGACTTACCTTCTTCAAGAGTTTAGTTGTAAACCGATGGACACCTTTCATTCCTGCTTCAGATTTGTTATTGTCAGTTATTGTCGAAATTCACAAAATAGCAGCTTAGTTGGATAAAATGTTCGTCACATCCCTAGTTGTTAGCTGCATTTTAAAGAGATGATTGATGCACAGCCTACAGTATTCCTGCCTTAGTCTAGGTATTTACTTTACTTCCTAGATCATGAAAATTCTTCACTAAGAAAGGAAAGATGTTGTATTTATTTTATGACTTGCAGCTTTAATACAGAGGGAGACTCATTAACAGAAATTAATTCATCAGCTGTAGAAAGTTTTCTTGTAACTTCAGTCAGATTAGAAAAGAGTCTAACATCAAAGTAGCCCTAGGAATATGTATTTTTCCAAGAGTTCTGTAACCATTTAGAAATGGTTGTAGAAGGATCTCTCATACAAACTCCAGTCCATTATTCAAATTGGTGGTGGTTTCTGCTATTGTTGAATATTTTGAACATACACACAAATGTTGCACTCCATTCAGTTTATTTTAAATTTTTTAATATGAAAGACTTCCTTAAATCTGACTTTTGTTTCCAGTTAGTAAAATTAGATGTTTATTGGCTTGAATTAATTAATGACTACTTCATTTTCTGAATTAAGTGGACTTAAATAAGCAATCCAGACTTCTCAGGTATTAGATCTAAAAGTCACCATCACTGGAGATTTTGCAAAATCATGTAAGGAAAGTATTGAGCTTATGGGATGAAAGTAGTTTAAATTTTAATAGAAAGTAGAGAGGTTTCAGTTTTGGATGGGTTAAATAATATATCTTAGAAAGCTATCAATGGTGGCACAGTACTACACTCTTGTATTCCTACATACAGCAAGTAAAAACCTCAGATGTTGAGTGTCATACTTCTCAATGGTTTTGTCCTTAACAAAGGTTATAGGATATGTAACTTTCCTAGGTGCTAATCCTAAGAACACAAAGCAAGCATCCATTCCTCTCCTTGGTTTTGTGACGAGTTGTCAAAATCATGTATTTGAAGTTCATAAATGGAGAGGGCATACAAAAATGTACACATGCTTTGAAAACCTGGCCAAAGCTATTTTATTTTTGTCTCTTTGCCAAAGAATGCTAACTATTTTCAAAGGCTATTTGCAAGTTAGAGGAAGTTCCCACCAGATTAGAACTTTTCTTACCTAGCCCAAACTATTCCACTGCACAGAATCTTTTTAATCTGCACAGACAGTTCTTGCATCTATAAAAAGGGTTATTTTTTTGATAAGGAAGCCAATTGCATTGAACCTGCATAGCAACATGTTTTTGTCAAAGGCTGTTGTTACAGTCCCTGTGGTTGGTAATGTAAACAAAGTGCTGTAGGTCTGGTTTGATGAAAGATTGGTCGAATAACTATCCTTCTGCTGAATAGCACGAAATGCTTTGGAGAGCAGTTGTAAAGATTCTGGTATCATTTTACTGTGACCCGAGAAATGAAACTGGCTAAATAAACAACAAGTAAATTTGACCTACCTTTAGTTGTAGGCAAAATGTTACATAGTGTCACTTTATTAATCTGACTATAACTTTAATTCTTTGTTCTCTGCTATTTTTTTCCAGTATGGTAAAGAAAGAAAATGTCTGTGATTCATAAAACAAGTTGGAAAAATAAACTGGAGACATGTTTTTGTAACTTCATGAGCACTTGAAACTCTACTAATTAGAAGAAGATACATCCTCCTCCCCATAGGACAGTTTATACTAATGATGTTAAACGTACCTTGACTGTGTGAAATATGAGCAAAAAGAGTAACTCTAAAGATGAATAGAATTTCTTAAATAAATTGCATACTGTGGCCACCAAAAGAGGAATTACTTCTACTTATATCTGATAAATAAAATTTTAGTTATGGTTGAATGTACAAGGAGAATAAACACAAGCTATGTCTGTCTGTCCATCTATCCATCTATCCATCTATCCATCTATCCATCTATCTGTCTGTCTGTCTGTCTATCTAAATACTGTATTGGGAAAGTGTGAATCACATTTTTTTTACCAAAGTTGGTAAAATGAAAAAACATAAATTCTTGGGAAATCCATGGAGACCAAGAGCACAATGTACTCAGAGGCAGAAGTTGTCTTCTGAAGTGTCTTGATTTGAACACCTTGAAGCCAAAGCATTCACATTTACTATCCATGCGATCGGAGCCCTTCTCTTGTTTCATCCTTTGGTTAGATATTGGCAAATGAAACAATATATCAAAACTTTATGATGATAAGAAGTGTATATAAGTGTTCAAAGGGACTTTTTGCCAGAGCCATCATTAAACAAAATCTGACTGCTGCAAAATTGTTACGTCACAAGACTTTCTGAAAATTAAAAATTCTAAAATGGTTGGTATGAAAATTCTATTCTATTATTTCTCTTACCAATCTCATTAACAAACACCATCTCACAGCTCAAAAGATGCACTGAATCAATCACTTTCTTTTTTCATCTTCTTGCTTTTATGTAATAGTTCAATTGCCGTCATTTGATGTAAATGGCAAAGGGCTTTCCTTACTTTTTAAAGTTTTTTGAATAATAATTTTATTCCGTTGGGATTCTGAGTTCAGCGTTAATCTTAACTGAGGGAAAATACCGAATTCTAAACCAATACAAATTCAGGCTTGCAAATTGATGATTAAGCAGTGGAAATATATTTCTAGTACATACTAGAGCTCCAGAAAAATTTCTGTTTCAGGAAAGTACGCTTTTTTGAGAAAGCTGCTAACACAMTAATTTTTGCTATTACACATTGCGTAATTAACATGCATTATATATATATTTATACTAAAATGTCATAACTTTTTAATTAAAATTGAACGGAGACGCTTACAACCTAGGACCATTATTTTGTTAATTTCTCAAGCTGTGCAAAATTCAAACAGTAGAAGACTTTCAATATAATAAATCAAGTCTAAAATATATTTTATATTATCTTGCAAACAGGTACATTGACATGGTTCAAATTTTTAATGTTTTTTAGGCAAAATTCTGATTCAATACTATTTGTGTCTGTGTAGTTACACTGCTGTAAATTGTGGCACAAGGTCTTCAGACTGTGCTGTCTCTACCGGGCTTAGAACAAAACAGCTCAGATAGAACAATCCCTGCTTTCTGCTCTCCTCTGGAAGTGTCCTGTGGGTCTTTAATATCTCTTTATATCTCTGGCAATCCAAAGAGGCCCTGCTCTCTGACACCAGTCTAATAGGCTCATTCTCCATCACAAATCAAGATGTGTAACGGAGCCTTTTCAATCTGAAAGAAAAAGATGACTCTTGCAATGGCAACACTCTAAAAAGATTGTGTCAGCACAGTTGCCTATGTTTGTCTGGGCAGTTATTCAACTGTGAATCACCTGCATACAGGAGTACCTGTATATCTCTCTGTACATATCTGTAAGGAAATTATTCTGTTACTGACATTTACATTAGTGGAATCTTTGTATTTTTCATATCCTACCTTATTTTACCTAATTCTGTGGTAAAGCTAAATTGAAATAAAGCACTTGTCGTGTTGCCAGCACGACTCAACTGTGTAGCTCATCTTTGTGGAAGTCGCAAGCAATTGTTACACAAGATCTGATTCCTGCACTTGCAATTCTCACCTTGCAGTGAGATAATGTTCCCAGACTGTCAGTATTCGCATATAACCACCCCAAGGCCATTTCCCCCACTATTACAACATAGAATGGAGATTACTTACTGCAAGCTGCTCTGTCTCAGAAGTCATCATTCTTTCTCTACACTAAAGAAAGCATTTGTTTAAAAGCTGCTTTCCCTACTCAAAACATCTTCCACTGAATTGGAGAATAACAAGGACAGAAAATCACTTACTTGAAGAAAAACAAATGGTGAAAATGGCCATCTAGAACACAAGAAATGACAAGTGTTGTCTTATTTTCTTGTAATGCTAACTTACTCTTTAGTATTTACTAGAACTGTTGCCTGAAAATGTGACTGGGAATCTTACGTGGCCATTTGCAAAATGGGCTATACCCACCTTTGTCTGATTCTAGGAATTATGGAGTTTATTCCTTAATAAACTGTATATCATGCAAATATAGAGCTATCGTTGGTAGGAGTGGGATTGAAGGATGCTTTTTCAAAAAAAGCACTCTACTGTAGTAGGAATTCTTTTTAGACTCATAAAGTTCATTTTCTGAAAAGGATCAGAAAGGAGAATGACTCTAGAGATTTATGACTCTTCATAATTAAACATGATTTGCCGATGCAACATCACATAGAATAGCTGCAGCATAAATCCAATTCCAACTCTAAATGTGTTTGCTCTCTCAAAGTTAATACATTTTGTTCAGAAGCTCAGGAGGTTATATTCTTACATCTTCCTCAAGAGGCAAACACTAAGACTGGGTCAAACTCCAGTAGTTTAACTGAATAAGACACTTGGCTTTTTTGTGTCTATCCCTCAGTAAGGAGAGAGAGATTTAGCTGAATAGCATTGTGTGTTCCTATCTCCTATCAGAACTTGAACCCCTGTAAATAGTAAATTCCGTGTCTAAGGAGTAGTTGGAACCACACTCAAGAGGCAAGAAAACTGGACTATAATAAGCAACATACAGACTGTATTGAGAGAGCCATTCTTAAATTATGAAAGCTCCAATAAATACCAGAACTCTCCCAGCTACTTGGAAGCTCACTATTAACTCTAGGTTAAAGAATTCCATCTTCTTCAACAATCATTAGGCATATCAACGACAACCATATCAACCCCATCCTATCGTCTTGTTGGATTAATTCTTGGAATTCCCCCAAGCAGCAGGAGAAACCTGGCATAGTGATGCTTCTAAACTTTTCCATTTGCAATGACTTTTCTTACAGTATCCTCTGAAAGGTACATTTCCAAATTCAAAGATATACATTCTGTACTCTTACTGTTCTTATGACAGTTATCATAAGCAGAAAGCGTGAGGAATAATTGTCTTCTATTTACCCAAAGCTGATATGCAGCAGTCATTGCCAATTGATGAGCAATTGTTAATGTGACATTAACTTGTGTTTTAAAAATGTTCACTTCTGGATTCTTACACCAGGATCCTATCTTATTTGTAGTTGATCTCTGCTTGCCAGCTAGATAATGAATATCTTGAGCTGGGATTTTATCTAATTTCTTTTACTCAAAATAATTTAAAAAAAAATTTAGAAAATAGTATGTTAGGCTTCCCATTATAAACTAGAGTTGCTGAAGCATGAAGGGATTTTATTTGTAAAGTTCAATCATATACTTTTATCAAATACAAACTATAATAATGGAATGTTCCCATAAATGTCAGCACTTTATCATCTTTAGCACCCAAAATCCTCGAAAGAAAAAATAAAATGAAGAACACAAAGACAAATGTTGAGTTTAGCCAGATGTGAATTTGCAGTTAGTATTTTATGGACCAAATACTGTTTGAACGGAACAGTAGAGAAAACACTTTAAGATATTTTTATTTAAACTAAATAAAATATTTATGCAGGCAAACCTCTGTGGAATACAAAGGTAAGCATTCATCAAGTCCTGCTGCCTGTTTACCTCAGCTCAGTATTATGGTAAGTAAATCTGGGTGAGTCATAGAGCAGGAGCTTTATACATGTTTAGTTACGTGGGTGGATCCTCAAACTGATGTTGACTTGCCACAGCCAGCTGTCTGTGTAACCTGTGGAGTAATCACTGATAAACTCAAAAACACAATATCCCTTACATGCCTTCCTGGGCAGAACCTGAATATCATCACTGCAGTATAGAGGTCCCCTTCTTAAAGAGATAGAAAGTTTTCTAGAAATAATCTCGTAGTACTGAAGGACTTCAGTTCAAGGTAAAGAAAACTGATTACGGATATGTTTTTACCTGCAGGTAAAGGTCAGGTGTCCAACCTGCCTCTTCTAGCCCACTCCCCTCTCAGACTTTTGACAAGCACTTATCTGTACTTGATATTTTTAAAAACATGATTTTGTGACAGTTCAAATGCAAGTTGAGATATTAGCGAGTCAAAACTCTGTTCAGATACTGTTTGCACTGTAGGAGAATATCAACTGCTTTAGCCTGGGTGAGCCTTAAAACTAGCTGAAAAGAAACTCCATGTCAATGACCTGTATTTTTTTAGACTTGAGTCAGACTGGGTCGGGCGAAACTGGCATCTATTAAGTTACAGAGATTTTCCTCATAGTATTTACTAATGTATTACTAAATGTATTCTCAGATCCTTCCCGTTTGTTTGTTTTCTTCTATTGTTTTCCTTCAGTTCTTCTTTCTCTGTGTTATCTCCACCATTAAAAATAAATTTCCTGTATTTTCTCTTACCTGCTACTAATGCAAATCTCTTTTCCTCTTACCCATCCTGTATTTTCTTTCCGATTTTCCTTGTTTTTAGATTTCAAAGTTCTTTCTTCTTTTGCTTATTATTTCAAGTCTTTTCCTTTTCCAAAGTCCTTTTCTACTTTCTCCATATCTCTGCTATGAACTCCTCCTGCAATTCAAAAAGGATAATGAGATTAGTGCAATTATTGAGCTGTCTCTTCTTCCTATCCTTGCCCACTTTACCCTTTGTTTAGTGTGAGCGGGTGGCACTTACTCAATAAATCATAGGAGAGGAGAAACTGCAGAATGGCTGTCAGGGTGCACACAGAAAACTGTTGTCAGTTCTTGGCAGTGTGCTGAATATATATGCAGTAAACAGTAACCAACACAAAGGCACATGTTTCAAAAAACCCCTCACCCCAAAATCCCAAAGGTAAGTAAAGCAGTGTTCTTGGGCTCTGGTCCTGTTGTTAAGTGTCACAACTTCACTTTCAGTAAAGAATCCCAGGTTAATGCCAGCTACAGGTCCGTCCTGAGGTTTGTTGTACTGAGATTTTGCCAGTTGCTCCTTTCTTCATGCACAGGGTATAGTGAGCACAGCTCCCTTCACAAGGCTCAGCAGTTGCTCCAGGGATGGGTTCTGACTGTGTAGGAGGTCCAGCCAAAAGAAAGTGCTTCTCAGAAGGGCAATAAGCCTGCACGGAGCACTGTACTTTTCTGCTTCCAGGTAGCTAACTCACTAGTTCCCATTTAGAGAGAGCTTAGGTTTTTTGGCTTGACAGCACAGAGCTCTGTATAAACCAGGGAAGCAAAGGTACATTTTAACTTTCTCCACTGACACCTGCTTCATGCCCTGTATTTCCATGGAAATATAGGTGCTTTAGACAGGAGGCAGTCAGGGGACAATCACAGCTGCTCACATCCAGGGGCTCTGAGCACTGAGGGAGGGCTGCAAGTTCTTCAGTGTTCACAGTACTGACGTGAGTCCTCAGAGTAAACAGCCTCCTTGTGTTGCTCAGACACTGATTTCCAAAGGGTACTATTCCTGCCTTTAAAGGTACGAAGAGCCATCGGCTGTTATGAATAAGCATTGTCAAGATTTCTGACCCACTCAAATAGCAGATGTTGGGTATTTTTGATTATTACTTGCTTTGGCAGAAAGTTTCTTTTAACAACAAATCCATGCAAAGACCCAAACCTCATAACAGTGACTCCAATGGTGCTCCTAAACCAAGCTGTATGTGCATATTCTTTCTAACACAAACTTTCACTCAAGGCTCTCTTTACTGTACGGCACAAGTAATTTTGACATTTTTTTGACAACTGAACTTTGCATGTTATTTAAATCAGGGAAAGAAAAATGTATTTCCCTGTGTCCTTGTTTTTTGCAGAGGCAACAAAAATTATTGTGAAAAGAACTGCTTTTTGCAGGTAAAAACCGTCCTTGAGGTGTTTTAATTACAAAAAAATTTAAAATGGTGGTTGGAGACCCAGGAGGACCTATGTGTAGCATCTGGTTTCCTCAGCAAAACAGGTCAAAAGGAACCAGTCACCTCCATACTGCTCTGCCTGTTCAGGCTTCTCGGGGATAGATACTTCTTGTACGTCTCTGCCCTCATATTGGAAGATACACCTCCTTAAAAATCTCCTCTCCAGCCATAACTATGACTCTCACAGCAACTCTTGTGGTAGGTAAATTGTGGATAGTGCTGCGGGGAAGTTTGTGGAGGTGAAAGACAGTGGCTGTACAACATGGTCTCCTATTTTTTACCATATTGGCATATGTACTACCCTGACAACACACACTCTGGAAAGATATAAAGAAGTGTAGAAATGACAGCAATGAGTAAGCCATTGCTAATCATACTGAACCCGATGTAATCAGAGATGTCAGTGTAAGAGTTTGCTCTTGTCATCTACCAGTGACTGCACTCAATGTTTTCTTTCTGTGTACATGGATCCTATGAGAAGGATGTTCCAGTAACAGTAACTGAATAACAGAGTTGGTATTCAGCATGTGTCAGATTAAGAGGAAATTTGTTTTTAACCTTTCATGAGTTTATAGCAATGAACATCATGCATCAACCTCATGTAAACTGGTGTCATTTTATCTGTTTTATTACATTTATATACTGCAGGTATAGTTTGTCAATTTAGTATAGGCAGAATTATTTCATTTCACATAAGATAATAATGATTTCTGTATTAGCTACTGTATGTTATTAGTGTGAGATGTCTTTTTAAGGATCAAGGCCAAATCCACAATTATTACTTCTTTTTATCAACATTGAGCTTTCACAGGCAATTACAGCTTATGCATATTTTATAACAAGTATTTTGAGCATGTGCTGATTATGTAGTACTTGCTCAATGCCTTGTAATATCCAAGAATGCTTATGACAGTATTCAGTATTGTGGGATCTTATAGTATGAAAGAACTCTTTTCTCTTTAAGACTTCCATAAACCAGCATTTTGCCTGGGTCTGCTATATCTTGTTTGTTTCAATTATTAGACATGAAAAAACAGGCAAAATATTCTTTCTTACATTTCTTATCTCTATGAAGGCATTGTGTTACTATGTGGTAACAGAACTGCACAGAAGAACAGCCATGTGGAAAGGTACCCGAAATCCCTCCAGTATTCCAAAAATCTAGTCTGCCTCTGTTAATAACTGATTCCAGGTATTTCAGTGAAGCAAGTAGGAAGTCATAGAAAAAGAAAGTCTTCATCTTGATTTTCAACAGCTAACTAGCACACAGCTTTTGCTTTGTGATATATTTGTATGTCTTAAAACAGTATGGCCCCATTGAATTTATCCCATCTAATCCTTGTTTTTTATATTTATATAACCCCCTGGTTTTTTTCACCAGTGCTCAGAATGCCCCCCACAAACTGTGAGAATAGAAGTCTCTCTGCAAGGTGTGCCATGTGAGACACAGCATCTGAGGTAGCTGAGGATCATGTGGTAACAGCTTCCCTGCCATCTTTCAATCCTGAGCCATCTCTTAGAAAGAAAAATTAGGCTTGGGTTGAATTATTCTAGTCTCCATCTTTGCCTCAGTCAAAGATTTTTTGATGTCGGGGAATGTACATCTGCCCCTTTAAGACTTCTTTCTATCTTCTTTGTGCTGTCTCAGCAATGTTCAACAGAAAGAACCGGAGCCAAGAACTTGGATCAAGATGTGTAATTCGTGTTTTGAATTCTGCTACGCTTTTGGCTTTAATAGTAACTCATGGCTGAGGGTTCCACAGCTTAATTATAGAATTCACTGTCAGTCATCATGAAGATCAGTAACTTAATGAGATTCTAGCCAAGCCCAGGAAGCATTTAAAAACTGTCAGTGATTTTTGGGAGGTTTTATTTAAGAAGCAATAGTTTTTCAAGGAAAGCTTTTTAGAGCTTTCATTTATCTTTCTCCAAGTTCAGTTTAATGTTCTACTTTCTTCTTATGAATCTTCAGCTTAATATCAATATAATGAAATGGGGAAACTCTGAGTACAAATGAAGATATTTTTATCATTACCTGCGTACAAAGTGGTGTTTTGCGTGCTCTTTCCTGCTACTTTCAAAGGGGCAGGGGCAAAACCCTGATCCCTCAAAGTGTAACAGCAAAGCTTTCAGAGACTTTGATGGAATTTTCCCCGAACTTAATTTATGTGACAGAGCTGTACATAAGTGACAAAAATCTTAGAGACGGATAAAGGAAGCCATTCACCCAAACACCTATGTGTGCACATAAATGTCGTAAAACTTCATTTTTTGGCATATGGTTTTCAAATTCAGTTACTCCACAGAAGTTTATGGCAATATATTTGTGCTCATCATGTGTTCTGTGGGAGTTTTCCTACGCAGTATTTTAGAACTTTTGATGTTCACAGTCTCCCATGAAAATGCTTCTTTTAAGACTAAAGTTTACTCCCCTATCAGGGAAAGCAAGAACTCTAGCAGACAAAATCTCCTGAATTCCTTTTTAACTCCAGAGAAATTGCCAAATACATGGGCAACAGCTTCAAAATTTAAACAGAAAATTTGCCTTGTCAGTTAAGTTGCAATCTCTTGTATAAATTTTAAAGACACATCTTGAAGGAAATCAGTAAAAAATACCAAATTATAGTTTTGGTTTCACACTAGAACTTTGTACTTCTTTCACACTGCGCAACGGTGTTATGACTTTATATATGAGGGAGCTTCTGTGTTAAAAAACTTCTTTTTGGCACGGATTCCAAAGGGCAGAATTTCTGTATCCCCATTTTGCCAGTGTTCTCCTGACACATGTGGTGGATTTCACAATGAGATTGTAAATTGTGGCTTTTTTTCTAACTTGTGTTTTGACATATGTGATACAATGGAATCAACTTCCCTGTGAAAACCAGCCATTGGAATGCTGATGTGTTTGTTGCTTGCAGGGTTGCGTGAATGTGTCCACAGCCATTCCACTTTATCATGGCAACACACAATTCTGGTATGGCACATATCACCAATATGCCTCAGAAATAACTTCTCCTCTGACATCCTCACCATGAAAAAGAATATATATATTTATTAATTCATTGTAAAAGGAGTAGATTTATAATCTGTCCAAATGAAAGCATAGCTTACAGTCTCTTGTGAATAACTGAATAACTTGGTTCAATGTCAGGTCACAGTGGAACATAGACTGTAACAGAAATATATAAAAGCTCTGAAGGGAGCAAAGAGACTTTATTCTGGAATGGTGAACATCGTTGCCAGAGTAACATAAACCTTGTGTGTTTTCACAAGGAAATGAGTCACTTGTTTCTGTTGGCTGGGACTCTGTTTTCTTTTAATTTCATATTTTAGCTGCCTAATATAGTTTGAAAGAACCCTAGGATTGCAGTCTTTGGACTAAGATGCCTTGTTAATTAAAGCAGAGTAGAAGGGTAGCATGCTAATTGCACAGAATCAAGAAAAATTGATAGTAAATAGTATATTCTTTATTGTGAAGGAAGCCTTTATCCTTTTCTGGGACACTTCTGTGAACTATTTACATGGTTGTGAAAAGAAGACTCATTTTCACATGTGTTGTATGTGTACTTACATCAGTGACTTGTGTTCTTCGTGCAACTAATTTGCAGCTTCCCTCCTTGCAGCTGTGAGTCTCATAGTTAACTTAAGGACATAAGCCCTAGTTGTCCTCAATGAACAGACTACTAATGTTAAAGCTATTGGGTCAGATCCATATGAACAGTGAGGCAATATTTCCTTTCTTTGGACCAGCAACTCATAACCAGTAAGATTCTTCCCCATTTTCTGGTGCTAAGGCAGCRCTGAGCGTTCTCACAGAGAATTCTCGCAGAGTGTCACCCTTTCGTGCTGAGGCGTCCTCACGAGACTTAAGATCAGCACAGCTCATTCCTAAAACACTTTCTATTTTCTCTTCTTACAGCTCCAAGCTATGGAGATTGTGCCAAGCAAAATAAGTAATACAGACTGTTTGAGCAACTCTGAGCTACAGTGGAGTCTCTGAAGGAACATAGCTGGCTGGTACAACATAGACTACTTTATCCCATATGTAATATGGGCAGAAACTCCGTATAGCTCTCTTCACTACTACAGCCTTAAATGGAAGTAGCAGAGAATGAGGGCCAAATATATTCAGTGAAGAATTAAAGTATATATTATGATCCTTTTTGGTGGCATAAGTCTATATGCATAAACACTGCACACCTGTGCATGTGTATGTGATGGTTGAGACATATGAGCAATTTTAATTCCGTATAGCACGTGTGTATAGGTGTTGCAGATAATAATGCATTTATCTGCTACATGAATTCCAACAGAGCAAATTTCTGTTCCCATTGGTAAAGATTACTCAAAATCCAATGTTTTGTGCTTAGACGGAAACACTTGGAAGCAGTGAAGAGATGCTTAATCTGTCCTATTCCAAAACCAGTGTTTGCATACATATTCCAACTCACCTGAGAATCTCAAAAACAACATTTATTAATTAAATATTGAAGCATATTTTTGACAACCTAATGAAAACATTAAAAAAATTATTTCTAAGTAGTTTCAGGGGAACAAAGGAGAAATGGAGAAGATAACTGAAATTTAAAGGTCATGTACTGTGATGGACTCAGGAGAAAAGAAAGGTCCTGGCCTAAACTAGGATCGTGCATTAACAATTTACATGGGTAGCTAGTTAGGACTTTCTGGGCATGTTCAAAATGCTCTAAATCACCAAAAGCACTGCAGATGATATTCAGATATGTATAAATGTAACTGAAGACTGCAGCATTAAAACTCTTGTTTGTTTTGAAGTATATTATGCAGAGTAATTAGGGATGGGTTAAAAAGAAAGTGCAAAGAAAACAACTTAAAATATTTACAATACATAAAAGTCCGTTCGTCACCAAAAAGCAGTTCAGCTTATAAAAATTGGTAGAGAAAAACAAACCAAGGAAATCAGCACCTTATGTACAAGTGCTGGAGAGTGGCCTTCTCTAACAAAGGGTGACCACTGATGGATATGGCTGTTTAAGAGCAACATTAGGTTGCAGTCTTTGTGAAACCTGTAACTACTAAGTTCAATGTGTCTTCCATTCAGCGGCTCTGACCTACCTGATCAGTCAATATACCTAAGCATTTTGACAGCTGCAGGTGTTGTACAGTGTTCAAGTACCTTAAAAAGAAGATAGCTGTGCTATGAATTTTAGCCAGGGTTTTACTCTTTTGCCCTCCCATTCTTTTCTGTTCAGACAGGTGAAGGAATGTGGAAAGTGCATCTAATCTTAATGAGTGTTGTTATGCTGCTATCGATATCTGCCCAACATTTTTTATTGTGTCTACCAGTCACAGACTTTCACATTTGTAATGGATCTTTTCTTGTTCCTGAGGCAGATTTCTTCTGTGGAAATCCACAGAAATATGGAATCCTTTCTTACAACATGGTCAAATAGTTCCTTTGACCATTTCAAAATAACCTGTCCAAAGGTCTTCAGATATCAAGATCAGAATCTTGAATTCTGCAGGGATTCAGTGCAGGGGTATTTTGCCAGATGGATTTTCAGATTTGTTGTTGTTGTTGTTTTGTATTTTTGTTTTGAACAAAAGTAAATTAGAATAGGTACCATTATTATAATTGTGTTTAAGATCAAATACTATTTGGAAGCCTTGTTTATTGAAGTGAAAACCCTAAAAATGAGATCTTACAGATCTCCTTTAAAATGTCCAGTGAAGATTTTTGGCGTCAGGTCACAGCTGTCCCACTGACATCTATTCCGTTTTCCTTATATGCTTACATGAGTGATGACTCATGAGTACTGAGAAGAGAAATCTGTAAGAAATTCTGGCTTATATCTGCACAGGTTTTATCTTTCCACAGGTTCTCATTTTGAGTGTGATGAAGATATAAGGATTTATTTTTCAGTATTTCTCTAGATTTTTTTCCTTTTAATTTAGTAACTTCAGTCCTAAAATAGAAGGGTCATTCTAAATAGTATCTGTCTGTTGGTTTTCTAGCCAGTAGAAAAAGACATTAAGAAATTTTCAAAACTTCAGCCCAGTGCTGGTCCCTATACAGAGCACCACTTCATCCGAAGGCATTTTAGTAGAACATGCTACACTAAAATAATATGAAAGATGTTACAAGCATTTAGCTGCATTCACACATCTATATATCTAGTTATTTTATTGGTATTATCATAATATCTTGGCTATTTAATCACTGACTTGGTCTCTCCGTGGTAATTTCACTTCATTTTGTTATAGTCCCACTGTGAATTCTCAATACACATGTATTCTCAATCTGCTCTAGAAAGCTCTACATGCTAGCAAAAGGTGAGATCACAAACAGATACAGAAAGATGGAGCAGGAAATAACTGTAATAGAGATGACAGAGGCTCCAGCACTGTCTCTTACGGTTGTTTCTGATGGTGCAGGGCTGGGCTTAGAGCAAGCAGACGGAGACCATACCAGTTGTGTGACTTTGGAATAGTATGGTAAATCAGCTTCAGTTTTGGGACATAGAATTCACACACTCTCGGGTTCTTTCCCATCCTGTTCACAGTCGTGTTTTTCATGGGATACCACTTCTTCAGAAGTGTGTTGCTACAGTTTCCCTACTATCAGCTTACAAAACTCCAAGCTAAAACTTGATTTTGCAAGCTGCTCCTTGAAAAACATCACCAGCTTTGAAATATTCCACAGAGTGAAATTCTAAGTAGCCCTGCAAAAGGAACTGCTAAAACCTTGCCGGATTTCAGACTTATTGCCAGTTTCTTCTAGACTTACTGGAAACTTGAGCTTGCACTGTGCAATAACTTCTGTGTAGAGAATTAGCTTGTATTCTGGTTGGTAGCACAGATACATCAGACAATGCCATCTTGCAACATTATCCCCACCCTCCACATCTTACCCTTACTAAAAACCTGAGTAAATTCTTCAAGTGCAAATTATTGTTTGAACCACCTAAACTAAGAGTTTTTACTGATAAAATAATCCAGATGGAAAATAGATAATTTTTAAAATAGATTATTTTAAAAATAATTCCCAGCAGGAAAATCCACAACTTTAAGCAAAATAGTCTTTAGAAAAATAAAAAAGCCCCTTAAGAGAGTTTCACTTTTTCACAGCATGAAACAATTTTCTAGTTTCTAAATATGTTTTTCAAGGACAGATGTAAAAACTAGTTAAGTACAGCTTCCAGAAGGAGCCTGGACTAAATAAGTTGTTAAAAAATGATATGAAGAACCACAGTATATTCCAGTATAATCAGTCCTCTGTGAATAAAAAGTAATGCTTCCTGTATATCCACATGTCACTTTTGCATAGAGCTAAGCAATTACTCTCAATCATCTTAGATAATAGTATGTGTTTATAGAATATGTTCTTACGATGATTAGCCTTTTATGAGAATGAATGATGACTTGAAGGAAATCAAGGAAGTGTTAAATTAATAAGGATCTCCATTCTCTGCTGTCATAAGAATTTTCTTCAGTGTCTACAACTGTGTAGTTGGCACATACAATACTTCTGTTTTCTGAGAAAATCTGCAGTTTGGTGGTCAAAGAGCAATGAGCACTGTGCATATCTTTCTTTTTTCTTTCAGTGAGATTTAGATTTCTGTCTTTGTAGTATGGAATGGAATATAAGAGTAGCTATCAACTGACATTTGAATAAGAAGCCAGTATAAAGTACGTGGTTTAATTTCCACGCAGGATAAGCTACTGGATAAATTGTATCAGCTTTTAAACCCAGGCTGGATTTAGCCTGTTGTCTACATACTTAGGTCTGCAGTATTAAGTAAAGGGTTCCAGTGAAAATCGGGACAGAATATTCATTTATCCTTTTAGCTCTGTCGTTTTAATCTGGAAGTTTTGAAATGAAGGGCAGAAACGATATTGTTTAAAAAATTCTCAGTAAAATGAATTTATGTGAGAATGAAGTGTTTCCTTTCTAGCTCCTGAGAATAGACATGGAGCAAAATGGACAATGCTGAGCAAAGCCTGGTCTACACTTACAGAACTGGGAAGCAGTTTGTCATCTGTGTCCTATAATAGGCCTTTCGTGTATATAGAAGTTAGTATTTCAGACCATGTCTAAGGCAAAAGGGTGCTGTGAATGAGGTTCCTAAGTCATGAATTCAGATGTTGCACTCAGTAACAAGATGTTGAATTATTTTAAAACAATAAGATTTCATCAGAATGTAATTCCTCATCAATGCATAGCACACTTTGCTTCCATGAAATCACACAAATATCAATTAATTAACCATTATACTTTGAGAGAAAGGAAAAAAAATACCATCAAAAGTAATATATAAATCTGGCACAGAGATACAAATGCTGGCATGTCAGTACTTTGATCCACTCAATTTAATTTATTTTCTGACTTTATAAAACAAATCAGGATATATTTATATGTATATATCAAGTAGTCTTACATACCTACATGTGTGAGAGTACCCTGACTCACTCTCATTACAAGACCCATATCTATCCCAAGAGAGGAAATGTCATTGTAATTATGATAATGCTATATTTGTCACTGCATTCATGTACAAATCACATAGCAGGGATGCTTTCTTTTTCATCAGCTGTGGTGAGCTGCATTTACCACAGCATTTACCTTTTGGGTATCCCTTGAAAAACTTTACAGCTTCTGGCTTTGACACTATGCTGTTTACCAAAAACTAAGTTTGAATACAGGTCTGAAATTTCTACTACTGCTAGGTATATACAATTCCTCTCTTCCTCTGATGTGCTGGGTGCAGCAGGAGGTCTCTCATATCCTCAGATTCCTAACCAGTCTCAATTAAAATAGAAGGAAGAAAGAAAAGGTCACTCTGGTACAGAGCTAGTAATGAGGATGTCAGGCTCAGATACCTCCTACCCTTGGGAAACTTCTGTCATATAGGGTGAAATCTGTGGGAAGAACTCATAGCTTGTATGAAATCTTCCCTTAAGCTAGAGCATCTCCAGCAAGACCTCCCAGTCCCTGTAAGTCTGAATTCTCTTGGGATACTTTTAGAAGAAGCTTCTCCTTTTCTGAGAAGTCATAAACAAGATAAACTGTGAATACCTTAATTCACACACCACCTGGAAATAATCTGCATAGCACATTCTGGATCCCCCCAGATGAAGTAATGCAGGAACATGAGATGGCAGAGTTTCCCAAGATATTGAGTCCAGCCTTGTATTGCCATCAATCACATCACATACTGCCCTTCAGAAACACATCTAGCACCTGCAAAGCAGCAGAGTATGAACTCCAGTGCAATACTGCTCCAGATTATAACTGCTGAAGACTGAAATATTCTTTTACTATCAAAGCTAATATTATTTATGACACTGTTCACTCTTTTTCTATTCATGTCCTTTGCCTTAGATGGCTTGTATCCCCACAGAACCAGATCTCTTACGGAGAAAATTATCTCAAGGCATACAGAACGCTGAAATCCTTGGCCAAACTTTGGTATGGTAAAAATGCATGTAACTCTTAGAGAAGTTGTAACACTTTACAAGGCATATTAATTTCATATAATAACTTTTATGTTGGTTTGTAAGGGGATTTCAAAAGAGGGTGTTACAACAAAAAGAAAAAAAACAAGTAGAGGCAGTTGTTGGCGTAACATGTTGTAAGACTTGACTGTTCTCTAGTTTCTGGTACGCGTAGTTGTAAAGCTAAAGCTAGTTATTCACATTCTCTTACACAACAGTTTCAAGGGCCCTCAGGATTTATGACTCATCCATGCCTTGAATTTTAATCTTAATTTGGAAATTATGCGACTGAGATGAGATGAATTGGGTGTTTTACACCTTTCTTGCTGTGTATTTCTCCTTTGCCAAACCCAAGATAATTGAGCCAACTCAGTTCAGGAAGCAGGATGACAGGTGGTGCTGTGCCCCCTCTGCTGAGCTCTCCTGCTTTCTAATTGTATCAATTATGGGATTGTAGCTAATATCACTTTGTAGCGATTTTGCTGTCCCATGTAGATAAACCAGCTTATATTCAGAATGGATGAGGTTTTCTTTCTTGCCACTTCGTTACGTGATGAAGATGAATCTTTTTTGTCTTTCCATGCAGTGTAAATATTAGGCTTTGTTTTAATGTCCTTATTCTTTTCATCTTCAATCTCTGTACAAATTTATGAGATGTTTTATATCCTGAACTGTTTAACTTTCTCCTGGTCCCTTAGACAGACTCTACGGACTAAGAGAGAGTTATTAGGATTTTTTTCTCACGGTGAAATCCACAGTTGTTCGTTTCAGGGGTTCTTCATCAGATGATGTACTAACCACTGTCTAAAATGGGATAGCTGAAGCACTGAACCATCATTCTTACGTGGTGTGGCAAACCTCATGTTTTACATCTGTACACTTTTCAACATGGAAATTAATTGTTTGATACAAAGTTCCTTATGTATAATTATGCATAGACTTCTTGGGTAAAACGCCGATTTCCACTAACTAGTTGGTATGACAAAAAAAGATGTTTCTGCTACTTAGTTCAGCTAATGAAATTGTCATATCACATTTTGGATATTCACTCCAGTTCTTGGATGGGACTGGAGCATATGTTTCTAGTTTTCTAGAACAGGACAGAGTTATAAAACTCCCGAAAATACTTGGAGCTACCTATTCTCCTCAGTGACTTAGCAGTGACCTCACATGTAGGCTGTCAGGGGAAAAACACAGCAAGAACTCCAGGTGAGAGCACTCTGTTTGAGAAAGGTATAGCTTACTGGTTTGGTAAATTTGCTCAGGAGGGACTGGTTCCACAAACAGGCTGGGCTCAAATGGAACTGAATATTTACTTCTGTGGAGATGTCAAAAAAGCTAAAGAACAGGTACTGATAGCTCCTACTCTTGCTAAGGCTTTCAGGTGGAAGTTGTAGCAGCTAGATAGATTGCACAAAGAGGGAAGATATTCCGTTTTCAAACAGCCTGTAACATGTAGCCTGGGTTTATACCAGAAATTATTTTTACTTTTTTACAAATTTTTTTAGAAGTAAGTGTGAGGCAGCTTCTAATTAGATGTGTCTGAATGTGCTGCACAGTTGTGTGCTATTAGAATGCTTTATTTTATTTTTCAAGAAGGAAGCACTAATGAAAATAAGCAGCTATGGTAGTCCTTGTGTGCTTCATAGTTTCAGAAAGAGTCAGCAATGCTGCAGTAATTAATACTGAAGTTTGTCAACAATCACAATTCTTGGGATGCCTGCAAATCAGCCCTGCAAGGGTTTCCTGCGGGGAGAAATATTTGAGCGTTTCCCAGTCCCAGCAACAGTCTGTCCCTGTGCTGGAGAGAATGCTGTCCATTTGAACAAGGAAGGCAAGAGCAAATACCTGTTGCATGTCAGTCTCCAAGTGTTCTCCACGTTCACTATTTGGCATGTTATTTTAACCCAAGACCAATGGCAGCTGATGCTAATGCTTCTGGCTGTGAGCCTTGGGGATGAAGATTTTTAACATAATTTTTACTGAGACTGGTCTGGATGCTAATCTTGGGCAGTAGAACGGGGGAGGAAGGAAAGCAAACTACTGGGAACACCCCACACTGGTGTCTAATATCATCCCAAAGGATCACCAGAGTTTTATGAAAGAAGTCTTTTGTAGTCCTGTTAGGAGCAACACAAACACTTTCAGAAGCAAAATGTAAGTCAGTGAAGCAATTTCTAATGAAGATTTACATAAATATAACTATTGATCCTGGGGTACCTTATCTGACTCTGCATCAGCTTAACAGAATTGATTTATTATGCTTTTTTTTCATGGAACATATTTCAAATCTTAGTTGAAGAATACCCTGCCTTTTAATTGCTTGTAGCTTTTAGAATACATCTTCTTTTTACATTTATATAATGTCTCATTGCCAGTGCTAYGGACTAACTTGGGAAAACTCATATCACAAAAATCAAAGGAGACATTTAATAACTCCTTTGATATTAGACCTGAAATGTTTTTTGTTCCCCCAATACGGCAGGGTTTCTTTATTGGCCTGTCAGCATTCCAAGAACTGCATTTATGTGAGAGATTATGTCATAAAAAATGTATGCAACAGCTCTGTTCTAGGAATGTGAATTCTAAATAGCAAAGTGCAATAGCTACAGTACCAGAAAGGATTTTCTTAAGAAAATGGTTTCTTCGTTTCACACAAGAAGCTTTCTGAACTGTTCAGAAAAGAGGGCATCTACCAGGTATTTTTTTCTATTCTTTTTAAGCAATTGTTCAAGACTAAGTGTTAAGTGTTAAACATTGCTGGGTTCATGCACTTGAAGAGCCCCCTAGGGTTAGATTCTAAAGCCCTTTCATGGCCTTTATACTCATAAATAAGGGATTTGCTGCATTTTGAAGCATATCAGATCACAGTGAAAGTTTAAATTAGCATTCACTATAAGGAGAACACATTCCCTAACCCTTGTTAATGTTCACCTCTTCGGTACATGCAAAGATTGAAATGAGAGGCTTTCCAGACACTCTGGGCATTTCCTTCCTGTTTGCTGTCCCATTTTGCTCCTTCTGAACTGCTAAGCAGCAAGATAAATGCTGGAGGGAGTCTGCTATAACTAAAATAAGTCACTAAAAATAAGTTTTATGTTACTGCAACTATACCACATGGGTGTATTTTATCAGTTTGTGTAATAACTCGATGGCAACCAATCACAAAGCTCTTCAAGTGTTCAAATCCAGCTCCCAATTAGCAGTCGTAATAATAATCCGTCCAAACAGCTATTAGCAGAGTCAGTGATGGGATGTACCTTAACAACCTGAGACTGAGGAAGTAATGGTTATCTCTGAATCTCTTGTTTTGAAAAATATAGTGAGCTCTTCTCATTCTTGCAGTTTTTCTTTTGAGGATTTTGCTAGTATGCGGTTGGAATAAAGTATGCAGCAGGGTATATCCGATAAGAACATTTGGGGCTGGAATTTTCATCCCTGCACAGCGGGGCACACGGTTTAAGACTTAGACTTGTAAATGTTTTCATCCAACCCAAATTTTCAGGCATGCAGTTGAAGCGACTAATGCAGCTGAGAAGATTTGCCAGCCTATGCATTTATGACTGTACAATTCAGATATTGTTTTGGAAATATTTACGTTAGTGGATAAGTATAACGAGAGTAAGAAGATAAAAAAAGCCTTTGCAGTGCTCTGCAATCTGTGCTCCTCTGAGAACGAGCCCACCCAGACTGCAGCAGGGGGGATGCTGTGTAGGCAACCAACACAAGGTTGTGCTGCGGAGCATCAGCTTAGCTGAAGCTTTCTCTTCTCTTTGGTGGAATGTTCTGAGGTTTTGTGTTTGGATGTCTCTGAAAGAGGAAGAGTAAATCTCTTTCTTCATAGTGCCTCCTAACTACTCTCTTAGGTTAGTGTTTTGAATTTTTGATCTTGGTTACCCTCAGGCTCTAAACACATTCACTAATACTCATAGGCAAGAAAATGGATGAAAAAGGAATCTATTGCAATATCTGCCTCTCTTCTGGAGGCAGAGGAAGGGCGAGATAGGAAAATGTGGTGTTATCTTACTGCTAAATTCTTGAAGGGAACTCATTTATTATGATATGAAGACACACAGGAACCTTAATACGTTGAATCTTGCAAATACTGATTTTCTATTTTGTTTCATGGTATTCTTGTATCTAAATATTAGCAAAGGTTTATGGGCTTTTATAGCACTTTTGCTATGGCTCCCCATACCTGGAAATTGGCAAAGCCAAGTTGTGACATGAAGCAGACATTCACGTATCTATCCAGTGAYTGGAATTTTTTTGCATGAGTCTCAAAAATGTTTGGGCTTCTCCCTTTTAAAGCACAGTACAGCTAAGGGCTTTGGGTGTGACATTCCATCTCCAAAAGTGAAAACTGGTTCTCTTGCTCCAAGATGATAAAGTTAGAGAAATGAACAGGGAAATTAGAAAATAATTATTCGAAAGCAAACTCCTTCTGCTGCTCCGAGTTTTGTTGTTACTTTGCTTTCCTCAGTGATAAGTTTTATATAATCCAACCCGAGTTCTCTGCTGCCATGAAGCAAATATTACAAACAGTCCTGATTCATTGCTGAGATAACAGAAAAATCCTATTCCAACTTAAGCTGCTGCAGTGCAGCTTCTTGATGCAGTGTTTTGGAGAAACCTCAAAGCTGCTTTCTTTCTATAAAGGAGAGGAATTCCCATTCCTTTGCGCTAACAAAAGGGTGCAAAATGCTTCTATATGATGGCTCCTCCTCTAAGGTGTAACTAAGAAAAATGATTGCTGTTATTTAGGAAATTGGGCAATTTATAAAACATTGTTGAGAACAGTAATCTGAACGATGGACTATATCAAAAGAGATATTGCAACTGCAATAAATGATTAATTAAATAGAAAGTGCTTAAGGGCTGAAAGTTGGAGGTTAGTCTTGGAATATTAATTAAAATGAAGCAAGTAGGTGGCATTCCTCAGAAACAGCTAAGTCTATTAGAACAGGCTAATTTCCACTATAACCTTGCTGCAGACCCATGAGTCACACAGACTGCATTTGGCTCACTGAGTTCAATGCTGCATCACTACTATGGGAGACAGAGCTGTCCCTATCGCACCAGGTGCAATTAAAAAACTCACAAGGTGCCTTGTCTTACTATAATAATGACTTTTCTTTCAGGAGTTAAAAAGATTGAGATAGGACTGTACACAAGAGGGGGGGAAAAAAGCTTATTTGTATATGGTTATCTTGTTTTTCCATTGCAGCAGGGGAAAAAAATTTCTGTGAAATGGTTGTCTTCTTTTAAGGCAAGTTTTACAGATTATTGGTCCAATATGTTCATTCTTTATCCAGTATATGAGGATAATTTAAAAAATAATAAACTGTACTCTTTTCATTTTGATTTTGTCATTACTTTTACAAAACCCACGAAACATCCACAGAAAGGACTTTCTGATCTTGATCAGCTCCATGTTGATGCTAACACATCTCCATAGTAATCAATCTGTTATAATTAACAATCTATTCTTTTTTGCTTTTCTCTTACAATTGCCTCATGATAAGAAGGACAAAGGAACAAAAGTGTGGAAAGAAGCACAACCAGAATAATTCATTAGTAGGAAATAGTGTCAGGTAAGGATTTGCATACATTTTCATAAATCCGAAAATATTTGGTGCTGTGCAGTGAATGTGCAAGGAGGAAAAAACTGTGTTCTCTGATTACTATAAGGTTAGGGGGCTAGGCTTCAAACCCTTTCTTAGAAAGCTGGTCCCGATATCATTCCATCCCATTACAGGATATTTGCCACTTCATATGTGAAAGTGTGTATTCAATGGTCCCTCCTCTGGCACACACCCAAAAACTCTATCCAGAGCTCTATTCATGGTTAGCCTAGTGTAAAATGGGTCAATTTAACAGACTTTAATTGGATCAGTTTTCAACCATGAGTAACAAATATGAGTCTCTTCTTTTTTCGCTTAACTCTAATTGCTACTTGCTATATACTACACGCCTGCATCGAATGCTGAAGTACAAAGCTGTTGCTGTAAACTGAGCACCTCATTCTGAAAAGGAAGGTCTAACTGGTTTCTCAGTAGAAAGCATAGAAAAGCATTCAACAGTGAGTTACTTAGTTCATAAAAAGATTAATTTCTACTTACACTGATCTTTATAAAAACAGAATTCTCTCAGCTACTTTTTAAAGCCTCTCATTAATTCAAGCCTACAAAGTCCTTGGTGGTGGAAAAGGGAAAAGGCTGGAAGATTGCTGATTATCCACTTTAGGATGACTCATTCAGTATGAGCAACTGTGAGTTATGAACAAACTGTCTACAGGTAGTACCCATAAGACTTAATACCTTCCACGCTACTGGATGCTTCTAATGTTTCACATTAGTGTTGCTTTCTTCGTAAAAGCCCAAAGGCTCGCAATATTGTATTGAAGAATTACTGGTTTAAAAGCTACACAGAAATACTTATAACCTGTTACCATTGCATGGGTTTTAGCCAATCTTTTCAGATTCTTGTGACTGTAACTTCAAAAGTCTTTAAATTAAAAAGAAAAGTGTAAAAGTTTGTGCATGGCCGCATTCCTGTTATTCCTGTGCACGTGGGTTATTACAAGATTGAAGTTTGTGATGCACTGCTCAGCTACTTCAGCTGGCGCAGCCGGGAGCAGGACGCTCCAACACATGGGGAAGGGACAGCAGCAGGGCGGGAGAGTAGCTCAGTAGGATTTACAGATGTTGCTAAGTGAGGAATGGTGAGATTTTAAAACGTTCAGATTCATACTAACTCCAGCATGGAATATGCAGTAATGGGTAACAGTCAGAACATCATACACATATACTTGATTTCTACTGCCATTCCAATCTCTTTGTTCCATCATGACATACTCCAACCAATCCAAGCAGCCCCAAGTGGATCACAAAAATCCACTTGTTTCTCATCCTGACCTTCCTCTTCTCCCTCAGAGAGTCCTATTTTTCCTGATGTTGCTTCCTGGCACTAATCCCATAGTTTCCTAGCCTTTCTGGTACTACCTGTATCATTCCAGGCTCTTTTGCCTGACCTCTCTCCTGCCTTTTCAGTTTCTTCATTCATATTTTTGGTCTGGATTCTTCTGCCTCTTCCTTCACATCTTTCTTTACTCTGGCTCACCATCTCCCCTTCAGGTCTCATTTTCAGCCTTCACCTGACATTTGGCTCAGCTCTCTAGTGGTCTCAGTGTACTTGTCCAGTCAGTCTTATCTCAATATTCTGACTGTATGTATAGGCTGAGTGGCCAATAATCTGGGCTGTTACCAAACATGCCTGAGCTGTTCTATTGCTTTCCTATTCTCCTCCTATTTTCAGTTACTTACTGAAGCAATCCTTTTTTGGTCAGTTCTACCTTGAGGTCATTCTCCCCCAGTCAACTGATTCCTAGGCCTCCTCTATTCTTCTTAACAACTTTTTGACCCTAACTCAACCAATCTTTCTATTTATTAATTCCTGTTTCCATTTACCCACACAGTCTCAGTATCACCAGATTCCTTCCTCCAGATTTTCTTCCCTCTTTACCTCCATACACTGTCTGATATTGTGCCTGTATTTTGATCCTGCAGCTTTGTGTGCATGTTGTGAGTGCCAAAAGGACAATCTCGGAGAAGGTAGCTCACCTTACAAAGGGATTCCCCAAGGATCCCTTTCCTGCTGTATACCCAGCTCAACTAATACAATTCTCAGCCAACCCCCTGAAAGCATGTGAGTTACCTCAAATGAGGAGAACAAACAGGAGCAGGCTCTGTGAATTTCTTGGGTGACCTCTTCTCAGGCAGTCTTGGAGCACATAGAATTAAACTTTAGTGGCTGTGTTTGCAATGCACGCGGGATTAATCTGCTATTTGTACTCTGCACACAGTGCACACAGTGAGTGTGTCAGGAACGCTCGATTGCTCATGAGGGAGCGGTGCACAGGTCTCCAGTACTCACAGGAGCTGGTGACACAAAGGTTGCCATAGCACTTCTCAAATAGTCTGTATGGTTTTAGCTAAATAAATACTTCATCTTAGGGAAACTTTAATTACGTTAAGAAATAAAAGTTAAGGTTTCCTTTTATGTCCCTGTTTATTTAATTAGTGAAATTATTCATTTTAAATGTCCTCATCTGTGGTTACATCGTAAACACTTTCATTAGCAGCAGAGTGTTCAGAACATGAGAAGCAAGAGAGAACACAGAGAAGACCATTAGGAAAAATAACTTCCTATAGCATGCTAGAGATGTTCTGCTCTACTTTTGAAGAAATTTAATTTCCCTTCATAAATTGGTAAGGCTTCCTATATTCTGTGTTCTGAACATATACTCCTCGAATATCTTATGTTGCCAGTGGTCCTTTATGCAAGCATCCTTAGATTAAACCTAAATGCTGCTTGTGTATAGCCAAGCACAGGATAACTAAACATTTTGTTTCTGATAGTGCCCTTTTAATGAGTTGCAGGTGCCACAAACTTTATGTTCCTTTTAGTGCTTTATTGCTTACTAGATGCAGTAAAACAGTTGGCACACTGTAAATTATCAAGTGATAATTATATTCATGGCCTCAATACAAGAAGAAAATCCACTGTTAAGAACATATTTCTTCCAAAATGTGGTAATGAGATGTGTTGCACCTCCTAAGAAGAGCTTGCAGGGTGACTCTCTATTTAGAATACTGCAATCACAGTTCTATTTTCGGCCAGCATCTCCATGGTCAGAACGGAGAGTGACTCTGTACTCCCAAACGTGTATTTCTCATTCACTGTACCATTGAATTTTTACTCATCCACTAATGGAAGGTAGTTCTGTGGTTAAAATTGGAACGATGTGATATTTATTTACCAGGAAAGTATCAATGTGAGTTTTTCACATGATCTGATTTTTAAAGGTTGAACTGTGAGCTACAATAACTTGGTGGCTTAGCCAGGCTATTCTAGTAGTTTTCCACTGTTCCAAGTATCTCTGTATGTAAAGACTCCATGACAGCCACATCTCAAATGGTAATAATGTCTCTGAATAGCATAGGATGCTTCCTATCTGTAATAAGCTGCTTTAATATACCAGTCATATAATGATGCTCATCAGTACAAATTACCACTGCAAGGTCAATGAATGTTAATATGTTTTCTGCAACAGAACCTTGAAGAATAATACAATCCCCTCCTCCTCTCTAACTAAGATAATTCCAGGCTGAGTACTCTTCTACAGCAAAATAAATTAAGGAATACTAGATTGTGAGGCTATGCTGACCGTGATTTTGTAAAAAACCGGTCTCACCTTAGAATTCTCCTCAAGTGTTATAATAATTATTAGTTTTTAATGGTTTGTATTAACCTGTGAAAATTCTGTGGTGACTGCAAACAACTGGAATAATTAGGGAGCAATATTCACAGAAGATGTGATTTAAATAATTTCAGTTTTAGTGTTTGGAATCTTCCTCCAGGCTGCAAAGCTCTACCCAAGCAAACAGGCACATGGAGTATATGTAACAGTCACACCATGAGAGAGCTGCAATAAATTCTGGCCCATTCATTAAAGAAATTGGGGTTTTAATAAACATTGTGGGTTTTGTGAAACTACTGTCTGTTATGCCGTTTTTTAAAAACAAATTATCTGATTTCTTGTTATTTCTTACATATATTTTGTTGCTTTTTGAAAAAATATAGATGTACACTGAAAGTGAAGGTTAGTCAATCCATATGCAGGCACTAAGTCATGAAAAATTTAAAGCTGTATTTGGTGCATCCCTATTTAGGACAGTATGTGAAAAATAAGAATAAATTCTTAACAGGAGCCTCAAGCAGATTAATGTCAGTATATGAATCTTTAATTCAATATTGTCTCCAAAAGTTGTTTAGCAAAGAAAAAAGGTTTTCTGGATATTCTGTCCTGTTTTCTTTCACAGCTAACTTAGCCACCTGTCATATTTGTAGCAGATAATTAATTTCAGAGCATACAATTAGTCTAGGTAAGAATAATCTTTGCAGCATACTACCTTCTTATTATTTCTTTATCATGCTTCCCAGCCCATTGACTCATTACTTCTGTTACTACATTTACATTTTACTCTTGGGTGAATTCACAAAATAATAAAATGATAAGATAACAGACTGACACTGCTCATTATGTATTGTAATAACCATAATAAGAGGGATAATCATATCGTGCTTATATTTCATGCATACTTCATTGCCTTAAACTCTGGCCTGAACTCTTTGATTATTTGGGGTTTTTTTCCTTGGTGTTTGCTAGAAGAATTTAATGTTAAGCAAAAAATATATTAAGCAGTAATAGACAATTTATTTGAAAATGTAAGGGTAAAATCATGATAAATAGCTATTTGAAAAACACTTCTAAAAATAATGTCTTTACTTAAAATTATATTTCATCATTAAGATGATAGAGAAATTAATAAAAATCTGGTTTGCTTCATAGCATATATTACAGATACAAAGAGGTTCTCATGAGAACCAAAATGCATAAACCATAGTGTACTGCTTTTTCCCCAATACATAATTCATACATGCAAATGTTCTGCAGATATTTCACTATAAATATAATTAATTGCTGCAGATTCACAGATGAGGCTGTGTGACTGTGCATGCACACAGTGCCAGCCACACTCATTTATGCTGATTTCAGGCTAGAGAGTCCTGTGACAAACATAATAGGTAAAGAGGGAAAAAATCAGCATTTAGAGACACATAGAGTCATGCAATATCCATGTAGATAATTCCTTACAGAAATTACAGAATCCACCAAGAAACTGATGAAAGTGGTCCGAGGTAAATAAGGAAAGGTCTCTCACACTAATAAATATATGTACTAAGTAATATTGCATAACATTAGCATAATGTAGTTTGGTTCAATTTATTCCATTGTCACTCAGCAATTATCTCTTTATGTTGTTGCTGATTATAACCATTGGGAAAACTGAAAATGGGGGTAAAAAGTTCTAATGATGATATTTGTTAAAGCTTTGCAAGGCAGAAGCTCTGTTGCTTTTCTAACGGAAGCTTTTGTTATCAAAATGTACAGAAATTTTAACCATAGTCTTGAATAACAGGGAATTCAGATTGATAAACATAAACATAAGGGCCATTTGGAAAATTCCAGGCAGGGAGGAGCTATTTCGCTTTGGAGGAGGGAAGCAGACACAGGAGATGATCTAATATTCCTCTTCTTTTCTATAATACGTGATTTCATCACTGATAGCACAAAGCAGCTGTCAGCACAAGGAAAAATAAATTACATAGTAAATATTTTAGTGTTATTTCATAATCTTAGTATCAACAGTGTAAATATTTAACCATATTTTTGCTAAAAAGTCAGTAAGACCAGGCACTGAGAAAGAGATTCTTCATTTCTATCTAGATTTTCAAATTCCTATCTAACATTGTGTCAAAAAAAAAAAAAAGGAGGAAACTAGGAGATTGCATTTAGTGATTTAGTGATTTATTTCCTATGGCATAAACAGGTGGAAAGGATATGCTCTGAAATTTCATTACAATTCCATAATCAATTTACATATCTGATCAAACTCTGAACAAGCTGTTGAGTTCACAGTCCTTAAAATCAAAAGAAACACCTTGATTTTTAAAAGTCTGACCACCAAAGGCTTCCAATGCCTCCAGCAGGAAATCAGTTAATCCCTTCTGAATACTAATGCATTCTCATAAATATTTAGAGATCGTATGTTACTACACAGTTTCTAATGTAACTCCAAATTTACGTCAATGTCTAAAGATTGATGCCATAATAGATTCCCAGGGTACAATTTTTGAAATTTTTATGGTTGCTGTGTTCTGTCTTGTCCATTTCTGTGACATAAAGTTTACAAGAAATCTCAGATTTATGTCTTCACTAATCTTCTAGAGTGTTTGGATAATACCTTCAGCCTTGCTTTCTATACCTTTTCTAATTTACTTAATTGCTATATTTAATTTCTTAAAATTATCTTATTTATTATACATGGAGATAGGTTTGGTAGACCAGCAGCAGCTTCAATTCTTTCTGTTTTGGTATTACCCACTAAATATCTCTCCAGAATACATTTGATTTTTCATGGTTTATATTTGGTTCAATCTGACATATATATTCAAGTTTTAGGGTTTCAAGCACTTAGGTTTCTGAATTTGCGGGTTGCCACACATTAGAAAAAGTCTGTGACTTCTGAAAATCCGGTTGATTTTCACATCAAATCAAGAGAGAACTGAAAAAGATGAATTTATTATGCCTACCTACATTTTGAAGGGGTCTCCATGTCTAAGGTGTTGTGCAGAAGAATGCACAAATATTTGTAGATGAATGAGAATTCTGATACACTAGAAAAGCCAAACAGCAAGCAATCAAAGAAGAGTTACTTCAGCAAAGGTTTTCTTCAAATCCTAGTGAATATCAGTTAACATTCTTTTTGTGATTTAGTCATAGCTCATAACAATTGTTTACCAGGCTTATCTTGGATACAGAGAGAGAAAGCTTCTCATTTGTTGGCTTTCTGTCTGTTCTTCTTCCTGTTTTTATCTGGCCATTTTTTAAAGATTTTAACACTGTTGATGAACCAGCAGAGGGAAGAGACACAAATATAAAGTAGGTGAAGTCGCTTAGTATGAATAAGAAAAAGTAAATGGCCAAGATAAAAAGTTCACAGGTTGAAATTTCCTTTCAAATTTGACCACTTGCTACTGGCAGGTAACAGTGATTGACATGAATTGATAAATGATGGAAGAGGACAAAAAAAACCCCAAAACCAGAAGAACGACCTACCCCCCCCCCAACCTAAGTTACTCATAAATTGTTTTTAGTAAAGAATCTGTTTTCTCTCTTCCCACCGAGTTTGAATAACCACTATTTTCTTTAGAGACTTCTCTGAGTATGGAAGTGATCACTGGAAATGTCCTGAGTCTGATTGTTTTCTATACAGTATTTATACTATGTTTTAGGAGAAAACTCCTGGTTTTGTGAATTGTTACTTACAGGCAAAAAATATTTTTAATAGTTTCCCCATATACATCATAAATGGTACAAGAAACATCCGAAATAAATCTCAATTTTTGCTGACAAATCAATGTAAAATTTTTGTCAGGTTCTCTTCTTCAAGCTGATTCCCTGAAGGAAAAGAAAAAAAAAATCTTTAAAATTTTCTGTGGAATCAAATCCTACACATTATTCTTCAACACTCAAAAGCTTATTGCAGGTGAAGATGTGTGGGAACATTTTTGTCCGGCAACATCTCTGTTCTTGCTGTAAAAAGTTGTTACTATCATCTTTCCTTACAAATTGACATCCCACAGGCTTTTCTTGTATATCCTTTGAAAAGCTGCAATACTTGCTCTTCTACCTTTACCAATCTTACAGAATTTTCAGGCTAGTATTCTACTCATTATCTCAAAAGGTTTCTTAAGAACTGCTTAATTATTCCCATCTTGTTATCTATTTTTTCAGCTCTTTAATTGACTCCAAAAAAAAAAAAAAACCCACCATCCTATGTGTAAGTTAGAATGACCTTTCTCTTGTGAAAATGCTAGTGACAGAAAATAATCATAACTCCACCCTGCCTTTGATTATCATTTATTTTTCTTTGGTTACTGCAGATCTCATTAAGATTCTAAGACATCACTCATCCTTAATAAACACCATAACTAAGATACTGCTGCTAGGAATCTCAGCAAAGAGTTGGAGAGGGAATGGGCAGAAAGATCTTCTTTTGAAAAATATATCTTCTTCTAATTTGGGGTTCACCAATTTGCTCTATCAAAGATAGTTGCTATAGAGCAATCAATGGACACATGGAAAAATTATCCTCTGGAGGCACCAATGCTTGCAAACACAAGACTAAATGGCAGATTTATAAAGATTCACTGATCTAAATCCCATGCAAAGGGATGTGAGAACTAACTTGCTCAGAAAGTACTTTTTTTTTCAGTTTGACTTCATCAATTGAGCTTGTTGCTGGGTTATGCTGAAGCTGAGCTATTGCACTGAATTAAAATAAATGTGGTATGTGGCAACAGAGGTTCATTGTTGTAAGATTGCTCTGTAGAAGAGCTGTCTTTGAATACATATAAAAAAATTTATAGTATCACTATTCACATATGAGAATTTACCATGGTCTGTACAATAGGTATGTTCAATGCAGTTACACTATTGCTTTATGATATACCTGAGTTATCATGGACCCATCAAAAATGCAAAGGACAATTGAGAGGATCAGCACTGACCCTGTCATTCCTGGTGTTTGGTACCAATGCTCATAAGCAGCATTTTCTCTGAAGGGGCTTTACATGCCTTTCCAAGAGCTTGGGTGTCATCAGGAAACAAAGTTCTGAAGTTGCACTGTGTCTGCATCCCCCAGTAGTTCTTGACACTGGTGTTGAAACTGTGGAAGATTACTTGAAATTAGGCAGAAAGGCAGAAATATTACTCATTGAATTCCAACAGGTTTTGTGAAAATGAGATGAATAGAAATGGAGAAGGAAAAAGACACCAAGCAGTGCCCCCAGGAAGGGAGAGGCTGCATGAGCTCAGAAGCGATCAATCCTGTTAGACTGTCACCAGTCAATCAGCAAAAGCTCCCTGGCCAGCAAGCACTTTCTTGACTAGAAACCAGTGGCTGGGTATGCTGCCTCTGACTGAAGCAGTAGATGGAGGCAAAGGAGTGCTGTCAGGGTGTCAGGGAATGCGAGTTGCTGGAAACAAAATAGGAACTCGCTTTATCACAGGACTTGTGCAGTCGCAAGGGACATGAAGCTGGGTAGCTGATGATGAGGGGTTTCCAGTGCACAAACACACAGGTAATCAAGCTTTGGTAAGTGTGCTGTTCATGGAATACCTTGAATTTTATTTGGATTTCATTCAAATATATGTAATAATAAAATTACTTCGAAAAATTTCTGTGCTTTGCCCTCTTTCTTTCTGTCTCATCACTCTCAAATTCTTCCACTTTGCAGAAAGACATAGATTTTATTGGTTTTCTAGTCTATCTCTGTAGAGGTCTCTGTGTAGAAGTTGATCTGGACTTCATGGCTTCAATTCTTCCTACATTAATGAATTTATATGTGGATCTGTCCCACGTATGAAAGCATGCGTGCGCCTGCTTTCCTGGTGTGCCGTAAAGCTTACTCTGCTCCAGGGCCTCTGGGAAGTGCTTTACAAAGGAAACTGTCACTGCACAGTTTCTGAGTGCTGTAAGCTGTTAGTAAGAAAGTAGTGAACCAAGGACAGCTATAACAGGAGAACATGTATTTTGCAGCTTGAATGAAGAGGCAGAGGAGCTTTAATAGATTTACACCCTCTGTGTCACTCATTCTCATTTATCTTACATGTTCTGATGCGGACACACTAGCTTTGAGTTATTCTGGATTTTGCCTTCAATCAAAGCCAAAGTGAAGTACTTTTCAGCACTGAATGCTCACACACTGTTGAAAGGGCCCTCTACAGCTCTGAAGAGAGGTCCACACCTCATAACTGTAAGTTTTTCATCATTGAAGAGCTGTTGCAAGCTAAAAAGTAAGTAAAGTACCTTAGATTTTAGCAGAAATTTCTCTTTATCCCTGAGAGCTTAGATGCATTGCTGCTGTACAGAAAGATTCCCATTGTGGTGGATGAATCACAGTAATTAATTCTTATACCTTATCTTTGAATTAGGCTCAAAAGTTCTAGTGGATGGTCGGTATAATGCTATGGAGAATGCCTGACATTTCATCCTTTTCCTTCTTCACCTGCTCCCACTCCTGTGAGGACACCTGGGAATATTTTTTTTGTTGAAAGAAAGCAGACCACAGAGTCAGCATTTTTCCCCTCCATCCATGGACTTCTCTCATGATCAGGTAGAGATATTAATTTTTATCTCCAACAAAATGTGATGAAAGCATTGATTTTAAATGGATGTTAGATGGAATATATGTAGATTGGGTTTCTCTGTTGTTTTCTACTTTTACCTTCCCTGTTTATCCCATTTGTTCTGTGTCTGTGTTAGTTCAGATTGTAATCCTTTTGAAGGCAGGAATAAAGCATCTTATACAAAGCATCATCAATATGTATTGAATAATAATGAAGACATAGCTGGGAGATCAATTAGTTCCTTACTATTATCATTCCCTACATGTTTTTATTAGTGTTTGCCTTGTAATGTACATAGTTCTGGGTTTTTTTCACTAAGGCCATTTATTTAAAGCATGTTTTCTGCTAAAATATTTACAAGGCAAGTATTTCTCTGCTGTTTCACAGTTTAATGCATGACACCATTGAAATTAAGAGGAAACTCATTAATTCGGGATAGATTTGTGTTGGTTTAAATTTTTAAAAAGCATCCTAAGTTTATGCTTTCTTTATACTCAGAGACTTTCACTTTTTTCTTTTTTGTGTTTGCTTTTATAATTGCCTGAAACTTCTTGGGTTTTACTGGCACTGGAACTGGCAGTACCAAAATACCCTGATAAGGGCTGTTTTGTGCAATATTTCCTGCCTTGCCAAAGCCAGGAAGTGCTAACACCCCTGCAGAAATTTCACAAGCTTCATGGTCCAAAGCTGTTCAACAAAGCCACTGAGCCTTCTGGATGTTAAATGCTAACTGATCTGAGGGGTTTTTATGTTTGCTTACCATTAGGACTGTGCCTAAAATGATGCCAGTTTGCCCTTTTGAATTGTTGGCTGTCCTTGAAGATTAAAACCCTGTGCTTATTCAGCAGGACAACCACAGCTCACCAGCTTCTTTGCAATATTTGTCCAATGTATCCCAATTTATTTCATGGAATAACCATGAAATAAGCATCTCAGGAAGTCACACTTAGTTTAGTCTGAGTTTGCTAACTCTTTATGGTGTGACCGAGGTAGGTCACTGGCAAGCCAGTTAGGGTGAGGTACTGTTGAGAATCTTCCATAAGTGTAAAACAGAACTGTCAAACATGATGGTTTGGAAATAAAAATACCTCTATGCAGCTCTCTTTTCCCTGGTTTGTACAAATAACATGCAACAAAGTATCTTCATTTGCTGTGAGTGCACAGCTACCGAGAAAGGGACAGTTTTCCCAAGGAATATTTTTTAAGGAAGAAACAGGTTATGAGAGTTTGGATTGTCCAAGTTACAAGACTCTTATTCTGAGACAGGTCTGATGGAGTTACATGCTATGCAAAATGCAGGACAATCCAGTATTTTAGAGCAATTTTTTTTACCTTTGTGTATAAGACAAGATTTAATATTGAGATCATTATATAATTTGACAGTATATATTGCAACTTCTTTTTCTAACTCAACCAAGTAGTGTTTCATCTCTTCACCTGAGAGAGTCAGGTCCAATTTAGGTGTCTGTATGTTTGTGAGCATGTTTAAGTGAAAAGGGAAAGAAAAGATTCAGAGGTGACAAACTTGCCAGCGAAAACAGTTTTCTCAATAAGTTCTGCCCCTGTCCCCACCTTTTTCATCTACAACTATCAGAAACCAAACTCTAAATACGAGAGCGGAAGAGCCTGATGGTATTCTTCCTGGAGAAGGGAGTCATTAGAGCAACACGGGAGACTATAACAACAAAGTGACACACAGGAAAGAAAACATTTTTTCCATCCTGTGTGAGCTTAGGTGCATAAAACAAAAACTTGCTGGGATCCTGTGCTCCATCTTCATGGTAGTCAGCCTGTTCCCAAGGGGATGGAGTCCAAAGTCTATTACATCAGCTTCCTTTTTATGAATAAGCTCTTTACAAATTGTCTGCTTAGGCAGGTTTTCTATGTGAAAGTCATATGTTATTGGCTCACTTTTTTCATAAATTGTAAGCATGCATATTTTTAAGATCTAAAGAACCTTAGCATAGGTGACCCCTTATCTCTGATCCCTCAATCATTTAAACCAATCTAAAATGAATGGAGTTGAGGCAAAGGATCAGAGATGGGGAGATAAACAGGGGCAGGGACTGCAGCAGGTAAACAGTTGTGGAAGTAAAAGTAATTGGGTGAGTGTCACACCCATGAAAAGGACTATTCATAAGAATTGGATCATCAGACACAAGGCAAAGCCAAATGACCCATGTTTAAAGATGTGTAATGCTTACCTTTTAGCAATAAAATAAATGTTGCTCATGAGAAGATATGGTCCTTCCTAGGCAAGGTCTTAAGGTTTCTGAATGCACACAGGGAAGGCTAAATTGAGACATAAAAACTGAATCCTGGATTGAATCATGCCATGATCAAATGGCAGACTGAAGAAAGGTCATTATGAAGGTCTTGTCTGTGAGCAACTGTGATTGAAGCCATGTCTTTTCCTTTGATAAACCAGAGAGGCTGTGCTGGAATGCGAAGTCAAATGCCAGCATTCTTCATGTAAACACGTAATTCCTTGTAACTTTAGCTATGCTGTTCTGAAAAAAGGCTCCTCCCTCTCTGGAGGACCTTTAAATCCACGGTCCGCCATACCCCCTCATTTGAGTTGAAGATGTCTGTGTTTATTCATGCCTATGAGAATGCCCATACACACACACAAATGTGCTTAATGTGCTCCCAGCTGAGTTGGTTCATATATACATCTTGCAAAAGGACTCCATGTTGCACATGTGCTTTTTTAGCAATATCTTCCGTTCTAGTATCCTACTAAGAAATTAGTTGAAATCTCTGTCTGAGATTTCTGCTAAGATATCCTGCCAAGAATGTATTATAACCAGAAAGAAAGAAAAAGTGGTATTTGGAAATCAAAACCAAAGAAATTGAAAGGGCAAAGCAACCTATCCACTGATTTAAGAATCTTCATTTTAAAAAGAGAATTTTTTTTCCCTTTCGACTGGTAACAAGAATCTGTGCATTGTACTAAAAACTTACAGCTCTGGTTAAAATCTTGTAGAAATATATAAAAAGATACACGATGAATTTGCTTAGTCCTGTTAAATACTTATGTAAACATATCATCAAAAAGTATTAATTTCAGTTATTTTAATTATTCAAATTTTCAGTTCTCTCAGATTAATTTTACTTCCTTTGTGRGTGTTTTGAATCCTTAATTGGATTCTGAGATGGAGAATATGTCTAGGGCTGGTAAGAAAATACACAATCAATAGTTAAAGAAGCTCTAAAATGTATGATATGCAGTAACAGTGATTAAAACAAATAATATGAAAGAAACATATGAGAAGGTAGAAGGGCTGAATAGGAGTCAAATACGTCAGTTGCTTTTCAACAAGGTCTGCTGTCTCTTTCTTTTAAAATACAAATAAGAAATAAGGAACAAATTTTATTTTATTTTGTTCTGTTTTGTTTTATTTTATTTTATTTTATTTTGCATTCAGTGCTGATGTTGTAGTGTTCCTGCTCATCATAGGGCGTTTGGAACTAGACGTTTAAGGTCCCTTCCAGCCCAAACCGTTCTGTGGTTCTGTCATCACGGTGGAGCTGCTAATGGGCCCGGCAGGGAGCAGCGCCGTGGGATCTGCAGGGTGCTCCCACCTCCCGTGGGAGATGATCTCCATCATGACACTCTGGGAGCGAGGAGCATCTGGCACCTCGCAGCATCAAACGTTTCAGACGCCAGAATTGGGATTAAAAGGGTTGAAATGGTGTTTCTCCGGATATCTAGATGCCGGCATCCCCTGGGAGAGGGCTTTTGCCGTTCCCGGGCTCCCTGCGTTTCCCGCACGGCCCCCTCGGCCCGGGAGCCCCTCCCGCGGCTGAGCGCCAGGGGGCGCTGGTCCCGCCGCGCGCCGCGGCCCGAGCGCCCCGGGGCCGCCCGTGAGGAGCCGCTGCCAGCGCCCGGCATTCCCCCCACAGCCCGGGACGGGCGGCCCGCCGCCGCCCAGCCTGCCTTCCCCGGGCGTGCCAGCACATGTGGAGGGCCGGGAGGGTCGCCGGCGGGTGCGACCCCCAGGCAGGGCTTCGTCCCCACTGTCACACCTGGCCAGAGGCAGCTCCTGAAAGAGGCTGCTCTTGAGGCATCAGGAACTGGTACTTCACAGAATCACAGAACAAGCTGAGCTGGAAAAGACCCACAAGGATCATCGAGTCCAACTCCTTGCCATTCCCAAGAGTCGCACCACGTGCCCGAGAGTATTGTCCAAACGCTTCCTGAACGCTGTGACCACTTCCCTGGGGAGCCCATTCCAGTGCTTTTTCTAATATCCTAAACCTCCCCAGACACACCTACAGGCCATTCCCTCAAGCCCTGTCAGCGGTCACCAGCACATGTTGCTCTGTCCAAGACACTGCCGCGCCTGCCTGGCAGGGCTGTCCCACRCACAGAACTGTGTGTGATATTCCAAAAATTCTGCACTACAGCTCTTGTGACACATGTCGATGTTCCTGAGGTTATGCAGGGAGTCTGAGGTTGTAAATAAACTAGAAATTATAATAAATCAGAACTATAAAACCTTTGTGAATTCCTAACATATTTGATCAGCCAGTATGAAAGTATGAAAATCCAAATCTATAAAACCTAAAGATGATTGCAAGGTTTAGCAAACACTTGCCAGTCTCTAAGTCCTCTGAGAAAAAGTTATTAACATTCCTCATTGCTAGAGATGTCTTGATTACAGCTCAGACTTTGCCTTGTTTATTTACAGTTTTTAGGTCCCCTAGGAACATATGTTTGGAGGTTTGATGTCTTTGTGTCTTCTCTAGTGAAAATTGAAGCAAAAGTGCTTTATAAACATCAAATTATTAAAAAAAAAGAGTCAAAATTCATAAAATGATGCAATAAATACTGCTAGCATCTAATAGAAATATTATCCCACAATCAGTGAGTACTTTCATAAGTTTCTCAGTGGATTAAAGCCCCAGAGACCAGAACTGCCAATGCAATATTTTTATTTGGGTAACTTTCCAGCAAAATAAATACACATTGGTTTATAGAGAGTTGTTGTGAAACACAAGAACTGGAAAAGTTTTTAAATGCTAAGAACATTTTGCTGTCTATGTGAAACACTTTTTTGATACAACAGTGTTTCTGATATGCATGCAATCCTAAGGGAAGAACTATATTAAAATGAGGCTCTGATAATTTTCGAAAGAAGAAAGATGCAAACCAGTTAAATCTACATATGAGAACTCAAAGCTTTTATTGGTGTATTCTCTTATTTATGTTAGGAACAACAAATTCATTAAGCTGGCCCAAAACTGGAGAATTAGCCTTGGAATCAAAAAATTCAAAAGTATTTATGGTGTTTTTTTCTGATATATGTTGTTATTTTATTTCTATTATTTGCAACAAAATTTATGTCCTTTATAATCTGGTAACAGTCACATAGACCCTTCTCATCTCAGTTTCATGTCTGTGAATGTGCTCAAGAAATGGGTTCAAAAAACTATTGTGAAGACGAATTTTAAAAATTCTGGACATTATCACAGTACAGTAAAAGGACAGCTTATAAACATCCTAAACGTTTAGAAGTAAATGAAAAAGGGGTTGTCCTCTCAGTCACACTGGTATGTAAATTGACATATCCTGAAACAGCCCAAAATGGACCCAGAAGAATCTCAATTTACCAGACTGACACTTTGCCCCTATCAATTTTCAGAAATATGAAAACTTTTTAATCACCTAAGAAATACACCATAACTAGCTGAGGCTTGCTCTTAGTTCCACAAATTCCCATCAGCTTTGGCATTACCATCTCCCAGACAGAGGAAAATAAACGAAGTTGCTCAACTTTGCTTTGTCAACTGTTGCATGACTTGAGGACTATTTCAGCAGGGAATGCTGGGGCTTCCACAGCACGATCATCTGCTCGAGTGAATCACCCCAGCTCAACCGAGGGGCTGGCATTTCATCTAGACTGCAGAGATGGATTCAAAGCCAAGGAGAAAGCTTCCATTTTTATAGCAGATCAAGGGTGCTGACACTGTAATGTTTTTTAGAATTATGCAGTAGAGACACATCATCTGTTAGCTCTGACAATGTATTGCACTGCAAGTGTTAATCTGCATGTACACAGGGCTGAGTGTCCAGCATTTAGAAATAGTTTGTGATAAACATAATAAAATGTGAATGAAGCTCAAATACATGGACCAATTCAAAACGGCAATGTGGTCTGGTCGTTTTGTGAGCAAGATGTTTCCTCTGTGCAAAGAAATTAGAATAAAAATACCGCTGATAGGTATCTGTTGACATACATACTGTAAGTGTTTGGTTCATGTGGCAAAGGGTTTTTAAAAGTTTATTAAAAAGCCTGATTCTCTAGTCCCATTAAATTAGAAATTTAAGACATCAAAAATATAGAGCCTAATAGTGTATATTTGAATACAGATAAATTGCTTTATTCATGTGTTTTCTTAAGGAAATAAGGCTCATGCAATTGTTTTCCCTATCACCTTCACCATCCCTAACGCCATCCTGATTTTTGAAGCCTTCAAGCAGTTTCAGTGGAAGGTGATAGTGGAGCAGAGGTGTCACAGGTAGGATGACCCTGAAAGTTGCCTGAAAGTCAGTAGCTGGGAAAGGGTGACAAATCTGGTGTTCTGCTTGAGAGCCCCGCAGGTGGGGTTCAGCCTGGGCCATCTGGCCAGCCAGCACTTGAATTAAATCGGCTCACCCGTACGTGGGACCGCACAAGGGTGTGGGGCAGCTCAAGGTGTTGCTGTGCATGATGGAAGCAGCAGGAGGAGTTTGAGGCGTTGAAAAGGCTTGCTAAACATTTTACAAGCTGTAAGACTTGTCTAAAATACAACTGTGTTTGGATTGGAAGGTGGACATTTCATGCATTGGAATTGCCTAAAAACAGTGCAATATGTCCCTTAAGTATTTAGAAATAAGATGTCTGTTGTCTATGTTAATTAAACTTTTAATTTTTGTTTGCATGGCAGGAAAAAAATGTGTTCATTCCAAATTATCTACAAATATTTAAAATCAATGGTTTGAATTTGATCAGGACCCAGCCATGGCTGGTTAGTCAAGTTGGTAAAAAGACATCCACAGTTATTCTCATTATGCTGCGGCCAAAGCAGGCTGGGCTTGGTGCTTGAGGAGAAAGGGGAGGAATGGCAAATACTGCCCTGAAACTGAGATGAGAAATTTGAAAGGGAATGTCCTAATGAAAGAATTGTAGCTGGTCAATATTTTATAGAGGTACAATTATTCAGTTCCTTGTTCATCTGCTTGCACAGTGAAGACTGTATTGCTAGGGAGACTCCAGGATCCTTAGGAACCACATGGAATGGAAGTTTCTGATAAATAATGTACGAATAGAAGTGGGGTTCTTAACTACCTCCACCCTAGAGTGAATATAGTCCTGTAACACCACTCATTTTTGCCATCAGTGAGACGACTATTTACGTAAAACGTACATGCATTGAAGAGGTCTATAGAGCTGGACCAACAAGAGGTGTCTCACAAAGTTTTATGAAAAGAAGGCTGAAAAAACCCCGATTCCTTTTAGTATGCAATTATGTCTATTAGCTGGGCATCTTGGGGTAAACATAGAAAATGGGGCGCTTATGTGGGAAAGAATTCTCCCAGACCTATTCAAACATGAGGAAAGGTTATTGCCTGGAATCAGTGTACCCAAATTCATAGTGATATGTTTAGCTGCAAACACAAACTGTTTTCATGGGCAGTCTGGTGGCATCTTTTGTGGACATCCATTGCCAATAGTGGGAGCATTGCCTGGTGCACATGAAACCATGAAAAGGGAAGCTCAAATGCAGAAGCATGTTAAATGCCTCTATGTTAGTGCCAGTTAAATACTTCACTTGGACAATCTCGGAATAGTATATAGCCCTGTAGATTTTACAAAAGTGAATTATAGTGACTGCAGCTGTCAGGAGCAGCTGAGCCGGTGCAGTGCATGGCTCAGCGGTAAGGATAAACAAGGGCACTCTACATGCAGCAGTGTTCCAGGGAAATGTTTTTACACCAGGAGAGCTACTGTAAAAGTACAGAATTGTAGTTACTCTGTTGAAATAAATATTTAAGAATTTGCTGAAAGGGTTAATAGCCACTAAAGCTAGAGAGCTGATTTAATTGATGACAACAATCAAGTGCTTTTCATCTTGGTGGCCCATTAACAATGGCCGTTTATTTAGCCTTTGTGCTTGAGTGTGGCCTAGTGCGACCTAAATTGAAGAGTCTTTCATTTGTGTTGCAAAGCAGTCAAGGCCCTATGATGGGGCTAAGGGTGGCATTACAACAAGGAGGTTTTGCAAGTAATTGGAACAGTGTGTGTTGAAGGCGTGGGGAAGAGCAAAGTTACTGGTGGAGAACTTAAACCTAACTGCATTTCTGTAGCCCTAAGACGCTGCTTGAGGATGTAAAATAGATCCGTGGTTTGTTAACATTTGTATGTGAATTAGGACGCAGTACCTGGCTTCTCTGCATCCACAATTGATGCACTGCCGCTGCTTTTATTTGTTTTAGAACCTTTTATGTGAATCGCACTAGGCAGATTCTTAGCAAGTGATTGTGGTGCCCTGTGTTGCCTACAGACCGACTGCACTGGGCAGGCGAAGAACGGAGTGAATGTTTGACACGGTTTGCAAACAGAAGAAATAAGGCACAGAGTAATGCAGCGACTTGCTTACCCTCTCACCCACATGCTGTGGTACATCTGGTTTTGAAGAAAGATCTCCCAAGACTCAAGTTAGTATGTTAACCAGAAAAGCAAAACAAAACGAAAAAGGTCTTGTTCAAATATCCCTGACTGTGTCAAAGTAATAATGATTTCAGCATAAACCCATCTGTCTCTTTCAGCTTAACCAGTGCAAAGACCCCAAATAGTGCAGAGTACAGCACTCAGCTTGATTCCTGAAGTGAGATGGTTTAAATATATTTCCCTCCTATTCTGCATTGCATTTGACTCTTTTTGCCTTAGAGTAGAACTCCTAATGTTTAAGTTATTCTGTAGAGCATGAATGGGATTTCTCTTACAACACTATTAGAGTCAGTCCATAATCAGTGATGGGTTCAACTGAGTTGCACTAAAATTCCTCTGACATGGCAGTACATACAGTGCTCCTCAGGCATTTGCAGCAACAGCCCAAATGTGATTTCATCATATTTTAATCACTCTTGAGCTGTTAGAGAATATCCATAATAAGGAAGCAATGTAAAGGGATAAAAAAGTAGAATTTAATGTTGTTCCATCAATACTCAATGAACTTTGGCCATGGACAAAATTATGGAGTACGTTTTCCTCAACATTTTGTAGGAAGTCAGCTTTTTACTCTTTCAGGTATCTACTTGCTTTCAGAGCACACTTCAGTGTTTATCTTCCTTCTTAATCCTATACTTTGTGTGGTGTAAAAATGGGGGAAGCATTTTTAACCTTGTGAGTATTTAGTTATGATGGCAGGAGTTAGTACCACCAGACAGTACAAACAGTTTCAATTTAAAAGTTTTTATTTGCTCTTGCAATGAACATAGAACAAGCAATTAAACCCCAAGATTTCCATTAGTATGAAAAGTTAAGAAATTAGTAATTTGGTTTAAAGTTTCATCTGCAATTCCATCCTATCTGTATTGCACAATTTGCAGTCGTATTACCAAGTTGGCTGAATAATCAACGTAATAAAAAGACAGAAGCAGACATTGTCGTGTGATGCTAAATCTGATTTTTTTTGACCCAAGAATTCTTCATTAATAAACACCTTAAATATAATTTTTAAAAATACTGTAACTGAAGCTCATGTAAATGATTCCAATAAAATAATTTTATTTTCTAATCTCATTTTAATAGAAACTGCGTATTATTTGCAAACTCTCAGTAATCATCACTGGGATCACTGCACTGTAAAAGTTTGCAGTATTAAGTTACATGCTTATTTTTTAAATTCAATGACAAATATTAAGCTATCAATTTTTAACTTCTTCGATGTCAGCTTTGGAGATGCTTCAATGGAAGTAGATCTTTAATTAGAAAACATTCTGGTTGAAAATGGAACCAAATTGGTTTCATCATTACATTAACAGTGACACATGTTTGGGGATGAGATTAATCTTTAGAACAAAAGACCTCATTTGAGAAAGTTCTAAGTCTCTGCAAGGAAAGACTGCGAAGGAACTTCGAGATCAGCTTTAGCTGCTACAGTTGAAATCTAATACTCTCTTAGCCAGATTTGTTCTTTCATCACTTCCAGGAGCCGTTGTGGCAGAGTGCATTGCTGCTCCTCTCGCTGGCAGCCATCAGCCATTACCAGTAACTTGACACAACTAAGCTGGAGACTGTTGCAGCTGTAAAAGCTGGAATAATATAGCCTGCGTTTCCCTTCTCCTCATTTCCTAAAGATTTGTTTTCTTCTGGATGCTTTGCTCCTCATTCGGGATTGCACAATGTACTTGTGACAACCACAGTTGCTGTTTACATGAAGATGGATTGTAGGAAAACACTTCTATTTCCAGATGTCTTCAGTAAAATATTTTCTTTCAGATCTCATTCTTTGCTTCTTCTCAGGAAAATCCCTGCAAAATGTATCCATCAGTTATCAGTCTTTATTTCTTCTTCTTCTTTGTTCTGTTTTTCTCAGAAGGAAACTAAGTGTGCTAGCACCCGTAACCTGTCAGCTTAAGAGAGGCCAGCACCACATTCTTTGTTGTTCAGCTTCAGACCACAATTTGGCAGTTCTCGAAGCAGTCTACAACAGTATCCTCACGTATCTGGGCTGTAGTAACACATTTCCCCATGAAGCTCTGAAACTTCATTTCTGCTGTCCTCTGGCCATGCACTACCCTGGAGCCATCTTACCTTGCATTCTTTAGAGATAATTGCAGCCTGTATGCTTTTTCCACTGAGTAAACGCCAATGAACAGAAGACAGCTGATTTTGGCCATGGCCATTTCAGCTTCTCCAGATGCACGTTCTTAACCCCCTCAAATACCCGATATTTCTGTTCTGCTCAGCTTTTCTCTAACTTTAATCTTTGTCCCTACAACAGAGGATGTTACCTACTCGTATGATTTCTGTGTTTGCCCTTGTTTTCATACTCATTCTAGCCCTTGATAAACAAACAAAAAACCCCCCTAAACCTAACCAAAACTCAAAAGCTCCCATGCCTTTCCTGGAGAAAAAGCCTTCTCCTAAAGATGCAACTACTCCTTTAATCTGTGTGGACCATAAAGCATGTACAACTCTCTTCCATGGAAAAAGAACTTTGAAAGTGATCTTAATAGCTTGCAAGGAGAGCTGCAATGTCATTTGCGTAATTGTCCTCTGTTCAGCTGGAATTTGGAAGAATATCTGCAGTTACCTCTCATTGCTCAGCCTACACCAGGGATTCATGGCTGCACAAAGGCTGCCTTTGCTATCACACTGGGATGCCTGTACATTCTTAAGGTTTTTAATCTTTCTTTCCACTGTTATCACATTTAGTTTGGCTGATGCTATTACACTCAGGAGTTTCGGTGGACTTTACATACACGTTTTATTAATCAAACAGTGCTGCAAGACAAAAATGATTGTGATTAGTGCGACAAAGAAATGGCATCTGCTTAATGTTCTGAGGATCAGCTTATCTTTGGGTTGAAAAGAGATGGATTTGTCAGAACTAAACCCTCTGGACTAAGTGGGTTTTTTACAAACAACAGTAGAGCACAGTATGCTGCCGGTCCCTTCTTCTAATGTTCAGGAAATTAGCTTTCAGAGAGAAAATATTCAAGTGAAAAAATATAATTATTATAGTCTAGAACGGGAATGTTTTCTGTTTGAGAACTCAGCACCACTGGCTAAACTACAAATTTAAGAATTTGTGCAATGGGCCAGAGAGAGAATTTGGTCTGGTTTTGTGGTTGCTGCTCTGTGAACTGATTTTAGCACTGCAGTCTCTTCTGCTCCGGCAGATAAATGGACCCTGTACCGCCAGGCAGAACTGAAGCCAAATTTGGTTTTCCAAAATTGTACCAAATTTTGCTCTCCAGCCTGCGCCCTGCACCACTGCTCAGCAGCGAGATGCACAAAGAACGAAGTCGATAACAAAGCACAACCAGGCTAATTAGGTCAGAGCCGAGCCGGGCGCGATACGGCCACTGCAGCCCTCCTCCTCTTCTCCTCCAGAACGTGGAAACCAAACCCTCCGCTCCGCTCCCGCCGGGCACCGCAGCTTTCTCCGGCGCTGGAGCGGCCCTTGGGCCGAGCGGCGCCGATCGCTGCCTACCGCCCCCCGCCCCGGGGGCTGACCCACCGCCGGGCCACGGCTGGGGCTCGGCCCGGGCGCCGAACGGGGCTAAGCACCTCCCCTCGCCCCTGTCCCCCGCCCCTCGCCAGCCCTGCCCCGCCGCCTGGCACCGCCGCGCCGGCCCGGAGCGCTCCCCGCGCCGTCGCTCCGCTGTCGCTGCTGCTCGGCCCGGCCCGGCCGGGCGGGGACTTGGCAGCAACTCCCGGGGAGAGAGCGAGAGTGCCTGCCCCCGCTCCGCTCCGCTGTGGCTTTTGGGTGGAGGCAGGTCTGGGTTCGGCCGAGGAGCAGCAGCCGCCACCGCCGGAGAGGAAGAGGCAGGAGGGGAGAGAGAGAGACGGAGAGGCGGCTGGAGCCCCCCAAAGTACCCCCCCATCCCTGCACTGCAGGCTACATTTCCAGCTTCATGGGCAAAGTGTGGAAACAGCAGATGTACCCCCAGTACACCACCTACTACTACCCCCAGTATCTGCAGGCGAAGGTAGGGTCCGGCACGCCGGGCGGCGCGGCGGGTCTGGGGCTGGCCCCGCTCCGTGCGGCCGGACAGGGCCGAGCCCGGGCGGGGGCTCCGCGGCTGGGGCACGGCCCGGGGGAGGCGGTCAGGGTGCACCGGGGGACGGAGACAGGAAAGAGCCGGCAGCCCCTTCCTGCCGCCGCCCCGGGAGCCCCCGCAGGGCTTCCACCTCTTCCCCTCGCTCCCGACCGTGCTGTCTCCGATCCGACTCCCCTCTCGCCTTCCCCCTCCCGCTGGCGGTCCCTCCTCTTCCCCAGGGCTCTCGGCGTGTCTCCTCCTTCCCAACCACGTCCTCGGCCACCCTGCCGCAGAGCGGAGCGCTGCGGGCCCCGCTCGCGCTGCCTTCGCCCAACGCAGCCCCTGGAACGCAGGGAGAGGACCCGAAGTTCGGGCGGCCGTGGCTGCCATGGCCGTGCTTCAGCCGGGGCGGGGGTGCGGTGACATCCCGAGGGGTGGCAGGGCGTGCTTGCTGCCGCGATGGGGATGGCCGTAATTCCAGCTAAATACGGGCACCGGGGAAGCTGTCGGACTCGGGTGGATACTCATTGTCTGTGGAGTTGGACCTTTGTGAGCTGCTACCTCGCAGTTTTCAAACTGAATTAAAAAACGCATCAAGGGTCCAGCTCCTGATGATTAATGTTGTACACAGGTAGCTGCTGTTTGCAGGGATATTGATGTTAGTAGTTCTTGCGGTGGCGGATGTCCACCTTTTTCCCTTTCTCCTTTAAGTCTTTAAGGGCAGCCAGCCCCACTGCTCTAGAAGCATCATGCTGCAAACTGGCAGATGCAGAGGTGGTTGCATCAGCTGTCTGGAACATTTAGCATAAGCCTTTCCAACCACCAATGACACTCGTCACAAATCAAAACAGACCCATATGAGGCTTCAATGTGTGAACTTTTTTTTAGAGGTTGTAACCGTGATGTGGGGTTTGGTTGTGATTTTTCTTTTTTTTTTTTTTTTTTTGCTATTTAAGAGTGTTGCCTTTTTGGCAAAGACAGGACAAGAATTCTCTTCCCTTTATCTGCAGACTTGATAGGCTCTTCTTTTTATTGTGTTTGTGTTCCTGTATTGTGAAATGTATTTTATGCTGCTTGGCTGAAAAATAAATTCAGTATGACAGTCATGAGATGTTTTACAAGGCAGCAATGAGGAGGCTTTGAAATGTGCTTTCATATATACAGAAATGAATAGAAATATGATGAAGGTCTTTAGGTGATTTGAAATGACTAATCTCTTAAATGTGTATTGACATCAGGCTAAAGAGTACAGACTATAGCCATTTAAATATTATGCTGCAGAGTTATCACTTCAGTTTGCATATATATGCAATAATAATAACTGCATTATTTTGAAGAAAGGTAGAATGCCTAAAGGACAGCCTTTTGCATCACTTAGCTGTATGACTCTCTCTCTCTCTCTCTCTATATATATTTATATTCTCACATGAAACAAATGTCTTTATTCAGAAACTTTTACCTTCATGGTTTTGTGTGGCAATAGTAAGTTACAAACCAAGTATGTAACATGGAATATATGTAAAGCAATATCACTTGGCTGTTTTGACCTGTAAATAATTGAAGAGGGAGATAAACTGTAGTAGCTTACAGTAGTTAGTAAAGAATGATCCTAGAAATCCATGAACTTATGAGAAAGCGTGATGAACCATCTTTTGAAAATGTTTCCTGTACAGATAATTTAATATTGATTTGTATTACAGTCAATGACATCTTCAAACCATCTTGCAGTCTTTGCTATAAAATTATACAGCCTGAAATGACATTGCTCTGTTTCAGCAGAGAGAACACACAGCCATTTGACCTACACACCTGAAATGAAATATGTGGGATCCAGTGAAAGTTTCCTGTTTTCAGAGATCTTGACTTTATAAAAGAAATAAAAGAAAAATAGGTGTCTCCTTGGTGTAGCTACAAGGACAAGTAACTGTAAGTTTGATATTCAAGTATGCAGAATCCAGTAATATGAGCAATCTTCCCACTATGGATTCCCTTTGAACATGTAGAAATATGAATTTAATTCATAGTTTTCAGCTGTTCTATTCTTTGGACTTTAAAACAGCTCGTGTTCCACTCTATATCCACTATTTCAGTAAGTCTGGAGAAATCTTTGGTTTTTATTCAACACAAATGATAATAGAAATGCATAGGCTTTGCTGAATGAATGATGGGCGATGGTACATGATTACACTGGGGGAGGTAGGAATTTTGAAACCAGAAGTTTTGCTTCTCATCCTTATTTAAATAATGATGGAAAATCTGCTGACTAAATCTGCAAATCAATAATTAGGAGGCAATAGGAATTTCTTGAAGATGGATTTTTCTGCTAAGCATTCAAAAATACTCTTTAGATAAATTGCATACATTCCTAATGGCTCTTTAGGTTAAAATGTTGATGTGGTCAATTATTTTAATTGCTACAAATATGTTATAGATTTTAAAAACCAGATTTTATATTTGACTGTTATGATCTCCATCTTATTCATGAAGTATTCAGGCTGGTTCAGTGATACATTCTGTGAGGAAATATAAACATTTGCTGTGATTCAGCACCTCTCTCTCCCTAGTCTTAGGGAGCTCAGCATCAAAAGAGTGAAACCATGGACTTAAATGAAATGAACAAAATTGACATTGGAAGAAGGCTTTTAATATGAAAAATCATTGTGGCAATGAAAATAGTTTGAAATGGTTTTAAGTTGAAGCTTGTAAAACCTTCATTTTTGAGACTGCCACAATTTTTACTCTGGGAAATGATATGTTTGACATATCTGCTAAATTTTTGTGTCTTCTGATGAATGTATGTTTTAGAACAGTTCCTATATTGCAGCATTGTATGGCTTGTCAGAGAGCATCAAAAATATTTTCCTAGTTCAGTGGATGTTCCTAATGGTTTAAGTTATTTCTTTAACTATATTTCTAACATTGCTTTTCAAATTTCAACTCAGTTGTGTTTCATTTCCATACTTTGAGTTTTACTTATAATTAAGAGACTTTGAATTTCAACATTTTGGAAAATTACTTTCATCAAGATTGTATGTGTTTTACTAGTGCTTAAAGGCCTGTCTGCCCAGGAGTAAAACATGACTGTACCAGGCAGGGTATTGTAACATTTAACAAGATAGAGTACACATAAACAAATAAAAATTTATATAAATATGTCTAGGCCACAATCTGTTGCTTTGGTCAAGTAAGAAATAAAAGTGAATCTGTGTTTTGTTTTCCTCTATCAAATGGAGTTCAGGGTCAGGATGCACTCAAGAGTTTGCAAGTAAATTGTGATATCTACCTGTATTACTGGTTTTTCCTTGGAGAGTAATGTGACAATATGACTAATTCCACTAGCAAGCTTCTGTATTGTAAAGGAAAGCTCTTTGTATAAGAGAGAGTTAGTGTTAGACACCAGCATTTTCTGTAAATAACATGGCTTACCTAGAGTGCATTTAATAGTCATAGATAAAACCTATGTGATACTTGAATTCTAGTTACTTTGTACGGTATTAGGTAACAAAACCTAGAAGAAATGAAATCTTGTGAATCTGGCTAAATGATCTTCGAGTGGGCTTTGAACTTTATCATTTGGTAGCTGCAAAACTGGTGCCCTGGCAGCTCTGAGAAGAACTAATATTTCTAGAAGTTGTGTGGGTTTGTAGGCAGCAGTGTAAATTGATATGAACTGTAGTGAGCAGGCAGATTCTGCCATGTCAAAACCTTGTTCTCAGGCTGTTGAGAGCAAACCTTAAAATGGGAACACTTAATTTTTATCCAAGCCTGTTGATGGCAGAGTAAGAAGGAAATCAGTTAACAGTATTAAACAAAGCAGACGTGAAACTGTCTTATTAGGAGGCGCTATCCAGTGCAGTTTAGTATCAGTGTATGAAGTGAATAGACTGATGTAGAACCTTCTGCTTTAGATGCTTCTAAAGAAGAAGAGGTGGGAAGGTAGGACCCACTAATTGTTTGCTGCTAATGTGTACCTTGGCACTGCATTCTGCACCAAGCACAGGTCTGTCACCCTTTAAAAGGTTTTACTAGCTTATGAGCTGATTTTCATCAGCATAAATGATTACTAATTTTAATCAGTTTGGTTAGATATATTCCATATGCACTAAGACTGCAAAATCTGTACATGGTGAAAGGCAAGTTTACAGTAAAACAGAGTATGCATGTTTATAAGGTTGGATAGAAATAACTTGCACACTTTGTGTTCTGGGAAGTTATATTAATTGTCCATAATTCTGATCTCTCTGGTTCTTGACTGGTCTTAGAAATTCATTAAAATAAAAGAAAAAAAAGCCCAGGTTAGCTGCAGGCAAACTTTTTGTCTCCACAGTTACCTGATCCTGTTACCCTTCTTAGCCTCTTGAATGTGTTCTCTCCCATTCCAGCCAGGCTGGGGTTTTATTGTGCAACTATCCAAAGAATTCCTTCAAAAAATGTGCTATATTGTGGAAGGGAGAGAATTGTAAAATTCACCGATTTCAAGAAAAACTTGAGCATTCTGGTGGTAAGGTAATCCCTCTGGCTCTATAAAATTATCTCAGAGGATTTAAATTGGGACAAATGAGGAGTGTTACCTAGAAAGAGCATTTTCTCTTCTTCCAAACATCCCAGTCCAAAACTGGAAGTGTCTATTTACATCCATACATCAGACAGACAAGTAAATTTTTGTCACTGGTCACAGTGATTGTTCTATGTAATTGTTCCAGCTAGCTTGTTTTGTGAGGGGCATCTCTATCCTTATCCCAGTTATAGCTACTTTTAAAGTTTGGTTCAGGTGGCCTGTGATGAACTAGAAATATGCCCTTCAGAAAGTATTTCTAGAAACTCTTGCTAGAATAGTTCTTATATATGCAAAAGCCCTTCTAGAAATGGGTTGAGCAAAGTTCATACAAATCTCTGCAAATGTCCATGTCATGTATTTTAATGTACATCATTGTAGCTATTTAAATAAGTCTGATAAAGGAACATGAAAGGTAGAAACACTTCACGACGTCATCATCTTGAAGACTGGTTTCATTGCAGTCAACATGAGTTTTGCCTTTGATTTCAGATAAGTAACATTTACTAGAACCTTGATTTATGCTTGGATTATGCTGACCGTGCTTAATTTGTAGGTGATATGCAATGGCATCATGGTCATAATCTTCAGAGAGCAAAACTTAGGGCTGGAATCAAGAAGTAGCAATGACATCCATAAGGTGTGTTCCTTTTATATTTTTCTCCCAGGGAATCTTTTAAAAATTTCTTTAAAAAGAAACTCTTTAAAAAGAGTTTTTAAAAAGCCACAACTTTCCTCCCTGAATCCAGCCTCCTTAGAGAGAGGAATGGTATAAGTATACATGCACTACAGGCTGAATTTGCAAATGACAAAGTAAAAAATATTTTCTCCACTGAATTAATGGTAGAAATTGCAGGTTCTTATTAGCTTTGTAGTTTCTAGAAGTTTAAGACTAAACTCATCCCTAGAGTACACTGTGCTTCGAGCTTTATTTATTTGATACTGTGTGATTTGCCTCATTTAACGAATGTCAACAAAATCTTGGTCCCTCTCTTTGATTCTGTAGTAACTTTACTGCAGACATACGAGCAGATCCTGAGTCTGAGGGTCTTATGGGACTGACTTTTACAGGAAAGTGATAAACCAATATATGACTTGAAATAGGCTTGAGACATTTATTCAGTACTGTTCTCCTTTTGTATTTGATTGTTAACCCTCCCCAGGCACCAGGTTTGTGTCTATGAAGTTTATATCCAGTAGGTAGGCAACAACTGTAAGAGGCCAGAATTACACAATGTTTGATTTGTACTACTGCATTTTCTGGCTTTACCTTCAGCACAGGATCCCAAGACAGTCATGAAAGGTGTGCAATAAGTTTGCGGGGGAAAAAGTTAATTTTCTTTGAATAAAATAGTTCTTTAAAGTATGTTTTTTTCAAAACTCAGCCGATACTCTTCATAATGACAGTAGGTTTTTTTCTCATTACTTTTAAACCAGAATTGAGCACGCTATATATTTCTAAATACTTTGCTTCTAGTTAGAGCGTAAACCTTTAGGTCTTAGTCTCAAGGATCAAATGTCCTGAGTAAATTTCTAAGCTTCCACTTAGTGTTGAAGGAAGAAAGAAAAAGTAGGCAAATATTGACACTTTCTATTGAAGAATAATAAAGTGTAGTAAAGCATTGTTTTTAAAATCTATTATTCTATGAAACAATACCTTTAAGAAACATATCTAATTAGGATATACATCAAAAAATGCCTTGGACACAATTTTTCGGCTTCTTTGAAGTCCAAGTAGCAGTTTGAGCTATCAGAAGTAGATGGCATCACTCTTTCTCAGAAAGGTAATTGATGCTACTAATACAGTGCTCTTAATGAAGGACACGTGATTGTGGTAGTAGTGAAGTTTGAACAAAGGTGTAGTAATAAATGGAAAGATATTTCCATTTATTGGAATGGAATTGGAATAGCTTGGTACACTTACGTATTTCAGTTTTAGTCTTCCATAATCAAGAGCAAATAACAATGTTTCTAAAAAATAAATTGCTTTTCATTAAATTATGCTTTTGGTTTGAGAAATAGTTCCCTGAAGAAATACGCTCAGATTTAGCTAAAATTATATACTCATTTTTGTTGAATTGTATAGACTTTTTGCGACCTGTGCAAAGCAGTATTCACAACTATTTCTACTGGAAAAACTCCTGCTTTGCTAAAAAAGTGAAAAATGTTGGAAAAGCATGCTGATAAAAATCTGTTCTATCTGAATTTAATTCATTTCAGGCAAAGCAGACACACAACAGATTTGGGTTGTATTTACTGTGGTTAGTAGGTGATAATTATTATTTGACTTTATGCATCTTCGTAGTCTTTCTCAGCTGAAAATACCAAGATCTGCATTTAAATGTAATTTCAGTAAGTTCTAAGCTGAATTACGTTATCTCAGTACTGAGGAAGACAAAGAGCTTGGATATGGGTATAACCGAGTACTATGGCTCACTTGTTCCATGGTAGCTTTTGAAGCACTGTGCTCTTGTTCATGGTCTGAGATTGTAAGAGCACATTTAGTCTCAATTGCTCTGACTTGATGAAAACATTTCAAAATATATTTAAGCTAAATTTCTGAAATCTCAGCAAGCATATAAGGCCTGTGACAAAAGCTTCAGAGTCATTCCAGGTAGATAAACAGAGCTTATTGACACAAAATGGAACTCAAAATGTTTGGTGTGACTCTTGTGCACTGAGAGGGAAGTATTGATCTTTTCTAGAGAGGTAGAGTGAACAGGCTTCACTTTGTGGATTTTACAACAGGTTAAGAAATGAATTCCCGTGCTTGTCTCTTGGCAACACACACTGACACAATTTCCACAACAGTTTATAGGCTGTGCTAGTATCTGTGACCTCTTCTATCCCTCAGGCCATAGCTACATAATCACTTTAATTTTACATAACTATGCACAGCGGCCAAAAAGGGCAATCTTGCCTTCCCCCATTGCTCCCAGCAACCCGTTCCTCTCCCTTCCCCCGTGCTGGCACTAGCATTCCTATGATCGGTCAGTGAGCTGAATCAAGAAGCCAGTCTGGCTGAAAACTAACCCCAAACCCCCAGCTGCAATACATTTTTACAGTGGAGCAACTAATGAGATGCTTGAGGAGTTTGAGGTTTGCATGACTATGGTGGAGTTCTTTCCAAGAGAAGTCCACGCAATTGGGTCTCACTTTTGTCCGACGAAGTGGTGGTGCATAGCTTTTCTGAATGAAAGGTTTTCTGGGGCCTTGGCCAACAGGGCTCTTAAGCTACCAAAATCTGTTGATTACGCATATATGCAGATAACTGTTCACATAATTTTTCTATTACTTTATCGTCTTTTTTATTGTTTTAAATTACAGTAGATGTTGGCACGCTAAGTGTTAAAAAACCCTTTGAGTCAGTCTTTCATTCTTAGGACCAATGATTGTGGAGGTAAGTGTGAAATAATTTGCTGAGAGGGCTTAAGTTAGGTACAGGCCCAGGAGGAAAGAAAGAATCAAATGTAAATGAAACTTCAGGGGCCTTGTAGCATAGTGTTACATCTAACTTTCCATTTTCAGCACAGTGCAACATTGATATTTTATTTCATTCTGGGGAAAGAGGGGAGAAGGCTGGCACTTCAAATTAGCAGCAGCTGCAGAATTAAGACAAGGGTGTTAGTGACTCATTTGGAAAAGTACTAGCTAAAACATTCTGTCTCCTAGAAAAAACATTAAAGAAGGCTTTATGATACAAACTGAATTTTGTGAATAGTGTCAGCGACCCTCTGGTTTCCTCTGGGTAGCTTTCCTGATTAGTGACCATTTGCTTTTGAGAATTGCACATTGTAATGAGAATACTCGGAGACATTTTGGAGGGGGAAACAGCTCCTATTAGGGTCAAAGACTCCAGAATCCCTCTTACTTCTTCTGACCCAGTCATTTAGCCAAACACTCAAATTCTTATTGTTCCAGGTAGCTGGAAAAAATGGTCACATGTAGTAGTTTCTTTGATGTGTCTGAATTAATGACAAACAGTACTCAAACTCCAGTTTCCCTGAGCATAGGGAACTTGAATCATAGAAGGAGTTCATTCTCAGTCCCAAATTTCTTTCCCCAATTCACTGTTCTCACTGCTCAGGCCTTTTACTGGACTGTATTCTCAGTGCTTATGTTTAGGTTGTTCTCTGCTCTTTCCACATCTGTATTTGGGTGAGGTTTTTTTCCTTTCTCTGATGAATATGTGTATTTTTCTGTTTTATGCCCAGGTCCTACAAATGGCTTTATTTAGCTTTAAGAAGAGAAGGCCGAGTGGAGATCTAATTGCTGTCTAAATGTATCAAATGAGAATGTATAGAAAAAGTGGAGCCAGATGCTTCTTGGAGACGCACAGGCATAGGATCACAGGATAATTCAGGTTGGAAGGGACTTCAGGAGCTCTCTAATTCAGCTTTCTGCTGAAATCAGGGTTGCCTAGAAGATCAGACCAGATTGCTTAGAGCATTATTCAGTCTGGTCTTGAAAGGCTTCAAGGATGGAGATGCACAGCCTCTCAGCACAACCTGTTTCAGTGCTAGCTATTCTCATAGTGATTTTTTTTCCTTATTTCCATTCTGAACCTCTCTTGTTTCAACTTAGGCTCGTTGACTTATCCTCGCACCATGCACCACTGTAAGAACCTGGCCCCTTCTCTTTGATAACCTCCTAAGAAGTTTTCATTCTATAAATGGAAAGCTGCTATTAACTCTCACCAAAGCCTTTGTTTCTCCAGCCTGAACAAACCCAGTTCCTTCAGTTTTTCACAGAGCATGTGATCCAGCTCCCAGCCATCTTGACAGCCATGCACTGAACTCGCTCCAGCTTATCAGTGTCGTTTACTGGAGGCCCAGAACTGCATGTGGGATTCTGGATGGAGCCTTTCAAATGAGGGGAATGTCACTTCCCTCTCCAAATGCAGCCCAGCAGGAACACCTCGCTGCCAGAGCATGCTGCTGGCTTATGCTTGGCTGGCTGCCACAGCCCCCAGGTCTGTTCCAGCACAGGTGCTCCTTGGCCAGTCAGTTCTCAGCTGACATCATTTCAAGGGACTCTTCCTTCACCGGTGCAGAACTTTGCACTGCTCTGATGTAAAAATGTTAAACACACCAGTCTCGGTATAGAGGCTCATGGTGCTCCACTTGGTAAAGGCATGACATTCACTGCTCTCCCCTTTGTACGGAGTAATTGTATCATAGAAGGGAATAGGCAATAGGATGCAACACAATGGGCACAAGTTAGGACATGACACAATTGTAATTAGATATGAAGAAATTTTTTTTTTCACCATAAGGGTGGCCAAGAGCCTGAAGGTTTTTGAATCTCTTGGAGATGGTAAAAAACTGAACTGGACAAGGTCCTGAGCAACCTGCTCTTGGAGGGAAGTCAGACTGCATGACCTCTAGTTATCCTTCCCAAACTACTGTGTACTTCTGTAAGGCTGGCCCTGGAAGCCATCCATCAGCGTAAGAGGCTCTAAACGTTACCGTTCCTTCCATGTTCCATCATTGTAAGCTGTGCTATGGAATTTGGAAAGGAAAGGTATAGAAGGAAATCCCTTTTTCTGTTTAACAGAACATGCATTATACAAATATGCAAATGACATTTCAATAATCATAAGTCATGCAAATTCCCTTATCCCATTTTAGCAAATATCTTGTTTAAGCTGCTTAAAATTTGAGGGTTTAGGTTTGTCTATTTGTTTTTCTCCTGGCAGAACATTATACTGCTACAAAATTATGCTGTAAATTGTGACAGACATATACATTCTCATACCAAACCACTTTTTTAGGCTGCCATTTCTTGTTCCCGCATCAAATCTGAATGTGTTGATAAGTTGTTGTCTGGAACATGGATTAAAAATTAAATAAAACAATAATTAACCCCCAAATAAATCTTGTTTCTTTCCAAGCAGACATTATTCAGAGGTACAGCAGAGTACTGAAGAAGACAGTGTTCTTTCTAGTAGAAAAAATTGGAAGAATTAACATGTTCCTATTGCTTTTCACTAACAGTTCTGCTATATATCACATAAATTTTCTTCCAAATTACAGTAAGTTCATCAGCTGCAGAAGCTATGGATACGTGAAAGGCTTCCAAACCCACCCACCCAGCTTCTTTAGCTTGCTCTGCTTTTATTAGCACTTCTTTCCAGTGTCTTTTATATACTCTCCCCCAGATTTTCTAAGGATTTTCAATGGCAGGTATAATAATAGGAACTCACATGTTCCCAAATCCTGAAGTTAATCTTAAAGATGCTGCTTTTACTAGATCTTAAAAAAAATGAAATCACAGCTATGGTTGTCAGCCAGATTGGTGATGAGAAAAACATGTAAAACCCACCAAATGTCAGTTCATTTTTACACTGCCAAACTGATCGTGGTTGTCCACTAATTCTGAAAATCAGTTTTCTTGTTAAGTGCCAGAAAATATATTTAGGGACCCAACACTGGATTAAGTTGGCCCTAAGATGACTTTCATGGCCAGAAAGTCAAAGATAGCAGCATTATCACTCCAAGTCATTATAACAGAGAAGAAATTGCCAATTGAACGCTTCTTTATTTTATTCTTTGTCCTGGAGTGTTTACCTTGATGGTGACTAGGCTATCCAAACATAAAAAAATATGCAGATTTTTACAAAAATGTAGAATTGGGGAAAAATGAAGATACATTTGTGCACTGGGGATGTTTTTGCTCTTAGGGATTTTAAATGCTGTTCTTGGACTGTGATTTAGTTGGGGGCCTGGAACTAGGGAGGAGTGTTACCAAGCATCTGACACTTACATGCTGAGTAGCCATGCTGTTTTCTGGGAGAAATAGCAAAATACCATAGCAAAAATGAAAGGAGAATGACAAAAGTTTACTTTCCCATGTTGCCCCCAAAAGAGGCAGAAAAGCAACTATGCATATTTTATATTTGCTGCCCCCTTCCTTCTTTTAAAATGGAAAGTGGAATTCTGTGTCAGATGAATAATTGAATAATGATCAAATGAATAATAGATACCTTTTTTATTCATATGAAATATAATGGGTTATTTTCCATGCTTACTTACACTCTATTCAGCTCTGTCAGGGTTAGTATAAATGGCTCCTCTTTTATTGATATTTATATGAAGTTTAGAAACTGTATATGCTGAACAACAGAACTCTTGGCATTTTGGTGGCACACCTTGTAAGAGCAGGAATTTATCTGAGTGTTATTTTCCAAAATGTATTCTTTCTCATTGATGGAAACTGTGCTGCTTTTGTCATCCAGGGAGGATGCTGCGCATCTCGGTGATGGTTGTATACATGCATTTTTAAAATTGTTGGATATATAGCCTAGTTTAGATTTACCTACCAGTTGTTAGAAAACATTCGGAGTTGATTCAATTTCCTTGATTGACTAGTTACTGTTATTATTTGATCTTTGAAAGTGTGGTATCTACTCTGCACAATAGCCTGTGCTTCAAGTAATTTAGATATTGAGCAATCTAGTGAAGTATGGATGTGCATGTATTATTTATAAAATATTCTGGGTTGCTGTCTGTGTAATGAAGGCATTCATGTGTAAAATGGGCACTAGTTTGTGATATTTTCATAAGTTAAGACCTCAGTCCTTCTCTTGACATTGATACTGAGCTCCACGTGTTCTCTAATTTAGATGTCCCTAGAATCTAGTCTTTGCAAAAAAATCATGCACCTCTTACTTTTATGTCAAGAAATAATCAACATTATAATATTAATTTTAATATTTATTTCATTACAGCCCCCCATTTTTCAGTTTAAATGACCTGAAAAATCTCCAGACCATACCAGACAGCCTATAGCTTTAAAGCAGAGTTCAGGAGCCTCTGGATGCCTTGGAGACAGCAGAAAGAAAGCTTGCTGATATCAAGGGTTCTATACAAATTAGAGCAACTCCGACTTGCTTGATTACTGGATGATGTCAGGAGACTGAGCTGGGATTTCTGGAAGTAGAAAGCTGAGAGCCATGTCTGGGAATGACAAATATTTCACAGTTTTAGTGAGAATCTTTTGATAATTGATACTTATAGGAATAGCATGTGGAAAAGAGGAAAGGAAAGCATGTCTCAGAATACCATTGAGATAACAGCAGAGAAGTAGTCTGGGTTCTGTGATTTTATTTAATATTGTCTTCACTAAAATGACAGACACCTTTAGAACTACCCACTGTTAGTCCTTGCTCCCACGCTGAGGCCCAGAGCACCTGGTCTGGAGAGTGGTGGGTTTGCACAGAAGGGAGATGGTTCCATGGGGCCGATCATTTTGCTTTCTCTTCCCCCAGCATTGAGCTTATCTCTGGAAGTGGGTTAAATGGGCTCTTAAAAGCTGGCTGTAGACCTGTCTTGTGAGCCTTGTGTTGTCATTTGAGATAGGAAAAGGTAACTGAAAAGTACAAAGCCAGGTGGAGGGAAAATGTAAGGAAAACTAATTTTGAAAGAGGAAAATTTCTGTAGAGAACAGATAAGGGAAAAGAATGAGTGAAAAGAGCAGAGGAGAGCAGAAGCCCAGTTGAGGGGAGAGGCTGTGGCATGTGTGCCAGAGTATGGCACAAGAAGATACCTCCGGCTGCCAGGCCATCCACGGGGACTTGCATCTCCAACAAAAGCAGATTGCAGGCAGTATTCTGCAAGAATTCAGTTTGGGGACTGCTAAAGTTCAGCAAGAATGAAAGGTTATTTTTACAAAAACAATGAATGGTTTTGGGGAACAGATAGACAAGACCTCTGGGAAAGGCCTTGTTTTATACAGATTATGAGAGGACAAAAGGTGCTCCTGGGGCAAATGTGACAGTTATCTTTGCCTCTTATCTGCTGCAGCCCAATTGTGATACTGGAGATGAAGTTACAAAGGTAAACTTCTCAGAACTGAAGAGTTTGGCATTTCTTTTTACTTCTTGTAGCTTATACATTGTTTTCATATTACACTGAAACTAAAGCAAATGCAAGAATTTCCTGAACACACTCTCAAGTGATGTGGTGATGTTGCAATTCTTTTTGATATTTTATATGTTCGGAAATTCCCTTATCCTGATGGGTCTGGCATGAATCTGAATCCAAAAAAATATACACTGTAGCAAAGACTAAATGGAGTTAGTATCCAGTTGGCAGACAGAATATCACTGCTCCCAGCAGAAGTGACTAAACAGAAAAGAAACTCAGAAGGCTCCCATCTCAACATAACAGATCAGAAAAGTATGCATGGGAAATAAAGCTCAGTTGAAATTATACAGTATATCAGTCAGAATGAAACTTAGAATTTATAGTAACATATTTTCATGTCTTTAAACTTCATACATAGAGAGACATGCTTTCTTAAAGTTTTCATCATTCATTCGTGCTGTTTGTACTATGCCAGAACCCTTATGTGTCCAAACACACTGATCTGGTCATGTGTCAGTCAGCTCACGGGCTAAGGTCCATCACAGCAGCCTGAGTAGATCCCATGTTTGGACTAGAAATAAGATTCCAGCCTGCTTTGGTGAGCAGAGAGGTGGGCTTTCTGTTTAAATTAAGATCACTTGCAGGAAAAGCAGGACCAAGAGCAGGTTAGAAGTGCTCAAGTCATCACTGCAGAATAGCATTTGCAGTTCCTATAACTATGATCTGTATATTTTAATTAATATTTTATGTGATAATGGTGAGAATCACTCTATGTGGTATGGCCTTTGGCAGTGATGGAGATCATGATATTCCAAAGGAGTAGCACAGAGTTCGTATTTTTCTGTCACAGTCTACCCCTGTGGAGCAACACAGCCCAAAAAAGGGCTTTGGTTTTATGGAGAAGATGCACAGTGATTTTGCACTTTGAGTATGCTGTCCTGAAGCCATAACTATACCCAAACAAGAGAAGATCCTTTTTATTTTGTTCAGGTTTAACGTCTCTGTTTTGTAGCTTTTGGTTTTCTTTCTTTTTGCTGTTGTTTTTGTTGTTTTTTTTTTTTTTTAAATCACAGGTTATAGTGGTGATGTTAGCTCTCAAAAATGATAAAATCTGAGCGTTTTGCAGCATATAGTTTCATCTTGCATCTCTCGTGTGCAGTCATCCTCTGAGGATGGTATTTGGCACCTAGTTCCTTGATTCTGACAGCAGGGACTCTTGAGAGGTAACTGCTGTGCAAGCACTGGGCACAATATTAGCACAGCGAGCACTGGTGGAAGGCCAGGTATAGGGATTTATTAGGTATTCTGGAAAAATTATCCCCAAATAGTTTCAAGTGAACAGAGCTTTCTTCTTGAAAAAGAGTACCATTGTCCAAAACAGCTTAATCCATTTTCAAAGCCAGCTAAACAAGAAAAGGAATTCTTATTTTGCAAGGTGATTGCCTTGTCATGGCATTACTTGTAGATGTAGTTATATTTAAATCTGTTAATGGATGCACGAGGCTTCTGTTCCTGCTTCCTTCCAGGACGAAGCCTTAAAGGTTTGATGATACTGAAGTAAACACACTGGAGTGTTAGAGAGTAAAAGCTGTCAACAGTGCAGAATATTGATGCTAACAAGATTTAGAGCTTGTCTGCACTTAAAAATATAATGGAATTTATAAGGAAATGCTTTTCTGGAAATATTGAGCGTATTAAGTGCCCATATAGATGTTCACATATCTACACATCCCTATCCAGGGTTATTTTAGAGCAGTTCTGGTAATTTTCCAAACGTAGACAAGACTTAATTTAGCTGACTCAGTGTGCTAAACTGTCACCTAGAACTCTATTAACTATATTGTCCTCTAATTAATAATTTTAATAGTTTTAATTATATGACTAAATCCGGTAGTAGCAGAAGTAAATAAATGCACAATGAGTATTTATTCACTTCACTAAGGGAGCATTTTGCCTGCCTGCAGTATTCAGGACTGGGCTGCAGAGCACTTGGCAGAACACAGATGAGATTTCTCTGCATTTTTTTTGATGTCTCCTTTCTTGAGATTATAAGTACCGAAATTACACAGGTATCTTGGATTTAATTTTAAATTGAAAGGTTTCTAGGATGTGCAGCAGTGCAAAACACAAGTAATTACATGAACGTATCATAATTATATTAACACATTTAATTGAATACTAGAAGTTTTATAAGTAAAAAGTTATGTTACACAGAGGAATGAATATGAAGTTGCTTAGCTTTATAAAAACCACATTTACTATGATTATACATAGACATATATTTAATTTAATTACAGTAAGTGTTGGCATGAGAGACCAACTCTGCTCAGTTGTAGGCCTCCAATTAAAATTGGAGGGGAATGCAGTTAAATAAGTAATGCTGAGTAGAATTTGATGCTAAATACAGAAAAAACTCCGTTGCAGTGTGCAGCGTGTTCTACTTTTGTGACTCTTACAGACTTCAAAGAGAATTGTACATTCGCATCCCAGGGCAGAAATTGGCCGTGTGCTTGGAAGCATGAAATCTCTCAAGGTAATACTTCATAACTATGGAATGTATCCCATGACTGATATGTAGCTAAGAACTGAGAATCAAGTTACACATTAGAAATACTTGAAATTAAATATTTTTCTAGTTAAAGAGAGCATTATGCTAGGTAAACAATATATGTTTTCTTTTTTTAGAGATGCATTGGAGCATAAATATATGAAGCATTTAAATATGTATGCTTATATTTCCTGGTCTTTATTGGATTTTACTAACAGTTCTTTAAGAAAAGAAGGGTTTTTTTCTTGAGTTACTTTATTAGTTTTATGTTTGACTCTTGAAGTATCTATTTTTAATTTCTTTTTGCATCCTTATTTTTTTCCTTTCAATTAAGTTTGGAAGTTCTGATTTTAGGCAGTTAATTTCCAAACATACCAACTTGTTTCAGCAAAGAAGGAGCAAATACAACCCTAAAATCTTATTGGCATCTGCACAGAAGCATTCACTAAGGTGCTGTCAGTGGTCTCTTATTTAAAAAAAAGTTACTGAGAACAAAAAATAAATTGGTGAACTTTGTTGCATCTAAGATGGACAATAATTTTGTGACTATTCATTCTCACAGTGGCCCAGACCCTTGCAGGTACAAACGAGCTGTACCTTCTGGAGTGTCAACTCTGCTCACTTTGCCTGAATCCATTCCCAGTACAAGGTGAAGCCCCATACCAGGCAGGTGTAATGAGGGGTGTTGGACCCCTTCTATCTCGTTTTCTTCCCATGGTATTCCTGCCTGCCTAGAGCGTTGTTGTGCCAGACTAGGAAATGATCATGATTTTGGCTAAACAGCGCTCATAGTTGGGGAAACCCTTCTCTGCTCCCTTTGACTGATGTAAGGAATTGCTGAGGACCCAGACAAACCTGCAGAGAGCAAATTCTTGTGGGAAATAGAAGAGGATATTTATTTGAAACTAAATAAATAAAAAAGGAAAAGCAGATTTTCTTATATTTGTTCTTTCACTTGATGTTCTGTTCATATGAGCCCAGGTGGTCAGGAGGATTGTCCCTGGTAGCTGGGTTTGCAACAGACTGAAAGGCACTTGGCAACTGATGCAGCTTATTGGTCTGTCTGTCCTGGGAGCAGCCTGGCAGCCCTGCACACAGGCCAGGCATCCATTGCACGAGGTGTGTGAGGGCTCAGGGGGCTTTTGTGTCTGAGGGAAACCCAGGGGACAGAGTGGACTTAGGAGGGTATAAACAAAATATAAACAAAAGGGTACTGGAAGTGGGTTTTGTGATGATCCCTGGGTTTAAGACAGACTATTAATTTTTTAAAAACTTTGTTCCATTCTGTGAGGTCAATATCCTGTGACTAATGGGTACTGTTAGGGAAATCTCAAATGTTAGGAGATAATGTCAGACTCATAGGAGACCTGATAAAGAACAAAGCAACACATTAATCTCATTGTCAGAAGACCTATATATACGTCTCAGCTGCAAAAGAGATGTTATTTTTTGCTAATACTTTATTTCTGTCAGCTTTAACAACCTGCAGCTCTGCATCACAATTCGTAAAATGCTTAATCATGAAAGTAGCATTTGGAACTATTAATGTAGTTAAGAATATTCACATGATTAAAAATCTGAACTTCTATCTGACCTTTGCAGATCAAGTCTGAAATATTTTGCCTGTCTTTACCATAGCTCTGAATTGTCTAGATTCTGACAAGCACATAGATAAAAATGTAGATGAGCTGTTCTTTGCATAAGTTTTTGGACATACGTAGTTGGAGGTTGGAGGAATACTATACTAATTTTTCTGTTACGTTGCAAAATAAAAGCTATTTACGAAGAAGCACATCTTTCGGTCCTCATCCCCAAAAAGGGGTTTCACACAATGACTGTGCATGTGTATGAAATCTAATGGCCATTTCTTCAGTGAAATTTCATTGTCCTGCTGAAAATAAAATACAGCAGCACTTATATAATAGAAACTTGGAACACTGTAAGTTATGTTCTTTGAGCCACAAATGAACTTTCTTCTTAAATTGAACTGAAGTTTAGGAATGCAGTGTTCTTTGTCTCATAATTGTCTGCCTACACACACCCAGTCTGCACTTTGAACAACTCGCCACTGAAGAAGCACACATATCCTATATTTTTGGTCTCATATATATATTTTTGTAGTTGAAGATGGCTTTACATTAACGAAAATAACTTCATAATGATTATACATTAGAGTTAATGGTGCCACATTATTATGTGCATACATACTTGTTAGAACATGAATGATATTTTCAGAGTAACCATATATTTTGTGGAACTTTTAAGTGTTTTTGGCTTTATTAAAGTCTTCAACACCATCTTTGTTGGACATGCACTCTTCTTACTAATCTAGTATTGCCATTTTTTAGATTGTGGTGAATATGTTCTCCAGACAGACTACCAAAAGGCAATAGGTCAGTTCTCCATCCAGGAAAACAACACAATGTAAACAGAACATAAGACAAGGGCTTTAGAGGACAACCCATCAATCTGTAAAAGAAAAAGGTCAGCCCAGTATGATGTCTCTAACTGTGCTTCAGAAGAGGTAGACATGAAACCATAAAGAAACGCAATTGTCATTAAAAGCTAAGCGTAAAAAGCACAAGCTTCATTATTGTGCTGATCTGGATGAACCTTAAACAATGTTTACAGTAAGGTTTGGAGAGTTGCCTAGCACTGGCACATACACAATTAAACAACATAGCTGAACTTTTCTTTCATGTCAGCATACTGCTAAAAAGACCTCCATTGTACTCATATGATAGTCATTCTTGGAACTTACAACATAAACAGAAGGAGAGAACGTTGACTTGTAATTCTATCCCATGGTGGCTGAGTGCATTGAGGGGCACGACTGCATTTCCACCTGTACAGCTGAAGAAGTAAATTAGATATACAAAATAATGGTAAGGGCATAGCAAAACCTGAACTCAGTTCTGACATGTGAATGTGTACCTGAATTTGGGAGTGGCAAGTATGGACTAATAGTTATTTAACATATTGCAAAATTAATTTTCATTGATTTTGTGCACCCTTATTTCTGTGACTAATAAATATCTATATACTCATCCTTGCTTTGATATACTAACCCATGAAAGGCAAACACAAATTGCTGAAGGAATAAAGGAAAGCTAAAGCAACAAGCCAGTTGGTGGACTTCGAAAGTGGATAATCTGAATTGTAACTGTAGTTCAGCATGTCATTAGTCCCAGAAATACTTGTGTTTCACATTGCAACACTAGGAGTTTCCAGAATCACCAATATTATTTTATATTTGTTGTAGTTGTTTTTAATTTTTATTCTAAAGTAAATTATTTTGGATACCACTTTTGCATATGTATACATCATAATAGTTCTAACAGTGCTTGTAACTAATGTTATTTCATTAACTGGCCACCCTCAGTTCCTATTAAGCGGTTTAGTTTTATGTAGAGTCTATACCTGAATGAACATTTTAAATGAAAAACTTAATATTAATGGATGTATGTAAAAATGGAAGGTAATGTAGGATATTAATTTAAATGTCCAGTAGATGACTTGTTTAATTCTACAACTATTAACAAGATCGTGTGCAGTTGATGCCACTGCAGAGAGATGTACACTAACTGAATGGTATATGAAAAACGTCCTGAACTTTCATCAGCATCCAGAAGAGACAAACAGTTCAAAGCTTACAAACAAATTATAAACATAAGTCACAGCATCACAGAATAGGTCAGGCTGGAAGGGTTCACAGTGGGTCATCTTGTCCGACCTCCCTGCTCAAGCAGGGCCATCCTAGAGCACATGGCACAGGATTGCGTCCAGATGGTTCTGCAATATCTCCAGAGAGGAAGACTCCACAACCTTTCTGGGCAACCTGTTCCAGTGCTTGGTCACTGCACCGTGAAGAAGTTCTTCCTCAGGTTCAAGAGGAACTTCCTGTGCATCAGTTTCTGTCCTTTGCCGTGTGTCTTATTGGTTGGCATCACTGAGAGGAGCCTGGCTCCATCCTCTTGACACCCTCCCTTCAGATACTGACAGACATTGATGAGGTCCCCTCTCAGTTCTCTCATCTGGAGGCTGAACAGGCCCAGTTCTCTCAGCCTTTCCTCATAAGAGAGATGCTCCCGTCCTTTAATTATCTTCACAGCCCTCTGCTGGACCTGCTCCAGGGAGCTCCACGTCTCTCTTGCACTGAGGAGCCCAGAACTGGACACAGCACTCCAGATGTGGCCTCACCAGGTCTGAGGAGAGGGGCAGGATCACCTCCCTCGACCTGCTGGCAGTGCTCTTCCTAATGCACCCCAGGACCCCATTGGCCTTCTTGGCCACAAGGGCGCTGCTGGCTCGTGGACAGCTTGCTGTGCAACAGGACCCCCAGGTCTTTCTCCACAGAGCTGCTCTCAGAAGGTCGGCCCCCCAGCCTGTGCTGGTGAGTGGGGTTATTCCTCCCCAGGTGCAGGAGCCTGCATTTGTTTCAGATAGACAGTGTTTTCTTTCAAATATTATTTTTCTTAATCAAGACCTCTTGACCTTTGCTTTCTGTAGGGATAGTACTAATCCTGTGCAATTTCAGATAATCGCAACACTCACTCATCAGAGATAAAAACAGGTTTTTGTAGTATTTGCAGACTTGAAATTAATATGTTTAACCTATACATTCTTTTCATTTTCACTGAGCTGTTTTTACTGCTCATTGACCAAAAATTATTCACACTGCTGTCTGAAATTGCAGTTTATTACAGTTGTGATAGAATAATTATATTCTACTCTATACTAGAGCTGATAATAAGAGGAAAAATAATCATTTTATGTTGTCAAGACCCTCAATCCCTCAGTGGTAAATAACTTTCAGTTTCAAAAAAAGGTCTCTCATTTATCTGGACAGATACTCAGCTGGAGAACAATGACATGCCAGTATTATTGCTTTAAAAATTCAGAATTCAGGAGTAGTGCATGGACTTTTGTGTGAGAAGTAGATAAAACAATTTCATTAGCAATCCTGTGGCATGTTTGCTTACAGCATTAGAAAGTGCTGTTCCAAGCAGCCCCATCAAGTAGTGAATGTACAGGAACTTTATTAGCTTTGAAATCTATTTTCTCAAATTACTGTCCTTTGAATTAGGCCTTCTGTCAGATGCAGTTCATGTTATATTGCCAACTGCTGTCAGTACCTTTCCCTCATATTTGTAATACAGAAAAGTTCTTTCAATATCTAATGAGTTCTTTCTTTTTAAATTAGATGGCTTTTTGTATATTCTGGGAAGCTAAAGAAAGGTTCTGGCTTGCAAAGTGAAATGAATATCTTGGTGCTTTAGGTACAAAAATTGATGGATAGTCACTGGATAGACCAAAAGAGGAATTCACCATTTGCTGCTTCACAGCTTTGTGCCTGTAGGCTGGAAACGAGCACCCTGTGGGGATACCCTGGGTTTAGATGGTGACCGGCACTTAGGTGTGCAAGAATTGTAGTCTGAGGAGAGTTAAAGGAAATGCCAAACGTAAAGGCACATGGCTGCTGGACATCAGTAAACTCAAAGCTGTGTCCTCTATGCACTGGAGAGGTTTCCCTGTTGGCTTCAGTGGTGAAATTTTTTGTTGCTATCTATGGGTAACTTCAGCCATATTGACTTGAATGGGCTTATGCCCAGTGAATGGAGAGAGAAAATCTCTGAAAGCCATTACAGTTCACTTTCAATTGCAGCTATCACATTTCCTTTAAGACTGTAAGAATATCATGCTACACCACGTGTCTTGTGGCTGTAAAGAATTCTGTCTTAATAACATTTTAATGTTTGCTAATATAAATCTACCTTCTCGTCACTGGCAGCACCGTTTTCTTCTAATAATGGCATGCATTTGTAGCTACTCCCTCTGTGTACTGGTGTCAGCAGTCCTGGTGCAGCTAAGAGGTTGTCACTGCTTCCGTGATAAATTCGTATTAACTGGAGCTAGAACGTATTTCACTTGTTATGTTAACTCATAAACTGGGACTTTGCTCAAAACTAGTTTATAGAAAATAATTTATACAAAATATGTTTCCCTGATTTTTTTTTTAATTGTAAAAGGAACCTACCATATTATTTGAGTGTTACTTGTTTTTCAACAGTGACTTAACTTAGCTTTTTAAAGTAAGTGAGGTTTTGCAAGGTTTTACCTATTCGCAACAGTGAGGGGCTGTTACCTGATATTTCAAAATGTAGGCCAAGCGTCTTTATGCTATAATGATAATATGACTGGGTTAATTTTCTAAGGGTTTCACTCAAACATCAGTAAAGTAAGGGTTAAAATAAATATGAAAAGATAAAATACAAAAAAATATGTCTTCTAGTAGATATTTTCTGGCATGTGTATGGATCTAACTCATGTTGCTTTAAGGTGCTACCTAATGACGAGGTCCTATTTATGTACCAAAATAGGCCTAAAATGATACATGAGAAATGCCCAAGCATTGCGTTGTTACCTGTCCAGTTTCACAACTGTTGTGATTATTTAATTTTGTGCAAGTATTCTTTATTTGCTCAGTCCCTAACCACTGATGTGATTGGTAATAGATAAATGAGGAATCCAGATACAAATCGTACAATAGGCTTATCTTCTAGTCATCCCTATAAAATCTTGATGCTTAACCTATAAATTGTTTTAATAGTTTTGGGTTTTCTTTTAAGATAAATTTTAAGTAAAAATTGCTGGAATGTTGCTGTCATAAAGTGTCACTGAAATTTACTGAATTTACATTTCTTTGTCAATTCTTTCAGAAAGTTGTTGCTTATTTTTTCATGATACAAGAAGCATGACAAAAAAAGGCAGGAATCAGTTCAACTTGTAGACATAAAAAACCACAAACCACTGTAACTCATCAAGCTAATTGTGGTGTTAAAAATTGACATCTCCAGACTACATGCTTCCTTTTTTTAACTTCTATTTTGTCTTTAACAAGGACAAAAATGGATGTGGCTTGCATGTGAAGCAATATGAATTTGCAGTCAGAAAAAAGAACTATTAACAATAAACGACCACGGATGCAGTCCTGAAGGACTTTCCAAATGTGTCCCGTTGTAAAGCACTGGGATTACTCATTCTAGTAGGGATTTGTTCTGGGACTTTACAGGGTTGCCACCCAACCATTTTGTGGCTCCCAAGATATGCAGACCTTTTGTAAAACACAGAAGAGCCGAAGGGCATAGGGAAAGTACTTCTTTATAGGTAGCATTGCCACTTTGGAGGTGCCAGGACATTCAGGTCTTATGGTGCCATCACATTTTAAGCAGAACTCTCCAGTGCTTTCACTAGCAAGTTGTACTTGAGAATTGATGGCAAAAATATGACCCCGGTGTGGTGTGTGCTTGCAAGCTGAGTGGTGGTGGGAGGCCAGCTGTGGAATGTGGGAAAGTGGCTGAACTGCTGAAGTCATGCAGGGAATGTTAAATGTGTCTCCAGCTGGCAGGGAGCTGTGGCTTAAACACAGGCTCCAGGTTCTGGGTATTGCGGAGTGTTCCCGGCACCCTCAGCTCCTGCTGCCCTCAGCATGGCGCCGATACAAGTCACAGATGGATTGAGAAGAAAATGAAATGCTTGTCGCCTTTTAGGGGAGTTTTAATGGCAAATGGAGTGAGGCAGTGAAGGCTTAAAATTTCTTGTTATGAACCAAGTGTTACAGTAGCACAACCAGTGAGAAGTGTGGTCCAGAAAAGTTAATGCTGCAAAGAAAAAGGGGCTCTCATACTTTTCTTTTTTATATCCTTGGGGTATGATCTTCTTAGAGAAAATACAATTCATCCTTCTTTAACAACCCGCTAAATTCGGGGGGTGTTCTCCCGCAGCTTAGCCGACGTGTTCCTGTTTCATGGTAAAAGCACCAGAGGCAGGCACTGCCACCTACTTGGTGTGGCAAAGGGCAGATGGGGAGTCTGTGGGAGATGTGATGCAGCTCTTCCGAGTGGGCAATTAGAACTTCCTCATGCTCCCCAGTGTTCCTCGATTAGCAGAGCAGCTGCTGGGAATACCCCTAAGGGATACTTGCAAGTATTTTCACATGATTTTTTTTCATGCTGGTGTCACTTTGTCTCAGCCTAGAGCCAGTGCCTATGTTGGGGCAAATCCTGCTGAGGTGTCAGTGAGGTGACTGCTGGTCCAAGCCCACAGGCTGTGTAATTCCAGGTCTGTAGGAAGAAGACTCTATAGATATACCCTATGTTGTCTAAAGATATACAGAGAGTACGACAGTAAAGCTCAGAGGTGGCAACTGCGTTACAAATAGCACAGAAGTTTAAAGAGTACCATCTATTAAATACTACTAAATCAACAGTAGAAAATGGCTCGTTACAAACTGCAGTATTTTACTGCCAAACCATGCAACTCCCTAGCAACAGTCCTCCTCTGGAAACTCCTTGTTGCCTTCCTAAGGTTAATTTTCATAATAAGATCACAATTTCAAATCATCAAGAGAAAGCACTGATGGGCTGTTTTTCAGCTTTTGCTTAGCTAAAGGCTCCACCCAAGTAACTCTGGTCATAAGACATTTTCTTCTGTTAGAGTCATAACTCAGGATGTGTCACAAATGCCATTAACGTTGAAACAGACATGGGCTGAGCCTCCTTATTTTTAATCCTGACCACAAGCCTCTTGACTCTAGATCAGCAGCAGGATGGAGAAACATGAGAAAAATGCATTTTTAAACTTTTCCTATGCAAGCAATAATTTAAGGGGGTTTAGAGATAACTTCGGCGAACCTTGCAGAGATGTCAAACATTACTTTCCCCATCTAACCGCACTCCCTCCTTGCCTAGCCTCTCCCTACTCGCACACCTTCTCAGTGAAGGCAGCAAGGGGACACCTGCCCATGCCTCTGCTGTTCACTTGTGGAGTTTGGCACTGCCACTCAAGTTTGCTTTGCTTGATCATACAGCATTATCAGCACTGCTTCTTGAAGGAAGGTGTCCCCACCTTGGTAACTACAAGAGTCCACCTGGGAGGAGAGAAGAGTTTGCTGTAGGCAGCAGGTGAGAAAAGAATACATCTGGGACAGACATAAAACTTCATTGAAGAGAATGTAGTTGGGAAAGTGGGTGAGGGCACAGCAGCCAAGGGAATACAGAAGAGCAGCAACAGAAAGAATACCTTGCAAGCACATGAAAGCTCACCTTCCAGCCTCCTCCTCAGTCTGTCCTACGGAAATAAAATTCTTCTCACAGTCAGGAGGTGAAGTGCCTGGAGAATAACTCTAGTGGTGCAGGAGGCTGGGGAAATGTGGAGGAAAAGGTTTGCTGAGCTGAGATACCACACAGAGTACTTGGAGCAGCTGAGGCTCAAGCATTCCCTTCTGTTCACTCTGCCAGACAGGCATTTTTGGCAGAAGAGCAAAAAGGACACCTGGAGGCAGCAATACCTCAAATTACTAGAGGCAGGCTTGCAAACGCTCATCTGCCAAAGCCTAACTTGTTGTAAGAACATTCACTGCTCTCCAGTAGTCAACAAACAAAGTCATTGCTGTATGGTATCAATAGAAGCAGCTGGTGCAAATAGTGGGTCTGAAGGAGATGAACGGCAGACAAACATTAAGTGCTCGTAATTTGTTCTCCAAAGTCTGCAGCTCAGTTCAGATCACTATCCTATAATACAGAAGATGCATTGTAAAACTAAAGCTGTATTTTCAGATGTGTTCTTTCCTAGCCGTACCAACTTTAAGCATCCCTCTTTGTCTCCAGCGATTTTTTCTCCCCACATTACCCCACCAGCAATGCCAGCAGAGCTGTTAGTGGGGCCATACAATGAAATAGATCTGGGAACCAATCCAGGTTAAAAATAAACAGCAAAAATGAATACCAGGAACAAGCAGGATAAGGGAGGAAATGATTGTGCTAGCAATGTTGCTGAAAGAAATGTAAGAAACTTTGCACTAGTGAACTCATTTACTATTGGAGAAAAAAACTGATAATGTGCAAAGTAAAATATGAGATCGATGTCCTGGCAGTTTGAGAAAAGCAATCACAATTATTGTTTACCTTTATATCTTATAAAAGGGATTATATTAATGTGAGCTACTATTAACTTATTACATAAATGTTATTGCCACATAAAACATGGCCTAATCAGGCACTTCTGTAATCTGTAAGTAAAAAATGGGTTTCAGAAGTTAAATATTAAAAATTACTTTTGTGGTACAGTGGAGGAAAAATTGTGAAACTCAAACCAGAATTAGGCGGTTTCTAGAGAAAATCCTGTGGTACAGTATTAGAGTATTTCAATACTAGATTTTGTGGTCTTCGGTATAAAACAAACCAACAGTCATAATAAAAGGCTAATTGAAATATATAAAAAATGGATATGTATTTTCATCATTACAAAGAAATGAGGAAATTAATTTAATCTTGAAGTATGGAAATAGGGGGAAAATGAGTTACCTTTTTGGAGTAAACATTAATGACTGCTGTTGTACAGCATAAGAAAATAATCCAATCAGTCARTCTCTTCTTACTGGTGAAATCATCTTCATACCACAGGACATGAAATAAGTTCATCAAGTGAAAATGGAATGAGGAAAGCATGTAATATTTGGAGAGAAATCAGATTTGCAGACTAAGATGTAATTGTAAATAGGTCTTTTCATTCATGTAAATGGGCATGGCACACTGTACTTCATAGCTGCAGTTAGTTAAACACAAATAAGAAAAATAGCAGCGAATGACTGGTGTTGAGGTACGGGGGGTGTGGTGAAGCAGGGTGCCACAGGCAGAGGTCTTTCCACACCCAAGGAGCTTTGTCAGCCGCTCCTAACATCCCAACACCTTGAAGAAACCTATTTTGCCTTAAAGCATGCATCTGCTAATTGGTTTCAAACATGACAATATCTTATCTGTCTGGGTTTTATGCCATATAAAGTGGATCAAAAGACTGGATAGTTTGGCGGACTATCTTTTCTCTGATAAGACAAGAACTATCTGAAGACTTTTTTTTTGAGTTGCTGGAATTTGAAAGCTGGGAGTGAAAGGCAATGCGTTTGGAGTCCAGCTGCAAATGAACATTTTAAGTTCACCTAAAATGTATCGGGTTTAGAGATTTCAGTGAAACAATAAGTTGAGAGCATTCTGCTTCAGGCTGAGTTAAGTATTTCTTTGCCCCAATTAATTTTCAAGATTTTTAAAGGAAGTAAAGATCATTTTGAAGTGTTACATTTAACTATTTAATAAGAAAAAATCAGAATGAAATAAAGGTGTTTATTGTCAATAACTGTTGTGAAGTTTGTTGTTGTTGCTGCATGGTGCTCATCCCTGATACCGATGGAGAGATTAGCTCAGATTAGTTGTGTTTTGTGTCTGGACCCTCCTTGTGTATCCATCTTCCAGATCAAATGCTAAATATATTTAAAACTCTGTCCTTATTTCCATGCCCTAATTTATGGAAGATAAGGCTTAAATAATTTTTCTTCTTCCTGACTAATAAAAGGGTGATTGAACTACATTGCTGAAAGATAAATAATTTTTAATCAAGTGCTGCCTCTGTGGCCTACTCTCTATACTTTCGCTTTTTATAGATTTTGCAAGTAACTTCAGCAAAACTGATACGCTTTCTGAGAGTTCAGTTTTCACTTATTTTACATCTGGCAAACTGTCTCATCATTTATAATGCTCAAGATTTTAGAACAAGAATGTAGTTAGTTTATTAAGACATGAATGATGTTGAGATGACTTTATTTCAACTGATTTAAAAAAATCCTTGTTTCTCCCAAAGATACCTAATTTCCAATCTGATGTTACTGTCTAAAGTCGTGGTAGCTAGTAGGAAAGGAACGAAGTTGTCAGTGTTCAATGGCTGTTTGTTGGTGATGTGAAATGAGATGCTGGTCTCAGCCTGTGTTTGTTGTACTTACAGAGGCCACTGTCTCAGTTGTCACCCTTCCTCAAACACTCAGCAGAGAGTTAAAAAAGAAAATTGCACACTGGTTCTTTTTGAAGGCAAACCTCCAAAGGCAGGTTTGAAGTAAATCCACAGGGCAGATGGGGAAGTTTCCTCTCCCACTACCCATATTGTACCTCCTGTTATGAAAAATGTGATCTTGTCATTTCCAGAGCTACTAAACCAGCTTTGAGGCAGAAAAAGAATTATTTGATGTTAACTTCAAGATGAATTTAAGTTTTGAGATTAATGTCTTAATCCAAATTTAAGCAAGTCCTTACCTGCTAAAACCCAAACCTTTTGAGATTTAATGTGAAAATCATGCCATGCTGGCTGTGGTGCAATAACTAATGCCCAGGCCAGATGCAGATCACTTTTTCTGTAATTGCCTTACCACCAGACGCTAAGATTTCAAAAGCAAGAAGTAGGATCACGTTCAGTGAAAAAAAACAATTACAAAATTGTGTTATCAGGTAGGTTTTAGGGACATAAAGAGGCTGGGAATAATAGTAACAGACCACTTCAGTACTACTGGTGCTCTGGAATGATCCACTATAGCTAACTCGAGAGCTGTTGGTTATAGCTAATAGTTATTTCTTATTTAGTCAGGGAAGTTTAAGGCTAGATGACATTTATGTTCTGGCCCTTGTCAGTGAGGTTGAATATAGCATAGATGAGTAAAAGATTTGATTGTGCAGGTGTTGAGACACTGAGTACTCAACTTGGTGCTGTGTTAGTGAACAGTCTTTTAAAAACCCATGCAGAAATGGGAAAAAGTCTTTAAACCTTGGTGTCTTCTGTTTACTCTAGCGGATAGCTTCCTAAAATGGTTACAGATGTTCCACCATCTGTAAATGAAGTGTTTAGTAATAGTAATAATAATAATAATAAATATGAATAGTAATAATAGCATTGAGAAGCTTCATTATTTGTGCAGTGCTTCAAGAATGAAAAATGTTAAGTAAATGCAATTAGTAATTAAAGTTTGTGCATGTAATAGAAAAATATGCCAAGTGACTTAGATTGGAAAGCAGTTAGTAAAAATTTATCCTCTTTAGTCCGTATTTTGTGGAAAGATGAAACCCAGGCTTGTTATTTTATACACTGAAAACTGAGTAAGAATTAATGGATGTTTTATAATTCATTGTCAACACACCGTGTTCATTAGCATGTAGTTATGGAACGACGATATTCCTATGTATATATGTAATATAAAAATATAAATATATATTAAAAACGTGTATAAAATAATATACTGATTATATGTACTGACAATAGAACATATATATAAATAATATACTGTAATACATTTTTATTTTTTAAAACATTCATATGCTTATGTATTTGAATACTGCACACAAGCACAAGTTCTGTAAAGCACAACTTCTAGTTGCATGGTGAGGTCTGACATTTCAAATACTCAGAAAACAAAGTGCTGTCTGAAAGAGTGGACAATAGACTTGCAAAATTTTGTTCTTGAAAATAATGAATTCAGGAAATACCTTGTGCCTGACCCCAGCAACAGTATCTTCCTCCCTAGGAGTGATCTGTGTGCTCTGTGCTCCACAGTAATGGCAAACACACAGACTGGAGGGAGGGGGGCATGGAAAAAGAATCTATAACTAATGCAAATGTCTCCTTTTTGTATGGATCCATGTCACCATTTTTGTTTACATGGGGCAAAGTTCTTTACTTCTCTCAGGAAAGCTCTGCATTCTGCAACTGAAGGCACTGTTTTATTCTCAAAGAATAGGCAAATACATCCTAAAGCTGCCTAGGATAGCAGCCACAACAGGGTAACATTTTAAATCCAGTCTCTCTCTGCTAATTCAGCCACCATTTTCAAATCAGTATTGAATTATTTCCRTAATTCTCCTTCCCTCTGACCTGACTTCTGCACTTTACGACCAAGTGAGCAAGGAATCTATACATAGATCTAGAGAGTCAGCATTATTTCTACAAATTTGGAAGAAACTGATACTGTGGAGTCATTAATTTTATCTCTAGAATTGGTTTTATCTATTGATATACCCCTGAAAGAAAAAAATAAAAGAATATATGAACATGTGTTAAAAAAACCCCAATGATCTGTGTTGGTGGACACCCCTTCCACCTCCTCATGAGGGTTGAACCAAGTATAAAAGAAATCAAGGAATGTTCTTGCTATTGCTTTCTGATCATCATGGGTTTTCTGTGTGTTCCTGACCAGGACAGACAGGGACTGTTACTCTTTATTGCCTTGCCCCTCGTGAAAGTATTTATAGTGAAACAAAGTGGGCATAAGGTATCTGTTACCCAGAGCCTTCAAATAAATCTAAATCAAATTTCAGTAGTCTTCTAAAACTGGAATAAGTGACTACCCAGAGCATGGGGAATTCTTGAGTCAGGTCCCACATGTCCCCCATCCCAGACTACCTGCTTGCCATCCAGTTTCCAGAAATGGATAGCTTGGGTAGTCTGCAAATAATCAAGACAGAAGGTTGTTCCAATAATACTCAAGATAGTAGACAGTCTAGCAGCAGGGCCACCTCCTAGAACATTGCAGTCCCTAAATTGTCCCTTTAGTTAAAACACTTTTGTACCTTCAAAGAAATTAATCCTGACTCTGCATTTAGAAGAATGATACTGCAACTGTGTAATTCCCTATTACAGGTAAAGCAAATGCTAATTTGCTTCCCTGTTGCAAGGCTGGCCTGTCAACACAATGTCTGGTTCTCTTGTCTAAACTAAAAATCTGGATTGGTCCAGCAATATATATAAATTGTTTGTCAGTCAGATGCCTGGATCAGATCTAGTCCCCATTATGAATGTTTGCAGGCTGCAAATGCAGAGTTTTCTGTCTGGTGACTGCCTCCATATTTCCATTTTCCATATTTCATGTAGCCATTATCTATTTCATAATATTTAGCCATTATCTATTTCATAATATTTGCAGTAGCCTGCCAGATCACTTCAGCAAGGTAGACAGAAAAATGTCACTTTCCCCTATGTGCCTGTCACAGTTTCTGTCATCTCCTGTTATTTTTCCCAGTTAAACCCAGTAGGAACTAAACACGAATAAAATAACAGGTCACTAATATTTTTATTTCCTTGTGTATTAGCTCTATAATATTTTAGATTTTTCTGTTTATTTCTAGGTTGTAAACTAAATTATCTGAAGTTATCAGCATATCAAACTAGAACAGTAATCAGTGTGAAGGCAATAGTACTGGTTCCAGTTCTCAACTCAGCTCTGCACTGCAAGGAACTTTCCATTGTCCTGTTTGAATGTATCCTGTGTCTTCCATGTTGACTACAGAGGTTTTAAGACATTACAGGAAGGATTAGGTGACAGTAATCAGTTGGGGTGCTGTGTATTCTACCATAATCACCAGAATAATAGCATTCACCTACTTTATACTGTTTATACCTGTTTTATGCACTGTTTTGATGTTTTTAAATGATATAGAGATCAAGACCTGAGGTCAAAAAAAGAATAGAAACATCATTCCACCTAGTGGCTTTCTTGACCCTGCCCAAACCAGTGCTTGTTGAACAACAATTGATTGCATATTTCAGTAACATTTTATTTAGATGTTATTTCTTCATAGTAAGTGTTGTTTCTGAAGTACTAAGTATTCTACTCTGTCTTCTGTTATGATCAAAAGCAGTATTAGGTTGAGAAGAAGACCTAATTGGATCTCCCAAATGTTGCGTGAGTCCACTACTTTAAAACAGATTTGGCATAAGCATCAAGATTCCAAACGGGTGACATAAAAAACAGGCAAAACTATCAGCTGGTATACTGTTTGGATCATGCTCCAAGTGTACAAGCAGAACTGCTTTAAAGTCAATAGCAATAACTAATATTGGATCAAATAAAAGCTCCAAGTACATCAAATCTTATTTAAATTCCAAGGGTAAAAAAATGTTGCTAGACATTGCCATAACAGGTTTTTTTATAAATGTTCAAATAAGAATGGAAAACTAACAGTAGATAAAGAGCAACCATTGCTCTAATATCATAGTATTAATGCCTTCTTTTTCATTGGTAGGTTCAAAATAGCTTCAAAGTATGATCCCAGGATTATCAGTATATTCCACTGAGAGAGGAATGAATTCACAGTGGAGGAATCATGAAGTGGCAGAAGCAGAATAGAACCTATATCGCTTTTGCATCTTATTGTGTTGTGTTAACCGCTAGACCCCTTTACCACGACTGCCTTTTTTTGCTAGGGGGCTCAAAAGGACAAACTTAAAACTATGTATGTTTTCATTTCCCTTTTACATTGGCTTTGGAAACTTTGATATTTGTACTGTAGTCCTTTTGTTGAAAGAAAATAAGTTCAAAATTAGTGTACAGTTTAGAATCTAAAGGGTAGTAAGCTGTAAGATGGGGTAACTGATACACAATTCAAATGATAAAGGATATTCTAAACATATTAGCAATCTGTTACTGAAATTTTAAGCAAATAGTAATAATATGTATTTCAGTGGATGCTGAAATAAAAGCATGTATTGTCAAACTTCGTATGAAGAGACTTCAGTCTATTTCACAAACAGGGCCTTTTTACTGCTCAAATCTATGCCTCAAGCTTTTGTGCAAAGTGGTTTTCTCTTCCTTTCCATTCTTGTAGGAACTGTATTTCATAAGGAGAAATGTTGAATGGGCAAAGCAGAAACTTCTAGTGATGTTGTTAGTTTGTTCGATAAAGGCAAAACACATCTCTTCTGCATAACCCCCATTTCTGAAGGGGCTGTAGAGCATTTTGGATGAATGGAAATAAACTGAGAAATACATCCCAGGACTGTACCCATCTCTACAGCTTTTTTAGCTGATGGCCTGGCCCAAGAGCTGCCTCGTTCCTGCAAATTGTGTGGAACCCTAGAGCCCCAGTATGGAGAAGCATGTAGGGACTCCTGCAGTTTGGTGTATCTACAGCTAGCTCTGCCCCCACTGCATTCAGAGGTTAAACATGTGTGGTTCAAGCAAAACCAAATTTATTCCCTATTCCAACACATCTGCCGGGGAAGCCTTGCTAGGGTTGGGAAAAGGGTGTTTGTGATACGCATTCCGCTTGTGCGTGTGCACGTGTATTTGCCTTTCAGACTGAACATACGCATACAGAAAATATTTTAGGGGGAGTTTTGACTTGCATACTATTTCTGAAGTGCATTATGAACCGGTGAGTTTATATAAATACTGCGTAACAGTGATAGCCTCCAAGCTTCAAGGTTGCTTTATATATTACGGTGACTCAGGGCGGCTGCTGGTAACGGAGCGGCAGCTCTGCAGCACTGGGGGCTGTGGGCGGGCGGTGGAGCGTTATAAATACATCACATACAAACTTTCCGAAAAAGTAAAAATGCGATTTCCCTAATTGAATACGATTTTATTCCTCCTGTGGCGGGGGTTTTGGGGCTCCCTCTAGCGGGGAATTTCAGCGTTAGGAGCTTTTCTTAGGGGCTTGTTCTGCTCGGGGAATTCTACAGCTGAGAGACAAGATGGCTGCGAGAGCTTCCAGAGCTGGAGCTCCTCCCGCGTTCCGGGCCGGGCTGTTGCACTGAAGTTAAGAGCAAAGTTAACACCCGCTATGCCCGAACACCAAGGCTCTGGCAGGGCTCGCTCCTTAGCAGCGACCGCCGCCTTCGCTTCAGCCAGCGCCTCTCAGGACGCTGCCGGGCTGCGCCCGCGTCCGAGCCGCGCGGGTGTCCGGCGGTGCCGCGAGCGCTCGGAGCGGCCGCCCCAGCCCGGGCAGCCCGGCGGTGCTTCCTCGCCGCGGTCGGAAGCGCCGCGCACGGGCGATAAGGAGGCGGTGCGGCCCGAGCCCGCCCCGGCCCCTGTGGGCCGCGCCCCGCGCTCCTCGGCCCGCGGCGGGAGGCTGAGGCCGCCTGCTAACAGATTTTGAAAGTCTTGAGTGGTATTAGAATGGAACCCGTTTATTATTAAAATGGGAAGCGTTTTAGGGACCTCGCTTACTCTCGATTGCTTCAGAGAAAACATTTTGTTGTAGAAGACACAGTAATTGCTTTCACTCCCCCCCCCCCCCGCCCTTTTTCAGTCTGTTTTACTTCCTGGTTCTCTTGTCTCAAAGCAGGCGAGTCAGAGATGAAAATGGATTGTTACTGTATATTTCTACTAGTCTTAAATTTTAGTTTCCTTAGTATTTTTTTTTTTAGTTTCTGAATTTTTTTTAGGCTATTTTARTACAGTTTTTAACTATGCGTTTGGTGCTTATTTGACCAGACAGTGCCCTGCTAAAGCTCGCGTTGCACGGAGAGTGTGTGCTTGTCATCCGAGATGTGTGTAAAACACCCGGGGAGTTCCTGCAAGGAGCAGTGGACGTCTGAGCTGCTGAATCCTGCAGTTTTCTTAGCTGCAAAAGTAATTATATTTGATTATTTTTCTTCTCATTATACTGGCACAAAATAAGAGTGGGAAAATATCACTGAAACAATTAAAACTGGCAGAGAAAAATAAGAGGGTTTTTTTTTCTTTCCCATACCTCCAGCATAGTTACATTTATAACTGAGTATGTGTCTCTTGTGGTCTCGATTACATCCTGTGTTTTTAGCTGGCAGCGTTTCCTCTGCAGAGGCCCTGTTCTGTATGCCAGCATACATTTCTGTGTATATTAACAGAATCAAGATGAAATAGTAAATGAAACTACACCCCCCCGCCCCCCAATAAGTGGGGTTTTGATACTAGTGCTTGGCACAAAATAAAAAAAGATATCTACCATCGTGTTTCTTTTTGTAAAAGCACAGAGTCTGCTAGCTTTGTGTTAAAGAAGATGGAGCAATTCGTTTAAGTCATTAAATGTGTTACACAGACCTCTCCCATTCTTCAGTATTTAAATATTTGAAGACTGTATTTTTTCAGTAGTGTTTTCTGGAAATGGAGCTTGACTGCAAGTCCTCACCTACAGAAACATCTCTTTTCTTTCAGTTTGCATAGAAGCATTTTTGGAACAGTGAGCTCTGCTAACAGCTGTATTCAATCTTGAGTAAAATCACTTCCTGAAAAAAGTGAAATTAAACTTAATATACAAGCTTGCTTGGAATATAATACCATGGAGTTAGGGAACTTTGTGATTATGAAACCGAATCCATTCACCCTGCTGAGGTAATTTCTTGTAAATTGTACACCATGGAAATCTTTAATCAATGTCTATGTTTTTAAAGCTAAAATTCATATGATTCAAATGTGCTTTTTATTTCCCCTCACACAGAGAGTTTGGTGGGTTTGCTTGGTTTTTATTTTTTAAAAAAAAGAATTTTCTGCTGTGGTTGTGTGAGGTGGGAGAAGAGTTAGGGTAGAGTAGAATGGCTCTCTTACATGCCCTAAGTGTTTGGCACCATAGGTCAGGTCATGAAAATCACAATTAAAGACAGATATTTAACAGCTACATCTGATTTTGAAAAAAAAAAAATTACAAAATCAGATTGTTTTTCAGTTTAACACTGCAGTGTTACACAGAAGAGATGGGAGGCGTTCTGTATTTTTTTATGCATTTAAGATGAAATATGAGATTCCATATTTATTTATACTGTGATCCAAAGGTAGAATCTGAGCTCACCTGAGTATTGTTAAGTGTCACTCGTGTGGTACAGACTGAAACCATGGAATAATGCTCAGCTCACAGCTGGACTTAGGCTGTTGAGCCTGAAATGTACCTTTTGGAGTCTGCACTGCTCAGGGTACGGGAGCTTAAAAAGGCAAAACAGAACCAGCCGTGAACTGAAGCAACTTGTTGGAGTGGTTGACATAAGTCTGTCGTTCATGAGACTTCATTATCCAGGGTCTTAAAACAAGACCAAAAAGACAAGTCACCAAACCCAAATTGCTCAGTTATATTTAATTTTAATTAGAGGAAAAGAATGTTTGAATCCTTATAGAAACTGAGCAGCTGCGTCTGTAACAGTAAAGCCCTTCCTTAGCTGGTACCTAATCTATGGGTACCTAAGGGCCTAAATATACTCTGTGTGTATTTCTGCATTCAGTAGTTTGGAAACAGAATATAAGGGAAAAGATTCAGATGTAGTTTTCTTATATTTGGGATAAGTGCCATAGCCACAGGTTACAGAGTCTATTCCTCTTCTTCCTTATTAGCATTTCATTATTTTAGATAAAACTCTGGCCATGTTGATAGCAGAAATTGAGAGAGATCCATGCCTGAGTGCTCAAGGCAGCAGGCACTAGGATGGGGTGCGAGTGCTGGCTCCAGGTTGAATTTGGGCCTCCTGTTTCCACTGGGATATTCCAAATGTGTGTTTCTTCTGCAGCTCCTCACATGTATGGTTTTCTTCAGAAGCATGTGTGGTTTCTCTTCCCTTTTCCTTTACTCATGGCATGAGTAACCTGAGGGCCTACCTTGGAGCAGGAAATTCCAGGAGAGTGAAGGCCACCTACTATGTGCTACAATAGCCAAGTGACTGACAGACTGCAATTTAACTTCTCATGCTGTCAGCTTTAAAGAGAAACCCTCCTGTCATCAGAGTTTTGCTTTAAAATCAAATTTCATTTCCTGATTTACCACAAGACAACAGGAAAAAGCATAATCTGAAATGTTGTAAAATACTGAAAATTCTAAGAAAAATAAAATGTTGTGTAAGCACTGACCTTTTTGCTGTATTTAGCTAACAAAACATGCAACTTTCTCCTATGTGCCGTATTGTTGATTCTGGAAAGTAAAAAAGGTAAATGTTTTAACTCTTAACCTATGTGCTCATATGCACAACATTTCCTTTATGATAAGTCTTTAGTAATATTTGCTATTTTTGTGATTCATCAGCCTAGAGAACTTTCAGGACAAGTTAATTATCTAGTGTGAAGGTGGTGGGGTTCTGTTACTGCTTTACATGCTATTTTGCTTTATTTTTGGATTGTCTGAATTTTTCTGTGAAAAATATAGGTGTAAATTGCAGTACAAATACTTTCGTAAAAAAAAAAACACTTTTGGAAGTTTTATTTTAAAGCAAATAAAAATAATTGCTTTCACCCCAACTGAGCTCCATTATCGCGCTTAGGGAAGCAGACTATTCCTTGGGGCTTTGGGTGCTTTATGGTTGAAACACCATATTTGAGTTGGCTTTCTTGTAAAATGCAGAATGCATTCTCGTCTGCTGGATGATAAAGCCCTCTTGGGAACAAAATTCGGTTTTTTTCTTAGCATGATTTCTCTTTATTTTATCCAAATTCATATAACTGAAATTAAAATGCGGACCACCCCAACCATTTTTTTTCATTTTGCCGCCAACAAAAGAACTGAGCATTTTTTCCATTCCTTGTCCAAATTGTTAAGATGCCCCTGAGGACCTTTGTTTACAGTGTCTTCTCATTCTTTTTTTCCTTGACATTCTCCCCTCCCTCCAGCAGTGAGATACTAATTAAAGAGAGGACACAGTGACCCTGGGTTGTTTAGAAGTCACAGGGGAGTGGTGGTGGCACAATGACAAAACCATCCCTGCAGGAAGTAATCAGGCTGGAGACCCAGCACAATACTCACTTCCATCACCTGAAAAACCCTTTCAATTTGGAGATCCAGCCCAGAAGCAGATTTGTTTTCCCTTTAATAAAGTATCTTCATTACAAACAAAGCCTCCGTATCTCTGTATGTCAGTCTGTTTAGCAAGGTTATTATAGAAGTACTGTTTTTTCTTAAACTACTACTGAAAAATATTTCTCATAACAGAGTTTGTAAAGTAAAAGCAATATTAAGAATAGCATGTTAGCAAACATCATCACATTTATGTTTAATTTCAAGGAAAAGGTAGTTGGTTATCTTTATATCATCCAGCAGGATTATGGCCTTATCTAGTATATAGGAATTTTGCAATTTTATGATGGCTATTATTACTTAATTACTAGCTCATCGAGACTTGCAGCGTTTTACGAGCACCTAGTGACAGAGAAATCCAGGATTTGTTCCAAATTGGGTTCGTAAACTGGACCAAAAAGTCACTTTGGATTTCCACCTGTGAAAACAAGATTTTTGTTTATCCAGAACACTCCGCTGCAGGGCATTTCCAGCGTAAGGTGAAGGCTGGGCCCTGTCCTGTGTGCTGGGGCACTGCCTGCTCCCGAGCAGAATTCTGCTGGCAGAGCCAGGGTGGCTCTGTTGGTATGTTAGTGCAGCCAGTTAGATAAATCAGCAGGCTCTAGGCCTAGCCCTCGGTCTTCAGCGTTATCTGTACACTTTTATCTTGTACCGTAAAAGAATCCAGCTGATTTCAGTTGCTCTCCACTTAGGCTGGCCTGCGCAAATCAGATTGCAGTGCTGAAGTTAGCAACATGATACCTATCATTCCTGTTGAATATGTGGAAAAAAAATCCCGCTGTCTGGGAGCTGGATCAGACTGCAGACAATATGGACTTTAAAATGCATAATTAAGGGATTTTTTTGATTTTTATCTTTATGGAAATTTTTTCCCCAATTAAGAATAAAATTAGCTAGGATAAACATTTAGGAGAGTCCTGTTTGAGGTAGAGGAGAGTCTTATTCACATCCTTCATTGTGTCTTATTCGACAGCCTGAACGAATTAGTGTCTTCAAAGTAATCTCTTAACTGAGGTTTTGTCTGTTTGGTTTTTTTAACTAAGAATTCTTGGAGGTGTGGTGATACCTGGAAAAATTACAAGTTTTAGTGTGCTCATTTCACTGAGTGTCAATCTCTGTGACAAGAGTTACGTTTATCAGTTAAACTTTGTGTCTTGAGCCCAGTTTAAAGTTGTAAATGTAATCCAAGTATGGTAGACATGGATCCATTGGGTCAGTCAGTTCCACACATCTAACATGTGTTTCACTTTCAGGTTAAGGGGTGTAAAATATCTGAGACCAAAAAAAGAAATAAAAAAGACAGTGTTGTGTATTTTCAATTATTTTGTGAAATCTTTGATTATAGAAGTCAAAATTATCATGATCAAATGTAAGGACTTCTGTAAGGGTATCTATATTCTAGATAGAGGGCACCAGAATTTTGATAGCATTTGTTCTGTAAACTCTTTTTTTTTCGTTCTTGTTTTTTGATGTCCTGTTGATCCCTCAAAAACTAAGGTGCTGTCTGTTTAGACTGGCTAGTGGCCTTGCATCTTCAGGAAGGCACTATGCCGCAACACTCTAAACCATCCTGGAAAACAGATTATGCCCTTCCCTGCAGTGACTCTGTGACCCTTTGCACCTACCCACGGTGTGAGCTGGCTGTGTAACTAGAGACCCACAAAGTTGTTACTGTCTGGACAACAGGAAAGAGCTAATGGTATCGAATACTATCAAAACCTAATACTGTGGCCAGATCTGTGCCTTAGGGGACTGTTTGGCTGTGCAAACACAGTCCAGGTCAGGTACGAGCACACACGAGCTGCATTGCTGCTGCTGAGGCAGAGTGCACAGGCAGGGCTTACAGTTGTGGAGACACAGTGGTACCTGGAGCCCGCCTGGAACTCCTTGCAGCGTCCTGCACTGGTGCCTTCTTGGCTGAATGCAGGCAGTGTGTCACAGCACTGGAGCCAGGCGGGGTTTCTGGCACCGCTCAAGGAACAGACTCAGTGTCGCTGATGCAGCAGACACTGCCCTGGATAGAGCAGTGGTGACCAGCATCCTCCCAGGTGTTGGTTTTCCTGGGTGTTTGGACCTTTTGTGAGAGGCAAAGACAGGCATGAATGTAGTCACTGTCCAAGGGAAGGAGTCTGCTTAAAATCAGTACATTGACCTTTTGGGCACCACTGGGGACTGCAAGGTTGGAGTAGAGGGGAGGCAAAAAAGGACTAAAAAATGCCTCCATTTGGGTAATCTCCAGTTTCAGAGCAGGATAGGTGTTTGAGACTAATGAGGCGTACCTATGACCATGCTAAAGTTGTCACCTTTCAAAAATTTGGGAAAATGATGACATACAATTTGGTTTTTAAGTAACCTTTACCAAGGAGAGCCCATTTGTGCCAGGTTTTCACTGCATCTTATCATGCAGCTCGTGCAGCTTTGATCCAGCATAGAGTTTACTTGAACCTGGTTTAATATCTCAGGGAATCACAGCATCATTGATTCCAACCAAAACGTGCCAACCAGTGTTCTTGACATTGCTGTTGCTTATTGCAGTACCCATTTGACTGGATTGTTATTGTTCAGATTCCTTTCTGGTTTTGTAATGGCTGCATTTCACATTAAAGTTCAATGGTTTAATTAAGGAAATGACTGAATAGGAAGTTACTGTAACCATGATTTCAGCTATTGAAGAAAGATTTGCCCTACACGTGAGGAAATTTGTGAATCTAAGCTTTTTGTTAAATGTGCAACATCTACACATTGTTTTTTAAACCACTGATATTCAGATGAATAAATCACACCATTTTCCTTGTCTTTGTGGAGGTTTATTAGTTTGTTTCTAAGCACATAGGATAGTGCAGTGTCTTTCACTAAAGCATGGTTTTAAACAGAAATTATTTCCTTTGCAAGTTTCATTGAGATCTGAAGACAAAACTAAGGACATTCTGTGTTTACAAATGTCTCTCAAAACATTTTATGTGCAGCTACGTAAAACCCCGAGTAACTGCTTGCTTTCAGTTTTGAGACTGGTCAGGGCTCTGCAGTCAGACTGCATCTTGGCATTGCTGTTCCCTCAGCAGTTGAGTGGGATTTAGAAGTTCTGCCTCCGTTCCGAGGTCTATCCAAGCCTGTTATGTGTTACATACATAGAGCTGCTCTCTACGTCAGAATATTAGGAAAAAAATATATGTATATCTACAGATTTAAACTGTATCAGTTTTCCACTTTATAGCACACCCACATAAAGCAGTTGATTCAGTCCGGCTAAGGAGTGTGGTAATGTCTGCTTTGAAGGGTGGAATAAGTGGCTGACATGGATGTGGAGAGGGAATGCTGTGGCAGGGAGAGACATCTCTTAAATCAGATCTGCTACAAAAGAAATAGCAAAGTCTCAGCGAAGAAAAGGAGCTCACATCTACTCAGGTAGTCCCAAGTCCCCACTCTGCCAAATGGTGTGTTTATTAGTTTGATCAGCTACCAAATAATTACAGTGGTATGGTAAATAGTATTACATACTATCTGTCTTCTGAAGCTTGGAGTTTCTCAGCTTGAAAAGGCAGGGCTTTCTTCTCTCCCCCCCACAGTATGTTTACTTTATAGTTTACAGTTCATGAAAGAAGGAAGAAGGAGGAGTAGTCCAGCACAAACTGAGATCCATAGAGAGATAGCATAAAATAATTTCCATTGTAGGGTGAGGTGCCTAGCAGGTAATCAACACTGTCAGTCAAGAACTAGCTGGTGGTTAATGAAAGGCACATTGCCTGGCTGTTTTAGCATTTCAACAAAGGAGTTCTAGCACAGTTTTCATTCAACTCGAATTTTATCAGCCAAACGTAATAGAAAATCAGTAATTAGACAATTTGAAGTATTTAATCGAACTGTAGTTGAGGAATCTAAAATATAGATTATAGGAGGATGTCCTATTTTAAATGGAAATGTTATGGTAATACATTCTACAATTAACCTTTTAGTTAATTTAAGACTGCCTTTTGTTTTGTTAAAAAATTAAAGGTCGTCTACATTGGTGACATTTCAGAGACTTAACCTGATTTTTTTTAGGGGAAATAAACAGATTTTTTCTGAATTTCACAATAACGTTAGTAAAAACTACAGCAAGGAAGCTCAACATGAGTTAATTTGTTTTTTGTGGTTCTGCTTAAGTTGATTTGGGGTCGAGTATTACATATTTTGGTACAAAATATGTAATATTATTGTTTAATTTTTTAATGAAGATGCAAATTGGACTTTATTTTGCAGTTTAAGTAATTTATACCTCAAAGACTTAGCTTCTCCTATTTTTTTTTTCCAGTCTGTGAGAATGAGGAAAGAAAAATTTGGTCAGATCTGCTGGCAAAACCAATGCATAGCCCACTGAATATAGTCACCAAGGGATTAATGCAGCTCTCTTGTCTGTTTTTCACTCTGGCTTAGTTCCTACAAAATCATGTGCCTACATGATTTACTCCCATGGACTGTCATATTGTATGTCATCGCTAGGAAAAAGAGGTTTATTCTTTCTCAAGTTACTGAATACTGAATCAGATTTAAGAAAGCCAAAGACCTCGTAGTGTCAGAAAAAGTTAGGAGTTAGTTACTAGTGTCAGGAGCAGTTGAAGTTAGTATTACAACATAAGGATTTTTCTTCAGTCCTACCTCTTGTCATTACATTTGTAGTAGATTTCAGAACACTCCTTTTTCTCTGGGTGGTGTCACTTCCATACACACAAGCATAGAAGTTAATGGTGTGCTTACATAGTCTGAGGCACTGTTGGGAACAACTCTTCTGTGGAATGGAGTAGCAACTTCAGTGGAAATATAATGAACAAGGGGATTAAAATAGAATCATTTAAGCATATTTAGATTTTCAACTTTCTTTTCACATCTTTTAAATGATGTCTGTAATTCTGATGAAAATTCTTCTTGAGTTGTGAAACAGTGGGCTCTACTCAGAAAACAATCTGAAATTCCTTGGATGCAAAATGTATTTTTTCACTTAGTGCAGAATGTGATTTATGTAACATCTCAGCTGACATGATCTGACATGTTTTTATGAATTCCTTTGCAAGGCAAAAGTGCCTCTAGTTGCAATTTATAGTAATGAGACTGTCTGCTGTAAAGTAACTGATTATGATGAAGGTATAAGAAGCAAGCATATTTGCCTTTCCAAGACATTACCCTTTCTCTGCTTCTGGAGTACCTAAGCCTGTGTTCTGCAGCAATGGTATCTGTGGCTCTCCAAAAGCACTCTGTCCAAACACATGTTTGTGTACTTCACCAAATACAGTCAGATGGTATTTTGGACTGGAGTTTATCTAATTGGGTTAAAGACTGTATCTGACAGCTAAATTTGAAAAATACAACAAAGCTCCATCTATAATTATGTAAACAAATATTTACATGAGAACTTTTCAATTAGCTTTAGAATAGAGAAGGGTAAATCAAGCCTTAGGGTCAAAAGCAGTATTATGATTGCCCAGTTGTCTTCATTATGTACTTCTGGATTACATTAGGGGACAACTGGACCAGGTCCTGAAGTGGGCAGTTGTTTACTGTAGTTTTGATGGATCAGTATCAAAAACCTGATGTGCGTGCATGGGCACATGTTCACAGATTCATGTTAAAATGCTATTGACAAAATTATCCAAATTTAATTCCTGATAGAATATAATCGATTTCCTCCTAGTAAGCAGTCATAGAAAGTTCCCGTAGCCATTTGCTGAAATAATTTTTGTCTTAGGGCCGCTTTCAGCAAACACAGCTGGGAGTTTTGCTCTTCTCAGAAATGGGCGTAGCAAGTTGTACTTGCAAGCATGGAAACATTGTGAAGATCTGGTCCCTGGGGAGCTTAGTGCAAAATTCTTTTTGAACATCCCAGAATGGAGAAAATCCTGGCTATGCAGAGCCTCTGACAGAAGCTGCAATAGTGGAAGATAGGGGAAGGAGTTGCCAAGGCAGTGAAGAACTTCAAAGAATACTGGAACTAGGGGCGAAAGTTCAGCCTAATTCTTGTGTTATCTGAACTCGTTCACCCAACTCTGCAGTGCATCTGCATAAAATGGGGTCTGGTTGTTGCAATAACCTCACTTTTCTGGAATATGACTGGAAACGTATTGTTTAAAAAATGGTTGTCAGTGCAAATGTTTTGAGTAAAATTCCATAAGGGAGCCCTAGACTGAGAGCAGCCACCCAGCCTCTTCCCAGGAAGGACACACACCTTCACCTGCTTGCCTTCTCCCAGCTGTGCTCCTGCCAGTGAATTTGTGATGGTCTTGTTAGACACTTCAGTGACCCAGCTCAACTCCCTGCCATGGCAGAAGGAAAGTTAGAGATTTGGGTTAGTGATTTGAATCAGTAAGCAAAAGAAACAGTGGATTAAGCACAAACCTCACAAAACTATGAAGCTCAGAGCAGGAAGGGGGAAAGGAGTAGAAGCTTTCTTCCTATTCAGCATCTCTGAGTATTAAATATGTTGAGGAGTAAATTCAGTAAATCACAAAAGCACAGTGTAAGTGCTTTCATTCTGGGTGAAATCTGGGACCTGCTGGTAAAGCTCCTATTGATCAGACCAGGATTTCATTCCAGATTTTATCCTTGATTTATGTGCATTGATATCGGTGAACAGACCTGTGAAATATGGTTGTGCAGTATCTGATAAATACTTTGAATCCAACTGAACAGAATGTGTTGAAAACAACTCTAAGAATCTATTTACCTAAATAAATGTAAAACTTAATTATGATGCAATAAAATATTTTCCCACCATGATTTGTGCTGCTGCCAGCCCATGACACTTGGTATGGAACATTAGTAAATAATCCTGTGAGTTACTCCCTGAAATAAATTGTCCTAGCCATCTTGATTAATTTACTGATTACTGAACATAAATATTCAGATCATATCTGAATTTAAAATTACAGATACTGAAATTATGATGGTGAAGACACAGACTCGGGATAGCAATGCAGTTGGTTGCTAGTTTAGCTCAGAGTGGAAGTGGCAGAAAACCCCTGTTTGCAGCTGGTGGATGTACAGAAAATGGCTTTGGTGTTCAGCTCCTGCTTTTCACCTGCCTCTGGTGCATCAGCCACACCCAATACCTTCAGGATCCTATAGCCCTTCAGGGAGGGGCTGCATCAGCAGCAGCTACACCCTTCGTTCATCTCCTAGAATGGGATCTGCAAGTTACCAGGCATGGGGAGCCTTCCACTGCCAGTGCTGAGTGCCTTGATGGTGGATGGTGGAGGCCTTTCATTGCCATGACCATGAACCAGATGACCTTTATGAGCACTGAAGTTACATGGGAGGAAGAATTTTTTTATTCTGAAGACAGATCTGTTGATCATTGTGTTCTCTGTTATATTGATGTTGTGTAGGTGCTGCAAATGTAGCAAGTACACAATTTCAACACTCAGAGGGGTAGAGCTTGTATTTTTAGGGGAAAAATACAGTTTACAGCTTCTTTGGCAGACTGAAATCCACAATGCCTGTCAGAGACGTAAGCAATTCCAGGTACTTCAAGTATCAAGGTTTATTTGGATATTTTTATTTTAAAGATATTAAAAATGAGATAAGATAAAGACTCATTATTGAACGTTTGCTTAACTTCTGACATATGATTTTGTTTCTTCACTTTGTGCTCTAAATTAGGTCATTAAAATCAGATTGTGTATTATAACCAAACGTCTTTCTGTTTATATGTGATTATAAAACAAACATGAAGGGTAAAGGCTGTAATTTTGAAACAGATAAAATTTATATGCCCCTATGAAATCTATATGGAAATTAGTTTCTCACACTCCAACTGAGATGATGTAAATGGACCCCGGAGAGCCAGTACAGTGTTGATGGTGTATTCAGGGGAGCTGGAGCACTGCAAAGACATTTGCAGGTCAGAAATGAGGTTAATTGACAGGGAAGTGTGTGAGGACGAGAACAATTTGCACAGTGCTTGTCAGTGGGTAGAGCTGTCAGTTCTTCACTTGACTACTAGTATTTGTCGAACAAACATGACAGGACTTCATTCCAGGGAAAGGAAAAAAAGCCAAGAGTCATCTTAGGACAACAACATTGTTTGGAAAGAGTGGTGTTTTGTGGTTTTGTTCTGAGATACCCACATGTATGTACCTACTGTACCCAACCCCGAGACGGCTCTCCGCTGCTGCCGGTGTGCCTGCTGTCTGCAGCAGAGCTTTGCAGAGCAGTACCTGCTCTGACTTTTCCTCAGGTATTTTTCAAGCCCACGCTTGAGTATACAAGCCTGATTTTGCACTAGTGATGACAACTCCATCTTTTTTGATGTATCATATCATAACTGACTTTCTGTCTTCTTCCTTTTTTTCCATGTGCGTTATGATTCCTGCCTGCTTCTCACTGCATTAGTACAAAATTTGCTTACTATGCAAATAGTGCGTGTTTCATTCAAGGCTTCAAAATATATGTCCCAATTTATGGATGAGGCAAGAGGCTGAATTTTTTTTTTCTATAACAACAGTGCACTGACAAATCTGAAGCTGTTTCTTGGCCTTAGATACCAAGAAAATAACTCACAAAGGAGTAAAATTTATGTCTGGCTGATTTGTGGTCAGACCTTCCACTCTTAGTATTGTGCAGTGATTTACCTTATCATTGTCATTAACTGTCCTCAATCTTTTAACATATTTTAATTGTAGGAGTCTTTTAATTTCTTTTCTTTCTCATTTCTAAAATTCTCATAAAATATTAACCATTCAAGCCTGGTCCATATGATGAATAATGTCATCCAAGAAAACCCAGCACACCAAAACTGAACATATTGTGGCTAGAAAGAGCCTCTTTTCTGTTTAAAAGACAGCAGATATAACCTTGCTTTAAAACCCTACAAACTGAAGTTCTAAAAAAAAGTTTGTGTATTTCTAGATATTGCTTCATCTTTTATTAATATTTGTATTAAAATGTAAATATATAAAAATCAAATAGCTGCATGGAATGAGTTTCCTAGAAAATACTTAGCAAATATTTTTTCTTTTTTCTTCTATTGTTCCATAAATTTATTCTGCACAAAATGTAAAAATACACAGTCAAAAAAGCATTTCAAAAGAGTGAGCCTCAGTAGCCTCAGTTAAAAAATAAATCTGATTCAATATAATGTTGATGAACTTTCTACCTTGTTAATAATGAAGCAGAAAAAGCAATATGCTTTGTCATTTTGGACAGACTTTATTATTTTATTCTACAATAAATTCGGCAACTGTTTACAGACTTTGACTGCTTTATAGTTTGAAGCAAGTGTCTGGCAACATTATGAAGCTAATGGCAGAAATGAGATCTCTAAGAGTCATTTCAGTTCATTCCACAAATGAAGATTAGATTTTGTTCTGTGTTTTAATTACTGATGATGAGCAGTCTCCTTAAATTTCTGTTACATAGTAATCCTTTACAGTAACTATGTTTCATACTTGTACTTCCCAGAATATACAGGGTATATTTAGGAAGGGGATTTGTTTGACAGTGGAAATGCTTCTATAAGGAAGTATCTTGTCATGGCTTTCAAATAATGAATAGTGCGTTCCATAATATAAAATGCTGGCATGGCATTAACAGGAGATTGTGTTGCTCACTGTGTTCATATTCTTAACACCAGCCATCAGTGGAGGAATGGCAACAATTACTTATAATCGTGCAATTTATATTAAGTGTCTTTCCAAGAACATTTAAGGAAGCATGGAAGGAATGAACAGCAAGCTAAAATGAATAGGAATCAAAGCATGTCATTGGAGGTGCAACCTCAGTGGCCACAGCAGACACATTCTGTGAGCGCTGCAAGGAGCAGAGGACTGCTCTTTTTTCGCAGAGAGCAGTTGGATTTAAGGGAAGAAAACTCTGCAGTAGAGGTGGAAGGAAAATCAGAGACAGGTTGGAGGTTTCCCGGAGCGAATGAGATGATGTGTTCAGATTAAAAAAAATGTATTACAGTGATTGTGCACAGGTATTTTATAATGAGTGATAATGTGGCTTTTTTTCATATTCTAATGTAGAGTATGAGTAATTTGGTACTTTGGTACTAGTATTTGAAATGGTGCAGCTGAAAAAGATTATTTGTTTTCCCCTTTTGGTTGTGATCATCATGGAGATTCTTTTCTTATTGTTGAATATATTCATGTGATTATTTTGAAGACTGCATTCTTAAACAACAGCTTCTCATTGTGTATGCAGTACCTCACTCTTAGCAGATCATATACTTCTGCAGAAGTCATTGTTTCATAATAATTTTCTTTTTCTAATAAAGAAGAAAATTTACAGAAGATTTTATATAGAAAGTGTTTGGCATATTCACAGCATTACTATGTCCCATTTCTACTGACCTTTCCTCCTCATCCTCACTTAGCAAGATACAGATTTTTTTTTCATTACCTGCATACCGGGAATACTTAAATAAAAGCAATTAATTATGAGATAACTTATCTCTAAAGGAGCTTCCCATGTAATGAAGTTTACTCCGTTCCTCTGGCTGTTAGAAATTTTCCTGCTTTCAGTTCTAATAGATGAATTTAAGCCTACGATTAAAAATCTGCTTCTCTATGATATTCAGTTTCGTATATCCCTTTATTAACACTTTGCAGGAAATACTTAATACCTCTCAAAGTTCAGCCCTGCATGCTGTTTCCTTGGCTTGCATAGGGTATTTAAAAGTATTTTTGCATTGTTGTGGCTCAGCTTCCTGCCTGCTCTGGTTTCTATCTTTCTCCATGGGACTGGGTGTGATGGATGCACAAGGAACTGAGCATTGTGGTGAAAGCCTCTTAGGTACCCTCAAGGTAGGGAAATGAGGTGCCCTGTCACTTTTCCACTAGTGGGTCTTCGGAAGGCCCTTAAGCGGTCAGGAGAGAAGAGTTGTAAGGAAATTCAGGAGATCCAGTCTGGACTCACAGCGGTGTGCAATAGACTGTAAGTTTCCCATTTAAAGCAGATCCAGAGCTGAGAGACCATCTGTCCTACAGAGGCACTGAATGCCCTGAGGGGAAATAGCTACTTTGGTTGAATTTTGAGATAAGTAAGGGAAGCCATGAATTTGATTTAGAACAGAAATGGTAAAGTAGAAGCTTAAGTGTGTAGAACTGTTTTTAAAATAATGGCTTAGTTTTGCTAGTCTACTATTTTTTAACATTGATAAACATTACTGGAAAGATTCTTGAGTACTTTCAGTTGTCTCCAGGTCTCCAGACAAATATTTCTTTCTGTATTTACAACATCTCTCTGCAAACCTACAAGGAAACAAACAAAACAGAACATGTAATTGCAACACTGTATTTCCAAAATGCACTAGGGCTGCTCACAAGTTTTCCCTTTTTTCTGAATAAGCAACTCTGGGTAATTTAAAGAAGCTCTGAATGATTTATAGAGGCACTCTTAGACCCTGTGGTCACACTTTTCCCTCAGGATCAAAATGAATTGCTTGTTTATGACTGCAAGCAGCAGTATGCCTGGCTACCTGCAAATCTGTTCACACCTGTTGTGTGCAGTTAATAACAAAGTCCTTGAAAATGTGATTTAAATGATCATATTTGTATACATTTTATAGATTAGGCATCTCAGTTTTGGGATTGCTAAATCAGTAAGACTGAGACTGTTCCTTGCAAACAAGGCATTCTTCTTACATCCCAGAAAATATGTAGGAGAACTGTTGTCAGTACTTGAACTGATATATCACTGCACGAGTACTGAAAAGTCCAAGCAATTATCTTGAGCTTTATCAACTTAATCTCAAATACAGGGTTTTACACAGAAATAATTTTGCATATGTTCAAGAGTAAGAACAGAGCAGCTTTTTCATATGAGCGTAGGTTCAGATTGGAAGGGACCTCAGGGGATCTCTAGTCCAACCTCCAGCCCAAAGCAGCATCAGCAAAAACATCAGGTCTGGTTGCTTTGGGCTGTATGCAGTCTGGTCTTGAAAATGTTCAAGGATGGAGAGTGCACAGCCTCTCAGAGCAATGTCTGGTTGTCCTGATGTCCAGTCAGAAACTCTCTTGTTTCAATTTAGCTCTGCTGTCCCTTTCTCTCCAGACACACTGCTGTAAGGAGTCTGGCTCTGTATTCTTGATAACCTTGTCAAAGCTATTGGAAAGCAGCTATTTCTCTGTTTGAGACAAAAATGGAGACAGGTTCCTCAAGCCTTTTAAAAAGAACAGAAAATGTTGATAGGTGCATTAGCACTTGGGAAATTACATCAAGTTTTCTTCACAGAAAATTCTGTAATGAGTTCTTCCATAACAAAAATAAATAATCAGATAGCATTAGATTGTGATCGAGGAGATGTTTACAGGATTATATTTGTTGTTGTGTGTTTTCCTAATATGTTAGGAAAGAGGGCATGGGTAACTGAGAGGAATGTGCCACATACTGAATCTAAGAGAGAGAAATCGTATCCAAATCACGGGCAGCCTTGGGACATGTGACAGCAGAGAGGGCAACATGGCAGCATTTCAGATACTGCTTTGGAATATTCTTGAGAGCCTTCCCTGCTATGACAGTGACTGAGACCCAATCGAGCTTATAGTGTTTACATCCCTCCAGCCTCTTCCCTGGGGGATGGGGCAGGAAGAGGAGAGGGAAGGAAACAAGGGATGATTGATGGGTTTTGAAAAGCTTTTCCCTGCGAGGGGAAGGTGTGGTCACTATACGCATCTCCAGCTAACAAAGCCCTCCCGTAGGTGGAGCAGACGTAAGCTTTGTCCCCCTTTTGGGGTGACTGCAGCACAGTCCAGAAAATATTTTTCGTGTTTTTCAGTTGGGCATAGAGATTTGAGCAGAGAAGTAGCCTGTCACTGTTACAGTTTGTACTGCTTTAAGACGGCGCTTCAGCACTGGGTCTGATTGTGACATCTGTGACCAAGGGGCTGTAACAAGTAAGAACAGAGCACAGATCGACTGCTGTATGTGGTACATCTCAGGAAGGCATGAGCACACAGCTACACTTCCGTCAAATTAAGCTACAGGTACATGAACATATTAAGCCAATATAATCTGATACTGCTGCCGACACAAGCACTCATATCCACCCTCTCGCCCCTGCCTATTTTTGTTCATAGGCACCTCCTCCATTGTACTGGCACAAGCATCAGCACAGCCACATGCTGAACCTGACAAAGGAAATGATCTGGAAGAAAATTAACCTGATCAGAGGAAACAGAAAAGGTTTCACCCAGAATCAGTTGCTGAACTGTTGCTTTTTCAGCATTGATGCCAACTGATGATGTTGTAAAGCAGGCATGAGGCCTTAACCAGACCAGGGAATCTGAATTTATCCTAGCATTAAGCCTGTGTGCTAGCTTTATGCCAGCAGTGGGAATACGAATGTTCTTCCATCATCCAGCATGAAGTTAGGGTAGTACAGATAGACGGCACCTGATCTGACATAAAGTCTGCTGGTCCAAACTTATTCCATCAAACGTTTTCCAGTGCCAGTGATCACCATGTGGCTGCAGTGCTTTCATCCAGTACTAGCAGCCCTCAAACGTGTGTTATCAAATCAAGACCAAAGTGAATGGGATCCATTTTAGGACTTGAAAGAGGGGAAAAAAAGGAAAGTTGTGCAGAATGTAGTTCTGCCAAGTGTTCATGCTTTTTAACCGTAAGCTGTATTCAGATGAGCTCTGATCTGTGCTGGCGATATATTAGGATACTAAAATACTCAGAGATTATTTCTAGGAAAGTGAGTAATTGAAGATTGTGGGTTTTTGTAAATACTAGCATTGTCAGATGTTATTTGGCCTTTCGGTAATGAACTACCTGGCAATTTTCTATTTCTTCGCAGATGTTTCCCATGGTCATATCGGGGTGTGTGGGATCGGGGCCACTATATTGTCAGAAAGAGGAAGAGAAACCAAAAGGTGCCGGGTGATGCATGTCCGTGACAGAAGTTCTGCAGCGTCACTGATCAGAGTCAGGAACCTGACAGAGCTATAGCTCTGGACTTTCTTAGAAACTAGATTGTCAACATCACTGGGTAATGTAAATATAGTAATGTAAACAGTGCAGACTACTAGTGAGTGAAGCTGGGAACTCCTTGTCTCCGTGCGTCCCAGTCTTACTGCCTAAGAACGGTAACGTTTCCTAGGCCTAAATTTCGTGAAGAAACGATGAATTTCCCCTTGCTTCCCAAACGCTGCCTTGAGGCACTGGAGAGGGCTGTGACCGGATGTTCCTCCCCCCTCCCCATCCCTAGTCAAGAAAAACTTAAGAGAGTTAAAGCCTGCAGTATTTATCGCCTCGGAGCGGCCAGCCCTGCCGTTCGGGGGTACCCCACACCCGGCTGCGCGCGCCCCACCCGGGCCACTGCGGGATGTCCCGCTCGGGCCGCTCGGGGGTCGGGACCCCGCCGGGCGCGCCCCGCGGCGGAATGCGCGGCACGCGGGCCCGCCGCCCCCCCGCGCCCCTCTCAGGCGCAACCATTGCGCGGCGTTTGGGGGGGAGCGCGCCCGCCGCCCCGCTCCGCGCCTCCCCCGGCGCCGCGCCCGGCTCCGCGCTCCCCGCACCGCGCGGGACGGGACGGGGCGGGGCGGGGCGCGAGCATCGCGCCCCCTCCGCGCTTCCCCGCCGCGGCTCGGCGCGCACCCGCGCGCTCCCTCCCTCTGCTGGGCGGTGGTTGAGGCCGGCGGGAGGTGGGGCCGGGCTGGGCTGGGCTGGGCTGGGCTGGGCTGGGCTGGGGCAGCCGGCGGCGGTCAGCGGGGGCCCGTGGATGGCAGCCTGGGCGGCCGCCGCGGGGTAGGGTCGGCGCGGAGCGGGGCCGGGCGGGGCCGGGGCCGAGGCCGAGCGGAGGGTTCGGGGAGCCGCAGCCGGCGGAGAAGGCACGGAGGCGGAGAGCGCCCTGCAGCCCCGCCGCGCCGCAGCCCGGCGGCCGCCAAAGTTGCTCCCCATCCCGAGGGGGAGCGGGGGATCAGGCGGGGCGATGATTTTCCCCAGCAGCAACAGCAGCGCGGCGGGCGGCGGTCGGACCCCCTATCGGAAGCAGGTAAGGGAAGGGGGTGTGTGGGTTTGTGGCTCCCCCGCCCCCGCGTTCCCCCCCGCAGCCCCGAGGTGCTGGGGGAGGAGTGGGGAGAGGGGTGGCGACTGGCGTGAGTTGCAACTTGCAGCCTTCTCGCCTCTCGAGAGCTGGGATTTGCAGAAAGAAGCTCTTTCCTCCTTTTTTTTTTTTTCCCCCCACCCCCTTTTAAAAGCCGCGGCGTGACCTTGGCGAGTGCCGGGGCGGCCGCCGCCGGGTCACCTTCGCGGGGTGTGCGGGATGTGCGGGACGGCCGCCGGGGCCGGGCGGGTGCCGGCCCCGCTGGGCTCGGCAACAGGTTAGAAAGGATCTGGTGTCGCAACAGCGAAACTTGGGGCTGGATGTTTTTCACTCGGCGTGAAATGAGCGAAGGGATCTGGGCGCGTTTTTTCTTTCAAACAGCCCTCCAGAAAACCCCCGCCGCCCTTCGGGCGCGCCCCAGCTCCCCCCGGGGAGGGCACTGGGGGACCCTGTGACATTTTATGGGCAGAGAGATCGCTCTGATAAGCTCGGAGCACTCGCATCTATGGAGCTGTACTAAAAGAGGTATTTCTTTGTTTGTTTGTTTAGTCGCTGGAAATAAAATATTTGAAATAGTTGCGTTACAACCTTGCTGGGCCGTTTGCCTTTAGCTGCACTTTTTACGCACACAAGACGCAATGTTGGTGTTAATGTTACATTATTTACTGCTTAGTATATTATTTTTCATTGACTCTTAGATTAAATTTAAAAAAAGGAAAAACCTTACTTTTTAAGTCAATGGGAAAGTATGCTCTGTGCGTATGCCAGAGGGTAAATGGAGTAGAGGTCACTGACAAGCTCCCGGCTTGACAAAGCATGCCAAAAATACTATGGCAGGCTTCTTTCCAGGTGAGAAAAAAATCCTTCTGTGTCTGCTGCTCTTAGTAGCTGAAACAGGTAATTTGACGGGTTCAATCAGCAATACTGGGGAAGTTTGTCCTATTTTGCTTGGGATCAGAATGCATTAAGGGTAGAAATAGCGAATCAGATATCACTGTTGCACACAGTGAGGGGTTTTGTATAAATAATGAGGAAATGGACTTGGAAATTTTGAACTCTTGGTGTGTTGTTGGGACGACGCATGATCTCTGTGGCTAACCTGCACGACAGTGAAAGTTAGACTCTCATATTTTCTTGAAGCTTAAACAAAAATTGTTATTTCCYCTCTCTCCCCTGTTATTTTATAGAAATATGTTTTTGATAAGAATCGCTGGTGTGTTATCTTAGCAGCACTCTGCAGATGCTGCCCAGCAGTGCATGGAGTTATCTTTGTATCTTGTACTCAAAGTGTTCAAGTCCATACATAACAAAACATGCTTATTGTGTGTGCTGGTTTTGGTTTGTTGTTAATAAATGTCCTGGATACGCCCATGCTGATCATCTTGTCTGGTACTCCTGCATACTTTATAAATGAAGCCGGTTTATCAGATACTATTTCGTGCCCTCCCTGCGAGGACCATTAATCAAGGCCCCTCGGGTGGCTGTGCAGTGTGTCGGGTGCGGGGCAGGGTGTTGGCAGGAGTCGAGGGCAGAGGGGCCAGGCCTCGTGCTGGCAGGGCTGTGTTTTGTGTGCGGATGTGAGTTTGCCTGCTGGTCTGGAGCAGGCTGATAAGATGCTCTTCTTTTCACAGTGCACTCCTTAGATTCAAAGAGCTAAAAGGGCCAACTGAATCAGAAAAACAAACAGACCCTTTTTTCCCAGTAGGCAGAGAAAGAAATGAATGCAGGGGTATTATGTGGGCTTAAGACCCTTGGTACCAAAGGTTTCTTTTGTTAGTGTGTAGCTATTCTCTGCTCAAACACTTCCTACATAAGGAGCCAGGGTCTGTGCTTTTCTCCAATTAAGTCCATGGAAAACTCCTATTAACTTCATTCATGTAGACTAACGTCGTTTAGTGATTGGCTTTCTGATCTCCCTTTCACTCAGACTTTACCTGCAGGGGTGAGCTGATGGCAAACAGTGCTGAAGAGTGCTGCAAGCCTAATTTTTCAACTCTTGATAATTAAGAAAAGTTCAGATTAAGTCTTTGCATGCTCTGTGTAACCTATATTCAGACAATTACATTGTAGTTGTGCTTTACCCTGAGACACTAGGTACTGTTAGCCTAGGAAAAGTTAACCAATGTCTCTAAAAGGAGTAACTGGATTTCCTATGCTAACAGCATGTAGTATGTGAAGCTGAAACCATCTTAAGTAACTTAAAAGAGAAATTAAAATCTTTCAAGTAGCTTGTATGTCTCTTGGTATTTTAATACATATGATATCAGAATAATAAAACAGCACTTCATGTTTAATATGATCCTGTTTCATTTTTAAGAGTCTATAGTGGATTCAGTTGAAAAAATGAGTGATTAACTGATAAAAGGCAAGGTGACACTATCTTGATTTATTTTTAAGGCGCTGTAATGTAGTGTGGATTTCTACCTTAATTTAAAACATTAACAAAATACCATATAGGTAGAGTAGGTTCAGATCTTTAGCTATACTCTCTTTTTGTTTTCCCAAGTGACTATGTTTTGTTTTGTAAACAAATCTGTGCTTTATAGTATTATACTTGTTACCTGCTGTATCTACACTGTGCAACTCAGGCATGTAGGAGCCAGTCAACATTCTCAGTTTCAGGTCAGATTTGATTGGGTGGTGCCTGATCATCTTCTCTCTTTTAGAGTACTTGTAAGAATACTAAAACGTGGTCTCTGCTCAAAAGGATTTCCTGCGTTACAGGCAGACAGGCATATTAAAAATACTCCTACTAGGCTTAAAATTTAGACGTTGCTTAAATGAGTGGCAGCTCATCTGAGAGTTGATTTGAAATGCAGATATAGGTCTTGTTAAAGAATGAAAGCCACACAGTATCTGCAGTAATAACCTATCACAACACTCATAGCCATACATCCTGTCTGAAAAAGGTAGGTGTAAGCTAATATTTTTACTATCGAGGTTACTTGAGCTATGCAAAGAATGCACATGTGTGCATCCGTAATGTAAAGGAAATAAGATGACATACAATATACTGCTTAATATGGGCTTTTTTAGCTCTTGGTTTGTTGAGAACAAGATGATTCTCTGTCCCTCCTCCCACTTTTGTTATTCTCATGTAAATCGGGAAGCACTCCTCCGAAGTAAATATTTCTACACTCTGTAAAATTATCGTAAATGGAAAATTAGGCTTTCTCCTGCCATCTGCTCCTTGAATCTGCAGAGCTACTCCAGCTATTTGATTAGGGATTTTAAATCACTTTGTGCAGGGAGGTTTCTCTGCTCTCAGGTTTCTCGAAGAGGAAGCCAGAAGCAGCTCTGGAGGCCTGGGAAGGAGGTGAGTCCAGGGTCCTGCCAGCACAGTCTGGGTGCTCAGCCCAGTGTCTGTGCCTTTTAACAGCTTTGCCCAGTAACAGTGGATCTTGTTACATTTTGATGAGTGTAATGTTTATCTCGCCAGCATAAGGAGATTTACATAGTTTGCTGCTTTCAAGAAGATTAACTAGGCGTAGCTGCACGTGAGGAATTTAACACTGATTTGATATTTGGCCTGTGTACGGAGAGATAGCCAAAGCTTTTGATCAATCTTTTCATGCAGCTCTGTTAATACCAAGTGTTGTGTAGTAGGTTGGGTTTTCTAAAAGTGGAAGGTTAAGGTGGGTTTCTAATGACGGTTAAACGAAGAAAGCTTTTGCCAATCTCAGGCTAAAAATGTAGATCAGCCTTTTACTCTGTCTATAGGTTTAACCTATCGAGAAGCTACACCTCTAATCCTACGTTATAATTTCCCAGTTGGCGCTGTGTGTGGTGTCTGTGTGTGTGAGAAGGAACCTCATTAAACTTGTGAGACCTGGGCATGGTCATAACTCAAAATATGCAGCAGCTCCACGGAGCAGTCTGTGCCCAGAGGGATTTGACATGACACCTCCTGTGTGTATGGATGGTGCGGCAGGGGGAGGCTGAGGAGCCTACACTGAACAGATATCTTTGGTTACATAAATAAATAGGATTTGTTTCTTTTTGTTTCTTTCTTTCTTTCAGAACTTTAAGGATTGTAATTTTGTATCACTGGCTTGAGGTGGTGTAGTCTATTTCCCTTTACATTGTATACAATGTTATAGGGCCTACCCGGGTTTCAGAAAGCTGAACTCCTAAATTAAGTACCTGCTATTTAAATTTTTTAAGTGCATCTATAAGATTGTTTGTGAAGTTCTGCTTTAGTCTCAAGGTAGCAAAACTACTCAGTCGGTGGATTTCTATACTTGTACCAAAACGTGAATGAAAGAAATAAAAGGAAACTCCTTATCTTGCTCAGGCATGATGTTATAGATTATGAAAAGTGATATGATTGTTTTATCTTTATTTGGCAATTTGAAGTTTTTGTTTAGTATTTCTAACAGGGTGAACAATATATTTTTATCTCTTTGAAAGTGTTATTGTTTAAAGTATGTGTCTTTGCCATTTAGGTTCACATGGAAGGGAAGATAGAAGTCTGTGTCTTGAACATCTGCTGTTTTGTTTTGGGTTCATTTTTTTCCCCTGAAACTTCCAACTGTTAAAAAAAATTGCTTGAGTTAACACATTTCAGAAGGGTTAGATCCTTTAAACTGTAACTGCTGGCAGGGAGGAGAGGGGAAGGAAGGAAGGGAGGGGAAAATCCTTTCCTGAGAGCTTGAGATGGCTCCTAAAACATCCGCACAGTGCTGCAACCAAGTAAATAAAAATAATGATCATTTGACATTATAACTGTTTTGGTCTGTGCTTTTTTTTCCCCTTTTTAAAGTCGTGGTTAAAATTGACCTTTGCTTGTTGCACAAGATGGTGTATAACAAAAGAAGTCAATGGAGAGTAGGAACCTTTTTTACTGGATTTCCCTCATGGATCTGTTTCCAGCTTCTTATGTTTTTCTCTTTTTCTACAACCAGTTGTTTTGAAACATCTTACTTGGGGGACAGTGTGAAGGCTTATAAATTGGTAGTGCTAATGAAGAGGTGCACAGGGATGTTTTGATCTCAGAAGAAGTGTGTCAGTCAGAAGTTTTTTAGAAAGCCAACAGAAGCACATTTGAAAGTTCTCAAACCTTTTTGAAGTAATTGTGAGTTATTTTGCATATGTTTCAGAATTGCAGAGTACTGTGGTAATTATAACAGCCTTGCAGAAGCCACTGTATTTGCAGCTTCCTGCTGCAACAGGAAAGGGAAGGGATGAGTTAGAAATAGAGGAGAAACGAGGAGGGGAACCATGGATTAGATAAGCACAAGCCTCCTAACCCAGCAACTTGGGAAACATACACACAACAAAAAAATCATGTGCTGTAAGGGCTGGTTACTGTGATTAGCACAGCTTTAGCTCTGTTTTCCTCAAGAGATTGCAGTTAAGGCAGTGTAGCTGCAGCTGTGTATTGACTCAAAGTAGTTTTAAACTGCAGCTGAAGTAATTGAATGCTGGGGAAAGATTGCTTTTAACAGATTCAAGATGAACTAGGTTCATGTCAGTTTGAGTTGGTTTATTTCTAGGAGTTAAAATTTAGTAACTTTTATTACCATCTATGTAAATTGACTTTTCACAATCAAACTCTATACCAATTTTAAGATTTAACCTGTGCACTAAGATGCACTGGCTTAAAAATACCTAGCAAATACTTTGCAGTCTTATAAGCTCTTCAAAACAGAAATACAATTGCAATGTTTCAAAAATGTCTGGTTTTAAATTTATGATATTGCATAAGGATATATCAGCTTTAGAGTCTATTGCAAAATAAAAGCTGACAATTACAGATATGTACAAATATATGATAATATAATAATACCTTTTTGTTCACGTGTCCTCATAAAAGCCATGTTGTACGCTTAACCATAATTGTTTAGGAAGTCACTGGTGTGTGTCTTATTTGTTGAAAGTATTCTGCTCTAGAAAAATGATGTGTCAAATAGAGTGGGTACTTAGAATTTACTTATTCGACTGGTAGAACTGTAGAACTTCATGAGGTTGCAGTGGAAACAAACAACACATTGTTCTGGGGAGCCTTGTTTGAGCTTCATTTTCCTTGGTTGAAGAACAGCAGGAACACCAGGGCAGGTGAGCATCAAACTTAGTCTAGCCTGATGCTTACTTGCTTGTGAAATGAAGTGCTTCTTTACAACAACTAAATATATGTAACTTTTAATTTCGTCATTGACTCTGTTTCTTGACAGTGTCTCATTCGTAATGACACTTTCACACAGTATTTGTGGGTTTTTTTCTGTTTCTCTGCTTAGATGAGAAGGGAATTAATTTATTTCCTTACCTTCTATTGTTTTCTGTCCTTTTATATCAGAATCTCCTCTACCATATGGTACTTTGCTTCAGTAAAGTGGAAACATTAGGTGGACTCCTTAGGTTAACTACAGCTCATATATTCTGTCATTTGGGTACAACAGCATAACAATATTAGAATTCAGGCCTTTAGGATATTCAAGAGATGTGTGTGGCACTTCCATTTTTACTGTGCTTGAGGAGTGAAATCTAAGGATTCAGGTATGAGTTTGGATGAGCATTTCAGGGAGCTTTTCTCAGGCTTGTTGGTCACTGCAGGGCACTTCTTTCATGCGTCTGGTGTTACCAGCTCCCAGGAAAGCTGCTGTGACTTAGTGAAGGAGTGTCCAGTTATCTTTGACCGTCTGAAGCAGTGTTCATAGATGCTTGACTTGTCTGAGGTGATTCACAGTCCTGCTTTAAGGTTTACTTGACCCACAGAAACTTTATCAGGTTGTGCTTGTGCCACTGCAATAATCTGAAATCACTCCAAACATCAGGCAGGCAAGGGTAAAATCAAACGCAGATCCTTGTTGACAAGTCAACAAATAAAAATACAGAATTCTTAAAACAGAGAAATGGAAAAAACCCAAAGCAAAATAGTGGTACAGGACCTGAAAGTTTCCTTTACCTTGTATGCAGGCCTGTGGCACATGACCTCCAGTCTTCTCAGGGAGACTGGCTATTGTCCAACTCTGTTGCCTCAGATTGTGTTCAGAGGAGAGACTCTGATTTAAGGGTCTGTATTTCTTTTTATACTGAACCCACTTGAAGAATAAGGGGTAGAGGTTGCTTTTTATTTTGTAAGTCCGTGATGCCACTTTCACCAGACCACAGGTTGTTTCTTCCTGCTTTGGAAACAGTGTTGTCTCTTGGGCATTGCCAGGTGCAATGCTGCCTGCTCAGGCTTTGGAGTGCTCTTCAACTGAGCACTAAAGAGAGGGTTGGTATGTTGGAAAGGAGATTTCACACTATGAAATGATGAAGGAATTTCAAGTCCTGTGGTGTTTCTCTTTTACCTGTATGTATAATTTGCTAATAATACTTTAAACTGTTGTGCAACAGATATTTTGGTGGGCATGGGGGAGATGCTGTCACTCCAGCTGCTGCAGGTGACTGGCAGCTGTGTGTCACCTGTGTGCCCACCTTTGAGCATGGCCATGGTGACCCATTTGGAATTATTTGCATTGCTACATGCATGTGTGTGTTGTTCTGGCTTGGCATAGCTCATCACTTAGCCAAGCTTTTAAATAACCTATTACGACATGAAACTCTTTGAAGTGTGTCGTGTCGAAGTAACATCCAGTACAACTCTGTGATAACTCGGCCCACTGTGGCTGCGTGTGGGAGAGGAGGGACACAGCGGGTGAACACATTGCATGGCCAGGGATGTGCCTCCTGCAACCCTGGGAAAGCAGCAACCACCCTGGATAAACCTGGGCTTTGGCAGAGCTGGCACACAGTTCCACGAATATCTGTCCGGTATGAAAGCAACCACCAGCAGACAAGGTCCTTTGAAGTGTTTAGTGGTCTGTCTTCCAGATGAGTTCAAGAAGAGTTCTGAAATTGTAGGTCTGAATTTTAAGACTCTTGCTCATGCCAGTGCATATTTACATAGCCAGTGGTGCCACTGCATGGGGTGAGACTGCTGACATCAGTAAGTACCTAGTGAGACAGAGAACAGGAAGAATTCTGAATTTCCCCAATGAAAGACCTGAGTTGAATAGTTGGTTTTTCCTGGGGTTGCTGTTCAACTCGCATTCAGCAGAATCAAATGGTATTTAAATTGCTTTAATATTATTCCACCCAATCTATTTGGCTTCCATGATCCTCATTATGATAGTACTTGTGCTTATTTAAAAGTACTTCTGCATAATTTGAGAAAAACATTTGAGATAGGTATTAAATACAGTTGCTTAGCTACTAACATTTGAAATGGGCATTTTTTGGCTTTTATTCAACATTCCAGGAGATACAACTCTGAGTGCTACTTGTGACAAACACCAAAACTGTGTTTTTAAAAAAAGTATTTCTGCAGTGTTTCACTTAAACAAAAATATAAATGATAGCATTTCTTTATTGTCTTAGGGCAACAATGCTTCCAAAGCACACATATACATGTAAATATTCCAGAATTAGGGACAATTTTTGAGATAAGAAACCCAGCAGTATCTTGCAGTACTGAGGAATTATAGAGTACCTTTGAAAGCTTCAGTAATTTTAATGGTGAAGAATAGTAAGACGTAATTCACTATATAGAATTTCAGTTGGTTGAAAGTGCTAGTGAAACCTAGGGCATACTGTGGCACCAACAGAAGAATGCAGGGGCTGTTTGGTTGTTTGATTTCCCCAAGAGTTGCCTTCATTCCCAGTTACAATACTCTACAATCTTGTGGAAGCTAATGTGAGATGGAAATGGTTAAGGAAGTCATTGCTTCAGCATTATGTCGATATTTTAGTTGCTGTAGTGACAAAATCATGTTAACTTTGGAACCAGACTTTGTCAGATTGCCAGGAAACATACTGTTCTTAGATCTGTCAGGTGTGGAGTGTCATGGTCTCAGAAGTCACTAAGGGCTCTAGACTGGCTTAGTGATTAGAAAAGGTGCTCTGGCTTTGCATGTAACCATTCTTTATGTATTCTGATAAGTTATTGGGAATTCCGTGTTCTGAAGGTCCTGACCATTTTGTGCTTTCTGCTTTAATGTTTCTGTTGCAACTTTATTATTGTTTTAGTATTATTAATTTATGGTTTTGTATTCCAATATATAAGATAATGTAAAGAAACCTCCAGCCTATCTGTGTGTCTTATCCTTCTATCAAAAGATATTATTTTGGTGTGAGACTTTTCTGTTGACCCTCTTTCAAAATGAGTGACTCCATTTCCACCTTCAGTCACTGAAATAAATTCTGTGTTGAGTCATTGTCCTGGTGATAATAGAAGTCCCAGGTCAGCCACATCTGTGAAGGTTATTCATAGGGATTATGATGGTGACTTGAAGTTCAAAATGGTCTTGTCACCGCTATTTTGAATAATCTTAGCTAAATGGTTAAAGTTTGACTCTTCAAAAGGTACTTGTTGATGTTAGTTTCCTACATCTCATAGATTGTGTACAGAAATGTACTAACATCTGCAAGGGGTTCGAATACTATAGCAATTAGATCTAAATATCTTGAAAAAATATATAGACATGCAAACACAGACATCTATATATGTATGTGTAAGTCTGTCCCCTGAAGCTTGGGATAGAGCAGATTATTTGGAATGATAAAATTCTGTGCTGAAATTCTGCCCGTCACTTACTGTGCAAGTAGTTTCTTTATGGTCTATGAGAATGTTCATGTGAATACTATTATTCATATTTCCGGATTATTAACAATGGCAAAGTTCATTTTGGCAAGAAACTGGACTGTTAAAGCTATGTAGAACTCTAGTTTTAGAAAGGAGTAAATGTTGTTTTACTGTTAGCAACAGTTAAGTTTATTTCTAAGCAGACATTTGTCAGGCAGAAAGGCAAAGTCAACCATGAAAATATTACTGAGAACAGGAATAACTTCCTGAAGTTCAGTGGTTTAGATTTTACAGAATTTTAATCTAGTTAGCTTTAGTGGGTTTATGGCCTTATCTTTCCTATGGAATTCATTTCCTTAGGGTTTTTTCTCCTTTTTTTTTTTTTTAACTGGGAAGTCCTTATTCCAGTATTCTGTTGTCCCATTTTAATTTTGAAATCCAGTTAAATTTCATAAAGTCAAAATTCATGTTTTTGTTGGGGGAGGTTTGTCGGTTTGTTTTTGTTTGGTTGGGGTTTTTTTGGGTTTTTTTTGAGGAAATGCAATACATGGTCTTTCCACTTCAATTTATGGTGACTTTTGTAGCAAACCAATGATGGCTTATGAAATTATTAAACATCCAACTGTTGTACAGATTCATAAGCTGCAAAGGTAGAATTGCTGCTAAGAAATGTGCAGCTGAATGTTCTTATTAAAAATGTGATTCCTTGAAATTGTCCCCAGTGCAAGACAAACCTGAAAGCAGCTGCTTAGCTCTGGAGTTGTGCAGTAAGCATAGGCAAGTGAGTGATTTTTCTTAAAATGTTAGCTGTTGGCTGGGCCAATTCCCTTTCACTGCAGTGTTTTAAACTTAATTATCAATTCCAAGTGTACTTATTAAATGTATTTTCCTCTCTCTATAACTTTCTGATGTGTTCAGAGGTATGTACCAAGGACAAGAACATGACTAATAAAGTTGTAGATGAGTTGGGCTCTTGCCCAATGAGCTGGTTTATTCCTGACTTCTGTTTGTTGTCTCTAGCCATACATGTCCCCAGACATGGTTCAAGTGACGTGTCCCTTCGCCATCCAGAGGTGGAGGCTGTCTCACACGGGTGCTGCAGCTATTGTGCCAGCTGTGCTGATGCATGGCCTGCTGACCACAAGGGCTTCGGAACACACCGGTGGCCGCTGTGGGTGCTACTGGGATCATCTCTGAGGTTGTAGCTGTAGCTGCTCACACATCTGGGTTAGACTGTTAACTGCTCTGCCAGGACCAGTTCTTCTTGGCAGTTGAATTTCTCATGTATTATAACTGTTGTATTAGTAGTACATCTGGAAGCTTTCCTAGGTGTTATCTAATTCTTGTGTTTTTTCGTTTCAGAATTGACAATGATTCATTGTGCAGTTAGACATTCACCCCAGCAGCTATTTGGATGCACTAAGGAATGGCATCCTGCATTTGCTTAGCATACAGCTGCTTAGTCTTTGTAACTGAACTTTGGAACTAAGTTTCTGGATGTAAAAGAAATCGTTCATTACCATGCACTGTGAAGTCACCAACGTATTAATTTTAGAATAAGTCGTATTGTGTGGGTTGGGTTTCAGACATCTGAATGATATTCTTAACCAGTTAAAACCACTTTTCTCTCAGAATTCAAAATCTGTTAGCTGCGTGAATTAAACAGTAGTTTGCAAAAGAAAAAAAGTTTTATCTCTTTGTTCAAACGAAGAGTGAAGTTTTAAATTAGAAGGCAATGTGCGAGGAAAATTGATGAGGGCTGTGGGAGTGGGTTAGAACAGCTCTTCTGTTTTCATGATTCAAATATAAATTACAGCCATCCAGAAGAACAGGAAATGATAAATAAAGTCATAACATGGGCTTTTTTTTGAATTGCATGCACAAGGATTTTGAACAAGGTTGTCATTTGTAAAGAGTCAGCAGTCAGAAAGTATTGGGTCTAATAAGTGATAAGCATCTACTGTAACATCATCCTTTAAAGCATGAGAAAAGACTGACTTGGGTTTGTTTCAGTTAAAGTTGTAAGGAAAGTCTGACCGTAAGGCCAGAGCAGCATTGCTGCATGTGGTATGTATGCAGGATTTCACTTACTTTTAGCAGGCAGGTTTGTGCATGCTGCCTGTTGCCTTACTTGTAAGGCTCAGATACCCAGAGGCACCACACGTATTTGCTGCAGTGTCTTACTTTATGTATGAAAAACCAATGGTTTGGTTTAGTTCTGGATTGTGTGACAGCCTAATACTCTTTTGGTACCACTTTCATGAATCAGCACCATTGGTAAAAGAAGCAGTCTGAACTTCCTTTTCCTTTTTTTTCTCCTTGTTCTTTTTGTGAGCAAGGGGGAGATGTCACCAGGAGGGAGAATGAGCAAGCCATGGGGGCGGGGATGCTGCTTTTTGGCAGTAATGGCCAGTGCCAGCTATTTCTTGAACTGCCATCTTGGTTTGTTGGTCCACAGTTGCCTCCGTTGCACTTCGGTCTTTTCAGCCAAATTGAGGGAAAGGTTGGCTTGGAAGCTGAGCTGCCAGCAGGACCAGCAAAGTCGTCTTTGTTCTTTATTTGGTACTGCACCAAGGGCATCTTATCAGACCAGATCTAACCACCAGTGTTAAAGCTTTTTGACTTCCTTATACCACCCGTTTCCTTTTTGCTGTCTGCACATCCTAGATACCTCAGAAAGTGCTGTTTCTACTTCATGACGTTATCAGGAGTTGAATTTTCATGTTAAAACAACCTATCAGTAATGTCTGAAAGATTTCAGCTTTCTACGCTGTTCTTAGTTGACCTGATGCTACATTCAGGCCATCAAAGGTCAGTGCAGACAAATCATTCCTAATGTGCAGCTAGACGTCTACTGGGGAGCTCCACCAGAAGTTACCTGCAAGATTACCCTTGGAAATCTTACCGTTGTTTTTATGGATGAATCTTCAGTTTTAATTGCCTACCTTTACAGCTTTGAGAATTTCATCTTACTGAAGGAATGCCGGTTTCCTTATTTGTAAGGAGAAGCAAACTGCTATTTATAAAAGTAGGCTCATGTGCTGGATTTTGCTATGCTGATTTTAGCAAACTCCTTGGTATGTTTCATCAAGTCCCCAGATTCGTTGTGTTCACAGTGTTGTAGTGAGTTGCCTTGATGTATGAAAGAACTCCTTCTCATCTGTGTGCCCTCGATCACTTGCATTTAGGAAAATATTTACATTTTTCATAACTTTGCATAAAGAGGATTCAATTTACTAATTGGTTAGATTCTCTTACTACTACTACTACTTCTAATTTAAATATGTCATGCTCTTATTTGTTAGGGCTTAAAATTCAAAAGATTTCACCCACAGATTGTCTTAAATTGATGTTCAGCAACTTTGTGCTTTAAACAGACCTAAAATCAGCTTCTCTAGGCCGTGGATGTAGATGTGCTGCCCAAACTGGCTTTCATTAAACAACAGAATGGTTTTGCTAGAAATAGCCTGGGTCTGTTGAGACTGATGCTGAGCAAATGCTAACAAGCCCTGCTTGATCCAAGTTGAATGGGATTAAATAGTATTTGTACTATAGTAAGCATTGTGTTGTGGAGTGTCCTAGTCCCAGTTCCCTGAAATGATGCTGGAAAAGTGATCACTCCATTAAGCGTTCTGGTAATGAAGCAAGTGATTTGTGTATTACTGTAACATCTGAAATTCTCCTTAAGGAAATGAAGCAATGCTCCTTTTTTACTCTTATGCATAAGAATTGTCTATCTGGAGAGAGAAAAATGTGTCGGAGGGCATAATCACTGAGTAGTGTGAGATGTAGACGATGTACTGATGGGAAATGTGAGAAGAAAATGCTTCCCTCTAACTTCTAGGAAGCTCAACCAAGCTACAATTGCAGGTTAGGATTTTGGAGATATCTAAAGACAAAAATTACTACTTTCTTGTCTTTTCAAGGATAAAATTGTCCAAATGTCAACATTTTCCTAGTATTCTTTGTAGCACGTGGTTTCAAGATAGCAGCTCATAAAGGCTTGTGGAAGAAAGATATAAACAGTACATGATACTGTCTTAGTCCGCAGTGTTCAAACAACCTGTAATTTAATTCAAGATTTGAATGTATGGGATACACAGATCTAAAATATTGTAGGTAAAACTGCTTTATGTGTGTATACTTGCACACACACACCTTCAAGGGCAAAGGGGCAGGATGATGATAACAAATGAGAAAAGCTATGAATATTTCTTACTGCTCGTCAAGCCACACTTTCTGCTGCTAGTGTTTCCTGATCAGCTGGGGATGTCTTGAGTTATCTGTACCATCTTAGCAGCACTTTCTATTGTAATAGCTGCAGGAAAAGTGTTTTTTGGTATCGCTCTGAACCATTCACTGGCTGGATGAGCTGTTCTTGTTTCCATCTTTCCCAGGAGTTAAATATAGCTGCTTTTGTCATGCTATAAACTGTAATTTGTTCTGCGGTGCCTGGGCATGGGTAGATCTCTATGTGCCACATAGGAGAAAGTTGTGCAAATTGTTCTGGGCATGATAGACCACTCCTTTTTTCCTGAAGAGCACAGGGTATCCCATGTGTGACTGAGTATTACATCATACATCTGGAGAAAGTTGACTTTTAATGTCGGCTATGCGGAATATGCTGTAGTGCACATTTGGCCAAAACGGTTTGATATGGTGGGTTTTAGTACGGCTGTCTAATGTTGCAGGATCATCTCTGAGAAATGTCAAAAGTAGCATGGTGTCCACTGGCCCCCAAAATTTGGAAACAGTTGTCCTTGGTGCCAGTGTGAAGTCTGCCTGCGCACAGCTTTTTTCTCAGCTCTTGCTGTAAATCACTTTTGCTGGGTATAAAGCAAACTTAAAGCACTGCAGTGTTCATCACCTTCCATGAGAACACAACTGAGAGCTTGTCTGGAGATGTCACCGTGCACCCATACAGTTGAGTTAATGAAAATCTGTGGTAAATCCTGCTGCCATGTCACGCCCTCGCTGCGGGCAGTGCAGCCGGGCACATGTAACAAGGTTGGCGCAGGGTTTGCCGCACTCCTCAAATGGGAAATGATGCAGGAGGCAAATGTTTTAAAAGCAATGAAGTACAACTCCAGTTCTTTTCTAATGAGATTTGAGCTTCTAAGTTTTATTCTAGGAAGCCACGTAGACTCTTGAGTCATTTAGAAGACTTCAGGAATGTCATTTGCAGTCTCATACGTGCTACCTGCAGCCTCGTTAAAATCCAAAGAAAATTGGTGTATGTGTTGCAGCATGCAAACCAAGCCAAGCAGAGTTTGCTCCCTGGTACTCTGTAGAAAAGCCCTATGCTGAAAAGTTTTGCCAATGTTATACACTTCTGTCTTCTGGTCTGTCAGTTCTAGACAATGTTGAAATGTATAAAACTTCTGGACAGATTTTCAGCTTGTGCAAATCAATGCAGAACCACTGGGTGAGAGTGGAACTAGGCTGATATGTGCAAGTGCAGAAAACTGACAACTCCTTACATAATGAGTCTGATGGTTTAAAAAGTTTCTGCTGGTCTTGCTCTTGTTTTCAAACTGGCTGTATTGCTAATTTACTAATACTTGTCTGCTTTTGTTCAGTTTGGTGTGTTTGCCATAGAGGAGAATCACGTTGGTCACCCTGCCATAGAGAATTACAAGTTCAGTGTGAGACCATATAAATACATATACATATGTGTGTATATATATGTATAAAAAAACGGTGTATGTATATAATGTGTGTGTATGCACACACTACTTGCAGCAACATAGTCTCAAACATGGACTCCTTGAATGTCAAAATACCACGACAGATTTAGCACAAACTCTTAGTTGAAATTTAGTTGGTAGTCACTTCAAACTTTGCTGAAATAATTGTAAAAGTATCTTATGCTTCCCTTTTTTTTGATTGCAGTGTGTAAAAGGTGGGGGGTTATGAAATCCTGATGTATTTATCACTGTTAGTGTTTTTTGAATTTGGTATGTGCTTTCCTAGTTATACCTGAGACTTGCTTTAATCTTTTACCAGCAATGTTGTGTATGTCCTGTTTCAATGTGTTGATTATAATGCTGCATTTTATCATATTGCAGAATATTAAAGCCCAAAGGTCACTTCTTGAAATTTCGAAAGTAAGTAGCAAAAAGATGAACGGACCTTTCAGCCTAGCACAAATTGTGTTGACCTCACTTCTGTGGCAAATACTGTGAAAGACTATGGAAATAGTTGCAGTGGAGTAACTAGGAAGGGCAGTGATACTTGGAGTATGCTTTTCTGTTCTTCAGCTCATGGAGGAGTCATTCATTCCCATGGAAAGTGATTCAAGATGCTGCTGTTCTCACTGGAGTTCATTCAACTGTGACTCGATGTAGGCGCATAACGAGCTTCTGAGCAACAGAATTGGACCTTCTTGGTATCAGAATTACAATAACCTTTGTGTTGCACTCAGGCAGTGTATCTACACCGGCTTGTTCTTTGCTGATACCTCTACATTAGTTAGGCCTGCAGACAAGGAAATGCATTAGATACGTAGAAAAGGACAAACATTTGCAAAGTGAGAAGGAGGGATGAAATATCTAAAGTGATCTGTACTTCGAAGCATAAATTGTGCAGCTCAAAGAGCCTGTTCATGAGGTCATCCAGATTCAGTCTTGTTGATGAAGTCTTACAAAACTGGGTTTTTCTACCCTTTTTCTTTCTGACATGCCACCTTTCCTCCAGCTGGAGATGCTGGATGTGGTGAAGAGGGTGTGGTCTCAGAGGGATTAAGATTTAGGAATGCAGTAGAAAGGGTCAGAGCCAGCTGCCTGAACTGTTCCATCGATGTTGTCCAAGAATGCAGCAGGAGTAGTAGAATTAGACTGGGCTACCTATTAAATACCAATGTACTGGCCCTGCTAGGAAGAACATACATTCTCTTCTTTAAAATAGAACAGAGGGATTCACAGTAACAATGCTGCTGCTACGCTGGGTGCAGTGTGCTGCCCGTAAGGAATCGGCAATCATAGACAAAGGGACTTTGATAGGAATTGACTCCCTCATGCACGGTCGGGCACAAGTTCTTCAATTTGTTTAACTTGAATAAACAGAAAATGACATAGCAGATCCCATGTCAGCCAAAAGAGCCATCTGTGGTCTAACCCTGTGACAAACAGTATAGCAATAATTCCAATGCCACCAACAGTGTGGAGTTTGCCAGAAAAGCAGATGCTTCTTTTGACATGCATCTTCAAAGCGGTGCCATTTCTATCCTATAATTGCTGTCTATGGAGGGAGGGTGGGTAGGATAGCCAGATGAGCAGAATGGTGACATTGTAGTTTTTGGGGAAAAAGCCAAGAGTTTGGAAAATAATAAAAAAGAAATTAAGAAAAGTGTAAAAATAATTTTTAAAAAGCTGAAATAAAAAGCTGCAAAATTCTCTTGTGTGCATCATGAAACCTGTGACACTTTTTTAGTAAGAGACAATACTTGCAAGGATTTATCAGAAATCTAAGGTCTAATACAATATGGAAGAACAGTAAATAGTACGCCAGAAACTTCCGTGCAGAGTTTTTAACTTTAAAAAAAAAGCGTTTCCTTCTCTTTTATTTTAAAGAACTAGAGAGTGGCCAGACATACTTTTTTTTTTTTTTTTGGCTGTACTGTGGGTTTTTGTAATACAGATACTCAGGCAGTTCTTGAACAAGCCAAGGTGAGTATCTGTGTCTACCCTGTGCTACTTTTTAATTAGCTTTATGAGATATATAGACTTAGCTGGACTAACCTCCAAAATACAGAGATGGATGGCATGCTTAACAGCTGAGACAGCATATTTCCTGCTTTATGAAATTAAAAACGTAATTACCTACACCCATAAAAAATTATGCATTTTGACATCACAAATAGAAGTTGTTGAAAGCAGCAAGTTTCTGATTACATTGAATATTGTCCGTGGCCCCATTTGTTGGCACTAGGGGTAAAAGTTCACAACAGATAATGACAGAAAGTAGAACAAACAGCTGTAGAGCTGGAGATTGCCATTCTTCTGACAAGAGAGTCTCTCCTTTGAACAGAAGTAACTGCCTTATGTGACGCAGGAAAGTCTCACTGCCAGAGCTTAGTTTTGTGGGATTTACTTAGAGAAATGGTTACCTGCTGTCTTGTATTTTCCTACAAGGGAGCCAAAAAATATCCAGGAGAAAGCCATGTCTCTTATTTTCCATACATTGAAGTCCTACTTCTTCCCATTACACTATAAGTGCAGTAAGAGGATAATACATTTTATTTATTTTCAGGTCTTAGTACACTTGTTTCCAGAGTCCATAAATAAGAAAAAATAATTACTATTTTTCCTTTATATTTTTTTTATTACAGATGATGTCTGATTGGTTTTAGTTTTTCTTTCTAAAAAAATAAATAAATTATAGGGACCTTCTGTTGTCTTTTACTTGGAGATATTAGAGTACCTTCTGATCTTCAGTCGTCTTTAGGGTAACTTCACTTATTAAGTGGAGGTTAAAAACGCAAAGGTTCAGAAGCACTGTGGATTTGAGGACTGCAGAGGAGGAGGAAGCAATAGGACTGATGATGCTTCTCAGTGAGCGTGAGGGCACACTGAGAAGCTAATGAGTTTATTATCTTGTGCTCCACTCCAGTCCACACTTAGGTTTCTGCTACAGAGTGCCTTAGAAATGGAACTGCTGATCTAGGAACACGACCTTTTTCTGCTGATGGAAAATACCACGTGGGATGATGTCAGAAGTCTCAGTCAAGATCTCTAGATATTTACTGCTTCTGCCTTATCCATTAAGCTGGTTCCACTGCTGATGAAAGAAAATTAGATTTTTTTTTATGTGATCTGTTTCTGACAGTTCTATTCTGTCTACTTTTTTTCATAATTTTTTTCTACGTTTCTAGATTCTTGTAAGAAGATTGTTCAGTAATTTCTTCCAGAATATTTCCAGGAGTTGAAATTGGGCTGATTACTATGAAATTCCTGAGTCTTCCTTTAAAAGAAATTAAAATTGCAAGACATTCGATGGCTGACAGAGCAGAACTATGGAAATTCTGTATGTGCCAGCTGCAGTTTGTCTGGACAGTTTTTTAACATACTGGAAATTTGACAACTTCCATGAAGTAGAACAATTGCCTGATTACTTGTTCTTGGCTTTGATTTTTCATGTGTTTTGGGCTGACATCTGAAGAGTTTTTAGATGGAGGTAATGAGTAGGAGCTTCCTGTTTAATAAATTCTACAGCAGAGTCCTATACACACTGAGAAAGGACTGTTATGAAGATCTTCATGCTTATGAAAAGCTTATTGAATAATTTTTTTCTTAGATTCCATGAGTACTGTCCTCTGAGCTGCCATTGAAGTTCTTGTGAGCTGTATGTGATTTGCCAGCTCTGATGTGACCATCTGTGGTCTAGTCTACTGCATGACACAGGAGTTTCTAAGTTAATTGCTGTTTCGGGTGAAGCATTTCTCCTACCAGGATATCTTGAATATTTCCTGTTGTGGAGAATATTGTGAGATTTTATACCCAGCTATTAACTTGTACCAACAGACGTGTAATGCAAGGGAAGAATTTTTTATTATTTGTATTTAGTGTCATGTGTTGGACCTGCTACCTTTCAGGGGCTTGCACAAACCATTAGAATGCAAGTTAAACCTCTCTGAAAATGGATCTGTTTTCTTCTAATTGTAATTTGAATCCTCAGGCTGGAGCAAAAACTTCAGTGTAGTCTAGATATTCGGTACCCTTTGCTTTCTGGAGTCTGAGCAAAAGCCTTGGCTGGTTTCACTGAAGAAAATAGGCCTGTGTATGTACCAGAATCAAGAAAGAAGTTGGCAGTGAATTCTTTTGTGTCTTGCTCAATGAAGGGCTAACCACAAAAACATGTACATGCTTTTTTGTCTGTCTGGTAGATCTCAGTACCATGCTCTCTTCCTTCAGGTTCTTCAGCATGTTGACTTTCTATTTAGATTCTTTTAATGTGGCCTGGCTGTTGGATTGCTGCAGCTTCTTCAGATTTCAGAAACTAAAACTCAAATATTTTGCTTTAGATGTGTCTGTAATTCTGTCATGGCTGAGGCATAGTACCAATGTATTGTTTCAGGGGATTGACCAGGAAATCCAGGTATAAAACTGAGAGGGAAGTGATGCTGTGATTCATGATAAGCAAGTGGAAGGGGAAAGGGTTCATTACATCTGGAAAGGAACAGGACATAGCCCAGTTCAACACTCCCCTTGCTCTCCTTTGTGATACCTTTTATGCTGTGCTGTGGCTAGTTTTGTGTATCCAGCACCTTTTATTTGTCTCTGAACTAGGGGAATCAGTCAGTGGAGCACTTAAAAGTCTCTGATAGGGGATAAAGTCAATGGAGTAGGTGAGTTCCTGGGTACTTTGAAGCTTTTTCATTATCACTGAGACTCTAGAAGAGCTACCTGAACCAGAAGGAGCTTCTTGCATTTGTTGTTTGCTTTGTTGTTACCACCTCTCCTGCCATCTCCAAGTTAGAAAGCTTTTTTTGGTTTTTTTTAGTAATAATAATGAACAACTCCCCACATCCTATTCTTGGAGAAAAAATCTGTTCAGAAGCATCAGTGTGGGTTTTGTCATATACTTCAGTGTGGCCAGGATTATCTCACACTCTTTCACGTGTCTTTTAAAAAGGAAATAGATAGATTTTGAGCTGTCTTTGATTATTAACAGAAGATTGCTGTTGCACTAAGCTTTAATACGTGTAATTTAAATAATATTGGTTCCATTTCCTGTAAAAATACGACAACGTGACATTTTGTAACAAGCCGGAATGGTTTACTTAGGTAACAACTTTCTGTTGTTAGTAATTGTTCTTTCTGACGAGAGCAGGTTCAGTCCTGCTGTGTTACTGTAAGATCTGAGGAAAGGAAGCAAAATAGCTCAGTGAGGAGAGAGCTTGGGTTATAATCAGAATAGTCTAGAGGTGAAATTGTTGCAAGCATCTGAGCCATGACTAGAGGTTTATGCTAGACTTTGTCTTGTTTCATTGCTGATAGAGCCACTCTTCATGAAGATCTTTTAAAAAGGAAGCTGAGAGAGGTATCTACTCATTCATGCATTTCTGTAGTTCAAGGAAGGGCTTCTTGAAATGGCTCAAAAAAAGCATTGACTGCTTCCCTGGATTTTGCCAGAAATATTTTTTTTTACTGGCAAGTTGGTTCAAATTAGTTGCAATGAAGTTACAATAAGGAAGAAAGAGAATATTGAGTAAAAGAAAATGTCAGAGTGAAAATAACTTTTTTATATTGTTATCTTCATAGACACATGATGATACCCACCTATGTGTTTGTTTYGTTTTAGTATGGAAAAGACTAAAAGGATATTTAGTATTTAGAAAAATAGTTTTTGTAGGACTTGGCTGTAACATACAGGCAAGAAAATGGGTATAGCCCTATATTTTTATCTTGCAAAGCTCCTCTTAAAACTGATGTGTTAAATGTAAGTTAAAGTAAGGGAGCTTCTCTGTTCAGGGTGATATATTTTTTTCCTTGAATACCTGGTTTTCAACCTATTTATTGTAGTCCATCGTTACTGTAATCCCAACTGTAGTATTTTGGGCATAGTTCTTTCATACCAAGATATGGAACATTTAGAGAGTTCTTTTGGGAGAAACACGAGGCTGGATCTCCCGGTGCTCCTGGGCTGTCTGTGATGTTTTGTAACAGGTAGTCTCTGCCTGATGCCAGCCTCCACCATCAGGGCCCTGCATCTTCCCGTTAGTTGTTTCTGCTCTGTGTGGCAGGAGCACTGGCGGCCGTCATCACCGTCTAAAGGAAGATGGAATAGGCTTGGATCCTGGGTATGCAAATAGCTCTGTGTGATCACTAACCACAATATCTGTGTTTTCAGTCTTGTCCTGTAAACCAGCCCTTGCTGGAACAGTACTGTTGGCTCTTACAGTGTCTCTATGAGATGATATTCTTCACCTGTGCAAAGAGAAGTTAAGGTTGGTGGTTTACAACAGAAAAAGGGGGCAGGTCTCGGGGGTTTTCCTGCCTGAGGAGATTTTCAACAAGAGTCTGAAGCTTCTGAGATAGTCTTTATAGTGGTATCATGCTGAAAGTGCTTGGATTCACTTGCTGAATCTTCCTGTGACAAATGCTTACAGACTGAAGAACAACAATTTGAGAACCTACCCTAAGGCAGATGTGAATACAGCATCAGAGCTTTCGGTTTCTGCTAGCTGACTCATGTCCACTGAGAATTTGACTTGGAGAAGCCTCCAGAAATTCAGTTTTTCTTGCCATAATGTTTCAGACATGATGAGGAAAAACATGAAACAGAATAGTGCAGGCAACTCAAAATGGCATCTTTGCTGCAGCTGTCAGTTTGCCGGCTTAGACTAAGTGACCAAGGTTTAATGTTTCCTTATTAAAAGAAAGGTGATAAAGCAACTGTCTTCATCAGTGAACACCCACTTCTGTTAAACACTTCTGCTAGGGACATGATTTAGTTCCAAACAACTTAGTATTTCCTAAGCTGTGCACAAACCGTGGCAGTGTCTTGATTGACTAAGTATGGCATCTTCTATTCTCCTGAGCCCTTGCTTTCATTGTACATGTAAAGCTCTCTCTAACCTAAAGTGTCAGATAGATTTGCAAATAAATTAAACAAGCAATCACCAATTTAATAAAAAAAATTTCCAGATTCATGTAATTTAATACTTTTTATCACTGTTGGACACATCCACAAAAAATGTATGGTAGTTTTTATGTCAGTGCCAGTTACTGAGGGTGCTGTTTTCAAAATCAGGGAGGTTAGGCAAAGTCAGGTAGGCTAAACAGGTACTTGTAACTTAGTCACCTGAACAAAGCTAGGAAACACTACTGAGATTTTGATACTATGAGATGATCCCAGTAGCAATTCAGGCTAAATCTGATAGTTAATGTATGCTGCAGTTTATGGTTTGAATTTAGAGTTGATGTCTGAGAACTAACTCTCTTGTTAAAAGTCATGGTACTTTTCCCGTCAAGAATTTTAGCTGAGTGGTTAAACTCATAATTAAATGCTAGCATGTTATATAACTTCATATACATGCTTTTATGACACAAAGTTAGAGGCTTAAATGGGTTGCTACCATAATGATTATGCTGTGTTTTGGGACAGTTGTTATCCAAGTTATCTTTTGCTTGTTGAAGTTTCGTTGGACTTCTGTAGTCTGAAGACAGCAAGGATCAGTATTTCTTAACCCCTAGGTCAAAGGAATTTCTTGGGGTTATTCCATTTTGGTTTGGTGTCTTTTTTTTCCCTGTTGACAGAAGAGAGATTCTTTTCTTCCATGGCAGACAAAATCCTGCTCTGACTCATTTCCAGTCCTTAAGCATAGCGTGGTTTATAAGAAAGACAGGAATGGCTCATATAAGATGAATATATCCTTCAGTTGTTTTCCAGTACTTGTGATTATTCCCATTTGGGATTTATATTAAGAAGAAAACTTAGACAGACAATCCTCCTTGTTTTAAGGCACTTCATGGAGACTGTTCAGTCACTGAGCTTTTCGTTTTCCTAACAAGTACCTGTGGTTTTCCCATTGCTGTGGTGGGGCCTTGGAGGGCTGGAGGGAAGGTCCCTTGGAGATCAGGCAAGGCTGGCTTGATCCACAGCTGGCTCCAGAATGGGATGGAGTGATCATAGAGCAGATGGCATGATCATTCTGTCACTGGCTTTTTTTGCTTCGATGTTTGTTGATGATGACTGTTGTGTAAAAAGAATGATCGCTAATTACCTTTCAGAGTGAAAATTAAGGAGGAAATGGCAAACCAGTGTGATAATGCTATTTCTTGTGAACAGGAATATTGTCACAAGAAATAATGATCTTTTACTTACATTTATTTCTCCTATCCTTGTGTTCCATGTTTTAATTTAATATGCAATGATTTAAAAGAAAAATTAACAAATGTATTTTTGTGTATGTTACAATATTGCAAATTGTTGTGAGGTCCATATGATAAAAACTTAAGAACAGCTTTTGATACAGATTTGCAGCAAAAGCTACAGTTTGTAAACCAAAACTTTTCAAATTTGATTTCAAGTTTTAGACAAAGCTTTCAGTTAATGTTTGTGAAAACTGTTTCCAAACAAACAACCTCAAACTTTGGCCAGGTCTCCACTGCAGAATGTCTTGCCAGTAAAGCACTGTGTATCAGCCAGGGGTGTGGAAAAAAGTCATACATCCTCACTGACATCAATATGTTGGCAAAGGCCCAGGTGTGGATGCAGCTGTGCCGGCAGAAGAGAGCTTTTATCGGCTTAGCTGATGTTGTTTGGGGAGGTGATGCAACTATGCCAGCAGAAAAACTCTTCTGGCCTGTACCGCCAGCGTAGGAGGCTCCGGCAGCGCGGTCACGGCGTCGAGACTGCACTGCCAACCAGCCCTCTGCAGCAAGAGCAACTGGAAAAAAAAAGGCCCCTTTGAACAACAGAGAGACCTCTATAATTTAGTTTTTACAAGTAGTCTCGATGAGGAACAGAGCGGAAAGAGTGATTCAGATTTTAAAATTAAGTTTTAATGTAAAAAATGTGTTTCAGTTGTATGGCTTTAAGATGTCACTGGCCCTTTAATGCCTGGCTGGCTGTCATTGGGTTGCAGGCTTTGAGAGCTGCAGTACACCCAGCATTTGTGTTTTGTAAAGGCTTTAAGGCTTGTCAAGGTATGAGCCTCCGGGGAAGCTGTGAAAAACCTCATGTCTGTAAACTTAGGAAGACAGCTGTAGTCCCATTTACATCCTCATTTACATCATGTTTGGATGTGACCACTAGCACTGGAACATCTTCATGTTTAAATAAAAGTTTAAATTTCACAGAATGGAGTGTTTATGTTTTACAGGCAGACAGAGTTAGGATTCCCGCTCTCTCTACACAGATTTTCCTCTCCTGCCTTTGGCCCACTGGTGACAAGATTTTACAAAGCTCCAGTTCTTCGTAACATAGAAAAACAAAGATTTTAAGGGAAAAACATTGTAAGAAGTAAAAGTAAAACCAAAGATACTGTAAAACTTAATAGAGGCTCTTAGTCTTCAATTGTAATTACCAGTTTAGATGAAGACAGGTATGTGTGTGTTGAGTTTTCTGGCAGCTGTACATGTGCATTTCAAAACCATGAACAGAGCAGTTGAGCATTTGATCAGTGTTTGCATTTCGAGAACTCCACTGAAGGCTTTTTGAAGAGAATATCGCTGTGCCAGACTAAGTTTGTTCTGTTGTGAAAATGTTTTGAAACTAGTTGCTCTGTCATTCTGCATTGCTTGTAACCCTAAAAATAATTGCCTGGCGTTGCTGGAAGCAGAGTGGTCTGACAGACTTGTGCTGCTATTGTTGAAATCCGTCAATGTTTCCATTGCAAACTTGGAAGGGAGCATTTAATCTTTTTCCCTGGAAGAAATTCTAGATCAGTGCTTCAATTCCAAATACAAATATTTTGGAAGAGATTTGATGTTTCTAAAAATCTTTATTAAAAGCAACCAAAACAAAAAAAATCTTTAACCCTATGGCAATGAAATATTGATATTCAGTTTTGAAATGTTAAATGATCAGGAATGTATTTCATTCTTTTTGGTAATTTTCAGTCCAATTAAATTAGGCAGCAACAATGTTACTACTTATCAATGTTTATTTTATAGCAAGTCTTGCAGTTGGCTGTTCCAGGCCATTATAGCTGCATAATAAACTTTGCAATATGCCAAATTGGAAGATTTCAAAACCTTCCTAGGGAAACACAAAAAAGAAACACATAATCACCATAAAGTATCTGATATAAGGCATGCCTTTGTACTTTTCTCCCACTCACAATTTTATTCCAATTTCCTGAGGTTATCTCCAAAATAGTTTCACTTTTCTTGTGTATTAAGGCTGCAGTTTCATGGGTGCTTTAAACAAAGGTAAACTCTAATCCTTTCCTCTCTGCCTTCACATTCCTGTTCCCTGCCTTGTGACAGCCAAAGCTTTTGCGTAGTGCAAAGCCACATGTGGTGTACCAGATCAGGGAAGATCATTTTTTGGTTCGGTCTGTGGCTGTACAACTGTTTGTACTAATCCAAAGAAGAGGGTGGCACTAGGGTGGGAATAAGTGAGTCTGCACTGACATCCCACTTTATATTCCATTTTATTTTTCTTTTCATCCCTACCGTGCCTTTCCTGTGTGTTCACGGGGCGGTTCTTTGCTATGAACTTCTCCTGGAAGCTCAGGCTTTTGCAGGAAAGGGGCCACATGCAGCCAGTTCATCAGTGAAAAGCATGTAATTAGAAGACACTTACAAGCAACTCCAGGTCTCTAGTATATTTATTGAAGTATTTCTCTCTTACAACATCACAGACATGTTCGTAGTACTTTTTGTGCAGTGCCGTGCTATACTTTTGTTAATACAAATGATTGCTCTACTGCAGATTTTTTCTAGGATGTTTTCGTGTTCCATTGGGGTCTGATTTTAACAGCAACAGTGTTAGATACCTTGAGGACTATACAGAAGTGGTTATGTGCTTTTCTCCTTTTGAAACTTGAATTTTTTACCATTGTATAGGATCTTTTTCTTGACAATCAAAGTAATCCGCAAATATGGGGATTGATGGCAGTATGAAAGTTCTGCCGAGGCACACAATTCATTTAAAGTCTGGTCCTTAAGCTATCTGTGCTCCCTCTCTATCTTTAAAAAAAACAATAGCAGTATTGTGTGAAGTACTAAAAGCCAGAAGAGAGAAAAGGAGCTTCTAATTATTTTTGTATTTTTAGATAGATTAAGGAAAGAGCATGGTCTTTGTATCTGCCACAATCTGATATGTGAAACAGCGATATAAACTTTGTACCTGCTGGAACCTAGAGGAAAATCTCCTATTTCATTTTCACATCAGATGACGCAATGAAGAGTGATAAAGCCCTATGAGTAATATTCAATGGAGGTTATATATAATTTGCCCCTGTGTCATGCACTGAGCATGCATCAAAGGATGGTTGGGTATATTAGAAGGCGCCTGTGAATTCTGTCAAAAATGTGGTGTGAAAGCAGTTGTATTTAAAATCCATGGGTAATTAGGAACAGATTCAACACAGCGCCCCAAATGGTGAGCAGGCTGCTGTAGACTGAGCTGATGTGCATGCTGATTGCTATCTCTACATTACTCTAACCTGCTTTTTCCTTTGCAGCAGTCCATTGTACCAGCCCACCCAATGGCTCCTCCTAGTCCCAGCACCACCAGCAGTAATAACAACAGTAGTAGCAGCAGCAACTCAGGATGGGATCAATTAAGTAAAACTAACCTTTACATCAGAGCACTGCCTCCAAACACCACTGATCAGGACCTGGTAAAATTATGCCAACCGTAAGTACTACATTTAAATGTAAATTATAATGTCATACCTTAAAGCTTATAGTAGGTATACAAAATGAGTGTTTGGATTATGAGGGAAGAAAAACAGATTCATAAACAAACACCCTCATGCTGTGTTATGGTGGCAGGTTTCAACCTCCTCGGCAATCAGAGGGAAAAGATTGACACTTTGGAGAAGCAAAGAAAGTGGAGATACAGTGGTGAACTGAAGCAAACCACTGCTTTCGTAAAAATTATGGTTGCCCATAGTGCTGCCTGATGCTGTTGAAATCACAGATAAATCAAAATTAATACCTAAACGTGAAGCTTGCTATTGAGAACCTACATAGAGGGTCTCCTCTGTTCACTATTCAGATAACCTGTTGATACAAACTTGAGTAATTGTTCTGAATCACTGTAAACTACAGTGTGCATTTGAAGGCTTATCCTAGTTTCAGACCAATTTATCACTGTACATTACTGCACAATTATTTTTATGATTAGAAATAGTTGATCCACATAAGAATCCTCTCTAGTGGCTGAAGTTCTGGGTAGACTTGGTTTAGCAAAGGGTTTTCAGGCAATGTTATTAACATGAGATTTTTTTTTGCTTTTGTGAGTTACTGGTTTTGTTTTTTAATTTTTACAGCAGCACATGCTTCTTACTTTCAAATATGGGTCATATGTCAAGGGACTATGCAGTTGGATTGCTTATACGCTGTTTAAAATCACCCGCCTTAAATGTTTTACTGAGTTTTTAAAATGTCTTAATACTTCTGAAATTCATCGTGCAATGTGTGGATTATTTTGAAATCAAAAATACTCAGCTAAATTTTCAATGCTACATGTAAGAAAACATCCAAATCTATCTTGAATGAATGTAGAATTATTAAGAATTGTATATAATGCTACTGTCTCAGATTCTTAAAACTATTTTATGTTCCATTTAGCAGACAACTAGGAATATACAAAAATAGAGCACAACACAAGTAAAAAAATAGCTAGGAAAACCTKTAAATTTTGGATCCAAACTTATATGAAGTACCTTTGGTTTGAATATTTCAAAAAATGTGAAACCTAATTTATAGAGAAGAATTTCTGGTTKTATTTTATTTTTCTAAAAAAATTTGGACTTTCAGGATTATAGTCACATATAAGTCATCTTAGTATGATAATAACAGCTTGCTCTCAAGTCTTTAAAGAAAAAAATTCTATTTGCTCATTTTTCCAACAGCAAGTGAAATCCTTGTGTTTTGCAGAGAAGAGACTAGATAAATCAATCTCTGAAAAGACTTTTTGGTAAATTAAACATTTTTGCGGCTTCCCATGTGACAATGACCTCTTGTAACTTGAATTTCAGTTGCAAATGCATGTTTTACAGAAGTGGATTTTTCCTTCCCGTTTTTGTCTTTTGAACTGATGAAGAAACCTTGGCCTGTGCACTCGTGTTAGGACAGAGCTGTGAGGTTATTTTGCACTGGAGCCGCCCCGGTAACTACTATTTGTGCAGTGGTTACTATAGCTCCTTAATCTCTTTCTGAAGACATTTTGGTTTGCACAGTCTCAGATGTCACTGATGCATGAACAGCTTAGAAAAAAATACGTTTAATACTTTGCTGTAACTGGTCTTCTTCCTCTTGGATAGCCAAAGATTCCGATTTTGTTGTTGTTGTTCAACATATAATTGTAGTTGGAATAGCATGAATTATATAAATAAAGTACAGGCAAGAACTTCAGCCATGAAGTTGTTAAATCAATTCTGCTGTGAATTTACAGACTTGGAAGGTTGTGGCATTTATTTCTGTGAGATATTTCKCTCCTAAGCATCTTAATTAAGACAAAAGAAGACCCTCAAATTTCTTAAAGTTCTTGATTTCAGCTGAGGAACCAGAAATTTTAGGCTTGGACAACATAGTCCCTTAGCAACTAACTTGCTGCAGCAGTAAGATAGAAATGACAGCTCTCTACCTGTTCACCAAAGCTCAGTTATCCACTTTTGTAGACCATGGAAAGTTTCGGATGCAAACTGTTTCCTTCTTATAAATATGCCTAAACTTCTAGGACCTAGAGGGCAAGATATTCTTGAAAGTGAACCTGCCATGTTCATTGTTTAAGCTGAGACAGTATAAAATAAATGGAGAATAAAATCTTGAACACATAGAAGTCAATGAAGAAACTGTTATTTACTCCAGGTCTCTGAAATATTTTCATTAGCTCCTTCCAAATGCCCAAGATTTTACTGAGAGGCTTTTAGAGTAATTTTATCTCCTTTTCCCCCTGCAGAGTGAATCTTGCCATCCTAAGAGGGTATCCACTGGAGTCCTTGATGCTAAGAATGGATAGAAAGGCTGCTCTGCATATTGTAGAAATGATCTTGCTAGTTGGCAATAAGCAGGTTTCAGTGGATGTACAGAAAAAGGTCACAGGCTTGCTTTGTCTCTTTTGGCTGATGTCAGACAAGACAGAGAAACACCTGTGGGTTGGGGAAATAGTGGTTGAAGAACATAATTGTCACTGCAAGTGCCAGAAGCACCCCATCTCCAGAGGTTTTTCCCTCTGATCGTCATGGACTCGTACACTCGTGTATCATATATACTCTACTGAAAAGTTGTTTTCAATGATTGTTATTGTACAGAAATACTGCTTTTGACAGAATCCCTCAGAATACAAGGTAGAATAATCTACAGAATTCTTGTGTTGGGGCTTAGGTTATACTGTGACTTTTATTTGCTTTAGTCAGTATTTGCTGTAGTTCTTGTCATGACAGCTAGCAGTGCTAATTTTGGCCATGTTTTTATTTTATTTAATTACTTTTTGTGAATCCCTAGAGAAACCTCTTATCAAAATTATGGAAGTGTTGGGCTTGCCTCTCCTGTTGTAGCACAGCTGTGCAGTATTTATGAACACAGTGAACAAACGTTCACCAGCTTTGTGGACAAGTATTTTCCTGGCAAGAGCACAATTTGCCAGTATACGTGTCTACAAATCTGTCTTCACCTTCATCTGATTGGTTCTTTCTGTTTTTCTATTAGGTGAAGCTTTTTTCCTCTTTTCCAAGTTGAAAAGAGCACATTATGTTTTTGTTGTGAGGAGCTGGGAGTACAGCTGTTTTTCACAGAGTATTGCTGGCTTTTGTGTGGGAAATGAAGCTGCCGTGTTTCTGAATAGTTCATTCAAACTTGAGCCTGCTACTCAAGTTCTGCATTGAGAAAACAAATTTCTTCATATCGGTTGTGCCAGAGGCAGAAGTGTGGGGAAGACTAAAGTAGRTATTGTTTGTCACAAGGGTGTCATAAGAGTCAGCCCAGAACCAGAGGAGTGTCAGGGGTACACGATGTGAGTCAGGCCTGGCCATAAGAGCTTCCCATCAGGTATGCAGGAGGAGGCAAAGCAATTGATGCAGTGGCCCACAGATACTGTCTTTCCTGTGGGAGGCTGGACAGGAGCAATCAGCTAAATAGAAGGACAAGAGTGAAGGAAAGGAGCCAGTGAGGTTTGGAAAAGCCTGCAGGAAGCTGCCTGACTCTACTGTGTGGTTTCTTTTCACAACCATAGAGTGCCATTGCATGAGATCTGCTGCACTGAGCAAGCCTCTGCCATGAAGAGCTGGTTTGACAGGGTTGCTGAAGCGGTGGTAACCTCGGCCATGCCTAATTGTACTCCCTTCTCATGATGTGGATATCAATACTTGATACATGTCCTTCAGCTGTTATGTTGGGGTTTAAATATATTATTTAGGCTTTAATTTTACTTTCTTATTTGGTGACTCTTAGTAATTTCTTTTAACTTATTTAATATCTGGATCTGAACATACAAGATTAAATCCATTTCAGTTATTCAGTGAAATTGTTGAGCCTCCTTATCTGATTAGGGACTTACTTACGTGATTGGGTTTTAGCAGATTCAGTCAGGAGTTTGTAACTTGCTTTGACATGTTTTCTAGGTGCTTTCCAGACTCTCACTAAGCACTGTGCTTTGCTGAAGATGACCTTTATGCCGAAGCCACATGGTTCCAAAGCCCTGTAGTTTCCACTGTCTTGCTTATGATTTACTTGCTGGCCTGCAGCAGCATTGTGTCTCTGTAATGCTGAGTTTCTTCAGAGACCTCCTTTTGTGACATTTAAACCATTAAATGAGGATGATGCAGTAGACCCTTCATCCTCCTGACAATCCCCAGTCCCAGGGTGAGATTTCAAGCTTTGAGGCTTAAGCCAGGTCCCCTCTATTCACTTCAGCATAAATCATCTCGCCAGCTTGCCRTTTGGTATTCTTCCTTCCAGGCTGTGTGCTCGTACAGTCCTGCTTGTATCAAGCTGTTTGCAGTCTATGTGATATTTTTGAAATAGCTTTTTGCTCTGGACAGTTTCACTTAGTTGATCTTCCCCCTTAAATTATCGCTGTATGGTTATAATGTGGATTTTTAATGGGATTAGAATCCGGAGAGCAGCTGCTTTAAGGTAACAAAATATAGAATTACCATGACAGATCATCGTTCTGTGCCAGGATGGTCAGAACACAAAAACAGAACCTTGCAGTGGCTGCCTTTGCACATGTGCATTCTGAAATCACCTGTCTTGTTGAGAGAGTAATTTGAGGGTTCCTTGCTAAATATTCAGCATTGTGAACACAGGCGTAGCTAAAACAACTGGTAAGATAATGGTTTTCTTGAAACATTCAAGCCAGATGTGATATACAGCTTTGTTTCCAAAACAAACTTAGTTATATACTCCAATGTTTCCCTTATTTGAGGCAAGATCACTCAAAAGTTGTTTCAATTCCCTGCTCTTAATAAAACACATATTTTCATTGTTATGTGACATCCATTAGCGTATTAAAATTTCCGTGTTCTTTGCTTGCTGTGTAGTTGTGACCCCTCCCCATGTTGCCATTTCCCATCTCCGTGAAACACACTTAGGACTGAAAAGTGGTGAACTGGAGCTCAAACGTTTACTCTAGCAGGGAGCTGGCAGTGCAGTGGTCACTTTAAGAGCAAGAAATTTGCTAATTTTACTCAGCATATCTCATTAGAAAAAAAAAAAACCAACTGGATTTTCGAAAATAGTTTGATCATCTCTTGCATTTAACTCATTGGGAGAGTGGTCTGGGCAGGTCACTGCTGCTTAGTTCTTTTCCAGGGAAATGAGTTCAGCACATAAACACAACCCCTTTAGATAGATGGTTGTGGGTAAGGGAAAGTGGAATGGAAGTTTTCGAAGATAACTTCTCCTATTCTTTTTAAAGTATTTTCTCTTCATCCCTTTCTCCTTTATTCTCCATTTTTCTTGCATTTTTCTTTCATGGTTTGTCAGCTGCAGTGAAGTATTGCATTCATAATTATGTGGAATGTGATTTCATGTCATATAATTAAATGTGATACATCAGTGTCTCTGAAACTGTTCCCTTTGAGAACAGTATTAATACTGATTATATTGGAGCAGGAGCCTATCTATTGTTCTTACTTTTTTAGGGTAGAAAGAAACCCTCTGCAAATTTGTTTTTTTAGAGTTATATGTGCATTTTTTAAAATAGTGTTGTTACATACACGTCTGAATAAAAAACAACAGGTTTACAGAATATCGTTTAGTTCTAGGAGGAGATTCCTTAATATTTGAGCATTATGTAATTTGTATTGTTCAGCTCTGTTGTATGGTACCAGCATCACATTTTTCTTTATTCCCTGTTCAAGGACTGTGGCATGATTTGGAGTTTGCATTATCTGCAGTAGATTCTCCTTAGCTGTACTTCTCACTCAGTTTTGCTCTTCAGAGCAAACATATCCCCAAGGATGGTGAAGGGGTGCTCCCTAGATGTACTCCCTGATTGTGCCAGTGTTGTTGCCTGTGCAGGCACACGGTGGTGTGGAACACAGTAGAGAAACGCCCATAGGACCAGATTTAGCTAATCTCAATTGTCTTCTGCCCAGCTGATGCATCCAGTTTCTCAGCCAGACACTGTCAGAGGAGTTGCCTGCCACTATGGTATGTAAACTGGCTCTGCTGGCTTCTGTCTTAGCTGGTGATCTTTTAAAGGTTGCTGTCAAAAATAAGTATCCCATTTCTACAGCTGGAAAGAGATAGTATTCATATTTGTATGTTCCTTTTTCCAGATGCACCAGAGAGAAGTAGGCCTGGTATGGAGGCTGAAATGCTCCTTTTTGTCAGGGCTTGACTTCCACAAGCAGTGGCGAGGCGTTTGCGTGGTGTGCCATGGGAATTGCGATTGGCCTGCAGACGCAATGTTTGATTTAGATTGTCATTTCCTTTGGTGTTTAGCAACTGCTTTCAGCAGTTCATGTTCTGAAGTGTCTAGCCTGGCATGATGTGAAGGAAGACTCTCTATCTTCCCCTCAATATTTGTACTTTAATTAGCTAGAAATAAAATTCAGACAGCTTTACATTCATGATGAAATGAAATCTATGCTGAAATCCTCTCTGAGAAGTTTCAGGGTGTTTTTTATCGGTAATGCCGTAGAATGTCATTAGGGACCCATAGGTATTTTGGGAAAAATTGTAATTGAGAAAAAAGTAAAAAAGTTGTCCTATCCTCCAGATGCAGATAGTCTCTTGAGATGCCTTGAATTTAAAACAAATATTGTTTTAATTTTCTCTTTCCATTTTGTGATTAGGCAAAGACCGAAGTTTTTCAAACTCAGTATTTCATTTAGCCTAACAGTTAAAAGCAGTTCCCCTCAGCACATTGTTTAAAAAACAAGCAATTCAAGTACAGATGCACAAAGGAACTCTGTTTGCCCTGTGCTCACAGATGTGGGGATCCAGTGATTGCACAACCTTCCTCTCCCCTGGGAGATGAGAGATTTGTTGCAGTGTGGGGCCAGAGGAATGGTGATCCCATGGAATTTCCTTGAGGAAGTGGGGGCGAGGGAGGAGAAGAGAGTGGAAGGAATGTTTCAGCCGCAGCTGCTTGTTAAAGAAGCACTAGGAAAACAGATTGGTAAAATTTGCCATCACTGAAGATCTTCCCTTGGAAAACAAAAAGCTGATTTGGTAATGTGGGGTCTGTAAAATCTGTGGGCATTTGCAAGTCTGCAGGTATTTGTTGTACAGAGATTCAACCGCAGAGCTGCAGGAAAGAAATGTCCGGTGGCAGCTGTTGGAATGCCTTTGAACAGGGTCCCAGTCCCCAGCTTTCCCAATGGCAGGGACCTGACGCAGATGGGAAGTGATAGCAGCAGTTATTCATTGGAATAAGCAGTAATTCAGGAACGTTTTGAAGGGGATTGTTTAATGCCAGTGGACTACTAAAAACATTAACAAGTACTAATCAGGCTTTTTAGTGGGTTCTGTGATGCCAGAAACTGCCCCTTCTGTCGCAGACAGCTTAGGCAGGCGTCTCAGTCACAAACCAGTCCAGAACTGACTCAGAGCGCAAGTTGGTTTTTGCCTCAGCGTGCTTACATCAAGCTTGTCCTTTTCAGGAAATCATTCAGCAGAGAAATCAGGATCAGTACTTGCAAGCAGATTCTTATATCTCATGCCCAATATCTCATGTGCTTTCACATAACTCATAGCAATCTTGTGAAGTCTTGACTTTGTTTGCTAAAGGTTCATTCTTCTTTGCTCTAATTTCTGTAATGCTAACTCCTTGAAATGAAAAAATGAGCTATCTGTTGTTGATACATTATAAGGCCAGTAATTTTTTTTTATAACCTTTCAACCTTTTTTTTTTCCCACATTATTGCCAAGCTACATTTAGGGTTGACAAATAACAGTCCCAAATACTTTGCAACCCAGATAATAAATATTCTTTTTTTACCTGAAGAATGAAAGCAGTAGCAAATATAGGTAAATAAGTTAATTCAGATCCTGCTACTTCCAATGAAACTTGTAAATGAGGAAATAGGAAAAAGTGTTTATCTTTAAAAAAACTCCACAGAATGTTAGGCTTTGATCCTCAATTGTTTTCCCACAACTTCTCAAATTTTACCCTGTTTTGACATTCAAAAATTGTCACCTGCCTCAGTTCAATTTGAGCAATGCCTTACTCAAGGCTCAGACCAAGTCTGTAGAAAATTAAATCGTTAAAGGGTTGCTGAGAGAAGAATTAACATTTCATCATTTAAATGTCTGATCTTTGTAGACAGATGTGTTGTACATGGGAAAAAAAAGTCAAATTTTAATTTGAATGTTAATAATGTTATGATACATGGACATAGAGCAAAAAAACACCAATGAAAACTAAAAAAGAGAAGACTTTGATTTGGGGTCTGTTTTGACACTGTTACTAGTACAAATATTCTACTTGAAATAACCAGTGTGAGTTGAGTTAATCATTAACAGAAACAATTTCAGTGGAAGAAATACGTTCTGATTKGTACTGCTATCCTGCAGTACATTACATTTCCATTTCTTCTCTTACTTTAATCTCTTATTTCACCAGAAGAGGAAAATTATCCACCAAGATGTGTGTAACTTCACTTTTGTTTATAAATAATTACATTTAATTAGCTGGTCATTTTGGCCATCTTAACTGAAATATGTTAGCCCRAAATGTGTGTTCTTCTTAAATGTTTGTTTTCCATATTCTGTGCAGTCGTGTAATTTTGCATACTATCTTTAAAAAACAGAGTCTGGATCAGTAGGAGAACATTGTGGACTTAGGTCTTACACATTAATATTTCTAATCCTAGTGCTTTTTGGCTTACATGTAGTCACTAATAAGCTTTCACAAGTCTTCTCAAAGTATCAACAATTATTCTGTGGCATTAATAAGGACTCTACCGTTTGAGTGAATGCAATAGTGAAATAAGTCTTATGTTAATAAAAGATCTAAAGCTGTGAGAAAAGAGCTTCATAAAGGGTAGTAGAAATACATAAGAAATCTCAGATCTTTTATTTGCAAACCCTAATGTCAGAAATAAATCTAAAGACCTGAAAAAGAGCCAAACTACTTCTTTCTGGTTTCAAGGACTTTGCYGAAAGGGTAACGGAAGAGCTTTTGGAGCCCGGAGACAAGCACAGTTTTATAGTTCAGTATGTAATTACATTTAGTGTATATGTAAAAGCACAAAGGAACTGATGTGTTCACGAACAGAAATACTTACCTACACCCCACAGATGATGGCAAGCTTGACTTAAGCTRTCTGTGTGCAGTGTGCTCGCATGGGTCTGATCCTGGGAAGCACAGACTGCCTGGGACCCACCACTCCTGTCGCCAGTGCTGCRGTTTGAAACCACTCACTGCTCCATAGTGTGGATTTAGGATTTGTTTCATAGTGAGGGCTGAGCTTTTCAGCTATGTAAGTGCGGAGTACCAGATGAACTCCACGATGTCTGGTTCTTTTGGCATTGTGTTTTCTTCTTTTCAGCCTGTAGCTGTGCAGTACCCCAGGCAGAAATCTCTCCTGTGTTAAGCCTGAATGCCTTGGCTGAGTTCTGGAGAAGCCATTTGGCAGAGAGGAGAGACTTTTTCCCTTCAAGGCCTGAGGGTATCAGCATGGTGAGGTATCCAGCAGAGTTGATGTAGCAGTGTGCATTTCCTTTCCCTCATCACTRTTTGTGGTACTGTTGATCTGGAAAGGACTGTTTGTAAATCATTTGCCTTTGCTCCCCCTCTCCCCCAGAGATCCTGTGTTCAAACTCTTACATTTCCCATACTTGAAGCTACATGTTTTTATTGTATGGAAAGCTTTGTCTTAGTTTTATTGCTAAGACTTTTTTATTTGTTGCCAAAAGTCTGTGTGCTACATTTTGAAGATCTCAAATAGTGAGAGGGAAAGTCCTGCTCTCTGTTTTTCTTTTTTTCCTCCGTGACAGCTCACAGGGCTTCCGTGTTTCAGAACAGACGTACAGTATTAGGGCTGAAAGACCATTAAGCCAGGACTGCTGTTGAAAAGTCCATCATCATACAAAGGCCTCAGCATGAATGTACTTTTCAAGTGTAAATTAGGATCAATTCTTTTTGAACATCTTCCAAATATTCAGAGCTATGACATTATAAAAATACACAAGAATCTCTCCCAGTCCTCTCTTCKTCCCAAGTGAATTGCATATTACTTTGTTCCATGGGAAATTCTGAAGGTTTTTTCCACCCATTTTATTTCTTTCTTAATCAGTTATATATTTGTTATTTCTCTTTGGAGTCTAGGACATTCACTCTGAATTATGCAGTTTCACAAATGTCATTAAATATTTTGAAAAGAGTGGCCCTCCCAGGAAGAGRGAGAGCTCTGTCACTGATCAACTGTTTCCCACCTAACACTTGACCTGAGGTGAGGTGGCAATCTGAGGAGCACAGGCTCACTGTTTTGGATGTAGCTGAAAGGTGAGCAGGAGCAAAACTTGACTATCAAATGTAATTGGTTACTGAGCAAGTATCCTAGTGGTGGATATAGGTTTTGGGAACATTGTTAGTTTCTATATCTCATGGAATTAAAAAAAAATACAGTTTAATTAGAAACAGAGCAGAATACATATAAATATATAGCTGTAGCCAGATGCTTAATTCTTTATACTTGTATTATAATATACTAATAAAAACTCTTCTGAAAAGGGCATCCAGTGCTGTTTATATCACCACAACRAAATTAGTTAAATTTTTGCCATCAAAATGGGGAAATTAATTTCTGGTTCTTTCTCTGTACGGAAATTTTCAAGTTCTTGTCATAGAAGACATCTGAGTGCCTTTAGGGCGTCTTAGATTTGCTCTTCATTTTCTTTCGGTTACCGTGCCTTGTTTTGTCCTCTCCATAAGCAAGGGACAGGGAGGCAGCTTAAAGTGCAGAAGAAAGAGTAAATTTTCAGAATTTTATATTATAGTCAGGAGGGAGTATTTCTGAGGGCAATGTTTTCTTCTGCTCATTGGTGTCTTTTCCAAACTTCTGCTTTATTCAGGGGGAGAGAATTTGCAGAGATTTTAATTTTTCCTCAGGAATTTTACTGTGTTTGTACCTGGATCACTGGTGTTCTGCCTTCTTCAGGATCTAATAGTTTTTTCTGTTCATGCTTGTGCCAAAGATATTTGACAACTCTTGAGTTCAGCTTCTTCAGTGGTGGAGGAAATGTGAGGCTGTTTTTCTCAAGTTGCTTTCCCCTAGTGGTAGAGGTCAGCATTTGGCTATGACAGCTCTCCTTAATTTTTTTGGCAGGCAGTTCTCTGACATTCCAGTTGCTGAGATCATCCGCACTAGGCTTTCAGAAGAACATCTGACTGGGGCTCAAATTCTTCACCTTCTGCTGTTCTGACCATATAGTATTTTTTAGGAAAAGTTTCAATCCTTACCATTAATAATTAATTTGTTTCTAGATACCTTTTGTTAACTCAAAAATCTTTTAATTTGTGGTTTCTTCCTTTCGCGGTGATTTGGTTTCATGTTAAGGGTGTGGATTCTTTTAATCCCAAAGATAATTTAAGAGAATAAAAGTATCATTAAATTACTGCAGTCTGAGTCATACTTGGTCTGTGAGTTTAGTTCCCTGGCCTTCCCACACAGTGTTTCCGATATGCAGTGAGCTGAGGGTGTTCAGGAAGGACTGTGGAGTGACCTAGATACTATTTAACTCTTGATTAGTGGATGGCTTTCTGACACTGGGTATAGCCATTGCCTCTTGGCATTCTCAGTCCTTTTCTGTGTGATAATTGTATCCATTACATTTCCCTGCTTCTGAGTGGCTTTCATATAAAGTATTTTAAGGTTTCTATTTGAGTTGTTTTAAGCATCTTGTTTTGTTAAATTGATTGGAAAAATTAGAAAACGAACTATTTTAAAATCCAAAGCGTAGGCATGGAGATTCATCCTCAAATAGACTTTACGGCTTCTTTCATATAGTACTTTATCACTTCTGAGAGAAAAGTTCATTCTGCTGCCCTCTTGCAGGCAAAGAAATAGTCATCTCAGGCTCTCTGAAATAAAAAGATCTGTAAAGCCCAGCACTGTGATCATCTCATACAAGCTTCCTTGCTGGCGTATGTTGTTGAATCTGTTCAAGAAAGGTGGTGATATAGGATTGACTTTACTGACTTTGAGCTTGCCTGTCAACTTTGCTGTCATGCAGTGTTTGATTGATTTTTCTTGACTCTGTGTAAGAACATGTTTTTTTCTAATCCCTTCTGTGGCTACTGATGGTCTGGGTTTGTGAAACTCCCACAACTGCTTCTAAGAAACTTTGAATATATGTCTTACTCTGCTTAATGTAGATTCCATCCAGGCTTGCAATTGACACAGCCAACTGGAGGATCCCAATTTTCTCTGAGCCCAGTTGACCCAGTATTGACTCATCCCTTTGCACAAACGCTTATGGGTTGAGTTTTCCCTGCTAGGCCAGGATTAACCTCTGTCATCTGTGTACTTCACTGTGAAGCCCAGAGATCCAAGTGCTTCCTTGGGCACACTGCCAAAGTGCAGTCTGTGTCACTGGACTTACCCATCCATGATGGTATTTGACATGGTCATTGTGCAAAAGTCACTGGGGATGAGGGTCTGGGGATTACATGAGTTTGAGCCAGCTCAGTGTGTTCTACCTGGCAGTCTGGGAGTGCACAGGGTGCTGTGACTGCAGCTCAGGGCTCAGTGGGCTGACAGTGCAGTGGTTACAGAGGGCTTCAGTGGTACTGGGATGGCTGCTGCAGTGATGGGATCAGAACAGGTTAATAATGTTTTTAAAGAAAAGGGTATATTTAAGCTACCAAAAGCAATTTCCATGTAAGTATCTATTACATACGCTTTGCAAAACTGCAGAAATCAAACTCTCCCTCCTGCCTACTTCAATCAATATTCAAAAGACTGTCTAAGCAGTGTGAAACTGAGGAAGTGTCACTAAATATGACCCTGACGCATCAGCCACAGAGGTTGCACTTTAGATTTTGTGTTACAGCTTGTGATTGCTCATCTATCTAAAATTTGGCAACAGATGGATAGTATTTTTTTTAATGCATAACACTCCTCTATCTCTATCTCAGCACTTAATAYTACTGCAGGCATCTTTTCAACAGAACCATGCAGTTACAATCAATAATATGTGAGCTGATGTTTCTGCTCAATAACATACAGCCACTTAAATGCCCTTCTGAAGTATATTGACCCCTGGAGAGAACTACTTCAGTACAACCATTTTCCCTATTGAAATGGAGATATTTGCTATTCAGCACAGCTGGGACTTGAGACTACAGAAGCAGATTCAAATAGAGATAAAGTCTACATGCCATGCTATTAGGGGGACAAGGCATCTGGAAGGCTTAGCGGTGATTTTGAATAATTTGTCCATTTAGTGCTGTTCTAATACATTTGACGTTAAGTTACCAGAAATTAAAGGAGTTCATTCTGTATTTATTGTAGTGTCTTCACTACAAGGTGTTAATTCCAGTATAGAATAGCTGTTGAAAGCAGGATGCTACTATGAGTATTTCATAAAAGAACCACTGTTAAAATGCAGTTCAGAGAAACTGGAAGTTATTTGAATTGAGTTTTTTCCTCTTCTGCCTTCCAGACAGAAGAGAGACAGTCAACACTTTCCAAGGTGGGGTGTTAAATTAGTGCAAGATAGAGGTAAGGACAAACAGGTATCTTTGTGTATAATGTACTTTAACCCAGGAGGCCAAGTCTTGGAAATCCTGTTGGCTTTGAGTTGTCTTAATGTTACAAAACCAGAAGGAAAACATACAAAATACATTTGTATTTTGAAAAAGTTATCAATGATAAGCATCATACCAGCAACAAGACAGACATCTTCAAAGCAAGAAAAAGCATTATGTATGCATATATATGTATGTATTTTTTATATRTGCAATTTTCATGATATTTGAAACAGTTTTTTGTAGTTCAGAGTTGGCAGATGGATCAGGGCTTAGGAAATGGGATGTGGTTGAAAGTGCCCTTGTGGCAGTCTCCAAGCTCATGGTTTTCTAGACTGATGCAACCTTCGCTAGAAGTGAAATTGATGTAAAAGAATAAATTAAAGAGTAATCTGCAAGTATACAGGCTTGTAGTACTAATAGGTGTCTGCCTATCTATCCAGAGAGTAGGTAATCTCACGCTAGCTAAGACTGTAGCCAGATGATAAAATTATTTTGCTTTATACTGTTCTGACTAAACAAGGGAAAAAGTATTGGAAAGTGTAGCTAAATGATTTTATTTTCCCTTTGCCTTTTCCTTAATTCCCTCCCACAAGGAAAAGAAATATGCTTAGGAATAGCCAAAATAATGGACAATGCATCATATACTGACAGTGACTGAATTTGGCTTCCTTGGATGGAAGAGGAGGAGGAATTGAAAAATAAAAGGTCTTCAGGTAGAGAGACTAATTTATGCTCCCAAGCTGATCTCTACTGTTTAACACAGGGAAGAGGAAAGAGTTATGAATAACAAGAACTGCTCTGTCTTCATGGTTTTATTCTTTCAAGCTGTTACCGTAGGCGCTGCAAAATCGGTGAGGCTGAAATTTGCCGAGATTTATTGTTGGTCTGGAAATACTGCCTTACTTTCAGATTAAAACAGCAAGCAGTGGTAAATCAATACATGCACGTCTGCAGACCTGCCATGAGCTCAGCTTATAAATACATATTAGCATTTGTCTTGGTTAATTTCTCATCCTCCCTAATCATTGTCTTGAGTCATGATCATTTCTCAGTATGAAGAAATAAATAAAAGAAACAGCTAGACTCTAGAAACAACATTTCAGATTTGTAATTTGGACCTTTTTGGTACTTTCTTATTTTGCTTGCAAATGGATTATTATTTTTTAAAAAAAGCTGTATGTTGCGTGGCTATGTGGAAATCTATGCTCTCATATCTTTTATATTCTTTTGGGGAGCCACAGGAACGATGATAATTTATTTGATAATAATAAATACTGTTTCAGGCTTTGCTTTCAGTTGTGTGTAAAATGCAGATTTTTTTTCAAAGCTTTGTTCTTACCTTGGCATAACTTGCGTCCATTCTCTAGCATTAGGGTAAGAAAACAACAGGGTGAGACCATTTGCTTTCTTAAAAGAACATGGTTTTGTTCTTTCATCTTGTACATGGTTTTGTTCTTCCTTCCTTACAGTAGGAAACTGTAACCTCTTCCCAAATACCTGAATAGTCTTGTCAATAGTTGCACATGCAAATTGCTGCAGAAAATGTAGATTATCCTGTGTTTTCTTAAGTAAGAATGATGGTAGTACTAAAAAGTGGATTAACCAAGGATTCCGAGTATGTTTCAATTTTTTTTTTTTTTTTTTTTTTTGGTGAAGTCTGGATTCTCCAGATTTGCTCTGCTGAACTGGGGCTGGACAGTACAGATTGGGAAGTACAGCCTGCTTTGTGAGGCAGACATTGAGAGGCAGACTCCTTGATTTTTCTGATGTTGTAGCAATTACTGGCAACTTCTTGTTTGCATCATCTTAATATATGTTAGTTGATTTATGATAATCTGTGATAATTCCAAGATTTATTGTTCGGGACTATCTGAATAACTGCAAACTATTTTCATACGAAGGATCCTCAATTCAGTGTCTTATGGTAAAACTTTCTGTACTGCTTTCAGTGGAAGACCACTTCATATAAGTTACAATATTCTATACCAGAAGTAGAATAGTAGCAAATTAGTCTCTAAACCGTTCTATCTAATTTGCACACATCACTTCATGTTTAAATRTTTTTCTCAAAAGAACAATGCCACATAATTTGTAAGGAAAACCAGAGTGGTCTTTCATTGGTCAACAAACTCAATAGATCGTTGGCAGGAAACAGCACTTTTAATGTCAACCAGCATTTGTGTCCCTGCAAACAGATGTTTGAAAACCTTAACTCTACATAGTTTACACTTATAAAAATGCTTCACATGTGTGTTTTTAAATGGGTAAAGAGAAAAATCTCCTAAAAGTGTAGGCAAAAATTAGTTAGGAAAAATCAGTTTAGTTCTGCCGAACTATTGATTTMATAAACTGTAAAGATGATGATAAACAATTTCCTTTTCTGAAAGAATAGACATTTTGTTTAATGCATTACTTTGATCTTTATTTTCTTTTTCTTCAGTTTAGGAGTAAGCAAGCTATGGTTGCTCAGACAATACTTGTACCTCAAAGTGTGTCAAAGAGGCAAATCTGTTTGTGTTTCTGATAGGTTATTTATCCTGCTTAACCTATAAACTGTAAAGTAACGAGGCTACTGAACTGACAGCCTAGCAGATGGTTCAGAGATTATGCGAAATCACCTCAGCTTGTCAGAAGTCAGGTTGGGTTACTGCAGGGTCAGAGGCTGCAAGAAGTACTGAACAGGATCATTTTTCACAATTTGTTGCTTGAAATTCCATTTTTCTTCACAGCATGGGACATCTTGTGTCTACAGTTAAAACAGCTATGCAACCAACAAATTTAGGACCGGCGTGTTTATATGCTGGCTTTCATAAGAATCATTAGGTTGATGAGAATCTTTAGGTGTCGATGAAATATGAAAGCTGATCTCCTGTGCAGGGCAAGAGGCTGACTCTGCCACTTTAGCTGCTCTTGCCCTSTCCTTTTTCAGTGTCTGGAGCTGTTGTGTTGGTCTCTCCCTACCGTAACATTGAGCAGTATTCYCTTGTTAGCCTTTGGAAGATTAAATGGAAATTAAATGCTTCGTCATAAAAATCTTGTTGCAGCTGAGCAAGGATGGGCCAAGATTCAGGGCTTTGACAAAAATCTCTCCATGAAGAGAGGGTGATTATTAATCATAGTTCTGCCAAGTATCTGAATTCACATCCTCAGCGGAGTGACCGAGGCTACAGATAGTGATAAACTTGTCAGAGCCTAGAACAGAAGTTACAGGTTCATCCTGCAGAATTTGCCTTTTTTTTTCTTTGAAATTAACAAAAAACGCCCCCCAAAACCCTAATGTAAAGAATTTGATACTTACGCTTTTAAATCTCTTTTTAAATCAATTCTACAGCTGTTGTGTTTTTTCTCAAAGTAGCATCAGCTGAATTCTTCTTGATGCCTGAGAGGGTATAATATGAGAGACTTCCCCTCCAACTCCAAAAGCATTTTGCTGGGAGGGGTTGTGTGTGTGCATTTACTTAATGGATTATTTTTAAATTTTTTCTCCCCATGATTGTCATCATAGTACTGAAAAATAACTGTTTTTTCACATATTGCAACATTCTTAACCTTATAAAGTGAAACTAAATAAACATGCCCTTACATTTTCGTTGATTTAAGATTGACAGAGAAAACAGTTCTGCAGGCAGTTGTTGGTAATCTGTTCATGTACTACACACTAGAAAGCCACATTGGGAAAGCTGCTCTAGTGTCAGCTGAAATAGTTCTGAAATGTTTAAAATGCCTACAGACATTAAAACCCAAAGTCTTCCTCAGTTGTGCTAAATGAAAGGACGTTGTGTAGTGGGCTTTGCTTTTAAGATAATCAATTTGTTGTGCAAAAAGGAGCCTACTAATTGAAAAACCTTTGGAAAATGTCGTAAAAATAGCTGTAGGATGCTAATGGGACTCTTTCCCCGTGAATTTCTAAGGAATGGAGAGAGGTTATTCACATCTCTACAAAGCAAGAGCAGGACGAAGCAAACATTTCCTGATTCTAAAAACATGTCTTCCCTGTCCCCAGAGCTTATCTTTGTCTGAACCAGGAAATAACTACTCTTGAGAAAAACAAATTGGGTAGCCGAAAAATAATAATTTCCAAAATCRTCTTTTGTGTGTCACTTCACTGTTCATTAGGATTTTGAATTCCTGATGATTTTTAGCTCTAAGGAGCATTTACATTTGTGTAGAGCCTGTACACTACAAATCAAATACCTATTCATAAAATACTGCTTTTTATCTGTTGAAATTAATGTTGTCCAAGAAACTTAGAAGGCATTTGTTCACACTTTACTAAATTGTGTATGTCCATTGTGCAAAGCATCTGCCYCTCTAAGAACACACAACTGTAAGAGGTGAGAGAATATCTAGGCTTGCATCTGGTTTTGCTGCTTTTGATTACTTCTCAGGGAAATCTGGAATTGTAACCTACTGAGCCTGAAGAAAATATTATTTTTATCAAAGTAATATCACAGTAATCAATCACTGTGCTGATTTTGGTAATTGCATTGGTAATGATGATGACATATACTTCTATCCACTGATTCTTATTGAAAACGAAAATATACTAAATTTAAATGAAGAAGTAAAGGTAGAGAGCTTGTGAAGAAATCTTTGCTGATCTTAATGAAGAATTTACAGCAGTATATAAGATTATTGATTTGTCAGTAAAGCCAAGGATCTGTGGAGTTGGGGGGTTTTTGGGTGTTTTAGTTGTGGTGGGGGTTTTTTTTGCCTTTTTTTTAAGTACACAGATCTCAAAAGCAGTCTTTACAATAATAGATGAAATGTAATTTTTTAAATTTTGTTGAGACAAAACAGTATTTAGCTTTTATAATAATAAATTCTAATTTATTTGAAGGTATTTATCTCCCAAGTAAAATAATAACAAATGACAGTGAGAACTACTTGGATATTTGGATATTTTGAAAATACCTTTTTTCTCTCTGAAGTACCAGAGAGTCAAAGGGACAATTAGTAAGAAAGGAAAGGACTAGCTTTATGTCAAGACCACATGATCATTTAACAGCATGTCATCAAACCAACACTTCAATTTAGGTACACAAGAAGGTTCTATTTTCACACATAGTGAAAAATATGGTCTAATGCCTGAAACAGGGCACATCTGGTGGCATTGGTTAACCTAGTGCTTGAATATCTGAAACTAGGAAAGGAGACTTTACTGAACCAAATAAATTAGCCAAATCTATGATAATTTCAAAACAGAATTCATGTTGAAATTATCCATACCCATTAATTGGGAAAATAAAAATATAAAACAATATAACTGCAACTTTTTCTGTAATGTTTAATTATGCACTTAAAATGATTGGTCCAGCTTTTGCTGATGGGTACTTGTTATGTTCTGGTAGAAAACCTTTAGGTGCATGATGACCATGAAGCAACTGAGATATTCCAAAGAGTTTCTCAAAGAACAGTATGTCTTCAACAACAGAAAACAAAATACGGACAAAATGTTCTCAGCAATGTTTCCTTCTGCACTAGGGCATAGATGTGGTAAAGAAGAATTTAAAAATGGAAACCATATGGTTTGATTCTGTTCTCCAAACTCAGTATTCTGCTGGATTGAATAAATTTCTTTATCAAGTTTTTGTAAGAAACATTTACCCACACAACTAGAGAGCAGGATCAGAGTAGGCCATCACAAGGAATAGCAGTGTTGTATTGACAATTATTTTCTGAAGTTCCCCTTACTGGACAATTAAAGGTTGATACATAGAGAAACAAAAATTCCCKGTGTTTGTCTAAGCTTAAACGGGAGCAAGAGCTTAAGGTTCAGTACATCACTTTCCCAAAATGCAGCAGAGAGCCAGATAAAACCTTTTGTGCTTGGGTTTTGGATCCAGGAGAAAAGATTGATGAGGCTGATTATGTTCCCTTGGCTGTGCTGTTGGCTTAGAAATGCCCTGGACACTGGAAGATCRGTGAGGAACAGGAGCCAAATGTACCAAGTCAGCTTTCGCTGACAACTCCCTTGACTCTTTTTCTCAGATCTAGGGAATTTTCTTTGCTCCTTTYGCACCAGGTGTTATAGAGGAACTGGGAACTCCAGCGGAGATTAGGCCTTCCCATGGACTGTTAGGGTTTTTTCTCTTCGGGTCTCAGCTGAGGTGAATGGATACCATCCGTATCACATAGATATTTTGAGTCATAGTGTTCAAAGTAGAATACTCTGTGTTTGGGGAGGTGAGGATTTATCTTAAAAGTTGCACATCACTGATTTGCGGAAGTCAGYGTTTGTTGTGTGCATTTAAGGTCATACTGAAAGACAGCATGGTTTCCTTTCAAGCTGGAATTTAGAGTACGTACAAGGTACTCMCTGGCCATGCTGTGTGCTGAATAAAGCCTTCTTGAATAAGAAAGGTTTCTTGTCTTTTTGTTGTTGTCTCTTTTCTTTTGAAAGCTGATTTACAGACTAAGTGGGCCCATGTGCATGTTCTTTTTACTTTTACAATTAATATATAGGAATCACTTTGGAAGCATTTGCTTTATGCATTTTCTTCTAGTTATTTGCCCTAGTCTGAAGTAAGATTTATTTTGATGTGGATCTATTCAGCAACTGCATTATATTTTAGGATTAACTGATATGCTCTCCAATGTCAGATCTGCATGTTTGTCATGCTCTCTCTAGTCTTTGAGTCACCTGGTGAGAATATTAGCTCCCTACCAGAATTTTTTGTGGTCAGACAAGTTCTCTTTCCTTTGACAATTCCACCTTGAAGTGAGTTCATGTGCTTGGAGCCACTTACATGTTATGAAATCCATGTCTGGTTTTACCACATGTTTCTGGCTCTTAAAAATAAGAGCATTCCATGAAGGGCAGTGGTAAGACGCTAAGATGTAAAAATTAATCTAGAATAAACACAGAAGATAGGCAGCATTGTTTCTGCATATCAGAGGAGTCCTGATGGCACTACAGTAATGCAGGTTGTAACAGTAGGATCTCTAGGAATGTTCTTTTTACAGCTGGAACGGACTTAGGCAYAGAGAGAGCACTGTTCATCTTCAACACAAAGTTCTGCACAGTTCAGGATGGAGAACCTGAACAGCAGTAAAAGGCAAGGACTTTTCATGGTAGCAGAGATCCTTCTGGTGGATTTGTGTCCAAGTCAACATCAGGTGGTAGAGAAATCCTTCACAGCACAAGCTGGAAGAGAGGTTGAAAGTACTGCAAAGGGAAGCACTGTGAACTTGGTGGTATGAGGTATATCACATTATATTGYGGACAAGGATTTGAACAATTCGTTCCAGACAAACCTTATCAAGCCTCTTGCTGCCTGTTCTTACTGTACCTCCCCTAATGCATACACAGATAAGTTCTTTCAACACTCAAACCAGCCCTTGGGGCAGAGACTTCAAGCTGCTTCATTCTCCATTCTTTGTCACACTCATGATGGCGTCTTATCACCCTCACGTTTGCAGGTGTGTTCATTATACTAACAGATGTACAAAGAGAGAAAAATAAATAGTGGTTCAGATTGATCCATATACTTAGTTTTCTAAGGACCCTTTTCTGTCAACATCATGGAAGTTGCCAAAATTAGGCTTCAGAGATGRTTTAAATGTCAAATGTATCCCTAGCTATTTGTAACAAACCTGTCAGGGTGATTGTTTGCACTGGTTTTGACCATGTTGCTGAACAACATGATTTTAAAAAATTATGTGGTGATGCTTTAAGTCTTCCACTTCAAAAGCATCTAAGACAAAGGTGCAGTGTAGTGTTTGACATTCACATTGCCTGATAGTAGATTTTGGGGCAGCTGAGCAGATGAGGATTCTTCTTTCATTTCTGCACCAAGAGTACGTAATGAGCAGTGGTAAACATCCTATTAAACAGCTGTATGGCATTTCTGCTGAACTTAGTTTTGAACAAGTTTCTTCTTTATCTCCCATCCAGATAGACATTTGTATTGGTGTTCTGTACTATAACTGTAGCTTGTACACTGGTTCACAGGCTCTTACTGAGCACACCCCTGTTAATCCCATACCCAACGCACCCTGGCAATTATTTAACTGCCYCTTACCCAAGCCCTCTCTTTCTCAGTGTGTGAGTTGACATTGGTACAAGTGCTGTATAGAAAAGAGATGCAAAGCTGAAAACGTCTTTCCATCTCCAAAGATAATTCAGACTGAAGAATTATCAGCACTTAAAAAAAAAAATAAAGGAACTCTATTGCTGCTGAACATGAATTTGATTTTTTGGAGGGGGGGGGAGAAAAATAACCCACTTATAAGAAGTACCTAGTTGCTTGTCACCAGCCAAATTAGCAGTTATTTCTCAAGATTGGTATTTAATTTAAAAGAAAGCATGTTTTAAAAAACATGTTTCAGGGGAGAGGGAAGGAGCAATCTTCAATCACTACAGAACTGATTCTGGCAGCCATGGGAATAGCGCTCTGCTGTAGATACAAAGCCTCACCAAGCATGCAGTGAGGCTGCGGAGCAGGAGAGAAGCCTCAACACAGTGCCTAAGACAACTAGATGTGCATAAGCTTTGAGAGGAATTATGATCTTCCAGCAAGACCTAACATCATAGACATCTTCAAAATACAAATTTTCTCTTGCTTGCTATACTCCTTTTTGTAAGCAGGCGATACATACCAGTTTACATCATGACTTTGGTGTGTTTTATGGCTCATCGATTTTTGCTGGGTCTTGGTTGCAGTTGCACCCAACAAATGAGCTTAGACAGGAGCTTGTGTTAAAAGCAGAGTACAAGGACTCTAGAATTCAGGGGGAGGAAAGTAGATTTTCACAATGGTCATCATCTGAAGGAAGCACTTGGGAGAAACTGCAAGGAGTAATTTCCTCTGGTGTCAGACCACATGTTGGGAAGAAGGAGGGGATGTATCCTGCTGCCCAGGCTCAGGACAGGTAAATTGCCTTTCTGTGTCTCATGGCAGGAGAGWACAACTGGCACATGGGAGGGAAAATCGTAGAAGAAATCCTGGCGATAGCTGCTATCCTTATACTGGTTCCCAGTTCGTTCCTAGACTTGCACAGCTGAAATTTCTTGGCAGCCTTCCATGGTGGCTGGTTCTTTGCAGGAGCTGTGCTATCTAAGACAGTGAAATAAATCACATCTTGCACAGTGGAAGGTGGTCCACGAAGATGCTGTAAAGAACAGACATTCAGACACCTGTTGCTGGGCTGGTGAGCAGCAGTGTCGTGGGCTGGAGCAGCCCAAGCCAGCCCTGCCCCAACTGGCGGCATTACTTTGTTTACACAGATACCCCGTACTGTAGTTCTTCACCACCACTTTCTCTGCTTTCCAGAACTGAAACAGTAGCAGAGACAAGATCATCCTGCAGGGGTTTTTTTCCTCAAAAGGCTGTGTAGCTCTTCACTTTAAGAAGCTTAGGGAAGCTGATAGGATATGGAGAATGCTGGCTGTCAAATGTCATGCTGGGTGCAAGCGCCCTAAGCACTTCACCTCTCTCATTTATAGCATGTGCATTCAGAAAAATGCACTCTGCACTCAGAAAAATTGTGGAGAAAATTTGAGAAGTTTTGACTTAGGGACTATAAAGCTTCCTGAATGGAATGACATATTTGGAAAATAAGTGGCACTAATGAGGAAGTACCTGCTCTAACTATTAGGCACAATTTGTATTGCTTTATTACAGCTTCTAACRTGGTTAATTTAGGTGTGCACTAATTTTCATTGATGCTTGTACGTTTTTAGGCTACAGATGGATTGTTCTATTTTATATCAGTGTAGATGCTCAAGTTTCARATAAAATAAGGAAGCCACCACCTTGTGGCTTGTGTCTCAGGTTTGCCCCCTTGCAACTATTTGAAGCCATACAATGATTCCGTGAATAAACAGAAAGGTCTTGAAACTGGTCATAAAGACTGGTAACTACACTGAAACATGTATTCAAATGTTTTACATGTATTCAAATACTTTACAGGGAAAGTACTTTGTAAATAGGCTTTGTCCTGGAATAACTATTGCTTTGCAAGTAAACAGTTATTTCAGTACTTTCAACAAACTAAGCTTYATTTATTAGGCTTCTAATTTTGAAGAATTTTTAAGACTAATATGGCTACTGCAGAAATGGGGTTAGTTGTCTTTTGACATAATGTCTTTTTGAAATTACCCTGTTGAAGTTATATTTAGCAGGTAAGCTGAAACAACTTCATTCTTCCCCAAATTCCCTTTTCTTATACTGATAACATCTCATARTTTTGAGTTCCTTTTGAGTTCTTGTACCATGATAAAGAGCCCCTTAGCACACAGTGCATAGATATAGCTGTTAGTGTAAGAAGTTACATTACATTCTCATGTGAAAGCAAACTCCTGTTGCATCGTTTCTTTCTTGTGTGCTCAGGGCACTGTAACAAGTGCAGTTGACAAGCAAACAGGGGAGGTTGTGGTGAGGAGCTTGGGAAACCTGTGCTCCGTTTCTAATCCCACTGATGATCCAGGCCAATAGAGTTGCTGCTTTTAAATTGAACCTRGGATTTTTATGCCAAGGGAAATGGCGAGTGTTCACCAGCAGCAACAAATTCTACTCTAAAGATGATCAAAATACCTAATTCTGATAAATTTTGCAGAGTGCTTCTGAAACAGCAATYGCTCTTATAGCTGGGATTGCTGTACACCTGTTTCCCAAGCTTAGTTGTTCGGATCTCTGTGTGCTCACCTTTGGGCTGCGTAGCAGACTAGGGCCTGGGCTCATCAGCTATTGAGAAGCTGAGGAACTGTCAATAAGAAAAAGAAAATCGAAACTTTCCTGAGGAATGTTTTTGTTTTAGATGCTATTGTTTATATTTACAGAAATTTGCAGAAATTTTTTTGCCACTTTTGTTGATCAGCTTTCATAAGTYTTGCACTTGTCACTTTCCAGAACAGAATAATATTAAATTAGAGGTAATAGTTTYGTGTTTGTCAGTTGGGGTTTTGTTGGGTTTTTTSCTTTTWTTTTCTTCTTTCCGTACTGTGCACAAGACTTGCACTGACAAGGCAACTTGTCTGCTTTAACTGGTCTATAAACTGAGAGTCCCAGCTTATGTCTAACTTGGTGTCTTAGACATACCAAGATTTTACCTGTATTGTATTCTTTTCTACAAAGCACTTTTTTTCTGGCTTGTTTTGTGATTCTGTTGTGCCACTGAGAACAYAGGGCAAATAGAACAAGATCGTGCTTGAAACTGTTGCTCTTTTTTGTCACTTCCATCTGTGTATGAGTTTGCATTCCATACTTATAGTCTATACATTGTTCCATTTTGAATAGAGTAAAGGGTACTAGGATGTAGAGTAAGGTGATTTGTGTGTCTGTTATAATAGGATGTTCTTTTCTCATTTCTCTTACACATGTGTAATACATTTTAGGTATGGGAAAATTGTATCCACGAAGGCTATTTTGGATAAGACCACAAACAAATGCAAAGGTATGTATATTTTCCTTTATATTGCATTCCCCTGAAAGTCGTAACTGATTCTGTTAAATACATTAATGTTGCATTTTAAGTGCTTWTTATCTTTGTTGGTTTGGTAGTTGTTTTTTTTTCCCCATTCTTATTCCTAAACTAGTCTTACTCTTGCCCGTGGTTGGTGTATTCAATCCATTTGCYTCCAGTGGAGCTGGCAGACAGCCGGTGTCAGTGGTGCAGCCAAGCTGGAGTGAAGCTGACATGCACAGTGCTGGCTGGCAGTTCGCCTCTATTTTAAAAACAAAAATGGAGTYAAAAGCAGCTTTTCCCCTTTTGCCTGGAGAAACTAGGGAAGCTTGCAGATGACCATTCAACTCTACTAAGCATCTGAAAAAATTATACATTGTGCAAATAAGCTCCATTGATTAGTGTAGCTTGAAGCAGCACTTAATTACACRTTCCAGTACTCTAATTGTGTTTTGTTATGTTCTATTGAATGTATTGGGAGCAAAGAGAGGGCTCATTTTCACCAAAGTAATTGCAGCTGGAAAAAGAATTAGAACTCCTTTAGATAAGCTGGATACATCAGTTCACTGATTTTCATCACTCACTGCAATTGCAGAGAGATTGTATCTCAGCATGTTTGTGGTAGGAGAAGGTGTGGTAGCAGACACTGAAATACCAGATTTCAGACCACCTTTTTTTACAATTAAGAGGATAATTTCTAAGCAAGGTGAAATATTAAGTCAGCTGATTTAGCAATGTTAATAAGCATAGTGCCCATGAATGAGCAGAAAGCTGATGGGCAGAAGGAGAAGAGTTCATCATTAATTAAGACACAGCTTTTGTGCGGAACTTGGAAGCAGTGCAGGGACATAGCTTCTCAGCTCCCCATCTTAAGCAAATCAAAGAGGCACTGACAGTTCAGAAACTGAAATTTCTAGAAATTTTTTTCCTAGCTTGTATGCAGATGTCATTGTGACTAGGAAAGAGGAGATGCCCTTTTCAATTATTTGAATTAGTTAATGCCTATGATTGCACTTCACTGATTTAGTGTGTCCATTCTGTCAGTTCCTGAAGTGTTCAGTAGTCCTTTTGGTGATACAGAAATTCTCACATTAATTCTTTCAGAGATTTAAGCTGACTTTTCCAATACAGAATTTAAATCTCACTGATGAAAAGCAGTAGCTAACAGCCTGTTGTGACAATGTACTGCAAGGTAAGGCTCCAGGGAAGCTCACTGCTTGTCATTGAAATCGCAATAGGAACATAAGTATGCAGAATGCAGATATCTAACTGGAATTTAACCAAAAGATTGACAGCATCTCTGGCTTTTGCCAAAAAACCACACCATGGGATTTAAACTAACTGGAACTATGAGCATTTGAGTGTATATATCATCTGGAAGGTGGCAAAGCCAGCTTTGATGGCATGCTTGGTGTCAGTGTGTAACTTTGTCTGTTTACACCCTGCAGTGTGTTGGTGATAACCCAGGCTGCCATGGGTGYGGAGAGCTAGTTTGGGGTATGGGAAGTTAGTCTTGCCTTGGCAGCACAAAATTTGATACGAACTAATTCACTTTGTTTCATGTCAGGATTTAACAATCCACACCATCACGTGTTATACAAAACAATATGCTGCTTTCTTCATCTTCTTGGCAGGATAAATAAGCTTGCACTGATGTACAAGGCTGCTTGAGTTGTTTTTCCCAAGTTAAGAGCTTTAAAGCTGRTTCAGTTATATCATTAGACAACCTTTTTTTGGTATAGATATATTGTACGAGAATACTGATATGTTTGAAGAAACATTTCCATTTTCTACAACTCTAGAGGTTATTTCGTTGTTGGTTTTTTCGTTTGTTTTCTTTTACCCCAACTTTAACACTGGAAAGGGATTTCATTAATACTTGGGCAGTTCACTGGTGGAAGGGAAGGGGATTGAAAAATGCATAATGAGGTTTGCAATAACATCTAGTGGAAGTAGCTTCCAAACTCTGACTGCCTTTTGGTGAGTCTTGAGCATCCAATTCCCAGGTCGGATTAAAAATCCCAGCCTGTAAGGTCAGTTTCTGTTAAGGCCAAGTTAAATTGCTATTTGGACATCCCGGAATCCATTACTTATATGTTGTTGTTCAGAATAAGGAAAGATATGGGATTTGTTACAATTGATGTTGGGTTTATTTTTATATTTAAAGATTGCATTACRTGGCATAGGAAATGCTTTCAGGACAATTTTTCACATTCTTGTTTGAACAATAGGAAAAATAATTTGCTTTCACTGAAGCTGGGTTTTCACTTACTTTACAAATTTAACTGTCTTTTATGTATATACAGTGAGATAACTAATTTACCAAAAATKGGGTAGATACGAGTCTTTAAACTAATTTCCTCTCTCAGTTTTTAATAAACAAAAAGTAACTTATGGACTTATTTGTCATTTATTCAAACTGGAATAAGAATTTACTTTAGAAAAATTAACAGATGATGCTTTACTTGGTGATTTCTGGTATAAGCTGCTGTTAGACRTTACATACCACGTAACACAAAGCAAAGCACTATACTGCTTGTTAGCAATTTGGCCAAAATCCTGAAAATGAGTGGGCATGGAAATTGAATTGTTTCACCATGGCAGATCCCCACCAGTTCCAGGTTCAAGAACTTTGCTAGGGTTTTTTTGAGGAGGGAACTACATGAAGAATTTCAGAGTTCAAATTGTCCCTCTTCATCACAAGAAAGTTGTGTTAAATAACAGTGCCAGTAGCACGGTTGTTTGCTGTGAAGTATTTGTTTATAAGCTGGTTGCTCTCATTAACAAAATATGTTCTATTTCAGGTTACGGTTTTGTTGACTTTGACAGCCCAGCAGCTGCTCAGAAGGCAGTTTCTGCTTTAAAGGCCAGTGGAGTCCAAGCACAGATGGCAAAGGTGAGTTAGAATAACCAGCTAATTCTTGCAGTGCATTGTGAAGGTGAACAAGCTTGTACGTTTGCGGAAAAAGGGCGGCATGGAGTTCCAAGTTGCAGGCCCTTTACAGAGAGCACAGTCCTCAAGCCACATGATTATTAACGGAATAAAATGGAGACTTTTGACTGCTATATCCCAAATAATCTCAGCTAATGAAATAAAGAAACATAATATTGTAAAGTCTCCAAACAGATTTGGTTGCATTTATCAATTTATTCTTGATAGTATCTTCCATTGGCTTCATCAAACGAAAGTTTAGCAATAATTTGTAAGAACTGCAGCAGGCTTAATGAATTAGTTTACAGCACAGAGGTTTGAAAAGTTTTATACAGTGTCTGCTTGTTACTGAGGATAGAAGCTTTGTGATTTAGGGATGAATTTTTAAGCACACCATGGCAAAATTTAACCTTTGAACTTTGTTTCAGCCCTTCTAGTATATTTTCCTCTAATATGATAAAATTTGAATCTGAGCAATCATGATAGATGTCTTGAAATTATTAGCCAGCTCTTTGTTGACCTACTTCTGCATCAGAGCAAACTCAAGAATTATTAAAAAATAAAGGAATGAGAGCTATCTTCTTTTTCTCTAATTTTTAATGAACCTTGCCTCTGAATCAGGTTATTAGCCAAATGTGGTCTTCAGAGCAGTACTCTTTTGGCATAAGATAAGTTTCTTAAATATATAAAATTAGGGAGATGATACATTAGTAATGATACTGTCATGCATTCCTGTTGGGTCAGATGGCCTTATTCCAAAAGAGTGCTATAAACACCTCTACAAATGTATTAACCAGAGAAAATATTACCAGTATAATCTGTTGATATAATTTTGGTGCCTCTTAAAGCAATTTTTTTTTTTTTAGTTTGAAAATTATATTCTAATTTTAAAAAATTAAAATCTAATAATAACTAGTAATCTTGGTTTTTTATTAGTCTGTTGCAAATTTAGAAAATCTTTTATAGTTATCCATTAGGTACAGATTTTTTTCAGATGAGATATTTTCCACAGCTTCTCAGCTGAAGAGAACAGTTAAGCCAACAACATAAATGTCTTTGGATGGATTCCAGGGCAACAAAATGGAAACCATATGTTTCATACTTAATGTGTGTTTCATTACAGCCATGACGCAAACATACATGCTTACTGGAAAACACTTGATTTTTTTTTCTTTTTGTAAGGTTTTATGTATGCTTAATAAAGGCCTTTTAATTAATTTTTAGGTTTTAGGTGATCACTTTAAAATGTATCCCAGATTTTTCAAAGCCTCTGTCTGCCATTCTTATGAATATCATATCTAGGTAGGAGGGGCGAAAAGAGGTTGTGAAGTCATGTAAATTCATTTTCCTAATGAACTTTGATGCCTGATTTAATTGTCTTCTTGAGTAGATGGAGAAGCTCGTATTAACTATACTAACCTAATGAATAGTTTCTTAATTTTTTTCATAGTGTATATTTCTGACTCATTTCCTCTGACAGTTGCAATATTGATAATATTTCTTTTTGTTAACATTAATGAAAAAATGTGCACCAAAAATCCTCTAGTTTTAGGTATTTTTCTAACACTGTGTCAAGCCTGGTGACCTGTGGGAAAATTGTAACTATGAGGTTTGCATTCCAGTGAAACTTGTTCTGCTTCTTAACACAGAGAGAGTGTTTGAATTAGTAAAAAGACCAACCCCAAAACCAACCCAATGAACAGAACTACAACAAACAGGCACTAGTGACTGTGAGTGCTTTGATTTTTGTCTATTTGGAACCACTGGATTTTTTTTTCTTGGGCAGTGCTGCTCTCCTTTTGTGTGAAAAATCCTATGTCACTTAGATACTCCAAACTGGGAATGGTCAGTCACAGTTGTTTTGCCTAAAATCAGACTCTTCACATGAAGTACACTATAAAAGTTCGTGTGTTTAATATTTTATCCTTTTGCATGCTACCACCTGTGCCGTGAAGTGGTGTTCTTGCAGTGGTGCTGCTCAGGCTTAAGCCAGCGTGTCACGGAGAAGGATTTGGGGGACAGTTTCTTGGCTGTCTGGCCAATTGATTTCCTTACTTGCCACTGCAGCTGCTTCAGTTTCAAAGAGGAAATCCATGCCTGTTGGTGGGATTTATCCATGGGAAGGTGTTGCAATTACTCTGTGCCCAGGGTGTCGGGAGCAGCACGGCTCCTCAGTGCTCTCACCCTCCTCCCAGACGTGGTTCCTGACCCACAGCAGCTGAAGGGGGAGGGAAATGTTATTGCCGAAGCTGTGTTCTGACTCTGGCTGCCGTAAAGCCCTTTTTGCAGCGTCGTGCTGTAGCTTTATGTTGGTGAGTTAAAAATTACTCATGTCAGCAAGTTCATCTACAAATCCTGCTTTAGTGGAAGTGATTCAGATTTTTATATATTAAAATTTTAGTTGCTTGTTTTGTAGAGGTAACTTCAAATTACAATTATATTATTTTTAGATAATAATGAAATTACATTAGTAGTTGTTGTTAGTATTATTGTTGTTGTTGTTATTATTATTATTTTCCTATCCATGGAATAAGATCGTGCTGTACTTGGCAGTCTGCTTCCAAGTTGATCTGACTTTAGAAAAATCTCACTTGCTATGTTTTGCTTCTGCTGAGCAGACTGGGAAGGCCTAGGGCCTGAGATATGGCTTCAGGTCAAATCCTGCCAAATCTGTTCCAGTGGATCACTGTTAGTGGAGAAGTGGCCACTTCTCAGGAGATGTCACGATGATGGAACCCTGTGTCAGTCCAGTGCTCATGAAATATTGTGTCTTCAGCTATTCTGCTCTTTCTGAGATCTGAATTGGGAGTGTTTGACTAAAACAAAGCAGCCTGAGAAATGTTTTGCTTTGTGCTRGTTACATATATCTTCTGGTCACTGCTGAAACAGAAATGCCTCCGATGATTCCTTTGGATCAGAAAATGTGGCTGAGAGCTCACAAAAGATGATAATTGCATAGCTAGGGGATAGGAATAGTTTTTGGATGGAAATTTAAAATGGAGTTAACAGGCTGTTGCCCCTCTCCTCCCTTCCACTTGAGTATTGCTAGTGTTGAGTCCGTCTTTTTCAGCGTGTACAAGTGGCTGTGGAAAGGGATCAGATGATGTGAGTTGTACTGGTGGCCAGCTTGCTTCAGGACCCACCAGTACAAACAAATAGCTTATCTCTTACTCMACAGATCAAAGAGCAGGTACATGTCTTGCAAGAGTACTATTATTTCTAAGCTAGTTAGTTACTGTTAAATGTCTAATTTTTATTTTTAATAATTTTAATTTATTGAAATTTCTGTTATTAGTTTATTGTTCTTGCTCCTAGAGGAGTGCTTCCATTATAAACCAATAATAAGTTCAAAAGCTGTGATTTTGCAGGGCTGTGCAGTCTTAGGTAAGATTAGTAGTAGTATTGAAAAGTTCTGACCATTTTCTTTGTTAGAAAAGTTACAATTGCTGTCACAGTGATTTTTCTGGGAACCCTTTTCTCTTCCCATCACCCCACAGGTAAAAGTGAGATAACTCTAGATTTCTACACTATTCAGAGCAGACGGAAAGATGCACACAGAAAATCAACTATATACTGGTATTTTGAACAGAGATTTTAAAAACTGAGAATCTGTAAGGATGTTTCAGAAATTGTGAGGTCTAAATGCTTTGGAGATATGAGGCACCTAAATTCTCATAGACTTTTGACCTTGAGGTTAACATGACGCATTGAAGTCATTGCTCAGACCCAGTTCTGTCCCATCAGGTGGTGTTAACTGAGTTCACCTGTAGCTACTGAAGCAACTATTTCAAATGGAAAGTTGACTTTAATTCTTATTTTCTGGATGTAAACTAATGCGTAAATATAAAAGGTAAAAAAGAGCTACTAAATAAGAATGGTTAATAAACCCCACAGTTTTTCTCATCTTTCTGTCTAGTAAACTTAAGCCAGGAAGAGAATCATTGTATTTGCAGCCCAGATAAAGTCAGCAAGAGAATATCTGTATTATACTGACAGCAATGTAGAGCTGCACAAGCCAGCTTGAATACCAGTCTGGCTCTGGCAGATCAGAGTTCATTGAGTGTTAAACAACTCCCTCCCTGGCGTGGCAGTGACATTTGTACAGCCATATTGTCCAGCTCATGGTAGGTTGACAGATTTTTGACATAATATAGTGAAAGGCTTACATCTACCAAAACTGTTCTACATGAGGAATTACCAGTTTTTGCGAAGAGCTTGCAATGTACTTTAGGCATCACAAGAAGGATTAACATACGTTCCAGCATTCTCACAATTGAATTTCAACCATGTGTTTAAAATTACTGTAGTGTCCTAAAATGCTTTAGCTGTCCAAGCCCAACACAGCTGCTATAGACTCAATGACCCTGATTCTCCAGACTTTGTTGTAGAAGACCTTGTCTTCTCATGTCTTCTCTATTCTCTCTCTCCTCATGAGATTTTTAGTTCTTCTCTATGTACAACTTTGCTATAAGATAATCAAGATCATTTATAACTTAATTGAAATTCATTGTTTTCCACTTTGTGTTTTCCTGATTTTTTTTTTGCTAGGGAAGCACAAACTTACCTTTAGTAAACATATACTGCTTATAATAGAAGCSATGCAAGTAGTCCATGGACATGGAAGATTTCTGTGGTCGGTGAGACTTGTTAATTTGAGCCAAGGAATGCTGTTCCATGTGCTAATGTGCATTTTTGTGGGAAGACTCACTGTTTATCCATTCAAAGATTTCCCCAGAGTTGCACATTTTTAGGACTTAGGACTTCAGATTCATAATACTACAGTTTCCTCCTCCTTAAAATCTTCACTTCCACTGACACAATAAAGTGTGGTCCTGCTTGTTTGTATTAGCTCTCACATTAACAAATCACTAAATATTTTAAGATATTTTAAGCTTGTGCAAAAAATTAGGGCTGTCTTAAAAATGGTCTTATTCAAATTGTGTAAGAATAACAATGTGCTAACAATGTAAAGTGTGTTCTCCCTACTGAGAGAAAGTCATACTGACTTTCAGCATTCTTAAGATACAATTTGTCTTTTCTGGAGTGGTCTATAGGCCCTCAAAGCATCAGATCAAACTCTGAAACTCATTACATGGGGATGGGTTTTAGCTTGTGATGGATATGAGCCTATTTGAGTTCGTGTTGATCCTCTGGAGCCCAGAGAGGACCTGAATTTGTAATCTGTGTATTTTTTACCGGTGGTTACAAAGGCAGAACTGTGAGGTACTCTCCATGTGCTGGTAGCTTTATMTTCCCTAAGTTTTCATGTTTTAAACTTACTCTAGGTGACTTTTTTCCCAAGCATATTATGAATTGTCACACAAAGTAAAATGTGAACTTGGGGAGGGAAAAGCTGCTTAGCTCCTTGTTCTTATCTCTGTAACAGAAATCAAGGCTTTTCCACACCTATTAAGCATAATATATTAAAKGTAGCTCTTCTTTTATGTTGCTGATAAAGAACATGGGTTTGAGTTAGCAAAAATGAGCAACAGCTAACTTTTTTGAGGTTCAATAATGTATTGCTTTTAGTACTTGTCTTCACTGTGACAGCCTTCTGGAGAATTAAATCAGTTTTCGTTCCTACAGAGCAAAGTAAGAAAATAAGTTTAGGTTACCATGGTAGCTAGCGCACTTAATCTAACCGGAGAAGGTAGGCATGTTGCAATTTTTTTATTCTGCATCTGGGCTTCTGAATACCAGAGAACAGATGACAGGCAAACTGGAGCTAACTCAAGCAGATTTCTATAGCGGTTTTTAGCAACTGTCTTGTAAGAAAAGTTTTCTTTTTAACTAGTTTGTGGTACTTTTTGTAGGTAATAGTGTTAAATCCTACTGTAACAGACCTTTAAATAAATATAGTAAATTTTCCTCCATGTATTCATAAAAGTTCTTCAAAGTCATTATAGACTAAATTGAAGGTAAGCCAAATTTTGCTTACCTGGGAGCCAAATGACTGTCGCTCCAGGAATTGCAAGTGCATTAAATAAACAGTTAATAACCACTTCCCTTGAGTACACAGCTTCAACCTGCAAAAGTCTTATCTCAGTTGCTAAGTAGTGCAGTTGCTTGTATGGTGCCTTCTTATGAACTGTGGTGGGCTCATTCAGAGCTCCCAGGGAGCACCCTTGTGCCGTTCTAGCAAAGGGAAAGCAAGATCACTGAGGAATAAAAAGGGAATGTATTATTGCAGAGATAGTCTGATTGCAAACTTGATCACAATGCTTATTGTAGTTAAATTCCTCTTAATACAGATGTGCCTGTTAAAATTAATTTAAATGTTTAGTGTATTAATCACATGCAATTCTGGAGAACAAGTGAAGATTATGGTAGTGATTTTTCCCTTGAATTGTGTTGTTAACAGTCTGTGGTCAGACAGTATTAAAACTGTGGCTAAATCAGACATATTTCAGAGAGACACTGGCCAATTGTAAATTTTGAAGTAGCATCTATATGAAGGCAGACAAGCATTTAATCCCTTCCCTATCAGCCAGAGGATCTTCCATGCTGTGAGCAGTGCCTAGTCACATGTTTCTGAATGGCTATCTGTTCACTCTGACCTTACCCAGAGCAACAGAAAACAGATGTCTTAGCGTTTTGCCAAGTTTCTTGCTCGCAATTTAGGAATGATTCCACACGCACAGGGAGGGTTTTGTTAATTTCTTTCAGATGATGGTAGAGCACTTCACATTATGTAGGAATCCCGATCACTTCTTTCTACAGAAATAAATATTAACAGTTGATCATTCCCATCACTTTTATAAGAAATGCTGTGTCTTATAGTCAGCTTGTTACATGAGTGCTATAAGAGCTCTTCGGGAAAAAGAAGCGCGTTACTCTACAAGAGCTCTGCTCTGCATCTTTGTGTTGTTATGTTCTGCTAGAGAACTTCTGGAGACACAGCTAAAGGTGTTCGGTGAGAAAAGACCAATAGAAACTTGATGACTTGCATTGCTAAAGACAAGATTTGCTAGTTGCCGCAGTAATATGGATACTTACAGTAGCCCACAAATACCCTGACATTGCCCATAATCTGAAAATACTGAGCAATCTCAGCATCTTTCAGGACCTGCTGAAGGTTCTGTTAACTGAGAAGAGCCCTGCATGAGACATGAAAACTCTCAAATTAAGTAGTTTTCCTAAATTGTGTAGAACTAAAAATACATACATATTCGGTAGTTTATATTTTAATGGAGGCTTGCTGCCCAAAAGTGGGAAACTTTCCACTGACTTTAGTAAATTCTTTTGATCATTTGCGTAGAATAGTGCAAATAATTTCAAAAGATTTAAGATTTATAAGGTGAAAGCAGCTTATACAATTTTGTGGATTGTAAGCACCTGAAGCGCTTAAGGAAGAAACACCTACCTGAGAATCACTTACAATGATTATAGTGTATAGGCAAGGTTTGAGCTGAGTTACATTGGATGGCATTTTTGCCGGTTTCACTTTTTTTTTGCTTAATTCCAGAAGAGGAATTAAAAACTCAGATATCAAAGGAATTTTTTTTTTCTTCTGAAACAGAGTAGTAATAACCATGTGAATTAAGCTATGGTGAGACAGRTTTTGGTAAGGAAGAAAGTCACAGAACTTAGTGTATTATGTCTGCTTACCAGAGAGACAGGGAGATGAGTAAAAAAGTTTGTCTCTCTCCCAACTTTCTGAATTTTAACTGTTAATCTGTAACCATTTTCCATGCCAAAATCTTGTATAAAGGCAAACATCTGTTTGTACAGTGCTTTTTGTGTAAGATAGCATAGGGACAGATGGAGAGTCCTAGTTGTGGTTGCTATTTGCAAGATAGCTTGGAAATCCAGTGTGTTCTAAGGGGAAGGAACTAACTTGCTGCTTATGATCTCCCAAAACATACCCAGACAGCTGTTTCAAGGTTTAATAGTTTCGTGGACATGACAGAAGCTGCATGGTTAAATAAGCTATTCACAGGAGAAGAGGTGTTTTGCACATTAAGAGGTAYAATTTTTCCACTGTCAAACCGTTTAAATTTCCAAATACACTCTAGAAAAAGTTTAGTCTTGCGTTGCATCTACCCCAGCAGTAGCTAGGRTTGTGAATGAGTGTTGTAAATGAGTCCTTTTGAGAACCAGTCTCTTTGTCTTCCTGAAAAGTGAAGAAGTGGATTAAATTAATCTGTTCTGACCTAGCTGGACTTGGTGATCTTTATGTGTCCCTTCCAGCTTGAGATATTCTGTGGTTCTATGATTTGTCCTTATAGCTGAACTGCTGCTGCTTCCCCAGGGTGGCTGTGGATTTGCACCTGCAGTGCAAATACCACCTCTGTGTGCTGTGGAATGTGTTTGTTGGCATTTCAACTATTTTGTTGAAAGAATTACAGATGGAAGAAATTTCAGCTTGTATTCCAGGATTTCAGTGAGATATCCTCATCTGTTGGCAGCTTTTTTGCTTTTCTTCTCCCTCCTGTGCCTGCCATCTTTACCAGTTCTAGCCATGGATGTGTGTAGAAGTGTCTTCGAACTCCCCTTTGTTTGCTGTGGTCTGTATGTTCCATGAAAGGACCAAAAGCAGAAGTAACTGAATCATTGGGAGTATTCAGGCTGTAGTAGACTGATATGGATAAAGGGTCAGGAAAGCAGAAGTAAGTCCTTTTCAGTCAGCCATTCAGCATGTACCTGACCAAACCCCGATAATTAATAATGCAAAATATGGATTGTTTCATGGTTCACAAGTAAAATCTTTCCATTACAAAACGCTTTCTGTTCAGAGAAAACAATTTCCTTAGAACAATTCCCTCAGATGCACTTCTTTTTTTTCTMTTTTCGTAAGGGCTTTGCAATGTAGGTTAGTGGTGAAGTTGCTATTATTCTTCCAAAATGGAGCATTGCCTTGCCTAACAATAAGTTAGGCATGATTTTATGGCATGAAGTTTTCTCTGGTAGGCGGAGAAGTACAAGAATCTAATGCCCAGCATATACAGTGAGTGGCAGTAGGTCCGTGTGCCCCGTTTGGCAAGGAAAGCTCATGGTCTTATCCTGAATACAGTGCCAGGATAATGTGTAAGTCTGGTAATCCCTGGGCAACAACAGCAGGCTGAGAGAAGGGGAATGTGCTCTGCCCAGTTACCTGAACAGGCTTCTCTGACATTGTGCACGTCACTGAATTTCTTTCTCTGTTGGGTATTTTCGTATGTAAGCTTTTTTTTTTTTTTTAGTGTAAATTACACTTTTATTAGTGTGAACAAAAGGGGGCCTTTTTCAAGTGTTAGAATTTTTAATGAGAACATTTTTATAATTAATTCATACTTTCTGTTACTCTAGAATAAAAACATTAGGAAATTAAATGAAAATATGCAAAGGGTTGGACTTTCCAGCTGATATACTGTTTTAGATTATTTAGGGAAGTTTTAGGATATTTGCGTGCAATATGTTTTACAGCTTATAATAAAAAGTAAAAAATTCAAAGCTTTTCCCTTCAAATACTATTTGGAGTTTCAGAAAATCATGCTATAACTACAAGTGCAATTTCGTAATGCCAAGGCCTGAAACCCCCTATAAAGCTTTCGCTAAAAGAACTCCTTAAAGAAGGAAGTGAAGCCTACATATCTCAAGGTGCRAAACAGAATTGCCTAATACTATCTAAGTAACAAACCAGTTCTAAAACTGTAAAAGCTGTTTTTAATGTCACATTCCTGCCTGAGGAAATTTGAACTGAATGTCAAGGTRTAACTACTGTAATCCTGCCCACAATTAATATTAATGTCGACTCTGGTCTCTGAGTGAATCCATTTTCTTGTCCTCTCTTTCTGCTGATTTTTCTAATATGAAAAAGAAGTCAGGYATCCTAAGATAATTTGAATCCCAATCTTTTCTATGTACTGTATAGGTCCAGTATTATTTTGGAAGGGGGATGTCTCCACTGGATAACAAAAGGGAAATCATACACGGTAATCAAATGCCGTTTGTAATGGACCATGAAGGGGCCAGTGAGGGCAACACTTGGGAGCTGGAAAAGTTTGTTTTGTAAAGTATGTGGGATTTTAGTGTGGCTAGGAATTGCATTCATACCAGTGGCAGAGGCATGCACATCAGGAGAATGTAATGGAAGAACATTTCCCTGCTATAGGTCTTGTATTCAAATTTCTTTAAAAACCGTTGCGGAAAACTTCGAAACCTTAGCCCTTTTGAACTGAATATGAGGCTTGAGGTGAAAATGCAAATAAGTGAAGGTTTTTGAGCATAGAATTTGCTTCCCCATTTTTAATTTTTTTAGTTTTTGAAACAGGATAATTCCTTTCTGTGCCTAAAAGGTGTGACCTCCCCCCAAGCCCCAACACTTTTTTTTTCCCTCCTAGAGAAAACTAACCCAAACTGAGAGGTGATATCCAAGATAACAAGATACTAAATTATGCACTATGCTACCAAAGGTACTGAGATATTAATAATATAAGGGTGTCTTAAGGACAAATTGATGCCTAATCTGCATGAGAAGATATCACCATCCATACAGTATAATCACTTTAATAAAAGCTTTAATGCCAGTGGGCAAGTGTTGTGGTTTTGTTTTTCATGTCTGGTTTGATTCAAACTTCTCTCTAAGTCAGCCCTCTTGTACAGAAAGAAAATATATTGAGGACTATGCCAACAAATATGGTGGAGCCAACAAATATGTTAGGACAAGAGAACGGGSAGAAACTGATGCATGGGAAGTTCCACCTGCAAATGAGGAAGAACTTCTTTACTGTACACTGGAACAGATTTCCCAGAGAAACTGGAGTGTCCTTCACTGGAGATATCCAAGATCTGTCTGGACACAATCCTGTGCAATGTGCTCTAGGATGGCCCTGCTTGAGCAGGGAGGTTGGACCAGATGTGGTCCCTTCCAACCTGACCCGTTCTGTGATTCTGTGAAAACTGTGTATGTTTCAGATCAAAAAAAGTTCTACTGAATATGTGCATCCTGCAGAGACTTAGATTTATACCAGGAGCCACAATGATGACGTCAAGGTTTTGTACAACTTTAAGGTCCAAGTCGTATCAATCYGTGTAGGTTAAGAATGCATTTCAGTACAGAGCATGACCAGTGATTACTGGTGAGAGAGATGCTCCCTAACCATAGCTAGGAAATCTGTAGACAAACACTGGAAGTCATCAATGTCAACAAAAAAGTTTTCTTTGAGGTGTCATTTCGTGGCACATACGTAGATCACACGAAGTAGTGAGTAGCCTAAGAGCCAGGGGGATGGCAAAGATGTGACTACATTTGTCTCCTCCCTAATTGCTCATCTCCTGGCTGCCCTCCTCTCTCATTTTGTCTGTTTCTAGAGAAAGTTTTTGGAAGACTTCTGTATTGTCTGAATGCATAATRTAGAAGTTTGGTGAAAAGTCAAAAACGTTCATGTGTGGGAGAAGACGACAGTGTCCCCCTCAYTTCTGTATCACCCTATTCTTATGGTAGTATTATGGCAATGTACATACTCTTAAATGCATTGTGTCCTTTTTTCCTCTCATTATTTTCAGATTGTCATCCCAATCTTTTCTCTTCTTAATTTACATCTGGCTTTCTTAGTGCTTTCCACCACTCTTGCATTTCCTTGTCTGCTAATTTCTTTCCTTTATCTTGTTTTTACTTTTTTTTGCCTTTCAGAAAAATCTGAAACATGAAGTTGTAAYAGGGACTATAAACTGGTCAATCATTCACCTTTATCTCCACTTAAAAATGTCGGTGTCAGCAGTAATAGGAGAAGGGGAACTTTCTCAGAAATGCTGCATGCAGTGACAGAAGATGGAGGTCACTAATTCTAGGAAAGAGCAGCGTTTACAAAGATGCCTGAGAAGTAAAAATCTGCACCAGAAGTTATATGTAACTGTTTATTTTAAATTCAAAATGTCAGGGGCAACAACAGTAACAATTGTTTTTAATTCTCTTTCAGCAACAAGAACAAGACCCGACTAACTTATACATTTCCAATTTGCCTCTTTCAATGGATGAGCAGGAGCTTGAGAACATGCTGAAGCCTTTTGGGCAGGTTATCTCTACGAGGATACTGCGGGACTCAAGTGGGACAAGCCGTGGCGTTGGCTTTGCAAGGTACTTCAGTGGTGTTAGCCATGCTGGCAGCCTTTTTCCTTTTTGTTAATTGAAAAGGCAAGAATAGGTGGAAAAGGTAGAAATTATTGAAAATTATAAAGTTTTTAAAGAGAAGGGAGATTGAGATGGAGATATCCAGCAGGCTTTTGTTAATTCTTGCTTTGGTAAAGCTGTGTCTCATCTTGCTTACGTAGCTAAATCTAAATTTAGTGCTCTTACTGGACAATTATCTAGAATAAGAATTCACTCTAAACCACTTCCTTCTCTTTTCTGTACTTCTCCTTTCTCCTCTATCCCTGAACCAGTAAGCAAGAGTTATGCGATGCTTTACAGAGACTTCTCCTGTGACTTTTGAAGTTTGAATCCAGGGCAGCAGACCAGAAGGAAGAACATTCTTCCCCACCCCCACGCCTTTTTTTTTTCTTTCTTTTTCTTCGTTAGTTCCTTGGAGAAAATGAACTCATCATTGCCTTTTGAACATCAGCCCTTTGAATTTTCAGGCTCATTAACATGATGTCAACTGGGAAAGAAAATATTTTTATTCACTTAAAGTAAATCTCATCTTAAAGTATTTGTGWGCTCAGTCAAATATTTCGCCCAAATCAACAAGAACAAGTATTTTCCATAAATTAGTAGATACCTCCCAAATATTCTGTCCATATGAGTCTACTTTTTCTCTAAATAGAGTTATTTTTTCTGGGATCTCTTCATCAAAGCCCTTTCTGTGCCGTTTTTATTTATCTAAGTCCTGCTTTAGACCTCGTATAACAATCAAAATTTGGAAGCTTTAAATTGAAGGTTTCTATTATCAAAAATAAGAGCATGCTTTRAGCAAAGAACTGGGGTTCTCGAAATATGTTGTAAAATCTCTGTGAAGTCAAATTTCAGTAATTCAGATGTTCAGCCAATATTACAATAGCCCTGTATTTGAACAAATAGCAGAATCTAAAATTAGTGCACGGAAAAGAACTGAACTAATTTATCTCTCAACAAGGCCAAAATTTTTAGGGATTGGTTTTCCTGTTAATTGGCTGTGGGTATTTCATAGCACTGTGATTTCTATTTTTCTTTTTTTAAATCTCTCCACCTTCAACCTTATATGTTTTTCTGACTGTCCAGTTTCAAGAAGGTATAACAAAGGAACGAAATTAGAAATAATAGAATGATATTCATTATTGAAGAGTGGAAAACCAGCAAGTTTCGGTTTTGCTAAAATTGCTTCCTGTCCTCTTTATAAAAATCAACATGTGTTTGTAATATTTTTGGTGTAAAATTAATTGGGCATTTTTATTTCATTCATACACTTGCACTTTATATGTAGCTTTCACTTTTTGGTACTATGAAGGGTAGAATCCRGTAACACTCAAGCTAAAATTCGGTAGGCATTTTGAATTCATTCCGTCTCTTTTCCCTAAACTTGCTTACCAACTCTACTTTGAATCAGCGGCATGGTAGGAAAAGATATTTTTTCTAATATAGCTGAAAGTGTTTTAGAATCATGTGTAGAAGTCCAAAAGACTCGTGTGCAATACATCTKCACTTGTATTGAAGACATTAAAAGAGGATAATTTTAAAGTATTTTCTCAATAGTTTCTCTATTATGCGTTTTAGGTTTTATATATATGTAAGAGTGAAGTTATTTTTATATACATAGAATTGTGTGTTTATTTATATACATAGAATGTAGTATACATAAGTTACAGGACAAGCTATTGCTCCTATATCTAATTAGAGCTTCTTTCTTTCTGCAAGGTGAAGATTTTTCTTCTCTTTGAAAATTTTTGAATAAATATTAATTAAAGTTTATATTGTCCAAGAAACCTGTAGACATTAAATAAATATTTCAATTTCTTGCCTTTGCGAGAATTTTGTTAGTTTAATGAGGAGTAATGTATTTTATCAAGTCCAGACTTGAGTCTGAAACTAAATTACATTGTTTGTTTCATGTGAGACAAAAAAAAATTAGATTTCTTTGATGCAGATCCAACAATCCAGAACTTCTGAAAATTCTCTAAGAGATATTTTTGGAATCATGAGGAAAACTTCTCGTTCAGTSTGGCATTTTGGTGATTTTGGTTGTTGTCTATGATTATATTTTGTCAGCCTGTGCAGAAAGGCTATCAGAATTAAAAAGATGCCAAGGCCTAGTAATTTTTAGTCCTGCTTCTTTGCTGCTGAGGGCATTGGCCTGATTTGTGGATGTGAATTACAGAACTTAATGAACGAATAAAAAGAAATTATCTGTTCAACATTAACCAAACATCATCTTGCAGACAGCTGCAAAATATGTTCTTTTAAAATAAATTTTGTTGTACTTGCACATGTCAGTCATCTGCTGCAACGTAGTCCAAGCGGGCTGTTGGGGCTGACACATCCACACTGCAGTGTGAGGGTGTGGCTGCAGCCTACGGAGCCACTCCCAGACCAGCAGGAGCTCTCCAGTGGTCTGCCCAGTCTGCTCTGTTGGATTTGACAGCATAAGTGCACAAACTTGTTCAAGATTTTGGATACATTCTTGGTAGCCATCACAGCCGTGCTGGTATTGGTTCCTGTTTTGAACTTGGAGACAGTTAAATGAGAGCCAGGTACATCATTTAGCGGAGATGATGTGTATTAGCTAAAAGCTGCCAAGTCAGTTTAGGTCATGCGGTCAGGCAGGTTTATATTTGAGTTTATTACTCTTCAACTGTACAGACAGTTCAGAATCCTCCATTAAGAGCAGCATTAACTTTTGCTGTGTGCAGCCTGGACATTAAGGATTCGGTTAGGAGTGAGAGTGAGTCAGTCTTTCTTCTTTCAACACAACAGAGGTACTTTAGGCAGCCCAGACAGCTACAGCATAATTTCTGAGTAAATAAGAGTTTTATTTTGAGTTTGGCATTCACTTTGGTCTCAGAGTGTATAAAATGTTAATTGAGTTTGGTTTTACCTTTCTAAAGTTATATGTTCTTAGAAAACATCTTCTCCATTGCTCACACATGGGAAAGCAAGGCACAGCAGTGAAGCGAGAAAAAGCAAGAAATATGCTTTGAGAAAATGCAAGAAATACGCTTTAAAAAAATCACAAACATGGGAATCTGGTTGAGTGTTTAATTTATGTAAATTATTCTTTATTTTCTTAGGATGGAGTCAACAGAAAAATGTGAAGCAGTGATTGCTCATTTTAATGGAAAATTCATAAAGACACCAGCAGGAGTTTCTGGTATGTTGCATATATTTCTAGCAAGATGTATGAATGGGTTATTGCTTACATGGTGGAAGCCTGTTACACTGATTGTTGTATCTGGCTTCTCATTTAAAGGCAGGCTTATTAAAATTATACTGTGTCTTTTTGGATGACTGTAATGCTTGCTTGGAACTGCTTGCTTGCAGTGTATCACTTTTCTGTTGTAAATCTTTTCTAGGAATCTAGTAGTGTTCTCTCCTAGCAGAGAAACAACCAGCTAAGATGCCAGCTATGCACAAATTTACATCCCACATAATCCCAGTTGAAGTCAGGAAACAAATTTCTGTATCAGAAAAGAATTTGGCTGATTGTCCATAGACAGGGTTTTTTTCAGAGGCAAAAAATGAGCTATTTTTGTCATCTGTTGATGATTTTTTCAAAGTATTTTCAGAAAAATATTTGCTTAGAAAAGAAGYAGAATCTGCCGCAGTGCCTGGCGCACTCATTCACGGGGGAGCTGTGACTCTCAAGTCAGTGTAGGTTTTGAGGTCCTTCAGGAAAATGGGAGGAGGTCAGCAGAGAATGCTGCTTCTAGAAATATTTTGCAAGGCAAAATTCAGAGAACACTTAGTACGATTTTGTTGTCACACCAAGTTCCTCATCAGCTTGTCTGCTTTGTCAGCACTGTTTCTAAGAGACAAAATGTATATTCCATGAACACTGAAAAATGAGGAGAGGAAATTCAGAGCTGCAGAGTAAAATAGAAAGTAGAGAGGACAATAAAGAAGGAAAGAATACATGCCTGACATTCCAGGCAGCTTTCAGTAGGCATTTTATTGAGAATCCCAAATGGGAATTTTACAAATTACGGTGTTGATGTGGTTGCTGAAGCTGCCTTTATCCCACTGGTGAAATGTTCTCTGCAGCCAGATGCTGTCACCGAGGAGGAGGAAAGTAGCCCTCGGCAGGCAGACAAGAATGCAGCTTGTTTAGTATAACTGCAAACATGCCTCATCCCTGAAAGATTGCTCCAGTTTGAGGCAGTCTGTGCTGCAGCGAGGATGGAAAATGCTTCAGAGGACAAGAAACCACTCCCTTCAGCAAAACTAATCTAATGCGATTTTTTGACTTCCCTTCCCTAGCTTTTGCAGACCCTTTGCATTGGGATTAATTGCTGATATTATGTAGTTAAAACTTTGTTACAAAGTTTTCTTATATATTAGCACATTGTTGCATTTGTTACTTTAGTTCTATTGTTTTTACTTTATTACATTTAGTAAATATGTTTCAGCCCCTAAGTATAAACAGACAGTAAAGACAGTAAAAGACAGTAACAGAAGCTCCTATTAGGGCTTTTTAGTTTAGTAATTTTTATTTTCACTTGCATTCTCCCGTTCTCAATGAGTGAGCCATCAAGCTTCTCATTGCTAATCATGATCTGTCTCCAATGGGCCATTGCTGAAGCTGGAGTTGCACTCTTACATGATGAGGTTCAACCAGGTAGAAATGAAAAGTTGCTGCATGGAATTGTAGGAACAATTTTTGAAGTATGGAGGAAACATTTAACGTAAACATGTTATTAATTAGGGACAAGAAATTTGCACAGAACTGGCCGTTGTCTGAAAGTGAAAACTGAGCAAGGGTCTCAAGATGTAATTGACCTCACAGACTTTAACTTCTAACRCTTACTTTGCAAAGTAGTTGTCCAGGCTCTGTGTCTAGAACAGATAAAGAAAAACACACCTCCAGAGACTGTTCTTGTGGTTACAAAGAGTGTCTAGATCAGTGGCTCAGAAATCGATAACTCTAAGTGTCTGAAGGTCAGTTAAGTGAGATGGGTCTCACCTTCTATGATACTGAAAAAGAGACAWATAATTGGGTGCATAAGGGAGTCATGAGAACCTTGGGTTTTAAAGACCCTTAGTTTTGTTGTATAAGGGTGCAGCCTCGGGTCAACGTTTCCATGCTGGTGCTGTGAAGTTTCATTGCTCCTTGCAAAGGTTTTTATGAAGTTCAAATTCTTCCTGGAGGTCCACACCACATAGCAAGCACCTGTCCAATAATGAAGTCTTATTAGAGAATTCAACTTACGCACAATAATTTGCTGCCGTCTACCAAAAAGTGGGGCAGAATCATGGGGCAGTTGTGATTTCAGACTGCCTGCACAGAGAAAAGTGGATGGTAGTGGGAAAGCTGTTAAAGAAGYAAAGGTTAGGAAACTGTTTTGAAATAGATTAGCATCCTTTGGTGTTAGAGAGGATCAAGTTCAGACAMATGCAAAATAAAATCGTAGAACTGGAACTATGTTTAAATTAAAACATTGTGTCCTAGAAACTTGGCTAAAATCAGCAAAGGGAGCTGGCTCTAAAAACACTGTTATCAGGATGAAGAGGGTAGGAGAGATGGGCCTGTAATGAAATAGGTGTGGGAGGAAGAACATTTGTTCWACAAAAACATGCTTTCATAATGCAGCTTTGTTATTTTAACTAAGTTTGTGTTTAAGTGGAAGAATGGATTAAACAGTTAGAGAAAGCATAGGTAAAACCTCTTCTGGAGCATGAGAAGACAGAAAAAACTTCTGAGAAGGCCAGGGGTAACAGAGGGTGGTCACAAAAGTGTCAGCTCTAGAGTTGAGKGAGTGACTGGGCATTGATGATGCTGAGCAAGGTAAACCCAGATGTAGCAGGCTATTCAGGCTTTATTTAGCTTAATGAAATATATTCAATATTTAGTGTGTCCTTGTTTATCTTTGGTAAAGAAGAAAGATGAGCTCAGAGAGCAATTTGAAATGCACTGCAAGTTGATATAATCCTGAAACTCCTCGGAGTGATGTATGAGTTTCACCAYTTGTTGATGGGATTTGTCCTTTCTTTTATGTAAGTGATCCTAATAGTTTGTTGTGTTTTATAGGCTAYGACTTCCTTTCCATTTTGTCACTGAAAACCAACACAGAACTTTAATTTTTGTACTTAATTATCTTCTCAACTGTTTATTATGTCATTGCTATARTTTTAAAGTAACTTTTGCATTTAGTTCCACTTTTCTTCTTAAAGATCTATTGTTTTCAGTGAATAATGTAATATTTAAAGCTTTTCTATTCTCCTGTGAAATGTAAACCTCATGAGGTGRATTGGGGGAAACTGACCAGACTGGTATAAAGAGCCAGGATGCAGCAGATGAGCAGTGAGAGCAGAGCAGCAGCACACAGCCTTCCTCYTCTAAAGATGATACTTATTGTTCACTTCTTCTTGTCTTGTGTTGAATCCATAATGATTGTAGGAATRATCTGCTGGGCAAAATCTTGAAAGGCATCTCCTCCCAATCACAGTAGCATGTAGCTGTGTGATCRTACATGAGAATAGTTATATAAATAATTACCTAAAGCAGTTGTGCTGTAGAATACATAAGGTATGTGTAAGTCTGAGTGTATTTATCTCTCTTATATTTAAAATGAGAAATATAGAAGTTAAAAAGTTACAAAAGTTTTATGCCTGTTCTATAGGCTTTATGGATATTTTACTGAAAAAGAACTTAAGTGATTTTGTTTTAATGGGTGTAAGGTAGAGAGCATTTTTGCTGAGCAGCCCATACCGTTTTTGCTTCAGGAATGGCTGCTTATGGTGATGATGCAAAAATCAAAAATTTTCCATGACCCACTCCCCTCTTCCCACTTAGGATAAAGATATTGGTCACTCAGATTCTGTTTTAGGGAGAAAACTGAGGGTGTAAGAGCCCTGCTGCTGCTTGTGTTCTTGACTGGATTAGGAAGAGATTCACCAGGAATGATAGGTAATTGATAATAGATAATTTCAATAGATAATTGAAATTATCTGTTCTTGGATATCTTTCTAGTGCAGGGGAGTAGTGCAAATGGAGCCCTGAAAAAGCTGTCTTCTGTCAGTCTATTCAAGTGTTTTCTGTTTTATTACCTTTACAAAGTATGCAGCACTGAAGATCTCTAGTGAATTGAAGCCACTTGACCATAAATTCACTTATCATTCAGTTACCTTTTGCAGATCCTTTAGAAAAAACACATGAACCACAGCCTGAAAACCACTGCTAAATGGTATCAAGAGCTGGCAGTGCAGAGGAACCAAAATTTCATTCCTTAGATCAAGAACCTGAGATTAGCTCAGTTGGTCAGAGCATGGTGCTAGGGCACCAAGGTTGTGGGTTTGATCCCTGTATTGGCCATTCACTTAAGATTTGGACTTGATGGTCCTTGTGGGTCCCTTYCAACTCTGAMTATTTTGTGTAGTCTGTGAATTAAAGGCTTTTACTGCTCTAACTCCCATAGTTTGCAACTGCTGCTTAGTTTTAAGAAGCAACATAGGAATAGAAAAGAAAAATGCTTCTTAAAACCACTCAAAATAGCCTTCTGTGACAAATWATTAAACCTTGTATAAATTATTAAAGCAACATAACCCTGAGCATTATGTTTAAGTGAAGATTAGGATGGTGAAGAGTGTGTATTTAATTTCTCTTTTATCAAATAAAGTTATCCTGATCTTGGGTTGTACAATTTCTTTTTTAATTCCCACAGCCTTTGGCAAAAGTTTCTAGCTGTACAGGCTTGCTCTATCATTAAAGTGATGTTTTAATGTCAGAATTCATTAAGTCCCATATGCTTTGCACTAGAAAATAAGCAGTGAAAGTCTCTAAAAGATGCAGTTTAATTGAAAACTGACTAAAATAATAGTATTTTTCAACTCTTTTGTTGTATTTTTTAGTAGCTGAAAGCAGGGTTTATTGAAAAGTTGATAAAATTAGCCATGAAAAGTCAAAGGTGTAAACACAAAGTCCAACAAAGAACATCATGGAGTTTTGTTCTTGCATTTATAATATCACCTGGTACATTTTTGGGTAGACACTGAACAAAGACAGACTGAATTCTAATGTACAGATGTGCACGAAGTGTCCACAACRAGGAAGAATTTACTTTCTGGAATAATATTGCATTCACATCTCTCTTTTGTAAAAACATTAGCCCTAGAGGAGGGTGATTCAGGGCAGGAGGAGTTGGTCAGCACTTTCCACACCCAAGTTTTAAAGCCCTAACCTGCTGTTGAAGCCCAGAAAAGCTCGTGGTTACAGATCCCCTCCACAACTGCAGCTCAACAGGAGTCTGCAAACCATTGGGAGTGTTGGTTTTCGTTAGGTGTCAGAAGAGTGGGCACATTAAACACGGTGTCTTAGCTGCAAAAGCTTAACTCCACTGTAAGCTGTAGCCTTTTGCATCAGGTACCTCTCAGCTGTGAATTCAGCTCTGAATATTTGTCCTCTGCCTTTCTGTCTTGCACATACAGACAAGTCACTGAATGATTAATGATCTGCTTCATCACTGGGCCTGCGTAGTTCCCAGCAATTAAACAATAAAAATGACTCTCCCTTCCTTCCTGGACTACAAAAGATTGCTTAACTGGTCTGTAGGGTTTGTTGGAGCTTTTTGTTCAAGTATRTATCTATTATATACACGCTGTTATGTGCAAGAGAGAGAATACGTTACRTATTTGTGAAAAATATGAGAAAAGGTAAGCTGAAGAAATAAAGTTCAGATTTAATTTTGGAGAGAGTAAGGGTTATGTTCATTCTTTGGTGGGAGGGAGATCAGTAGGTCATACTTGGCTCTCAAAAAGGTTTATCTCCTTCTCATGACCCTCCCTCCGATGACCATCAGTCATTGTGKTGTTGCAGGAATGAACACCGTACTATTTGGGTCTTGTGTATGGAAGAGCAGCCAAAAATTGCAGTTAGGCTTATAACTGGAGTGGTCCCCACTGTCAGCATTCAGATCTTGAACCGGAATCAGGCAAGGCCAATGCTATAGAGCCTGCTCACAGCAGCTGGTGGTATTAAGTTGATGATCTGCATTGGGTTTTTTTTAATGAGAGTCGGAGCATTCACAGCATTTGGCCTCTTTCATGGGTGCAGTGAGGAGCAAGGCAATGTGGAAGGTCAGAGAAACAAGGGTTCCCATGGCTGGATCTGTGTTCAGTAAGGTGAAGCACTAACTTCTGGTTAATCACAAATTAATGGCTTTTTAAATTGTTTTTTTTTCATTGCTGTAGGTTTTGTACATTACATATGCAAAATCCAATACATGTGGATAATTCTTATTCTGTTTTTTTTTCCTCTTTAAATTTGTCAGGAGAATTTTTACAATGCAACACAGAAGATGTTTAATAATTTAAAATGTAGCTGTTTTCATCTATCTTCTGACAAAAAATTCAGATTTATTCTTAAAATARGTTTTTATGAACATTTTATTCAAACAATTGGAAAGGTTTACTCTGATTTTTTTTGAAAGATCTTTACGTTGAGACAATGGTGGAAAATAGAAGCAYAAATAATGCTTTCAGAAAAGTTTTTACAATTCATGGTAGGGATTTTTAATGAAAGCATAACGCAGCTTTAAATAAAACATCTACTACCTGTGAGTGCTATAATACAGAATGACAGGGCTAGAAACCTTTAGGTTTTTTCTGATGTCTTTCTAAACTGTTCTCAAACCAGTTTCTTTTCACTTCATCCAAAATTTTATATTATGTATTTTGAAAGTCACATATGCTCGCTACAAGACTGGATTTTTTGAAATAATGTATAAGTAGCCAAAGATACTCAGCTTGGGGAGGAGCATTTTTTCATTTAAGGCAATTAACTTCAGTATTTGGACCTCTGCTCTCAGTTTCCAGTGGATTTTTGTTTTCCTTCCTGTGTAAAATCAATCAAAATATTTTTAGACCAGAACCTGACAAATTTACCCATATTGACTAACATATTCTGAGATTTCCTCCTCTTATTTCAACAGAACTGTATGTGAACTAAAATGCTGTGTGCTTTTACCAAAGTTATTGGGATATGGCTTTTATAAATAGCATCAAATTGTACATCAGCGTATTGATATAGTACATTTTTGCCCCAAATATACTGAGACAGAAGTTGCTTCATATGATAGAAGACCCCAAAGCAAAACTCAGTTCTGGGAATGCCTAACATCCCTTCAGAAATGCAAGGTTTTGAAGACAATGTTTTCCTGTTTGTCTCCTACTTTAGGATTTATTATTTGTTATTATTTGTTATTTCCTTGTTCATTTACTCCATAATCCATAGGTCTCCACTGCTTTTTGCAGTGTCATTAGCCTAAGTTTTTCCTGGTTTATTTTATGATTACAGGATTTTAATTGCCATTCTCTGTAGGGTAATACGTTTTAAATTAATTTGGTTGTCATGTTTAATATTGTAGTCTGACTCTCTGTATAAGAGCACCCAGGTAGGAGAGGTCCAGGTCTCTGACCTGTACGGTCAGTGCTGGAGATGAGACAGAGAACCCCACATCAGTTTTGTCTCCCAGTTCATACTTTTTTTATAGAGAAGGCTGTCAAAAGATGTGTCATGCAGAAAGTGGGTATTTTTCCAGTAGAAGCAGAGCTAGTGTTTTAGGTGTGACATCCAAAGCCGGGGATGAGTTGGCCAGTAATGCTCATTTTGTGCCAAAGTTTTAAAAGTCAAGCTCTTTGCAAGGTTATGTGTCTCTGAGATTTTCAATAGCAATCATCTTTTGCAAATGCAGACAGGGTGAAGAGACGTCAGCACTGACTACGGTTATATTAATAGATTTTGTTGAAAATTTTTCTTGGGGTTGTTTTTTTGCAGGTGGCCTTCCCACCCCATGTGTTTACTCTGCACTTGGAAACTTGTATGTTTTCAGGTCCAGCCATGTCTCATGAAGATGTTTCCAAACAGAGAATGACTGGAGGAGTGTCATGGTAAAGCTTAGACAGCTCATGTGTCAGGAATTATTGGCAGAGAAGCATTTACAACCAAATCATAACAGTGCTTCCACCCTGTGATTAGGGAGGGTGTGGTGTGATACAGCAGAGCTGTGCTTCAGCCATAGGTACTTGAAAATGTAGCAGCTAGTAACAGGGAAAGAAAGAATACTATGCAAACTTTTCTTCTTCATTGGTTCAATTCTGACATTAAAAATTGAAGTCWTGGTCAGGATTCTATTAGGGAAAATAATAATAACAATGACAGTAAAAAATAATAAAGTATAGTGATGCTGTTTCATGGCAGTATGCAAAAAACCCAAAAGAACAATCTCGAAGAATTTCCGTTTGCATTGTGTGATCTTTATAGAGCAGAGATAAAATGGGAATGGACAATTGTGGCATTTTCTCAGTGTAAGGTGTCAGGAGATAAAGATGCCCTTTCTACCTTGCTGGCTGGAGTAAGTGGACATACTGTGCCAGCTCTTCTGCCTATTCTGGATGAGCAGAGCAATTAAAATTTTGGGACATTACTGAAACCTCCAAGGCGTGGGGAGGATATGTTATAGACCTCTGGCCAGATTTTTTCTCCACCCTCCTTACGTATACATCCGAAGAGGCAAAGCTCAGAATTCACATGGCAGTTCTCGTTCATCCCCAGACCAACAGACACATACTCAGGATATTCAGACCATATATCTTTCCAACAGGTTTTACAGCAGTAGTTTAAAATCAAAGATATAAGGCATTCCAGATGCTCTGTTTGTGTGTGGCAGYTGTCTTTGTGCTATGTAGAACAGTTGTTGATGCTGTAGTACAACTCTGTGTTATTTAACTGTCATATTTGGAATATAACTTAAAAGCATACCTCATCTGGAGAGCTGAACACCTATATATGAATGCTACTTCAACTATTTTTTCTTCTTTCTTTTCAGTTCCTGCAGAACCTTTATTGTGCAAGTTTGCTGATGGAGGACAGAAAAAGAGACAGAATCAGAATAAATACATACAGAATGGAAGAGCATGGCACAGAGAAGGCGAGGTGAGACTTGTAAGTCCTCCCTTCAAGCTTTAGTGTGGGTGTGCAATAAGGAATACTTATGAAAATGATAGGCATTGAGACTTCTTGGCTCGGGTCTTTGGCATATTAAAAGTGTGCAAGCAACTCTTACCTGACAGTTTACTTCTCTATAAAAAAAATACTTAATGTGTCTTTCTTCAGAGGAAAAGCARAATGTGAAACACTGAATCCTATCTCATTAAAGTGAAAAATAAAACTTCTTTCAACTTGGTCATATTATAAACTTCGGGTTTCTCATATTATAAAAGTACCAGAAACATAACTTTACTTGCATGTAGTAAATAATCCTTTGCTCTATGCAACACTGAAATGCACATCACCTTCACAAGATGAAAATAGTATGCCAGTGCCATGCAGCATAATTTTTTTTAGTCAACAGTTGTTTTAATCTTTAATGTTCAAGATAATAGTTTCATAGACTTATTGTGGTTAGCAAGCCTAGACACCTCATTTATATTAGACAGGAAAATTCAAATGTGTCTTCTGAAAACTGCACTCCCCATTCATTCTTGTAATTAATATATTGTAGGCAACACCCTAACATAATCATCTGCATGCCCTGACCCTCAAATACACACATGTTCTTTTAGCCAGGTATTTAATAGATTACATTTTGTTCCTTATTATGGGAACATAGAAACGTATTCACAGTCAATATTGCTGATTTTCTTCACTATGTAATTGCTTCTGTGTATTAACCTTTCACTAAGTTATGGAAATATATAATTTCAATACAAATTTTCAGTTAAAAATGGTACAACTAAAGAAAGAATAAGAGAAATKATTTAAAATTAAAATTAATTAGTCAACTCTTTCTTTTCCCTTTTTTTTTTTAAAGGCTGGAATGACACTCACATATGATCCAACCACAGCTGCTTTACAAAATGGGTATGTTGAATAATGGCACWCTAAGAAAAAAAAATTATGGAAAGATGCATTATGAAAGATGCACAGAACTGGCATTTAATAAATATTTCTGCATTTTCCAGATTTTATCCATCACCCTACAGTATTACAGCAAACAGGATGATCACTCAGACATCTATTACGCCATATATTGCTTCCCCGGTTTCTACATACCAGGTTTGTAGTTAGTACCTGAGATGGTTCATTGGAGCTTATGTGAATTTACCAATTGTTACCTCTGGTTTTATGACTTCTCCAATAACACTTCATTTTAATGAAGTGGCCTGCTCGTGCTGTACAGCATGAAAGTGACAGCCTGAAAACCTAGGAGTGTGTGTTTCAGGAAGCACAGCGATTTAATGAGATTCTGGTGTCTGGCAAAACCAAGTCTCTAACTTGTGCTGATGGTTGAGGGATTTGTAACCACTTCTGCATTTCATGCATGATTTTTCATTTTCTCTCAGTCAAGTTCTTTTAATGTCAAAAATATGTCTTTGACRTAATTATTCTTTATTTAAAACCTTCTTGATTTAATTAAATTAATTTTTAAAGATATTTTTCCATGCATTTTGAGCTTTTCTCTGTTTTTTCTCAGAAAGCCCAACAATAATATCTTATGTAGTTGTACTAAGAAGGGTTCAGAAACTTGCTTGACATTAGAGAAGGAAATTTGAAAAAAAAGAGCTCAGAGTTCAAATTACTTCAGCATTCAAATTTGGTGGTTTTATATTAGGAGTAAAGCATTTAATAACCTAGACGGTGTTTCTAAACCAAAKGTTACTTTATTTTGAACAAGAAATTAAAACATAAATCATGGACAGTTTTTGGTTTTGAGCCCAATCCAAAGCTTTCTGAAGGGGGATTTTGATAGGTGCCATCTTGACTCCCCACAAGGGATATTGATAAACAATTCAGCATGTTGAGAAATTATATGAAACAGTTTTAGTACTTTGATATAAATCTCTCAGGAATGCTCGATTTTAGGGCATCACACATTTTAGTTTACAAACAACTTTCTTTAAATACAACCAGTATGGCAGTCTCAGATGTGTGCTCTGTAATTACTGCTTGAGACATGCCAATTATCCCAGTGTACACTAAATGATGAGCTATTTTGGCATTTTACTGTTTAACACATAAACAACAGTGATTCAGGTCATAAATAACAAGAAGTAATCAAATTTAGAACATTTTTACCTCTATATGTCAGGGGAAGGAGAAGAGGCTGTTTGCATTTTAATGAGCGAAACATGCTGAGTTTTCTAACTTTTACTATGTATGTGAATGAATATGGAAGGGTATATAAAGGGCACGTAGGAGGCTAACAGGGGCACCGTGGGCCATTTTGTCAGCTTTCTCTTGCAGAAATTTCCATGTAGCCTTCAATCCCAGGTGAGGAGAATGAAGACAAATTGTCTAATATTAGTTTGAAGATCTAATACCTTCTTGCATGAGCAAAGTGTTGTTTAGGAGTTAAAACAGTATTCTCTGGTGTGAGGGGCAGCTGGATTATTTTTTATATTAATTTCTGAGGTAACTTATGCAACACAATGCTTGCTCTTGGCAGACATTGCTAGACTGTATTTTTCAGTATATTGAATCATTCTGCTTGGTACAGCATTACCTCAGAAATTACACTAAGTTCTTACCCAGAAAAATATTTCAGTAAAATTAGCTGCTATTCTTTATTAAAATATAAATTATTTATGAATTGTAAGACTCTCTGATATTCAGAATCCAAGTRAAAATTGGAAGTTGGCATGGAAACATACTACTTAGGAATACAGTATTGTTTTTTGGGCTTATTGAGATAGGCAGACCACAATCCATTATGTTTCCAGAAATGTAGTTACCAGTATTTCAATATATATGGCATGGAGCGTAAATTATTGTGGATGGAGTTATTAATATCATTATGCTTAAAGTGCCACAGTAATTGGAATTGAAAATTAAATTGAAGTATTCTGTGCTGGGGAGGAAGGAGGGTTTTGGCCAGAAGAGTTTCGCAATTTGAGTATTAGTCACATCTTCATTACTGATCCCTTCTCACTGAAATCTGCAGCGTTCTATCTTCTACACAACAGGATGTATCACATGAGCATGATCTATTTATTTTTTTCTTTGAGGCATGGTATAACCTGCTTCTATATTTGTTCTTATCCAGGTAAACAAATTTGATAAAGTTTTGGCTAGCGTTTGTTTCTGGAACTCTTGTATACCCAAATGACTGCACTAAGCCAGTTACTATCAGAGTATGAGATTAGCCAAAGGYTTAGTCAGGCTGTACCAGTATTTTCGCCATTAAGATTTTGCCTGAGGAAAGGGAGTGTTCCAGTCTTTTCCATTCCATTTTTGAACTCCTGTTTGCTCTTTTCCTGATTGAAAAAGGAAAAAAAAAACCCTCTGATTTGAAAGTCAGTACCAAAAGGGGCAAGAAGTATTTCCATCTTCCAGAAAAGAAGATGGAAAAAAGAACCTGGATTTTTTTCAGGACYGTATGTTTACCTGTCCTGTTAACAGGACTCTGGGAATGATGGTAGAGGCATTTAAAGGGCTTTAAATGTCCAGCAGCAGTGGTGAGTCAGTTCTGTGTGCAGTGCAAGTCAGAATCCTGACTTACTCTACGCACCTACAGCAGATGGGGAGGAAACATTTTTGTTCTTCTCTTTAGTACTTCTTGCAGCACATCTTTTCAAAGAGCTGTTGCAACCAGCTCTTTTTAACTAYGGTAACAATATAACCTGTTAGTTTCCCTTTCTGTAATTCACTTTGTCCTGCAAAGTTGGGCATGCTACAAGAAATGAAGTATTTGGGCGGTCACCGTTTTTGGAGAGAAAATGTGCTTGTTGCAAGAGCAGGGACTCTCATCAGAACCTCCTCCTCTTCCTGTGCTTTGGGAATAACATRGCACAATGTCTTGGAGAAGAACAGTTCTCCTAAATCTTATCCTTTTTCCTGGAACAAGATTAAGCAGAATTCMTGATTTCTTTTTCGCTTGTGAAAATACAATAATTTATTTTATCCTAATCACACTAGAAGGTAAATGGTGCTATACCTTCTGAGCTCCCAATTACTTTTCCACAAAGGAATTTCTGAGACAGAAGGAGCCTCCTTTTTCAACATAGCAGAAATCTATCATTCATCYATTTGACCTCCTTCATTGTACTTGATAAAGTTTCTGGAACCTCCACTGAAAACATTGTATATTATTCTGGAAGGTGTATGTGGTATATTGTCTCCAAATCTTGTCTCTGATTTACAGGTGCAATGAATACATTTTTCACAGAAATCAATGCTGTTCCACTGAGTGACTAATCGGATTAAAAAGTCAATAAATAAGGGAGGAGGCATGTTAACATGATTTAAATTATTTCTGTATCTCAGTTGGAATATTCAGGAAAAGAATGTGTAAAATGAAAAATAAAGTACCAATTCTATTCTAGGTTCAGAGTCCTTCTTGGATGCAGCCTCAACCATATATAATGCAGCACCCAGTAAGTTTTTATGCTTCTCCATTGTTGTGTTTACGTATTGTATAAACACTTTATGTACTTTAAACAGCAGGAAGTATGTCAATTCCTGCCCAATTACTTCCAGCGTTTTGATAATTATATCATGTTTAAATCATGGATCAAAATGAAAAGCAAAACAAAGGTAGTAACCTGAATTGGGTATTTCATTTTATTAGGAAAAAAAAGAAAGCTACCTTCAGAGTTTCAGTGTGATGAGGACCATTAGGGAAAATGTCCAAGAGGAAAGTTAGTGGTGGTGGTTTTTTTGGTTTTGTTTTATTTTTTTACTTTAAATGGAAAGCACTTTGCAAATACCAATGTTTTACATACTGTTTACCTTTCAGGAGCTGAAATTTGAGACCCAATGTTTTAGAATACGTCTACAATAGTTCAGACTGGATAATTTGTGAAAGACAGATGGATGTAGTGATATAAATGACATTATGGGCACTCACTTGAGAAAACCTGTGTAGCTTGTTCTGGCTTCACCACTCATGAGTAATGCTACTCTCCCTACACTTTTGGCTGTGGCATCTGTACCAGACTGTCAGGCATTCTAATCTATACTCTCCCATGATATTTTGCTTCTTGTCTATGTCATTTGCCAATTAAGTACCATTATTATTAAGTGAGACTTACCAGGTTTCTTCAAATGAGCATTACTAATAATAACAAGCACTTTAATATATGCATTTCCATAGTTAACAAACAGGTCTGTTTCCAGATATAGAAAGGATATTGTCTTGACTTTAATTAACCTCTTTATGCAGATTATAGAATGTAAATCTTCTTGGCAGAACATTTTCTTCATGGGCATGCAGAGAAGGTGATGCTGAACCAGAACACCCTTTCACACACTTAATTGTTGTTGTATTTGTGAGGTTTGATGTTAAATACACACAGAGCAGGTTTGAACTTCCTTCTCTATCAACACACATTGTCATAAAAAAACATCTTGCAAATAATGCTGTAAAAGACACGAGTTGATGTTACAATGCTATAAGGTGTATTAGTTTCACAGGTACTCAAGATGAGATTTCAGAGTTGAAAATAAAGATCTAGATTCTAGACTGAAGTTCAGTTTTGGCCTGTGCAAAGACGGGTGCTGTCTTGCTCATTTGCTTTTCAGAGACGCCTGCAGTCTACAGAMAGGAAATTCTTTCAGTGTTTGATGTGCCTGTGACTCATTTCATCTACACTGATCACATGGTTGTTTTTCCAACTATATTCTATATTTCTTTTCCTTTTCTTTCTTTTTTTTCTTTTTAGGGATTAGTTATTGATTCAAAATACTTGCTTTCAGTACACTGCAATCATTTCTGTTAGTTCTGAGTCAATTTTAATCAACACCTTCTGCAAGCATAAGTCATACAAAGTATTTGGAAATGTGTTTTTGTGGAATATGATTAGTAAAATGAAATTTCTTGATAATCTTCCACTTCAGTTGACTCTGAAAACCTTATAAGTGTGCCCTCCATATTTAGAAATCTCAAGTGTTTAAAAGTTCGGTGTATAATTTTTATGAAGTTAACAAAATGGTACAGAAGCAATAGAAATGTCATCACAGCAGGTAGTGTTTAGACAAAGAATCAGCATTGCTAAGTCTCAGTCTTCTGAAATGTGTGTGTTAATGGAACCAGCCACTAAGCAGAGCAGCTCTCTTGTATGTGAACATTGCACATGATGGGTAGAATTCTCCAAACACTAACGTTCCTCCTCCAAAGCTTCCATTCCTAAAGACAAGATAAAAGTTTCTTTCTAAAGCATGAGATTCCAAAGCTTAAGCTAAGTGAATCTGTACCAGGTAACGTGCAAATTTTTGCTTTCAAGTCAGCRTCTGGTTAAACTCATATTTTACAAAGCATTTTCAGCAGGTCTCTCAAGTGTATTACACATCAATTGAATGTACGATAGGAAGTCAATGCAGATTCTGTACCATCACCAAACTGCAAAGCACAGATATTCAAGCAGAATATTCAGAATGCCCCAGACCTGCTTTTTGAGCCAGTGCCTGGGATTAAGGAGAGTTCTTGTGGTACATCCTCTCAGAAGGACAGTCCGTACTTAGACTCTCAAATCAAAAATGAAATTAAAATCTGAGTGCTGCAACCATTTCTTTGTTTCTCTGTYTTAACAGGGTGCTGTACTGACTCCCTCCATGGACCACACCATGTCACTACAGCCTGCATCAATGATAAGCCCTCTGACACAGCAGATGAGTCATCTTTCATTAGGCAGTACTGGAACAGTATGTAGCAATTTAATATGAAATAGAATTTACYCAAGTAGAAAATACTGCATGTAGATCACAGTATGCCTCTGCAGCTTGCATGTGGAAAAAAGTAATCCTATAAGTCATCTTTTGTCCAATAAATGATTAGGAGCTGTCTCCATTTTAAAGTCATATTCAGCAGCTTTTATTCAGTCTATTAGCTGATCAGGAATTGGAAATGAGTAAATAAAAACAGATCAAAGCAAATGAAAGGAACCCAGSAGGTAACTTCAGAGTTGCATCCAAAAAAATTCAAAATAGTTTTACTCTGGATTCCTTTCTGCAATGCTAATCTCTTAAAGTATGGAACAGAAGCTAAATCAGAAGAGATGCAGGCTAGCTTCTAAACTGTAAGACCCTTCTTTTCTGAGCAGATCGGGTTAAAAAAAGAAATTATGATGATTGAGATTAACAGAGAAGGAAAAGTCCTATACATAGCCTTTGAATTCTAAATTTGAATTTTCTCAAAATAGATACATGGCTTTTCTGGAAAGCCTATTGATTTCARACAGAAGAGTCTTTCTCTCATGTATATTGCCTTAGGGAAAAAGTCAGTAGCTGTTAAACAATAACACGATAGGTGTTTTGAATACTCTTAAATTTACATTGGGCTTTAACTCAATGTAATGGACTCTGTCTTTCTAGTACATGCCAGCCACAACAGCTATGCAAGGAGCCTACATCCCCCAGTACACACATGTCCAGACAGCAGCGGTTCCTGTTGAGGTCAGTATATTTCATAAAAGACCACAGATAAGAAATATGAATATGATAATTTTTTTTGGCTAGGAAAATTAATTAAAATTAGGCAAATACTGTAACTGTGAATGTACTGTGAATGCAATGTATAATAAAACTATAAAATGTCATTATTCTCAACTAATATAGCCAGTATTGTAACAAAGAGTGACCTGTACTTATGGCAATGCAGTACTCTGAGCAATCTTCTGTATGACCATAGCTCAGGCAAACCTTGTGTTTTGTGAAACCTCACTCCAATATTAACAAGCCAGGGAGTATATTGTAGTTTTGATCTTTCACTTAGTTTACCTGTGAGCAAAATTCTCTGCCAACAGACTGTGATTGTAACTTTTTGCAAAGAATCCTGATTTGACCCTGTCGTCTCAGGATACTGCGCATATTTGTCTAATAAACCTGTTGATTGAAGAGGGATATATTAGTTTAGTTGGAGAGCATAACATAAGTAAACTAAATAGTTTGGCTGCTGTTTTGACTTACCTTACACCTTCTTATCAATCAGTGCTTCTTTAACAGAGGAACTAGACAAGGTATGCTGCAGCTCTCATATTCAGAATATGTGAGTGCCAGACAGTCTCTTCCAGAGCCTGTATGAAAGAAACATTTCGTTTCAAAGCCTGTTTGTCCAGAAACTCCAGAATTTGTTTGATTCAGCTTGGTGCATCTGCCCATGTGGATCAGAGAAGTACTTTAGGTAATTACCTGATTGCTCTGTCTGCCAGAGCACTCTCAGCTGAATTAATTGCCTGGTTTCTGGGGAGCCTCGGTGCAAAGTCCCATCTGCAATTCTTTGTGTTGCCTAGTGCCAGTCCCATCACAGTACTCATACTGTTTGTATGTGTGGTAAGTAGATCTCATTCTTCTTACTCCCCCTCAAAAGGAGAGGGACAGAATGCTCTTTTACATCCAGATAGAAAATATTCTAGCAGTTATTTGCTCTCTCTATTTATTTCTATAGTGTCAAAAGTTTTGGGGGTTTTTTAATTATCATCAAAGCAGCTGAGGAAATACAAAGTTTGCATGATCATTTTATTTCTCTGTTTGCTGGAATGTAAATCAATGTAAAGTTAACACCTCAAATTTGGAATACCTCACGTGAGCACTGTTAGGAAGATTTTAGAATTGAAGACCATTAATTGCATGAGTCACATGGAAATACAGATTGCAGGTAATGCTGCCTGATTTTGTGTCTCATGGCTTGTCTTCCTTTTTATTTGCAGGAAGCCAGTGGTCAACAACAGGTTACAGTAGAGACCTCCAGTGACCATTCTCCATATACGTATCAGCAAAATAAGTAACTGTGAGGTAGGGGCTCAACCTGTCTCATGAAAGATGTGAATTCAAAGATACTTTATTTCATAACTTACAGTACTCTGTATTGAATTTTTTTTTAATATCATATAAATAATACTGATGATAATATCTGGGGACAGACAGTGAAGCCGATTTGAACTTGGCCAGAGTCAGAAGCCAGGGAAGGAACTTGGGATCCAGAAGYGAGCTAATGAACTATGAGTAATATTGTTTTAATGATTTTCTRTAGCATAACTGGATTATGTTGGATTTTAATTTGTTCATTTTAGCAGCATGCTGTATGCAGAATAACAATGAATTAGTGTAAAAATACAAGAATCAAAATGCTAAAGGGAACTGTATTGATAGACATATCATGCTCTAGTTCTGTGGTACATGTAAGATTAGAAGCAGCTTTGTGACTGACTTACAGACCACAGCAGGGAGTTGGTCTGGTAGAAATCCTTGCTGACCTTTTCTCCTGAAGATTTCCCTGCTCAATCTTTTTTCTAGGAAAAAGCAGTTTGGTCCAGAATTTTGTCAATTAATTTTTAAWCCATGTCCTCATTTGGCTCTAATTCCAGAGTTTTATTTTCCTACTCCAGGTTTCATCTGGTTTTGCTTGCATGGCCTTTTTTACTAGTGAATCATTAGCTTTACCTGAACTTATTTCATACAAAATTGTTTTGCTTTCTGTACATTTCTGTCCTGAGAATGTTACTTGCACTAACTSTTCGCTTTTCTATGATCCATGTTTTAAAATTCTGGAATTTAATTCTTCCTTAACTCATCTTTTTTTAAGTGCTTTGTAAGCCGGGCAACTTGGCTGCATAATTTTTTACATCACATTTTCTAAGACCTCACACTGAAAAATTCCATTCAGCTGCAATAATATGCTGGAGGCCATGCTAGAAGGGTTTTTCTACAGCCCTCGTGGCATTTATTTGATACTGAAAAATCATAATCAGTTATGTGCTACAGTTGTGTGRTATTCTCTCTAAAATGTATTGATCCAACAAAACACACGTTATGGCATTAGYTTTGATCCTGCAGGTCGGCTGTGCTGTTTGACAACATTGCCCTCATCCCCATTATTGGCATAACAGCTTCTTATATGGAAAGACAGAAACAAACCAATGGGGAAACTTGGCAAATTCAACAGATGGCAGAGCCTGCGTAGCACAGCATATGACCTGTGTTATTCCTGTAGTCTGGCCAAATGCTGGCATCTAGAGAAAGCCCACATCCTTGATTTGCTTCCAGGGCAGGCAGAAAGCAAAGCCACAGGCTCTTCTCGTTATCCACCTCCTAGTGTYAAAATCATGACTCCTGCACGTTTCCCATGCCAAGGCTGTTGCCTTGTGTTAACCGCTTTTCAAGGAATTATTTGTTTTGCCTTAAGTCTTCCCTGTGGGCATGTAAAACCTCCTTACCAACAGARGTCTGTGGTAGTCAGTGAAGCATAATCCTGCATGTCATATCCCCATCCTGCCTCTCTCCCAGCCTGTCAGTATCTTTCCCCATAGACTGAGGCCAGGCAGGAGGAACAGCCTTAAGTCTCCCGAAAGGATGAATTGTGTTGCCATCTGAGACACGTTTTGTATTGATGACTCTGTGTAGAATTCCAAGCTCTGTGAGCAATTCTGTGTGTTTGCTGTAAGTCAGTTCTCCATGTATTTTATTCTTCAGAGAAGCACTGTTACCTGTATTTGTATGCAGTAGGAGCCAGTGAAATCTGTCAGCAGTGGCTATAGCAGTGGGCACGTGGGGAAGGTTAATATTACCCAGCTGATTTCAGGCTCCGAGCATGGCATTTGGTATTTCTGTCCCTGGAACATGCTGGTACTTGTCTTGTTTCARACAGGTGAAGGGGAGGGAATTGACAGTTATTCCATGCCCTAAATACAGGGAACACTGCAGTCTCTTGATCGTTGTGGCTTTGTTACTGTTGTCAAACTGAAACATCTTTCTAAATGCACATGCGGCACTTTTGGGAATGTCCTATTTAAAGTCAATATACATATCCCCATAATTTGAGGGGTAAATGACAACTAGCACATCTGCACCAGTGGATGCAGTCAGTCAGAAATACACAACGTCTTTCCTCTGGCAGCTACATTTAATAACTTTATAGCTTCTTTTCAAAAAGTTGCTCCTATGTGAAAAATAGTCAAAGGGACTTGGAAAAAACCCAATCTGTTGTATATGCACCTACAAATGTACAAGCCTTAAAATACCAAACTTTGCCTTGCTTTGAAAAATTAAAAAATTGTCTAAACTTTTTTGTCATTAGCTGGGTATTTTTTTAAACCCATATGGCAATATAAGCCAGTACATTGAAAAATCTGCCTTCAAATTCGATGAGCCCTGAATTGCTGTTCAGTGTTACCATCAGGGAGGCACAGTAGCTGTCTCTGTCTTAGCTGTCTTATGTAGGCTCCCTGAGGCTGCACAAAAAGAAAGTTATTGTTCCTTTTCTAGAGATCAAAAGYCTTGGAGGTGCCACAGGAGTAGCACACTCAACCACTTTTGGTCAATTAAAAGGAACAACAACAACAAAGCAAGAAAGAAGGGAAGAGCTTTGAGTGCAACCTCACGGTTCCCCCGTGGGAGCTCCGTGTGCTGAGCAGTTGTTRGAGAGAGAGGGGGAAATACAGCACAGGCTCTGTCCTGGTGCAGAGCCTTATCCTGGGACAGGCCAAGCACCTGCAGTGCCACCTGTTTTACATCTGAGATTTATACTCAGATTCACATTCCTCTCACAGCTGTCTAAAATAGGAAATTATTTAGTTTTTTGGACAGCTACATTAGAAAAAAAGTGTCTGATTGTAACTCCGCTCTAGCTCTGACCTTTCTGTGTTACAGATGTCCAGTGTTGACCTGGCCTGGAGAAGGGTGCAAAGGCTGAAACAATCATGGATTTTACTGATCAATTGTGCTTTAGGAATTATTGACAGTTTTGCACAGGTTCTTGAAAATGTTATTTATAATGAAATCAACTAAAACTATTTTTGCTATAAGTTCTATAAGGTGCATAAGAAAAACCTTAAATTCATCTAGTAGCTGTTCCCATGAACAGGTTTATTTTAGTAAAAAAAAGTTTTTATCAAGTGTTATGACGCAAAAAAAAAACCTTCAAATTTCTGGGTATGCACAGATGACCACGAAGACTTATTCACGTGCATGACAGAATTTGTGTTTTGGTTTATTTTTATTTTGTTTGTTTCTTTTTTCTTTTTTTTTTTTTTTGTATGAAATGGATTTTCTGAAGTTTAAAATAGTAAAACATCTAAGATGATGTTCTGTGCTTGCAGTGTGTGAGTGTTGCTTTAGTGCAGTGTTGCAGTTATAGTGTCTGGTCTCTTAGCTTTCTGTTTTTCTTTTAATGTAGTGTGAAGTGTCTTATCCTTTTCTATGAATTCCAATTTGCCTTAAATCTTTCAATGCTGTAGCTGTTTCAGTAAGTAGTCCAAACTAATGGTGTAGAATGCTTTGACCAAATGAGCTGGTCTATTATGCCTTGTAAAACAGCAGCATAGGGCTTTTAAAGGTAGTCAATAAAAATTGCTGAAAATTTGGCTTTTTTAATGTGTAGTAAGTGTTTTTAATGATTTTTTCACATAATATGTAAGGTAGTGAAATGCAAGAGGGGAAAAATGTTTTGTGTGAAACACATTTTCTGACTGGGGAAATTTTAATAGTATAAATTGTTTGTAAGGCCATATGCCAATAGTTCCCTCTGGTAGTTTGAATGATTTAGGAACTCTGCTGTATGATGCAATGTAAAATCTTTTTTTGCCTTTTTTCAGAAACTAACTTGATGTTCTAGTTTTAGCATAGGTAGAGTAGGGAGTTTGGGGTGGAGATATCACCGAATGTTTTTGTCCTTCCTTTATACTAATGATAGTGCTTTAGGATGAGATTGTGCTGAGACTTAGCAAACAGAAAAGTTGCTATTACAGCAAAATGGCAAAAGCTAAAGGACTTGTTTTCAAACATACGCTGAGATTTAAGTAGAAGCATAATTGATTGGGTACTAGCTCTCTATAGTAGGTAAATAAAAATAAAAAGACTTGGCACTTTTAAAAGGTAACTTTACCAAAGAACAAAGAGCCAGTAACCAATAATTCTGATTTGTCTCAGCATTGCGTCTTCTGTACTCTTTATTTTTGCCGGACCAGTTTGCGGTTAAGAGAATGTGCCTTTTTTGTACATTTGCATTTAGGTTTTATAATTTTAATTGATGTATGGACACAAAAGCATGAAGGAAGACTTGGATCCAAGCAGTGCCACACTTTACATCATCACTACAAGTGTTAAGTGTAAAGAAAACCAATTTTGAAACTATGAAATTCCTGATTCATAAATACACAGTTATTTGTACTTCACATATTAGATAATTCACTGCTACTAAAGCTCTTTATTACAATTGCATATGTTTTAAATCAAATGATAAATTAAGTTGTCTTCCAAAACTGTGTACTTCTCTGGTCAGCTGTATATGATCAGTTATCTACCTCAAAGTTTATTTCCTTTTGTATTGGGACAGGTTGCTGGCCCTCCCTGTTTCCACAGACCAAATCATCCTAGCTCGGGAGCTAGGGCTAAGCAGTTGTTTCTTTCAAGTATTTTTTAGTTTTTAAATTTTGTGTGAGTATTGGAGTATAGATGTCGGTGACATTTCATAGTTTCAAAAGTAAATTGCTGCTCTGAGAAGTGTAGATTCTAGTGAAATGCATAGTCATAAGAGATGTGTTTTTGTTTTTTCTTTTTTTAAAAAGTTGTGGTATTATTGGTTCTATGCTCCCTGGAATATTACTGCTTTGTAAAAGTCCAGACTTCCTGCAGCACCTTGCCTGTATTTGGTAACTTTCCAAACCTGGATCTCTCACTACTTGCTATTTTTGCATTAATTAAAACTGCAGTATGATAGCTGTKTTAGAGGGAGGGAGGAGTTGCTGCCAGAAATGTCTGAACTAAGTGCCATACTCATTGTCTGGGTAAGATTTGGGAAATTTAACCTCTGTACATAAAGAAATAATCAGTTACTTAAACATCACATAGTAGACAGCCATTAAATTATAAAAAATTAATTTATGAAGAAAGACCTTTTGTACAGATTGAAAAAAAAAAAGATTTTCATAGAGATATCTATATGATCAAGAGAGTTAATTTTTTATTTTTGTTTTACTAGTGCCACAAACTTGCCAGTGGTAACTTATTTGTCCGGTTCAAGATAACTCTGTAGTTTTGTTTCCTAGGACTTGTTGTTAAACGCCAAAAGACATTTTTGAACTGTAAATTTGATTAGATTGTTAGCTTTTTTCTGTTTTATTTCTTTGAAAACTTTTGAATAAAAAAGATCCAAAAAAACGAAAATGCATCGTCTTTTTCCTTCAGACCTTTCTTTATTGGGGGAAAACCCAAACAGGTAATGGTTTCATTTTGAAATGTTTGGAGTTGCTTTCTTCTTGACAACCTGTGTTTTTTTCTCCTCTGTCTTTCATCAAAACCAAATTTTAACTCTTCCACACCACACTACAAAGTCACTTATTCTTTCAGACAAAACAGGAAAATATGTATGAAAAATATATGATGAAATGTCTGATTTGAATGCAAGAACTGTGTTGTGTACTGTGTCAGCCTGCACGGGGAGTTGTCTGTAACCTGGCCTGGGTGCTGTGCTTGTAAATGCAAGCCATTTTTCCTGAGGTAAGGTTGGAGGTGGAGGGTCACTCTGGTAGCACCAGACTGCTGCCTACAAGTGCTTTTGTCTTCCCGCGTGTGCTGGCGTTGGCTGGAATACCCAGTTCTGGAGAGCAGAGGTGATATTTCACTGGAATTCAAAATGATCCCCAATGCTGGCCTTCCAGCTGCGATCTTTAAGCCCTTTATTCCTTTGAAGGTAATATCTGATTTTATTTTCCTTTTGGCAAGATCACTACTGCTGATGGTGTGTATCGGATAGAGGACTGCTCTGCCCAAAGCAGGGCTTGGGAAAGCAAGAGAGGAAAATTCAAACTATTGTGTCTCCTCTGCCAAATGCTTTACCAATTGCATAGTCTTGACATGGCTTTGACTCGATGTGTGTGGCAGGAGAGAGGCTCTGACCTAGCCTTGGGCACCCCAKGGTGCACCCAGTGGCAGGGAGCAGGTCTGGGTGATCCAGTGAGCTCCTGCACCTTACTGCAGGAGCTGGATAGACAAAGGGGAAGCTTGCTTAGCCCTGGCTGTGCTGCTCTGGGGAACTCTCTGCCCCTTGGCAGACAGTCCCTTCCTATACACACCTGGCTTTGAGGGATCCCAAGGGCTCTGCCAGGCCAGGCAGCCTGCTGGGGGTCTCAGGTGGGGGCATGCTGCTGGCAGGGCACTGCCTGGAGCTTTCAGTCATGCAATACTCATGCAAGATACTGAGAAAAAAATGTGTTTCCAGTGGAGCCAGCAAAGCAACTCACCTGGAGTACGGGAAACTTGATTTACAGTAGCCTATGCAATGAAGACAGCCTCAACAATGATGGCCCTAATTGACCCAAGGGAATGGCCTGAAGTTGTGTCAGGGAGGTTTMGGTTGGACATTAGAAAAAGGTTCTTCGCCCAGAGGGTGGCTGAGCACTGGAACAGGCTCCCCAGGGAAGTGGTCACAGCATCAAGCCTGACAGAGTTCAGGGAGTGTTTGGACAATACTCTCAGGCACATGGTGTGACTCTTGGGAATGGTCCTGTGCAAGGCCAGGAGTTGGACTCGATGATCTYTGTGGGTCCCTTCCAACTCAGCTTATTCTGTGATTCTGTCATTAATGGAAAAAAACCCCCATCACACTGTGCTACTAAACATTCAACTCCTGTAACTGAAAAGAATAACATTTAACCATTCGGGAGCTCATTTAAATATTGGTCCAGTATGTTGCCTGTCCAAAGTGCAATGCATGAGAAGATGAATACAGAAAACTTTAAAAGGGATTTGTTATATTATTCATGTTCATCACCATACTGAATTAATCTCCGATTAATAAGCATTCTTTTTATATTAAATATGAATACTCCTCACAAAAGCTGTGTGTAAATAGAGTAATACAGGTTAGAAATTTTTTTTGCTCTTTTCTAATTATCCATATGATAAACTTAGCTTTCTTAGTATATTTGATAAGAATAARTGCTTTCAGATTAGTACCTTTTGCCTGATATAATAAGGTTGTGTATTTCATTTCCGTCAAGCAGTCTGCAGTAATACAGTGTCTTTATGTAATATACTTTGATTGTATATAATAAAACTCATTACAAACTGGTTTGTTCAAACATTGACTCCATCCTCTTCCATACAACCTGTTTTTAACCCTACTTGCAAACCTGCTGTTAATATTTTTTTTTACCTTTTGACAAATACARGTAAGTATATTCATGTAGGATGATTGTGTGTTGACTGAAATGTTTTGTGCAAGATCATGCACCAACCCTGTTTGTTAGTTGTTAGTGATTAGAAAGTAGCCTTTTTTTGGGTACTGAACATAATCTTTTACTTTTCTCTATTTTCTAAATTAACTACCCTGGGGCACGTGCAAGACAAGTGCAAGCAATGCATTAACAAGCAGTATAACCAAGTACTGTTGAGCAACTGAGCCCTGCTAATGACTATTTGCATGTATTGGGCTACAATAGTTATAGAGTAAGTCAGAGTAGTCTAAAGCACTTTCCTGGTACTCTGTGTTAGTTTTTTGTGGGGAAAAACCCCATTAACTAGCAAGTGCTGTTTTGCTTTCTCCTTCCATCTTTAATTTATGCCATGGTACCTCCCCCATACCAGACAAACTCGATGATTGCCTACAACTGTACAACCTCAATTTCCAGAAACATCATATCAGAAACGCATTTTTTTGTGAGAATATTTATGTGGGTTTGTACTCTTACTCCTCCTGTGCACACTTTACTGCACTTGTTCCTTTTGCTATGATCTACTGCTCCAAAATTTTTTACAAACTTCCACATGCGTTGGAATAAGATACTCAATCCTATCCCGTCCAGCAGTGTCTTATTGTGAAAGCCAGTGTGTTATTTGGTGGCATTTAAGACATGTGTTACCTTCCAAACACTTGCCACACTGACGTACTCTTTAAACTGTGAAAGATCATCTGTATCATTTCCCCGCCAACAAATTCTGGCRTTGATAAACCCAAACAAATCTGAGGCTTTTGGCTTTCAGACTCGGGCCATTAATTCTATCCAGAATAGGGGTTAGGATATACAAAACCTACTCTGTTTGGCAACTTCTCCTCCAGTGACTAAGAAAAGCCAAGCTGATGTCAGAATWGCAGAGATTTACAGTGCAGTGATCAGAGGGAGGGTGTAAAAGCCTGTATGTGGAATGAGTCAGTCTTTCCTTGTCAGGACAGCTCTAAGCACATCTRCCATCTGAGAAATCTCTGCAGCCCACTTCTGTAGTAAAGAAGAAATCATATCACAGGAAAATACTACTGGATTTTTTTTTTCCATGTCCAAGAAGAAAGGCCAGCTTCTCCACAGGCAAGCTTTAACGGTTAAAGTTATCTTGCCTTTTTCAATAGTATCCCCTCACTCACTACCTACATCAGTGGTGTTCTGAATTCTGTTGTGTTATGTTGGTCTCCCTTCAGCTGAATAAACTGACCTCTTTTGACAGCTTCACGGGGATACAAAGACAGTTTTGGAGAACTTAAGGAATGAAGGTATGTGGCACCCTAAAGACTTTCTGCATGCACACTACAGSTGTTCAGGTCGACCTGCTCAGGCAGCTTTCTAAGTAGTGTTATTGTTTTAGAGCCCTGCATGCAAGTGTTCCCAAGGGGAATGATATTTGGAAAATGGTTTCTGCACACGCACTCCGCTGATCTTAAAGAAGTATCTGCAGTAGGGATTTTCCCAAGTATTTTCACTGACTGAAATTCACACACAGGAATGATGGTTTTAAGCTATATCTGTGAAGCATTTAAGGATAATGGAATAAATCAATGATTTCAAAGAAGCCCAAGAGAAAATTTACTAGTAAATTCGATGTTTTGGTAAATAGTTTTAGCTTTTTCCAAGTACAAATAGAAAATTACTTTTCCTTTGTGTGCTTCAGCCTTTTCCCAATGGGAAATACTTTCATATCAATGGGAAAATACTATGCTAATTTTATTTTGCCTTCCAGTGAATGTAAAAARCCCAAGACTGTATTTACGGGTATTTGTTACCGCCTTGTTTTTGCATCAGTTTGTTCTGGTATCTTTAGCCAGTCTCAAAGATAATCTGTAAGTAAAATATACATAACGTGGCACATGAAGCAGTTCTTTACCAGCCCACAGCAAAGAAAGGATCTCACAAGTCACTAGGCTGAGCATGAGTCTGCTCACCCAGCAAGGTACCAGCAGTGGCTTTGCTGGCCAGAATCGTTGGGCAGGAGGGGAAGGGTCAGTCCCTTCAGCTCCCTGAGCAGACCCTCAGCAGGACCACATTCCTCTCCTCTGCCAAGCTCTGTCAGTGCCCCTGGCACTGGTAACTTGCCCAACAAACTGACCTGATGCTTCCTGAGTAGCCTTGCTCTCTTCTTCCTTTAGATTTTATACCCTTTCCATGTTGCTGCTTTCCCTCCTAAATTCTTGAGCTCCTCGAAATCCTATCCCAATAGCTCTACCTTGGTGTACAATTTTACCTTTCTTGTCTCTCCGGGCTTTCTCACAGCTTTTTTCCCCAGCACTCTGAGCGAGATTACRCAGCTGGGCTGAATCAGAGTTGGGCCCTTATGCACATGGAGTTGTGGCCCTGGGAGAGGGAAGGGAGGCACACAGCAGGGGCTGCAGCAAGGCATGACATACTCCAGGTCTTCCTTGTGTCAAGAAATCGTTCAAGTGCCGTTGGAGGAGAGGGTATTCAAAGAGCTCCGAGTGTTGCTGTATTTGCCAGAACAGAATGAAAACTAGATTTCCAGCAGCTTTAAGAGAAGCCAGAGCAGCTCAGTAGAATGAAATGCTCCAGAAGTTACCAGCTGCATGTACCGTCAGTTTGTGACCTCCTTCGGCCCTGCTCCGCTCACTTTCCATACTTCAACAAGTTCCAGCTGCCGGTAGGCAGAGGGTTCTGACGTGAGTGGGAAGGAGGCAGCTCATCAGCAACTCGCAGGCTTCACACAGCAAAAAGCCCTTTGCCGCTTGTGCGCTCAAGCAAATCACTGTGCCCTGAGCTGCAGAAGTTATGCARCAAAGCCAGCAGTAGGGAAGTAAGCTTGTGTACGAGAGAGGGAACACTTGGGGTTTAAGTTGTGTCTAGGTAAACTGTATTCGTATTTAAGAGTGGTCTAACTCCATCTTTACTGTTTTGTCTCTAGAAACAGCAAGCTTTACTCTCTATTCTAGGGTGAATTTTGTATGAAAGTGTTGAAAATCCAGATTTCAGTTATTTAAAAAAAAAAAAAGAAGCAGTTACAGAAATTCCTCTCCTAAAAAATATTTTGCAGATGAAACTAGCCAGGCATCTCTGGAAAAACAATCCAGGACAAACCATACCATTGCATGTATTACAGTAAGCAGATGCACAGCTCGTCTCTTCCAAGTGGGGAGCATCTGATCAGCTCTGCAGTGTGTGGTGCTGCCCTGTTTCAAGGCTGCARTTAATTTTCTAAGCAATGTTGTGCTACATCAGCAAAGCCAACCATTGGACTTGCCCTTCTTTAACTGGACTCACAAGGTGAGTGAGGGGTGCGGAGCCCCGGGCTCCGAGGGATGCTCTGTGCCAGCCGGTGCTCAGGCTCTCTCCGCTGCTGCCGCCTTTGGCTGCTGGTGCTGCCGGGGAAACAGGGAGGGCAGAGCACCCCCCTCCAGCTGTCCCACAGCTGCTRATCTTACCCAGGAGCTTAAATAACAGCTCCTGGTGCAGCCGCCAGAGGGCATCGGGATAAGCCGAAATAATCACGAAAGGTAAACACTCATTCGTAGCATGTCATTATGGAGCGCTTATAGTTAGTTACCTGTTATTAAAAGCAATACCTCATCCTGCCTTTGCACAATACAATACTCACATTTCTAATAATATGTTTTTACACCTCATTAAGGTAACAATAGGGTTGTCTTTATCAGAGGAAAATAAAAACTAATTTTCTTTTGGCTAATGAAACGCATAAGGATGCCTGCAGTGCACAGCAGGCAAGGGTGGGGGGAGAAAGGGAAAAAAAGGAATCTGATAAAACTCAAAATTTCACCAAAMCCGCAAATGTTCCATGCAAGATCAGGGAGAATTGATAAGACAATGTGTGTGACAGACAAACACAGGGTTTGTCTCCTCACAGAGGAGAGGAACAGCAAGGGAATTCTGGAGAAGTCAAGCAGGCTGCAAAGGTTCAACCCAGGCCAGAGTTAGAAATCTTTTTCCCATTAACTCAAAGCCAGTCTATTTTCATATACTCTTGGGAGCATCCATTATTAATAATAATAATAATAATATTAATATTACTATATCTTTATAAGAGCCATGATAATTGAAATTATATTCATTCAAAACACAGTGTAAAAGAAACAAATACCTTTTCAGGAAGTAAATAAATTCTGAAAGTAAATTGGTGTCTTGGGCGCTAAATGAAAAAGCCGTACTACAAACCAAAACTGTTCTAAGTATTTAAAGTGATACAGAAAAGGCAGCTCGTTTTTTGCAAAGTTCATTCAAGAAAACCTTTCCTTGACCACTAAAGAAGGCTTCTTACATATCAATCCCAACGACTAATGCAGATGTGGCAGGTGAGAGAAGGAGCTTACAGAAAGTGTTTTTTGCTGCTCGTCTTAATCTGTACAGCTTGAATCTAATGACAAAATTAATCATAATCCACAGAGGATGTTAGTGCTACAGGTCTCAGACGCTTTTTGTAGCGTCCCTTTTGGTCAGGGAGAATCATCTTGCCAGTGCGTTCTGGGCTATTGTGTTCACCTCTCATTCTGCTGGACACAGCCTTGGGCTTCATCATCAGTGCCTCAGGCCTGGCCAGCGGCTCTGACCGGCACAGACGTGTTCTTAGATGTGGACTACAAGAAGCATTTGTTAATCTCTGCCAGCGATTTTGTCAGTCTTCAAAGTAATTAGATGATTCAGTTCTGGACCAGGCCAGATTGCTGTATCAGGCACAATAAAAGACCCAAAGAGCAATCAGACAAGCAGGAGAGTTCACAGACAGTCATGAATAAAAATACTATAAGTCTGGAAATATAAAGTATTTCTCTGTTTTGCATACGCCCTAGCTTTAGGCTAAACAGTGCACAGACACAGACTTGAATTTCTGGAAAAAGATCTGATCCAGGCACGTGTTAGCAATTTTTGAAGATTGCTTTTTGTGTTGAATGAGGGTTGGGGAGGAAAAGACACAATTTTTTTTTTTCCGATTTCAGACCTGAAAGCTTTTCTTCCCTGTGTGTGGCTTGTTGTTTGTTTTTTCTTTTTTTTTTTTTTTCTTTGCAGTCTCAAGTACTTGTGATTATCTTCTGGCATCCAGCTCAATGTCAGCATGACTATGTTTGTCACAGGTTTTATATGCTGCTGCAAGCAGGACTTAAATTAGGATTGGTGTGACCAAAGGACAATAGCTCTGCCAACAAGACAGACTTTTTTTGATCTAACTAGCAGATGCTCTGCTAGCGTCTCTCACTTTTTTGCCTCTCTCTTGCCTAAAGGACTGAAACCAGCCTGTCAGTGTGATCGTACTTGCGGGAGCTACAACTGTTTGCACAAGATCTGAATCTAGCCTAATACCTACTTTAATACTGCTTCCAACAGCCACTTGTGAAGGCTCTGGTGGTAAACTCCATTCAATACATCATAGCTTTAAAGCACAGATTTTTCCAGAAATGGCTACTCTTTTTATAGAGGCTCTTTTGCACTCTAGTGGATTATTTTAGATAGTAACAAATTGTTGTTGCGTATCCCTGGTCATCAATGACTTGCAAGAAKAGTGTTGCAGGAGGAGGAGGCTGGAAAGAGACCCTGCTGTGGTTCAGACCTTGAATTTCCTTTTGTTTCCCTCCCCTGTTACTCGACAGTAGTTTTGGAAGAACTAACAGACATATTAAAGACCTGGCATGAAATATTAGACCAGCTTTTCAGGTGTCACTGAGGGGTAGCAGGTCCAGAGGTGTCTCCCCGGTCCAAACTTCAGAAGATCTCAACGAGCTTTAGCTTTTCAAGCAAGCCTAAAGGCTACTGACTGCCAGTCATCCTGACAAGGTGATGACTAATGGGGACGGTTAATTCCCTCCCCTAACTTGCTGTCTGTCATGGCGATTGGAAAGGAAATAAGAACACTTTTCCCTAAGGAAACAGGTTGGCAAATGGGTGTGGGTCTGTTAAAGCTTTAGTGTTAATGAAATTTCATATTAACAAAATATCAAAAAGTTGTTTCAATGAAGAGCAGGTTCAAGCCCATATTGTCTGCTCTGTAAATTCCTATTTAATTCATGTTCACGTGCAAAAAAGTTCACTCTACAGCCAACCTGTAATTCCACAGGAGTAAACTGCAGAATTGCCAGAGCTGCTAACGGAGAAAATACAGTTTTGTCTCCGCTTCATAAAGTAACAGCTTTTCAAAGTGTAACTAGTAAGCTGTGTAAAATGAGTTGAAAAGTAGCGGGCATCAGTAATTTACCTTGTTTCCATCTCCTTCATAATGTTGGGTGTCGTTTATAGACAAAATGAGACGTTTGACTCTTTGTTAGTCATTATCACCACTGTCCAGCTTCTAACCATTAAAGCTGATGCATATACAGGTGTCCTGTATCTCTGATGGATTGATTTTTGAACCCATAGAATCATAAAACTTTATTTTCAGACCTGCAGACSTGCCCAAAGCATGAAGGTCAGCTTGTGATGCATTTCCACTGCTGAATTTTAAGATCCAAAGTGCTTTTATTTGGGCAAGTCAAAATTTTTCCTTAGTTCACACCTTTTAGGGAACAAGTTTTAGTATGGATGGCTGTGTGGATCTCAGCAGAACTTTCTGAAAGGAAAAGGGAAAGGAGTAACTACTGAGCTAGTCTGCTCTTTATGGTGACCAAGAAGCAGCCAGACTATAATCTAAGAGCCACTGTGAAAAGCTACATGACTAATCTCTATTTTCATTGTGTGACTGGTAGCAGGAAAGAGGATGTAGCACAACAGTCGCTTTATTGGAAGAACAATGTAGTAATTCATCAGAGCATTATTCTGAAGTAATTTAAATGACAGTAGAGCAGCTCACTCTTGACTTAAGAAAACACAAGTCATTCAAATTCCATATCTAATAATGAAATTGTTCCACTGACTTACTGGTTGGCATAAATTACATGTAGCTAATATGTTCCTGTTGCAGACCCTGAGGACTCTTTGTTTATGCTAAATGTGAATATATTTTAGCACATGAATTACTATCCTCCTGCTTGCTTCTTGGGCGCCTCCAGAATAAGTAATACGTTGGCATAACTTTGCCATTTGTCAGCCAGCAGTCTGGTAGCACATTTGCTCGTCAATCTAATTTTAACCTTTTCTCATATGAGCACTTGGTATTTCATGTAAATCAAGCAGACAGTCTGTCATTCAATAGGGTTCTATCTTCATAGTCTTCTAAACTATGTGCTCTATTGTATGCGCTCATTATTAAGTAGCAGAGGTAAAGTAAAACTAATATATTACTTCTGGTTTCTTAATACCAGAATGCCAGGAATCTCTTTATTGCCACAATAGAGACAAATTATATGTCTAGCAGAGGTTCTGGACAATGGGCCTGGTAATGCATTCAGCACTTTCTGAATTGAAAGGTCTGTCCTGAATGGTAAGTAGTGCAATGCATCATTTTAGGCTTCAGAGCACATATTCTAGGTCTGTTCCTATTACCACTTTAATTTGCAGTTAATAATGTTAAAAAGTACATTCAACCAATGAATTAAAAAAATATTTTAAAATAATTTCCCTGTGGTTCCAACAAATTTCTTGATAAAATATGATGCTGGCTGCAAAAGAGACTAGAATTCATTCTGAAATACAGATAAATTTGTTAACGCTTTTTTTTTTATAATTTGTGTAAATAATATGGAAGGTTTAATGGTATATCCTTTACCTTGTAAGGTTTTTCAGAAACTGATTTGGCAATGAAAATAATTTATTTGCAGTTCAGCTGTTTTGTCAAGGTTGTTGTACTATGCATGACTTTAATACCTCTGATTTTTTTTTAAACACTAATATCCCTTTTTTCAGCCTAATTAATAATAAGGCTCTTCTGGCTTATTCAGCTATTTTACTGCTTTAAGAATGTTTTTAAAAGGCAGTTGTAGAGTTGTAATGAAATGATCTGTGGTATTGCTAAGAATTCAGTCCCACATGACACCTGTAACCATTCACTGCATGGTACAATGGTTACCTGTTCTATTAATTATGAAAATCATATTTTTATTTAAATGTTCCTTATTGATACTTTGAGATTATTAACACTACATTACATTTCACTCCAGTCAGGCTTATGACTGATAAAATAAATATATTTATTCCTGAATTCTGTTCTGAATAGCGATTTCTGACACTATGTTTGGTCTGGGGCAGACCCTGAGTGGTGCCTGCATTTCTCCCCAGCACGGTGCTCAGTAGTCCCCTTACCAGAGAGCAGCAGCAAAGCTCACCCTCTCCTCATCACAAAGCCCCTCCTCGGTCCCTCGCTCTTCTGCTGCTCTTTACTTACAGATCGCATCGTGCTCTGAGTCCATCCCCATTGCCATGCCTCCCTTCTAGCAACTTCTGTGCAAAATTTACTTCCCTTGCTGTGGAATTAATTTGCCTGTGTTGAGTTTCTGGGTATGAGTTATATCTCATATGTATGATATTTGTGCAATTTCTACCACAAAGTTCTGATTGAGGCAGCACTGTAATAGAAGTAAAAACATATAAACTGCTTCCATCACTCCCTCCAGCATCTTTTATATCTACAAATCAAGTAAAGGCAATATTTGTCCATCATGATGTAAGGAGATATGACTTAACTTAGCACTAGTTTGACCCAAATGTTTAATCACAAATTAAGTAAATAGCTTCAAGAACATAGGCCTGAGGTTTTTGGCCACCTTGAATAAATATATGTAAGAAGAATCTGTCCCATGCAATATTCAGGTACTTCTATTGCTTAATTTTGCATAACAGGGGTGTAAAGGAGTTTATTTTCCCTGCTGTGATAAAGTTTTTACATGRTTTTCATTTCTGTATCTAGGCATTTTATGCCAGGCAGCTGCAGTTTTTGCTCTCAGGGATGTATCAAGGCAAATTCAATACAGTCAGTGAGGTGGATTGTCTTAATGATGGCATTTGAGTTCAGTGAGCCTGTCAAAAATAATCTTGTGCATAATTTGTTCATTGTATGTTTGGTCCTCCAGCTTAGCACCACTGTTCTTGCAGCTATGAGTTTTACCTACTTCAGGGAAGTGTATATTACCAGTAAATGTTTGTTCTGAAGAAAAGCAGTGAATTTCTGGGGATTAAGGGGGTCTGTGTTTTATTACAGGAAAAGTATTTTCTGGTCTTACTTATTGTTTGTGCATTAAGGCACCCACAGTTGTGTTTAACAAACATCCTCTTTCCCTTCGGATTTTTCACTCTTGATCCTTAGGGATTACTGAAGAAATAGTCAATCAAGCAGATCTGCAATTACAGAATTATATGTGGGATGAATCAAGCCTCAGATCTTTATTTAAGAAGGAAATTGATATTTTAATTCTGTGCCTGTATGAAGAAAAAATAAAAATAAAAATTATGGTAATGAGTTGCTACCACTGCAGACAACCTGAGTGATATGTTTCCCTGAAGTACATATCTAAGTACAAATTCGGATCTATAGCAATATATTTCTCTAGGTACCRAAGCCAAAATCCAGCCATGTCTATTGGAAGATGTATGGTAGGCAAACACAATATGAAAGGGTTTGGTCTTTTTCTTTTCATGTGAATTTATTTGGTAGAGTTGTTTTATTGCCTTGCACTATTAGCAAGTCATTCTGTAGCCATTKAAATTCCATTTTTAGACGTATGTAACAGAATTCCCTAGTGTGTCACAGACCTAGTGCCACATTGATGCTAAAAGCTCAGGAAAATGGTCTTTCTGACTGGTATTTTGTAAATGCCTATAAATGCATATTAACACCTGGCCCATGACGCTGGGCTCCTGGGTTTGTGAGAGGGGAGGGGAGATCTCTGGTGCTGCTGACATGCTGGGTCTCACCTCCCACCATCAGGACAGCTCAGCCCCCTCTCACCACCCTCAGCCTCCCCTCACTTCATGCTCCCCAGCTGCCATGAGCAGCTTGGGCTTTCGGCACATCCCCGACCTGCTGCTCAGTGACCCCATGCAGCAGACTCGGCTTGCCAAGGCAATTTATGTCTCACTGTACCTGACTGACAGCCAAAAATGCGGAGGGCAGTAGGAAGTGCTGCCCACCCGCCTGCCTCCTGGCTGGAGGAGCATGTTGGGCTTTCTTGCCGTGTCCATGTCCTCCAGGCACTTCTCGCCTCCTAATTAACCACCAATTTACAACTTTAGGCTCCAATTAGCTTCYAGGGACTGATCAGTGAAAAGTCATTATGTGGGTTTACTGAGGGGCCACRAGGGTTAATTCTCCTTCACAGCAAAATCTGTGCTCTGCTAGTTTCTCTGTTGAATTCTAAGGGACCTTTCCCTTACAATATAATCTACTTCTCCTACTCTGACTTTACTGCTTCACCTATTAATTCCACCTTAGATCCATGCCTGGCTCCCTGAAGGTCTTTTGGCTGTTGTTTGTTCCCCTTCTCCCTCCCCTCTGAATCACCTCCGCAGCTTGGATGCTCTTGTGGGAAATTTCCTTCCACTGCTGTCCTTTCACACCCTAGCGCAGGCTGGACTGAACACGGAGCCACCTCTGGCCCAAGGCAACTTTCTGTCAAAAAGCAAACGCAGTCATGGGTGACACTGACATTAAAGTGGGTAACCCCCAGCAGTCCCCATGACTCCCCTTCCTGGCCTCTGCTCTCCAGACATCGTCCTCCTCGAGTGCCACATTGCAACTCAACAGGCCCCATCTGAGGGTGGCTCAGGACAGGGACAGGCTGAACAGAGCTGGAGTGGGGCAGAGCTTTGYGGGGGTGCCCTGCAGGCCCCCACATCACCCACCTTCTGAGGGACCCTCCAGCTGCCACAGAAGCTGTGCCACCAGCTTGCTGGTTGGAGTCACCCACGGGCACAAGGTTGGTGAAGTTTGCTAAGGGGCTTCATTTCTTTGTAGGCAGGAGGGGGAGAGGACGTTACCTTCCTGCCTGTGTGCRTGAGCCCAAAGGGCTGTGCCCCAGGAATGATGAGGCAGGATGGAACATGAGCTAGTTGCTTCCTTCCTAAGTGGGTCTTGCAGAGTTGGAGTAATGGCTTTATTTATTACTGTAGGTAGAGGGAAATGTGGCGGTACCGGTAGTGAGAGGTCCTCAGCTGGGACCCATGGGGTCTGCACTAAGCTCTTCTGTCCCTGTATCAGGGCAGCCTGGCCATGGGGAAGGGACCAGGGGCCTGCTGAGCCCACTGTGCTACTGCAGGGTACCCCAGGCACTGCAGCTTCCAGCCCCCTCCAAGTAATGTCATTTCCCTGCCTCTTCATAGGTTTTCCTAATTCTCAACTAGATGCATTCCTGGCCCTGCATTAGATCCTCATCTCATCTCATCTCATTTCATCTCATCTCTACCTGTTTTTTGTGTGTTTTCTCTTTCCTTACAGTTCTCCCACAGCTCGTCAACTCCTGCCCAGGGAAATGRTATGTACACTGGGATGCTTCTGCTCTTTATGCCTGGCTTCCCACCCGGTACCTTAGAAGAGAGTCTTACAGATGTTTGCTGTTCTGATTTGCAACCCAGCTGGCACTGATGGTTCCTTGYGCATTCCCTAAGGTAATTTTGCCTCCCTGCCATTTCTGCTTTTGTCTGGGGCTTGTCTGGGATTCCTCTGTTCTCTATCCCAAACTAATTGTATTTTGCTGCTCAGATCAAAGAACCTAGTTTTATGTCTATTAAGATGAACATGCAATGCAGTTTATGGGCAAGAAACTCCTTTGGGAAGTGTGAAAGCAGGTGCATGTGAGGTGGTAGCACTGCATTGCAGCAAGAGGGGAGATTAGGATACAAAACTTCAACATTACTCTTTGAAATAATGGATTAATTATTCCAGTGACAATGTGTTGTGTGTCCCTGTGCTAAAAGGGCTTTTGTTTCTTCCCTCTGGAATGGGGAAAGAAAGTGGTTGCTTAAATCACCATTGACGTACAGCACATGAATTCCAGTTTTGATTTTATGAACAGCCTCTATCATGCTGCCTTGTCTGAACTGCCTCATTCTCATTGTACTGTGGGGTTAGAGACACGGGCACCATTCCTATAAATAGCCTGCTTGGTTATGAAGGACCAGTAGTGTTTCCTTTGGGAAGAACAGGACTTTGACTAATGGCATTTTAGGCCAGTTTTTGTCATACTTTCTATAGGAGAGAGGGTTTGGAGAGTAGAAAACCTGCTAAAGAAAGCCAATAATCAAAATATTAATCTTTGAAATACAGACAGTTGGTAAGCCTGGAGAATCCACAGAGAAAACTGAAGTTAGAAGGAGCAGGATGGTGGTGTGCTTTTAAAACAGAGGCTTGGTTTCAAGGCTGGCAAGGAGMAAGGCAGCTGCCATGTGGAAAAAGAGAAGCTCTCTGTGATCCAGCAGAAAGCTGGGCTGCAGCACAAGGATGTCTGTGATGCTGTCATATACCCTGCAGTACACACGAAGAATGTGCAAGTGCCCTGGGGAACGGCAGGTAAGGYAACGTGTTTTTCTCTAAATTTTTGGAGCAAAGGAGGAAGTACCTGTGTGTGTAGAAAACCTTGTGTTTCAGGTATCAGCTCTTCAGATGTTAGTAGGATCTTTTGAGTGTGGAGAGCACCAGCAGGCAGACAACCAACACCCTCAAAGTTGGTTCAGTAAGGATGGATGTTTTTAACCTTGTAGAGGGAGTGAGGGTCCCTGGTTTTAAGGATGCAGGTAATTTGAGCTATGTGATCCTGTTCTGTGAGCAAATGCCTTGGAGACACCAAAGAGAGCTCGTGTCCTGCTGGCCATGCAGTGAGGGAAGTTCTATTGCACACAGTGTGAGAGGTCAAACCCACACAAGGATTTGAATGACAGGTAACAAGGCTTGGTGGGTGTCTCCTGACTAGTAAAAGTAACAARTATTAGGGGGTTTTTCTTACGATTAGCAACCGAGCTGGAATTCGGGCCACATCTCTCACAGCCTGGGAGGTTTCCAAGCGTGCATTGAATTGAYAGCAGCACCCTTTGTGCAGAGCACAAAGTACACAAGAAGATAGCCCTGCTGAAAGAAAAGAAACAGAGCACTGCATTCAGGGATGTGACTAACTTCTTCTGAACAGCGAGGAAAGCACCACGCTTGCCAGTTATCTCTTCTGTGCGTTTCCTCAGTTGTGGCTGAGGCCATCTGATGAGTGTTTCCCTTTCGCTCCCAGCGCGGTGCAGTCTGTCTGCTGTCAGCAGTTAATGAAGTCACTCGCAAGACGCCATCCCCTGGGGAAAAGCAGGGCTATGAATAGACCTGTTACTTGCGTCTCTGGTTGCAATGCTCTCAGCGCTTCTTGTGCTGTGCCACCATCTCTGATGATTGTGCCACTTCTGAACAATGGGCTTTCACTCCAGAGCTACTGCTACTCCCGATGCCAAAAAACGGTCCTTTTCCTTCTGGCACTGCTGTGGAGCTCAGTGAGTGTTTCTGCGCTGTCCCCAGTGACAGGCACAGGTTCTGAGACACCACACATTTACCAAAGATGTGCAGAAAATGAGTGAGTAATCTTATTGCAGCAAGYGCTTTTAATAACAGTCCTCAGTGAATGTCATTGTCAGATGTTTCATCAACGCACACCCTACAAGAAGGAGGGAAAAAAGAAAGCTTTTTTTCTGAGAACAAAGTATTCCCATGCTACTGAAATAGAAGGGCAAACTGTTAATCTGATGAAAAGATCACCTCTTTGCCTAGCTGAGCTTGCATGTCTAGGTATGATTAAGCTTGTGTTTATAAGGAGTTATGTGTTGGTCTAGACAGAGGTGAGCTATAAAAGAAGCAAAATCAGCAAAACTAGTGACAGATAAAGAATGATGAATCATGATGACATATTGTTCAAAGTATGTAAGATCATGTAAATACTTATCACCATGTGTAGGGCATACAATCATTGTTAGTGCAAGTAAAGTCAAAGACTATTCAATGCACTTTAGTGACTGAGTTCGTGTTTTGAGTTCTGACCCAAAATAACTTTACAGTTGAACACTTTTTAAAGAAAATTYAGCTAACAATGCCAATAAATAGTGAAAAAGAGAAAAACTAATTAAGGTAGCATTCACTACGAATATTTCCTGTTCTCTCTTCAGGACATGTACAGGAAAATTTATTTTTAAAAGGTTTTATTTTATATACATGATTTATTATTTTATACCAGACTTGATGATCTTAAAAGGCTCCCCCCAAATCAAGTTGTCAAAATTTTAATTCTTAGAAAGTTATAGTGAGGTCTTCAACAAAACACAAATGTAGATCTTTCTGCATCATGATCCAAATGTCTGAACAATTCCTATATGAGCAGAGTTACCGCATATGAACCTTTGTTCAGGTGCCTAATCCTCCTGCTTATATAAAACCAAAACAAAAAGCAGCCGCTTGTTGCTCATACTTTTCATATTAATTCTGGTTGGCTGCATAAGTTTAAGTGATTCATGACCTATGTTAAAATTTAACACAACCTTTTATGTGTCTGATGTGACACATGGTGTCTTATAATATTGATATATCTCATTGACCGAGCAATCTGCATCAGCTTGCTGAAGCATGCCTTGAAGGGAAAATGGTACAGTAGTCCTGATCTACTTCTCTGTCAAAGCTTTAATGAAACATTCTCACTATCAGTTAAAAGTGAAGGAGCTTGGGGAAATGCATGAGGTGCCCGTCCTGTCATTAACAATATTTCTTTTTGAAAGTTTGGGAAGATAGGAATATGCCTCTTAAGTCAGACATCTGTGACCTGGTCAGCATCTCAATGGCATTCCAAATGCTGATCTGTCTTGCTCTCTGGTATCCTATATATAAGAAAACACAAATGCATCTGAATTCCTGTACTCAGCACTTTTTTCTGGTAGCACCCAAAGCAGGTGGGGTGAGCACAGCAGAGCAGAACTGGAGTAGTGATGCTTTGGCAGCAGATCTCATCCTTTTCCTGGGGTACAGAGTTGCAAACCCACGGATAGGCTTCTCCTTGGGGTTTGTTTCCCATTGGTGGCACCCAGACAGCCTGAAGGCTGATAAGGCAATCCTCAACCTTCTGCAGGCCTGTTATCCGGGAGGTAGAGCCTGGTCCAAATGAGGTTTCATTTAGCACTAGCTGCCCCTGAAATGAGGCTCTGCCAGAATACTTAGGAATGACACTCATATGATAAAACCCTCTGGCTGTGTCTGCAGAGGTGTCTTATTAGGGTCATGGAGAGATTGGTTTTTCTTCCCTTAGAGGCATCATCTGGGGGTAGAAAATGGAAATGCTGCCATTTCTGCCCAGGACAGAAARCCTACTTGGAATGATGAACCTTAGCATCCCTGGAAGATGCTTCTTGCCTCCCTGAGAACCATACTAGCAGCAATTAATCTTATCCAACAGCAGTGGATATTAAAACCACAGCCAATACCTCAAATGGTCGTTTAAAATTAGCTTCAGCAAGCTTTGCTCCCTCTCTGACCCTTTCCTGGCTTCCACATCTCTTGTGCTTGGCTGTCCTCCACCCAGGCTTTCAGACTCAGATTTGGAAATCCCCTGCTCCTGACAGTGGACCGTTATTTTTCTGGCAATATTTACCTGCCATCCTTATGGAATAGAATCAAGGCCTCTCTGGTGCCTGTGCTGTTATTCAGAGTATTAAGAGACTTTATAACAGAAAGAGATTGTCAGATTTCTGCCACAAGAGCTGCACTAAGGAATTTCCTCAGCCAGGAAGACAGCCCAGGTTGGATCTTGTGACGCTTTGTCTGRCCCGGAGCCTGGACTGGTTTTGGTTGTAAGAGAGGAGCAATTACTTCTGAGGAACAATCTTCCTCAAGCATCACTATAACAACAGAAGCAGCACGGTGCCAGGTTCGTGAAGAAAATGATACACTATAAAGACCATGAACTTAGAAGAATGTAAGCAAAAGGCCAGATCTTGAAAGATTCATTAATATGTAAGTTCAGAAGTGTAGTTGGAGTGCCCACACAGAAGCATGAGCTAAATCAAACTGTCATTGCTCAACCCACCAGCACAGCAAATAAACCTAGAGGGGATTTTTGAAACAGCAGGGGAAGAAAAGAAAAATACTCCTTTTAAAGTGGTAAGGACAAATCAGATGGTAACACATGAGAACACAAACATCAGTACAGGATGAAGGAAGAATAGGTTTTATTACTCCACTTGAGCAAATTGATGATGAAGGAAACCTAGTAAAAGTGAATGTTTTTATCAGTAATGTGACTGCATTGTGAAGAGCTGTGTGTCAGCACAGTCTGAATAAATAGCTGCAGTGGTTTTATTTACTTCTCTGTATGTTTAAAACCATGAATATTGATCAGCTTTCAGAAAATGAGACAGAAAATTATGACATCATGAGAACGTGACAAATATGCACTTTCCACAAGTTCTGACACTATTAATTAGATAATCTTACTTCAAACTGTTACCATGATTTTTGACTACTATGTCATGTACCCATCTGGTCTAATCTTCAGGTTAACACGACAGCCGGAAGAAGGTGTTTTTCCCAAGCTCTATGTCTGCTGTTCCCTGGGTGTTTCCTTATTGCCGTATCCATGACTTGACATGGCTCGGGGAGTGACCATAGCACCAGTTTTTGACCTGTTTGAATTTTTTCTTGGTTTTTCCTGTTGCTCTCAGACATTGCTGAGCACAATTTTCTGACGTAAAAGCACATTCAGATGCCTCTTCCAGATTAATTATAAATCATTAACCTCTTTACACTTATGTGTATTTCTCATACAGTTTTAAAGTTTTGTAGTGTTCTTACGGTAGTTTGACACTCAAGGCATCTCCTGCAAAGGGTGTACAGGGTCTTGCTCTAAAGAAAGTCTCATCCACCAGATCAGAATCTGACTGTAGATCAAAAGCAAAAATAATGTTGGAAAGAATCACATCATAACTGACTGAATAAATAACTGACAGCTATGAGTCGGTGTCTGTGTTTCTTCCCTAGCACAACACTGTATGGTAGACCGGCTTTGAACAGGTTTTTCCCATAATTTCAGGTAATGATTAACTCCCAATGACTAAAATATCTCCAGGAGAACTGATGAGACATCTCACGTAGCTACTCAAGTTCAAAACTATATTCAAGTTTTCACTTTAGCTCTTTCGTACAAAAATATACTTATTTTAACTAAAACTCTTTTAAAACTGCCCCATAAATACAAAGTCAGCAGTACTATTAGTGCRTAGTTTTAAGCTAAAATGATTGTATTCCAGACAAATACACATGCAGTGTGTGCATACAGTTTATTATTTATTCCATTTATAAAACAGAATCCATTTTAGTGCCGCTGGCAGTACAGTCATTTCTTAGATGAAATATAACTGTATCAGCTCACATTGTAGGMTAAAAGACTGGACGAGTGAGCACTGGAAAGAACACAAAACAGACGAAATCTGTGTGAGTAGGTTTGTCCCAAAGGAAAAGCTCCCACTGCAGGGTTTCATTCCTGAAGAGGGTGTGTTAAAGCATGCAAGATAATAAAGAGCAGCAGATGTCTTAAGAATTGGTGTTAGGAGGAGTGTTGTAAGGAATTTAGCTTTTGAAAAGAAAGAGGATTTTCACACAAACTAGACGAATTCCATTCGAGCAAACATGGCATTGATTTTCTGGAACCAAGATTGCTATAATTGGTATCAATATAGTATAACAGGGTTAGATCATGTAGCAAGCTACAAAATCATACATGATAACAACATATATATATATATATATATTTATATATATATATATTTATATATCAGTATAATCAGTGAAAGAATTGTAAACTAAGAAATAGGAGAGGATGTTGAGGGACACTTGTAAGTAACTTCAATGCCTGGTTCTGAAAAGCAGAACGTGGTGAATATGTTAGGGAGAAAGAAATATCACATGGGAGAAAAATGGACAGGCAAAATCAGCACTGACATGGGTGGGAATGGTGTGTGTGGCCTGGATGTTAGGAATAAAAGGGATGTGATGCTTTAAAAAAAAATTGCACGTTGTCATAGAAGATGAGCCAAAATTTTTGTGTACAAAAACTGCAAACACAGGCTAGAGCTGCAGCAYCCAGCATGACCCCAAATCTTCCAAGAATAGAAGCACAGAGGCATCACTCAGTAGCAATGAAGTTGCCTACAGAGGCAGAGAGAGGTGGCACGGGCAGAATGGCATTTGTCAAACTAAAGGTCTTCTGAAGGAACACTAAAGAACAATATGTTACACATAGATCTAACTCAGATGATACAAGCATGAAAGAGAACCTCCCGAGCACTGCCTCATTGCAGAAGATTTTAACTCGTCAGAAATAGAGTATAAAGCAAATGTTCCAGATAATGGTAGAGGCAGTTATTCCAGGGTGTAATAGCTGGCAGATTTCATCAGCAAGCAGTCACTGGACTACCATGATGCTATTCTAGGTGGTCTTTGTTAGGTAGTGATGACATAGAGCAGCTGGTTGTAGAAAATAACCTAGCTAAAGTTATCTCAACTTGATTAAATTGAAAATAAATGAAAGAATGAAGAAGAATAGGCCTGTTAGTTTCTCAAGATTTGTCCTTGTGAAGTATTGTACCTAAATAAATTAGTTAGTGTTGTCAATTGGATGAAGGGTCCAAACCTATTAGAATTTCTTTAATTTAAATAACCATTTAAAAATCCACAATTTGCACTGTAAGGAGAGAATGAAGAGTGCTAGCACCTTATAAATCCTTAAAAAAGAAATAAGAATATTAGGAGTTAGCAAAGAGAGTGAAAGTCCCCACCATACCAGATCATCAGTGAAAATGGTATTTTTGGGAACCTGGAAGCAGAGGGTGCAGTCAGATCTGTCATGTTTACAGACATACCATCTGTAACAATATTTGAAAGACTGAAAGTTTCTTCTACCACACAAATAAAAGGGAGTCATCTGGTATGTGGCAAGTACTCTCTCTGGTAGAGATTTAAGACTGTGTAGATACTGCCCAAACCAAACAAATACTTTTTTTTCTTTTCTGGAAAGAGGATGGTACGGATCTTAGAGAAAAATGGAAGAATCTGTAGAAATAAAAGCTAACATTTACAAACTTGACAAGTTTGTAAACAAGGTGTAGTAGGCCCATAGTGAAATGGTGTTTGTTATCCATCCTAAAATGCTCAAAGAAGCAAAATTTAATTTTGGGTACAGGATCAAGTTTTCCCTTAAAGATCTGCCAAAACAAAGGAGAGAGAAATAGCAGAGAAAAAAGTGACCTTACATCTACAGATTCATTAATTAACCTTAATAATATGGAAAATTTGTATGCATTTTACAAGAAAGAATAAATAATATTGTGAAGATAAAGTAAAGAAAATAAGCAACAAATGTTTAATAGTGTATTAGGGCTTGGAAGAAGTTTGTATGGTGCCATCTGCTCTGAAAGGGAATTATTGTGCTGCCTTAAGGTTGAGTAGAGGTTTTCAAGCATTGCTGTTTCATCTAGTCCTTCAAGGTGTTACCACTTTCATTGTGGACAAAACTGGTGCGGTCAGATGAGAAAAATATCAGTACCATTATGGAGGAGCAGAGGGCTGTAGGTGTGAGGTGGAATTTAATAGCACAAGTGCTGGATCACACCCAAACTGAGGTAGAAATTATTTCTGTTGCAAATTGTGGCAAGTTGGTCGGGCAAGAGGAAGACCATAATGTCTTGGTCAGTTGTAGAGCTGGGATGGAGCCATGGGAAAGGCAAAAATGATCCTCCTTACATATCATGTAGGATACTTCAAGAAGGGATACCTGAGTATGGATACTATTGTGGGAAGCACTGGTCCAAGCTCCTCTGGGGTACTGAGAACAGTCTGTCACTCATAATTAGGAAAGAGCATTGAAGGAAATGCGGAAAAGTAGTACTGGACAAAACAAAGAATGAGGGATATACATTTGCTCTCTATAAATACATCAAGGGGAGGGGAAAGAAGGGCAGGGCAAATAGTAGGAAAGGAAAGGAAAGAAATTATTTGAGTTGCCAGACAATGTTGTCATTAAAATAAATGGATATAAATTGAAAGTTAGTCCATCCAGGCTGGAGCTGAAGAGGTTTCCAGCCATTAGAAGAGTGAAGTCTCTGAAACAGTCTTCTAGTAAGAGTGACAGGAACAAACCACTGTAGGTGTGGATATCACAGTAAAATGGAAGTAATTTGCTTGCAAATTGGATAATAAGAATTCACGTAGCTCTTGCATAGCGGTGAGTAGAGCCACTTTCTCTTTCCCTCTCTGCCAGAGAGTCAAACAGTCTGAGTAGCCTTATGATGGATTTCTSTAAGTTTATTAAGAGAACTGTGTAAGGTGAAAGGACACATCTTCAGTATCTGTAAGGTCCTTTTCAGTGTTGTGCCTTCTGCTTTGTATTACTGTGACAATAGTGTTTTTTGAAATTTCTGTTAGCGTATTTGTTCAGATAGAAAGCATGACTCTATGGCCTCCTGTGTCATATCGACATGCTACAAAATGATAAGAATTAACTATCTTTAAAGATTGGTTTATAATTTTGATAAATTTGTGTGCTAAGTGTCAAACCAAAGCACAACAATGCAGTTGCAAATGTATAAGAAGCATAAGGTATCAGTGGACCTAATATTATTGATAGTATTTACACATTTAATCATTTTGAACTCTTGGAAAACATAGTTAGTGAAAATCTGCTCTGTTATATCCTTTTGGTATTATTCAGTAAAATACTTGGAATTTATTTAGTTTGATTTTATTTTGATTTAGAGGTGGTTCTATTTACATGTTCCTAGTTTTGCAAGTGTTTATTAGATATAGAATATCAACAGTTGTGACACATTCTTTAGGAGTTGTAGAAGCACTAATCATTCTGTATAATATTGTTTTTCCAATGTTCCTGTTTACATGTGAGCAGACACGATTTGTTTAAATTTCCTTCCTGTTTCCAGAAGAAATACATGGGAATAAGGCAAGATTTATAAAATACAGTAATAATTTACATTGAGAAAGATATTGCAAACAATTTCTGACATTTCAGAATCATGTAACTTGTAACAAAGACAATAGAACTGATGTTCTGTTTAAAGTGAGAGAGAGAATTTGAAAAAAAGCATGCAAACAAAATTGTAGTTCTAATACAAGTGAATAAGTTGTTTAACAAAGATGTGAACATCTCCAAAGGTTCTTCTATAAGTCACAAAGCAAAATATTGCTAAAAGGTAATAGGTCTGTTAGTATCTGAACACCTTTTTCCCACGCGAGTTTGAGAGTACTCATTTTTCTACTCCAGAGGAGCAGAGTAGCCATAAGGTGGCAGCACTCTGCACAAACTCCTGAAACCCTAAATCCTGCTCTTTCCTCAAAAAAGAGATGGCAGCCACTGAGCGAAGGAGTGGTCAGAGAGCTGGGTGTCTGTAAATGGAAATCAAACTGGCTGAGTCCAGAATAGCTCCTGGGAAGCTTCAGAAATGTAGCTGCTTTCGTGCAGTACCTGAGCCCATTTTCCTCGGTATTTAGCAGCCGTTTGGGTGCTAAGCTAAATATTCCGATCTGTTTTGCGTGTTCTAGAGTAACCTTATTCAAACCCTGTGTTTTAGCAAAGCACAGTACCTCTGAAGGTCTAAGTACAGTAAGGTCAGCTATAAAATTATTTTCTGTGTGTAAAACCAGAGCAGAATCACTTTTTACAAGTAATTTAATCCCAGTTCCATAGTTTAGAATTTACATATGGATGGTCAGGCCTGAAGACATTGTGTTTAARCAACCCTACAGGCTTCTCCAGAAGCAAGCCTAGCCTGCTGCAGGGCTGTGCTAAAGGGTTGCCTTTCCCTTGGTGCTGCTGCAGCACGCCTGGCTCAGGACTCACCTTAGCCCTTCTGTGATGGGGACAGCAAGTCAGGTGTGAATTTAGCATTAATCTGACAGAGTAAGTTATGGAAAGCTCTTCAGCTAAAGTGCAGGGGTCTGARGAGCTGTGGAGTCAGCACTCAGTGTGGTTCCCGTTCCCAGCATGCACAGCCACCAGCACTGGGGAGAGGTGCTTGCTCTGGTGCCCTGCCCCAAGTTTTTATAGTGTAGGGAAAGAAAGAGGTACCACATAACCACGAAAAGCAAACAGAAACCAAGGTCAGATTTGATGGGCTGTGTGGAAGTCCCTGGCATGACCTGAGTGTTGTGGTCTTGTTGGCAGTCCCACTCCAATGCCAGGTGATTTTCCTACCATTTCCACCTGAGCCCTTCTGCAGTTCAGAGGTTTGATTATTTCTCTTTGAGTGTGAGAGTGTATTCAAATCTAAAAAGCAAACAAATCTTTCAGGTTTCTCAGCCATGCCAAGAAAACTGAGAACAAAGGTTTGCTCACGCCCTTGGCTGGAACCAGCCAGATCAGAGCTGTGGCAAGGTGAATACAAGTTGAAAACACGCTGAGTTTCCTGTCTGCTGCTCATTGTACAGTTGGTGAGCAATTCCTCCTCCTTCCTCCTCTTCCCTTCTGTTTGTTCAGAGGCAGGTTGTTGTCTTCACTCCCTTCCCTAGTCTAACAGCAGCTTTGGAAACAAGAGGAGACCAGAGCATGAATCACAACCTGAGTCACCAATCCCCAACACTTTGTTTTGCTCTGAGCTGGAGGGGAAAATTCCTTTCCTCTATGTGATTCTCTGTCTCCTGTGACCCTCCAGAAGAAGCCACAGACACCCCTCCTCTTCTTGCAAAGCTGCTCTCCATTGTGTGTAGCCATGCTTGCAATCAGCACCTGCAGAGCAGAGTAGGACAGACCACGTCTCTGCATTCTGCAGAAGTGTTTTGGCCCTAGGCCCCTAATGGGATATGATATTAGTACACCCCAAAACATAAGAACTGAAATGAAGTAGTTCCATCACTGTACGTTCAGATCTTTGCTTACAGCAGGCTCCATGTCACTCATACACGACCTGAATGCTTACAGCAGTTTCTTTGGATGAACRTAATTTTCTGTTGGAGCAATACCCGTCTCCCACCATAATGGTTAACAAAGAAAGAGATAGCAGACGTATCAACTAAAAAAAAAAAAAAGAATTAAAAGTTGCTGATTTCTTACATTCACCTTCACCGTGATTTCCCCATTAAATTAAACTGTTTGTTAGGGATTGTTGCTTCCTCTTGAAATGTTTTTGSCATCTTTCCCTAAAGCATTGCCAGATCTGTACTGCAAAAAGGCAGAGACAGGACAGTCGTTCCCGCATCATTGCAGTACTTGTGTGCGGTTTCTGTCCGTGCTGGACCGGCCTGTTTGCAGAACTCTCACACCACTGTGTGGATACTCAAATCATCTCAAGCTGCCTAKAGATGAATTGAAGTTTCAAGCTTGGAAACTTTTTTCAGCCTTCATTGCTTAGCTAACTGACAGGCATCCTCTGAAACATCTGCCATTACTGTTCTTTGGAACTGGTACTGTCAGGCTGTTGAGGAATATATTTCTGTGCAGACTTTACAAAGAAAATGCTTTCTGTTTCTGCTGGCCCAGGAGTATCAAAGCATTTGACTATACAACTATGGAACATATGTCTTCTTTGGGAGAAAAGTGTTTTTACCCGTAGACTTTTGTATAATCTTCAATTACTATCTTTCCGTTTGACAAAAATTTTAAAGCCTACTTTGATTCCCCACTAGAGATCATCAGGAGCTTTCATGATTTGATTGGGAAACCAACCAGAGAGAGAATAAAGTCACCAAATGTTTTGAGTACAAAACAACCTGCCTCTGACCTAAGGAGTGCAGCCCTTTGCCTCTTCTAGATGTGTTGAGGAGGTGGATATGGTGGTTGTATACGGTGGAGAGAAGGRAGACTCCATCTCACAAACAGAGAGAAATGTTTTCTGAAGTTCAGGAGATGCCTCCCTCCACCTTTGTAAATATCTTGAGAATCATCTCAGCCCGGGGACATTCAGACTTTAAATTGTTCCATATTTTTCCAGGCTTTCAGGATGTGTGTATGAGAAGAGCATTGGGAATTAAGAGCAGAGTTGTGTGTGAAGCTGAGAGATCTGTGCTATATTCATGCCAAGTATGGGGGGAAATGCGCTAAGGATTTTATCCTATACAAATTTTATTATCTTTTAAAGAGCCACAGACTTGCATTGTTCAGCAGTGCCCACACTGAACAATAAACAGCTGTTTTCTGTTCTGATGTGTCATTAATAAACTGTAACCCTGATTTAATTGAGACCAGAATTTGCTCCAAAATGAAAACATGGTGGCTGATGGAAACAATAATAATTTTGTTTGGTCTGTACTATAAACTACCTTTTTGTTGTATCTCATTGAATTGATGCCTTTAATTTGGATGAGTGAAGCAAGACTCTATTAAAAACCTTATGAAGGAGGGGAACCTTGCTGTCAAATCAAGCAATGCCAGGGCCCCAAAGGGTTTTACACATCCTTCCTACATCAGCATGGCTACTCCAGATTGAGATTCTACTCTTCTAGTGATAATTAAAGCCAATAAAGCATTGATCTAGTAGAGGAACTTCCTGGTCAACTTACCTTTAGTTATCACAGGTGATGTTTCAAAACAATAATCAGCTGTYAGCTTCCTGTCTAGGTGCCTTGCCCAAGGTTTACTCTTGGTGCACACGGTCTCTCTTTCAGGACCTCTCTCAGGCTCTTGTTCTCCATTTTTTTTCCTGTGTGTTTTCGTTGTTGTTTATTCTGCTACTTTCTTCTCCTTCTCTGCTCTCTCCAGACAATCTGGGGAGGTCTATTCCTAATAATTTGCAGAAACTTAGCTCTTTTATTCAGGAAAGACTTATTCAGGCAGTCTTTGGCAGCCACCCCATTTAGAGGCAGGCACTTAGCCTCTAGACATGCTATTCTTGCCAAGACCCATATAAAATATTACCTCACAAGCGAATGGGGAACTGATAATATCAAATAGAATTTGTAAGTTTTATTTAGGCCGTATTATTCCTTCTGTCTACACTTAAAAGTTTAATATCTTGAATCTAAGAATAAGCATTTTCTAATTGCTAGATGTTCAGCTGGCTGGTCCTTAATCTGAGACATTGCTGGTGGCTGGTACATCGTGGTGGCTAAGGGACTGCCACCAAGCCCATTGAGCATGTGCTTTGAAGTGTTGTTATGTTATCAGAGGCCAGTAAGAGCTCCAAGGGGATCTTCTACACTGAAAGGGAAAGCACTGGGTTTTGGAGCTCCACAAGGCTGTAGACATAGCAAAAATACTAAAGCACATATACACAAATGTCAATTAATAACAGGGAAATAAGATGTTTAAATGGCACTTACAGGAAGATTTTTTTCTTAGCAAGAGCAAACACTTTTGGTTGATTTCACTTCTTTTTGACCTTATGTAGTTACAGACTGTTCTCATGGAGTTGTGTCTTCACAAACTAAGGGAACATAATCTAACCATGCCACAGGAAATTGCTGTAGCAGAACGAGTGCCTTACAAAGGGCACTCTGAGGCATAGAGGGCACATGGAGGAGACTTAGGAATGTTTTTGTAAATAGAAATGTTAAGATATGGTTCCACAACAACCTAAACAGGGCTAAATATGGCCTAACATATTCTCACCTTTCCTGCCAGCCCTGCCTTGCACTCTGGACTGGGCAGCCACAGGGTTCAAGGGACCCACCCAGATGAAAAACAGCCCTCCACCTTCCCCACAGAAGGCGATTGGATTTTAGTTGGATCAGTTTGAAACGCTGCTTGTTTGGACATGAACACTGACTACTAAGAGCAAAGGGGTGGGAACACAAGGGCAGAGCAAAKGCAGTCCTGATGTAATCCAGCTCGGGCTGCTACTGAAACTACCCATAGACTGTGTAAATACTAGTAAAATCAGATGTGCCTGGGAATATTTCCAGGCACTAGAATGAGTTTGTCTATGCTATTAAACTGTTAAAATTCTCCCTGGCATGAATTTGACCTCTTTTAATTAACACTCACTGCAAACAAGTTCTGGGCACAATTTGGTTGCTAGAATGGTCCCAATAGGCACTTTGCAATCATAAACTCAGGTCTTTCTGTGCCAGTTGGCCTCAATGCCCAGGAATGTTTCAGGCATGTTGAGTTTAACTAATACAGACCCATCCCTACTTTTGCTATTGCAAATCCTTATGAAAAAGGAGGACTTGTCTTGAACAATTGATTTTCAAAACAGACAATAGCAGAGCATAAAAGATGAGAAGAGATGAAATCTACAAATAAGAAATTTTATTTCCTTTTAATAAGGTGGTAGGAAATACACATTTTGCATTCATTTCAGGTTGGGAAGGCAGAGGAGAGATAGCAATAACTTGTTATGCAGTTATATCTGTGCTGTAGAATATTCGGCCACTTATTAGACAGAGTTAAGGCTGACATGATTTTTTTTTTTCGAGTCAGTTGCAGAACTGGAAATGAAATTATTCCTCCTTCTACATATTAAAAAAATCCACAACTGCAGCATTTCTCTTTCAGTTTGGAATGTTAATAAAATCAATATACTTTGTATCTTGAAGTACTGAAGCCAAGTCCTCAGTTTTAATCTGTGACTGCTTTTTGGTTTTTGCTTTTTTGGTTTTTGGGTTTTTTGGTTTTTTCCGCAGTTGCCTTTATGAGTTTCCCTCCACATCAGGAAATCCGAAAAAATGGGATTTTTACATCTCTCCAGGTATACTCACTTGGCAATCGTAATGATCCATCTCCAAACGCACTCCCTCGGGGGACAATTAAAGGTGTTATTTTGAAGGAGCCTTTAAAGAGTCGTTGTGCGCGAGCAACCACGGTCTCTTGGCTGGGTTGCTCTAGGACCCAGAGTGACTGGGATTGACAGAATTCTTCACCTGAATGAATTTCCCCCGTATGCCTTATAAGGAGTCCAGGAAAACAAGGAAGTGATAACCACGTTCACATTACTGTGTGCACAGCTTGTCCTCTTTACCTGCCCAGGTAGCCCTTGTTTCACTTTTGTTCATGGGCCGTCCCGCTGGGGTTGAAGTTTCCTCGCATTCCGGTGTACGTGACCCCTGAAAGCATACCCTCCGGGAACGTAGGGTTTTTACAACATTCTACCTGTACGCAGACGATAATTAACAAGCTAATATTTTTTTGTCACGCAGCCAGCACTGAAAACGAATGGGGATTGAATTGCTTTGCCTCTGTTTCCTATTTCTGCAAAGAAATAACTATGTGCAAGGTAAGGCTCAGGGGCAGGGAGATCCATTTCAAAACCATTTTTGCATAGTTTCTTGCTTGAAGTTGACACAAAATAGCTTTCTGTGTTCTGTATTTATTCTTTCTTTCCTATTTAATGACTTCTTTTTTGACAGACTGTTGTAGGGCTGCACTGCCAATTCATCTACAATTTGGTGGTCATTACATAGCACAACAGGTTTGAAAGAGATAGACATTTGAGCAATTTCGTTTACACTAATCACMGTTTGATCTGCTGAGAAACTTTAATGTTATGCATGTGACCGAGTGTTTCACTGGTACCTGCACAATGGATAAAAATCATATCAAGTACTTACAGAGCTGAGTGAAGCATTTTCAAGCATACAGAGTAAGCATAAATCCGTTCTTTTAATACCCCTGGTTACGCTGGAAATTACTTACCTATACCATACCAGAAACGCATGTAACGCTCTATCAGGTGCACTGGAGGAAACAAGTTAATATGTTCTGAGTGAAACCCACCCATAAAGCACGCAAAAGTAAGTATGTTAATTGCCAGCAATTCTGAGCTTTTAATCTTTATTAGAGAGTTAATCTTTTACCAATAGAACTACCTTTATGAAGGAATTTTACCAGTAATCCTAAATATGGCTAAATGTGTGCATTTTTCGCCTCCCACATTCTCTAAATGACAAGTTTCTTCATAAATTGAATGATTAAGCACATTATTAATAGCCTTTTATCTTCTTGGATTTAAATTTAGGGACCTGTTCTCAGGAAAGCACAGTGACTTGTGAAGATTGTTTGCTTTCCGGACCACACTGCGCTTGGTGTTTGCAAGAGGTAGAGTGATAAAAAAAATTTCAAAGTAAGACTTAAAGTCTTTGTAGTTGCTCTGAGTGATGAAGTATTGACTTAATTGGGTCAGCCCCTGGTTTTGTAATGCATGCAGCGCCTAGTGAAGCCTTCTTGGGGATCAGGAGTGGAATTTAATCTACTCTTCATGGTCTGTTATTCATAGTGTGGTTGTTTGGGGGTTTGTTTGCTTGTTTGTTTTTTAAAAAACAAAACAACATCAACTTTCCAAATCTAAGGCAGAAGTAGAAGTGTTTTTAGAGGGTCTAAGATCATCAGCCTGAGGGCTGGCTCACCCCCAGCACTGATGATGAAGCACCAGACATGAAATCAGAGGCCAGACTGTATCTTACATAATACGTGCTGAGCCAGACAGTGTAAACAGGTTTGGAGGTGTAAACAGTGTGTAAGTTTGCAGACGTAAAACTTGCGTATAGGAATTATTAATCTGTGGTTGGTTTTAAGTATGACGGTAGCATTGGCTTTACAATTAGTATGATATAGGTGTGTTTTGGTTAAAACATTGGCCTTAAAAATGTATCTGGATTTGTTTCCTATACATCTGTTTCAGATTTTCTGTGTAACCCTGGACAAGTGACTCGACATCTCTGCTTTTAAAACTTTCTCCTGTAAATGATGCTAAATAATAATTCCCCACTTCACAGTAAATATTCTAGCTCTTAGTTCATTAGCATTAGCAAGATAGTTGGCTATCACAATGAAAAACTTGGCAGAAATACTAGAGAAATAAAATAAATCCTTTTCATTGTAGTTTCTGGCTTGCACCTTTGCTGCTAAAAGTATTTATTGTTTTTGTGTACAGCAAAATACTTAGCATGGGACTAACATACTGCTTTATGAAATAGCTCACAAAGACTAAACTGTGTGTTTAAAAAAAAAATTCTAAAAAAAATCTTTTGCCATTTGCAAAATATGTTACCATGGAGGAAAAAAACCCCCCATATTAGTGTGTTTGCGGTAGTTTTTATATTTGTACCATAAACCAGGATTTTATTTAAATTCAATCACATAATTTTAACTACTGCCATGTATTTTCAGGGGAAAAAAGAGCCCAATGTAATTTATTGATTTAAAAAAAMCCCCAAAACAAAACAAGCAAAACCGTGGAATTATTGAAAACTTCAGAGTAGTAAACATGATTTTTCTTATTTGTTCATAAGCTCACTCACTTCTTTGCTGGAGAACATCGCATCAAGAGTGCAAAAGACATAGGAGTGTCAGAGCAAACAAAAGCACGTCCAAAGAAACCACTGTTTTCTGTAGGATAAAAACACACCTTGTAATTGTATTTGAAATATGAGGTTGTTTCTTCACACATTTTGAAAAATTACAAACTGTGTAACTAAAGGAGATGACATGGATCTCCCTGTGAAAGGTTTATAATGGTACATTTTATGTGCAGTCTATTCAAGAAGCAGTGAGTGAGAGTTTTGCCTGAGCAAAGGTGTCGGGTTYGATCTGAAGAATAATAAACTGCTGCTCCCAGCAGGTGCCTCAACATTGCTTCCGCCAAAACATATAAGATCCCCGACAATTTTCAGGCATGAAGGGTGGTGTTTTGGTGGAAAGAAGTGTCATAGTTCTGGTTTTAATAGGTTTAAAGTAAATTTGTTTTGTTTTGCATGGAAAGTTTTTCAGTGACTGAATTCAGAGAATATTTGTGACTTAACAGCTGAACCATGAGTTGCTTGCTCAAACCTAGGAGAGAARAACAACCCCATGGTGTGGGCCCACGACCATCTGCCAGGAACTGAATATTTCAGAGTTGGTTCTGCCAGGCATTGCCCAGGTTTTGGTCAAAAGGTCTTGCAGGCCAGAGAACTTTCCAGTTCAGGAGACAGCTGACTGATTTTGAGGATCTAAACTCTAGACATAGCTCTGGCAAATGGTAATAAGGCACAGAAGCCTCTTTGTGAAACTAACCATTAACTTCGCTGCTATGCGGGGTTAGTACCTACCCTGTAGCAGTGCTGTGGAAAGGAATGCATATCAATGCTTTGAGTTGAGTAACAAAAATAAACTGCAAGATATCCAACTGATATCAATAGGTTTGTGATTTCCTCTGGACGGGAGAAGGTCAAGTAGGATACTGGGCCAAATGTAGATGTGGGGATGCTGGGAGTGCCGCAGGTCCTGGGAATGGTGGGGGCAGGCTGTGGTGATTGTTGGGCACCAGGCAGAGGAACAAGGACTTGCTGCCTGCTTCAGTGAACATGTTAAACGAGTGCTGAGGAGAAACAGTAGGTCAGGAAAAAAGAACCAGTAAACTCTGGGTACCTCATTATCATTTTGTCACAAAATGTCCAGGAGTTTATTTTCAGCAAGACCTCTTCTGTTACTAAGTGATGTGCTTCCATCAGCACTTCTAAACTGTTTGGGAAAGACTGATGAATTTGTGGCATAATCCTGTAACAGAAAAACCAGGGGCTCGGAGGGGCTTTGGGTGGTCATTCCCAGTACTGTGAGAAGCCAMATGCAGTGAGTGGCACAATTCCCATTCCCCAACAATAGAGCAGTTTCTCCCAGGATAACAAGTTGGTGTAAGTTACATTAATTATAYACCTGTGTGACATGATCCATGAAGGGCAAATTTAGGTTTCTGTGCCACCTAGATCTAGTTCTGCACTAGTTTGCACTAACTTGCACCTTTGTTTCTGTTCCCTGCATTGGACTGACCTTTTGTCAGGCAGGTGCTGGTGGCCAGTCAGTAAAAACATTTAACTCATCCCTTCCTTCTCATGTTTGCATTAGAATTACACAGACTCGTCTGGAGTTCATGGGAGGTGTGATACACTGGAAAATCTTTTGTCCAAAGGATGCCAGTTGAATTTGATTGAATTTCCCATCTCAGAAGCAGAAATTCTCAGAAATGATCCCCTAACTACATCAAGCCAGAACAATTCTGATGTCACACAGATTTCTCCCCAAAAATTAACTCTCAGGCTGCGACCAGGTAAGTCACAGTTCATAGATGTCGGATATTTTGTTTCAGACAATGTGATACACTGAAGTTTCTTGGATTGAACTGTCTAAAACATAGCTTGACAGAATAGAGATGAAAAATGTCGTTGAGTCCAAAATTATCTGTTGACTCGTTGCATGAAAACTAGGTTCARCTGAGTTCAGAATACTTTCAGAAGTGCTGGGTACATCAAAAAAATAAGGATATGTATTTTTAGTTCCTCTCTTCTCTTGCCAGTGAGGTGGCAGGGAGAGAATGAAAACCCCTGGCTCCTCCCCAGCCAAGCTCCTGTGCCTCTCCCMCACTGGTCTGGCAAACAGAGTATCTCAGAGGCAGCATAAAATCTTGCTTTGAGGATTTACAAGGTACCAGTGAAATTTATGGTAACATTTCAGACCTACCTTGGGGTCGTTCAGATGTGAATTTTTCCTGGAGAAAATTTGGAATAGTAAGAGACATCCAGTTAGGTCATATCATGGTGTTGGAATAGAGAATCAAATCTCTGGGTACACTTTGGCTTTCTTTAAATTTTTMAAGTATATGGTAGGACCCCAAAGTGCTACCTTTAGTTTTAATTAGCTTCATATCTAAATTTTCTAAAGCTGCATACTATTGAAGTGATGTTCTCATATTTTTTCAAATTATAGCAATCAGTTTTAATTCTGTGCTCATGGTTTAACCAAAGAACTGTTTAGAAAAATACCCAAACATTAGAAATACTTTTTAATTTTTCAGACCCTTATTTGAGATTTTTTGTTGACAGAGAATTTTTGAAGTTATTTTGTTAATACTACTGGGTGATTTAAAATACCAGATAATTGTCACCATATAGAAGGTGACGAAGAAATTGGCATTGCTCGTGCTTTCTGCATAGAAGTGTTGATATGTACCCCACTTTCCTCTGACCTTAATAGGACATGAAGAAACAATACAGATCAAGGTTCGCCAGACTGAAGATTATCCAATTGATCTCTATTACCTCATGGATCTTTCAGCTTCCATGGATGATGATCTGAATACAATCAAAGAATTGGGTTCAACTCTTTCCAAAGAAATGTCAAAACTGACAAGTAACTTCAGACTGGGGTTTGGATCTTTTGTTGAAAAACCAGTTTCACCATTTATCAAAACTACAGCTGCAGAAATAAACAACCCTTGCAGGTAGGCAGGGAAAGTCCCAACATCTGTTTGCATGCCACCACTAAGTCATAATATTAATCTTTATGCTAAAATTAATTTCAGCAACTTCACTGGAACCTCTGTCTTTCAGCTGTAAATGAGTCAGTTTGTGAAACAAGATTTGGTTCTTCTAGTTTCACACTCTGATCATTATTCTGTTGAGTCTTACATTATTTGGATAGAGGAATCTGGGAGTGATTCTGCTTTCTAGCTTTTGCTGCTTGTTACAAATATGCTTAATATGTTAACAAAAAGGTGTGCAGAATAGTTACATATTTTTCTTTAGTTTTCTAGAATATATAAAAGGTTTTTTTGACACTATACTAAGGAGTTGCAAATTCAAACCCAACAGAGAATATCAGTTTCATTTCGCCATCAATGTTTTCCTGGGGTTTTCTCCCGCTTAAGGTCTAGCAGTCTCCCCAAACCCAGGCTGCCCTAGCCCTTACCTAACCTGTGCAGGGAAGAAGCTGTGCTCTGCAGCCTGGAGCAGGACTGCAGGGCCTTGGTGGTGCTCTCCGAATGCTGTTAAGGAACTCCAGATCCCAATGTGCTTCCRAATATGAAATCAAGGCACATCAGGGAGCATGGCACGGCCTGCATGTGGGTAACTGGCTGAATTACTCTGCCCTAGGAGGCATTTCCCAGCCTTTCTGCAGATCTTTTTCCATTGTCCAGCTCACTGGGTGCTCTTTAATTGTCTTATGTTTTTCACTAAATCTTCTCGGGCACAGAAAAGAGATGCAAGACCAAAACTAATCCAGGCAGGCCTCTGAAGTAGCCATTGTAGTGATTTTTCACTCTGTATTACCCATAAGCTGTCTCACCTTTCTTGTAGAAGTGTACCATACGAGTGCTTACCCACCTTTGGATATAAACATGTTCTGCCACTAACAAATGATGCTGAAAAATTCAACGAAATTGTGAAAAGACAGAGAATCTCTGCTAATATAGACACTCCAGAGGGAGGATTCGATGCAATTATGCAGGCAGCTGTTTGCAAGGTAATTGAAACCTCTAGGTATAATATTATTCCAGATATTACGTCTTCTAGTATTACATGTTGGTATTTCAAAGCGACAGATTATTTTTCAAAAATTTTTAATGCAGTCCAAAAGCCTCATTAAATTTGTGTGAAAATACTTTTGGCTGTACAAGTAAAGCATGCATATTGCAATATTTTAGTCTAAGTTTCCTTTTAATTGCCAGGGACAAATAAACCCAAATAACTGTATAATTACTGGGTCTGTTTTCTTGATTGTTTTTTTTTCTTTAAATATTTTTTATCAAGTTTATTTAGAGAAGTAAGCAGATTGATATGAACACGGCCAACCCATGTTATTAAACACAGGGATGGAGAGACAAAATGTTAGCCAAAGACAATGGAACGAACATCATCTCTTAAGAGACATTGTGTTGTCTTTGACACTCCCTTGGGAATTATGCCCTTCATTTATTTTGAGATGCCATTCTCCAAATATTTTGCTGTTGTCCTATATTGTGATGCAATGTAGCCTGCTAAACAGATGTCTTTTAAATGACAGGAAAAAATTGGATGGAGGAATGATTCTCTGCATTTGCTGGTGTTTGTGAGTGATGCTGATTCCCATTTTGGGATGGACAGTAAACTGGCAGGGATCGTTATTCCTAATGACGGGAACTGCCATTTGGACCACAATAATGAATATTCCATGTCAACTGTTCTGGTAATTAACTGTGAATTTTTTGCACTCTCTCATTCTGAAAATTTAAAGACTAACACCAGCAACTTAGAAAATTAGTGAATTATACTTTTAGCATTTAAATGTGTAAAAGCTGGGGAATGCAGATATTTCAGGTAATCTATTTTATTTGTAACTGCACTTTCAGTAAAGAGGGAATAGTGTGTTTGTATGGAATTAGGATAGATCATAACTAAGAAAAAAGAAAACTAAYCTGATTTCTGCAACAGGAAAGCACGTGAAATTGGACTGACTAGTATTTCCTTCTTCAGAGAAAGCAAAATTTACATTAATCATGTTTCCTGAAAGGGTGTGAATTCAAGAACAGTTCAGGGATTTGCACGATACTGTTCCTGTAGGAGAATTTACCAGCTTAAGATTCAGTGTTCAAAAATACTGAATATATACCCTATGGTGCTCATCGTAGGACAAATACACAGTTGTTCTGGTTAGTGTTATTCTTTGGATTAAATATATATATAACACATATGCTACTGAGCCAAAGCTCCCAGTGTGGAAGCTGGCTCTGTGCTTTTCACAGAGTGGTTTCCCTAAAAACCACGCGAGGAAATTATATACACTATTTTTTCTTTTGTATACATGTATTCCTAATTAGAGTTTATACTACACAGAGAACAAAGTATTAATTATGATTACYTGAATGTGTGTTTCATGGGAGACAGTAACTGGAAGCATGTGAGAAACAGATTGATGTGCCTCTTTTCTGTTTGTTTGCAGGAGTATCCCACAATTGGACAATTAATTGACAAACTTGTGCAAAACAATGTTCTTTTAATTTTTGCTGTAACAAATGAGCAAGTTCACATATATGAGGTGAGCAAACTAAAATGTTCAGTTTGCCAGAATTTGTTTTAAAGTTCACCCTTTTGCACAGCTGATACAGTAATTCTAGTACTAAGGACTGAATTCTACAAGATATTTATATAATAAAAATAACTAGGAAATCATAAATCAGAGAAAAGCTGCTCAAGTGCTTCTTCATGTATTGATTTTGATGTTCTAAGGTAACTTTTTAATTGGATTTCAAGTTGAATCACACTAATCCTTTAAGTCAAGAATTGTCAAACTAAGCGTTGCTAAACTATTCAGTGTAATCATTGTGATTAGCCTTTTGTATTTCATAAGGCTAGAGGACAGTTGAGCCTTTTCTTACTTTTATAAAACAAGATTACACCTGAAACATGCAGTCATCTTCATGCCCAGCTCAGAGATCTTCGATTGTTGGGCTTTTTTCATTTTTCTTTATTTCTCTTTCCAATGAGACTGATAGGAAATCAGTGTCAAGATGAAAAGTAAAAAAGATAATGGACAAAGTCCTCTTTCCTCATGTATTGTTCCTCATGACTACTGAAGGAAAACACTTCATTACAGGAACTTTGGACATTAGGCCTTGCAGAATCCTGTTCAGTGAAGTAATTTCCTGCTGTTTGAAGTCATGTCATGGGAAATGGGAGCCAGGAGAGAGGGGAAAGCAGAGGAGCAGTGGTTACACATATGCAAAGTCTATATTTTTAATAACTTGAATATCATTCATACCTGCAGCTCCATCAGTCATCTGTGCAGGCATCTGTTTTCAGCCTCCACAGTTACAAGGAGCCCTGTGCTACTTTTGATCCATTGGATATTCCAGCTGTGAGCTGAGGCAAAGCTGCCAACAGCTGCTTCCCTGTTGTTACAGTGAATGTGAGCAAAAGCCCTCTAAGATAAAGTAAAATGGATATTAGCAATTCTTATTTCATTTTCTGTCCAGTTCTGCTGCTGGGAAAAAATCTTCACATGCTAAAAGGAATTCTAGATATGAGTTCAGTGTGGGTAATAAGGGGTTTTGCAGCCTAAGCTTGGCTGCCTGGCCACATACTGCTGTGTGAAAGGGGACAAGCAGAAAGAAATTGTTCCTCCAAATTTATTCAGGTTGGTTGAGAGGGAGTCAATAAGGGTGATCCTGCTGATACAATGAGCTTGGCTTTCCAAAGGATAAACTTTTGCAAAACATTCCTCATTAAAACCAAAAGTACAGTAATGAGGAGGGGTGCTCCTCTGGTGTGATCACCACAGGGAAAATAGGAAAGAAAGAGCAGGGGAAAAGAGAGAGTAGATGAATCCTTGAGACACCCACCAGTATGATGGTTTCCTATTTCTGTCTTCGGCGTAACCCAGGGAAGACCCCCCAGTACTTCTGCAACTGATTCTAGTGGTAAAGCTGTTTTGAGTAAGACTAACGGTCCAGCTGTTTGACTAAAGTGACAAGAGTCTCATATTTCATAAACTGATTCTCAGGTTACAGCCTTGACAAGGGAAGAAACACTCTGCATCTTGGGGCACTGACTGCCTGGCTTTTTTGAGGAGTGTATTGAATACTGAACTAGATCATGAAAATTTAAATCGATAACAGTAGAAGTTGATTACTTACAAATGCAGTGGCTTCTACAGTCCTTGCATAGTTTGATTAAGATTCTCACATTAGAAAAACATTTAATAAATCTCATTATTGCTCAACAATTTCTTAATAGAGATACAATTAATAATAGGTGAAATATTTTTCCTGATTTTAATAGGCGCTTCATGAGTAAGGGCTGTTCTAGGAAAGTGGTTTGGAAACACCTCTTTGGCTGACAGAGCCTTACTTTGTCCAAAGGAAAGTTTCTCTTCTAGATGGCATTGTATTTTCCGTTGGGAATTGCTGGTAGTCACCCTCAGAGTTGGCCACCAGAAATCTTACCAAGGTGTTTCAGTATCCCTCTTCTTATCAAAGCTATCAAGGGGCACCCTTTGTTCACTGGAAACATTAAACAAGGGCTTAAAGCTAACAAAAAAATGCAAGTCATGGTTAGCCCATCTAGGGAGTGGTTTGCCCTTGTTAATTCCTTTGTCAGAAAAAAGAAAGTACAACTATCTCCTATCTTGTAGGGTATATAGTAATCCCACCGAATATATTCTATCTGCTGCTTTTATTTTTTAATACTGCTTTCTTTTACTTATTTAGGTAGCTGTAGTTGTTCTGGTCTGCTTTTTGTCCCGTAGGTGATGTGGAAAATCAGTAAAAGCAAGGACAAAATTCGTATACAAGTGTCACAGTGAAGTTTTTCCACAGTACAATATACTTTCAAGGGTCTATGTAGGATGTGCAAACAGGGCAATAGTGCCATGTTTTCATCTGTGTGATGCAAATTTATAATATCGATGTAAATAACCAGTTTCTGTGCTTTAGAGTGTAAAAAGAACAAAGAAAGACAATAAGAGTTATTTGTGGTAAGGCTACTGCTCAGGTAGCCTGGAAGAGGCRGAAGAGGACCCTAAACCACCATTAAAATACTCGTTTTGGTGTTTCACATCTTTTAAAAGATTCAGCAATGGAGGTTGTGTAGTCTCCTTCAGAAAACCCTCCCAATTATCCTTTGAGGTGGAAAACCTCTCCCCAAATATCTCATCTCAAATCTACTTGAACTCCGCATCTAATTATATCAGATACCAATACTGACAACTGAGTTTTCAGGGACAAACTTACGTTGAAATTACTGTGAGGACTTAGAAAGCACCTCTTTAAATAGACTTGATAGATTCCATTAGTCTTAAGCGCAGTGTTCAGACTGTCAAATATATATTTTATATTTCTAGCCCTGTATAATCCCCAGCAATTTAGCCCAAAATAATTCAGTCATGTAATATTCTTGATCCTCTTCAACTGAATTTTTAGTTTATCCACTTACATGTGTATTATTATCTAACACACCAATATTAAGGGTGGCACAAGCACAGAACACATATGCTTGTAACAGAGCTGGTGTTGCTTTTGATCCTTCCATGCATCCAAACAGCTACTGCACAGTAACCTCAAGAGCTCATTTAAATCTGATGCTCTCCCTGACCACAAGAAGCTTAGAAGCAGTCATGTGGGAACATTTATACAGCCACTCAAATGTAAATGCAAGGGAGGAGAGAAAATTCCTTACACAGAGCTCTGATTTGAGATTATCTATAAAGAGGGGTTTTTTTTTTAAAAGGCCTTTTAAAAGATATTCATATATGTCTAACTTTTAGCATCATTAGTCTCAGCTGAGTCTTGCCAAAGCAGCAGGGGATGTTTTTATTCTATAAAAGCTATTCACTCAAAAAGCATCTGTGAATATTGCAATAATAATTATATTTTGACAAATCCTACTTTGGTACAAAAGAAAACACCAGCCTTTAAGCTTTCATGAAGTAGTTGCTACTATTGCAGATATTATTTGTTTTCAAGTAGAATTCTTTAAAAACGAATTCAACCTTAGATAAGGGGAAGACTCCTTCTTTAGTCCTGACTAAGCAGCATGTCGTTTGAAACAAAAATTACTCTTTTCGGATTAATTATTTATTTTTATATCACAGGAGAAATGGCTTGAAAATTGGAGTTTCAGGCTGCATTGCAGTGCTGAATATTGAACCAAAAATACTCTAGTCTCCACACTCGGATAGAATTTCAAATTATATTTATATATTTGGCATGGCAGTCTATTTATGATGAAAATTCTTCTATCATTTACACCACTAAAATCTAGACATAACCCCTCTGAGCTCAAATTTATAATTGTCAAAATTTCCTTACRTGAATCAGAGTATCCCTATAAAATGGCAGTTCACCTTTTAATGAATATTTGCCAAAGGACTAAATTCTGTGACATCCTTTCCATATTTTACAATAGTAACACCCCAAAAGCATCGGTCTACCGGATGCTTACCCTGTCTTACCCAGACCCGGGTAACAGTTAAACAGAAATATTTGCTAAGAGRTAGGGTTAAACCAGTGGACTGGAAATACACATTTAGCCTGGGCTTGAAATGCCAGCCTTCTATCACCATGCAAAAAATTTTTGTTCAAAGAGGAGAGATCAACCAAAGTCCTCAGAGCAGTGTATCCCTGTTGTTTGTTTTGCATACCACAGACTAAAGGGGGCTATACTTTAAATTCCAGGTTTATCATCTTTTCTCACAAAAGGTCCACATGTAGGAAATGCAGAGTTTCAATATTCCAAGAATCCTTGAGAGGGCACTAATCACAGGAGGAGTCAGGAATGCAAAGTCACCAGCTGTAACATAAAATGTAGTTAATCCCACTGATTTACAATAGCACTAGAAATCTCATGAATGATAACTATTCCATACACAATACATAAAGTAAGCACAGGGCTTCTGGAGATATGAAGTGTTAGAAGGATATAACGATATCAAATTATCCATGCTTATTAATAGTTATCTGGATTTTTTTTTTTTTTAAATAACAGCATTGATAGGATAAAGTGTAAAAGAAAACTAGTGCTAGAGTGTGATTTTTTTAAATGATGAACACATTGTTTTCCAAAGATGTGGCTAAAAGCGAGAGAACTTCGTGTAGTTAACCATCAGGCAAGATAAATTTTAATTCACCATATTTAAAATCTAGCTGTCAGGTGCCATGTTAATGTCACAATGCAATTTAATGCAAAAAGAAAACAAAACTTCTCACTGAAATGAATTGCTAAATTGGCACTATATTATTGACATAAATTCAACATACAATCCATCATTATATTTTCAGAACTACGCAAAACTTATTCCTGGAGCTACTGTTGGACGACTACAGAAGGATTCTGGAAATATTCTCCAGTTAATCATTGCTGCATATCAGGTAAGACGGTTATAATGCAGTTTTTTCCTTCATGTTTATATGTTCAAAATTGGTTTGCAATTTGGTAAAAAGAACTGTCTTTGATTCTTTTTATGAACTGATTACATCGCTTTTCATGATAGATGCTGACCTTAACAGGAGAAGTTGTGTTCACTCTGAGGATTAAGTGAGCACAGAAACAAAATTCCTATAACCTTCAGTCATTCCTTAGTTCTGCTGGAATGCTGATTTCAAATCAGTGTCGCCTCTGCATTGCTTTCTTCAGAGTCCTGTGTTTTACACCTACTCTCAAGCCTGCATTAATATTTAGGTCTCTCAGTTCCACACCTCAACAGGAATGAAACTCTCTTCCCATTGGATCCTGTCACTAGAGCAGGCAAAAACTTTCTTYGCAGTAATATCTGGGGGAAAAAAGCACGGTTCTGTGCTCAGTGCTCTTCTGTGCTTTAGCAATTTGATGCTGCCCCTGTGAGGCTGTTCTGAGGTTTTTAAAAAGCGGAACATAGGAGCCAACATGGGTTTGTTTAGGTAATACCAGGACTTGAATGGGTTTGTTTAGATAATACAAAGAAATACAGTAAGGATGTCAGGAACATAAACATAGCGCTGCTCTTCAGAGCTTTGTTTCTAAAAGGCTTCCTGGGTGCCTGGTTCTCTTCTGTCAGAGGAATGTTTTTAGGCAGTTGTACAGGTCTTTACACAGTTACATTATTTTACATATATGCTGATGCACCATAGATTTCTGTCTTCCACCTCAGCCCATTTTGTATTAAAAACATGTTCTACCAGTTGTCTACAATGACAAATAACTCTTTGCAAATAGCTTCTGTTTCTTTCTTTACTTTTTTCCTGCTCTTCCTTCTATCACCTGAATGAGATAATCTTCACTATGCCAAAATTACTTTGGTCTTGGTSATAGCAAGGAAATCAAATTCCTCTAACTCTTATAACTCTCATGAAAGCAATACAATTGCTGAGTTATGATTTTTTAAAATGAAATGCAAAATCCCAGAAGATTCTCCATTTTATGGAAAATTATATAAGGAAAGAAATTCAGGGTTTGTCTCGGGACTCTACAAATTGTAATAAATACAGGCGGGGAAATCTTCACATGAGTATTGCTAAACTTTGAGCGGCAACAGGATTTCACTTCTGGATTCCAACCTGCTGCTAGTCACATCTGGTTCCTATCAGCATTTTTTCAAGCTGGCAGTCTGACATATAGACAGAGTTTCCTGCATTTAACAGCTAAAATACCATTTTGTTGTCCAGTAAGTAATGGGAAAACACACAGAAATTGTCCCAGGGCTGTGTCCTGGTGCCTTTGCTGTAACACTAACTRTGGAATGGTGCCTCACCGGAATATTGAAAATGTGAAGAGTGAATCTTTGCCTCTTCCCTTTAGAACCTGCTTATATTCCTATTGTCTATGATTTTTTTCCTTCTCTCCTTTTTGAACCTGCTGATATTTTCGGCCTCTGTTGCCTTCTATGGCAGGAAGGAGTTCAGTTGCACTGTGTCAAGATACATTTTTCTTATTCCTATCTTAACCTACTCCCTATGCTTTAAAGTTTCACTGAGTGGACCTTAGTTCCCATGTTGTAGGGTTTGGTGAGAAACAGGTCTGCATTCACCTTATCTTYGTGTCTTCATGATTTCGTAATATTTTATCACTGAGACACCCTCCACCGCCCAATCTTCCCTCCAAATAAGACAATCCCAGTCTTTTAAGTCCCTCTTTGGCTGCTCCATCCCACTAGTAACTTTATCTGACCATCTCTTTACCCTTCCTGACTCTCATGAGTGCTTCTTGAGATGTGGAGCCCACAAGAGCTTGCAGTACACAATACAGGGCACACTAAGGTTCATACAAAGGTAAGATTGTATCCTCTGTCTCCTCCTCAGCCTCCTTGCTCTGTTGGCCTTGTAGCTGCTTTTTAGCTGCTGCGTGCTTTGAGTAGAGCAGCTCCCAGAGCTGGCAGTGGTGACCACAATGCAGCTCCTGAGATATTTCAGCTGGTCCTGTTTTCGTCTGTTCCATGGGCATGGTTTGGAGGGAGCTCAGAGCTCTGTGCTTGCTCCACTCCAKGAGTGGCAGGGAGGGGACTGCAGGGAGGGTGCTTCTGCCTTTGGGCCATAACTCGTCGCAGCCTCATCCAGGCACAGCATGTCTGGACCGCGCACCAGAGTTGCACACAGGTTCTTAAAATCCCACATTTCTTTCAAGATGTAAAAAGTGTACAAGTAGCAACAGGTCACGCTCAAAATTTCCCGAAGTCCATTTTATTACACTTAACCTTACAGGTTAACAATCTTATTGTTTCATGATTGGAAATCTTCCAAGCAGGAAATACTAAAACCGCTTTATTTGACATAAGTAAAGGTATCTGAATTTTTTTTGAGTGTGGAGGAAATGACAGTAGACCTACCATTAAAGATCACATGCAAAACAGAAGATCTAATGCCACTTTTGTTAGAAACTTTCCATTATACTCTCAGAAGTATAATTCAGTGTTCTCTGACTCTACTTCTTTACTCACAAGAAAAGGAATAAATAACTTTTTGCCCCCTAGGAGTAGAGTTAGGCTAAATCTTTTAACACTTTTAAAGTCTTTTTTGAGTCTTCGCTTGCTGTGCAAACACAAGGTTTGCTAATGCCATTCACCATGTGTTGCCATCTAAAAGCTTCAGAGAGGAAGTAAGCAAGTTAAGAAAGTCTGAGCTGTCAAAATATTTGTTGCAAGGAGTTCTCATGTTCTTTCCAAGAATGGTTTATTTTCTTCTGTAAGCATATTTCTGCCTGCTTTGTTTAGCATCGAATTCTGCACAACTTTGTGTTGCAGAGCTGTAGGCTAAATTGCATTGTGACAGATAACAGGCCGTTTGATTAAAGCCATTCCAAGAATTTAAAATTTCAGAAAAATTCCACTTCCCCCCCCCCCCCCCCCCCCCCCAGTGTTTGATGCTTTCACTTATAGGAAAATGAGACGTAAGAAATAATGTATTAGAAAGGACAGGTAACACAGGGCACAAGTATGTAGCTTTGTCTGTTTTTTCATTCAGAAAATATTTTGGACCACAAATGTTTCTCTGTGAACAGCTTAAAGCTCACTAAACTGCCTACTGTTTGTCCTCAAACTATTGCCAGACAGCTTAGTAATTTTAAAAACCTCAAATTTATCAGTTTGTGTTCATTTTCAGTGGTGTAAGATGTGTAATTTGACCTCTCACAACAGCAAGGCACATTCAAATGACCCAATACAGACTCCAGAATTTGAAGTATTATGATTTGGTGTTCAGCAGCATTTAATTTTCTCTCACAGTTGCACTCTCTCTGTATCTTGTAGTTTTGCAGCTGGTGGAAGAGGGACTACTGGTGATATCTCCCGAAAAGTTAGCCCATACCAAGACTCACAGTTTTAATTTTACCTAGAGGTTTACTCTACTGGGTCCTTTTGTGAGAGCTCAACATTTGCGAACAAATTATTATCTAAGACTCTGCGTTTTTTCAATAGCGACACAAGCACCTACCTCCAAACCAAATGTAAATGGAAATCTGGCCATATCCAAAGCTACCAGCATTGCCAGCCTGATGCCCAGGGCACAGTTTTATGACCCTAAGACAAATTTCCAAGGAATCAAGAACATGTACAAAGCACAAGGAGTTGTCTATGCAGGTTTATACCTCTTCTATTTTTACTTTGGTTTACCCCACCAGACCTTTACTCCAGTGAGTCATCCTGACACCTTTAGTAGAATGACTCACTGAAGTAAGGTCAGCAAGTTTCTCATTCTCTGATTGAAGGGCAGGGGATATTTTGTAAGCAATTAAGCTTCCATGAGCACAAAGTCAAGTCAGTGAGACATTTTCTCAGCAGTTTCTGAGGTACTTCTGAAAAATTTCCATGTGCTGGATCCACAGGCCAGTGAAGTCATAGGGAATTTCCCCATAGCCTGTAATAGGCTTTGGATTAAGGTTGTGTAAGCGAAGTTGCCGTAAAATATTTTAAAGGCTTAAAATATAAAAATCTAGTATGAGCAAGTTCAAGAAGAAGGTTTGTGACTTACAAAATGGAAGTTTATTTGAACAAATTGATTTTAAAAATGGGTATGTTGTTGAATACACCTTAAAATAGCACAAACAGCTCATGAAGCAGGAATTTCCATTGAGAGAAGAAAGGAAGGGAGGGAGCAATATTGACACAGTTTGGCTAATCAGGAAAACCCAGTGCTAGCAATGCAATCAGGGACACAAATCCACTCCTCAGTAAGTCCAGACCTAAAAGAAAACCTGTATCAGGCAGTAGAGTGATGAAAGATGATTTAATAAAACCCTGAGTTTGTTCTCCTGGAAGGGCAGGAAATAAGGCCTGTGATAGCAGATATTGAACTGATACAACCCTTGCTTTCCACTGAAAGCCTCGTCTGTYGGCATTTGCTTTGTTTTGCTTGTTCCACATTTGTCTTGCAATAGAGAGCTCAGTAGACAAAGTGCCAAAGCACGAGTGTACTCCTGTGTAAGTCAGGACAAATTACAGTCCACGTTACACAGACGTGGAGCACTGGCAGCACTCGGCAGTGTTATCACTCCATTCATCTCACGCTTTTTTCCTTGAAGGAGCTGAGGTCCGAAGTAGAATTGGAGATCCTGGGAGAGACAGAAGGGCTCAATCTCTCCTTCACGGCCATCTGTAACAATGGGACCTTTTTTCCACATCAGAGGAAATGCTCTCATGTGAAAGTGGGAGACACAGTAAGTGAAGAACATATTCTCCAAAGACATGAAGTTCATGCAATTTAGGACACCAAAGTAGAGAGTTCGCTCTTTATTAAACAATCTTCCTCCAAACAAGTTACCAAAAACCAGGCAGTATCTATGACCCTCTTGCTCTGTCTTCTGCATGTGCTTCCCGAGCACTCTGCAGAGTTCCTTGTGCTCCAGCTGCCAACAGTCCCCATTCGCTCTTCCAGGTCTCTTTCAACGTGACTGTAAGTCTCTCTTCTTGTGAAAAATCCAGAAGGCATATCAAGATAAAACCTGTAGGGCTCAGTGATGCCCTGGAAATGGAAATTCATCCCCTCTGCAGCTGCAACTGTCAGGCAAAGGCCGAGATGAACAGCCCCAAATGCAGCCAAGGGAAAGGCGCGCTGGAGTGTGGGGTGTGCGTGTGCAGCCCTGGGTTCGTGGGGCCGCGCTGCGAGTGCGACGAGAGCTCCCTTGGCGCCAGCGCCTGCAGGGGCCCAGCCGGGCACAGCTCCTGCAGCGGGAGAGGCGACTGCTACTGCGGGCACTGCCTGTGCCACCCGTCCCCCTACGGAAAGGTGTACGGGCCCCGCTGCGAGTGYGACGACTTCTCCTGCGTCAGGCACAGGGGGCTTCAGTGTGGAGGTACGCTCTCTCCATGCTGTTTTTAGTGTCTGCATTTAGAGCTTTATTGGCCCACCCTTAGCTGTGAGCTTGTGAGTTTGTATTTTCATCATACACTCAGTTGCAATCAATTCTGTATAAAGTATAATTTACTATTTCCGAATGGTCTTTAGACTTACAGCAGTTTTTTCTCGGGCTATAGCATTATAAATAAGAAATATTTACCTAGTAGGTTGTGCACTGTCAGGAGACAAGATCTGTGTGGAGGACTCCAGTAAAGAGAATGGAACTGCACTGGCTTACAGCCAGTCTAAGCAAAAATCTGATCCTCTGACTTAAAACTGAAAATGCTCGGAAAGAAAGAAATATGTTTGGAAGAAGAGTAGGAGACAAGAAAATATTTTCTATTAAGGAGAATGATTTTAATGGTCATCGTTCAGATTCTTATTAAGAGACTGATTTGAAGTATAATAAATTCTTTTCCAGGCAATGGTGACTGTGACTGTGGGGAATGCAGGTGCCACAGCGGATGGACTGGTGAATACTGTAATTGCACAACTGATACCAGCACCTGCATTGCTGAGGATGGGACACTGTGCAGTGGGAGAGGCGAATGCATCTGTGGGACATGTGCTTGCACCCATCCAGGGGCTTCGGGCCAAACATGTGAAAAATGCCCTCTCTGCAGTGACCCTTGCAGTTCCAGACGGTAATGTGCTGGTTTTACACCTCTGATTTGTATATCATCCAAGTGTCTATTTCCTGTACTGCCTCAGCAGCRTGTTTACTGTCATGTCTGTAAATTGGATTTACAGGCCAGAACCCAGGAACTTCTTCATCCTATGACATGTAGTCATATCTCATATATAAACCATTCATGAGCATTACTCTTTTACAAAAGGGCTTTATGTGAAACAATGAAGTCACCATCAAGCGGCACAGGTAGAACTTTACACTTCCACTGCTGTCCYTGGCTGTCCAACTGATCAGAATGGTGGCCTTATATGACACTTACATGGTCTCACAGAAAAATTTGGCATTTGTATTACCATTCTCATGCGTATGAATGATAAGGTCATGTTGTCCACTCAAGCTTTACACATRTGCAGACTCATAGTCCAAATTCAGTTAAGTTTGGCTGAATTAAAGAGGCACAAGTATAACAAACTAGGTAACAGGCTGGSGATGAATCAGTGGGTAGCTGTATCTCATGTACAAGTTGAAGATAAATTGATTGTAAATGGTGAAATGTCTTCTGACAACTGAGCATACAGAATTTATGCAGCTTTCCTGCTGTGATGCAAGGTGTATGCTATGGTGCATGACAGGAAAAGCAACCAAAAATACGCAGGTTGTGAAGCTGACCACTCTAAGTACACCATTGCTCATGCTTGTATAACATGAGCTCTTGCAGGGCTACAGTCCAAACTGAGCAGTCTTCAGTAGAAAATTAAGCTAGAACTTGAATTAGGCTTCCCAGAACACATGTTATTAATGACCTTGCCTTTGCTTTCTGAATGCTGAGCAGTTTAGGTTGCATGTTTCATTATGATGTCCCATCTCTTTATTTAGAGTTGAAAACCATTTCTCTCGCATACCAGCTCTCCACCACTGTATTTTCATACCTGTCATTGCAGTCTACACTGTATCTGAGCGAGAAGCTATTCTATGATGTGATTAATCTATCCATCTCTTTCTGTTAGTGCTAAATTTGACCTACAAAACTGAGCCTCTCARTATGTTCAAAGAGAATTTCTGCATGCAACTGCTCTAAACAAAAAGCACAATGCTGCTGCTTTGCTCTGCCCAATTTGGCAAAGCATAAGAAATATAAAGTTACATGATAGGCATTACATTAACCCATTTAAACATGTATACTGTATGCAGTGTTGGATCTTTTCTTTCCATTTCAGTGCCTTCCCTTGCTGAAATGCAGGGCACAAAAAGCCAAAAGAGAGAGAACACTGGGAATACCTGGGTAGGGTAACTGAGAGAGCTGAAAGGCCAGGTCAGAGGGGACGGAGATCAATGGCTAGGCAGCTGAGAAAGAGAGTGTAGTATGGGAAACATGGTGAATATGACAAAACCACCACCAACACTGAATTTATCTCCATGAGATAGAGGCTATCTGATTACCCACTGACTTTTACTATTCACCATCTCCAGAGAGAGTGATAAGGTCACATCCATCCCCTGAAGATAAACTCAGCAGCCTCAGCATATTCCCATGGATATATGTAACTCAATGCAACAGGAGATAGCCAGGATTTTTGGGATGTTTTGTTGCAGTTTACCTTTACCTTTTCCCTTTCCTTTCAACAATATATTTTTCATCAGTAATTTTCATATATGAATTCTGTTTGYTGTTTTATTTTCCATCAATAAACTCTGGATTTATTAAAATCTTCATTGAATTTATGGGAAGATTTTCAGAAATTTCTAAAGGAATTGGTTTAGACTCTGCATTTTAAAATAATATTTCAAACATTCCACCACTAAATAAAAAAATTATTTCCCAGTAAATTTCATTAGTATAGTTAGGATCTAAGTAACTCCTCAGACAAGTAATCACATTCAAGGGACAACTGTTGAGACACCTGAAAATCGTTCTAATGCGTTATTCAACAGACTTTCAACAAAGGCAGATTCATAGTAGGTGCCTCAGCTTGATCTCTTTGAAGCCAATTTCAGATATTGTTCATCTGATAGGAATTCCTTCAGCTGGTATTTAGTGTGAGAATATTTAGTGTTCAGAATATTTATTTTTGAAATTTTTGAAAATGAATGTTACGTGTGAGTAACCACATGTCTTTGATAGACCTACATGAATAATGTTGCCTGGGGTTCTGTCTGGTAGCTAATAAACTGGGAGAGAATAGAGGACAAGACAGAGCTTATCCACAATACCTTTATTCAGGTGGAGGTTTTTTTGTTTGGTTCTGTTGGGATTTTTTTGGTGGCAGTGCCTATCATATTCCTGAGAACGGCTGTATCCATAGCAGAAGACCTTTTTTTTAGCTGCTTTTTAAAATGCAGATGCACACATACTGGCTTTTGTATTGCTACTTTGTGACAGGCAGAGATTGATGAACTGCTGAATTATTTTCCACAGGAGCTGTGTGGAATGTCACTTGGCTTCCGATGACAAGTCACTGGGAGATTGCAGTGAAAAATGCAAATTGGTTGATGCAACTGTCAGCATTGCGAAGGGTTGGTATACTCAGTCTTCCTTTCTTGTGTCTGTGTGATTAGCAGGAGGTTCCACTTTCAGTAATTTTATATTTGAAAGTAGCCTTGTTTTTCTGCTGTGGAATTATATTATGGGTCATAAGGCAATTACTGTCTGCCCATGGTTCTTCTGAGGCAAGTAGGAAATGCAGAACAGGGCTGGTATTACCCTTCCAGGTTAATTAACTCACTGGATCATGCCTATTTTCTTAGTAGTTTATGCAGGAAAGTATAGAATTTGATAAATACCAGTCCCTGCAAATCAGTGATTGATGAAAGTCCCTGAGTTTAAGTTACACCCGTACCATGAATTCCAGTGGGGCTTCTTCTGCCATACAAATACAAAGTCTGACTCCAGTCCTTAGGCAGACTCTTGATTACAGCTGGTGACTAAACACAGCCCTTTAACCGGTCGCAAAGATATTTCTTGTATTCTAAAAGGCTAAGCACATCTTTCAGGTGTTTGCTTTAACTCAAAACTGCCCTGCATCGAAGGAAATTTCTGGAATAGGAATTAATCTTGAGTAAAATAGTACTATCAGAAAAAAAAAAAACAACAAACCAACCAAACCCCACCACAATCAAAAAGAACCAAAATCAAGTTTTAAATCAAAAAAGTGCATATTTTTCTTTCCTGTAGAGGAAGGTGCCTGCCTGCTCAGCAGGCAGCCTGTATTTATTCTAGCGGCAATTCTAGTCCCAACCCTATGGCAGAAGCAACTGTTAATTAAGGCAGGACACAGGTTAATTATATCTGCGTCAGAGGTGTACCATAAGCATTAAATAAGACAAACGTAAGAATGAGGATGACAGTGCAGAATCCTGTGTGCATGTCTAAGGTTTGTATGTGCGAGCTGCTGGAAGCCTATCCAGAGCTGTGCACATGCAGAAATGTCACTGGTGTACATCCTTCCAGCGAAGTTACACCTTTTGTTTTTAATGGCAATACTCCATAATACAGAGATCAAACATTGCAAATATTGCCCTTGTAAGGACAATTAATTCTAATTCTGTATTTTTATTAATATTATTATTGTGCTTTGCCTTTCTAGACATAATTATTTGTTTATAAATATTAAAATATATTTACAGGCTTAGAAAAACATGTAAGCACTTCCATTATATCTCTTTCGCTAGTAAAGTTTTCAGATTGCTATTGTAAGATGAAGGTTATTTGTAGCTAGGAATATATAAAACTTTATACTTTTAAATATAATGAATAGTAATAGAGAGCAGAAAGAGCCTTTCATGTGGTTCTGTTCACATACACAGAGGTCATAGGAATATGAACATGACAATAGCATCTCCTGTTCCTGCATATTGACTTTTTTTCCTGTCCTGTGCTTCCCTGATTGGGACTGTCAGCTACTTCTCTAGATTTAAAATGTATTTGCAGCAGTCACAGCAACTTTCACATAGTAAAGGTTGGATAATTGTTCCCATCTGCACCCCTCAAAAAAACAAAAAAAAAAAATGAAAAAAAAAGAAGCAGCTGTTGCAAACTGTGTTTCATCTTAAATGCTTGTGTAGCCTCATTAAGAAGTCCTGAAAGAAAATAAATAACCTTCAAAATAATAATTAAAAAATAATAATAGAATATAAACTATTACAAACCCCGCAAATTTGAAAGTGGTATAACTAGCACAACACATAGTATTTAAGACAGATTGTTGAGCCATACTATCATATGGTAGTATACTTCTTTCTGGTTTACGTTTTAATTTCTTTAATGCTTCAAGGCTTTTGGGGAAAAAAAAGTAAGAGGTCTAGGTTAAATAAAACATTAGCACTCAAAAAATTTCGTTTCTCTTTTGCACGTGAATGTTGCAATACACTGACTGGAAGTGTGGAGCAACAAAAAAGGCGTAGGCGTTACATTTTCTTGTTTCCTAGGAATACCCATTTTAGGCTCCAAGTCGTGGCTTTCACCTCCCCTGCTTTGGTTCTGGGGTTGCCAGGGGTTTCTCCTCCTGCTCCCCACCACAGGAACCCGGCAGGGCGTGGGATGTCCAGCAGCTCTGGAGCTGCAATGGTTTGCCATTTACTAGGCTTATCTCCACAGCAGGCATCACTGTGAACTTCTATTTTCATTCACTTTTAATACCTGAACATTTAAATTAGGCTAATCCTCCCTTTGCCAGATGGATGTAAGAAGAGCTCTTGTTCCTCTACTCACTACACAAGAGGAACCATAATTGATAAAAGGCAGCTCCTGCCACCACTCCAACCACAGGGCACCAAGCTGCTCCTGCCCAACAAGGACAGTTACACTTTCCTTGGAGAAACTGAGTTTTTCCTACCCCATAGGGCTGATGCCTCACAAATTCCCAGTGCAGCAGCAAAGCAGATACTGGAGCCTGAATAAACGTTTCCATCAGTGCTGCTTTGTTATGAGTCAAAGTGAGGTGAACTCCATTCAAAAAAGAGCATTTTGTTGAGCAAAAGGCAAACAAGAAAGGGCATAATGACATTTAAATTTACAGTCACTTTTTTTTGTTGTTGAATCTTTTACATAAATATCTGGTAGAAAACAGTCTTTCATGTTTTGAGTCTCCAGCTTGCCACTGTTACCCAATTCCTCCTCCAGTGTGACTCCAGTTATTTCAAATACATTTGAAATTAATAGAATTAGGCTGCAGAAGAATGTGACAATTCACGGCAGAATGCAGAAAATTACACAGATGTAAATTACAGGAATTTACCTACMTAGGCAAATTTTTTTGCTGATGAACTGCAAATAACATATGCAGTAGTCTCTCTTTAGAGATCCCTCATTCCAAAAATAACATCAGAGAAATAAAAATACCAACCACAAGCTGGATTCTGAATAGCTTGAACTAGCATTTTTGCTTTCATTTCTACATCATTCTATTTCATTTCTACATAATCACATTTCTGCTCCCCTTGGTTTAAAATTATGGCATTAAATTAAAAATTACAATGTAAAAATAACTAATATATGTGCAATTACTGCCTTCTGGTTGATATTTGGTATACGCCTGCAAGTTTTTGTCTGTTTTCAGGAAAGCTAACAACTATCCTTTTCCTTTTTTTTTCCTCTTTGTAAGCAAGTTAATATTTTGAATCTGCTTGCTTAAAAGAGTTGGGAAAGTACAAATATTGCAAAACTTGTGTCAGTGTTACTGGAACTGTGACGTGTCAATGAGAGCCATCAGTCTGCAGCTCGTGGCCCTTCTAACAAAACCAAATCTTGTTAAATCAGCAAGTCTTGGCTGCCTGTCCCCGTGGTAGACAACACATTGCTCTGCCACCAAGGATCTGCAACAGGTTAAATAAATAAAAGGCTCAAATAAATAAAAGGCCCAAATCAAGAGCATATTTCCGTTAAAATCCAACTAGATAGGATTCTCTTTTTATAACAAGCAGAGAAAAAGACTGTAGGGTAGTCAACACTTCCGTATTTTCTATGGTGTTTAATAGTGTTCTCTATAAAACCAAACCTTATGATAATAAGCAATATGGTGAAGAAAAAATAGAGCAAGCACTTATCTTTTTATGTACTGTATGTTTCTTCAAAATCCATATTCTTGTCTGATTCCTATTTTATATTCAATCCTCAAAGTTTGAGGACTTTCAGATTATTAGCACAATTGCTTATGAAAGTAAGAGTTTTGAATGGGTAAGAAATAATGGTGAGTAACAATTATTTTTAAGGAATGTTTGAGAAGCCTACTGCTTTTCTTTCTTCTGAAAAATAAAACCTAAGTTTGACTAAAGTATATTGAAAAGCATACCTAGATTTCCAATGCTAGTCAAACCATGGGTTATATGGAAACACAAGCATTCAGCCCCAGAGATATTATTGCACACAGGTATAAAGTATTTTTGCTCTGTAAAATATTATATCATAGCTACTCTCCAAATTATGACAATTCTGGCTCTGGACTTGTATTCTCAAGTTTTGATTGTCTTATTTGCTTTATATTGTCCCTCAAAGTCAGCTTGCTTCTGTCTCTCTGTTCCCTTTGAATGAATTTTTCTCAGCTCCCCAGTAAGGAATAATCTGGAAGAAAAAAAATGGATTAATTTTTTGTACAATCAACAGTAAGTGGAGAGACAAATAAATGTCATCTCAGGTCACTGTATTTGCTTCCTCTGGAATCACATTACAAAAATCCCAGAATCGCAGTTTTCTGTTATATCTACATTTATTCTCGGGACAGTACTGGACACACAATGACCTTTGAGGGGACTATTGAGGAAGAAATGAATGGCAGCCCTTTTAACAGCATCCCTTGCTGCTTGATGTATGTATACCTGCTTCTGAAATATGATCTAGAGATGGCAGGAGTAGCTGCAAACCAAAGGAACCTACTTTGTCCTACTATTTACTTTGTACCATAATTTGGGGCTATTACATTTCCTAGGCAGCTGGCAGTTAAGCATCTTGGAAGCATTTCCAGTTCATTGAAATTCTCAGCACACTGAATTAACAGGGTGCATTAGATGGTCAGTGCAGATTGACAACCTCTGGATCAGTTCTTTGGAAATATAAGTGAAAAATCAGAAACTAAACAAAATTGGGATTGGAAGAAAAGCCATTAAATTTAGTAGAAATTGTGAGAGTATTTCTGCTTTTGTCTTTCACTCTTTACCATCCACAGACAAGGCTGTGACAAACATGATGCCAGCAGTCTTTCTAGTTATTAAAGGTTAAATTTCATTTGATCTGATGAATTACATTTTTCCTTCCCTCTGCAGATTATCCAGAGGATAAGTCCATTTCCTGCTCTTTGCGGGGGGAAAATGAATGTACAACCACATTTCTACTGGCTTTGGATGAACAGGGAGGGACAATCATTCATAGCATAGAACAGAAAGGTAAGCAGTGAATATTGCTTTTTCTATGTGAAATCTGATTTAAAACCACAGACAAGGTAAGCAATCTAGAAGCAGAACTCTTTGAAGCAGCATAGCACCTCCTTGTGTTTGTAGCTCTTCTCTGCCCAGCCAAAAGAGCACCTCCTCAAGTACCTATTTAATACAGTGGTAAAAAAAATACTCGGCCTTTCATGAAAAATGGGCAGGATGATCCTTGGGCTGTAAAAATAGGTTAATTTTTTCAAAACGTTGTGTAATTCTAAGATGATGATACCAAATATCTTTATATGATAAAACAATAATTCACCTTGAAATGATATATGTTTCATAGATGGACAAATATTCAAAAGACTATCTGGTTGGGTATACCTGATGAAATTCTAAAATATATTTATAAATCTGTTTAATGTTGTGGTATCATAGAACCATACTATGGTTTTGGTTGGAGAGGACCTTCATCTTGTTCCACCCCTTCTGCCGTGGGCAGAGATGCCATTCTCAAAGCTCCATCCAACCTGGCCTTGAACACTGCCAGGGTTGAGGTATCCACAACATCTCTGGGCAACCTGTTTCAGTGCTTCACTACCCTCACAGTAAAGAATTCCTTCCTAATATCTAATCTAAACCTGCCTTCTTTCAGCTTAAAGCCATTCCCCCTTGTCCTGTCACTGCATGCCCTTGTAAAAAGTCTCTCTTCAGATCTCTTGTAGCCCCTTTAGGTACTGGAAGGTGCTCCAAGGTTTCCCTGAAGCCTTCTTCTCTCCAGGCTGAACAGCTCCAAATCACTCAGGCCATCTTCATGGGAGAGTTGTTCCAGCCCTCATTAAGTTTTGAATATTTTGCAAAACTAATAGATATAGAACAGATCTCATGTCCTTTCATTTAACATTAGTTCTTTATTTACAGCTGTTTCACTATTGATTTTTCATTAAATCCCCTAATCAGGTAGGACAGGAGAGAACACAAGTACCTCTTTTCAGCAGCCAAATAGTTTATCTTCCAGTGAATAAAGACATCTTCATACCAAATGTTAGTTATGTTTTAGGCAAAGCCATGCAGATTTGTAACTTCCTTCTGTTACCACAAATGGAGTTTGTTAACCCTTTGTGTAGCCTTTCTCTAGCAAACATGTGAGAACAAGGTTGATTTCACTGCAAAAAAAACCAGCTCCTGCCATAAGAACATTAGYCTGGATTTGTATATGTTACTAGTACAGCAAAGGTGCTTTTAACAAAGGTAATATTAAAGAAGCACATCTCTTAAATTACACCCCTAAGATTCAAGAACTAAAAGGTAAGATTTCATCTTTGTTGAATACTTTATTATGCATTTTAAGTACATTTAAAAAAAAAAAAGAAATGTCTTACAGAAGGCAGAGTTCATTGACCTCTGTGTAACGGCCCTCCCACAACGCTACAATTACCAGTTTCACTGTCTGCTGTTCTGCTCCTGGGCCTTGAAACATGAACTGAGATGAGACCCCAAGAAATTCTCTAGAAATACAATTTCATCCATGGAACTGAAGTCAATATAGCACCAGTAGCCAGAATGCTATCCCGCTGCTCAAACCAGACCCCTCAGAATTAGTTAAGTGATGACATCAAGCAAAAACAGAATGTAGAATGCAATCATGTGAGGCAAGCAAGACTAAAATGAATTTTTCAATGTCCTTAAAGCATGGTTCGGCAGAAAATTTTGTTAAATAGTGGTGTTCAACAACTTTCTTTAAAAATACTTTCTAATACTAAAAGAATCAAACTTCTTTGTGTTTTTGTGAAGCAAAAATTTCGGTTTTGATTTTGACTCTCTCAAATACTTTATCATAAAATTTATTGTGTAACTTGAAATACAGAATTCCTTCCAATTGCCCAGTCCAACATTTTCAACAAGTCTGCAGGAATTTTTTCCTCGTTGTTTTAATGAGAGAAATACACTTTCCTCTATTTTATCAATATAATTGGTGACTTTACCCTGATATAGATCTCGCTAGAATCTTTTCTTCTGCAACAAACTGAATATCAGTTAATTGGACTAGAGCTCCAGCCATAGCATTGTAAAATTCATAATCTTGTCAACTCAGCCCTGTTCTTTAGAATTATATTGACACAGATCTGAAATCAATTTTCTGACTTTTCTCTTCAGACTCTCTGTTGGTATCCAGCAGATGCTAGTTGGCATGGTAAAAGAGCAGTGGAATAAGTTAGCAATTAATTTTTTAAACACTTTAATGCCATATTTTTCAGCTGGTTTCACAAACCCTTTAGCAAGCTAGCAGGAGAAAAACAACGCGGACTTGAAGAAACAGGCATGCCCAGCTCCTGGCAAATGAGAAGCTCAGCACATTTCTTGGCTGGTTTTAATTGCCTAAAATTTATTGATTGTTTATCCACAGTCATAACTGGTTTTGTTTCCRCAGATTGTGCACAGCTTCCAAATATACCAATGATAGTGGTGGGTGTCACCCTTGCTATCCTTCTCATTGGCATTGTTTTACTTTGTATATGGAAATTACTGGTGTCAGTTCAAGACCGAAAAGAGGTGGCCAAGTTTGAAGCAGAAAAATCAAAAGTTAAATGGCAAACGGTATGTGAAATGCATTGATTTTATACAAGGTTCTTTAATTTGGTTGCATGATGCACAATGGCCTTTAAAATTCTGTGTCTTAATTTTGTTCTTTTAAATGGACAGATTTTGCTGGTAGGTTTTCACCACATTTAATATTCTATTAAGTAAAATTATGATTCTTTTATGGATGAAAAATATCTAGGGTTTAATCTCCTGGTTCAATTTCTTCCACATGTAAGAATGTACAGATAACTTTTTTTAATTAGTTGTTTTTAATTAGTACTGTGTCTCTGATCAATCCTAACAAAGTTGTTGGCTGGCTATATGATTATCAGAGGTGTACCCCTCTGCCAAGAAACAGAGCTGTTTAGGAAAGAGGGGTAATTCCTGGCCTCTGTCATGATCCAAGCCCACTAACACGGAGCAGCAGTGAATGGAAGCTGTCCCAAATGTAGGTGAAAGGACAGAGAAATCCAGGCCTTGTCTTCTATCTATAGCTTTGGGCATCTAATGCAAGCTTGCACCACATGTTCCCTTTTCTTCTTTCTTTCCTGCTCTTGACGATTTTGCTCTTTTGCAAAAGCTTTAGGACTTCTGAGGATCTTTGAAAAAAAAAGCATGTTGAGTAAGCATTTCTGGTGGGTGTCAGGAGGACAGGCAATGTGCTGTTCACGCGGCTCTGTTCTCCTACAACGTCCTGTGATTGCAACTTTTTCCAAGAACGGGCACTCTCAGCCTTTCAGCTTTTGAGCTGGGAAAAATCACTAACTTACAAGCAAGGCCACCTGAGAATGTTTTCTTGATCCTTCAGGAAAGCTACATATGGTAAGAGGGAAGGGAAGGATACAGTTGACGGAAGGATTTTAATTTTCTTTTCTGTCACGAGAGGAAAGGATGGGAAGCGATTGATAAGAGGCCAGGATTAAAAGCTCAGGTGAGACTTGCCCTTCTCCCAGCACACAGTAGGTAGTGTATGTGACAAGAGAACCGTGACAAGTCACATCTCACTGCTGAGGCATTATCTGTGCTCTTATAATGGTCCAACAGCCAGATTTGATACACAAATTGTATCAGACGCATTTGATAAAGTATTGTTTGACAATGTGTGTTGCTTTAATCTGAGAGGCTGATGTGAAGGGAAGCGCGTTCCTGACCCCAGGCTGGTTTGTGCTGCCTCATATAGATCAGTCTGAATTTCAGTTGCTTGGAATATAAGTAAGCTACCGAAGGCTATTCTAAAACCATCAAAGATACATTACTTCTATACAAACATTGTGTGACTCCCATTGAATCTGTTCTCGTTTGGTTTTGATTTGTTTTGTTTTTGATTTTTTAGGAAACAAATCCACTGTACAGAGGCTCAACAACCACTTTTAAAAATGTAACTTACAAGAACCAGGAAAAGCAAAAAGGGGCCATGGCTGCAGATTTCTATTAGCATCTCTGACACTACGAACTTAGTTTTACTGTCAGGAAGTCTAAAAACACTTGTTTCTTCTCAGCTGATTATGTGATTTTTTTTGCACGTTGCAGTGGTACAACTATTCTGTTAGAGAAAATAGATCTTGTCTTGGGAAAAATATAGATAATGTGTWAGAAGAAATATTTAAAAACCAAACCCTTTATTATTAAAGCCCCCATCTTAAAAAAATGGCATCACAATTTTAATTTTGTCATTAATACTGAGGATTAAAAATTATCATGTAATCTTATTTTTTGTTATATTAGGTGTATACAATGAGCTTTACACTACTTTGTTCATACACACAATCCCATACATTTGTGTTTAGAAATGTATTTGTACCAATCTATTTGGTGAGCTTGTTTAAATTTAAAAAAGGATAATTTTTTTCGTGAATGCAACTTAAACTACCGAGGATTGAACTTTCTCATATCATGTATATGACTGAATAGTTTTTCATCAGAAAAAAAGTAGTGCTATTGCCTGTCTTCTGTAAATCTACATTATACAGAAACATTTCCTTTCTAATTCTTCTTTCTTGTCCTGTTTCCCTCTTTCCTTGTCCTTGTTGCCGTTTGATGTTCACGGATCCAGTCTCCGGGATTATCTCAGGGAAAGCTAAATCAAGCCTTATCCATTTCCAGTTGTTTTCTGCTTCAGGCACAGACTGCTTCTTTTTTTTTTTTAATTCTAGTAGAAAGGATCCAGAGAAAAAGATAAATATTTTTAAATTACAGACCCCAGTAGAGACACTTTTAAACCAGARGATTAGCAGAACACCATTTCACCGTTTACATCCTGTAAATGATTTGGGCACTCAAAATATACCTCACATGCTGGACCATCACACAAAGGGGCTCAGGAGCCCTTTACATCACACAAAAGACTCAGTATTATGCAGAGAGACAGTAGTCTTTTGTYGATATGTCTAAAATTGGGAGGTTCTTTCAATGCCCAGCATCCAAACTGTTTATTCACGTGTGAAATAACATGTTCAGCTCTTCTGGGCTGGGCTGTTTGGTTTTCGGTTTGGTTTGGTTTTTTTCCCCCAAACTAAACAACGAAAAGATCTATGGATTTCACTTCATATTCATTTCCATTATGTTAATGAGGAATTTTAAATCTCAGTTTTAGCTAGTTATGAACGACTTGCCATAAATTTTTGAATTGTAATCTGTTATCATGCATAGCACTGGGCAAAAAACAAGCCCCAAAAAGTAGCTAACATTCTGGCACAGAAAAATTACAACACTGGGCTATTTTAAGCTAACAATAATGAATTTATTTTTTAATATCACTTTTCAGCTTCATTTTTTGCTACTCTGAAACAAATGGTCAAAATGTACATATGAAGGTACTTAGAAGACTTAGAAATCAAAGGTACTTTGACACTGTTACAAACAATCACAGACATTCCCTATAGTAAATCATGTATTTGATCTGAAAAAGTTGATGTCCATTTTGTAATAAATATTTACCAAGCCTGTGCAACTTCAGTCTTCATAACCTCTACAATTTCTGGAAGCGAGACTGATCTATTAGCTAGCTCTGATCCATGCCTGTTTTAGGGCCTGATCCAAAGCCTACTGGAGTCAATGGCTACAGATGTGGATCTAGTTTCAGTGAAACTATTAGTTTTGGTTTACAAAGATTGTTTTGTTTAAACAAACTGGTTAATACTATTAGTGAATTAGAATCTATAGTATGTATTTCTGTGCAAAGAGAGATAGTATCAGATGCCTTTGGAAAGAAGGTGATGCTATAACCGTGTATTAAGTACAAAATTACAGCAGTGTGATGGAAATGATGGCTGTCATTAAACTGGAACAGATTCGTGTCTGTACTCTGGTATTCCTGCAAATCTCATAGTGGAAAATGCACAGATAAAGGCTCTGATCTGTGGCCCTTCCAACCACTAGACTCCCACAGATGTCAGTGCAAGTTACATGTGGGACCAAATCCCATTTCCCTGGCACATGGATAAGCTCATGGGATGTAAAGCTGGCCCCTGAATCTACTCAGATTCCACTTAGGTCAGGGTTGCATAAGGGACTAGGGAAATCTGGATTTAGCCCATGTAAGTTATCTGTTACTCTTTTGTTTCTCATGTAGAAGTCATCAAACGATAAACTTTCTCTGAAAGAAATGAAAATATTTTTATTACTTTTAAAGTAATAAAAATCTGTACTGTTTATTAAATACCTTTTATGTTCTATTTCTGAGATCTGATTCTGCTGCTTAATATTAGGGTTGAAAGCCTTTCTCCTGTAGGTAACCCATTTCAATATTGTAACATATCTCAGCCTTCAAATGTTAATAACAAAGTGGTGTTTGCATTTCATATCAAACCCTTGGTGCTCTACATTCCCTGTTCCTACAGGAGATTTTGTTTCACAAACCTTCTCACTCTCTTCCCATCACTTGTGTCTTCTGATCAGCAGCAAAGATCAAATTTGGTATATTTACAGTCCAATTGTTTCTCCTAACAATCTCTCTCCAAATTATCCAAGATGTACAGGAATCAGGCAGTATGATTTGCAATTTCCCTGCTGTGGCTGACTCTACTATAAATTATCTGTGCACCTTCCAAATTGTCAGGATGRAAATCACTCAAATAATTAAGAATTCCTCAGAAGAGAGAAAATAGAAGGGCTCGGGAGGGAAAGTTTCTATTATTGAGGGATATCAAATAACTAGACTCATTCAAATGAGCCATCCTTTTAACAGCATTAATTTAGATCATAAATTTTGACTAAACTCCCAGATTTCAAGGGTTTTGAAAATATTACTTGGCATTCACCCTAGAAATGAGTGGTATTCATCCTTTTCTATTAACCATATGGTTTTCATCCTGTAGCATTTGTACCAAAGTTCATATTTTTCTCTTTTTTTTGTTTTTTTTCTCCACCAAGCTGTAGAGTGGGTTTGTGTGTGGTGAGTGGGATGAAAAAGTCTTTCTGCTGGTTTCACAAATACAGGTTTTGACCTGAGGCTGGACCTTGAGAGTGGCCAAAACATTTTTTAATAGTAATATTTCTATTCACTGAAGAGTTAAACTGAATAAAAGAATAATCATTAGCAATTTCATAGTATTTGTATATCTTATACACCCTCCAGAATAGTAATTTCAGTAATGGATGTTAAATGGATAATTTTCCATTTGATTTACAAAAGGTGCATGTTAATTGGTATTGTAAATGTCCGGATTGCATTCAACTTTGTTTTGTAATGTAACTAGCGGGTAATGAGTCTGGGATACAGGATTTGGGTGTCAAGTGCAATACTCTCCACGTCTCATCTGCCCTTATGCAGAAGTTCAAGATTGTTTTGCAGTGGGTATAAGGGAGTCATTGCCCCAAAAACTTGTCACACACAATCTAAAAAAAAAAAAAAAAAAAAGAGACAATTTTTATCTTCATCTATTTGAAAGAAATTGGTAAATGCTTCAACTAGTTTGTGTAAAAAAGGAGTTATTTGTCCATTAATAAAGATTGCAAAATTAAATAATTTTATAATACGCTTTCTTATTGTTCGTTCTTCATTTTCCATTTTGGTACCAGTCTTTATCATTGTCTTTACATGATTTCACAAATCTTAGCAAATTTCTCATGCTTTGGCACACCTTAGAAATTATTTTCCTCCCCACATTTTAAAGATAGCACATGAAATTTAATGTCTAGATTTTCTTAATTTGTGATCGTATTACTTTTCAAGGAAATGACTTAATGGATGAATATTGCAAGCAGCCTATTTCTGGAACTCTAATTGATGACATATGGCATTCTTTCTTTCTTTGGAACTAGACAATCTTTGAGTTCCTTTCCAACCCAAACCATTCTCTGATTCTTTCATACAGGGATGCCTAAATTGCACAAGTTGCTTGAAGCTAAAGATCCTTCCATTCCATAAGTGTAACAGCAGCAGTATCGTTTTGGAAATACACAGCAAAGTGCATATTTTCTCTTTAGTCCTTTTTTTTAACTCTAATGAAAATCATGTATGTTGCTGTCTGCCAATTTCCTGTTCCAAGGGAGAGAACTTTCCTCTCCACCCTTAACAGAAACATATTTAAAGTCTGTTGTATTCTCCTGGAAGATCCTGTTCTCTTGCATTTCACAGTGGATCGTGATACAATTGCATAATGTATACTCATGGCATGTAATTTGGAATGTATTTTACTCCAAAAGCCTATACTTTCTTGCTTTATTTATTTTTATGGATGGTTTATGCCTAGAAATATCTATCTTTTCCCTGATCTACATATCAGCTAACACTGATAGATAGCAATAAAAGCACAATAGTGACAGGTGGTGTAGATAAATAGTAAGGCTTTGGCTTTTCAAAGGTCTTGGCAGACGGGAACTTTGTTTCTCAAAACTGGTTCTTCTACCAGTCATCATGGAAAAGCAGAGAGAACCAAAAACTGATTTTCATTGCAACCTCTTCCTTCCTTATACTATTTACACTATAATTTCATTTTGGTTTTAATCAAATTGGACAATTTAAAACCATTTCAAGATATTTCTGTATTCAGGTAGCTGAAGTTCTCAAGACATTATATATTTTTTTTAAAAAGCCATTTTTTCATAGGGTAATTTTCCTCAGCAGTGGTTTTTTTTCATTGCTGTTTCCATATTTAGAAAAGGTAGGAGTGCAAATAAAATTAAGGTCTTTATGTATGAAGAAACAGGAAATTTCTATTTAGTGTTCAGCAGTTGGATGTTAGCTGTGTTTATAAAAGCGTGTACGACCAACATCAGTCTTCAAAGTTAATAACTCTAGGTCAAGGCAAATTGTATCTCATGTTGATCTTCTTAGGTGGGAGGTTAAAACTTGCTTTCCCTAAAACTCTCAACAAATTAAAACCCAGACCTATAATTATAGTCATTACAAAGTAACAAACGCTTGGTTGCTTCTATTTTAGGTTATGGTGGATTTGAAAAAAACAGATTAAAAAAAAAAAGGAATTAGCCCCCTCAAACCAAGTATGAAAAAGAAAACAAACCAAGTCCAGCAACAACAACAAAAGTCCCCGATTGTCTCAAAGGTGATGGAGAAAGTAAGCCTGAAAATATATCCAACCAGGAAAAGAACAGTTCAGCCTAAGAGTCCTAGCAATCCTTAACATCAATGAATTGTTAAAAAAACTTTTGACACACTTTCCGTCCCCCTCAGCAGTATCTGCAAGGAGAGAAAGTCCCCTGCAGTACTGTGTCATGAAACAGCACACAAGGCGATAGTCAAAGCAACCACACTCAAGCAAGAGAATTTGGCTTTTTACAGAAATAGTGGTCTGTACTTCTTGTATTCATCCTAGAGTTCTTGAAGCTGCTGCTTCCACATGTCTGGGACAACAGCTGCAAGCGAACAGTTCAACATCTCCCTCCCACAGAGCACAGGTTTTGGATTCTTGTTCTGATGCTCTCTGAATCTGGCAGATAAAGAGCTTTGTCAGAGAGGCTTCTGCCTGAACATAGTATTTACCGTGAGTGAATTGTCAGCATCCCAAAAGAGCTTGTGGAAAGACTGCCCCTGAGGGTTTGTCCACTAGCAGCACTCAAGAAATTAATTCTGAAATATATTGAGGAATTTATTATGGGCTAGATAGCTCACATGAAAACTGTGTGAAAAACATTCACTTCGAATTGTACTGGTCTTAACCTAATTAATCTTTATTCTAAAAGTAAGGACACAAGTGTCTGAACATGTTTAGTTCCGTTTATGTGATTTACTGTACAATCACTAATTTAATTAATTTAGATTAAATTTAGAGGTTTTCCATGTTGATATTCTAAGGAGATAAAGGAGGAGAAAGATGAATAGCTGGGAATTTTCCTGCCTTTCTCTATATCAAAGGCCAAGGTACCTGGCCTGACTGGTTTGAAAGCATTGGTGGCAAGCAAGTCATTCCCACTGGTTAGAACGTGGTTAGAACATTTCAGTGACTCATAGTCAGAGCAACTACTCTATTGTAATTAAAGCATTTAAGTTTTTTGACTGCACATTTGCATCTGAGATGAACTCAGCATCATGGTAGTAAACAAAATTTCCCTGCAGAGAAATGATGTTGTTCTTGCAAACCTGTTGAACTCTTTCATAGGAAAAATCCACCAGCAAATATTCACCACCTTCCTGAAATGAGCAGTGACTAGAGATCATTTGGTTTTATCAATCTAATTTAATTTCTTGTGCTTGTTAATGAATTTTCAATTTGGGCATGGAAGGATGAAAAGGAAAAATATTTTTGCTTTTTCTATTGTCTTACCAGCGTAAAATTCAGAGAAAAGAGCAGAAATTTTAACAAGAAGTTCACTGGTGCCTACCCATATGTATGCGAGCAGGTATAACTGTATAAGTAATGAAGACAGATTCTACCATTGTGCAAACCCCATGGGAGCTCTGGCTTCCAGACTTTCTTAAGTGCTGGTTCCTAAATCCTCAAATATGAGACTGACTATATATCTGATTTACCAGAAAGCAAAATATTGAAGATAGCAAAAAAAAATATTTGTGTCTACTCATTTTTATTGACTACAAAGTAAGCTATCTAATACGAGGATTATCTCACCCGAGAAGAAATGGGTTAAAGGAAGAGGCAAAGTCTTTGGGTTTCTCCGTGTACATATTCTTTAATGAACACAGTAAGTGTTTTATATTAGCTGTGGGATTTTGGAGTCTAATTTTGGAGCGTGTATGCACGGCTGAGAAAACATGATCAGCTCTTGTGGGAAGGAGTGTACAAGGTGCAAAGGCACACCCTCTCCCAACCTGCAAAATCATGTCAGCACTGAGCACACATTATGCCTAGAATTTCTGCAAGCATATATATTTGTTCCAAGCGTTACACCCAGGAAAGTTTTTTTTCCAGCTAGACTGATAGTACTTTGTTAGTGGTTGTCTGTTCTTCCTGAGTTGTTCATAATCTTCTAGTAAATGACAAGGCTTAAATTTTCCTAGCCCTCACTTCTGACCRCTCCAGTTTATACCAAAGCCAGGCCCAGCTCACTGATCCCCCTGTTTTAGGCACTGTTAAATCAGCAGGGTGTGCAGAGAGGCAACGGGACCGAGTAAGAGGTGTTTCCGTGGTGGCTGCAGGAGACAGGGCTGGCTGGTGGGGCAGTGTGGGCATTCCGCCCTGGAGCGAACACACTGACTGAGGGGCTTGTGTTTCTTGAAAGCATCATTTTTTCCTGGAGCTGATAAAAAGTTTCCTTGATGCTTCATTGTCAGAATCAATGTTCACTCCTGTTTTTTACAGTGGAACCTGCATATTTTCTATTACCCTGATTAACTAAGCTTTATTCTGATAAAATTAAGAGTGTTTATGCATAAGGAATTGGTTAGCACAGGGTAGAAGACACACCTGGACTAACAAATCAGGAATGGTTTTGCCCACAAACCGTTTGCATATGATTAAGAAACAGAAAGAAAACGATCAGTCTCTCAGATGCATTTAAACCAGGAAACAAAAGTTGTGAAAGTTTAATGGGATTTATACCTATTCTAAAATTTTAGTAAACAATTATATGATAGTTTATTGGTTTGTTTAAAAAGGGTATTTGTTGATCACAGTATGTGTAATTTCTGGTATTGAGTACAGTGAGTTATATGTTTGTTTAGTAACCAAGTCTACAGTGTAATATTAATAGCTTTCTCTTTGGAAACACATTAGCCATTCTTTTGGTGGCAAATCTTTGCAAAAACTGCTTCCTTCTTCTATTGATTTTACTGCAACAGTACTAACAAGAATGGCAAAAAAATGACTGTTACATCGAAGGATGAATGACACAGCAGGTATGGCTGCGCCAAAGATCTCAAATGGAAAGGATAAGGTGAAGAAGACAGGCTTTGAGAAATGACAGGAACAGGCCAGAGGCAGCTCTGGCCCCATTAGCCATTTATGTTTTACTGCAAGTATTTCAATGTTGGATTTTTTCCCTTAATGCCACATCAAATGAACTACACGAATATGTCTGCTATTGAATTTGATATAACTGCCAATCAACAGCCAGTCTGACATGCTAGATTTATATAGTAACAGTAAAATTTCTACCCATTACTAAATCATATAGTATAACAAACTATTCTAGACTTGTGTCAAGTGAGCATTTACTGGGAGAGGAGGGATGAAGACTTGGAAGGGTTAGGATTCACCCGGGAATGGCTGATGTGGCACAGTAACAGCCACATAGATAGTAACTCTCTCTGCTTCATACCTGTGAAGGAATAGCTGCTATTTAGCAGAGTTTTAGAAGCATGAGGTTGTATTAATGCTCTTGTCACCCTTATAAAGGAGTTTTTCATTTTGGAAGAAGAAGTTTCTAGCCTAAAGCTAACCAGCTAACTCATAAAACTAAAAGGTCTCATTTAGAAAGAAAACACATTCTGACTAATGAACATAAAACTCGCAATTTACCACTGGGGACATGACTTAACCTGAAACCGGCCAGTACAGGCTGTTCTGTAAGGTGGTGTTACCCAATGTGAGTGACAAGGACAGAAACTGCAGAGCCTGGTGGCAGCAGCAATTACCTGGGAGCACGGGAGACTGGAGTGGTGTAACAGAAACACACAGGTGGGGCTGCCAAAAGGAAAGAGGGTGTCACTGGTCATGACTGGGAAGTGTCAGAAGAGGTAGGAAAGGTGGAAGCAGTGCCTGTAGTGACTATATCCAGAAGTAACAAAGCTGGCAGAGCTGATAAATAAGAGTAGTTGTGTCTCTGGGATAAACAGAAAAACTTTAAAGTGAAAGGGAAGATGAATGCAAACTGGGGAGTTGATTCGAAATGCCAGGGAACTGTCATTTTTCAGATCCAAACAAGATGTAGGCAGTGCCTCCAAAAGAGATGGAATTATTGCTTGCTGGGCACTGGTAACAAGGAATTTTGGCCCTGCTTTTCCCTCCTAGCTATTCTGTGGTATGGTATTCCCGTTCTGGCTGGTAGGGGGAAAAAATGAGACCTTTCTTCAGACTTCAGATTATGAACAGAAATTACTGCGTAAGGAGGTGCTGAGCACCTGACACGCTGGATCTCTGTGTGTGCCTTGGAAAAGCAATAGGTTTGTAAGCAAATCAAATTAGTGTGAATTTAATGATGCCTTTTATTTGTGGATGCAGGTAATGAACATGCACTGGATTCATATCTCTGTAAAGATCTCACACAGAAGGTGAAGTCTAAGAAAAGGTAGGGGAAGGAATTGAACATTTGTGTAGAGTACCTAAATAGCAAAGGCAGATCAGCTCAGACAAGTGCATATGTGTATATATACATATATGTATATGGGTACAAGTATACACAAAAACAAAAAAGATCATCAACAGAGAAATGAAGAGAAAAATATTTATGAAAAGTGGGTTTCAGACAGAAAATAAAATAAAATAAAATAAAATAAAATAAAATAAAATAAAATAAAATAAAATAAAATAAACGAGCTACATCACTACAGCAAATGCCTTGAAGGAAGACAAGTAAAGCTTCAAACAAAATCGGAAAATTATACCATTTAACGTGCAAGTTATTATAAACTGCCATCAAGTTTACTTCAGAAGATGTTGCCAACCATGTTGGTTCTACAAGCCACAAAAATACTTTGATAAGTTAATTATTAGGAATACATAATCAGAACGTGATTACTTTGATCTTGCTGAAATCAGCAGAAAAATTTGCCTGAAGTGGGGCTCCTTCCCACAGCAGCCTTATTTTTGCTCACTGGAACCAATACTTTAAAAAGCTGTACCATGAACAGAGCACAATTTCTCAGTGTGACCCAGGAACAGGTTCTGGAGCAAGAGAGCCCTTTTCTGGAGCTCAGTAATCAAAGCAGTGGCCAAACAYTCCTGAAGAGATGTAGACAGTTCTGAATGGCAAGATTTTCATAAATGGCTCAATAACAAGCTTCTCTCAGAATCTGAAAATTTCAGAAAGCTGCAGCTTTTCTGAGAAGAGGTACATCACAATTCCGTGAGAGTTACAACCCTTGTGTCTTGCAAAGTCAGAGCACTCCTAGACCGAGCAGCTTGCTCAGCAATATTTCTTGCTGTTTGTTCTGACAGACTTTTTTATCATTTGGTAAACGGGGAGAAACTCCTCCACTTATCTGCTTTGTTCTAAGTGTTTGGCTTCTCTTGCTTCTCAATTCTGTCTTCTACCAAGCTGCCAGAGATTAATTTCCCCAAGCCCAGAGGCTTCTGTTTTCCATCCTTGTATCATGATTGAGGTAGACATGGGGGAAGAGTCTCAGTTCAGTTATGCTCCAACACTGCATTTATTTGTATACGTATATGTATATGTTTATATACTTACTTGTCTGCTATGCATAAAGAACACAGCAGAGACATACTTTTGCAGATTAAAAATGAACCGTCTGGAGGATTCCCGTAAAGTTACTCTATTTTTAACCAGGAGGTTCTGCTTTTGACTTTCCCCAAGACTGAAACTCAGCCCAAGGAGGGCAGCTCCTGCAAATATTCGACCAAAGACAGAGATGAACAAAGTGGAAGATGGCAATTATTTTTCCTCATGCCAAAATATAAAATGACTTGGAGGTCAAAGCTGACCTAGCTAAAAACACAAGTCTCCGAGTGGGGTCCAGGACCGCGGGAATGCTCAGGTACAGAGCAGTGAAGCTGGGAACACGGACTGTGCTGACTGGGGCCTCTCACCTCCAATGTCTCTACGTGTTTTCTGGTTCTTTTTAAGATAAAAGTACCTGGAGTGCGGGTAAGAGAAAGTAGGTGTTTTCAGATGGAAAATAAGGTTATTACAGAGCGTTTTGTCCGCTTGAATCCACAGCTCTGACGTGGGCAGACGGCCTGAGCTGCATGAGCGGCATCTCCCGGCGCGCCCGAGCGGTGTCCGGCGCCGTCCCCTTCGCGGGGGAACGCGGACAACCCGGGGCGGCTCCGGCGCGACCTCCCCCGCACCCCTCCCGCAGCCTCACGTGGCGAGCCCGGGAGGAACCCGCGGGCCGCCCCTCGGGGCCGCCCCTCCTTCGCCGCCGGGGTGGGATCGCTGCTCTGCCCTCCCCCGGGCAGGGCCGGCGGGTCCGGTCCCGCGGCCGAGCGGAGCGGGGCGGCAGCGGGCGGGCGCAGCGCCGGGGCCATGCCGGCGGTGCGGCTGCGGCTCCTGGACGGCTGCCTCCTGCTGCTGCTGCTGCTCCTGCTCCTGCTGGGCGGCCGCAGCGCCGCCACCCTCGGCCGGGACGCGGTGCCTTCCCTGCGGAGTGAGTGACGCCTCGGGGTGGCCCGGGGGTGGGGAGCGGCGCGGGGGGCGCCGGGGGCCGGGCGGAGCCCTTCGCCTTGGGGCATTCCGCAGCCCGTCCCGCCGTGCGGGACCGCCCGCGCTTCCCGCGCCCCGCCGAGCCCCGGCGGCTCCGAGCGCTCCCGGGCGAGGGGCCGGGGGTGGGCACGGAGCCCCTGGGGACCTGCCCCGCTGGCTCTGCTTCGCGCCCTGTGCCTCCTCCCTGCTATTTTTCCGCTGCCCATTGCGGTTCTCCGTGCACCCGGAGGGAGTATGGATAGGTTTTTTCCTCATTTCCAGTAAATTCCAGTTACTTTCTTTATTATCGCATAAGCAATTTTCGCTGCTTCTTTGGAGGGAAGGAAGTGGGAGGTAAGGAGGAAGGAAATGAAGCTATCTTGTTCTAGTTTTGTTACAGCCGTTTATTCCCAATTAGCTGTGATGAGCCCAAGTAAACAGGAACTTGGGTGTACTGGTTACCAGTCAGCTCTTCATCTGGGGCTGCCAGTTAGCCAGGCTTTGCTTCTGGGACGATGTTTCTTGTCACCTTGTCCTTACACGCAGAGGCCTGGATGTAGGAGAAGCGGCACTATTCTAAAGGCTTCCCTCCACCCATTCAATTTCTAAGGCATAGACTTATCTCTTTTCCTCCTTGGGTGCTCTGGGGCCTGCAAGTTCACAGAGCTCCGTTGCAGTTCTTCATCTGCAGGACTTTGGGCACAGACTTCTCCCTGACACCAGGAACTTTGTAACAAAACCCTTCTGTGTGAGCAGCTGTAAAATKGATGGTGTAGCTTTGCAAGTTGAAAGGGAGGTGAGCCTGGAGGCATTGCTAGGCTTGATGTTGCTCCAGTTGTCTCATTGTCCCACTTGAAGACAGAGCTGAGCTGGAGCCCGTGGAGCTGTCACTGAGCCTGCCATCTCTGGTGTCTTACTTCTGCGGTGAGCTGACTGTTTCCTGGCAGTCCTCAGGCCAGCACAGCTCTCTTGCCAATTGCATTTTGTATGTGGGGAATGAAGACCACATTTGGAAGGGGGCTCAAGAATTATGGTCTGGCTGTTCTTGGCACAAGCTGTCACAGAATGAAAAAGGGATGTTACTCACAGAGATCATCCAGACGGGTTATTTGTGTAGGCTGTGAAAGAACCTTATCTTTTCTCAGCAGCCATTGCAACTGCTAAGGCTCTTACAGATAAAACCTTTCAAAGGTTGACAATTCTTCACCTTTGGGTTGTGGTCTTGCTCCCTCCCACCCCAGGAAGCTGCTGTATGGGAGCTGCTGTGTGCTGTGGACATAGATAAACGTCATCAAACTCGCAGTCTAAGTGTGAAACCCAGTATCATGGTGAATTAACCTCATTAATCAGTGTTTACTGGTGCTAACATCCCAGGTTTTAGTTATTTAGCAAATTAACAGTGTATTTTTTGGTGAGCAAAGATAAGACCATTGTAGAAAAGACATACCCTTAGCATGAGAGGCAGAAACCCTTTCTAGCCATGTGTTGCGCATGGAGGATTGGGTTGGATAAGAAGGATGAAATCAGTACAAACTGCAAAACGTCACAGAAAACTCAAAAGCAAAGGGCCAGTCTGGGTAACTGTCACAGTGTCTGATGGGTTTTCAGTGAGCTCAGACACCTGAGAGCTGTAGAGATAGGATGGATCAAAGGAACTTTGATCACTCCCAAATGGTTAAGGACTTAATGTAGGACAGCTGCCAAGTGCTTGAAAGGTGCAATTTCATGTATCAGGCTGGTTCTCACCGGTTGCCAGTCAGAAGGGCTTGCTCCTCCTGCAACACAGACTACCAATCTTGATAGCCATGGGGGAAACAACCCCAACTGATAAAATCTCCACTGCCCGCTCTCTGTAAGTCAGATGGCTTGATGTGCTCTATGCAGAATCTGTAACTGAAAACCTCTCCATAATCTATATTGTCTCTGCTCTGCTTGTTGTGTGCAAATTATATGGTTGAGCTGATCTTCTGAGTGTGTGTTATATAGCACTGTCACASTGCTTCTTGAAAAATCTTCCTTTCTTAGGGCCACGCCTGAGCTGTGTGTACTAAACTCAGACACAGCATCTGAGTGGATCTCTGCATCTCGTACTTGATTTGTGGGCTATGTCAATTTGAGAGGGGATTTTTATTATCATAGTTAGTGCTTCGGTATGTCAGGTGTAGTGAATTACAGCCATTTGAAAGTACACATGGCAGAAATTATCACTGTAATTTCAAAGCAAAATGGCAAGTGCTGCTCAGGTTCTCAACACATATGCCTCTCTTGAGGCATAAAGTAAATATCTCACATATTATATGAGCAGAACTCCCTGGGTTAATTACCACTGGATTTCAGAGTGAATCAAATAGCTGAGCTATTATAGGCTTACATTTTGCTGATTTCCAGTTCCTCAGCTGCCCTCTTTTTTTTTCAGTCTATATGCTTAGTTAAACTTTTGCTCCCAAGACATTAAACAGCTGGCTTTTTTCACATACTTATAATGTGATGTCATATATTTCAGTGAATTTCTACATGATTCCAAGAAATCTGGGATGTCAGGCTAGCCCCACAACATCTGCTCTTGTGGAGGGTAGTCACATGGTTGAACAATATGCATCCAATAGGGAAGGCATACTTTAACCCTTGTCCACCAGTTCTCATGGTATAGATAAATCCTACTCTTTCTGTATGCCATTGACAGTGCAACTTACTTATTTTCTTTCTGTCCCTGTGGTTGAAGAATGAATATGGCAGAGAATATGGCCATGTCAGTCTTAAACCTTTTAGCTTTTACTTTAATTGCACTCTGCAATCCACACGGGGAATTATTTTGCAGTATAGAGCATGACTTCTTGTAGTGCTTAAACCCTTACTCCATTACTGTGACCTTTACTCCATCTTTGTGAGTGGTGGGTTTTTTTCTTTAAACATGGCTGATGGTTTTGGGCACCTTTTTTTGAGGGTTTTTTTTTGGCCATCCAACTTAAGAAATATTGCCTGGCTTTATTTTTGTGAGCTTGCAAGTAGTCCACATGTTAAAAAATCAGCTGGCAGTAAATTTAGACCAGTACTCCTTAGTTTTTGAAGTGTCAGTTATTCTGAGGGATGTTTTCAGTTTTCTTCCTAAATTGCTGCAATTAAAACATGTCTTTTGATACTGTTTAATCAACTGCACGATTCTACAGACCGAAAGTTTCTTGGGTTTTTTTCCCCTACAGATAAAGGGATATTTATTATCCAAAGTGAAAATTCCAGCTTGTGCATTAAAGTGGACAGAGCTGGCCTTGCTCTGGAAGACTGCAGTCAACTCTCAGAGAACATGTTATGGAAATGGGTGTCCAATCGTCGGCTTTTCAACGTAGGCAGCAGTACCTGCCTGGGGCTGAACATCAGTAAACCAGAACAGCCACTAAGTATGCTTGAATGTGATTCAACTCAGTACTCATTATGGTGGAACTGTGAGGGAAAAGCATTAGTCGGTGTATCAGAGTACAAATTAGCAGTTGAAAACAGCAAACATATTGTGGCCAAAAAWAAATCTGCTTGTCAATGGAAACAGTATATGTCCTATGATGAAGACCTTTGTGAACACCCATTTCAAGGTAAGAATAAAGTTTTGTCATAGAAGTGTAAATTGGAAAAGTTTCAGAAGTTCTTTTGTAGGGAGTTCAGGTGCTTATGATCCCTTCCAGTCTCTATTGCTGGGACTCAGAGTTTGTGGGTTTTTTATCTGCAATGGTTGAGATGAGCATACCACACAATTGATATTCTTTTGTTAAATTGACCCCCAAAACCACCAATATTCTTAACACCACGAAATGCTCATTTCAAATCCTCTGTAAAATAAAAAGGGGTACTAAGGATTTGCTGTTGCCTGTCCTGCAGCTTTCATTATCAGATAAACCCCAAGAGAGATAAGAAAGAATTTGGAGTTCCTGTCGCTGAAAATCAGTCTGTAATTGCAGTGTGCATGGACCGATGTTTGCAATGTTCAGCACCTGGACTCTGAACATGCCAAACTTTGAAACAGAGATCAGAATTTTGATTAATCCTGCTGTACAGCTAGTGAAGATGTAGGAACGTACATCAAGATCCAGATCTGCAGACCTGAACAGTTTTCTCAGGTGTAAGGACTAAGATAAACCCACTGACTTCAAACACCAACAGACAGCCTGTACCTTGACCCCTTCCTCAGCATTTCTGTTTGCACAGTGTCTCAGACTGAAGCTGTTGATTTTCCCCACTTGAACTGAGTGTTTGGGTTGCAGATTGGGTCTTAGTGGTTTCCCCTGTAGGTGTAGCTGTGTTCGGCCTCTGCTCTCACCTAAGTCCTTCTTTTGGGACCTGTGATAACTGGGAAAGCACTACAGCGCCCAACCTCTGTTTTAAAACCTGGTGGAATTTATGCTTAAGACCAGACAGAAAATATTTAAATCCATGAAAAGTCGTATGCATTTGCTGTGTACACACAGTGAGATGAAAGTAGACCTGGTTTAGCCCTAATACTGCAACATCTGTGAGAAGAGGATCAGCCTTAGGCAGGCACTTCTAGCCTGGTTTCAGGACCAAAGTATTTAATTGCTTTGGCAAAATCTCTTCCACGTTCTATTTTCCACCTTCTACCACAGCTCACGCACATGCAAAAGCAAGCCAGCCTGGTAGTCCACCAAGCAAGGGGGGTGGGGGATAGCTACCTTCAAAGAAAAGATTTATATATATAATTGTGGTAAGAGTTCTGTAGCAACTGAATTTGGTTCCTTGCCAGGACTGAGATAATCCCTTGTACCTCCATAGCTGGCAGCGTGGTAGCAGGCAGAAAGAGAAGCAATCCTGATTTATTTTTTGACCTGTTCTTTGTATTGTCTGTTTATTCATATCAGAAGGGGATTTATGATGTGTAAACTGCTGTTTTATATGTGCACAGCTCTAGGAACCTCTAGGAACCTGGCAGTACGTATTAATTCTGTAGTTGAAGGACTTTGATCTTAAAGCTATCAATGTGGGACCTTTGATAAACAATTTATTCGAAGTGTGATTGTGGTTCTTTGACATTTTTTAGAAATGCTGATGTTTAGGAGACACTCACTGAGGTAAAGCTTTTACAGCTTTCAGTTGGACTGGATTCTCTCAATATTTTGTTGCTCAAAGTACAATAGGAAAATATTTACATATTTTGTAAGGCATTGATTGTGGCAACAGATGTATCTAACATCAATTCTTTAGCTATGTTATTGTTCTCCATGGTATAAAAACCTATTTTTAAAAGTGTATTTGATATTCCTTTGTCTTTTACATTTCCTTTCCCATAGAATGACAAAGAGAATGGAAAACACATTAGAAATCCACTTTCTAAGGAACAGGAGAAGCAGGGGAAATAATGCTATATTACTCTTCTGTCATAGACTAATGAATAAGTGGAGTTTGCATCTGAGTGTGTACTGATTTAGCGAACTGTTGTGTTATGTAGTTGTTCTGAAATGTAAATGCAGACTTTGTGTTAATTGATCAGATTTTAGGGGTTGTGGTTTTGTTTGGGTTTGGTGTTTTTTTTTCAGTTGTGGTAAGTTATGGGAATATGCCTTATGGTGACAAATTTCAAAAATTATTATTTCCAGATTCTGTTTACTGGAATTATGCTGCTCACACTTGTAATGCTGTGTTATCAATTATAAATCAAAATTAGAAAGTAACTTTAGACATTTTATTTTTATCACTGCTGCTAAACACGGGGATAATGACATATGGGGGCAAAGAGATTTTTGTGATCTGCATTCTTTTAATCTCTGCATTTTATTTTTTCCAGAAACATACACCTTGCTGGGAAATTCTTTTGGTTTCCCATGCGTTTTTCCATTTAAATATARCAACAAGTGGTATTATGAGTGTACTAGAGATGGAAAGGAATCTGACTGGTGTGCCACAACAACTCACTATGAACAAGATGAAAAATGGGGGTTTTGCCCAAATGCTGGTAAGATGTTGCTTGTCTTCCCTCTCCCCCCTCCAAGAGTTTGTTCTTTTTTAGTAACACTAGGACTCACTCTGATTTTTGATTACTTCCCTTCTGTTAGAGGGGAATGCCTCTTTAAAAAACACGGAGGAAGGCTTTAGCAAATATAATTGTAATTTATCACATTTCGCCTTTGGAGACTCAAGTCCTCATGCCAAAAGCAAAACTACAGGGGGTAGCAGAAGGTCCTTATTCTGTTCAGCCCATTGACCTTACCCTGCAGCCAGACATAACCCTGCCTAGTGATACACAGGCAGCTTTTCTGAAACACATAAAGTAAGGGTTGCTCTTGCAAAGTCACATTCTGCTTTTGAGTGCATTACATCTTGCACATTCCTTTTTTTCTGTGCACTGCTTGGATGTGTCTTGGGCCTAAAACACTAAGAAACAATAGCTTTAAAAATATTTGCTGTTGAAAAGATTTTGGATGTATAATCTTTCTGAATATTCCAGCTTCTTGCATAAATAAGCGAAATAGTATCTTGTATCAGTAGAAGTGGTTTGGAAAAGCCTTCCCTGCTCAATCTAAATTTTATATCTCTGTTCCAAAGCATCTGAAAAACAGCTGTAAATGTGTCTTTGTAATGGGTATTTCTGGGCAACTGTTAAAATAGGTTGTATTTTCAGTCATGCTTACACTTTTTAATTATAGTAAGTTTATTCTCTTGAGTGCATGATCCAAGGACATCCAATGGCTGTTGCTCCCCAAATTGGGTTAAGGTGTTCACAGTTTGAGTATTTCAACATCCAGCTTTAGAAACAAATGATTAGCCAGAATAAATTAAAATGTAGCTCTGTTGGCTTCATGAGAGCTGTGAAAATCACCACAGCTGCAGATCAGCTTCCGAATATTTTATCAACCATATGAAATTTGTAACAACATTTTATTTCATTAGTGCCCGATTTCTTGGTGTTCTTTAACAAAGGAACAGCAAAAGTGATCATAATCGTGCTTCTATTGGGATCCTGCTGTCATTAATTAATTGAATTGTTCAAGGTGTTATGTTTCTGATTGGTTTGGAGTCTTGGGCTGTTGCTGACGAGTCTGTTTTTGAGTAGAGAGTGGCTGTGACATTTTTTGGAAGAAGAACCCCAACACACACATCTGCTACCAGTTCAACCTTGCATCTGTGCTGAGCTGGCGTGAGGCTCGGGCTGCCTGTCAGCTGCAGGGAGGAGACCTGCTCAGTGTCACCGACCCCGAAGAGCAGAACTACATAAGCAACCTAAGCAGTGAGTTGATGCTTCTCTGGGGGCCTTGTAGGAAACCTGTAGTTAGATTTCCTCCTCACCTGTGCAAAGGGGTAAGCGTTGGAGTCTAATACTCTGTGTGATGTCCCTCCCATTGCCGCTCGTGCGGCTTTGTCATGGAACACACCTCAGCAGAGCTGTGTGAAAGAGCAAGGATGAAAGTAAATTCCCACCTTAATAAACTGAAGTGCAGAAGCGATGGTATGTGTTACATGAGGGTGTAATTTTCTCAATTCTCCCACAGAGATTCCCATTCATTCTGCAGCTGTGGTTAGGGAGTGTGTTTGTTTACTTTGGAGAATTATATATGCGTTTACCTTCTCTGCAATGTATCTTGGTGTCCCTTTCTCCTGTTAAGTTTTCTTTGTAAGTGGTACTTCACCAAATGTGAATGACAGGAACATTTCTGCAGGCTTGAAGTAAACGTCCTATTTGGGAAAAATGCCAGCTCTGTTTTTATAAATGGATGTTATTCTCTGATAAGAATTTTGCTTTACCCCTTGGGGCAAGTGTCTCAGAAAAATTGTGCAGAGCCTTCTGACAGCAGGGGTTTCATGGGTATTTTAGTGTGCGTGGAGAAAATCAAGTGGAGGAATAGATGGTGGAGCTCTGATGCAAAAGGTTGTCTCAGGTTTCTTGTCCATTGCTTCCCACTATTACTGGTTTTCAATTGAAGGATATAAGCCAACAGGAAGTTTTAAAAATTATTTCATTAGCTTTTTGATGTGCCTGCAAGTCTGTAAAGGTTTCTGAAAGTTGTTTGATTTATGGAAAGCTGAAACAGGCTAGCATTCATGTAAACAGGCTAGCGTTTATGTAGCTGCTTGGTCTAGGTTTAACTTCTAAGGTCAGCAACAACTTCTGCAGGAAGGGTTTGCAGAATGCAAAATGCAGAAGGCTTTTGAAGCGTTTGAGGTTTAAGTTTATTCCTTTTCATCTCTGTGTGGATTAACAAAGTAACAGACTTTTTCTAAGGACAGAAAAAAAAACCCCTCAGCCTGAACTTTCTGGAGACTGCTTTGAAGTTTTGTTTTATTCCAATTGTAACAGTTCAGGACAGCAGGTCTATGCCTGCAGATATTTTAAAGCATAGGGCAAGCATGCAGTATTACTTTGTTTATTTTTTCTGTTTCAGGGCAGTTAAATAGCACAGACATGATGCTGTGGATGGGCCTGAATCGTCTGGATGAAGATGCTGGCTGGCAGTGGTCAGATGGAGCACCACTGGTGTTTGTGAACTGGAGAGCAAGTACTTGATGTTCCTCTTGGATATGTTATAGCAGCATAATTATATGCTCTCTGTAACTGCAGCTTGATACAACACTGCTTTTCCTACGTTTGAAAGTTGAATTAAGTGAACAAGTGCACTTTTTTTTTTAGAAATATTTGTTTTTATTCATGACCTGAAAGCCCTTCTAGGGATGTAACGTCAAGTGAGATCAATCTGTTCAAGGCATTAATGGTCTTGTCCTCTTGTTATTTACTTTTAAAGATGTTTTTAAGGTTCCACTTGCATATTTAAAAACTGTAGCTGGTTTCATGGAGGAAAGGAGTTTTAATTTGTTTATGTTAACAAGCTGTAGTTAACATTAGCACATTAACATGAGCTTTGTGACTTGCTTTGGTATGTTTTGAGGTCTGTCCACCAGCAATTATAACATAGACACTCGAGCTTGTTTCAGCCTCTCATGTGAGAGAAGCAGCCAAGGGGGCATTGCCACACATGTGGCATGGTCAATGTTCAACTGTCCATAGTACTGGTATAGTACTGCTAGAAGTTTGGGTGTGCAGGGGTGTTTCTACATTAATTCAAAAAGATGCAGAGAACCTTACAACACCGTTTTACGACTAAGAACTGATTTTTTGTAACTTTGTGCTTCTCAAAAATGTGTTTGCAGATGTCTCTGACAACCGTTTCAGAGAAAATCGTTGTGCAGTGATTAATCCAAAATTGAAGTATGGCTGGAACAGTTACTTATGTGAATCTGGATTGCCTTTTGTATGCAAAAAATATTTAAATAATACAGAGCATGAAATGCTGGGTAAGTCTCTCAGTGTTATCCTGTTTGTGGGTGTGCAAGGAGAACAAGAGAAGCCACCTGAATATAAAATCAGCAGAACAGTCACAGCTGCAATAAATGTGTGGGTTTGCTAGTTTAAGTTGAATACAATTTACTTTAACTGATGTAATAACAGTTTCTTCTGCTTAAATTCAGTTGTTGAAAACATGTTGAGAGTCTTAGAACTAACAAATAATTTTAATACAGATAGTGTTTACTTGATTCCTTACATGATCAGAATGCTCATTCTCTTTTATATTACAATAAGAGCCACACTTGTGAGTTGCAAAATAGCTTTTCAGTGTGAATGGAATTAAACAGTGGCACACAGAGAAGAAAGTTGTATAAATGCAGCTCAAAATTTGCAGTTACTTTTATGATGCTCTGTACTTTTGATATACCAAAAAAACGTAGTACATATACTCATTATATAAACACTTCAAGTGTTTATATAATAAGTATAGGATACATAGTACATAGAATGACTCAGACTCCCCTTCTGTGAGAAAGTTAAACACAGAATTGAGTTTATTCTAATATAAATTTTTGGTTTTGTAAGAGAAACTTACATGGGTTCAGCTCCTTCCTAGTAACTTAGAGAAAGTTCAGCAGGTTGTTTCAGGTAATAAGAAAAGACTTGCCCAAACTTTCTGTAGGTAATACATCTGAAAGCGCTTTATCTGTCTTTGAATCGGGTTCAGAGGTAATAATGGAGATACAACGTGTTTTAAACTCAATTAGTGTTTCTGCTAGCCCAGCAGCCCAATGGTTCAGTCATCAAATAAAGTGGAAGAAATTTCAGTTTGCTTGGTAGGTGATGATTCATAAAGCAGCTCTTTTGGCCTCCTTAAGTCATCTTGGACAATTCTGTTTTCAACATCTGAAGATTAAAAAAAAAAAAATCTCTGAATGTGTTATGAACATAGCATAAGCTTGGCAATTCTATCTAATATATATGAACTTTGTTCAATTAAAAGATACATGGAAGTATTATGCCACTCGTTGTGACACTGGTTGGTACCCGCACAATCGCAACTGCTACAGACTTCAGAAAGAGGAGAAGAGCTGGAATGATGCTTCTCTCTCGTGCCAGAGTGAAAATAGTGGGCTTATTAGTATATCCTCCATGGCAGATGCAGAGCTGCTCCTTAACTTGCTTGAAAGTGGTGAGTTTCGGGACTTCAAGTGTGCAGCATTTCTTGAAGTGTTTTGTGGTGCTCTTCTGTGCAGCCCTTTAACATTGTTAGCCATCTAAGCACTGTATTACATGGCATGCCCAAATGATGTTTGCAGAAAAAGCAGTCATGATCCATACTCCCTCTAGGAATCTTAAAAATGTATAGAGTCACCTTCTCCAGTAAACATTCTTAAAATAAAAATATGAATCCACAAAGTAGACAGAGTGAGGCCATAGTAAACATGCTAGCTTTTGTCCTTTTTTCTTCTTGCCTGGTTCCTTGCAAACTGTTGCAAAATATTCAGTSATCAACCTTATACTAGAATTGTGCTTAGAAGCAAAACCAATTCRGTGTATCTTTTGCTTTCAAGCTGGCCTCATCCACACTGCAGAGTAGCTGCTGCTACTATGAAGGCAGAGTCCCCTTTGATGTCAGCAGGGCGTATCAAAGGAGATCTGCTAGTTCGCATTGTCCTAAGAGGTAGCATAATTACACAAGGAACTTAATGAACAAAAGCTCTTCGATTCAGTAATGCCAATACTTTTGTTGTCATAACGGCAGCAAAGAAAAGTGAATATTTTCTGCCTGCCACTGACACCAGTGTGCTGGCAGAGCTGCACAGTTTGGTTGTGAGTTTGTCTCCCAGAGCTGGGGCACAGTGACATGTGGAGGTGAGGAGATTGACCTCTGTATCATCTTCCTCACTTCTATTAAGACCCTCCATAGATACCAAATACCATTCTTTCCAGAGATGCTGTAATGGATAGGTGTAATTGTTCTCAACTTGTATTCAGCTTCAAAGTCAGCTGCTTCTCTGCAGCCTGTTTCAGGCTTCTCTTCAGGAGAAGGGCTTACATGCCTGAAAGCCTGAGTACTTTTTCTCTCTGTAGTAGCTGGTCAAATAAGACTTTATATCAAACTGCAAGCCTAGTCTTTCTATGTTTATCAGACTGTGCCGTCACTGGACCCTGTAAACTCCCAGAGAAACCTAAAGCTGAGTGTGCCATGGAAAATTGTAAGAAGAAATATTTCACTTCCATGTCAGTTTTTCTGCCCCATGCACTTCCAGAGAGTGCATGCTTTCTTAATTAGTATTTTTCAGGATTTTAAAGCACGTTATCACGTATGTTGATCTATTTTGGAAATGATTTGGTTTTCAAGGGCAGTAGAACATCAATAGAACATCTCATCAATAAGGTTTCGTAAAGTTTATACAACTTCTCTTTTTCCTGAGGGAAGGACTTTCCTATGAAAATCCCATGAATAATTTTTAGTGGTGGTGTTGATGGTAAAGGAAAAACAGGCTTTATTTCTTCACCATTAAAATCTGAACTCACTTATTCTTTTACAGAAAATGTAACTGAGACATGGATTGGATTATACAGTAATAACACTCCTATTGTTTTTGAGTGGTCAGATAGCACCCCAGTAAAATTCTCTAATTGGTACAGACAAGAACCTAACACCTTTCAAAGAACAGGACAACTCTGTGTTTCAGCACAAGGACCTGTAAGTTTTCTTTTTAAAAGAATTATACACTTTTGTTTTAGCTCATAATAATTTTGTTTCCTGCTGTGCGTACTTTTTTTAAACCATGACCTGGAGTATGACTGTTTTTTGGTTTCTAATGTATTCATGTTATGATAAATGCAGTGTAGCCTTTAGAAACCAATGTATTTTGCAGTGCTGATGCACAGAAAATTAATCACATATTTTGAGCTTGTGTTCGATAAAAAATGCTACATATATAAAGCCTGCTAAATGGAAGAGAACAAATATGAGTGGGTATTTTGATAAAGTAATTTAAAATCCAAGTGGTGTGTATCATAATTTATGATGCATAAGTTCTGGTCTTGAAAGTTTCAAATTCACATTTTGAAAAACTGTCAGCTGTGCCTCTATTATCTTGGTATAAATATGTATAAATTTTATGTAGCATCTTTCAAAATCGTAGTAGTCTAAGTCTACATAAAAGTATAGAAGTTGACAGCAGGAAGACTGACACCAAATCAGTCAGGGGTTGTAAAATAGAGAGTAATGTTGAAACAACACTGTCCTGTCTTATTGGTATTCATGGCAGTGTCAATATTTTTGTAATGTGGTCATGCATTTACTTTGCTTTTGCAATTAACAATACTCAAATTCACTAATATGTGACTTGCATAGGTAGCACTATAATTTATTTTTTTTTTGCAAAGTGTGTTCTGTCTGAGTGTGAAAACTGTATCAAAAAGAGTTTCTGTTGTCTCTGCAGTAGCGGGTCCAGGTTGTAATCTTTAACTTGGGGGAAAACCAAGATAATTACAATGACCGGGAAAAGTGTGTTCCTATCGGAAGCAGAAGATAGGACTTTGGCACAATTGTGGGCTTTAGATTCCAAAGTCATATTTTACTGAGTTTGCAAGTGTAAACAAACAAATGAAAATGTAAAATACAAAGGAAAAGAAGGTTCAAGATAAAATTTTTCAAGCATTGTTTTTGATACATGTGCAGTATGTACAGTTGTGTGAAAATTATATGATACAAACTGTGTAATATCTTGGGTAAGGACTTTTCAAATATAAAGATTAATGTTAGAAAGAACTGTGATAGCTAGAAAGAAAAGTGCTCTGGCATGGCCATAGTGTTAGTTAATTAAGACACTTTATATCCCGAAGACTGATTCAAAGAGACAAACCCATTTGCATGATTGATTTGAGAAGTCCTGCTGACAGTGTTGATAGAAATAAATGGACCATCTATGGATAAATAAATGGAGTGAGAAAAATTATTTATTTTTTACTGAAGAGTTAGAAGAGGGAGTGTAATCTAATGTTTGTATAGATATGCATGAGAATATGGGTATGTACAGAATATACTTATTTTTATTCCTTAGGAGGGACATTGGAGGATTAAAAAATGTGAAGACAGATCTTTCTATATTTGCAAAAAAGCAGGGGAATTTAGTAGTGTCTCTCCTGAACTGGAATCGAGTTGTCCAGAGGTAAGTGGGTTTGTGGTTGTTTTAGAACTATTCTAATAACATAGAATTATATAGGTAACCTCTAAATACAGCTACAGAACACTTGGATGCAAATAAAGAGATAATTTTAGTTTTTCATATTAAAGACATGCATGTTTTGCTTGGAAAAATCTCATTGTTTGCCTTAAAAGTATGTAAACTAAATTCTAATGTAAGATTAAAAACTTTCACAAGATGCCTTGCATGGCATGTTGTTTCATCAGTGGTTGTGACCCAAGTTCTTATTTCTTTCTAGATCAAAAGTTTTGTCCACCATCTGTGCAAATAATGGCTGTTATATGATGCCTCATCCCACACATGGTTTTCATACATTGAAATAGAATGTCAGGGTGAAAAACAATCAGTTTCATTGACACAGAGGGTGAACTCTTCCACTCTTACATTAGCATTCCATTTGCTTTCAAACACACATGGGAAGGAGCATGGCTATCTAACTAGGACATTGCATCGTATTTTCAGGCTTTTAGGCTCTGCATCCTGGTAGTAAAAGGAAGTGTGTTAAAGTATGATTTTACTTGCCATCAATTCCTTTTCACAGTGTGAAAAGTGGAAACTTGTAGACTTTCTGTTATATTGAAAACTGTGGAGGAAAAATCTCTCTTCTCTAACCTCTATTTAGCTCATTGTCTTCCGTTTTTTAATTTCCTGTCCTGTTTCTTGAGAAATGAAAAAACGCAACCAGTTCAGTTGAATTATAAGAAGGTTGAAGCTGAACTGTTTGCGGTCAGATGCAGTCTTTCCCCAGATGTAGAGTGTCCAGATCCAGAGTTCTTGTCATACCATTATGGAAGTTACTGCTTGGTTCCAGCTTAACATTTCCAAAAGTTTAGGGTGACTGCATTAATTTCATTTGGACCAATGTATTTCATCACTCAGTTTTGTGTGTTATTAGTGTAAGAAAGGTTTGTCACAGTTCTGACCAGGTAAAAAATGTGCAGAGCATCAAGATTTCCTTGACAAGCTGTAGTCAGCAGTTTGACAGCACTTCAACTTCTCGATCCTGTGCCCCACAGGATTGGGTCTCAAGATATTGAGTCACTGGTCATAAGGATTTCGATCTGCTCTGGCAAACTTCTACTCAGGATAAATTTCTGCTTCTTGATGTTTCATACTCTGTAAAAACATTTGCTGAACCCTGTTATAGTCTCTTGACTTTGAACCTTTTCTTTCTAATGTGAAAAAAAAAATTACATTCAGTTTATCAAAACAAGTCAGTACTAAAGCTTACTCAAAGCTATTTTTGATTTCAGACAATTTGTATTGTCAACTTGCCTTCAACATTCAATGTATATGTTGTTGCTAGTTATTTGCCTAATTTTCTAAGGCTAAGTCTTTGTTTCATCCAGATTTAACTTTTTTCCCCATTTTTCTGTTACTGACTTACCTTAGATGTACAGAACATCTATTTGCTTTTCTCGCATTTCATTAACCTCATACTGTCATTCTTGTTGGATTGCTAACAGACTCTCAGGGAGCTTTGGCCTTGGCCAAAGTGTTTGCTTTTCTAAAGCTTTATTGTCTTATGTGTTTTTAATGAACTTTCATCTCATGTTGATTTTAGGACTTGTGCATCAAAAGAATGGTCCTTAACGTTTTCTGGGGTTCTGATGATGGAGTTTTTGCAATAGGTTCATATGTAGTTACCAGAAACCTAAGCTCTTCTTTTTCTCTACACTTCTGTCATCCTAAGACATAGAAAGTGCTAAGCACTTTCCTCCCTTAGCAGGCCAACTATTCTTTTTTCCTAGTCAAAAGGCTGTTACTGAGAATAAATATTTTAACGCCAAGGTCAGATTCTCTCGGTAGTTTTCCACAACACTGAAATAACAGTTTTAAATATTTTCTTTCAACCAGCTTTTGAAACAGGTTGCAGAGTTGCCAGCTGCTTGATGATCAAGGTGGAAGGTCCTGGGTATAGAACTGACTGTATTTGTACTGGTGACTTTCTCCAGTCACCTACACTTTAATTAGTGCATCAAAAGATAACATTATAGTACTAAATCGAGCATTTGTTTTTATGGCTATTATAACAGAAGACAATTGTATTTTTAAGAGGATAATTGCTATTAAGGGTATAAAACCTTTTTGAGAGATTAGGATGATTGTGTTTGCCTCCTTTGAACCAGTGTATTTATCACCCAAGAATTCCAGTTGAAGGAAAGCAGACATTTTCTGTTTCTTAACTGTGTCCCCATAGAGGGTATTGTAGTCAATATTTAGCCCTCTTCCAGCCCTCAGTCCTGGAGTTTAAGTGCACATCAAAGTGATGTCCCTGCAGGACAGCATCTGGGTCCCCAGACGCTGCATTTTCCCCCCTGAGAAATCCCATCTAGGCGATAGGGAAGAGCCTCAGCCCTGTAGTTTATATCTGTTTACAAAGCCAATGTCTGAGCAATGCAATTGTGTTGTTCAGGTGAAACCACTGAAATTGATTCTCCAGGGCATTTTGCTTCTGTCCTTTAGCGCCAAATGAGGGGCTGTGCTTCCAAGCACTGAGAGGGTTGATAGTAAAAGGCAGCAGAGCTGTCAGCTGCCCCAATAGCAAGTGCACTCCTAACTAGAAGCTGAAGATCCGCCAGGTTCAACATGGCTGAAGGACGTGCATAATCTTTGATTGTTATCCTGCGTAGGTCTGCAGCAAATTCTTGTACATTTCATTATACCTGAGGGTGTAGAGCAGAAAAAGAGCTGATCCCTTTCCCCTCTTTTCTCCTTTTGCTGTTAACATCACCATCAAGCTGTGCTTGGTGGTGCCCTTTGTGACCTCCCCTGCAAGCAGCACCTCCCTCAGGGAAAAGGCAAAGTGAGATCATCTGGTTCTCCTCTCTGTGTATGGCTTCAAGATGGATTGGACTGAGATAGTGTATTATCTCTTTATTCTCTTGGTGATTTAAAACATGCAATCAGCAAGACCAGGTAGCTGTGCCACATGAACTCACACTGGCAGAACTTGCACCAGTCCAGGTGGTGTCTTCTGGACACCCAGAGGTGAATAGTATGAAATAAAAGACTAATAATGAGATGAAATGAGGCAGGCTGACCACTGACTCAGTGTTCTGGCTCATCTGACATCCACATTTTCAGTGACCTTGCGGGCAACTGCTCTTCAACCATGGTAGAAAAGAGCTATAGGGTTGCCAGGGATCACCAGACAGAAAGTACAAAAGGGGAACAAGTTTTTAACAAGTATACAGTAATTAATAATCTATAAAATAATGTTCATTTCTTTTAAGGGATGGGAAAGACATGGTGGATATTGTTACAAAATCGACAGTACCCCTCGAAGTTTTGAACATGCTTCCAGTGGTTATTTCTGCCCACCTGCACTTGTATCAGTAACAAACAGGTAGTTAATCCTATTAGACAGCGTGAAGATACCGCTAACAAGAGCTATTCTAACTTTATAAAGTGTTGCATGGCAAAAGATGTTACCATTATGAAATAATTTTTGCTTGAGAGGTGGACATAACTACTAACATTGGCTAAAATCAAAGGTGTGCTTTGCTTTGCTTTACTTTTTAGTTGATAATAAATTTAGTAAAAAACAACTGTTAGGGTAATAAAGACTTATAGCAATGTGCACACGTGGGCACGCAGGAATTTAAATAAAATGCTTTCTACAGAGGTATGTAACATCTTTAAGAAACTTTATTGGTGTACTTAGAAAGTGTACTGAAAAATTAAAATATACTTATCTTTTATAATGAAAAGATATAAAATTTTAATCCAAATCAACTAATGTTTTATAAATGTTTCTATTTGGGTATTAATTTTATGTGAGTTCTCAGCAAATAGAGTAAGAGAGTAAATGTTTGAAAGCATTTATCGCTTTTCCCCATGTCTTTTTCTATTTACCTCTATTCCAGCTTTAGCAAAAGTTTTTCCTCTGCAGATGTCCGAATTCTTTTCTCTGCTCTCTTTGTTATTTACGCTTTATGTTGGCTTTCTATTAAAGTCTGACATACTGATAAATAAATTACATAAATACTTTAACCACTGCATATTTATTGTTTAAAAAAAAGAAACGAAACCCAACCAAAAAAAACCCAAAAACATAAGGAGGAAATGCCCACTTCTTTTAGACCASGGGAAGTACTGTAACCACCAGCAATCAGACGAATAGTAGCTGGGTATTTTAGAAAAACACAGGCCACCCCACATAAGGATTTGCATCAATGGGAATTTGTCCTGCCAGGTGGTTTCAGGACTGTGCACAGGGCTTTGCTGCAGTGTGACAATGGTCCTTTCAGGGAGGATGAAGGACAAATTCTCACAGCTGAGCATTGGCAGCTCAAATGTGGCAGGGAGCTGAGGGCATGGTGCACATCTCTAGAAGCATGTCTTCTGTCTTTTCCTGCTTCTTTTTTAATTTTTTTTTTTTTCACTTCTGGGTGTAGCCATCACTAATTATGATGTTAGTTCCCAGTTCTACTGTCAGCAGCAGTGGCAAGGAGTAGCGATAATATGTTTGTTTCATGAGGTTTTTTAATTACTGCTAGGGTTCCTTGTTCTGAAGCGAAAAATGCAAAAACTTTTCAGTTACTGACCCTAAAATATTCATGAAGTAGTAAGTTGTAGAGGAAGGAGAGTTGACATAAAAAGAAACCATGCAGAGGAAATGAAAATTAAATACAGGTTCCTGAGTCACTCTCAGTGTTACAGATACGTTCAGTTTTTTACATTAATGTCATCCTTACGGTACTTAGCCATGCTTTTCACAGCCAGAAAGTCGTGTAAGTCTTCATCAAACTGGGAAATTGCTTTGCTATATATTTTTTCATAGTCAGCTGATTAAATGTGCTTCTAAACTGAAAAATACTGTTGTATAATCCTATGCCAATTATATCAGAATTAATTGCATTTAAGGGTTACTATACACAACAATTATTGCTTCAAAAAAGGTGTATATCTCTCATATAACTTTAATGAAGAAATTAAATGAGGAAAAAGTGTTTCTTCTTGTAGTCAATACAGCTAGAGCTTTGAGCTCTTCAGCTCTGGTTTCTTCGTGCTGATTTGTGTGTCTGGTTTCAATGGGACACTTCTATGCAGAGATTTTTCTTTTCTTTCTTCTGGAGCTTCTTCAGACCCCACTAACTGTTTTCCTTCATACAAGGAGTTTCTTATTTTTATTTGTGCATCATTAATACATTCTGTCTTTACATCTTGTGATTCAAGCATTGAGTTTATAAGATCTTAATCTACTGTTTCTTTTATGTGCTCAAATGCTGAAAAAAATAGGGAAAATTCTGGCTTGTGCTACAGACTTGTACCTGAAGCTCCTCATAGAATTCTATAAAGAAAATTAAGGACCTCTTATATAATTTTCTCTTCTCATATAATTTAAGTAATTTCATGAGAACTATTTRCTGAAATACTATTTTACCCATTTTATTCTAAAAAACTTTGTCTTGATTATTTTATTAAGGTTTGAACAAGCTTTTATCAACAGCATGATCCACAGCATGGTAAAATCTGAGAGAACTTATTTTTGGATAGGATTGCAAGACCTTAACAACACAGGAGAATACTTTTGGCTAAGTACAGCAGGAATGAATCTCTCTGTGAGCTACACAAACTGGAACAAGTATCAACCACGTGAGTAACATGCTGATAAAAGAAGCAATGGCTTGGAGACTTGGGAGTGCTCTCTTCCCCATGGCACCAGTGGCTTAGCAGGGACTAAAGACTCCCAGTTCTTTCCTCCCTTCCTGGTCAAGAGAGAGAGAAACTTACATCTGCTGTTAACTCCATAACTTCCTACCATGGATTGAATTAGGCGAGTCAGCAGTTGTGGAGAAGCTGTGGGATGCTGGATGCYGCTCTTCCCGCCTGTGGCAAGGGGAATATTAATCTAATGTTTCTTTTATGCACTCAAATGTTGGGAAAAAATTGGGGAAAAATTGTGGCTTGTGCTATAGTCTTGTGCCTGAAGTTCCCCACAGTCAGGCCCTCCTTACAGTCACAGCTAATCCCTGAAATTCTCCTTTTCCTGGAAGGTGTTTTTCATACATTTCTTTATGGACTATAATACATTTGTTGTACACATGATGTTTTTAAAAAACCATAAACATACCTGATGTTTTTCATACATTTCTTTATGGACTATTCAAGGGCTTCCTGAGACTCCCAGAAAAAGGCCCTATAGAAGTCATGAATTTTATTCAGTAACAGTCACAGTTTGAAATTTATATTTTATATGAAAAAAAGGCCAGAAATTGCCAGATACATCTCTGTGAATAAGAGCACTGTAGGGAGATTTCTTCTTCCCCTTTAGTTTGCTGATACTCAGTTTGCTAGTTTGATCTTGTTTGTTTTGTAGTAATTCAAAGAAAAACATTCCAAAAAAACAAAAAGTGAAAAAATGAAATAGTTATTCAACCTTTGAAACAAAACCTCTTAGCAATACCTGAGAATAGAGACATAATAATAAAGACACTCAATTTCACTAGTTGCTTCTCTGGTTTGGACTCTTCACATTTATTGCTTTGCAACTGCATTTTGCAAAAGTAATGTGTTTAATTGCATTTCTTCTCCTGCATTTTATGAGCGGAACCCTTTGTCATGGTTCATTTTACAAGCTCAAGTCAGCCAAGACAGGCTTATAAACTGGCTGCTGACCAAAGAATTTGCTGCTTTTGTAAGTTCATTCAGGTTTTATCCAGAAACTCATGTCAATAAAACAGCCACTTCACCAAAAATTCACAAAATTCAGATGGTTTATTCTCGTATTCAACACTTACTCCCATGTCTAGGTCATTCTGGAGGATGTGTGGCTATGCGAGGGCAGCACCCTGTTGGTTACTGGGAGGTGAAAAACTGTAAGAACTTCAAAGCAATGTCATTGTGCAAGCAAAAAATCAATTCTTATGAAGAACCTGAACTTACTTTTCAAAAACATTCGAGTTCCTGTTATTTTGGGTGGGAGTCAGAACCTAATCTGCTCAACTGCTACAAGGTACATGTCAAACTTGCTTTTAGTTTTTCCAATTCTACACCAGCTTAGGGATACACCGTTCCTAAAACACTTTTGATAATGCATAATTTCTTTCACTCAACAAACAAAAATTACCTGTTACCATCCTTCACTACTAATATTAAGAATCAGAACTATACTTGCAACACACATGGCTTTACTTTGGAAAAACCATGACTAATACTTGTTTTTATGGGTTTTTGAAACAACTGCTCTCTAAAATCAACTATATTTATGACAATGTTTATTTTATTGCAGATATTTCACAATGAAAAAATTCTGATGAGAAGAACATGGGATGAAGCAGAAGCATTATGTCAAGATTTTGGAGCACATCTTGCTAGTTTTAGCCATATCTATGAGGAGACATTTTTAAACAATCTATTATATACAATTTTTGATAGGTAAATATATTTTTGACACCAACAAGATTTATCTTAATCATACTAACACATAAAATAATCTACAATTTATATTATTCCATCATCTTTACTAGTGTCAAGAACTCCCTACTTTAACATCAACTTAGAAATGGGTGAAGTGCATTAGCAACATTCTAATGTGATTCTTTTTGAAGATAATCTTTGTGGTAAATGTCAAGCAACTGTTATTGCCAAGGTGCTATTCTTGTGAGTTAACATTCCTCATTGAAATGGAGGCTTGACAATTTTAATCCTATTTTAAATGTTTTCATCTTTTAAAATATAATTTCGTGTTTTAGTAGGAAAGCAAGAGTTTACTTCAAGGATACTAAAAAGTTAAGAAATGTATTATGGAATGATACATTGAATTCAAGAAGAAATTAATATGTGTATTTGTACTATTAAAAAATTATTTCTGAAATGGCTAAGGAAAAAGTGCATAAGAAACGTTATTTTCTTTGTTTCTGTTACAGAACAGAAGAAAGACAGTTCTGGATTGGATTTAATAAAAGAAATGCGCTTTCTGGAGGGACATGGCAGTGGTCTGACAGAACACCCGTAAGTATCTTTTTATTCTGTATTTCATTAACCTTTCAAGTCATATCTGAGCATGCACTCGCAAAAATAAGCATTGTGAGCAAACATTGCACGGGAAAACTTTTGTTTTCAAGTCCACATACTCACTTAAAGTAATTGTTACAATAGGACTAATAGCACACTACTATTAAAATAGCATCTTGTGCAAAAGCACTGTGCAACTGCAAAAAGAATTTGGTGGGATTATAAAGTTTTGCAGGTGTGTGCTTCCCTGCAAAGTGTGCTGCATTTAGCCCAGGGCCAGGCATATGCAGAGTGAACACGTGTGCATGTGTGTGTATAGACATATTTACATGCATGGACACACATTAGAAAGCCTCAGAGCTGTGCTTACATGTTTAATTTGTTCCATGACTGTCAGGTTCATGCTCCCATTCAGAGCTAAGTCTTTCCTGTTTTAATACTGCTTTTGATTTTGCATCCTTGAAGATGTTGATGGTGCATGATGCGCTGATGGTTGGTACCTGGGATTTAAACTTCAAACAACCGAAGAAGGCTCACTTTCTAAGGCTGAAAACCAATTTCAGTTTTAAGATCAGTGTCAGCTCTGTCATTGTTAATTTAGTCATTTCAGAGTGTGCAATCGTGCAATATGTTGAACCAAAGCAAAGGCTTTTAGATGTGGGCAACTGCTGTTAATCAAATCAAAAAATTGTTAGGTTTCATAGCTATTTAATTATTTTTTTGAAGAAGTCTGATATAGATGGGTAATTTGGACAGGACATTGAGAGAACATGACTATGGACCCTATTTTTTGTATTTTACCGCCATAATTTAGGTGGTCCTCTAGCTGTTGCTTATGATGTTCTTATTGTACACCCACGTCTAAATCCTTCCTTTTTCTCCATGGTGGGATTTTTACATGCTTCATCTTGGGTTGTCAGTGAAAGAGAATGAATATGCTGTTTTCAGGTGGTATCTTCGTTTTTGGAGAACAAGTATGTTGAAGATGACTCAAGAAACTGTGGTGTGTTCAAAGTAAACAGAACAGTCTTCCCAGCACACTGCAATGAAAAGCGCGAATGGATATGCAAAATACCAAAAGGTGAAATGTTAATTAACATACATTGTCTGTTACGCACATTACTTGCAATTCAGGAGAGACAAGAAAAATAAATATATAACGGTCTCCTCTTTAGTCACCTCTGGAGTTCTTACTGGTCTTCTGCATGAAATCATAGCAAAGCCATATGGGTTACTCCATTAGTGTTTGTTGGACGATTGACAGATCTAATGTGAGCAGTCAGTTTAAAAATGTATAGCAAGGGTAGCAGTTACTTAGTGGTACTTCCTCACAGTTCTTATTCATAAAGATTAGTGTAAATGATTTTTAGTAAGTGTGGCAATTATTTTATTTAATTCCATGTTTAACTCTTTTTTTGGTCCCTGAACAATAATAACAATATTTTTAATGATTTTTTTTTTGCAGGTGTTAAACCAATGAGTCCAGTTTGGTACACAGCTGGTATGAAACTTTTTTTTTCATCTTGAAACAATATAACTTGGAAATACAATTTAAGCCTTTGGTAAAAAAAAGTAAATAAAATATTCTGAGTTGAAAATTTGCAGTAAGGAACTTCTGTAGGAACTTCTTGTTACAGATCAAAATTTGCCACTGTTGTTTAGGAATACTAGAACATCAGTTAGTACTTTGGTTAGGTTAAGGAATATTGCCAGTAATAAGCATAGGAGTTTGATAACCTCTCCATYGCATTAAAACTGGCTTTTTGCTGTCCGGACAACACTTGATATTCCTGCAGTCTCACAGAATAGAATATTAAAAAAAAAAATTACTCATAGTCCATTTTTTCCCTAAATATTGATATGTTAAATATGGTTCTGCTGTTCATTGTGGCATATTTGTCCTCTGATATGTGGCTGAAGGTAGGCCATGGGGGGAAGAAAAGGTGAGACTTGAAACGAGTTTTTTAGTCCTGCACACCACTGACTCTTTTGCTCATTTTCTAGAACTACCGTGGTCATATTATCAAGGAGCAGAATATCTTTTCCATGTCAGTCCTGCAGACTGGGAAACCTTTAAGTTTGTCTGTGGCTGGCTTCACAGTGGAATGGCAACAATAAATTCTTCTGCTGAACAAGCCTTTATTCAAAAGAAAATAAGAAAGGTAAGAAAAACTATCCCTCTTATAAAATAAACCCTCAGGCAGTAACTGGATATTTTATACTGCATCTTTTGGAGAATCTCTGCACCTGTTATTCCAGGTAGAATCCAAAAGACATTTTACTTTAGAAATAATGCTCTTGCTGTCTTTACTTCCAGCATCCCTCCCTGAAGTCCTCTTTAGCTTAAGAAGTCAGTTACATTTCAAATCTGCAGAATCAGCTCTGCTATTGAGCAGGTTGGTCAATCTACCTCAAAGACACAAGCGGAGCAAAAACCAGCTTCCTATCCCAAAGCTGGGAAAGTAATTGGGGGCAAAGAGAAAGTTGTGTTTCACATGTGGTGTACATCATTCTCGGTTTCTTCATGTCCCTCCACCCTTCCGTGACCAAGGGGAGCTGTCGTGGTTCCTCACGTTCACACAAGGGGTTCTGCATCCACTGGGATGTCTCCTGATCCAGAACAGTTCTCCTCCATTCCTATTTTGTCACTTGACAGCTGGTGATCAGGTAGCAATACAGAGGGACATTTCAGTGGATGTATTGGCATGATGTGGGCAGCAAGTGCTGATGTTTGAAATGGTCTCCATAGTTTAAATCTTCAACATGACGATTTGAAAGGTTACTGTTGAGGAGAGCTGGCCAAAAGTGAAGGACTGCAATGTTTGTCTCTGCATCTTAATTACATCTAGAAGTTTAAACCATAGAGGTGGGAACTTAGGACCACAGAAAATAGATTACCTTTTCCTCTGTGTACACCAGCTTGGGCAATGTTCCACAGATTTGTATGATGTCTACTGAATTAAACCCCATTGTGATTATGGACTAGAGTCTTTTTAAACCAGATAGGCTGTAAATTCCTAAAATTGTAAATTCCTAGGTTGTCGAAGACACACCAGCAATCCCACAGAAATATGGGAGCTAAATCCTGCTGTACTCACATGAATAACCTTACTGAAATGAATTAGCATGGGTGGGACTTAGCACCTGTTCTTCCCATTGGAACTCAATGGAGATGCTATTTGAATGGAGAGTCTGACTTTAGGAGTTTATTAATGCATTGATAAGAGGGCAACAACAGATAAACACATGGCAAAACACTTCTTTTATAGCTATCAAGTAGTGATGTTCACTGGTGGATTGGATTGCACGCAGAAGACCTCAGTGATGAATTTCGGTAAGAATTTGTGTATGTCACAGCTGCTGTGAGTTGTGCTTGGCATGCCCTGTCTCAGTATGATGGGCCAAAGCAGTTTGGTCACTGAGTGGGATATTCAAGAGACAACTTCAGTTCTCGTGTAAATATAATTCAGGATATATTGTTTTTAATTTATCTCCATGTTACGGTATTCTGTCTAACGTGGTTGTAAAAGACATTGATATTAGCCTTGGTTGTGGTGGTTGTTTGTTTACTTTCTCCCTTGTATTTCCTTATGAACCCTTGAACGGAGAGTGTAATTTTAGGTAAGGATAGGAAAAAGTGAAACTACATTCTTAATATTTCTGTGCAGGTGGAGAGATGAATCACCAGTAACGTACCAGAACTGGGATGAAGGGAGGGAAAAAGATCTGCAGAAACCAGGGAAAAGATGTGGCTTCATTTCATCACAAACAGGTTTCTTTTATGTTTCCTTTTGCTGCAGGAATTGTGACTTGATTTTGTTGTTGGCCAAAGGGTTTATATTTTTTCTTCATTGCTCTCAAGAAATGCAATCCATATTAAAATTCTGTTACGTGGTTATAATTCGTGTAACTGCTTCTGTGATTAAGGAAAGAATAGTGAAATATCATTAATATGTTCAGAGACTAGGTTGTAGGTTTTAAAAGCATGTTAATAGTTACAGCTCTGTTATGTCAAAATGCAAAGATTCCAGTGGCACTGATACTTCAGTTTTAATCAGTCTGTTATGTGGCAGAGCAACAATGTTAATGTATTGCTGGAATTCACAGTTTTTCATAACTGAATGATCCAGATGGACTGAGCAACAATTTTTCCTACATCAAATTCTATCAGCAGACAACTTTAAATGCTCAGGTTTCTTGCTTATTTTTGATCCCATAGCCAATCTGCTGAGGGATTTTTGGGTGCCATGGTTTTTGTGCCAGCCTTTAGATCATCACACAGCTCTATATTTCACTACAATAATAATAACAAAAAAATACAGTGCTGCTGGTTCCAGTGATTTCTGTCATCTCATAGTGTCTGTTTTCTGAAGATCTGCAAGTCATATGATAAAGTAAATATGTCATGATCTATGGAAAATAAAAATACCCAGCTTTGTATTTGTGAGAAGAGCTGAAAAAGATTAATCCAGTTGCACTCTTGTAATCCCAGTCTCAAAAGTCAAAACTGAAACTTCTTTTTTTCCACACATAATCATGGGGTTTTGATTCATGACTTCTGAATGCTTGAGTTTGCCATTGCCATAGTTAGCATTGGGTAAAAGGAAGAGATGCCCACCCTTCCCCCTCAGCTGGCCAGCAGGTGGGGGCTGGGCAACAGTTTGTTGAGTTCTCTGAAAAGTGTTTTCCTCCTAGCAGGTCAGCGTTTTATGTCAGTACTTGGATCTTGCCAAAAATTTTCAATGTAAGGAAGTCAAACTATTTTATCTGGAAGCTATAATTTTTATACCTTTTTTTTTTTTGCATGACTTAGTTTTTACATAAATGGTGATATAGGCATATGTTATGTGACTTGGTGTAGAGGAATGGGTTTTACTTGATAGAATTAAACTGGAAATAAACGTATGTGTCCCATGAACCATCAAATCCACTGTAATGCAGAATGTCCAAATGTATTTGATGTAGAATCTCTTGTTACTCTAACACTAAAGGATACCCTTCTTAACATTATCTGAGCTAGCTAAGAAGAAAACCCTTTCCAATTCTCAAACCAATACTGAACTGTGATTTTTATTTTTACACAGGACTCTGGGGTGATGAAAACTGTACTGTCTCTCTTCCCTGTATTTGTAAACGTAAAATTCCAAAGAAGATAGAGAAAGAGATTCCAAAAGACCGGAACCAACAAGGAGTCTGCCCGAAAGGCTGGTTGCAGTTTGGATTCAAAGTAAAACATTTTTTTATGCTGTTTGATTTTTCAAAATGCTTTCCATATTTAGGACAGAAATTGTACTTAAGGATTACTTGAAGATTTTCTTGCTTTTTGAAAACAGGACCAGTAGGTTTTAACTACTGACACAGTGACACAAAGATTTATTGCTGCTAAGTAGCTTTCCACACTTTGAGAAGTTGTTTTAATAAGGTGTCAAAAATTTCACGTTAGTTCCAGGGAGTAAATACTCATATATGCAAAAGCTATCCAAGTGTATTTGTGTCTTTGCCATAAAAAGCCTGCTCCATCCTTTCTTTTCCACATATGACAATTCTAAGAGCCTTATATGATCTCAAAAGAGATCTCTAACCCCTTGCTGTACTAAATGGATCCCTAATTGCTGCTGTCCTCTGGAAGATGCTGTTTCACGTGGGGTTCACCAAACATAATTATAAGCCAAAGTCTATTTGCAAATTGAGGGTCAAAAGGTAACTATTTCATCCTTCTCTTAAATGCACAGGTTCCTTAATAGCAACATGCATTGAGGTGTCTRGATTTATCCCAGTGCTGACTACAGTAACTACAAGGATAAATTTGACCTCAGTTGTGTTTGCCTTGAAACAACTGATTTGAATGCAATCCAGATCACAGCTGAAAACTACTACGGAACATGTTGGAGATGTCCATGGCAGGACAGAAACTAGTGAAATATTTAACATTCAGTAACAGCATGTGAAATGTTTTAGTGATCACTCTTAGTGATTGATAAATCACTGGAGAAGAACAAACAAATCAAATTTGTTTGGTTTTGTTTTTTGAAACAGTGCTTTTTAATACAAATTCCAAAGGATCCACAGCATCTGAGAAACTGGTACTCTGCACAAGAATTCTGCAGTAACTATGATGGGTCACTTGCTTTCCTGGAAGATGAACTGGAGCAAGGTAGAGTGCTGAAAATATTGTTAAATAAATAAAATTTTATCTTCATTTGGATGCTGTAGTGAAATTTAATCTTGGATACAGATTTAGGAAAGAAGATCGTTCAGATCCTTTCAATCAGCAGATCTTCTGAACCAGCAGATGGTTCCACTGCTTTAAACAAATTAATGTTTCTCTTTCTTAGTTCCCAAAATTTAAAGGTTTGCTGAGATCTATGACAGGTACATTTTAAGGAATAACTGCAAATTCTTTTGTGCTTAACACTGTGCATTAAAAATACCCCCAAAAATGGAATACCCATTTGAATTTTGCTATTTAAAATTTCTGTCTTATTAATGAAATATGTCATTTTTATCCTTTACTGGTACTTAAATTCTGATCTATAGTATAGCATATAAGCATAGTGCTAGGCTGGAACTGTCAGAGAAATAAATTCCAGCACACTTGGAAATATTTATAATCCCTATTCATAAAAATCTGTAGTTGAATTTCACGCATTTGTAAAACCACTTATTTTGAGGTGGGAGGAATCTCACTGGTTATCTTTAGTTGAGAAATCTTATCTTCAACTAAAACTGAGAAAAGCTTCTTCAATTCGACTGTATTATTATTGGACTGGTATTATTAGCTAATGGACTAGATCCTAACCCAATTGAAATTAATCAATTTAACTGAATTTAAAGTTAGATTATACTGAAATGCCACTCATGTTCTTATTTTCTTGTAACTATGTAATATATCATTGATTGGAAAATAATTTTTTGATGCTTTAGTATTTTGCAAGAGACTTAATCTATCCCTAAATGCTTACCAGTTTATTTTATTTCTGTTTAATTTTCTAGCTTTCATAACAATGAATCTATATGGATGGAAAACTAGTGTTTGGATAGGTTTCCAGAGTGATGATTATGAAAAATCGTTGAATGAAAATCCTCCAATGTATTCCAACTGGTCTCCAGTTGAAGTAGTGGATGTGAGTATTTTCCAGGAGGTTACAACAGTGAGAAATTGTTTATCCAGAAAAATCATGACTTCCGTAAAACAAGACTAAAGTGGTTTAAGCAATTTAGGCTTCTCCTAATTTTTGCAACTTCAGAGAACTGTGGGCACAGGCATAACTAGGAGTAGCGAAAAAGGCACTGTCTAGACAGACATTTACATAATTTCTGGCTCTACTCACATTCTCTTGTAGTTGGTTTTAAGCAGCAAAGTTTAAATTATATGGTTGTACTAGATGCTTGGTCTGAGCAAAGTTTAGGAACAAGATTATGAATTTCCTGTTTTTATACATTGTTTTACAACACGTGAGTCCCTATTAGGGTTAGCATTTTAGTTTGTTCAATCAAAGCTTGCAACTTTTTAACTATGAGGCTATTGTTTCAAATTGTATTTATGGGACTGTTCATTGTTCTACCTTAAATATTTGTTATAGAGAATTTCAGATAATTATTCTCCTAAATTTAATGTAATAATTATGCATTGTTTTACACAGTGTATTTTTAAATTAATACAAGGTTCTTTGTTGATTGCAGAGACAGCATTTTAACATTGAAGATCAACTTCCACTGTGTACACTGGTATCAAATAACCCTAATTTTTATTTTACGGGAAAATGGTACTTAGAAAACTGTCAGAAAAATTATGGGTTTGTCTGCCAAAAGACTCAGGGTAAGGTTTTGTCTTGCTTTGCTTTGTTCTCTTTTCTTACGATATTGAATTTGTCTTACTTTATTTTCATCTACAAGCAGCTTGTTATAAGTGTCTCTAAAACAAGGAATATAAAAGATTTCTAAGATAATTTGCTATTTATACAGACTAGCTCTACACTATTTAATAAATCGGTAGCTGGGATATAGAAGTAATTGCTAAAAAATATTCTGTTATTTTCTTCCTAACTTTGAGGATTCTGTTGTGTGTCTTAGAATCAGGAATCAAGATGAAATTTCTTATTTTCTCTCATGGCAGCAGAGTAACCACATGAAATTACAAAAGGATAAACTGAGGGTAATTTTAATGAAAATGTGATTTAGGGTGGGGGTTGTAACTTGCAGTATTAAATCAGAATAGACTAGAAAAAATATTTTTCTGAACAGTGCAGACCTGACTGGGTGATTGAATACAGCTTGGCTTCTCTTTTCACACTTCTCTGATTCTAGTACTATAAAGTTCACTTGCCAGAAGCATAAAACTTTTGGGAGGACCATGGGTTGTTTGGTTTCCTCAAGCCATGTTCTGGTGCTGCCTCTCGGCTGAGAGCCCTGGGCAGCTGTGCAGCTCTGGAGCCCCTCCCAGGGGCTGCTGCACCTCTGCCAGCAGGACGCTGCCAGCACATGTCACCCAAATAGACCAGCAGCAAATTATTAACCCTGAAGCAAAGGGAGGGCTGTAATCTGAGCCTGTAAGGAGTCTCCTTGGCTGTTGCCCTTACTGCGGGGGTGGTTTTGTATGGCTCAGCTCTATATTACCACCTCTCGGTTTAGCCCTGGYTTAAAGAGACAACATTCTCCTGCTGCTGCCTGGGTGGGGAGGGACGGCCAGTTGAGAAGCAGAACAATACAGGCTTTGGGCAGCGCTCACATGTGACTCAAGCAAAGCATAGCTTTGTTGTGGGGAGGGCTGGAGTAATCCTGTACATAGTGTAGAAAAAATAAATAAAATGTGTTTTCCTGCTGGTTTGTTTCAGTTACCTCCCAAACGTTTGTATTTTAACCCTTTGTTGCTCCTTCAGACAGATGGAGAAGGCGTGGAAAGGCAGGAAGGAAAACAGTTGCCTTATGGCGGCCTGGGTTCTGGCAAGGATTTGGGCTGTAGTGGGTGCTCAGAATCCTACCCACGTTTCCCGTGTCACCAACAGTCAGGAATAAAACTCTCTAACACTGTAGTTTCAGTATTAGAAAGCTGCATGACTTTATTTCAGCACCAGGCGTGCAGGGGATGTCTCCTCCTATTCCACACTCTGCAGCCAGCCAACAGACTTGTTGAAATCTGTGTAACTTATACATATTCATTACATTTCCCAAAACTCATGCATATATGCTAAACATTCCCACGAATGCTTTTGCATATTTAAATCACTTCTTGGATCTTATTTACATTAGAGTAGGGGTCTTTTGGGGGTCTCTGGTGGTCATTTGGGGAACATCCCATTCCTCGAACTATCCTTTTTTGGTCATAGGCCTCCAAAAAAAGTTTATTTTCTTGGGATGAATTCCAATGATGTGGTCTGGTCAAGATATACCTTCCTATCAGTGTTGCTCAGGCCCACAGTGTTTCAAATAACCACTTGCACACATTAATACATGACTAAGCACTGTCAGTTAAAGCTAAAGGAATTCAGAAGACTTAAACACTATTTGTTACACTTAAAGATTTACCGACCAGCTAGGTGAAGGTGAGAGTGGCCCGTGCGCTGTGGCTGTAATGCAGCTCAGCGCTGCCCCATGCACAGCAGAGTGCTCCTGGGTTTGAAGGGACCATCCCGCCTCCCCAGTGGGACACCCATGGCACTATCCTAAGCTATCAGGCAGTTCAGCTTGCTAATTCAGCAGAAAACTTCCCTATATTTTTTTTCCTCTGTTTTATTTATTTCTTTATTTTTATCTAATTGATGTCATTTTCTGCAGCTTTTTATAGGTTGGCGCAGCTTTTTGCAGGGTCAGGCAAACACCAGACCAGGGAATATGCAGCAGGAAGAGCAGAGAAGCAAGGAAGGGAGTAGTGAGACAGCCTCTTGCTGGCAGTAGTGAGCTGCTAAATTTGCTCGAGTGTCCAAAAAAATGTGTCAATTCCTGGAAAGATGAGCTGGTGATTTGCTTCTTCCATCCTGCCTTCGTTCCRTTTCCCCTTTTTTGAATTATTTTTGAAGAAGACTAAAATGAAATAAAGCAGCAGGGGATCTAAACTGGGGTCTGACCTCTAAGTGATGCTTGAGTTAGGATTGTGTCAGTGATTTACAGCATTTTCTGCCTTTTTTAAGCAGTGACATACACTTAAAGCTTGAACAAAACAGGATGCTTCAGTTAGCTCAAGAGCAGAACTTTTCTTGCTTAGAAATTTCTAATTTTAAATGATTTGTGAATGACAAGTAATAAATTAATTTACTATTTTAAGATGCTTGTTAACACTCCTCCTCTCTTAGTCATAAAGGGAACCAAGTCTAAAAACACTTTACCTTGTAGCAAAGCAACCACTTCATTTTGTAATCACTTAAAATGAAGATTACAGTCAGAAATAATTGATCCAAACTGACAAACATGATCAAAACTGTAGCATTTTTTGAAGTATACTGAAGGCATTCATAGACATTAGCAAAGGCATTTGCCTCCTATAGAAGAGTGAGCACTGGGGTGAGATGGTCTCTGTCTCCTGATTTTTTTTTATCGTGGGAGACTCTCTCTATTTCTTAAATCTGAGAAGCCTGCTTCTTCCTTTCATTGTTTTGGACATTGCTGTGTTAGTTTATCATCAAAAAGAGATTTAAGTCTCCATGCACAGAGGATTTCTCTTTAAGTGCCACACTGTGATCTTCCCTACAYTGGCCCTTGGATATTAAAGATGAGCTCAAGAAGCTCCCAAGCACACGCTCCGTTATCATRTTGGCTGTGTCACTACCATCATTTATGAGGCCAGGCTTTATGCTGTAAGGTGATCTTGGAAATTATTAATAATAACAGGTCAAAAAAGAGGTAATCTAATTTACATGCAAGGTATCTGGGATAAAAGCACTCTGCAGCCCACTGCTGTTGGACATCTGGGATTTCTTTCTGACCTTCAAAGATCCGATCAGTGCAACGAACCTCATTCAGTTTTGGGGAGGGGGTTGTTATACATTAAACTCAGTCACTCCTGTAATGAGTTATGGGATGGAATTTCAGATACTGTTCTAATATTCGTCATCTCTTTAAATTTCACAGTGCCTTCCTAAAACCAAGGAGTTTTTCGATTTATTTTTAAGGATAGTTCTGATTTTTTTTTAGGAGCTGCTCAGCTGTGATCAATTTGTCTGTTTTAAAAATAAATAAGTTCTCTTTTTTTCTGTTTATAACAGACACGTCCAGACATGTTATCAATGCATCTGATATGTATCCTGTGCCAGATAATTTAGAATATGGAAACAGAATGTATAAACTAATAAGTGGGAATTTTACGTGGTCTTCAGCTTTAAAAGCCTGCATGGCAAACAGTGCAGAGTTGGTGAGCATTACAGACCAGTACCACCAAGCTTTCCTCACGGTCATCGTGAACCGCCTGGGATACAGCCATTGGATCGGGCTGTTCACTTCAGATGTACGTAGGAGACTCCCTGGCTGTGAATGTGATGCTGCAAAGGAGTTTTTCCAGTAATGAGCTAATGAGCTGTGTTATTGATTTGAAGTCATAGAAAGTTTGCATCTGGAGATGAAACCCTGGAAAACTTGAGCCTTAAACAGTTTTTTCGCAATGTAATTTATAAGTCCAGTGAGAGTCAGTTTGGTGCAATGGCTACTGAAAACTAAAAGCCGTAGAAAACTTTTAAAAACAGGAAAAAAAATTGCCTGTAGTGTCAACGTTGTAATTTTGTTGTTTCATTTGTAATAGCCTGCTGGCTCAAATAACTGCTTGCTGAAAACAAGATTAGATGTAGTTTGCAGTCTCCCAAAAGTAAGTTGGGAGGATCCTTGGCTCTGCCTTTTGTAGATCCTTCTGGATCTACCCAGCCTTTAGAAAATTAACACATTCTGTAATACCTGGTAAGGATGCCACCAAAAGAAGATTAACCTGTATCGTGCTAAAGCATATCAGAAAGATAACCTGAAATTTGTTTTGGCAGAATGGGCTTAACTTTGAATGGTCGGATGGGACCAGGTCTCTCTTTACCTTCTGGCAAGACTACGAGTCCCAGGCCTTTGGCAGCTGTGTTTACATTGATACTTCAGGGCGCTGGAAAAGTGCAAATTGTGAACAATCTCTGCAAGGAGCAGTTTGCCATGTGCCGCCTAGTAAGTCAGAGTTAAGATTTATACAAAATCTTTGCAGCTGCAAATGTGTGTACTGACAGTGGAAATACGTGAAAGGAGATTAATTGGTTTGAGGTTAAGCAATGTTAAGCAAGGCTAAGTATTATTTCAAGCAGACGTATATTTCTGCATTTCCTCTCTGTATTTTGTATTTGTGAAACTGTTTTTGTCCAATAAAATATTGGCCATCAGGTCTGATCTGTAGGAGAATGGAAAGAGAACTTTCATAATAGAAAAGAAATGGGAAAATTACTTACTCTGTCTCTTCAGTGAACACTATATTATCTGTGAAAAATGAGGATTGCTAATGACCTAGCTTGAAGGGAAATAAATTCAGTTTGCTGCAATTAACTGTGGGATGGGTGAAGGGAAGCATTTAGAGCGATGTGAAAAATTAGTCACATCTTCACTGATAAACACACCAAAGATTTTGCAATTTTTGTTAGTAAGGATAAGAGTATTTTCCTGTGTCCTAAAAAGTGCTGTCTTTCCTGTGCTCTGCCAGCTACCTGGGCTTCAGTTGAATCCAGAATTCAGGTCTGGAACTCCATTCAGTCTAGGACTGCAGGGTCTTGTGGTAGCATCCAGTTCTCTAAATAGTTCCTATTCAGTGGTGTTGATCACCTGGGCCCATGGTTTGCTTATGACTCCCTCTGCACATCACTATCAGTTAAATTGTCCTGATACTGCTGTTGCAATCCAGCAAGGTTTTTGATCAGAAATAAAACCAACTTTACTCATTTAATACAAATATATTCAATCACTAGATTTTCATTTTGAAAAATAGAGCCATAACACAATAACATGCTTATTAGCATTACTCCAAAACAGTGTGTGGAATGTTATATTAATGTGTATTATGTTGTGCCAATAAAGCTGTGCTGTTATTTCTATCACAGAAAAGAACCTCAATGCCTATAAAGGCTTATGTTCAGAAAAAACTGTACCCTGGATCAAATTCAAAAACAGTTGCTACAGCTTTTCCACAGTTCTGCAGGGCATGAGTTTTGATGCTGCATATGAAGTCTGCAAAAATCAAGGTAAGTGATTATTTTGTAGCTACCAAATGTCATTGCGATATCTTAAAAAAAATACTTATTTTCTGAAATGTCTGAAATCACAGCATATGTTTTCTCTGTTTCAAGATAACGGTAGTGGAACTTACAAGCAAACTATGAAATTGGAGGCAACATACACCAAAAATATGTTCCTTTCCATGTGAAAGTATTGATTTCTCCAGTAACATATCAAATGAACTTTTTTCCCTTCAAATTTGTTCTAAAGTCATGTGAGAACTGTTTTATATTTGTCTGATCATTTTCACATTAATTATAAGTTTAAGAACTTACAATGTATAACCAGACTTTTCAAGATTCAATCAAGACTCATTAACTTTTTGAAATGCAATATTACATTTTAACAGCATGGATTGCTTGAAAGTTTGTTGTGTGTTTAATTTGTAGGATCAAATCTTCTAACTATTCAAGATGAAGATGAAAATGCCTTCATTTTGGAAGAATTACACAGTTTTCGTTATTCTGTGCAAATGGTTTGGTTGAACATCCTGCTTGCTACAGACAGTAAGTTTTGGGAGGAATAGATCTACATGTAAGAATCTGATTTGGGTTTTGGTTACTTTAATGCTAGCATAACCATCTTCCAAAACACTGTTGTCTTTTGAGATTTTGTTCACTGAGTTTTACCTACTTATGATGTAGTAAAACCAGTCAAGCTTTCTGCAATTGTTACCAGTATTCTGAATAGTCAATATGCATACTTGCATGTAAATGCCTTTTTTTCCTTCTTAAAGATGCACTACGGACTGTCTTCTATATTAACTACATAGGATGTTTTTAAATCCTTCAAGAAAAAAATGTAATATAGTGGCCAAACAGACAAAATCCTGGTATTCCATAATGCCATATTTTTAATGTGAGGGTAAATCTAACTGAAATGGAAATATTTATCAAAATACTATTCTATTTTGTAATCATTTTTAACTTCTGCCCATAGATGAGACYGTCTCCTGGTTTGATGGTTCTCCTTTAAATTATTCTAATTGGGGCATCAGGGAGCCTGAATTTGATCATCTCAAAGGGAATTTCTGTGTCAGCTTGAGGACCACAGACGGAGTCTGGCAACTATCTCCATGCAGAGAAAAAAAGGGGGTTGTGTGTAAAATGGATGCAGGTATGTGCTTCCATAAAAGAAGGCAGTTGTGTCCTTATAACCAGTGTTTTACACATTCATTGTTGCTTGCTTACTTGCTCTTAATTTTCATTTAATTAATTCTGTCTCTTGGCATTAGAAGAAGAATACCTGTGAAAACTCTGGCAGGCTGGGGTGACCCGCGTTTGCGGAACCCGGGCAGCCCTTGCTTTAGTGCCAACTGTGGGAGACCTTCTATAGCTTCCGGGTGACCTCCACAGACRCTGCTAGGTGGGCAGGTGCAGCCTGGGAGAGCTGTACAGGTACCAAAGCAGTAGGAACATGGGGCTGTGAGAGAGCCCAAGTGTTTCCAGAGCCCACACAAAATCCCCTGGTCACCGCTGGACCCATTGGCCAGATTGATCAGCCTCTGCATGGTTTTGTTCATGCATTTGTACTCTAAAAAGTGGGTAAATGCTGCTGTTCATCCTTGCACAAATGCCAATTAATGTATTTCATCAAATTAAAGGGATTTTAAATAAAATACTAGATTGTGTTTAGCTTGGACAGTTGGAATAACATTGACATGAATCAAATTAAACAAAGAACAGCCCATTGTATGGTTTTAGATAGATTGTCTTATCAACATCCATTTTAAAGTGAGTTTACATAATAACTTCTGTTACCTCTGTGGGTAATTTTGTGACCATTCTGGATTTTATTTCAGATATCTATGTAGCAGAATCCTCTCAAAAAGGTAAGTTCTGTACTTTTATTCTTTTTATAAGGAGTAATACACATTTTGAGCTGATATTTTGTGAAATAATGTTTTTCACTGTTAAACTTGTAATTTAAAATGTGTAACATATAAGGAGCAGTAATATGTTTTCCATAAAACAGCTACATGTTTATATTTAGAATTATCTATAATTATAGCTATATTTGCTTAATAAGAATTTCTGTGCTTCCCTTTCAGCATCAGACCGTGGGCTTGTCGCTCTGGCTTTTCTTGTGACATTGGTGATGCTGGCTGCCATTTCCCTTTTCCTGTGGTGCCTGTACAAACAGAATAACCAACTCTTCCGCAGGATACTGTGGGTCAGAAATGCCTATTTGCCACAGATTAATGCTGATGGTCCTTCTTTGGAAGAAAGCATCCTCATTTCTGACTTTGAGAGAAGCGAGAACAATTAATTGATCAGAAGTAGCAAGTGGTCTTGTCTTCTGTATGAAATTTCACAACCTGCAGTGGTTTTCTCATTCTTGGGAGTCCCCCGGGGTACCCATATCCTGAGAAACCCTCATGGCCATCGGTATGAATGCTGGAGGAGCTCCCTGTCTTGGAGAGCTTTTGCTTTGTGGCAGGATGAGGTGAGGATGCAAGGCAGAGCCACAGAGAAGTTTTCTTCTCTGGGACAAGCCAGCAATTGAAAATACTTAYGCACCATAAACCTCCAACCACTTACTTGGAGCAGTCATGTTTGAGGTCCCACAGCAGTGGGCATTTTCATGCAACTTTTTCCTTTGGGAACATTTGAGCCTTTGTGTTTTGTTTTTATGCTTTGCAGAACCTGCTTATGAGCTGGCATTAAAATTTGGCCTTGAATTTAGGAACACTGAAACATGTTCCAAGGATTATGGGGAAGACTTTTTTTTTAAACTGGCCATCCCTTCTGCAAAATGAAGTGTTATTTTTCAGACAGTGGATTCTTGCCACGTAGATTTTCAAGCTTGCGGGGAGACGAAGTCACTTTTGACTTTAGACTGCCAGAGTTTTGGTAGTTTGGCCTGTGATGCCTAGTTCATGTTATAAAGTAACTTAGTCTAGAGATAAAATGGCATATGGGCTTTGTCATCCTGAGGTTATTATATTCATTTGAGATGCATCCATCATCCTATTAAAGATTTAGCTATGTCATCCCTCACCTAGATTATTTCAGACATGGAATCCTATCAGCATCCTTTAAATTAAATATTTTTGGGCAACATCTGTTTGAAGAAAAAAACCCTGTTATAAATGTTGCTGAAGGAGTGGAACAAATGGCTTTACTCTTCACCCAGAGTGTTTCTGCGAGCAGTGTTCATGGATGCTCTGCTGAGACCCTGCTCTCCAAAGCTAAGGGCAGCACGTGGGGGAGCTACATTGCTGTTCCCAAAGGGTGCTAGTACTCTAACCCCATGTAGCAGACGCTTTCCCTTTCCATGTTCCCACTAAGGTGCTAAAAAGGAGATGAATTTTGCTGACCAGTTGGTCTGCAGGTTGTGGACGAGCCAGCTCAGGTCTCTGTGCTATCTCAGTTGCAACAGCCCAGGACAGAAATGCTTGCTCTCTCTAACCCTACCACCCTAACCAGTCCTCCACCCACCTCTCTGGAAACACCTGGAAGCTTTTCAGGGATTTTATTTTTTATTTTTATTGCAGTGTGGAAAAACAAATGGTTAATTATGGTTACTTCAGAATGGATTTACTGTCATTTCCATCGTCTCTAAAAGCTGCTGTAAAGGGCTGCATTTGTTGTTCAGTTTCCTGGTTTCCTTGTTTAAAGGTGACTCATTCTAACAATTTTGCAAGAGCCCTGAGATGGAGGTACATTCCTCAGAATTAAGCAAGCAGCTAAGGCCAATTGCAATGTTTTTACACAATATTTGTGCACATGCACAGGAATGTATGAGTGCCTTTTACTGAGATTTCACATGGCCAAAAATTGCCTGATCATGTCATAATTATGCATAGGACTATTTTAAAAAATTATTTAGCACATAAAATATTTCTGTGCTGGTTTACAGAACTGGTTTACTGGTTTTTGATAACTCCTAAGGTTGTAGCTATCAAAAGTTCTTAATCTGAAATTTTTCTATCATATAAAATATAAATAGCTTTTCTGTGTAAATTTTCTCTAATGATTTGACCCCATAGGTTAGTTTTAAGTAATATTTTTAAAGTTTTGGTTTAGTCTTCTAGATTTTTCTATGGTACTGTTTTTATTTGCAATCCACTATTAGAGTTGGTGGACTGCAGCTTTTGAGTACAATTGCCAGATAATCTGTTGTTTCTATGTATGAACTGTGATAGCTTCTTTACCACCAAAATGAAAAAAGAAAAAAGCTTATGACCTTCTCTTCTTTCCCCATGAGTATTTCACCTATTCAAACTACAGTTGGAGGAACTTAAAGCAACAAATCCTCTTCTTCACATTCATTGACAAATGTGTAAATGCTGCCTTCTTACAGCAGAGTAGCTTGCAGGGTGGTTTTTGTTTGCAAGAGTAAACTGTGTCATCTCTGAGGACATGTATTTATCGGTCTACAATGCTGTTGATAGATATGCAGGCTCTGGTCAGATTTTGGTGTGGTTAATGAAGTATTTTTTCACAAAACGTGACATAGATGTTTTATCAATTTTCCTTGGGGTATGTTTTAATCCTTTAAATATAGCTGAAGAGCAATAGTGTAATCAATAAACCTAACCTCAAAATAGTGATCGTTGATTAACATTGATGTAAGTGAGCTTGTATTAAGAGGAAAAGAGTTCAAGCAGTGTTTTCTTCCTACTTGGAAATGGTTTCGAAGGAACAGACCCTTAGACATTTATTTTTAAATCTTCCAGCATTTAACTTTTTATAATTGCAGATATTATTCGCTCAAGAATGTAATCATTGATTGCTTTCTAGTCATCCTTCTGGATTTTGTTACCAACGGCTTTCAATTCTTTTCCCTTAATCAGAGGTCTCCTATACTGTCCTTGATCAGAGTGTGTGGTGACTGTGTTTTTATTGCTGACCTTGATGATATTGGCAGTGAGATTCACTGTATTATTTCAAATGGAAAATTAAACTGTGACTGCTAGTTCTCTGTGGTGCAATTTTTCTTAAATCTTTCACCAGCTTTACTAAGAGGAGAGGCTTTAGTGTCTCATAAGAGCAGTGCCCAGGCTTTGCACTGAGTCATCCTGTTGGGAGAGGGACACTGGCTCCAACTTCCTTTCTGGCTGTGTGAGTGGACTAGACCTGGCCACTGCACAGGGTCTCCACACACATGGTGGTCCAAGTGTTTCCCAGGGCACAGTCGAGCATGCCCCAGAACGTGTGTGCAAGAGGTGCTGGAAGGAGGTGGGACCCACAACACCATCAGTAAGGATGATGGATGGGATCATGGCACCGATTTATAGATGTTCTCCCAGCCTACTGCATGTTCCCTGCAGTAGGGAGCTGGAGCCACCAGGGATGAGTGATGGGCTGGAGGAATTTTCCTGATGGATTGTGAAGGCTGTGTTGTGTGGGAGCCTATTTGTTTCTGCCACAAATGAGGTGGAGGTATGTGGACTGCAGCACAGCAGCTTCCACAGATAGCACCAAAATGCTTCCTATGTCCAATAACTGGGCTCGGCAGGGCCTGAATAGGCAAGTAAATGTTGCAGTTTTGGCTGCCATGCTATCTTCTTTCAATGTTCTTACTGAAAGAGAAGTGTTAAATCTTTTCATACCACTCCTTTGCTTGGGAATGGAAGGGTAGCCCCACCAGAGACGGGTACATTCAGGTCAACATATGACAAACTTTGTCTGCCAGATATTGGGGTATATCAAAACTGCATGTGCTTGTCTTTGCAGATGCCATTCCAGGAGAAAATTTACCTCCTAAACCCTTTAGCAATCCTTGCAGCATGTCTCTGAGGAAAAGACATGTTCAGTGCAGCTGCCACGTCCCCGGTGGACACGAGTCTGTGATGGGAACATTTGTATGTTGGAGCTACCCAGCATGACTGGACAGAACAAAGGGTTGTGGCACGAGGTTTTAAGTGGGCAACGAGACTCCTCAGCAAAGCCCCTCCTGGGCGCAGTGCTGCCCTTCCTTGTGCAGGAATCCCCCTCCCTTCTGCTGTCTTCCCTCTCCTACCTTCACACACACACACTTTTGCAGCTGAGTCATGATGAAGGAGCCATGGGGCTTTTTGAAATATGTGCTGTACAGTCCAGAAGGACCACAGGGAAAAATCAGGGTTTTGCATGCTCTATGAGACTTGACCAGCTCTGGTTCCCAGGGCACCATTGCACAAATTCTCATTTAATTTAGCCCCCTGCTTTTTTCTTTCATCATGTTGCCCCTTCCTCAGTGTAGTAACAGGCATCCTCAGTCCCTTGTAATAAAAAAACTACTGTAATGAAATCCATGGCATATACTTCCTCCAGGGCATTTATTTGGTTAAAGCTAAACTGCACACATTCAGTAACTGGGCTCTAAATCCTCAGTTCAAAAAACTAAAAAAACAAAAAACAAATCCACCAAAAAAAAAGAGGCCTCTACTTGAGCTATAATAATATTATATTTCTTTTGGCATCCAGTGGAATGTTGGTTTTAAACCCCTGCAGGCCAGCACTGATATCTTACAATCTGGTGCAGCCTTGATGCAGATGTGCGAGTAACCATCAGCAGCAAATCCACGGGCGTTTATGCTGTTCTGAGACGGAATGAATTAAGGTGGATCGTGGTGCTCGGGAAACAGTCTCCGTTTGTCCAGTAGATGGTGGTGGTACACCCAGAGCTGACGAAACGAGCTGTGCAAGAGGAAAAAATCTCAGAGATCTGCTCTGGATCCTTTAGTTAAACCAGCAGCAAAACTCCCAAGTCACAGAACGGCAAATTGCAGTGTGGGTTCTTAGGCATGGCCACAACATTACAAAACTGTGTTTAGACGGCTTTCCAAGTCTCAGTGTTCCTTCTCAACTACTTTAATGGATGCACTGAAGCACTCAGAAAGGGATGATGCAAGTTCTTGCATTGCTCTGTGGGCTTTTTATTTCTTTGGTGAGTAAAGGGAAAATCCACTTGGGTTCCTGAGTAATAAATAAGTATATCTTCGTGGTATGTTTTGATTCTGATGCCTTTCGTGGAAAGGTAATTCAGTGAAAATGCTCCAGCCATGTATCTCTACTATAAATGAATTTATTTTAATATTGTAGTCTTGACTGTATCAGTGCAGACATTTACTTACTAATTTTCATGGGAAATGAAAAATTAAGACATAGAAATGACTGCGTAAGTAATCATTCCACAGCACTGTTGAAAGCAGATTTTTCTCCTTCTCACAATTTATTCTGTAAGTTGCTCAAAGCATAAGCCTTTCTGATCCCTTTCTATATCCATTATCTTTATGCAGGATGATAATGGATTTAGATATTAGAAACTTAACCATAAAAAAGGGTACTGAGGATAGTTTTGTAATAAAGCCTCACGTCAAAGTCTTAATTTTTATAATCTCATTTCCTTACACTGCAGCTTTCCTAAGACTTTCCCAGTCCTCCTGTGATGAAGCAACTGCATTTGTCTAAGGAAGTGTACTAGACCCAGCCTGCTGCAGTACTTATGAGTAACACCGTGGTAGTTTGTAACCGCTGAAGTGATTCTCAACTGCAGTTGTTTCCAAAAGTGCACAGTTAGAAAATAGCAAAAATACTTCTACTACCTTTCCCCCTTTTTTTTTTCATTTGCTTGTTGCTATTGTAACAAATCCTATTTTTTTCTTAACCTTAACCTAAAGATAAAATTTCTACTGTGGTTCTCAGAAATAAATGCTTGAAAACTTTTTTTTTAGTGAGAACAATGGCTAAACTTGTAGATACAAGATAAATCTTGAAACGCAGAGTGGGCTGAAAGTTCCTCTCCTCTGCATGCTAGCAAAGGAAAACAGGGAAGCCTGTTTCTCTGATCCATGCAAAAAAGGGAACAAAATTAACAGCCTGCTATGCACAGAGGTGGACAGCCTGCAGCAGTGGTGGTCGTCACCAGGTGCTTGAAGGCCATCCAACACCACTGGGTGGACTAGGAGAATGCAGTATCTGGGTCAGTGTCTCAGAAAACATGGGAGAACAATACTATCCCTGTATCTTGTCAGATTTTTATAGATGGATGTTCATGTCTAGAAATTAAAAGTGTCCATTTATGTTGTACCAAAAAAATCTTCATTTTTTTGTTTAATACTGAACACTGAAAATTATACCATCAAGTATGTCCCAATTTTGAAGCTATTTATTCAGGTCATTTGTTCTAAAGCATGATCTTAGGCCTTTGATCCCAGCCATAACCTGACTAAATCTGTTTTGCCTCTTATTTCTGCCATAAAGCTTGTGTGCTTTGTAGGTGAGAAGCCCCTGGAAAGCCCCAACAGAGCTGACAACAGACAGACTCTACCTCCTCAGCAGCTTTGGGCTGCGTGGCTTCACTGACGCTGGAATTGGGAACACCATCTCGGAGCTTGATGCTTCCAGATTCATTCAGGTATGCAAGCAGAATCCCTAACATTAGAAGCTGTCAACGAGCTGGAGTACATAAACTTTTAATATAAAGTAAAAGAGTATTCTAAGTCATGTAAGGCTTCATTTGTTATGGCCCCAGCTCAACGTAATTCTGTTTCATCTCTACTAGTTTCTTGTGGTAAGTTACTCTTCATGCTAGCAGGCTTACCTATTATGTACCCGCAATCCGACCACTACCTAAATGCTTACATGACCTAGGCATTATATTTCTGGTATTTAATATTCAATATTTAATATTCAAGAATACCAGAAGGATTCTTTCTGAAAAGGTAAGAAGGTAATATTTCTGCTGCTGCATATCATGCCCTGCTAGTCTTGGGAGATGAAAATTATGTTGAGAGGCAAATTGAGTTACTTTAAATATTGTTTCAAAAGCAAATATTGAAGATGGAATTGTACATATGGGATACATCATGGCTATAAAAGACATGATGTACCATTCAGTTAAATGTTGAAATGCATCAGAACAGCTCTGGGAGGTTTTCCATCTGGAAAGAACAGGTATTTAGAATATCTACAGAAACAGTGTCTACTTTACCCTTTAAAATACTTTTAGTATAAATAGCAGAGTGGCTGTTCCCCACTCACCATACCCAGGAATGCAGCTGATGTAGCCTTTATCCCTGCAGGCTCCTAGAGTGCCTTGTCCCAATGACATGGCAACTCTGGAGCATACGCACCACATGTCAGGGTGTCCAGGTGAAGGTGAGTTATGGAAGAAGGAAGAAAGCCAATGTGTTCTGCGTTCTTCATCTTGTCCTTGACCATCCATCCTCCCCTAACCTTCCAGAATCTAGTCTGGATTGAGGATATGGTTTTTAATTATTGCTATTTATATAGAAATTTTCTTCATTCTTGCCTGATTGAAAGAATGTAAAGCGGAAGTTGGGTGAGTCTCAGCTGCTTTTACAGGTTATTCTACCACTTGCTCTGATGTAGCACAAAGCAAACCCTCATGGAAAGAAAGATGAAAGGAAGAGCCATGCACTGGTGAAAGCAAAACTATAAAGAGAATAGGGATCAGGTATTCCTGCTATTTGGGAAAACTAAAACAAGAATTAAGTGACTGAACCGCAGCAGGAAATCCATGATAAGTGACTGTGGGGATAGCTGGGCTGMCAAAAAGCAGCCAACGCAAGTGTGCACTGTTACTGATGCATTCAATAACTGTGATTTAGAAATAAACAAATCAATCCACCACAGCTGCTGGGGAGTTGATTCACGACACTGCTGGATGGCCCTTTCAGCTCACCCTGAGTAAAGATGAACGACCTAAGAATATTGGTGTGTGTGTGTATATGTTTATGGGACTGCCGATGCATCATCCCACTGCCTTCAAGTCCAAACCTGCTTTTTAGCTTTCTGATCCACAGAAGTGTTCAGCAGCCAGAATTCAGGATGTCTGGGCACAAATGCCATGTGACTGGGACATGAGAAACACCTCCACTTAAATTTGTGGTTTGCCTCTGGATAGAAAGAAACTGTTTCAAAATGAGAGAAGCTGAATCATCCAATTAATCTACTACAGCAGCCAGTGGTACACAGGCACCCGACCTGCCCTGGATACCTAAAATCCAAATTCAGGGTAAAGGATGTGAAGGTCCAGAATCACTACATGAAGAGCACAAAAATAGAAGGATATATGCAAAAAATGAAAAATTCTTTTTGCTTTTGTTTCTTTTCCACTCTTTTTTATTTTTTTGTTTTGGTTTGGTTTTTTAGCCCTTGAAGTCACAGACCCAGGTGATGGGATGCCTGATGATCTCTTTACTTGGATTTTCTTTTGAAGACGTTTCTGCTATGCATCTTTAAATGGTTCAGTTGCCTCAGCAAGTCTGGAGTTGGACCCGAGGTGGGGACAGCCTGTGAGGAGAAGCAGCAGTCCTCCCTTCTACGCAGGAAGCAGCGATGTCCCAAACTCCGCTTTCTTCCTCTTGTGTAACACGGTGGTGGAAACAGCAACTTCCTGCACAACAACTGCCTGGTTCAAAGCACTGAGATATGACAGGGCAGCTTTTGGCAGGCTCACAAATATCTGTTCCTAGCTCCATGTGGATCTGCTGAAGTAGATCTGTGGCCAAAACTGGTTCAAGCGCTGTGGGATAGACTGCAAAGCCCATGACATTAAAAGCAAAGCCATAAGCTATGAGAAAGGGCAGGAATGGTTGACCCCAGTTCTACCAGGATCATGATATCATTAAAAATTCCCTTTATGAAATTTGATACATTTAATCCATTTGGATAACAACAGCAAAATGGAGAAAATTATTTCTGATGTGGACATTCTTTAGTCTTTCTGGAAAAGGTATTTAAACAGAGCCCTAACACAGCTAGGAGATTTTCTGTCTGCCTCTGGAGACAGAGGAACATTCATGGGATGCTGAAAAAAGCTAAAAACCTCACATTGGACAATGTGCCTAAATATAAGGACACCTAGAACAGATGCAAAACTGCAAAAACAGATGCAAAGGTGCACAGTGTTATGTCAGCGCTAGTGTTTATTATTTTTATGATTGCATTTTTAAGAAGTCATTCTTTTGATCCACACTAACTGCTGGTCAGGGAAAGAAAAATAAAGCTTACACAGAAAATAACAGAATTTTCTGGCTGGAGGCCAAAACTTCACAAGAGAATACTGAAGCCTAATATGTTTTGTTTGACGTCTTTGTTTCTGATAGATGTTGACTGAATTCAGGAGGATGACGGCACTTTGAACAAAACCAGCTGGGGAAGTCAGTTTGCTAATTATTAACCCTCTAGGGAACAGATTGGATTGGAAATGTGCATTCCAAACGTTCTGGGAAAATATAAAACCTAATGTAGATCTCTTTGGAAAATAAATACTTAATACTGTGGTTTGTATTTTTAGGAGGAAGGGAGGAGACAACTTGTGATATACGACTGAATTTTGCAAGATGGGTAACAAATCCAACTCCTTTTCTCCCTGTAGTAGGATTCAGCAGTCCTGAGATTGAAGTAAGTCTTTAAGGAATGACTATGGGGAATGAAGAGAAGTTGTACATTTATTGTGATAGAAATCATAGGGGGAGGGGGAAAAAAAACTCTTGTCAGTCTCTTGACCACTTTGCAATAAGAAAAAATGGGATTTTCGAAGCTGTTAAAAGGAAAAAAGCACCAAACTCCATACTGTGCCTTACAAAACATTATTCAGAAGCTACTGTGATAAATATTCAGATACATAAATGTAAAAATATAAATACCAAAATGTAAAGGAAAAAAAAAACATAACAGTCTTTAGACAGTAGGCTCTGCTGTGACATATTTACATCTCATTCTACCTGGATGCTCTAATCCTTCCTCTGTAACCTGGCCAGAGAGATGGCTACATAGAAAGTGCAGGGGGTTTTTCCCCCATTTCAGGTGTTTTAAGAGTAAAAAAAGTAGTTAAATACGGGCACTACACCAAAATTCAGTGCAGTTCAGTGTTTAACTAGTGGCCAGTTTTAGCTATAATTATAGCATGAAATGGAAACAGAAAAAAAGAGAATAAAGGGAAAAAAACTCCTCGTACAAAAAACAAAACAACCAAAGATGGGAAAAGAAAGGAAATTTAGGAACAACTTTCACTATTTGCTTAATATCTTCTTAACATTGGCTTAACATGTTTTTCTGCCTGACAGGTTGGTTGCAGCATGGAGACATTGGCTGTTACAAGTAAGTACTAAAAGAGATGTAGTAAAATGCATTATTGTTTAAAACAAATAGGTCATATGGGATGCTGAACTGATTTTTGTTTTCTTCCCCATAGTTCAGTGTGATGCCATTTTAGGTGTCAGATTGTTAGAGAAAAATCTTACTGTTAGACAAGCTGTTTAAAGTTAAACTGCTTGACAATTAGTTTAACATCAGAGTTGTGCATATTTTTGCCTTTTTAATGCTGTAGGTGATAATACATGCCTAGGTAAAGTGCTATTCAGTAGGCAATCTGGTAGATAGCAAAGTACCTTCTGAACTTGTTAATTCTCTGACTATTTTCAACTCTCTTGAATTGCTTTGGTATCACTTCTGTGTGTGTACTGAGAGCTGTTATAAACGATAAACTGGAGAAATTCTGAAAGTGTGCCATTTCTAGAATGCTGCAACAGCCCCCCATCACTCCCGAGGCTGATTGAAATTGCAACTGGTTATGTAAAGTGAACACTTAGAGTATTTTTGACAGAAAGCTAATAAAATTCGAGTATCCCAGAGTGACCACGAATGAGAGTCTCAGTATGTTACCATACACTTCAAGATTAGAGGGAAAATCCACATATTTGCACAAGAATTAATGCAAAGGGACCCAATGCTGATTGAAGTGTCAGCTGTATGAGATGCCTTCAATTGTGGGTCCTGCTGCTTTCATCTTGCCAGTGTGTGAGAGAAACAACAAGCCTCCAGCCAAGCAAATAATACGTGGAGTATTCAGGATGTGTGGGCATTCATTGCTGTTTCTTTGCTTAGGTAATTACAATGCTAATAAGTAGTCAAATGACATGAGAGGTCAGACATTGAGTCCATGAATAAACCAGTCTTTATTTCTCACTTTCATAGAAAAACTGGGCTAAGTGAAAGGAAAAGCTGTGTCTTTTACTTTTGTACTGTTTGGTGGCAGGTACAGGCAAAAGGATTTGCCCAGTGCTGGGAAGCGGGGAGCAGGTCCAGGCTTTGTTTCCTGGCTTCACTATGTCATCTTGGCCAACTCACCTGTTTTTTTGCTTTGAGCTTTCCACATATAAAATGGAGAAAAAAACCTATTCTTTGGCAATGTTCTTGTGAGAAAGATTGCCAAGTACCATGCAAGCTGAAAAACAACACCTTGTTACTTAGGGGAAACCCCCTTGCAGGAACACTGTGAAGTACCTGATTCCATCACTGTTTCCAGGCTGCTTCTGAGGCCAGACAGATACATGTTTTGCCAGAAAATTTTTGGTAAAATTTAATTTTCAAAGTTTTTTTTCCAACTAAACTTGAAGTAACTTTTGTTCTCAATTCAGGCTAATAGCAGTAACAGGAAGGGGCTAAAATGACAGTGTAAATAAATGGACAAATTAAGCCTATTTTCAGTCATGTGTTGCATAAAAAATGTGAGATTATCATCCCATACTTGTTTTATTACAGTGTTCTCATGATGTTATATTACGGCATTAGCAAATCTTTCAAAATCCATGGTATTGTTTATAAAAATAAACTAATTGAAGGCAAAGTGATCTCTAGCACTATTTGTGTTTGCTCATACTTTGTTTTCATGTCCAATGCTTGTATTTAAACTTGTTTTGTTAGAATAATAAAATATGCTCTGACTTGCAGTCTCTAGAAACCTTTGCTTTTAAAGTCAAGACTCTTGGCTTTCCTTTTGCTTGTTCCTAATTTGCCATGTCTGTCACGTCCTCTCTGGCAGGGCTTGTGGTTATAAAAGTGTGTGGGAGTAAAGGTTAAAGATAACTGCTAGTTTAACAAATATGGTTATTCTTGCCATAAGGATTCACTTTTGATATTAGTGGTTGGTTGATCCTATTTTTAAGGTGGGATCACAACTGTATTCCATATCAGTGCCTGAGTTAAAATCAATATACTTTTAGCACTTTGTCTCTCTCAAGACTTCCGGTTGTCAACTCAAGGGCTAGATTTGTAAAGGGAACATAGTCCAGCTGCCAGACTTTATAYCAATAAGTAAATATTCAACAGGTCACAATAAGAACATGAGTGAGACTGTGCTCCAGTAGTAGCAGTACTTGTTTGTGGGGAAAAACAAGAGGGATACATAAATTCCACTTTGTACTCTAGTAAATCTTTCAGTGCTTTGAATAGAGTGCATCAGGTCCAAAAGGAAACACCGAGCACTTAATTTAGTTTGGTAGTTATTTAATTGATCTGGATCAATGTGGGTTCAGATTCCTCTCAGAAAAGGGGATTGCATTTGAGTTTTTAATAGCAAAGATGCTCAAACTGTCATGTATTTTTAGAAAGGGGACAACAGCATCTTCTTTTTCACTGTCTGGGAAYTTTCCTAGGGCACCAGTCCATTGACAGGTTAGAGAACAGTGAGGAGCTGAATAGCTCTGCACTATCCAGATTTCTGCAAGTGTATTGGCAGAAAAGGGGAGACTAGAGAAACTGTGGGCCTGCTGCTGAGTTGGGGTTGTGGGAACACAGGATGTGGACAAGTCAGAGATACTCAATGCCTTCTTCACCTGTCTTAGTAAGACATTCACCTTCTGTACTAGTAAGATTTGTTTTCAGAAATTCCAGGCCTCTGAGATCAGTGAGAGCATCTGGAGCAATGGAGGCTTATCCTCAGTAGAGAAGATCAAAACATTTAAACAAACTGGACGCAAACAAATCCATGGGACCCAGTGGGCTGCATGCACAAGTGCTGAGAGAGCTGGCAGATGTCATTGCAAGGCCAGTCTCAAGTATCTTTGAAAGGTCACTGTGACCAGAGAAGGACTAGAAGTTCAATGCAGGTGCCATGTCTTGCTTCAAGAAGAAGAGGGAGGATGTGGGGAACTACAGGCCGGTCAGCCTTATCTCGATACCTAGGAAGGTGTCGGAGCAAATAATTCTGGAAACTATTTCAAAATATATTAAGGACATGAAGATGATTGGGAGTCATCAGTACGGATATATGAAGGGGAAAATTATGCCTGATCAACCTGATAGCCTTCTGTGATGAAATGACTAGCTTGGTGGATGAGGAGAGAGAAGAGGATGTTAATCGTCTTGACTTCAGAAAGGCTTTCATCACTGGCTGTATCCTCATTAACCAACTGCTGACTAGATAAGTAGATAGTGAAGTAGATTGAAAACTGGCTGAAATGCCAGGCCCAAGAGATTATAATCAGTGGCGCAAAATCCAGCTGAAGGCCAGTCACTAATGGTGTATTCTTGAGGTCAATACTGGGGCCAATACTGCTGAACATCCTCTTTAATGATCCTGGATGATAGAACAGAGTGCACCCTCAGCAAGTTTGCAGACACTTGAAGACTGGGAGGAGTGGCTGATACACCAGGTGGTTGTGCTGCCATTCAGAGGGACCTTGGCAAGCTGGATAGATCAGTCAAGAGGAATCTCATGGAATTTAACAAAGGGAAATGCCAAATCCTGCACCTGTTGAGTGATGTCCTCCCMCACACATTACTAGGGGCTGAGGACCAACTGGCTGGGAAGTAGCTTTACAGGAAAGGTCCTGGGAGCCCTGGTGAACAACAGCTTGAACATGTGCCAGCAATGTGCTGCGTCCTTGCGGCAGGGGTGGCCGACAGTATCCTGGGCTGCATTAGGAGCACTCCCACCAAGTTGAGACAGGTGATCATTTTCCCCTGCTTGACATTAAGACACATCTGGAGTGCTAGATCTAGTTCTGGAGTTCTCAGTGTAGGAAAGATGTGGTTTTACTGACCATATCTGAATCCAGCAAAGAGCCACAAAGATGATTATGGGACTCAAGTGTTTGTCATGTGAGGAGTGGCTGAGAACTGGAGGAGAGAACGCTCAGGGAGATCTTATCAATGTACCTTAATATTTAAAGTTAGGGAGAGTAAAGAAGATGAAGCCAGACTCTTCTCAGAAATATTCAGTGAAGGAACAAGAGGCAATAGGCAGAAACTGACCTACAGAATTATTTTTTTTTAAACAGAAGAAAAAGGTGGGTTTTTTTACCCTGCTGACCATCAAACACTGGAGGAGATTGTCCAGAGAGGTTGTGGAGTCTTCATCCATGGAGATATTCAAAACGCAACTGGAACCAACTCYGTGCAATCTGCTCTAGTTGACTCTGCTCTAAGCAAGGGGATGCACTAAATAATCTTTACAGATCTTGCAATTCTTTGACTTCAGTACTTCAATTCATTTCAACAGCATCTGAGTATTTTTTCCAGGTTCGCAGTTTATAAAGAGATTTCTGATGTTTCCAAAGTTTCCTGCTGGAGCATTTAAATACTGCCTATGATAGACCCAACCCAGTTTATTCTGCATGGCCAAACTGTTTCAAATTGAAATACAAACAAACCTTAAGAAACTTATGGACTTCATAGAATGAAGTGCTGCTGTGTAATAGAATATAAAAATTGATGGTTTAGTACTAAGTGGCATATTATTGCCTCCAAAAAAGAACAAGAAATGTTGATTCACTCCTTAAAGTAAGAGGACTATTTAAGTAAGCATCAACTAAATAGATCACTAACTAGAAATCTACACACATTTCACTACTATAACCTCTTGGGGTTTTTTTTAATAATTTTGTGATTTATTTAGGTATATTGAGAATTAAGTCATATACAAATCAGAGGGATATAGTACTGTTTAGGTATTTTACTGATTATACAGTGTTACTACATTTTTCTTTTTTCTTTTTGTAACATTTAAAAATATAACTAGAAATACTCATGCAGCATTGTAAATTATGTCTTCCATAAGGTACCATAAAGAGCAGGCTTACTCCTTGACAGCCTCAGAAAATGAAATATAGTGGGCTTTGATTTTTCAAAGCCAGGAACAGGTTCAGCTTGGAGATGACTAATGATCTCTACAATAGAAATAGGTCACACAGAGAGGTGATCTCTGAAGTGACCAAATCCTGAAGCCTTTATAGCTTAAAATCTACTCTGCAGTTCTGCCTAGAAGCTTATTCCTGGTTAGTGCGTGTGCAGAGCACTGCAGATCTGAGTCATAAGGGATCTGTGCTGCTCTGTACTGTCTTCATCTTTCACATTCTCCCTTGTGCATTCCGTGTCAAGCACATGAAACCAGCTCACCAGCAGTACTTGTGCAGTGATGAAAACCTGATAGCAACACTCTTATAGTCTCTCCCTGATTCACCCATGGCATCAAGCACAGAGAGGAGTCCTATACACTCATTTATATGCACTGTCCACCCACAAACTTGAGATAAAGTTGTGTGTGTTGAGTCATAGACAGGTAGTTCTTGTTCAAGTCCCAGCTTCATGTAAGCTGTGGGTAATAACAAAAGCTATTTCAGTCTCACTCAAAGAAATAATAAGTAAGGTACAATTAATTTCCTTGCAAAAAAGGTCCCTCAAATCAATAGAAAAATGCAAAGACCAAGTTCCTGTGAGGAGTGCCTGCTGATTTGTTCACCTAGTAGGAGCTTTCATCCAGATAAAGAAATAACTGGTGGACCATATCAGCCAGATCACTCCTGTGTGCATGCTTGCAGACCTCATCAAAAACCTGTCTAGAGGCCTAGATGGTAAATACTACATTTAGAGAAGATGTGTTGGCACTGCCCAAATAGATCATATTTATCCAGGTGCACATGAATTCTATCCTTTATTGCAGTTTCTACTGCTTTGCCTGGTACTGATGTTAGGCTTGCCAGCCTTTAGTATTGTCCATCATGTCACCTCATTTACTCCCTGGAATCTTTCTTAGAGATTGGTGTCATGTTACAATCTCCAGACTGCAGGCACGTAGAAAGTGTGAAGAGAAAGGTAGATTAGTAGATATGCTCTTTCTCAATGCTCATCACTCTCTTAGAAATCTCAGATGTCTGTGGATTTGTTACTCTGCCTACTTTGGATTATAGCCTTTCCCAGTTAGCACACTTTCAAGAAGAGTCTCTGCTGACTCTCAGAAAGAAGGGTTCAAGTATGAGGATCATCTGCTTATTCCAGTGAACATATGCAAATACATAAATTAGCTTCTCTGGAAACATATTGGCCTCTCCTCTTTTTTCACTCTGCAGTTGTGCTTTGATCTGTCAGACTCCAGTGGGCTTCTTGGTCTTGATATATCTAAGGCAAGATTTAATATTAGGTAGGATTCCTTTTGTGAGTTTCTGCTCACAGTTTTTTATTGTTCTTTCACTCTGCTTTCCTTTACCATGTTGGTTTATAATCCTTTCTGTGTTTTTGCATTTGGAGAAGACTTAAACTTCTGATTTCTAATAATCTAGCCTGTGGTGAGATTATTGGTGCCCACTTCCTTCTGCCAGTTCTCAAGACTTCAGTAGATGGCATACACTGCTGCTGTGCTGTGCAGCCTTCAGGAAGTTCAGGTCCACCTGTAAGAATTTGCTGTTCCTAGCAGCTACTTTTTGTTCCCTCTTCACAAGCTTTCTCATTGCTATGTCTCTCTCCCTTTTGAAACTGGGTGCAACTGCTGTGAATGCTTAGTCTTTGCCAAGCCCGTGGGAATTCTGAATGTAAACACTTGAACAGAAACTGTGAGCTGAAGATGTAGATGTCTTGCACATAAATGAGAACCAAATGAGGGGCTGCATCTTTTCTGTGGCTTCCCTGCCCTGCTGCTCTGTGAAGCAGTATTGATGGAGTCTAGTGTAGTCTGTGTTACATAACAATGCTGCAGTGTCCGGACAACATGGAGGTTACCTGAATTACAGTGTTGGTTCTATTTCCACCCTCTCTGCCCATCTGATCATTCTCAGCATGCCATCTCTGTCCTTCTGGTCAGGCAGGCAAGCTGCAGACTCAGGACTACATATGCTTAAAGCTGACATTTTGGTGCATTGGCATTCTGTGTTCCTATTTTGTTGATTTGATCTGATTATAAGATCTCAGTAATAAATTTCATTAGCCCATCATCGTCAGAGATGACTCTTACCTTTTCTGCATATTTCATATTCTGGTACTTCAATGTCCTGCATATGCGTAGCATGTCATTGTGTTTGCCTAAGACTAAATGTTTGATTTCCCTCCACTTATTCATTGGATGTTTAGCATTTTCATAGAAGTATGTGTTGTTCCCATGTTTGTTTCCTCCTTCATTTCCCATTTGAAAGGCATTTTGTTTGTTTTCCATTCCTTATTTTTGCTCTCTGGCCTCTCCTGCACTCAGAAAGACAAAATTTCCAAACCTCTGCTGATGGAATATTGAATTGTGTGTTTTCCACTCCTGCTGCTTCTCAGTTTATGCCTTCATCAATCACAACCTTTAAATGCCAGCAGTTTAGCCCCCAGTGAGTCCACTGTTTCTATACAGACTCTTTATCTCAGAAGTACTCCCAAATTCAGATCCATCTGGAGTTTTGCCCTTTAAACCATCCTCATCTGCATGTTGAAAGTTTGCTCCTTTCTGGTCAAACATAAGGCAGTAGGGGCATTTTAGAGATTGCTATTAGGTAGGGATGAATTTCACCTCCAAAACATGTGAGAATCAAAACTAGAGGCTGTTCTCCAGCATTTTTAGGGAATTGTTCTGCTTGGCACATTTAAAGAAGAAGAAAAAAAAAMCCTTTAAAATTAAAAGCTCTTCTACCTGAATTAATTTTAATTTGCTTTAAAAACATTTTTCCGAATGATAACAGATTTTCTTTTAAACCATTCCTTCAAATGATGTTTTTTGCAACAAATGTAAAGTCGTACAAAATATCATCTTATTTGCCAGCTCCCACAATCATAATTTGAGTAATAATCCCACACTGGCACAGTGACAATAGAAAACAGCTTTTGAGGAGATTAAGCATATAAACTCTGCCAATAGACCTACTAAACTGAGGCACAATTTTTGTTAAAAATGCACAGAATAGGTGTCAGAAACCCTTTCTTAAAGTGCTACAGAAGAGTATCATTTACCACTTTACAATTTTAAGCAGTTGTCTCAATGTTAAAGTACCACTTACATTATTTTGTCATTGTTCCAGGAGCACACAGAGATTCCAGCAGGATTCAAAGCCAAACCAACACCCAGAGAAAGACATTCCTTGCTATCAACAAACATGCAATGTGGATGTGTCCACACTCCTTTCCTTGTCTTATTTCCGAAACCTGTTTCTAGTATTTCAGTGGGCCTGAATATGAATGTTTGAATATGCATCAGGGCAGAGCTGGAGGCAGCACTACAGAAGTTGCCACTCACATTTGAGTAAAAAATTAGGTTGGTGGTAGRGTAAACGTCTGTAGTTCCTTTTATTATTTCTGAAAATTACCTACCACGGGCAGTAGAAGAAACAGAACAGTCTCTAAAATGCTATAATAACATCTAGCCTGTTGATTATGAATGGTGACACTCAAAGAGCGTCAAATATAAGGGTCCCTAGCAATAATAAACCCTTCAAGCACAATAAAAGCCTCAAAATTTTGGAATTCATGCCAAAGATTCATACAGAGATTGTAGAAGAGGTGTGAGAAATACATATAAACTCAGCTGAGAGAGCATTTGATTCCAACTTAGGTTTACTGTGCAACACAGTAGTTTCATAATGTGCTAAAAAGGTTAGGCCACTGCTACTGAAACAGGAAATGCAGAGCAACAATGGAGAAAAGCCATTTTCCTTTGTGTTCCCTTTTTGCTAAAAGCAAAACATTCTTTAATGTTTAAAAATAGTGAAGTCCTCAATATCCATTTAAAAATGCAAGGCAGCAAATAAAGTAAGTGTCCATGAAGAAAAGACCATCCAGATGGAGTTAATGCAAAACTCAGTGGAAGTTACTGACCTCTCTGGATGCAGTCTGTCTTTATCCAAAGCAGTTGCTGTATGCAGCATTTTAGTGACTTTTTTCATGCCATGCATGGGATAAACTCCATCAAACTAAACTTGTAGTGTATCTGTCAAAAAAAATCATTTGGCTTTTAGCCGCATTTACAGTAAATGTTGCAATTGTCCAGTTTTCTTTTCCATTAAACTATCTTTAAACATGTCCAGGGCTGATATTCTAGATGATTAGCAGGCCCTTTACTCAAACCAGAGCCATGTTCTAATATTAAACTTAGCAGCAGAGTCTAGGTAGCGCTGAAATCTGTGTCTGCTGGCTGCTTTGTGGGTACCATCACTTTCTTGGAGAGAGTCTTCTCCCTCAGGAAATAACTGCTCCTGTAACTCTTGTAAGCCCTCACATGGCTGTTGGGTTTGGTTTGGTTGTTTTTGTTTTTTCCTGTAAGAACTTAGGTATTGTACCAATGTTGCAAGGTTAAAAAATGTAATAAATAACTAATGTTCCCTGTTCGGATGTCCCAGTTTCAGTCATTGCTGGGGGAAGCAGAGAAAAGCCTAAGTTACCATCTCCAGAACCTCTTCCCACTCTCAAGAGATGCTGGAGGTAGCAAATCCTTTTCCAGCATTCCCTTTGTGCTCACTGGCACATGTGAATGCACTCAGCCAGAAAAACTGGATTACAATGTGTTGAATGTAAAAGAAGGAGGAAGGTTGCTCATGCAAAGTGTCTATTTCATGTGGTGAGCAGAAGAGGGATGGGGTGGAGATTTATGGATAGATAGGTGTTGACACTTTCTGCAGGTATTGCTATTGTTATAAACATATGGGCATAAAGGCAAAAAAATTATCTGTTGATAAGCAACAAAGACTCCTGCTAGAAACACAAGGCTCTTAGTCATGATGTTGGCACCTCAAAAGGTTTTTTGTTCGGAAAGGCAAAGTAGACTTCTTGGAAGCAGAAGGCTGCTGTACATTAATGTCAGCTCTGTGGTTGGGTCCCTCCTGTATCTGAAATTCTGTATTTGGTTATCTCTGCAGATGGTTGAGATTTGTTCAGCCATTAGCTCTGCTTTGAAGCGAGCTGTAGATATTCATGGGGATGTATAAAGTTTGTGACTTGCAATACAGAAATTGCTCACTGCTTATGCTGTGAGTAATGCTGCTGTGCAACTCACATTAAATGCAGAAGCCTAGTTGATAAAGCTATGATAAATCCTGTAAGAAGCAGGCCTTGGCTTCGTTATAATGTTGATAAGCTTTAGTACAAACCCACTTTTTCAATAACAGAAAACTGTATTAGAGTTCCATAGGTTATCACATGACACACACCGAATTTCATTTTTTCCTACATGTTCTTTCCAAAATTTTGGTTGCTTGGTGGGCTCACCAGGGCTCTGCATTGTGTATCTCCTCTCACATTAATGTATAACAGAATTTAAGTACAGGACCTGTACATGAACACAAAATTGAAACTAAGAGGCACCAATGCAAACTGCATTTTTTCCTATTCTTGGACATTTTTTAATTTTTGAGTCAGCATCAGGGTCTGATTCTGTGTTATCAAAGATGGTATTTTATAAACCAAGAAACAAAAAGGACCTCAAATCAGAAGTGTGTATTGGAGAGCATGTTACATATGTTAAGATACCTTAAGAGAACTTCCCCTCTATTAATACACGTATTTGCTGATACATATTTGTTAAGTAGGATGCTGTTAATTTCAGAATTGCTGGTATATGTTCTCTTATTAGTTTCAAAGATAAACTCTACTACTCACCATACCCAAACTGGGACAGTCAGTTAGTACATTAATAATAACACACATTTGGAAATGTTCATGGGAATGCAGAGTTCACACCTGCTTGTTTTATTTAAAAAGAGACACACCATCCCACCACATATTTAATTTTAGTTTCAATAGCTTGCTTTTGTATCAGGCTCACCAGTGGGGAATTTCTGCCTCCCACTCTCTGTGTGGAGACTTTAAAGCTTCACTCTTCCTGAAAATGAATTGTTTCTGGTAGCATAGCTTTGATTTTGCTACATCTACAGACTCCTCTCTTCCTGAACCTGATTTCTGATTTTTCAAATAGCTGCTGCCTTGGCAGCCACGTGTTGCTCTGCAGTTTCCAGCAGGAGAGAACATTTGCTAACTTGCAGGTGCCTGTTTTTGTTCACTGCCTTTCCACTCAATTCCCAGCCTGGCATACCCTCAAATCCTGTGTCCCCAGGTGTCCGCATTCCTACATGATGGCACTTTTGAAACATATAAAACAGACTGCACATTGCATTTCCCATCTATATGAAAATCCAGTATTTCTTTCCCTGAACAACTGCTCTTCCAAGTCTAATCAATATAGATTTTCCTAGCAAAAAATGGTTTTTTCTTGTGACTTTGCAAATGCTTTTTTAAACAGCTGGGGCTTGAGCTATACAGCCTGTCCAGGTAAGTGCTGAATCACCCAGCATGCAGCTATAAACAGATATGATTTTATTTCACATAGTTTCTAACAGTTTCCCTTCTTTCTCTTTTCCTCCTTCAGGCCAGCTGGTTCTCGCCATGTATGCGTTCTAACTTTTAGTTTCTGTAACTTCCTGTAGCCACCACCAAAATTTTCTCAGCAACAGTTACTTCAACTGCACACAATCTCACCCTCTCCTCCCATATCCCCGGCAGGGACGAGTCAGACAATCGCAATTTTAGCTGCTAAACTTCCCCTGTGGAATTTTAGCAGCCCTTGCCTCGGGAACGGCACGTGGTCCCGCGGCCAGAGGGGAACGAGGATCACAGCGTGATGCTATAAAAATTTATTATTTGTACCATTCTAGATATTTTACTTCAGTGTGTTTGTTAATTTTAGATCACTCTCTTCACCTTTTGCCTTTCCTTCACTTCTAGCACTTACACTTTCCCTTTTTTCCCCACCCGAGCTTCTAAAAAAGTTTTTTTCTTTTTTCGTTTTGAGTTACCATGCGACAATTCGATCTGCTTTTCTATTTTTAATTCGGGTTTTCCTCTTTTGTTTTTAAATTCTTTTCTTTTCGTCCGCATTTTCCCTTCATCTTTACTCTCACGTTTTCACTCGCGACGCCCCCTTCCCTCCGCCGTAGCCCCGCTCCCGCCGGGCCGGCCCCGCCCCGCCTCGCCCCAACCTCGGGGGCCGCTTCTCTCCTGGCAACAAGTGACGCGCGGCGGGGCGGCCAATGGGGCGGCGCCGGAGGAGCCGCAGCCGGCGGCGAGCGCAGCGCTCGGGCACGGCGAGCCCGGCAGCGCGGCCGCTCCGCGCAGCCTGCGCGCCGCCGGGGACGATGGCGGGCGCCGGGCGCTGTCTCCGCGCCTGCGGCTTCGCCTGGCTGCTGCTGTGCTGCGCGGCCCGCCGGGACTCTGCAGGTAAGCCGGGCGCCCGCCGGGCCAGGGGGAGGCGGGGCGCGGGGGCGCGGCGGGTCCTCCTGCGCCCCGGCGGGTCCTCCTGCGCCCCGGCGGGCGCCTGAGCGGGCGAGGGGGCGCCGTGACGGGCCTTCCGTCCCGGCGGCTCCTCCGAGCGCTTCGCTGGGTGGTAAAGTCCAACTGCGTGGAAGCGACCTGGGAAACTTAGAAGGAGGAGCGAAGAAGGCAGGAAAAAGCCCCGAACTTCCCTCCCGGAACGTGCGCTTCGCCCGGGGCGTCGCGAAAGCCGCCGCTGCCCCGCCGCTGCCACGTTCCCACTGCCCGCGGTGCCGGGACCGTCCCGAGCCGGGCCGCGCCGGCCGGAGGGACGCGGCCTTTGGCCTCACAGCTCGGGGAGAGGAATAACCCGAACCCGGGCAGTTCCCGGCAGGGCGTCCCGCCGTGTTATCCGCTGCTTTATGCGCAGAGAGAGAGAAGGAGGCTTCCCCTGTCTGACAGAAAGCAGGTGGAAAAGTTTCACGTTGAGCGAATTCTTGTAAGCCAAAGCCGCTGGCTTGGTCGGAGCTGCTGGGAAACAATTGAGCTGTTCGCTAAGTAGTTGCACCTCACGTATTTTTTTATACCCTATGACGTTTACAGGCTCAGGTTGGTAGCTGAAGATGTCAGGTAAAATTTCGTGGCCAGAGCATTGAACTGGACTGATATTAATAAATTGCTGTACAGAGAGATTTGCTGAGACAACACGAGCAGTTTTTCCAGGGAAATTTTAGAAAGGGATTTTCTACTTGAGATCAGCGTGAGAGTTGTGGAGGCAGAAGTGAAAGAAGACGTGAGAAGAGGCTGAAAACTTACAAGAAATAAAAAAGAGGAAGCAAGTCATGAGGAAAGAAGAAAAAGCAAAAGTAGATATACTGCTGAAAGAGTGCAGGGTTAAAAGATACCACAAAAGCAAGTTTGGTTGTTAAAATGTAGTTAATAGGATGAAAGGGACAGTTGGTTGAAGCGTGCTTTTTAGAAAAAGTCACTTTAGTAGGTCCCTGACTTACAGATTCTTCCTTACGGTGCGATTAGCTAGGTATTATTTACATACTATTTGGCACTTATGCAGTGGAAAATTCATGGGTATACTGGGAAGTAGTAAATCTGCTGCATAACATCACTGAATATTTTCCTTCCTGTTCAGCCAAACCTATTATTAACTCATAATAGAAAAATGCAGTAGGAATGTGATTGATAGTGCATTACTATTAAATACAAAATACTACTCAGCAGATTCCTTATTTAAGCAGCAGAGTAGTAGCCTTGTGGGAACAGCCAAGGTCCATTTCAGCCTGATTAGTGTAAGTTCTATGCTGTGGAGCCGTCTTCATTGTGGCACAGAAATAGTTTTAGGGCATTTTTTCATGGTTAGCTTAAACCTACTGCTGCTTGTCAGAAGTGTTCTTATACTGGCAGAGGTGTTAGCTTGTATCAATAGGCGATCCATATATTTTTAAAATGCTATACTATGCTTTATCAACTTTAGCTTTTCTTTTTAATGACAAACTATGCCAGAACTGAAAATGAAACTAGTGTGCCTATGCAATTTTAAAAATTATACTCCTAATCTGTTATGTGCCATCTTTGGTGGGATACTCATTCTCAAACACTCTCCTCAAAGCAGTGCCAATTAACTTAGTAATACTGCAATTGCACCCGCAAACTGGTTCACATGCAAACCTGTTGTGAAGTTTATCATATGTGATAGACATTTAAAAAAAAAAGTGCTTACTAAGTGAAGATTAATTATATTTTATGGTATCTGCTGTGTGTTACTGTGTTTGCAGATAGGCATGAAGACAAGATTCTTTACCCATTAAGCTTGCAAATTCATCAGGGGCTGATGCAATCAGTATATATTGAATATAGACAAAGAGTTCTCATCATTAGAATTGGACTTAGAAGTCTCATTTTGTCTTTCCTCATTTTATAGAGACTCTCAAAGAGCTCTTTTCCCCCAGAAATTTAGAATACTCACTAAAGAGCAGGAAAACATTCTGAATGTGGCTTATACRAAAGAGGTGGTTTAACGGACGAACAGCAGTTGCTGTACTTTTCTGATAGCATTTCTCAGAATTTGACTATTCTTTTAAAAATGAACTTCCTGGGAAGATGATCCTGAATCATAGCCATATGTGGATATTTGTTCTTATACAGGCAATGATGCTTTTACCATTCGCCATGACAAAGAGAACAAGTGCATCCAAGTTAAAAACTCGCTGATAGTGATAGATGACTGCAGGGACACAAGTGAAGCTTTATGGAAATGGGTATCCCAGAATCGCCTCTTTCACTTGGGGTCCAAGCAGTGCCTGGGACTTGATATATTCACCAACTTAGTGTCTCGCCTGAAAATGGTTGATTGTAACTCAGAATTAATGCTGTGGTGGCGATGTGCTGATGCTTCCATCGTTGGTGCATCTCAGTACAAAGTGACTATCAAGAATAACTATGTGACTGCAAGCATAAATGCAACAGACCAGTGGAGAAGCAACGATTCCTCCAGTGATATATGTCGGTATCCCTACCGTGGTAAGTAACTTTGCACAGGGGGTTGGAGATTTTTTGTTTGTTAAGGACTTTTTGAGTATGTCTCTGCCAACTAGTTCTTAAAACTAGTCATGTGAAAAGACTGACCAGTAAAGCAATAGAGTGTTTTGTTTAGAGAGACACTGATATTGAAATATAAAACTTTGCTAGTCTTTAATAAAAAACAACTATGTACAACCTGCGGAAGCTGTGTTATCGAGTGGCTTTCTTAGTAGGTTTAAACTTTCCTTTCCCCCATATTTGAGTGCAAACCTATTTATGAAATATCAGCCACCTTCTATCAGAACTGACACTGTCCTCCTCACCGTGATGGGAATTTTGCTGTTAGCAGGGTTTGAGGGTGTTTACTTTGCTGTTAGGCTATACAGTCAAATTCAGAGCGTGCTGCCAGCTCGCAGCCCGAGGAGCCATCCGTTCGCTTTGGAAGTCAGTCTTGTCTGAAGTCTCATGCTTGCTGGAAGAAGTGGTGAAAATGTGCTTTACATTTTCCCTCTTCTGTATGTGTTGATTCATAGAGTCCATGTTCTGTAGGACTCTGTGCAAACCACCTGGATTTCAATAGGACAATGAATTACCCTTAACTTACCAGGATGGAGAAGACAAGTTTCTGCTGCTTCTCAGAAGAAAAAATACAGAAAAATATTTCCCTCTATATATATATTTTTTTTAAGTTCTGGCATTTCTGTATATTATCTCTAACAAGAAGATGTAGTGTTTTAAGACCACAAGTGTGATTTGCATTTTAAGTTAACTGTGTCTGTACAAGCAGTAACACTGATTTGCTGTTCTTCCCATCGCTAAGCAAGGGGGCTACATTTACTTCTTTATTTTACTTCTTTTTTTGTGCAGAGGTTTATACAAAAGATGGCAACTCATATGGTAAACCCTGTGAGTTTCCCTTTCTGTATAACAAGATGTGGCATCACGACTGTATTCAGGATGAAACGCATACCGGTGGGAAATGGTGCGCCACTTCTGAAGATTATTCTCGTGATGGAAAATGGGGAATCTGCTTACAACCAGGCACGTTGGGTTTCTAAACAGACGTCCTAAAAGCATTCTGTCCCTTCACTTACGTACAGCTCCACCTTGGTGTTGCTGTTAAGCTGGGTAAAAGCTTTTCTATTGCAGCATTGGCTCATTCTGCAAGTATTTGTGATGACCAATAAAAAAGTCAATAGAGCTTCAGTATTATATTCAAAAGTTTTTCTTTTGAAACATTCATAATGTTTCTGTATAGTTGTAGTTGCCAGTACTTTCTGCTTCCTTTAAACAGAGGATGGCTGTCATGATATCTGGGAACATGATCCAGGGTCTGAAAATTGCTACCAGTTTAATACACAGTCTGCTCTTTCTTGGAAGGAAGCTTATATTTCATGTCAAAGGCAAGGGGGAGATTTACTTAGCATCCAAGATGCATCTGAATTAAGTTATATACAAGGTAGGTGTAATTATTCATATATGAATATTGGGAAGTCTTTATATATTAACAGGAAGTGGAGGCAGTACTTTAGTTTCTGTCCTAAAACTCTGGGTTAAAACTTGACTCAACTTCAAATGTTTTGGCTTTCATTTGTGTAGCAAAACTAAGGTGCTAATCTCACTCTAGGGTGTTATTTAAATTTATCTGTATGAGTTCATTATAGCAGTTAGCTGTTGTTCATATTGTTAATGAGGCACGTCCCCAAAATCTCAAATACAGGCCAGAGTGACGTGTTTTAGCAGCATGGTACTTGTTACAAGATTGTCCTCACTGATGTTCAGTCTTGGCCTGAAGAAATTATCCATGTGCATTTGGGACTATTAAAACCAAAGGAAAAACATCTTGAAGGCATTGGGAGGGAGGGCTTGTGTGGATGAATTCCTCCTCAGTTCAAGAAACTTTGCATGTCCAATTATAGTAGCCATCTTTCTTTCCTGAAATGCATACTGTTTCAGATTACATTTTTAATCGAAAGGAGACCAGTAAAGGATGAGCATTTTGTACTAATTGTTTTCTTTAAAAAAAATATCTCTAGCCAAGGATGACATTGCTCAGATCTTCTGGATTGGCTTAAATCAACTGGACATTTCTGGAGGCTGGCAGTGGTCAGATCACAAACCTTTGAACTTTCTCAACTGGCATCCAGGTACTGATATTTCTGGTGGGTGGTATTGACAATATTCACAACAGTAACTAGTATTTTACTTTTTTTTTCTGTCTCATTCCATTTTCAGAAGTATCTTTTCCTCCTAGCGAGTGAATCTTTCTGTTCTTATTTTGTATTTATGGCTGATTAGGTTAATAAATCTCTAAAAAGGTAAAACTTAAATAGTATTTTTGAAGCCCATTTTAGTAAAGTATCCACAGCTTTCCTAGCTGCTAAATTTCTCTTCCCGCTGACAGAATGGCACTCCTTTCACTCAAACACTGTTATTGATTGTGTATGTGCAAGGACTGACATTACTTAGAAGCTTAACTTGGGTTTTTAAACTTCAAGGTTGCTTAAATTTGTTTCAAGGTGAAGATGAAAGAAGTATAAAACCTTTGAAAAATCTTTTTTAATTACTTCAAAGATGCTAGTAGGATTGGTGAGACTATTGTTTATTTGGAATTTTCAGAATGAATTTGTAATATTTTCACAATTATGTCATGTATGTATGTGTATATGAGAATCCCAGAGTAATAGTCATCAGGAATACTGAAGCTAATATTGTTCTGTCATTCAAGCTGAATTTGAGCTCTTTTGAGTGAAATTCTCTTTTTTCCTTTAGTTTCTAGAGTAGTGCTGCAGCAGGAGTTCTGTGAAAAGTTGAGAAGTGGTTTCTGTTACTTTTTTGATAGCTTTACTAAGAAATTTATGTGGGATTTTCCAAACATGGTCTGTCTTTTGGAAAGGTTAAGAACTGCTGCTTGTACTATTGACTGCACCTTCTTCTGGAACTGTGATTACTCTGTAGGACTGTAATGCAGAGCTGGATGCCAGACTATCTTGAGTTACAGTGGCATAATTTAGTCTGCAGTCATGGCAGACATACTCATGTGAAAATACTTGCTGATACAGGAATTTTGATAGCTGCAAGTTGTACCTGTTACTTTTCCTTTCACTTTACACCTCTGAAAAGAACCTGGCCCTGTCCCACTGCACTCTTTCTTGAAGAACTAAAATCTACCCTGAGCCTTTTTCATTTGAGCCTGAATGAACTCAGTACAGGAGGAGCTGGGGGTGCTCTGTGTGAGTCACAGCTAGGGTTTGCATAGAGGCTCAAAGAAAAAGAAAGTCAAAAAGTTGAAGACTGCAAAAAAGAGTTATTCTCTGTGCTATTTCAAATTTAGGGCCTTACCTGAGGTTTCTGTTAAGGTAAGAGTTATGGTTAGCATTAAGAGAGAGTGCAGAACTGTGGAGTGAGGGTGGAAAGGGACTGCCAAACGAAACTGAGGGCTGCAAAAATGGTTCTCCCCTGAGATATTTCTAGTCTGGGAAAGTGCTCAGCCAAGGGTTTGTTGTATTGTAAATAGAACATTCCTCCTGGTTCTATGATTAAACATTGGAGAAGAAGTCAAGATTCGTTGATTCTGAAACCTTCTTAGAAAAAAACATTCTGTGGGACCTGTGTAGGACAGCTGCCCTCAGCTGATGCAAATTATGTTCTTCAAATACAAGGTGCTGTCCTATCCAAAGTGCGTTATTCTTGTATTGAAAAGCAGTAGCAAAAAGAAGCAGTCACTGCCTTACTGTTTGATAACTTGTGCTGTTATGTTTTTATTTGTTCCTGTGTGTAGATATGCAGGCTTTATCCCCACTGGATGGGACTAGTTGTGTGGTGATGAATGCTGCCTCAGGTCTGTGGCAGAGTTACCACTGTGGGACTCAACTTCCATATACTTGCAAGAAGTCACTCAATAAAGTTCCAAGCATCCCAGGTAGGACAGTTTGCATTTTTAAGTTTTGTCTGTAAATAGGAGTATAATGTTCACTTACGGAGTCTTCCTTTTCYCTTTCCAAGCCTTTTTAGGCATCTCTGCCAAAACATTTTCACAACAGCTTTGGGTTTTTTAGCAGAGCAGAAGCAAATTCTGTTTCTTCAGTGTCAAGATGATGCATCACAAACAGTTTTCATTTTTTGCAGCTTTCTCATTCACACATAGAGCATTTTGCAGCACAGTCCTGCCCTTTTCATCGCATTTTCCTCCATGGCTTGTACCTTCTTTCATGTATTACTGGAAGTCTGGAACTGGAAGTTGCACCCCAAACCTTTCCATCTTTGCTTTAAGCCTGTTCCTCTCACTRTTGGTGTGTATTGACATAAAATGGGACTTACCTGGGTCTTGGATCAAACTCTGTTGAATTCAAATAGAAGTAGTTAAATAACCTTACTATCCTTTGAAACCAGGCCCAGGACTGGAAATCAGAGTGCAACAGTTGGTAGCTTGCCCAGTGTGTAATGTTTACTGGACTCATAATAGCTCTTACAAGATAATTATTCCCTTATCCCTACCTACACACACACACACACACAGTCCTTCAGTGTTTACAGTGTCCAGCTGTGACATGTAACTGCTTTCATGTTTTTGGCCATTTATCTACGCCTGGATGTCCAACCCTTCCCATATCCATGACATGTTCTTTGATGTGTGCTTTGGCCATACCCAGTTTGCAGAGCTCCAGCTTGTGGGGCTCTCCTGCAAAAACTTTTACTGAAAGGTAATTGGCCTTGAATGACAGGGAGGACCAGAGGATAAGAGGGATGAAGCAGAGTTGTGGAGATGAAAAGCATTGTGGAGTGTCTCTGGCTAAGGCATGTTCTCTCCTGGTCCTCCTGGAGAGGTGTGTGCATTTGAGGACAAAATAGTAATCAGTTTAAATTTAACTGAACTGGTTCAAATTTTGAAATGATACCCTGAAAGCTAGTGATCAATTAACGATTCTTATCTGTTTTCTGGCTCCTCAGTGGGGTATGTAGAGTTATTGCCAGTGTTTATACAATGTTTTATTTATTAAACCCCAAAATTCCTGTGATTGGAGTATTTTATAGTGTGTTTTGAACCAGAAAGGCTCTTAGTATATACCTTTTCAGCATGCATTAAAACCAGTTTGAATTCTTGAATATCTAGAGAAGAAAAAAATTATTTAAAACTAAGCATTTGTTGAGGTGTGTGCTTCTTTCCTGCAATGAATTAACTCGATTTGTCTTTTGAAATCTTGCTTATGATTACTTTTGAACTTTTCACTTACACTGAGACCAGCTTAATGTAATCCATTCCTGCTTTATACTTCCACTCCCACTAACTTCTTTCTCCTCCTACCTACTTCATGGCCCCAAAATATTGAGTCCTCGCAACGCTGCATTGAAGTCTATTTGCTTGACCCTTTCTTAAAATGTTAGCCCTGAAGAGATGCAAGCACCTTCTGATTGATGCATTCTGGCTGTTTCCTAGGTGCTGCTGAATTTAAAGCCAGCCCCTTGCACTAGCTCATGCAAAGCAGAAGCTTCTAATTCCTTTTCTGTTCATTATTAGAGTTTTGGAGACACTTGGATACTCGCTGTGACTCAGGCTGGCTCCCCCACGATGGCTTTTGCTACATGCTGATAAATAACCAGGCACCTTGGAGTACAGCAGAGGAGTTGTGCAAAGCAAATAAGAGTAACCTCATCAGCATTCACTCATTAGCAGATGTTGAACTGGTTGTTACAAAGCTTCATAATGGTGAGTTGGGATAGTCCTAAAGGTCAAGCACCAAGTGCTGCACACCCTACTTTACAAACTGCTTTCCGCGTTCTAGCATACGATTGTCATAACCTTTTAAATGCAGTTGTTAATCCTGAGCTTGTACTCAGGCTAGTGCTGAATGTTGCTGTTCAGATCCAGGCCCTCTGTGTTAGGATTTGTTCTGGTTCAGTCTATTAATTTATTTATTTACTGGGCTAACCTACTTCTAGTTTCTTAATATTTTGTGTTTAATTTTCTCATTTGAAGAGAATAGTAGATAGTTGGATCAATATTTTGACTGCTGGGTCACTGAACTAATAAATATTACCGGTAGTATTTGGTGTTACGTCTTTGCCAACCCTCTTAAAATTAAATTTGGTTGAGGGTTTTTTTGCTTGTGTGTTCATTATTTCAGTTTCTTTGTGGGTGGGTTTTTTCTTGTTTGTTACCTTCTCTGTGAAACTTACTCATAGTCATGAATATAAGTTAAGAAACAAAATAACAAACATACATTGTGGTTGTCTCAAATACCCTTTCTTGCTGTAAGAAAATCACTGTACTGTTGCACAGTATTTTTTACTGCTGTGCAGTATAGTGATAAAAAAACTAATTTTGCTGATATCACATCCCTTTTCTATTAGTTTGAATATTATTTTGAAACAACAGTGTTATCCTAATTTTAAATTACAGGTGCTGAAGAGGAAGTGTGGATGGGTCTTAAGAATGACGATGTACCAACCTTGTTCCAATGGTCAGATCGGTCGTCTGTGGTTTTTACATACTGGGATCAGAATGAACCAAAAGTTCCTTTTAACAGCACTCCTAACTGTGTGTCATATTCAGGCAAGGTAGGAATACAGTGTTGGGTTTAGTTGTTGTTTTTGCTTTTTTTCATCATAGTAGAGGCAACATTGATGCGTGTGAAAGTCAAGGAGGGGGATAAAGCAGATAGCTGTTCTTATTTCTGGAATAATCTTTGAAATACAGTTTTCTACAAGCAAATTTCTTGTAATTATTTAGCCAGAACTTGGTAGCTGTGTACTACAAAGAATGGAAGAAGTGACTCTTAGCTCTGAGACTGCCACACTGTTGGCCAGACAGTTGGCCTTGTCAGTCTGTATTTTGGGTTACTGTATTCTTGCATGTCTCTGGCAGAAAGGTAGGAAGGAAGGAAAATCTGGGCTCAGTCATCTCCCAGACCAATTTGGGCCACCCACTCTGAGGATGGAATGTTCTAAAAAGGGTATTGGTGAAGGAAGGAGGTCACTAAGAGTGGGAAGCAGCCTGCATCCCATCCTGCAGATTCAGTAGAAAAGTGGGACACACATCTGCCTGCTGTGCCATCAGCCTGGCACTGCAGCTTGTGCTCACCTCTTCTGAGCAGCCATTGAGCTGCTTCTCCAGTAAGCCGAGCACACCTCCTGCACCCAGTCCCTTCCTGATCTAAGAGAGTTGGCACTCTGGCCTTTTCTTTCATTTTTGGATGTGATCCAGAATCTTCCCACCTCCGTGTGTGTCAGCTTTCTCTCTCCCTTCCAGACACGTACCTGCGCACATAACCCAGGGATGTCCAACCCCACTATCTGCACTAGAGACATTTGGCTTTCTCCCTCATGGAAACTCAGCCCCTGCAAATCTGAAAACTGATAGATTGTTAGAACTTTAAAATACCTTTTTTTCCCTTTCATTCTCACAGCTGGGACAGTGGAGAGTGAAATCCTGTGAAGAAAAATTGAAATATGTTTGCAAGAAAAAAGGAGAGATTTTGAATGAAACAAAATCAGATGAAAGTTGTTCATTGGAAGAGGTAATGGGAAACCTCTATTTCTTTTATTGTCACTTGGTTCAGAAACCTGCCTAAAATCACTTTTTTCCTCTATTTTCATTTCCTTCTTGTCCGTTCAGTAAAATCTATGAAACGTTTTATCTGAAAAAGGACATTTATAAAGCATGAATCCAATTTCAGATTCTCCTAAGCAGGCTCTGGATGTGTTATCAGTCTGTATATTGATGAGAGAATTGTGAGCTTGCGCCCAGGAGATGTTGTGTTTTATTTATTTGTTTAAAAGAAGTTGATTTTATTAGACATGTTATTGATATCACCATTCATTCTGTGGTTTTGCGTTGTTATGTTTTAAAATTTAGGATAAGCACTTTGTAACATAAAGATATGCAGAGATCGTTAACTGAGATTAGGTTTCTGTTACACTTCACTGGCTCTCATTTTTGTTCTGTAACTTGAATAAAGGTGGGGGGTTTGGTGTGTTGGTTTTGGTTTTTTTTTTACAGTGTGACATCTTACAGCATAAATAAAGCTTAAGAAGAAGTCTTTTGTCTTTTGAACAAGCTTAGGATGGTATTGCTAGCTACTTCAGAGTTATTTTGTTCAGTTTTGTGTGACATACTGCTTGCAACAGGAAAGATGTTTACCCCTTACTTTCTGCACAACCTTGGGGTATTTTTTACTCTGTCTTTTCAGAGACTTCCAGCATGTAGAGTTACAGCTTTCTGTGCTGTTCAGACACCAGTGGCATTGCTAGGCTAGAAAAGAGTTAAAACATTAATGTTCCTTGTCATTTCAGTGTAAATATGGGGAGAGATATTTGAATAATAGAGAAATTTTGTAAGTATGAAGTATTTTTCTCAGAAGTAAAGAAAGACTAGTAATGCCCTCCTAGTATTCTTCTGTTTGAATCCTGGCGTTGGTGGAACAGCATGAAAACTCCTATTGTTTTGACTAGGACTGGGCTGTTGCCCTTGTGCTTCTCTCTGTAAATGCACATAGTGGTCAGAAGACTCTGCCCAGGCAAGCTAAAACAGTGGTGTATTTTATTCCTGTGGCTGCATTATTTTTTACAACTGTGAATCTGAGAGTTGATGCTACTGGACTTTGTATGGGACACAGTGCTTTTCTTTCTTGTATATGCTGTGCCAGCTTGTGGGCACCAGCCACTGTTGGCAATGATTTATTTTCTCCTGTAGGTAATGCCTAAATTAGGCTGTTTTGTATAAATGTGGTTTTTGTTCTCTAACCAGGGATGGGAGAGACATGGAAACTACTGTTACAGGATTGATAAAACGGAAGTTTCATTCGGGGCCCAGTGCAATCTTACAGTGATGAACAGGTAAAGTACATTCTTATCTTATGGGCAGGTTTAACAGTAGAATCCTTGAGATAAAATCAGAGATTAAAACCTCTGTATACTAACTAATGGTTTATAAAGAAAAAGTAGAGGAAGAATTGCTTTTGCCATGAACTAGCAAGCTATGTTTTCCATGGTGTGACAATGGTGAACCTACAATGTGAAACCTTCTTGGAAGTATGAGAATTCTCTGCCTGCTGACCCCATGTTGAATATGGGACTGCCTGGATGACTGCTTGAACTGACCTGTGTAGTAATATCCCTGGTTTTCAAATTGTCTCGGTAGTTTGATATCTTTCAAATATTGATTCAGATTAATCTGTGAATTTTCAGATTTGAACAAGAATTTATAAACAATCTAATTAGAAAACACATCAAAGTTGAAGAAAAGTACTTCTGGACTGGTTTGCAGGATATTAGCCAGTCGGGAATATATTCCTGGGGTACAGTGAATGGGGAAAAACCTGAAGCCGTGACATACACTAACTGGAATTCCATGCAACCAGGTAAATTTGAAAACTAAAAAATGCATTAAAATACTGTCCTTTTACATTGAGCAAGCATTGGAGTACCATGTTACAGAACTCCAAGCATGAAATAAAGTAGTAATTCAAAAATATGTCAGGGTTTTTCTTGAAAACCAGCCAGTGGTTTTAAATATGTTTTTGGTGGCTTTAATTTTAGAGTTTTCAGGAGGATGTGTGGCCATGTCCAGTGGAAATTCTCTTGGAAAGTGGGAAACTAAGGATTGTAAAACCACTAAAGCATTTTCTGTCTGCAAAAAATATATTGGGCAGCCCAAAGAGCCGGAAGTGCTCCCAAAGCCAACTGATCCCTGTCCCCCTGGGTGGCACAATGGATCCGGCCTTGCCTGCTACAAGGTAAAATGTTATTCGTGTTTGATGTTAATTGCTCGTTACTGTCGTGGACTAAGTGAGTGATTAGCCATTTTGCAGGCGTAGATTCTGTGGAGGGCATTTTAAAGATGTTTTACACCAGGAGGGGGAATTGATGTTCATTCAGGTTGGCTGCCTGCAGATGTTCTCGTGCATCATCCTCAGCCACTCCTGGGTGGTGCGTTGTGCCTCTTCCTGTGGGCAGCTGAGAGGGGTGACAGCACTCGCCCTGTGCTGCCATCTCTGGAGCCTGAAGCCGTCGGAGAGTGCTGTGCCTGTGTCCTGCCTGCTGCCATCTGGCATGCACAGACACCTGGGTAGGGAAGGAAAGCGCTTTGCATCGTCTTCCCTTGCCCTTTTCCTTTCTGCACTCTAAAAGTATAGATAGGAGAAGTGGGATTTTTCTCTACTTTGAATATAAATATAAAAAACATGCAGCCTCAGTTGTATTTTACTGGTTTTGAAGTGAATAGTGGAAGTGAGCAGCTGTGCTGTTTAACTGGAATGGCTTAAACAAATTTGTGTTTAGAAATGTAGGTTTTTCCCCTCCTATTGAAAATCAAATTAAGTTAAAACTGAGGCTGTTAATTGGATTATTTATTCATTATTTTTGGACCCAGTGTCTGCAATGAAGTGTCTCTTGTAAACAGCTCATGTAGCAAAGTGGGGAAACCCAGCTTAAGTAACAAGGGTGTGGGCAAGCATCCTGAAGGGATGGGTCTGTGCTGCTGTGCAGCATAGCTGTCCCATAGCTGATGGACGTGACAGCTGGCCCTGGCAGATTCTCCAAAACTGTTGTTGACCAAATGCAGCATGTCTGGGCAGAGAGATCCTGCTGATGGGAATTGTCTGGGACTGAAACCAAGAGGATCAAGCGGACATGTTAGCTGACGTGTATGAGCCAAACTTGCAACTCCGCATACAGGTAGCAAGGAACATGCCAAAGAACTTTCTTCACCTTCAGCACCCAAATGAGCCCAGTTTCAGTGAACATTAGGCTTTGTTGTTCACCATAAATTTGAAAGAACAATGTCCCTTAAAACTTACAATAGTTATGGAATGAGTTGGGTGGTGGTTTCTAAAATCTTTCTGGCAAAGAAAAGCAGAGAAAGTCTGTCATGTGGAATATGTCATGTTTGAAACAAATTTTGTCAGCTAAACTTCAGAGTCTGGCTGTTGTCAAACAAAGTGAAGAAAAAAAATTGTTAAAAAGTCAAGTTCTCTCCCTAGGGAAATATCAGTTGTTAAATCTCAGGTGATCATATTTTAGTAGAACAGGAGTGTTTTAAAAATGCTGCCACGTGTGTCACTTTCTGCTCTGACATTTATCTGTTGTGAAGTTCTTCCACAGTGAAAGAGTGCTGCGAACCAGGACCTGGGAAGAGGCAGAAAGGTTCTGTGAAGCACTTGGAGGCCATCTGCCGAGTTTTAGTCACTCAGAAGAAATCAAGGCACTTCATTCTATCCTGAGAAAAATGATCAGGTGACAAACTAGCTATGTTCTAAAATTTTGATTCTGYGGTAGTTCGCAAATGCTGCTGCTGACCCCAAATGGCAAGTATGAGATAGTGTGTGACAGCTGTGTTTCCCACAATAAAAACAGCTAGATGTGGCATTTGAACTGCCTTGCTGGAAAATGTCAAGGGAGTACAGCTTGGGCAAATATTTCACATTGCTGGAGGCAGCACAGGAAAAGAGAAATTTACGTAATGGAAGATGCTCAAAGCAAATCTAGGTCTGTTATAATAAGTTTTTCTTCTGTGTGTTGAATTTTGGCACAGCTAGATGGTAGTTGTACCTATTCTTTACTGATACGTTCTTTAGAGATGAGTTATTATTTCAGTTTTTCAGATACATCTCATTTTTATTCATGAAATGCTTCCTGACTAAACTGGGTGCTAACTTTTGAAAATGTGAATAATGTAGTGTCCAGCACTCTGGTTGGCACAGATCCTGTTTGGCATAGCTGCAATAACACTATATGGTCATTAGATGGGTGTGCTGAGTTTTCTGGTATCAACAAATTAAGTGCTAAATAATTTATGAGTTTAAACCTCTATTTTAAATCAAATTAACTGTCACTGCAGAGCTTTATTAGGCATTGGTGTGGTGTCAGATCCTTATGTAATATGTTTTTTTGATTGACAGCTCGGTTTTTCAGAACTTTTGCCAGCTTAAACTCAAATGCTGCCAGTTATGTGATCTAAGTTTTTTCATCAACAAACTAAATCAGGATTATTTCAGAAGCTGCCAACATACAACACTCTGATTAAATTTTAAAACCTGATGACTGAAGAGGTGCCTTCTTGAGAACCCAGTGAACTTTTTTTAGAAGTGCACAAGTCATGAAAATTACTCAGTGTTTATGTTAATAAAAGACAAAACCAAACTTGTATGCTCTATATATAGATAGTTCAGCTTCTGTAAAAGGCACTTGTGACTCCTTTGCTAAACTGACTAAAGTCCTAAAATAAAAAATCAATGCACAAATTATTTCTAGCTGTAGACCTTATTAAATGGCTTTGCAATTACAAATTTTTTTTTTAGTGTACCTAATCTACTATGAAATGTGAATAGAGAAGTAACCTTTTATTTTCCTTCAAGTACTTGGAACTGCTTTTCAGCTTGCAGACCATCTGAGGTATTCATTATATTTTCTGTTAGGAGTTCAAAGGTGGAGACTTCTGTCTTTCCAGGAAGTTAGTTGACACACAATGCTCCCGCACTTCCCACACTTCAGAAAACTTGAACTTAGTCTGAAAGAAGGAAAGTCCCAGTATTTCAGTATTACTCCACCAGAACTTAAAATGAAGGGCGATATATTGAGCCCAGTATAAATTGACTTTGCAGTCAGTGTTGCAGTAATTGCTCATGTCAAATGTAACTGAAAGCACAGTATTTTCATCTGAGCTAACCCCTTTTTCAGCACTTCAGAACTTTCTGAACTGAAATACTACATATTTAATATTGCCTGAAGTATTTTAAATAATGTTTGTTTAGATAACATAATGAATTACTGAAGATAGTTAGGCTTTTAAGTTACTCAGAGGTGTTGATTACATAAAATATTTTGGAGGTCAAATGTCAAGGGTTGCTTGTCTGAAAATTAAGCTCATTGGAGATAGGAAACCATGTGAATTATTTCACCAAGAACAAATAATTTAGCTAACTGGGAGAAATCATGCTAAGGTAATATTAGATGTGATTAGCTGCTGGAGTGTGCTGGCATGCAGTTTGTTCGTGTTCCCTGTAGTTACTCAGTGCAAACTCTGACCTAAAGCATTCATTCAGTGCATTCATTTCAGCTTGGGGAAGGAGCCACACCTCAACTCTCTTGGTTTCGGGTTTTTTCCCCTTGCACAGTTCTCTGGTGACTCATTGAGARTTGTTTGTTTTTGAATGTTAGCAAGAGTCATTTTGGTTCACCAGGAAAAGGGCAGCTTGCCTAGTCCATTCTGTTCTTTACTTGGATTCCACCTTAGAGTCAAATAAGTGCTAGAATTGCTCCAGCCAAGTCAGGCTATTGCTGTGGGAAGGGAAAATAAAATTTGCCTGCCAACCTTCCTCTGTCTGGAAGAAATAGGAGATAACCTCTTTTGACTTCAAGGGACATGATACAGGCAGAACAGATCGTGTTCAGTTACTTCCATTCTCCTAGGACTTTGTTTGTGAGCATTCTGCAGCTTATAGCTGGCATCGGTGCTGGACACAGGGAGAGTAATAGCTTGGACTGGTTCAAAATAACATTTCAGCGGGAACACCTTACTGGAAAGAAATCGGTTGCCTTTTAAATTAAAAGCTCTGCTGCTGTAATTGTTCTGAACTTAGAAAGACTCATGAACACATGAGTCTGRAGGAAAAAATACGTCTTAACACAATGTCCAAAACAGCAATAAAGCTGAGATGCAAATTGTAGTAATTGATTTAATTCAGCTTCTCTTTTCCTCCACTGAAGAGTAGGTAATTAGCAGGATGTGATTTAGCCTGTTACAGGGGGGAGAACAGRGTGGTCAGATGGGCTTCATGCATAGCTTTATGCCAGCACTGCTCAAGATTAAAGGTGCCTTAAATTGCACCATTAAGGAGTTGGCCCAGATATATGCTTACCTCTTGTCAAGAAATAGGTTGACTTACAGGCCCCAAAAACTTCACTTAGGCTCTTAATCTTGTGTTGGAGCTGACAAAAAGGACAGAAAAAAAATTTTTTATATTTCAGCAGTTAGAATATGACTAGGAAAATTATGGGTTTATAGTCCCTTCACTGTCAGAACTGTATTTATTCGCTCTTGTAGTCCTTTACTTTTATGGATTTTCAGTTCTGTGTGGAGAAAAGCCACCAGTATTCTGCAGGCATTGCTGGAGATTTAGGGTCTTTCATTGTCAATCAGCGTGGAGTTCATTGTAGAGCACAATTTGCACGTATATTTTAGATTAAAATTCGGCATACTTCAGATTTTAGAAACAGTTCCAGGAGTGTAGCTCAAAGAATACTCTGTTACTGATAAATCCATTTTGGTATCAGTCCATAGAATAAATTTTAAATGCTTTGAAATGAGGAGACAGACACTTGAAGCACAAGCTGATTGCTTGCTGCAAGCCTAATTGCAATAGAGTCTTAATTCATGTTTGTCTTGAATAGTTGGTGGAATTCTTTCCTGTGATAAGATGATAATATAATTTCAGAGGGCTATCAGGAGGCTTTACTGAAGCTTAAAAGTACTGTCAGATATATTGTAGCGGTTACTGAATTACTCATGATCATGTCTGAACAATTCCAAAAGAAGCAAAAGAGGTACATTAATGTGTAAGAGCCCAGTCAGCTGAAAACATTGTTCTATTTGCAGGCTAGTAGTTGTAAATTGGGAGATAAGCTGGAGAAATTCTTGACCTGGTACACATTTGTTTGGGGTTTTTTTCTAATTTATTTATTATATAAAAGCCAAGTACAAATTGAAAGAGTTTGAAAAATTGCTCTAGAGACTCAAGTAACTACTGCAAATCCTTTTGAAATGAGTATCTCAAATTTTTTTTAGTAGATAATGCCTTTGTGGCTATTGACTGCTTAAACTGCACTAAATCTGTATGTGACAATTAGGAGGGGATGTCTGCTTTGTAATTGGAAGAACAGCCACAGAAAAATGAAGTCCTAAAGGCAAATAGCCAAAAGTCACTTAGCTGCTTGACAGCTGCGAACGTTTGGCTCACAGTTTTCCCTCTGCAGCGATATGGGACATTTAGGCTCTTCAAAGGCTCCTTATTTGTATCATTGAAAGACTAAAGACTGGTCAGTATAGCGAAATCAAACTAGAGTGACGACACTATCACACCAGTGTCAGAAAATTATTACTGGAGTTGAGAACAAAGAACAGAAACAATTAGATTCATTGATGGCTGGTACTTTTCTTCCTAAAGAGAACTTTATCAACTTTACCAACTTTACTGTTGCTCTTCTTGGATTTCGTGTACTTAGCTCATATACCCTGGGCTAAGCTGTTTCTTGGTGCTGCACCATCAGTGTTTTCAGAATCTTTATGGTGATATGTGTGAAAAGCCAGTGGCACAGTCTTATATCAAAGAGTTTCTTAACATTGCCCTGTGGTTTCGTAACATTGCTTGTGTTGGTAAGCCGAGGTCTGAGTCCATCCCTCCATGTAATAACGTAATTTTCATAAACTTTCCAAATTCTGACTTCAGATCCTTTTTAAGTTTGTCAGCACTACCTTTTGGGGGAGCATTTTACAAATTCTGACCTCTGCTGGTCAAATGTCTCTGTCCAGTTTTGAACTTAAATTTATTTCTGAGTTGTGGTTCCTTCAGATGTGGTGTCCTTTTTGCTCAAATAGCTCCTCTTCTTGTGGGCTTAGTCTCCTAAAATATAAAGAATAATTATATCCTTTTTCTGTCTTTCTTTCCCTTCTAGGGAAGGCTAGACAAGAAAATCCTGAATCCTTGTTAGTAGCCTAAACTCTTAATTTCCTCAAATGTCCTGTGTTCCTTCTCTGTATTTGCTGCAACATGATTGAATAGTACTCCTCATACAGTTCTACAAGAGCCTGTGCTGTGGCATCAATACTTTACTATGGCTGTCAGACCACCTAGGTGAGAGTGCCTTTTCCACAGCTCTTTTGCAGTAGGGTTTCATGTAATCTGTGATTTCATAAAAAACTCCCAGTCTATCTCCCCTCTGCTGCTTCCAGCTGATCCCATCATTCAGAGAAGTATCTATTGACTTTATCAGGGAGGGTAGGGGACTGGAGTGAATTATAATTAAGTTCAGTACCCAGCACAAAACTGAATCTTTGAAAAGCTGCAGTACAAAACTAATCTTGCAATTGGTCTAGAAGATTCATAAGTGGTAGTAAAGAGTATGGTAAAGGTTCTTACTTCAAGTTTGAGTATTTGCATCCTAAACCCGTTTTTTCAGGCAACTTTGTATCTTGGAGCATAGCTGAAATTTAAATGTCCCGTGCTTTTGAAAAATGAGGAAGTAAAATCTAGGAAAAAAAAACATTTCTGACTAAAATTTCTATTGCCACTGGTTTATGCGACCATTGAAGTTCATGGTGTTAGATGCTCATTTATGTCTGTGCTTCATTTATGAAGGTGCATAATTGAAATAGGTGCCCATGTTCACTTTATATCACTGACAAAGTTGAGGGAAATATGCCAGTTGTGTTCTTTGAGTAGAAGCTTTTGTATGGTTTGAGGAAGACTATATTTGAGCTGATGGTGGAGAGACAGATAGCCCAAGGTGAACAAGAGGAAGGGAATCAAATCATATAAACAGTCTGTGTGTGATTCTGGAAGAAAAGTCTAGAAAAGGGACCTTTATATCACGTAACAACTGATGAAGTGGTGGTGCAACCAACAAAAGAATTACCTGATTTAGTTAATTTTCTTCTGTACAGAAGAGGTCCTAGCCCTTATATCTGTTTTCTCTTTGAACTGCTACAACTTGCAGTAGTAAAACTTTGGTTTTGCTTCTTGGTCCTAAGTAATCCCATGACATAGGTCAGTCTTTCTATTAAATGAGCTGAACCATGTGCTTGGCATATGATTGTACCTTGTTTATTTACAGCAATGACAGATGGGTATGGATTGGAATGAATAAGAGGAGTCCTGATTCTTTGGGAACTTGGCAATGGAGTGATAATAAACCTGTAAGTTAACTTTAACCAGGAAATGTCATGTCCTGATTTGTATCAACTAGGACTGAACTGAAAGTAAATTGGTAAATATTTTAATTAAAATATGTCAGGTCTTTCAACAGATTAGTAATTCAGAAGAAGATTGTGCACTTAAGAGCTGCCATCCAAGCAGATTTCCAACTAGAAACATATCTTTAGCAAGGTTAACCTGATTTCGTCTCTGTTGAAATACTTTCACAGAAATACAGTAGTAAACATTCAAGAGCTGGTGGAGAGAACAAGGTGTCTCCGTGGCACAACAGAAAGGAGGGTTTATCAGTTCATCTCCTTGTTATGTCGGACTTTTCCAAAAATACCTTCCTCAGTGTAATTGTTTTATTTGCTTGAAATTGTGATATGGAGACTCAAAAGTGTTTGAGTAACTGCCATTCAACACGTATTTTAATAGTAATAAGCATAATGGGATCCCAAGTTTGAATGGTTATCTCTTGGGATTGCCATAGCAAAACATCAAGTGCTGATTCTTTTCACCCTGTCCATCATCTTGTAGGTAACTAGTGTTGTTATGCCACTCGACTATCTGGAAGATGAATATGATACAAGAGACTGTGCTGCATTAAAGGTTAGTTTCAAGGTTTTTAATAACATGTGTTTTTACTTGGAAGTACTTGATAAAAATACTTTTTCCAGTCATATACTGAATTTAGGTTTAGATGTTTTCTTAATGTAGTGAAAAAGCTGCTAGTGTTTCCTTTATCAATCTACACCTATTACAGATTTTCCCTTAATCAAGTATTTTTTACAACCTGAGTGCTGTGCTAATGATAATCTTTCATAAGACTTCTTTTGAACCTTTTTAACTACAAAATATTTTAGTAACAATGCTGTTCTCTATTGCATAATGCTGTAGTATGGATCTTTTGTATATTACACGTATTTTTTAAGGATGTATTGTGGAGTCTAGAACAAAAAAGCAAACAGAGCCCTACCAGTAACTTTTAAAATCTATATTAGTTTTTCTAAACTGCAAATTAAGAAAAAGTTTGAAACCTGAAGTAGGGGAATGCAGTAGCCAGGACAGAGCATGTGTTTGAGTTTATTGTGTGTATTTCCTTGTTTACTTGTGAAATAGACTGTAAGTGCTGTGTTGGTTTCTAATTTCAAATGTCAGACCTTGGCTTAATTCCTGATTACGCTCTTCACTACTTAATTTAGTCTTGAAAGCATGAGTTTTAAAATAGCCCTTAATTTTTCTGAAGCATTACCTGACTTTTTGCTTGATCATTCCGGTACCATCCCTTTTAACCTAATTAAAACCACCTCTGCTTTTAGGATTTACTGCAGGAAAGGATAATTGCATCTCTTTGCTTCTGTTCACAGCCATTTCCCTCATTCACTTCTCCTGTGTCCATGACCCCAGACTGAGAAACTGTTCAGCATTGAGCTCCTAGAATTTTACATGAAGGAGAGCAGTGTGAAGGGAATGCTGTGAATGTAGTAACTTCCTTCCCCTACCTGCTGGTTATAGACATGTTATTTCACTAAAGGATAAAAAATTCTCCTTACTGGAAAGACCAGCAAGAGTGAAGTCAGTTCTTTAAGCTTGATTGCAAGAAATAATCTTAAATAGGAAAGATTGTTTCTGTGCTGGTTCAGATGGTTTCTTCTTTTCAATAGAAATGAGAATCATTTCAGGGAAGCAAGTTGCAATAGCTAATTTACTAATAAACATCATTGAGATCCTGTACACTGCGAAAATCCTAAGAAACAATATTGCTAGAAAAGACTTTTGTACGTAGACTGACTTTAAGCCCTTTAACTAATTGGTACACAACCTTAGCTAACAGAGAGAGTTATAGCTGAATTTACAGTTGTAGCTGCCCTTTTATTTGCAAAATAAATTGTGTGACTAACACAGTAAAATACACTCACTTTGCCAAAGTACCTTTTTAATACAGTTTAGTTCTGACATTTCTGTACTAACTCAGTTTTCTGTTTCTACTTGTATACAGACCTCACATTTTTCACGAAGGTCATTTTGGAGAATTTATTTCCATGAAGGCAGAGACCTGGAATTTTACTTCAGGCCTTTTGATTGTGAAGCTAAACTTGAATGGGTCTGCCAGATAACAAAAGGTAAACTGCAGYTACATCCATTTATTCATATAAAGAGTTTAATCAAATGAGTTGTCATTATTGCCCTATAATAGAAACTTTGCAAACAATATTTTATTGTTTCCTTTCTGAACTGCTAAGAGGACAGTACATGAAATGTCTCACCTGTGTCACATACAAACAGACGTACTCTTACAATATTTGAAGATAGATCAGAAAATGATTATGAGGAGAATGTAGTATCACTGCTCTCATATTCTTTCTAGTCACATGAAGAGAGAAGTGGTTTCTTGTGAGGTGATACAAGCCACCGAGTTGCAGCATTTGTAGACTTTACTTAATCTTTCATAGTGATATTTGTAACTAAATCACCGCAGATACCTTGGGTGTACGATTTGCTTCAGCCTTAGGTGAACTAGCCTTCTGGTAAAACTGGTGTACTAGCTCTTCATTGTAGTGAAACAGAGGAGTGGGGATACGAAAGAATGGCATGGCATATCTGCAGAGATGCAGGTTTTTTCATGCAGTATGAAGTGTAATCCAGTAGACTTTTACGTTTTGGTTGTTCATTAAAAGATGTCTCAGGGAATGAAACTATGTTGTTGTGGTGAGATGCTGGTAGATACACTACTTTGATGCTTGTATTCTGCTTGAGAGATAAAAGAATCACAGATGTTTAAGATGGAGGTATGCAGTACTCCCGTTAATTTTATATCAGCTCATTTTAAACCATTTAACCTGTCTGTGATTTCCTTCTCCTTTTTTTTTCCCATCGTGAATACTGAGAAGTATGAGTACTAACCATCACTTCTGTCATTGGTGGCCACAGTATTATTAGAAGGTGAAATCAGTGACTTTTCCTTTTTTCCTCTGGACAGGTAGCACTCCAAAGACACCAGAGTGGTATATACCAGGTAATTGGACTTCTTCTCTATTCTTCCACTATGTATATATGGGTGTTTATATTCAGTATCTTTTATTAGTTTTGTTACGTTGCTACTGCAATACCTGTTTGATACTGAGAAAGGTTATAGCTGATAGACTTTGATAGAATTTGATTTTGAGAGAGTTCAAAATGCAGAGTGTTGACCCTTTCTGGTGTCAAACTGAGATTTCCTAATACTTCAGAAAAAGGAAAGATTAGTTTTTGAGAATTTATTTATTTTGCATGTGGTATTTCTTTCTGTATAGATGAAATTGGAATTCATGGAGCCCCACTTGTTGTTGATGGAGCAGAGCTGTGGTTTGTACCAGATAAAAACCTGAGCTACCAGGAAGCTATTTTCTACTGTCAAAAAAATGATAGTGATTTAGCCTCTGTGGACTCTTACCCAAAACTCAGGACAATACTATCTCAAATAGAAAAGGTAAGGGGGTGTAATCTGTTTTAACATTTACTTTCCATTGTAGGGAAATTTTCTTGACAAGTTTTCCAATATAAGAAAATGTTAATCTTCAATTACTTTCTTTTTCCTGTTGGTCTTAATGGTTTTCAATTGTGCTTAAAAGAAAAGGGTGAGATAGAAATGTTTTAATTGCAGTCTGTTAAAAAAATTTTTAAACTTAAAAGTAGGCTGAATGGAAAGGAATTGTCATAGGAAGACGACTATATAAGGATCCCATTGTCTGCAAATATTTCATTAACAGGTGTGCTTGTTCTTAATTTTATGCAAAGGACAACATATAATTTTTCACCTTATGAGATGATTTCGTTAGAAATGCATGGTGGTCTGATAGGCTTTATTGAAAGGGGGTTGTGGTGTTCATAGCATGAAAGTACATTCTTGTAACGAATCTGAGAGAAACATTTCAAGTTTCAGTACCTCTGTGACTCGTTTTGTCACATTGCTTTATCTTTGGCAGAGTCAGGAGTTCTTTCTCTGTGGATTATACAATACTGGGTTTTGTTCTTTATTTCCACAGTTATCAAACAGTGAACAGAAGTGGTGGCTGAAGTTTATTGATTATGGTTACAGCTATCATTCACCGTACGTAGAATAATTATATGATGCTTTATTGTAAGCTTTTTTTGATGTTCTTTTTAAGAATAGTTAACTAGAATAGTTAATTCATAGTACTCTAATAACTGAATTTATAATCCATTTCTTGTGTGTCTGTTGTAGCCTCTAGATTTTGGTCTGTTTGGCTTAAGCATCTTAGTCTTGTCATGTGAATCCTTGAAATGTGTCGTCCTAGTAGCTAATGTATTCCCTTGATCTTTAAAATGCTTTTTTTGAGGTTTTAAGCCCATTTCTATGTTCTGTTARCACTTGGAGAACTGACAAAAACAAAAAAAAAGCCCGGTCTGTTGACTCTGAGGATTGAGGAATACCTAAGAACAGGAAATGGGAAATTGGTTTAAAACATCATTCTTCTAGTTAGGTAATGCCAAAGTCTTGGAAGGGTTTTACTATAGCCTTGTAGAGTTGGGATGACTCATAACAAACCTTGCATCATTCCCTTCATGGTTGTAGGGAAGATTCACTGGCTTCTTACAAGGAAAGTCCTTCACTTTCCAAATGACTATAGCAATATACTACTGTGAAAAGAAAACCAGGGCTGTTGCCTTTTCCCTTCACTTGCCCTGACAGTGTGCTGTGATTGCAGCACAGTAATAAATAACCTCATTCTGCACGTCTCAACACAAGTTTATTTGGGCATGGTATGCAACTGCTGAACCTACCACGTATTTATTCCTAGTCTAGTTTTTGAAGGGCATTTAGAAACTGGTAATAACCCAAATTTTTGTTTGCACTGACACTGTTGCTGTCAGAGTTTCTCCTTGAAGGTCACATTGGATTGGATATTAACTCTGAAATATTTATATCCAGTTTACAGTTATTTCCACGCTTCCATGATAGATTCCTGAGAGATTGCTGGTATGTTTCCAGAAAGAACTGGTATAGAGGTAAGGCTGTTTTTCACCCCCTCTGTCATTATTATATTTATTTAAAAAAAAAAAAACAAACCACGAAGTAATTACCATTCTGCCCTAACTCTTATATTGAATGCAAATTGATACTGAAGTAGGAGTGAATGGCTTCTTCACGATAATCTGATTGAATGTTGAATCATTTATTACTTCCTCGTGGTAGAAGCCATGGTAATATTTCTTAATGACCAGAGGCAAACGTTAATTCAAATGGCAGTTTTTTATGATAGATTGTCACTCTTTTTGCAACATAAATTAACTAGGTGAAATCTGGTTTTGGTGGCTACATTTTTGTGTTTATGCTATGTATTCTGAGCTCTGGCTTTTCTGAGAGTTGTTAGAGAGGTTGACTGCATACTTGCAACTGTGTATATATCTGGACGTGAAATTTCATTAAGTATTGGAGTCATATTGTAGGAGATACACAAAGTAATGGTAAAGCCACCTGGTGGTACTTCAAGCTTCTTATTTCTTTCTTCCGACACTGTTTTATGTTGTGGTAAATGTATAACTTCCAGAGAACAAGAAGCTCCTCCTGTCTACTACCAATTCTATTTAAAGTGGATTTTTGCCATTATTCAGTTGTTTGCTGCTGAACTGTTTTTGTCTCTATTAGCAAAAATTTTCTCTTGACTAGGAAGTCAGTCTGGTTACTGTAGGAGTCATGTAAAGCAGAGCAGGCCAGAGGCTCTCCATGTAGAATTCCTTTGGGCTTTTTTTTATATTTAGGTCACACCTTCTATGCCAAAATGAGATTAGTCCTTATATACAAAATCTTTTTTCAAGAATTTTCTGTTTTCAAGTTGTCTCTGCTTATATGAAGTGTTACGGCTGGAAGTAAGGGTGAGACTCTGGATCTTTAGGAATATTATATTACTGTCTGATATAAATGATTTATGCCTGTCCTTTCCTCTACTGCTATTTTTAATGCTTTAGATTGTGTAATAGTTCACTGTGGTTGTACTGAAAAGGATTTCCCTTCAGATTGGTCTTTGTCATGTCATAAGCTATGGATGGCAATTGGAGTGTTATAGGCGTTACCATAACTTTTTTTAAAACTTCTGTTTCTGCAGACTACCCAGTTAACTGTAATGTGAAACTGCCCTTCATCTGTGAAAAAAATAACGCCTCCTTACTAGAAAAACATGATCCCAGTTACCGCCCAGTCAGAGGAGGTTGCCCTAAAGGCTGGCATCAGTTCCGGAATAAGGTACAATGATAACACAGATTCATCATCCTTACCTGTTCTTCATAGTCCAGTAAGCTGAAATGCCTTTCTGAAAGAAATGAGGAGGCCACCTGTGTTGAGGAATAGACTTTCACTTTTGAAAACTGTGTTTAGTGATTAAAATAATATCCTCCCCTTCTGTCTCTTATTCAGGATTGATGGTTTCTTAATTTCAAAGCATTCATTTTCAGGTTTTTTTGCTTTCCCATTGCCACATGTTTAGGTCCAAGAACATTCATTGTATTGTCTAATCTTGGGCTTCTACTTTGAATGAAGAGAAGGATTAGAAAGGGAGAGGATGAGGTTTCTGTGGCAGAACCATGTTAATTCTCTTGCTGAGTAATCACAGACAGGCAGCAAGATGGCAGACACATCTTCCTAAGTTGCCTTAAGGACTAAACTCACTTAAGAGTTAGAGAGCAGCTTTTAAGAATTAACCAACAGGTCAGAAGCCATAGTATACTCTATTTCAGTACTACATTTTAAGGCATCTAAAGTCTTAGTGAGACTCATTCCTGTTGTGTGGTCCACATTATTCTGTACATGGGCATCAGGTCTGCACATTACGTTGTGCCAAGGTTTGCAAGTTTCCTTCCCATCATTGCAGAATGGGCCTTTGAGTTGCCATTTAGTTTTTCCCAAAAGGTAACGCATTACAGTACAAGTTCCTGGCCAGCACTGTCTGACTGTAGAGTTCATATGTGAGTTCTCATTTCTAAAACTGTACGTGAGTCTGATGTAGCCAATAAAAATGACTGAATGTGAGTGAGGAGTTAGTTAGTGGGATCATTTTATATTTAGCTGCTCTGCTGAACCTAATAAATGCTTGTAGCAAGTATGAGGTCCCTTGCTTTCTGTGAAAAAATAATTATGTGTTATTGCAGGAAGTGAGAAGTGAGTTTTTAGGGTTGGTTTAAGAACCTTTGTGTATTGATTTATTTCTTAAGCAGAATGGTATAATGAAAATTATTTTCATTATGTTTATTTTGCAGTGTTTTCTAAAGATGAAACCCGAACATTTAACATTTAATGCAGCTAATGAAAAGTGTGTAACTTTTGGAGGCTCTCTTCCATCTATCTCAGATCAAGCTGACCAAGGTATGGTGGTGAACTGGGGGCACTTTAGAATGCAGCTTCTCTTCCAAATTCAGAACAATTCTGCTTAAGAACTTGAGCATGAAATCACTTAGTTATATACAGGCATACTGGGAGCATTCTAAAAATCCAGGACCAGTTAAAAAAGTGTTATCTCTTGTTTGCATCACTGGAAATATAACACTGAAATGCAGTCAGCAGACTTTTGAACCATCTTGAAGAGCAGCTTTTCTGTATGACCTTAACCTGTTCTAAAAAGAAAAAAGTTGCAAAACCTTGCATTAAGAGTTGAGCATGAAAGGGTCATCACTGAATGAAGAATTGTTTGGCTTTTCAAGTTAAAACATAACTGAAACTACTGAGACTGTAGACTTTGCACTGTGAAAAACCACCTTAGGAGCTGCTTCCAAGACAAGCTCAGCTGTCTGTGTGGGAACAAGGTGGCAAACACAATGCCCACTGGAGCACAGGACCCTCTGTGTCTACGTGTGCCGAGCAGCCTAATGTGGCAGTATGTCCAAACTGACCCCCTGCGAGCTCTACAGGACACTGATGAGAGGATGGAAAGCAGGAGGACTGGAAAACAGAACAGTTCCACCTCTCTTATCCACTAAAGTCAATGAGAGAAATACAGTGAAGAAGAAATGGGTTCACTTTGGCTGCAAGTAATGTTCAGCAATAAACTGCTGAATGATACGGCTGAATTTGCAACTTTATTCTTGCGGATAATTAAGAGTTCCCTGCGGGTGTATCTGAAGTAGCTCAGTTGAATTCTGCAGTGCCCACAGAGCATATTTTCTTTATAAGCAAATAAGCTCTTGCCAAACAAAATACGTTAAGTGGACCAGAGAGGTCACTAGTGTACCTGCAGGCAGCAGCTTAATGGTAATTTTTTTTTACTGCTGTTATTGGGGTTATATACAGGAATGTACATGTCTGAGGCCTGCATGGTTTTGGATGCATTTAAGTTTGCAAAAGCACAGCCATTCTGAAATGTTACATAGCAGGATCCCTTGTGTGATTTGGTGCATTTGGAAGTGTTTTGTTATTGTTTCTTGTCTGTTTTTCTTTTCTCTGTGTAGTGGAGACCACCATGTCAAAAGAAGACACAGTCTTCTTCAAGTGTGCTTCTTTCTGTAGGCTGTCTACTCCTCCCGGTGGTATTAGGTCACTGGCTAGCTCTGACATGCAAATCCACAGTGGCTTTGTCTTGCTCAGAAAATAGGCTGTGGCTAGTCTGGCATGTGGCCAGTAGTTAAAACATGTCAACAATGGCTAATTACATAGCTTCAGTTTGTCTTCCTAATCTAGTCAAGTTTAGTGTATGCCTTTGATGCCTGGGGGGTTACCAAAGCCCATTGTTTCTTGCCAGAATGCTCACTAAGAAAGGGTCTGATTTAAGGTTTGCCTAGCTGATCTTTTTCCAACTAAATCTGATTTCCTTTGTCCTGTCCTACTTTCTCTAATGGTGGGGTGGACAAACTCTGCCAGAATGCAAAAAGTGTTTTGATCTATAGTATGTGGGAAAGAAAGATGGGAGATAAGACTTCCTCCACAAATTCAGAAAGGGTAACGAGGCAATAGAAGATCTTGCAGACTCGAGGGAAAGCAACTTCTTAAATTTGTGTGTAAGTGAAAGACTACAAATTAGTGGGCAGAGGAACAGGTTAAATCCACTACCTGTTCCTCAGCTCAGAATTTGAAGGACAAATGCCAATAGCCTGCTCCTTTCAGATAAAATCAATATGAAAGGTGTTATCATATGGAAGGAAGGGATGGTAAACATTTGGCAATCATGAAGGGCTGGAAAAATTAAGTTAATACAAGCAGGGATTGCATTGTTTTACTTATGTAAAGTGTTTTTTCAKATGTTTGCTGTTGTTTTCTTAACCACAATATGTACATTTACTCTTCTGCCCAACAGATTATATAACATCCTTGCTTCCTGGTCTGCCAAAAGACATTTGGATTGGTTTACAGTTCCTGTTCAGCACAAGGGAAAACAAATGGATAGATGAAAGTAGACTGTTGTATAGTAACTTTCACCCACTCCTGACAGGAAGATTGAGGAAAATTCCACTGGATGTAAGTTCTGACTTTTGACTTCTCTTGCCTATGGAGTAATGAAATTTGGAATATTGAGTGTATCAAAAAAAACCAAACCCATGTAACAAACCAAATCCCACGGTTAGTCATTTTAATTGGCCGACAATGTGGCTGACAGTAATGGAGTTCTGTTTACCTTTACTTGGATGACAACTTCTGAAGCGTATTTAACTTAGGAAAACTTTGAGTCCAGGTACCTGGTAGTGTTTGTAAAACAGGTAAGCTGTATTGCACCACTCCTTTGAAACTTCTTAAACAAGTTCAGACAGCTGGGGTTCTCCTAACCTCATATTACTTCACCTCTGCACAAGTATGTTTATGGCTTTTTGAGTCTGATAAGGATATTTCTGTTTCTCAGCTTTTTGATGATGAATTTAACAATCAGTGCGGCGTAATCCTCAATGATCCCAAATCACAGTATGTTGGAACATGGAATTTCACTGCTTGTGCTGACAGGCACTTCTTGGGTATATGCCAGCGGTCTGTAGGTAAGTGAAGAGTCAAAATAAATTGCAGCCAGAGTTTAAACTTAAGGTGCATGTGCCAGGAGACTTTAATGCATGTAAATTATTTCACTTGACGAGCAAGATTCTTTAGGAGATTGAGCAGGTAAATTTTAGAAAAGCACAGTGTAGAAGAGTATCTAAGGCCTATTTTGTCAGCTATTCAGAATTTTCCCTGTTGTTTTTCATAGCCCAGTTCAGAGAGAATCTGTTTTCCTGAGAGACTTTATGTGGTTTCAGTGGAATTATACTTCAGCAGATGGGTGTTTAATGTTCTGTGGGTATAGAGGTTGTGTACATCGAGGGGTGGAACCAAGTGACTTTTTTCCTCATCAGAACTGTGGAATTGAGAAGCCCTAGGCAGGAATTTCACAATATTTATATTCTCCTTAAATATATCCTCTGTCTTTTAGTTCTATCAGCATATAAGGTATCATAGACTCATCATGTTGAAATTTGTCTCCCCAGAGCAAACTTTAGATTTCTTAATCTGAACTAAAAATAATATTCAGACGTACCCATGTAGGTTGGCCAATACCAATTACTGGAATAAGATCAAACACATATAGTTATTATATGCATTTAATTACTGCTAAGGGCTAATGTTCAGCATACTCACTTCTGAGTAGGTTCCTTTATAAAAATAATCCTTTTAAGTAATCAATATGCTATCTTCTAAAAAAAACCTCAAACACAAAGAAACCTAGGTGTACAAAACGCCCAAAACTACACCCACCTTCTTCATTCTCACATAGGCAGAGGTTTCCACCTCCCATCCCCCCCACCTCCATTTAACATACAAAATCTTCTTTACTTCAGTGCCAAAGACTTCAGAAATTCAAAGTGTTGAAATTGGAAGTCTGGATGGAAGAGATGTCATAACAATTTGAAAAGGAGTTTTTTATGAATAGGAGGTTGACAGTGTATCTGTTTATATCAATATTTTATTAGTCTGGAATGACTAAATACTCAATGCTGCTTTGCCACAGCTGTAGAAGCTGTAATGAGAAAGGTTTTTGGACTGACAGAGAATGTGTCCTGCTATGGTCTGGTCTTATATTGTGTTAGGGATCTAAGGACAGGGTTGGAAGGGACCTCAGAAGGTTGCAGGGACAGTTGTGAGAGAGTCCAGGTTGTCTAGGGCTTTATCCTAGGGAGAAAGATTCATTGGGAATCTTGGCATGATTGTGATTTGCAGAATTTCTTGAGATGATAATCATCAGCAATTATTTTTTCAGAAATGAACACTTTACTTACTGCCTTGTTTCCAGTTTGGTACCCCTTGATGTGTCATGGCGCCCTGGGTTCCATGGTTCTCTTTTCTAGCTGTTTATTAAGTGAAAGCATTTGGCAGCAGGCACAAACCACTTGAAATAATCTGTTTCAGCCTTGTCAGTTTTCTGATCTATTGAAAGCTGTAAATATCAAATTAATGTTTTGTTTGTCGTCTTGTGTTTTGGAAAATGGCCCTGTAACCCTGTCAACCAGCCATTTATATACTGTTATTTATAGTGATTCCTCCCCTCCCCCACGAGCCTTTTTCTACTTCAAATATTTTAAATGTCAGGAGGGTTCTGCCTTTTGCAAAGTAAATTTATTTTTGGTTGTGTATAAAATTTTTGGGGTTACCATTTGTATGCTTTAACTTACCATCCACAGGAGTATTTGCGTCTTTCATTAACTGCAGTAGCTATGCATCACTGAGCTGTGTGCCTTCAGGTATGGTGCTGGTAACTGAGATAACAGTGCTTAGAGCACAAATAGTGAATTATATCCCTCCCTATGCAAGGTGGATTTTCTGCARTTAGTTAAGTGGAGGCAAAATCAGTTCTCACTGTACTCATGGATGGCAGTAAGGAATTCTGGGACTGTTCTGTACCAAGATGTGCATAGACAGGTTTTGTGGCCCATTAGATTTGCATAAGCATAAGTCCACAGGCTCCAGGGAGATAAATGAGTCAAGTTTATTTGTTGCTATATTACAGCAGAGAGCACTTGCTCTCTCACATTTGTGTATAATTAAAGTTATAGAATGTTTTTAATTCAATACATTATTTAGCAGTTAGTTAAAAATAACATATAAAAAGATATGAACCTAAGTTGAGAAAAAGATAATAATACATTGGCTGAAAATAATACTTATTTTTCTAATATATATTTTTCTCTCTAAAATATCAAAGATATTTGCTTCTAACTATAATTATCAGAATAATCTACTAAGATTTTTTTTTCCCAAGCATAATCAAGCAGATTTTTCTGATTGTTACGGAGACATTGGGAGTTTAAAATATATTACAGTATTTAACTACCTAATTTCACTGGATTTCTTTCTTATGTATAGGAGCTGCTGATAACCAGACAGAGCAAGTCATTAATGAAACATTGAGCTATCAAAATGTCCAATACATGGTAATTCTGAAGAATTTGTCCTGGAATGATGCAATGGCTGCATGCATAAATAACAAGATGCAGCTGGTTAGCATCACAGATCAGTTCCAGCAGGCTTTTCTTGCTGTTCAGGCTGCCCTTCGTAATTACCCACTGTGGATTGGACTCTTCAGCAGAGATGTAAGTTTTGTTTTTTCTTCAGACTGTGGTTTAAGATAATTTTTACAGTTGCGCGAAACAGAACCCGAGTTAAAGAAATGCAATGAAAAATTAGTTTCTGGGGTAACTGCTTTCATTTAGGGTTAACCATCTGGAGTGTCTCAAGATTAATGTTTTAAACCTTCAGTTCTCCAACTTAAACAGTTCTTGAGCTCCACTGGACAAATTAATGATGAGAAGATTCTTTTAAAAGACTCTTGATGAAGGGATATATTGTAGGGTGGCAGCAACATAGGTTGCTGAGTCATCTCTCTCTTCTGTTAAAAAATGAGTAATTAGTGTTGCCATTTAATATCCATCACCACTGTTTACAGTACCACTCTGGAAAGATGACCCAAAATCTGTTTTGGAAGGGAGAAACTAGAAGTGGTGAATAAAATCCAAAATGAGTCATTGAATACTTGCGGAGATACGTTTCTAAAGCTTAACTTAGATTCTGTTGTTACTTCATGTTATTTGTGCCCATGTTTTGAGTTTGAGGGAGGCATCCCTGAGAGGTCAGTAGGTTTTTCTTTTTCCTTTTCTTTTTTTCTTTTGTCAAAGAATTTGAAATAATGCAGGAGGTGCTGCTTTTTATCTTTATTAGCTGGAGGCCCTCTTGAAAATCTTCATTGTGGATTGAGAGCTGTCTCAACAGTTAATGGAATGGCTTGGGCTTCCTTCAGGGTTTATATTTTTCATCAGGCACATGAGTTTGGAGATAATTGCAAGAAAAAAGTTAGAATTGTTTTAAATCTGCCTTACCTACAAAGTTTGGTGGTGCTCACTTAGCATCTGTGGTGTTACGTTCTTCCAATGTCAGTACTGAGCTACTGAATACTTTAACAAAGTAGGGGTAAAACAGAAATTTGAGTACGTACTTTATGAAAAATATTCTGAAAGGAAACAGCTGTTGAATCTTAGTGAAGATGGGGAAACCAGACAACTTATTTTCCCTTTTGATTTTTTTTATCTGTAAGTGACAATCAAATGATTCATTTTGGGACATATAGCTCAGGCATGCACTGGCTTTTCACTATTGCAACACTTCATTATTTGGGCACAATTCAAAAGTCACATGAAAGGAAATTATAATGCAGCTGGTCAAGAGAACTTGTTACTCCAGTGCTGAAATCAGACACAAAAGAAAGATACAAGATAAATTACACAACAGCAGCGGGATTTCCTGAAGAAGACTTTAAAATGTAAGATTTTTTAAAGGATAGCATGCTGCTTGTATGTGGGTTTTTTCTTATTCCTCCTGCATCCTCCAGGGCAGGAACACATCTGATATATTAAATCAATTAAGTATTTAATAGATTACTTTCAGCTCAGTATGGAATAACTGAGACTGGACTTTCTTCTCAGTTATTACCTGTTTTCCAAGACCAGGTAATTATATCCACCATTGCTTTGCAGATGCAAATGCAATTTGGACACCTCATTGCCAAGCCTTCCTCCATAGGCACAGTAGTTAAACATCACCTTTGGATAATTTGCCATTCAGCTAATTTGTATTTTTGTAGCTGCAAAACTTAAAATAACAAAGCTTGTTATATTGTGAGCAAGAGATCTGATTGTGAGGGCAATGGAACACTTACAGTTCTCACCAGAGACACTAAAAACGTCTAGCCAGTGTAAATTTATAATCATTTTCTGTACCTTACATTTTTTACTGTGTGAGCTCATCCCTTTTGCTTAAATAATGCTAGGGTGGAAAACATTATGGCTGGCTGGATGGGAAACACGTGAGTTTTAGTCGCTGGTCTGAAGATGATGAAGATGCAAATGAAGAATGTGTGTTTTTGGATACTGATGGCTTCTGGAGAACTTCTGACTGTTCCTCTGAAAATCGAGGTGCTATTTGCTACGCATCAGAAAGTATGTACACTACCATCATTTTAATAGAAGCTGAATTTTGTTTGATTATGAAACATATTTGATGATTCCAGCTTGTAACTTCAAAATAACAACTTTTTAAAACTTACAGGCTGATTTCTATGCCGTGAAAAAAGAAATAGGCTTCAGAAAGTGGGGCAGCTGCAGGAAGAGTCCGTCTCACTCCTCAAGTATTAGATAAAGCCACAGAACTAAGATGTGCTGGTAGCTGTGAAGTAGCTTATTTGTTATGGTGGTCTGCCTTGCACAAGAGTCAAGAAGAGCTTTTAGTTATTGGCCCACACTTAGCACTTCTAAGTAGGGATTTTGTTCTTAAACCTGTTTAACATAACTGTGAAAACTTGTAAGCATCTGTATTCTTTAGTAGAGCTTACTGCTGGTTTTGTTACTTTAAAAAAATCACCATCCTGAGGAAACTGAAAGCAACAATGCATTACACATTTAAAGGATGGCACTGAATTTGTCTTACGTGTCTTTAAGTGGTATCTGAAAGTGGTTTGTGGGGTGTTAGGTCAGGTGGTGTTATTAGTAATTCATGTCCTGATGGTGTCTTTTCTTTCTTTAGAGAAGACTGAAAAAGAACAAGTTACACAAGTAAAGTGCCCACATAAGATTAAAAATACACCCTGGATATCATTTAGAAACAATTGTTACACTTTTATGATAACAAAAAATAGATGGAGAGAACTGAAATCTCAAGAAGCTCATCATTTATGCAGGAAAATGAGTAAGTACTTTGTCATATTGCAGGTATTTATGGACTTAGATCAGCTTGAGGGCGATGAGTGTTAGATTTGAGTCACTGTCTTACAATGACAGACTGCAAAGGGAATGTTGAGAAAGGCTATAGCAGGAGTGTTGCACTGCCTGATGCTGTTTGCCCTTGCAGTGCTCTGATAAAAAGTGCCAGAGCATTGGTAGGAGAGTTAGAGAGAGAGATGGCTCAGATCTTTCACTTACCTACAAAACCAGAGGAAGTACTATTGGTAATACATTTGAAAATTGTTTTTGCACTGTTCACTTAGTTATTCTGTTATAAAGATCTGGCCTTTACACACTGGTGACCTATCTGTAATAATTATTAACAGTAATAGGAAAAAAATATTTATTTTGTAACTGAAAGATGCATTTGTAAGAGAGTAATGTAAAAAAATTTTCAACAGACCCAGAAGCCTTTGTTCTGAGTGTGCGAGATGAAGAGGAGAACAACTTTGTTACTGAGCAGCTTCATTCATTCAGCGGTCTGGCTCTGTGGGTCTGGCTGGGTGTGATTTATGATGACAGTGGTAAGATTTAAGGGGTTGTATTTTCTTAATAACTGGATTGGAGACAAAATTTGTAGCATTAAGTGCATGTTTCTTGCATGTTTCAGTTTATAACTAAAGTCAAAGTGAATGCAAACCTGTAACAATGATTTATATTTGTACTTGTCTTCTAGAAGAAAATAACTTGACATGCCCTCTGTTTGAGCGATAATTAGATCCAATGTGTTCTGTTTAGTCTAGATTTGATTTCCTGCAAAGCAGGACTTAAATTGGCCAGGATGAGTAACGTATTTAGCATTGGATATGGAACTGATTTAGAGTAACTTACAGTATCACTGCATTTTTTCCAAAATGCATATCTGTTAATATCATGAATATATTCAAAGTTAAATGGTATTTGTAGACATAATGCCAGTGTTTTAATAAATATGCAATGTTTTCCACAGATAAAGTTCTCAAATGGTATGATGAAACTCATCTGACTTACAATAACTGGAGGCTGGGAAGACCTATCATAAAGAAGAACAGTTTTTTTGCTGGTGTAAATCTTGATGGGTTTTGGGATATTTATAATTATTCTCAAAATTGGCACGCTAATCACTATAACATGTACAGTATTCTGGCCTGTAAAATCGAAAGGGGTGAGTAGTATTGGAGTGTGGGATGAGGGTCATAGTTTAAATCATGTTTCCTGCTGTATAAGGCTTTGGGTTTGCTCCTATTGAAGAACATGGCACAGCTGTCATGAGTATCTGGGGTGGTATGGTCAGTCTGCATCACTGCTGTAATACTCTGATCAGGTGAAATGTGTTTGCTGTGCTTGTCCAGCAACTGCTGAACTCAGTGTTCAAAGTAGCAAAAGTAAACTTACTTGATATAAGTGGTTTGTACTGAACACTTCAGTGTTTTAATGCTTGAGTTACATTGATAGAGATCTGTATCTTCGTAGTAACATGAAAGAAATGCGCACAACTTGTCTTCTTATTCTTTGAAATAGGACCCCAGCAGCACAAGCCTCCATTGCCTGAGAGTATTCCACATGGAAACAGAACGTACAGGATCCTTCAGAAAAAATTAACGTGGTATGAGGCCTTGAGATCATGCAAACAAAATAAGAGTGATTTAGCAAGTGTACACAGTGAATCAGAACAGTTATTTCTAGAAGATATTGTCAAACAGGATGGTTATCCTCTGTGGCTTGGGTTGTCAATTCATGATGTAAGTATATACTGTTGGTGACATCAGTAACAGAGCTGTAAATAATGTTTTGGACGAGATACAATATTTTCTGATGCTTTTTTCCCATTTCTCAGAATATCTTTTCCATGTAGTATATCGCCTCCTTTTTCAACCCTGTGTAACGTGTTAATATTAAATTTTGGTGAATGTAGGCACACTAAGATATTTCTTCCTAGTACTTGACACTTTAAAATAATACAGTGTTCCCTCATCATTCCTTGCAGCACAAGGAAGTGTGATTTGCAATGCTGCCCTTAGAGGCTTCAGACTTTATGGTCCTCTGTAGAATCAGATTTTATTAGCAAATAGAGACAGACAAGGCTATGTGAAACCTGCTTAGTCCAGGTCAGGACTGGCTCTCCAGAGCAGTTCAGGAACTGGCTCTCAGCAAGTTAAGCATCCATTCTCTCAGGAGACACAGTAGCAAGAGGCAGCTGCAGATCATCTTCCTCCTCTATCTGCTTTATCGTGGAGCCAAAAGCATTTGGCCCTGACCCTACTTCTCTCACTAATTGACCTGATCAAAATAGTTGGTTGGTAGGAATACGCCTCTGCATAGGTGTGTGATTTCTGTGCATGCTTGTGCTACCTCTGCCTGTCCTGTGATCTGAATGGGTCCCTCACAACTGACTCCTCATTGTCATGGGTTTCTAGGGATGTAGCTGAGGTAGGAGCCTAGCACTGCAAACCCTCCCTGAGCTGCCCAGCTTTACTCACTGAGGCCATCTTGACAGTTTAGCAGTTTGCAACATATCCACTAATGTTCATAGCGGGGAAGGCAGACTGCTTAAATGAAACAGCAGAGTGGAACTAAGTAAAATGTTACCCATGGGATAAAACTGGCACATTGCAGGTTTAAACTTGCAAACATGCTGTACTTTCTCAGTTCCCACAAATAAAATTTGTGTTAAGAATTGATTGGAAAATGCAAAAATGCGAACTATGTTGTACATTTATTTACTGTGAATCTAGATGAGACCACCTGCTCTTTAATTTATCACTGTACAAGGGACAAATATTGCTACATGACTTAATTCATGACTGATGAGATTTTAACCCCAACCATATGTGGTTTAAAAGTTGTGGTTTTTTTCTTCAATTAGGGAACTAAAACTAATTTTGAATGGTCAGATGGAAGTGACTTTGACTACTATCCTTGGGAATTAGAAAACTCAAATACTACTGAGAACTGTGTTCTGTTGGATACTAAAGGATTTTGGAAAYGCACAAAATGTACAAATGTTGCTGAAGGTGCTATTTGCTATAGCCCTCCAAATAGTAAGTGTTATTTTTAAGGTTTTCTGTAGTTGTCTTACATATTCTGTCTTTACTGTTGTATTTAGAAGTAGAAATGAAGGTTGAAATACTGCACATGATTCCCTTTTTAAGAAGAGTTTTCTATCAGGAATGATAAAACACTTTTTAATACTTCGGGGGGATTAATTCTTTTCATTCCAGTGGTGAAAACTTAAACCTGGTTACTTCTTGATCACCTGTAATATGAGTATCAAATACATGTATCTTTTCTAAATCAAAGTACTTACCAAATACATACAACAAATGTCAAAACCCACTAAAAAGCAAGAAAAAAATTGTTCCCAAGCCTTTGGGATTTGTCTTATGCTCATTTTCAAATAAATTCATCTGTGACACATGAAGAAGGAATTAAGCTAATTGAGTAGTGGTTGTTGGTAGGAATAGTAGCCGTTGTTAATATTTACTGTCCTGTTACTCCAGAGACTGTGCACAAACTGCTGCAGCCAAAATAACATCCATTTCTTTGTCTTTGCAGAGAGACAGTTGGAGCCAAAGCAGGCGAGCAGAGCTTCTGGCTGCCCACAGAGCAGTGGAGCCCTGCAGTGGGAGCAGTACCGGGATCACTGTTACGCCTTTGACATGGCATTCTACAATTTCTCTGTGTATAATGTGGAAGAGGCTAAGAGAATCTGCCAGAAACTGAGTATGTTTAGATTCTTTATCACGTTACAACTTGTAATTAGTCCACTATTTGAGAAGACATAAAACCCAACAACCTAAAGACCTATGTTGGTTATACTTCAGCTTTGCCGTTTTTATGCTCCTTTAGTTTAGGAAAGGCAATAGCAAGTTCTATCTTTGAACATCTGATGAAAATTCTTAATAAAATGCTGCAATATGCTACAGATTGTTTGGCACACAGGTGTCTGCAAATAAAATGCAGGTAGCCAGTTGCAGAAGATTCAGAAATTTAGGGCTTACAGTTTGAAGGAAAACATTTTATCTGAATGCAAAGTTAGTGCTGTTGGCTGTGCTTTCTTATTATATCCTTGCCATAGCCACTTGCTCACAGGGAGCTTGCTAACCTATCAAATGGTTCAAAGCATGTGCTTTATAGATATTAAGGCATGTAAAAAACTTAATTTTATGTTGAACTAATGGATTTTGCCCCTTCTTTGCTGAGCTACATGGGGAATTGTATTGCAGAGGTGATGTTAAGCAGTTTCATGTAGAGAAGTTTTAATGACCCTAATGTAGAAGTTAGTGACTGTCATAACTTTCTTTTATGGAATTATCTTATGGTGTGAAGTTGGACTCAATATTTAGGATGAAAAAGAACCAGTCCTGGATGCAGTTTTCTGTTGACTCCTACTTGGCCTGGTAGTTGAAAGAGAAAGCATGTGGCTTATATTCATACATACTTGTAAAGGATAGGTACACTCTGAGCATGTCTCTAATATTCCTTAATTACTGTGACACTGTCCATAAAAACCTCAGGCACAGTGATTTAAATTTAGATTGATCTAGAAATTAACTTGACTCAACAAAATGCTGAGCTTTTGTTGAAGTCTATTTTTGAAAAGGGCATGTTACTTGGGCAAGACTACTAATTCTCAATGGGCGTATCTCTTGATATCTTCCATGTATGTAGTCTGCAGCTGCAGTAAGTTTACTCACATTTTATTTTGTATAACCTGCTAGAATAACCAGTCRTCTGAAGCCACAAGTCCAGATCAGCAAATCCTTTCCCACAGTAATTGTTCCCACAGAAAACTCAATGTACAAGCACCATGAAAAATCTTAAGCTGCAATTCTGACTGGTTTTCTCTGCCCATTAGATCCTTCAGCAACCCTTCTGACTATAGTGGATGCTGAAGAAAATGCATTTGTGAGCACACACATAAAGGAACATGATCTCATCACCAAGAATGTATGGCTTGGCCTGGATCAGACCTATAAGGGTAAGAAGTAGCAAGAATATATAAGCATGAATGTTTCATATTGTAAATATAAATGCATAAATCCACAAATAAGAACAGTTCTGTAGTGTTGGTAGCCTACCTTAACTTCTGCTTGAGGTTGGAATCCCTCATGAAACATTTTAAAGCCCTTTGGACTTTACTGTAGTTAGGTCTCTTCCTGATGCACATTTAGGGTAATCAGGAGTCCCTGAAATTAATTTTTCCCACCCCTGTTATTGGTGCCTGTTGGTTGATGCAAGTGCATCAATTTCTAAAGGTCTAGACAAGAGGGGTGGCTAAAAGCTGTGTTCGTATTTACTGCTTTTAATCTATAGGATGGGTAGTCAGCCCTTTTTCTTTTAGCAATGTAAAGAAACCAGTAGATGGTGAATGACATTGTGTAGCATTACAGGATGTTTTGGTGATGTAGTCTAAGCCATGCTTTTTCCCAACAGGTCGGTCCTTGAACTGGCTGGATGGCTCATCAGTTAATTATGTCAACTGGGAGAATAAAACTGCAGAAGCCAACGAAAAATGTAGTGTTATCCTGTCCACAACTGGCATGTGGTCCAAAGTTGACTGCAGATATAGTCTAAGCAGAGTGGTTTGTAAAGCCCCTTTAGGTACGGAAGCATTGATTTTAGCAGAGACTTAATTTTGTAGAGACTGTTTTCAGGAATTTCTGGTTTATTGGGTAAAGTTTGTATTGAAATATGGAAGTGCAATTTTCAAAAGAACCTGTCAAGTACCTCTGCCTAAGCAAGAGTCTTCTGTTGTTGTTTAGCCATAAAATTGCATTCAGAGACAAATTGTCTAGGAATTTACTTCTCCTGACTCTCACTATCCACTCAGTGGGTGAGAGAACTGAAATGTCCACTTACAGGAAAGCGTAGAGCAGCTGCTATTGCTTCTTACCATGGGGTGTCTGTCATGGGTGAGTTTGTGCAGGTGAAATCAGAAGGAATTCTGCTTGTAAGAGATGCTGAGTAAGCAGGTACTGCAGGTTCTGTTTTCAGTCTTGAGGAGGCTTCTGGAGATGCCACCCCACAGATCTGGAAAAAGGCTCAGGCCTTTACTTCCTCATACTTGGCTTTGTACAGGAAAGCGAGCAGTTACCTGAGCATTAAGCAAGCAAGTTCCTTAGAAGCAGTGGAATCTTTCTGATTTTGTATATGTACATTTTCACTGAAGTGGAAATGCAGGAATAGATTAAACTTCGTGCTGCTAAGGAAGACCTCAACAAGATCTTTACAGTCTAAAGAAAGTATAATTATCTTCCATTCCAAGAGCCTACGATCTCATTAGATTTATGAAATACACAAACCTCTGAGTGCAGCATTTACAAGTAGGTTTTTTGAACTCCAGAGGTCCCATTAACAACAGAATGATCAAAAATAAGCTAATGCATTCCTGTATGAATCAGCATCTAACTTGCCATGTGTTGAATACTATTAATATGATGAAGCAGTTTTCCTTGACTTGAGCTAAATGTACAGTATTAGTATGTAGCTGCCTAAGCATCAACCTCGTGACAAAATATTCTTGCCAAAACTCTTAAAGAATAACTGTTTGTCTTTTGTTCTGTTTCAGGTTCTAATCATACTGGTGTGGCTGTAGCATTGGCCCTGCTAATTATCTTGGTTTTCATTGCTGGACTGGTATGGTACCTCTACAAAAAGAAGCGTCTCCACTGGAGTGCCTTCTCTTCAGTACGCTATCAAAGAGGGATGAATGATGATGAAACCGATGATATGTTCACAAAAGATAGCTATTGAGAAACTTTCTTCTGATCAATTGAAGCAGGAACTTCACTGTGTGAAGCCATAAGAAATGAGCTACTTGATGTTTTATTACTTCTTTTTGGAAAAGTAATAAGGTTATTAATTGGGGCTAAAATTTCTTCTTTTATATACAAGTGCAATTTTTATTCAATTTTTTGGTAATTATTTACATTTGGCCTCAGCCTTTTAAGATGCAAGGTGTTTAGAGTTCTGTTGTATTTTTTTAATTTATAGTATTATCTCTCTTTACTGGAACTTTTAATGGAATAAATTAATGCCAACAGTACTTCATGCAACATCACTTTAATGAATACACTTAAAATTTACTTCTCCCAATACTCTTATTTATACTAGGATTAAATGCCTAATTTTATATTTACCAACCTGTAACTTTTTAGGTGAAATATGTCATCTGTCCAAGAAACAAGATAAAAGATATGTCTAAGGAAAGACTGAGAAAGAATATATGGTAAACAAACTTGTGTACATAAATGCTAAAAATACTTGAGTATTTTACATAAACTTGATTTTTGTATGTGATGTGTCACTGTAGCCTTTCCTATGCACTCCAAAGAAAGCTATAAAGGGAAAAAGGGAAGACAGAGTTGTATATATTAATTACTCAATTATTTGATCAGTTAATGTTTAGAAAAAGTCTTTTGACTTTTTTTAATGCACAGTACAAAGAACAGGCGCGTTTACTTTTATGAAGGAGGATATGCCAAAGACCAAATCCATTCTGCGTGTGGTGGTGGCATGAGATCGTAAATAAGAATACATTGGCCTGATGTGCTGAGAAGAGTACTACTGATTTCTCTGAAGCAGCAGAGCGAGGTCACAATGTTCAACTGCCTTTTTTTCCTGCAGTTTACTTACGTTGATGGCACTTTTCTTTGTTCCTGTTTGCACTATTTTGATAAGCAAATGTTTATAGTTTTTGTTGAGAATTAGAGAAGTCCTTATAGATACCACTTTGAGCCTGTTAAAACGGCAGCCTGAAGGGGCATGGCGAAGGAGCCATTGTGGTAGTTTGCTGATTAAAGAAGTAAGCACTTTTGTTGTTTGTTTGGTACTTTGGGCACAATTGTGAACATTTGCTTTCCTGAGGTAACTTGTAGAAAATGTAGTTGTGATGAAGATAACCCTCATTCTTTAACTTACCCTGGTATGAGAAGTGTTTGAAACGTTGCAAAATCTGGTTCCTGACGTCTTCTAGTTCAGTTTATATGCCTAAGTGCTTTGCCAAATGACTTCTAACTTAATGGACTAAAAAAAAGGTTTGGTTATTGTCTTTTTCTAACTACAGTAATAAGTGGGGAGAATTATTTAGAAGTTCCCATGTTTTGAGATTTACTAGTTTTATAGATGTTTATACTTTGAGCATTTTTAGGTGTGAATCTGAAATGGGAAGTGGCAATTAGTAGTAAAATCCTAATTGAACACAAAAGAATATATACTTTTTATTAAAAATTGTATATTTTATTCTTATAAATGATGTAAATAATTTTTTCAGGCCCCATTTCTCATGTTTGTTTCATCATACCCAAGCTGTCTAATCACTGGTAATTCTTTTTCGCATAAGCACAACAGCCTTAGTGCAGGTGAATAACCCACTTCATTGAAAATACACAGGAAGATTATTTAGCAGTATTGTTATTGAAAGAATAAAGTTAAATAAAACACTAAACTGCTTACACTGGTTTTATTTCCATGGAAGCAGTTATCAGAGTTAAGGTACAGCTCATTAATCACTGGCTAAAAAAGCACGTAGCACAGGGGCTGTGATCAGAATTAAAGCAGGTAAGTGTTCCCACAATAAGAAAATGATAGAGGTGTTAAATATCTTTGATGTATTTTTAAAAAATGCCAGTAACTTTCTTTTTGCAGTTGAAAACTTAGTTTATCATGGAACTTGGTTATACCTAGCTTTTATCAAGCTGCTTCAGGCTTACACAGTCACGGAACATTCCTCTGTGCCTTTTTGTTTTAATCAAGGTGTAGTTCATTAGCACCTCAAGGCCCAAATGAATTCTAAAGCAGTGTATAAAGGCTCCCTACGTAATTAAAATATAGGCAAAGTTAAACTACTTCCAGTCAAGTAACACTTGCAATTAAAGCATGAGATGTATTTATTTTAAGTGATGTCTGAATTCCAGACCTCGTAAATCTGACTGCTGGTCAAGGGGCAGTGTTATTTTTAGCTCCAGTAAAGGCTTGCTGGGAGAAACATCCCATTGTGCAAGATGACTAACAAGGTCATCTGCTTCACAAACATTAATCTTAAAACTGAAGATGATGCACAGGGAAATGGCAGCAGAGAAATGCTTTCCCAGGTCCCAGAGCACTGGAGTTGAGAAGACGTCCTAAAACTCCTTCATCCCAGAGCACAGACTATCTGCCAGCTGTGGTAGCTCTAGGCAAAAAGTGTACAGCTTCAGTTCCTCCTCCTGAATTTTGCCCAGTCCTTGGAGACTCTGGGTCATGGAAAGGTTAATCCACATCTGCCACTACACCAGCCATCATCTTTTATTTTAACAGCGTTTCTGCATCAGTAACTTAATTGGCATAGAAATCAACAAGTCCTTTCTCATGAGCACCCTTGGGCCTGATGCTTCTGTTGTACTTCTGAGCATTTTTTCCCTTAAACCAAATGCACCATCTGCTTGTTGCTTTGGACATATGTTATACATGTAAACATTTTTGAAAGGAGGAAGTAAATTGCGTGGCCTGCCAGTGATATTTTTTTGATGTGGCTGCAAATAAGACCAAAGAGTTTTTGTTGCTAAAAGTCAGAACTACAGTTTGGGCCTTTTATGCATCTGCTGTTGCTGTGTGTATGGAGCACAGTGGGATATGTAACACACAGGTTTCTAAAAGTTAGTCAAACTCATTCTGTTGTCAGGAAGTACATAAAATTCTTATTGACCAAATTAAACAGAGTTTGTGTGGTTTTAAAGCAAGACCTATGAGAAATATTAAAGAACTAAGCTTAGGAAAAACAGATTAGCTACTGGAGAGTAAAATTTAATTCTCACTCTAATGGACCTTTTAAGATGGGAGTTGACAAAGCCCTAGAGAAGGTAATGTTCTGTTAATAGCAAATTAACTTGGAAATGGTGCATAGCATAAATGCCCTTATAAAATACTGTTATCTTGGTTTTATTTTTTATGGCTGACCACAGCAATAGTATTTTCACATTGAAAACCCCTGGGCAGTCTATCGTAATATGTGTCAGTAACTAAGATTTTTAACAGATTTGAGGGGGTAGGGGAGGATACCAGATGAGGTTTTTATTGTGACTACACAGTAATGCAACCCGGACTGTAATTCCTTATGGATTTCTCTTTGCCAATGCAGAAGGGTCTATAATTACAAACAGTACAACAGTTCTTTCTTTGTTTTGCTACTTTTCAGCATAAATAGAGTAATGTACTCCAAGGTGACTTTTTTAAAAAGTGGAATTTCAGCAATGCAAAATAATTATTTCAAAATGTGCTTTCTTCATTATGCTGGCCCTTTAYGCATTTTTTTGTTAGAGCAAATGAGAACAGAGATCTTTCTCTACACCCTGTGTCTCAGGACACTCATATGGTTAGTAAGAGTAGTACTGTTCCTGCTTTCTATAAAATCTGTCTTTTCAAATGTCACGTTATAGTTCCCTTTTAGAAGATGATATAGGCCAGATAATTGTACAAAACCATGGTGCTTATACTTAGTTAAAGCTAACAAGCCTTATATGCATATGCAAATTAAACTCACAAAGTAGTGGGTTGAGATGATTTTACAAATATGCACAATTGAATGTCATCCCCATTAGCAACTGAACTGCTTTCTCTTTCATTTTTATTTTTATAAACATGATCTGGGTATTTGAAGAGCATCTTGCATTAAGTGAGAGTGTGAATTACAGGTGCATGTGGATAATTGGAAGTCACATTTGCCCAAGGCTTGCATCATGAGCTACTTTGAGGAAAAAGGCTGTTTCTGAAATTCCATCTTCTGTTGTGTCCTGCAGCCACAGTTCCTCTTTGTACCTCTTGTCTCTCCTACCTGCTTTGCAGCACTGACTATTAAGCCACCAAATGGAGAACACAGCATCCCAGACCCAACCAGGCAGCCCTACACCAGCGCAAGCTGCCAGGGAAGAAGGGCAGAAAGCACCACTTTCTGCATGGAGCAGCAGCCACAAGGCTGAAACACGTGGGGYGAGCACTGGCAACAGCCCCACAGCTCTGCCACGGGTGCAGGGAAAGGGCCACAACAGCTACTGTGGACAGCTGGAATATCCTGTAACAGCAGGACACCACAACCTTGGCAGGGTCGGTCTGTTCCCCTCCTGTAAGCAAAAAGCCTACAGCAGCCAGGGAGAGCAGCTTTCTCCACCCTGGCCCAAGTACTCACAACAACCACGAAGAGTTTACTGTGGACAACAGCCACCTCTCCCCTCTTCCAGCCCCAAGGATCTCCCTCCACACCTCCCCTTCCTTCTTCAACAGGGCATGTCCTACCATGGAGATGTCCTGGCTTTTTACCCCACACCAGTCTCACGTTGCATGACCAGCTCTGTTTCTGAGCACTTAATTACAGGCCCCCTGCTGCATTGCTTTGCTCAAAGAGAGTGACTTACCAAGATTCGGCCATCCCAGGGGAGCTGGGAGGAGATGGCTCGTTTAAATACTGCTGTGCCCACGGGCACACCCTGACAAGGCACAACATGGAGCAGCTGGGTTGCCTTCAGTCTGAGTGCTCTGAGGGGCCTCAGATGGCCCCAGAGGTGTCCCTGGGTGCAGCGTGGGCAGGAGATGGAGCTGGGCTGTGGAACACCAGCCAGCTCTGCTCTGTAGCCAGTCAGGCTACCCAAGCCAGCTCTGCTCTGTAGCCAGTCAGGCTACCCAAGCCAGCTACCATTTGCTGGGTAGCAAATGTCTGGCAGGAACCAGGAATCAGGCACCTGAATGCGTTTGCTTGGGGTTGCATTCACACCCAAATATGGGTGCAGAGTCTGGGTGCCCTATGTGATGGATTCCTCCCAGCTGGGTGTCACAGCTGTGCTGGAGAAGCACTGAACAGGCACATGGGGTAAGTGACTGTCACTGGCAATCCAGTCACCAGTGTTCACCTCAGTGTTGACAGTGGAATGGGGCCAAGGTGTATATCCAGCTGTGCATTAGGAATCTCTGGTATAAAAAGTGGAGAAGAGCCTAGAAAATTTGCATCCCACTGATTTAGGAGTTTATATTCTACAGTGAGGGCTGGAATTAATGTGTGAGGGATTTGCTTAAAGGTCCAAGGGAAGCATGTTATATTGAAGCCAATGCACCAAGTAATGATAGAACACATAGCCTATATAGGGAAAAGCTGTGTTTTTAAAAAAAGGTATAAATGTTTCAMGTTTACAGCCAAACTGGTTTAATAACTAGACACGTGACCCTGCAACACAACTTACCTGAGGCAGTGTCTTTGTGTATAAACCATTTTGTGTTTATGGTGTAGGTGCTGATTATAAATTGTCATGAAAATACTTCATATAAAATAAATACTAGAACATTCAAACTTGAATGAACTATTACAGAAATACTGGGGTAGGGTCCCAAAGGGATTGCATGTCACACTGACAGGGTGATCAAACAATTAAAAAGGGAGTCAGAGAAGGCTTTTGGTTGGCTGCCACTTTGGGTGGTTATTCATGGCTACCACTTACAAATGCATTTGTGTGTGGTGGTGTAGTCGTGCTGGACCTGCAGCAGTGCATGCTTGTTGTCATGACAGTGATGTATTACATGATACAAGTGCAGTTTCAGCTGCACAAAAGGGAGACTGGCTAGCTTGCAGCAAGCAGAGGCAGTTGCAGCATGAAATACAAGCCTGGAAAGTTTATGCAAGGTGATAAAGATGGAGGAAAGAGTCTGTGAACAGTTGGGGATTGTATTGCAGAGACCGATCTCCAGGGCCCCAAGGCTCTCTGAGCATCTGATCAAGGGATATAAGGGAGCATAATGATGGGGATTATGCATCACTGCTTGGTTTCCATACTGTACTTGGATTGAGGGAACTAGTGGAATGAGTTCCATTCCACTAGCAGATTGAGTCTGCTAGTTAGATGGTCTGTGTTGCTGACAGCTCAGCTGACCCCAGTCCCGATTTACCAGTTCAGTGACACAAGCTCCTAGGTGAGCATTATGCCTTGGCCATGCAATTGTGGGGAAGTGCAGATGGCAGCTCATTTGAGCTAGAAGTGATTTTCTGTTATTAGTGACTTTGGACATGCTGAGGAGAAGGGATGGAGCTGATCCTGTAGATCGGCCCTTGGGAGACAACTGATCCCTTGCATTGCTTCCACCACAACAGCAGTCTCAGAACCAGCGGGACACCTCTCACTGACCAAAGGTGCAACTCAGCCCCAGAGAGCAGAAGCTGGAAACAAACCTTCCCCATTGTAGCAGCGAACCATTTTCTATAATTCACCCCAAAGGCAATATTTCCTTCTGGGAGGAAGGGCTGTTGCATTCTCATGCCGATGATTTCTGCTTTTCACTTACAAGTTCCGAGTGTTAAGCTCTCTGAGTAAACACCTTAACATGGGCATACAATGCCTGTGAGTGAATACAGCCTGTGCAATCCAATAATTTATTAAACTTTCATCTTGTAAAGCCAGTTACAAATTAAAAAAGACAGAAGAAGGAATTCTGTAATAGAAATGAGCAAAATTACAACAAATAGTAGTGGGAGTTACGCTTCAAGTGGGTTCAAGCTGCCTGCAGCAACCCAAGAGCCAGAACACAGAGCTAGTGCAGTTAGGACAGCGATAATCAAGCCTAGTCTGATACATAAGAGATCGAGCCAGTGTATGCAGTGTATACAAAGTGTTGCTCTAAGGTTGCCTCTGCATTCCTGTTCTCTCTCACGTGTGACAACAACGGGGTGTTCGTAGATCCACTGGTGATGCTACTTAAGGCAAAACTCCAGTTGAAGGGACAATGCACAGCAGTGGCCACCCTCTTAGGCTGATCGTGTAGCAAGTGCACGGAGTGTTTGCACATGCTGCAGTGTAGTGGAAATGAGAGAGGAGCAGGGGCTATGTGCAGTGTTTCTTCTTGTACTGTCACCCTCAAAACGACAGTGTTCTGCAACACACTATTAGTGATAGGGCGGAATTTGATGATGAATTGCAATGGAATCTGTTGCATGCTGACTCCTACATTTAAGCAATTTCTGTTTCATAGCTAACAGGCCTTAGCTGCTACTACTTCAGAAATGGAGAGCCAATTTTAAACATGGAACAAGGCCCACACTACATACAGCTCTGCAGTTTCATTAAGAAACAGAACAGGCTTTTGCATTCTGGGATCCCAAGACTAGATAAGGGTCATAGAAAATGTCTCACCACCGCGTTTCTTGTTTGCTAATACAACTAATTTTTGATGGGACTGATACTGAATATTGTTTTAAACAACGAAATCAAGTTTCTGAAGTCAAGAGACTGAAGATGACTGTTATCTTTCACAGAAAAAAAAATTTCTGCTTCTTTGTATTGCAGGTAGCTATAAAAACCTCTGAGAAGCAGTTGTTTTGGCAAAATAGCATTGTTTTGTAAAGCAGACTGGATGGGGATTTGGGGATTCAGTAATGTGAGCAGTTCCTGTTAGAAGTTGGGGGTGGATGAAGGATTTGGCATCTGCTTACAGTAGTACAGGGGAAGTGAAAATCTTGCCTATAACAATTTATCTAAGCACCTGTTCACTCAGTAGGAAACAGTTCGCTTAAAACCAGTTCAGGCACCCCTGTCATCCTAAAATTACCCTAAAGAAAGAAGGACCTTAATGCAAGCAAGCTGCTCACCCTAAACCTCCAACCTCCATCTAATACCTGGAGTTTGTGAAGAGCAGCTCTCACCTCCTGGGCTGCAGAGGCGAAAGGCAGTCGTTATTTTTTAGGCAACAGGTGCAGCTTGCAATGTGCCCAGAATGGCACCTAATGATCTGTTTCAGTGGTGCTAGTCCCAGAGATTTTCTCCTAGCTTGGAGTTTAGTAGTTTAATGGAAAGTGCCACTTTTTACAGTCATGTACCTGTGAACTTTTATTGGAAGGTAAACAACTACCTCTTAGGTGTTTTTATTTGTTTCTTTGTTTAATGCTCTCTCACGGAGGGTTTGACCTCTCTGTTGGAGCACGTGGCTTCAGTTATACAAAGGCTTTTTTTTTTTTAAGACCAGATCGGATCGTTAGTATATCCTGAAGAAAAAAAAACCCAAACCCACAGTGATTTAGATTTTAGATTTGTTTGCAAAATAAATAAAACAAATATTCTTTTAGCAAACCATGCTGAGATCACATGATCCCAGATGTCTGCATGTTCAAAATTCTTAAGGAAGCTTAAGTCTGTCTCCTGTCCTGCAGAAATGATTCTTGTGAATTTTTTTGCCAGTATGACAGGTAGTAGTGAAAGCAGCAGAGAGGACATGAAGAAGGAGGATGCTTCTGACTTCGCTTCTTTAAGGTACATTGTTCATCAAACAAGCAAGGGTAAAACAAGTTTTGGGTCATTAGTATTTAACAACAGTTGTTACTGTTTAATGTCTTTGGGCACAGGTGCAAATCCTATGGTACTGTAGATGTCACTTCAGGTTTTAAATACAGTAGTCAGTTGAATTCTTAAAAAACATCTTTGCTACACTTGTGCTGGCAAGTTGCAAATACCCATTACTAAACTACTGCCAGTTCATCCGTATCACCTAGTCCAGATGCTTGCATGACTGTCCACACTGGTAGCTGATTTGACACTGCAGCGCTTCTTCACAATCATGTTGATGTATGCTTTCATGATCTTTATTATCTCGCCCACCTGGAGAGAAAACACACCATTAGCACTTTACAAACCTCAGTCCACTGAGGCATTCAGGACATTTTGCTGAAAAAGATTCCTCTTGTGCGAAGTCATGACACAATAAATTTTGCATTTTAATACTAAATGTGAACATGAGARTAAGAAAAGAAATGCTTGACAAGTTTGTGCTCTGTTGTAGCAACACTTACAAGTATTTTTATCTCAAAGAAAAGCAACTTCAATGCTACTAAATATTTTTTCTTGAGTTTGTGAAACTCCCCATTCATCTACTGGAAAGGAATAAAAAAAACCAGGCAAACTGAAGAGCACCCAGAACTGGAAATTCTCAATGCACTGAACAACATTCAACCTCCTTGACTTTTGAACCAGTCTATTTCTTTTTGTTCATCCCTGTATTCAAGAAGAGGCATCATGCCCTTTAGGCTTAAGTTCCCTTCATCTCTTCCCTTGGCTGTCTGGTCCATTAGTCAAGAGTTCTTGCATAAGAACCTGTCTATTCCCTGAAGCTTAACTGAAGCAGCAGTGTGCTTTCACATACCTGGGATGTTTCAAAGAACATTTCTCTCTCATCCACTGTAATTTTGAAGGTGTTGGGCTGTGGTGCTCCAAAGAAAACAATGTGCTCATACTGGAAAGTTTCCAGTGGTTTAGGATCCCCTCTTTTGTAGACAGACACATTCTCTGTGCTGACTCCAAGCCAGAGATCATTGGGGAATCCACCTTCCTTGCACTGCAGAAAGAGAAACATGACCTTTTGCATAAATGCAGGGGAGGATCAAATAATTTTCGATTCAAGGAAAAGCCCTCTCTATGTAGCTCTTACAGGACATTTCAACTCAATACACAAACCAGGGTATCCGCAGAAGTAAGGTATGCTGGAGGCACTTCTGCTGCAAAGATTCAGAAGTGACACAGCTGTGAGTCAAATACTATACTGAGTAATAAATAATTGTAGTAGCGAACAGCTCTCATCAGATTTTAAAGTAATGTAGCAAGTCAATATTCCACTTCTTATTTTACAGATGATATAGTGAGTGCAAGTAACTTCCCAAGGTGATCTACCTAGGTAGCAACAAAACTCATAGAATTGAACTGTGGATTCCTACTCCAGCAGGCTGATCACAGTGCTATACATCTCCCAGTCTGAGGACTTTCTATTGTACTGCTGCAGAACAGGACTGCACTTTTTGCTGCCAAGAACAGAGCTTTGTTTCACTTTTGCTTTCACTAGCCACCACTTTCTTAAGTTCCCTCCCCTCCATTCCACTGTTATTCTAATGAAGTGGGAATCCACCGTCTCCCTTCATTTATCAGGATGCCCCAGCTTCCTGGTTCTGTGCTCTCTGTGTCACAGCTCTTGAGTATGTGGTACTGCAGGCTTACCCTGAGATTACTATGGCAAAATGCATCCAGTTCCCAAAACCCCCTTCTGCTGCTGAGCAATGTGTTACACATAGCTCTATCTGTTCTCCAGACTGGTGCCTTTCCTTGGCTGTAGTTACCTGAGTTTACACGTCGCTCACCTCAACATCGAAGAGGGTTGACCCGTAGCCTGGCCACTCCTTTACCATGGACATGTATTTCACCATGGCCTGGTGCTGAGAGAGCCCCTGCAGCTTGGTCCATTTCTGTGCTATGCTTGCCCGAGCAGCTGAAAGCTCTTCTTTTACCCACATCTCCATCATCTGCTCCTCTTCTACCTTCTGCTTCTTTACAGACCCTGTCTTGAAGCTACGTTTCAATGTCCCTTCAAGGAAGCTGGTCCGTCTCCTCTCCAGAGTATGACTGGTACTGCTGCTGCTCTTTGTTGACTGCAGGATTTTGGATTTCAGTCTGTTAACTGGGTAGATTCCATCAAGGGTCCAGCTTATTTTGGAATAATCTCCATGAAGATACTGCAGCCGCAGAGCTGCCAGACGCTGCAGAGTGTCCTCTGGCCCAGGAAAATGACCATCTATGAGGCTTTCATGAGCCTACAAACAAAAAGTCCCCCAAACTCATTAGAAAGCAGAAGCACACTTTATTCACATTTGGGTCCATGCACAGATTCCTGTGGCATCTGCTGAGCCCAGCAGGATAGACTAATTCAGAAGGTCAGAGCAGACACTGGAATAAATACATCAAAGTCTGCAACTGGTCTGTGCTGGGGGAAGACCCCTTTCTGCAAGCTTGGACAGGGCGGAGATCTTTGAGGGGCTCCTATCCTGTASAGATAGTCCTACAATTAGGACCTTCTAGGTCTGCAAGAGATGGGACAGACTGGAATTGAGGCAATTTGATTTTGTGCTGTACCAGCTACAGCTCTTGTGTGAAGACTATATTCAACACCAGAGTTACATATAATAAATTCAAGATTCTCAACCTCAGTTTCATTACAGAAAAGCACCTCCCACCTCTTCCTCCTTCATCTGATGTCTCCACCAATCTTATTCCTTCCCTTTGCCTGTTTTTCAGTGAAATCTATTTGTGGGGTTTTTTGCACATCCATCTGATGTCTGGGTAACGCCTACTCTCCTGCTGTTACTTCTCTTTGCCAGTTAAAGCTGCATAGACTGAAAGCCTTGTCAACAGGGCATTTGGTACAACTGAGTTTCCACGTGATGGAAACCATGATGTCATTCCTGACTGTTTTCCAGACATTCTGTAGTTAACAATACTTGATGTTCATTTCAAGAAAGGAACCGTGGTCTGAGTGATGTACATGCCATCCATTTGACTATCAGTGAATTTCACTCTTCATGACTCTGACTGCCTTTAACACATATTCAGTAATTTTCAACAGCTATGATTTTCTGAGGCCAGGTCAGTGTTCATTAGAAGTAATACACGAGACAAATCACACAGCTGGGTGCTCCAGTCAGTTTAGCTTTACATCCCAGCTGCAAGGCTCTTTCACACCAGTGTGATCTCTGATCTAGCCACCATCACTGTGCCATGGAGCATCGTGACTTAAAAAAAAAGACTACTCAGCAGATAAATACTATCCAAGTACATTCTCTTTTCGTATGTCTGTAGTACTCTTCTAGTGCCTCTGTTTTAATCAAAAGAAGTTGCCCAAAAGATAGGTTTCACAGTTCTGGTAAAACCCCAAGGATGTGGTCGTCTTGCAGGCTGATTTGCAGATAGCTAGATTTTCCAGTTTTCTTTACATTTATGTTCTGCAAGCAGCTACTTTTAATGATTCTTCTTCAATCACTACTCAAATTTGTCTTCTAAAATTAAAGACCAAATTTAAAAAAAAATGAATTATCATTGGTCTTCCATTTTTTTTAAGCCTTTGCTAGTTTTTCTTGCTTTTGTTCTGATACTCATCTTCCCCAGAAAACTTCACAATCTATCTGCTTAATAGATCCCAGTCAAAAATTCAACACACTAAATTCTTCTGTTCCAACCAGCGTTCCCACTTCTAATGAAGAGTAAACCAGTTTTCTGTATACTCGTGTGCTTCTGCCACTCTGAAAACCAAATMACTCTCCCAGAGTTAGCTTACCTGCTCAAACATGAAGGCAAATTCCACCCCATCTTTGGGAACATTCTCAATATCCAAGAAGCAATAAAGCTTAAAATACAGTTGCCACTGTCCTTCCTCCTCTTCTTCTTCAGAGCCAGCAAGTCTATAAGATATGAAAGAGAATGAGAAGGGAAAAAAACAGTAAGGAGAAGTACCATGGTACTAGAATGTCCACASTGCAAATCACAATCTGAAGGTAACCCTGGATTCTGAAATCCAGTGTTACATCCAACTAGGAGTTAAAGGTTTTACGGAACATTCTTTTACCTCTCAAACTTGGCCAAGATATCAGCCACAATCACCCGACTCTCCACAGCACGGTCAACTTGCTGATTATGTTCAAAGAGCGCAAACATGTTCCGGCTGTCCTCCATCGCCAGCCCTCGGATCAGCTTTTCAACCACCTGCAAAATCACAGAGACACATCACACAGCAGGCATTACACACACTTTCTCAATGAAGAATCAGTACTTCTTCAGGACACTTGTAATTTCATACACCTCCATCACGTTTTTCCCTTAATTACCCCATTTTCACGTTAAAGAATGCTAACCCTAAAAGACCATTCCCTGCAATGAAGCGATTACTTATATTTGATCATCCTCGCTTTTCTTCTCAATCTTTTCAATCTCCACTACCCTTTCGAGGATGGGGGAACTAGAATTCTGCACAAGATATAGGCACATGATGGATTCAAACATCATGATGACAGTCTCAGTTGCTCTAGTAACAATTCACTTTTTCCTCTGTTCAGCACTAATGTTTTCACAGACATGACTATTGGAATCTTGCTTCTGACCTGCAAATGATTAAGTTACTGGTAGGATATCCCTTTCAGAAGGATTCCATTGAGGACTGGAATCTCAACTTGTCCAGAAAACTGTGTGTAGCACGTCTTCAGAATTAATACCTTTCCAAAGGGCAGAATACCAGAAGTATTTCAATTTTGCAACACAATTGTCAAGTGATGTTCTATAACCTGGGCACTGGCCTAGCAGAAAAAACTGCTTTCCCTACAGATACAGCAAAAAAGGTGTAATTTTAAAAACAACGACAAATTGGAAATGAAGGGGAAAAGGTGTCCCTTCAACAGACCCACTACCCAGACACAGATGTGCTCACATCTGGTTAATGCTACTAAAGCATTACCTCCCCAGCGCTGGTGTGGGAGTTGATGGTTATTTTGCAGGAGCCACCACCATGGCAATAAACTGTCGTCGTCATTTCCTCACGGGTGAGAAGAGCCTGTATTTCCTCCTGGGAGGGCACAAACTCCCTCGTCTTTGTTCTCTTCAGGGAATCATTTATGAATTGCGCATACCTGTCTATTTCCGAGTCCGGAAAGAGGTCTTTTACCCTAATTGCACAGAGAAGCAAAAAAAACTCCATTACACAGTGAACCCCACATTATCCTAAAACTTGGACTACTGCAAGTATAGAGTTTGGTGGAGATACTGATGTCAAGTGCAACCACACAAAAAACATTTCCTAAACCATAAAACCTGCTTTTACTAGTCATTTCAAAGTCACTTCAGTGACATTTCTCAGCAATGTATGAAATAAGCAGTTCAAATTTACACGAGTTTAGTGACAGCTCAAGATAACAGGATTGACTATCCTGTGTTTGAGCCACTTTTACAGTATGTTTGAGAATTAAGAAGATAGAAAGTAGACGCCTGTACATGGCTATCTTCCCTCCAAGGCCAGCAGATCTAAGTATAACATTATCTGCAATTCCAGTCACAAAACAATGAAATGGCTACATGGAGTATTCTTCAGCATCTCTTAGACCCAAGCCCTGGATGTAGCTATTTGGTGTACTGACACAAATCTCATCTCACTCTTTCGTAGCCTGGAAGGAATCACATAGATTTTATTGATCTTTCACATCATTAAGAACGGAGTGAGGCTACACAGCTGCAGCTCAGCCCCAGTGCAGACTGCTTTGTAAAGCTGCATTAGATGCTGAAGATGAATTGGGAAGAAATGTAAATTATTTAGTTCATGAAAATGGGAGGTTAAAGCAGATTAAAAATACAAATTGCAAGGACTGTGTACTTAGTTAAACAAATATTAAAAAACTATAAACTGGATTTACAGTATCTCTCCTACTCCATAGTACAGATTTTGCCTGTGCCGGCTGCAAGGTAGTACGTATTTCAATGAGTATGCAAGGACAGTCCTCACCTTTCCTGCAGGTTGATAATGTTTATATGTACATTAGTAAGCAACAGGCCATCAGCTGTAAATCCACTGCAACGCAGCCTTACAGTATTCTGTCTGGGTAACTCACATTCCACATCCTTTTGACACAATGCATGGATGGCAAGGGGGGAGTTTCAATACAAAAAACAGCTGATGGCAAGAATTGTGCACAGGTAGGGGGCTGGAATACCACAGGAAGATGTTTGCACAGGAGGAGGGCGAGACACGTAACTACAACAGGCGATCAAAGATCAGCAGAATAAAAGGTAATGGGCTCCAAGTGAAAGGGAAATTTACCTTCGCAGGTGAAACTTCAGGTAGCGCAGGATCCCTCTGCTGGGCAGGAAAGTGCAGCTCATGCAGGTCATCAGCTGCCAGTGGTGCAGGTTCCCAGTACTGTTGGGATGTGGCATGTGGTTAGTCTGCTTGATGAGCTGACAGTACACTTCATCACGAAGGGGCTTTAAATCATGGCAGGTCTGCAGGATGCCTTGGATAATGGGTATGGGGTCAGACACCGTCTCGATTTCCTGAAGGGAGTTAAAGATCTTCACTGCTTCATCCTGTAAGCTGCTGTAACCCTTCTCTTGTTGCACTGGGGAACAACCACAAAGGTGACAAGAGGTGAGCATCTCCCTCATTTTCTACTGGCCCAGCAGCACTACAATCAACGGTACTAATTTGTCACAGAAGAACAGCAACTTGAGCATTAGGTCATATCCTGAACTTAAATTTACACTCAAAAGTTCACTAATGCTTCCCCTCAAAATGTTCAAATGCAGTTTTAATTAGTATTTGCCAACATCTGACTTGGCACCATGGCCAATCCATTTTTGGATATACTGTGCAGAAAAGCAGAGTAATGTTTTTAAGGGAAATGAGTACTGAAATCTAGTTCAGGCTTCAGTGTCTGCAGCTGAGGTGCCTGAATGCAGCCACTGAGGCCTGGCTTGTGTACTTCTAAAATTCGGTGATGTGCCTACATTAGCTTTGGTCCCTGAGCCAACACAGAACTTTGGCAAATTGCTGTACCACAGATGCAACTTTTACCTATTGTTCAGATTTAAAATGCTTAGACCAAAACTTAAGTTTTTTGAGCACCTAAATGTCTGCTTTGAATTGCTCAGACAAATGTGATACCATTCTGCTGCAGGCTTGCTTTCTCCTTTGCACATCTCTGGAGCTTTAGGTCCTTCTGAATCTCCTGTACAGCCCTTGCTTCCCCAGTGGCCATGTATTAACTGTACAATACAAAGACAAAGCTCTATACAGTAAGTTCCACAGTTTAAGTGCTCACTCTGTAATTTTTCCTTACTTCACAATTTATTTCTCCTGTGCTTTTAATCTGCCACATAATTGGATCCTTGTATCATGACAGACAGCGAGCAGTTAGTACCCTTTCACTTTCTCCATGACAGTCTTCTGGCCCTAAAAACTTCGGTTTGAGGCTGAAGAATCCTGCTCTCTATTTAGTCACTTAATTGTAGGCAAGTCGTTCTGTGCCTTTGATCATCTTTGGGTAGATTTTCACGCCTCTTTGATAAGATGTACAAGGCAAAACTGTTTCCTGTAGTCAAGATGCAGGTGCACGATATATCAATACAGCTGCACAAAGACTTTCCTTTTCTAAGCTTTCAAAACCTTGCATCAAGCTGTTTTGTTTCTGTACTAACCACTAGAGTTGACATTTTCATAAAACTATGTAAATTGGTGTTCACTCTCCTAAGCAGAGCTGGATCACTACCGATGTGGCAGACTGTTTTTCCCATATACATTGCTTTGATTGAAATTAATTTCCTAAAGATTCTATGGCTCAGTCACTCCACATTAGAGATTCTTCCATAGTTCTTCACCAGCTTTCAGTTTTAGTATGTCAAACAGTCCGTAATCATCAGCAAATCACTTTGGTTTTCTGGTGGCCCATCACACAGTCCAGCTCTTTCATGTTTCTGATGCATTTGAAAAAAACATTCATTTAGTCTGGGTTTACAGCAGCTTCTGCAGAAATACTATCCCAMTGCAAGTTGCATGATGTAATCCTGTTTAGTATTTCCACTGGAGCCACTCGCAACCCAACTGTGGCTAAAGGACGACAGGCTGCATGTCCCCTGGATGGATGATAAATTATCTGCCCCCATTTACTTTAAGATTCAGTGTTTCCATGATAAGAGGCAGTGAACACAGAACACACTCCAGAGAAGAAAGAGAGAGAGAAAGGCACTGCTCCCTCTTTGAACCCTGTGGGGTCCACTGCCCCAAATAGACTTCACCTGCACACAGAGAGCTTACAGACCCATTCTGCGGTGCTCAGGCTCCTCACAGACCCTCGAAACATCAGTGGATTCTGTCACTTGGGTAAGATACTTACAGTTGACACTAACATCTCCATACGGTAGTGGGAGCAGTGGGGAATGCAAAGGATGCTGGGTGTATCGCAGGATTGGGTTCCTCCTATATGTCTGTTCCACTACTTCCAAGTTCGTGCTGTTTTCCTGGAAAAAAAAGAAAAAATAATTATCCTTAAATAGGGACAGTCCTTTGCAGGACACCGTAATACATTTAGGTTCAAGCTCAACCCCTTCATCTAAGTTTCTGGAGGTGCCTAGGGAGACTAAGTGATCAAAACATAATCCGTACCTAAAAATTACTCTGTACACTATTTCTGAAAATTAAACACAAGAATAGCCATGCTGCATCATCCCACAGGACACCAAGCACATCATCTTGCCTTCAAATGTGGCTTGCCTAAGATACATGGCATGATCTCTACCTCATATATCCTTCAAGCTTCCAACACTATCTGGTTAACAGACTTTCTGATCACAGACCAACCATGTTCACTGTGTCATGAGCCTGTTCTCCTGAATTTGTCTGGTTGTACTACATATGTTTACATAATGAACAACGAAAATGCTGCACACGCTGTTCAAAATCTGGGCCTGTCACTACCACACACACTGGTACCGCATTCTTTCACATTTTGATCTATATTCCTTCCCTAACAACACATGATGTTCCATTTATCCTTGAACTCTGAGCTGAAGTTTTCCAAGATTCTCTACAATCACTCCCAGCTCTTTCTCCCTAAACACAGGCTACCTAATTGCATCTAGTTTGCCACATACACATTTCTTCTGAAATACACTTTTGTGTGTGTCCTAATATGATTCTAGGTTTAATTTGCCAAAGTTTCTGGCAAGGTTCTTTTCAAAAATTATTCCTGCTACAGTGGCACAATTTCTGCTATTTTGAAAGACGTTGTCTTTCCACCCTTTACTCTGATATTTAACCACACAAGTCTAAGGTATGAAGAGAACTCCAGGGTACATTAAAGTCAGATGGCTGTTAGGAATAGATTTTTTTTATGTTTGTGTCTGGAAGATGCTTAGGAGAGGAAAGGATGGAGCAGGGATTTGCAAATACTTGATGGTGTAATTCTGCATGCAATTTGTAACTGCACACAGTCATAGTCTAGACTTCTACAGATCAGTTAACATGCTAATTCAAAGTAAAATCCATATAATATTTGATTATTTTGTTGCACAGTCGTGTAAGTTTCTTTTTTTACTCTTTTCCATTTTCCCCCTAAGACAGCAACCCCATTTCTTCACCACATTCTCTGTAATGACTGGGTAAGGTCAGCGGTGGTCTGGCTGCTCCCAACTCGTTTGGGAATTAGCAGGATGCCACCTACCCTGATGTCACGAATGAGCTGCTGTGTAGGTGTTTCTATGGGCACTTTGCTGTCAATGACACCCTGGATGGCAGAGGCCCAGCGCATGGCTTCGTTCAGCAGCTTCGTGTACAGTCTGTAGGAGTGCTTTCGCCCATGGACTATGATGTTCCAGTAGCCTGTGGAGAAACAAAGGTGGAAGCAAAGCTGGAAGGTGAAACTTGTTTCCATATTACGTAGTTGACTAGAGGTTAGCAAATGTGACTTCCACCTACAAAAAGGGCCAGAAGGAAAATACAGGAACTACAGGCCTGTCAGTCTGGCCTCAATACCAGGGAAGGTTATGGAGCAGATCATCTTGAGTGTCAAAGGAGAGCAGTGGAGCTGCTGAAGGGTCTGGAGCACAAGTCCTGTGAGAAGCGGCTGAAGGAGCTGGGGGTGTTTAGCCTGGAGAAAAGAAGGTTCAGGGGGGACCTTGTCACTGCCTACAACTGCCTGAAAGGAGGCTGTAGCCAGGTGGCGGTCTGTACCTTCTCCCAAGTAACAAGCAATATGACAAGAGAAAATGGCTTCAAGCTGTGCCAGGAAAGGTTTACGTTGAATATTAGGAAAAATTTCTTTGTGGAAAGGGTTGTCAACAGACTGCCAAGGAAAGTGGTTGAATTACCATCTCTGGAGGCATTTGAAAAACGTATAGATGTGGCACCTAGGGACATGGCTTAGTGATGGAATTGACAGTGTCCGGCTAATGATTGGCCTTGATTATTAACTTAGAGATCATTTCCACCTTTAATGATTCTGTGACTCTCTTTTTGCCTGTAGCTTGTGGCTGAGGAAAACCCTTGCTGCTTTGAGAGCAACATATGGTGTGTCTGGTTAAAACCCACTAGGCAGGCATTAACATCCATTCCCAAAACGTATTTATCAGTAGGAAAGTCCCAATCCAGACTTTGGTACAAAGACAGCGTAACACAACTACCTGCCTGCCAACTAGGCAGCTCACTTTCACAGACAGCATTTGGGCTACACTGTGCTGTTAATTGCTCAGAAAATGACCACTCTACACACAGCACCCAGTCAGATTGCCAAGTTCTCATAACTTGTAAAAATACATGTTTGACCACCTGAGAGAACATCTCAAGGCGATGGCAATTCTCTCTGCTAAAGACAGCCCTAGACATCCGCTGGTCTCAAGAATGTGGACAATTTCTTGTGAATGAGAAGAATAAATTTCCTCTCATCTCACTTTAGTGAATGCTTCCAGCCCTTTTAAAAGGTATCCCAAGCAACTCCACTAGTCAAACATCCAGTATTTCAAGTCTTCTAAGGTTCATGTTCTTTGCAAGGGGAACTCATCCTTTACCCCAAAACTTGAGTTCCCTCCCAAACTCCTAAGGCAAGCAATGGAGGATCATGCCAGATCCTGCCTTCCAGAACTGTCATGTTGCACAGAAAGCAAACACAGGCCTTTGTCATCTTTTGTTTCTTACAAGTTGAGTGATGCTATAAAACAGACTTAAGAGTGTACAGGAAGGCTGCTATTTAAGAGGCTAACACTGATCCCAGAAACACATCCCAGAGGGCTGTGTGTCATGCCACGAAAGCCTGCACCATATCCTCTTCAGGAACTGCACACATGGAGTCTGCTCTTTACCACTTTCTCCCTGTCACCTGTGTCTTTGAAGACCCTCTCGTCGGGCTGCACCACGGAGCAGAGGCTGTTGAGCACGAGCGTGCCGAGCTTGGCAGCCGTGCGCTCGGATGACTTGTAGTAGTCGAGGGCAGTGTTTGTCAGAACAAACCAGCGCTTCTTCATCTTCAGAGAGGACATCTTGTTGCTGCTCTGAACCTCCTTATGAAGCCAGCCTAGCACAAAAGCGCAAACATGTCATCACGTGCATCTCTTGCTCCCATGGTCAGGACAAGTAATTTCACTGTCATTTTAAATTCATCACAAAATAAAGAAAAATTAAGAAAATTCAATACTTTAACAGAAGAAAATTACAGCCTGCATTGCTAAAGCTGTCAAAAAGATAATTTTCTACTCAAGAGGTGTAAAAAGCAATGTCCACCCACAAGGCAAAATGTTCAAAAAATGTGGGACTGAATCAAGAGGCTCCATGTAAAGAAAAGACAGAGACAGACCTTTCTGAATATATGCCTTTGCAGCTACACTGCTGTCACACAGACATCTTATTATGCAGTGCAGAGCATACACTGACTTTGTAAAGGATCCTTCCTTTTTTTCTTTAACTAATGAACAATATGAAATAAAAGAAACTGTTGCCTTGCAATTGAATATTTTGAAGCTAAGGTACTCAAACTGTTGTCTGATTGTCTGCTTTATATCATTCCATCTCCTTGAAATTTTTAAGACTGGGATGGAAGGCTTATGTCACATTTTGGTGATCCCTTCTTTCCTGTCCTTCTGCCTTTCCATCACCACTCTCAGACCTTTATTCCTTCACAGACACTTTCTGGAAAATGTAAGGCAATTTGCTCATGCATTTGCTTTCCACAGATTGGATCAGGAGTATCTTCGYACATTTAGGACCATGTGATGAGCTCGAAGTATAAAGCAAATTTAAAAATATTTAAGATAAATGGGGGAATATTTTGTAATATATGTATGATCACTACTCATGCTCCGCCATCTTCAACTAAGCTCTGACTAAAGACATAATTTAAATCTTTTGCTCCGCCTCAGAGAATTTTTCTCACCTCACTGTGTCTACCATAATCAGGTTAGTTAGTTTAGCTGAGGACAGCAGCAATCTCACAAAGCTCTCTTTCCCTCTCTCTCTACAAGACAGGTGTCAGAACGAACCGAGCTGACAACAAAAGCCACAGTGTCATGTTATAGTCCATCTAAGCCAGCTGCTCCTGCTCAGCAGCCATGCTCCTTCCTATTCTCCGATGGCATTTGCTGGCCATGTTTAAATAGGCTACAACGAACGTCAGAAAACTAAACATATGAAGTACTTATTTCTTCCACCTGGCAGGGAATCAGGTAAGAGCCAGGACTAGCACACACAGGATGTCGCAAGCAGTGGACAGGAAGGTGGAGGGGGGCAGAGAGTGGCTGGTTTTGGGGAGCACCTAAACCCTAGACTGAGTTAGCAGCAATAAAATCTCCCTTCTAGATTATAAGCAGAAGATGAGTTTCACATGTGGTTGCATGTATTTCCTTTCACCTCTCACAAGGAATTCCTGGCCATCGACCTTGGATTCGCCTTTCGGTTTCTGCAGCAGGGAGATCCAGTGATGCATCTCCTCAGGTGTGTCGCTGTTGCAGTGAATCACTCGATTTGCTGTGATGATCACAAAAGAATTCGGCCTACCAGAAAACAAAAGCATTAACATTAGTCATAACCGCGCAAATAACTCACAGCACACCCAAAGTCGTGTTTTTTACCTTCCCATAAACAGCAGGACTTTCTGAATACAAACTACAGGGAAGCGCAGAAATACTTAAGATCATCTCCTGTTCAGCTGCTCTGCCAACTGATGAATGCAGAGACCAACTAAATGAAATGAAATGCCTTTCAAAAGCTACTTCCAAAGATTAGAAAATATTAATTAGCTAATAATCAGCTGTAAAATGTCCTGGGTTCACTAGCAAAGGACTTTGATGTACCCTCTGATTGGAGTGAGCCAGTGCTTGTACCACTAGGCTGAGCTGGTACAGCCATTCTCCTCAGACTTATTAAAACCAGTGATGCAACAGGAAACATAGGTCTCAGTAGGGTCAGCTAAAATGTGTTTGAGATCGGTTTTAGAAAGGATGAGCTGATCCTGACAAAGGAAGAAAAATTGTTATGTTGCTCCTGGATGACTTTCTCCTTGTCTTGCAACTGTGTCTTACCGAAAGAATATTCACAATTCTTGTATACAATCAATGCTTTACAGGAATAAAAAAAGTATGATCAGTTTCAAGAGGATAGATTCAGAAAACTCTGAAAGCAAAAACAGATTTCTGTAAGAAAACAGAGAAACTGAAAAGTAGAATGCAAGTATGAAGCAAAAGGTGCAATCAAGCTCTGTTAGAAAATTGCATAAACCTATGGAAGATAAAAATAAGCTGCACAAAAATGTTGGTTGAGAACAGGCATTTTCCTCAGAATTTGTTTAACGTTTCTTCAAACACTGATACTCCAGAAGAACATACCTGAGCACATACATAAATTCTGACTGTTCAGCTCACTATTTGTTCCTAGTTTTCACTGGTACACAGATTAATTATGAGGAGTACAGGCTGAGAATTGCCTAAAAGGTTCTGATCAATGAAATCCTAGCTCACTACTGAGATGCATTTTCTAAAGTAGTAACCACAAAGTCCTAGCAACCAGTGTGAGGAAAAAAAAACCAGACCACACAGGTAAATAACTTAATAGCTAACATTTTACTTCAGCACTATGGTAAGTATCTTTGCCCTGGCTGAACCTGTTAATATGTAGGAAATAATTAAATGTTAACATAAAGTGATATGAAATGTCCCATAATCTCTTCTCTGGAACTAACTAAAGGGCTGTGCTCTGTTGCATTGCAAAGATTTCAAGAATAATACGACTTATAAATTCATTCATTATCCTTCCACAATGCCGCTTCTTTCCCCTAAATTTACAAGATTAACTCAAAATTACTCYGCTGAAAAACTGCAAGTGCTGCTTTTGCTGGACATATTTGTTCAGTGCTGGTAATAGGTAATACTGTCATTCTTTGGCATTGAGATGATGCTGCTTGCCCTTTCAGGAGTCAAAGGAGAAACTTTCACTCGAAGACAATATGTATGCGATCTTCATGCCTATGAAGTGACATGGCTTGAAATAAGCTAAAGATTTCAGCTATGTTTATTTGTTTGGAAAAAAAAGTCTATGAGTTTAAACAAATACAAACCCCAAAGGAAACATGGACCTACCCACAAAAATATTTTAGAGAGTTTCTGATTTAAGAGATGGTCAGATTGCTGCACCTACCTATCAGGATTGTCCGAGGCACAGACAGAGTCAATAAGCCCAACATCCAGGGTTCCCTGTACAGTGAAGAAGACACACATTGCATCTTAGATTACAGGCATTCTCCTTTGTGAATAGGATTGGAACTGAAAACAGTCCTCTGAATTCCAATAGCTTGAGTAGAAATGAACATATGAGAAAGGCACAAGTGAGTCATCTTTGCTCCCTGAACAGCTTAAGATGTGCAAGGGCTCCACAGGGCTGGAGAAAAACCAGCTACACATTTTCAGAGAGTATTACGAAGGTCAGAAATAACCTTAGCTATTATCTCTGTGCTGGCAAAATACATAAATACACCRTTCTTCCCAACTGCTATCTTCTGTCCGGAATAACTGTGACCCAGACTAGTCCCATCCAAAGACATTTTATCTGCATGAGGCAGCCTCCCTCTTCTCCTCCAACTGAAGAGAGCTGTTGGTGATCAAGCTGAGCCACCCATCACAACCACCACATTCCCCACTGCTTACCCTCTTTGCTATCAGCTTTGCTGCTTCTTTATAATAACTGTCTAACTTTCTTAYACTGCTCACAAAGTACAGCACCGCATGTGCTGGAAAAACATGCACAAATAGTTAAACACAGAAGGCTCTAAGCATGCCCACAGGCTGGTTGCAGAGTAACTCACCACAGCATTCTTTGGATTGGCCTGTTCATCCTGCATTTCCCTCAGCTGCTGTGCTGTAGCACTGTGCACTCGGCTCAGGACATTAAACCAACCGCTGGCAATCAAAACAGACTCAGAGTTAAACTCTGGGTAGTGAAACCAGCTCTAGAATATGATCAAGGAACCTGGAAAGATGCCACTGGGAAAATTTCTTCATTCACAATTTCCTGAGTACTGTGCCACAAAATATCTCTTGGGCTGATCATACCAGATTCTAATGTCTTCCTTCCTCCTTATTCATCCATGAAAATTCTGTGCACGTTCTTCAACCCACTGACAGCTGCTCCTGCAAAATCCAGTTTTCTACTTGTTATTCGAAGAACTCTTAAGTAGGCAGTGGCCTTTCAGGGAGCCCATGTCAGCAGACTGAGAAGAGCACACAGCAGTTCTAAAAACAGGGTTAGTTGGGAATCTGCCTGGACAAGAGTCCARGAGACGCCTGGGAGCCTTCTTGACTAGTCTCTCTGATCTGCTAMTAAATTTGAAAGTCATATGGCTGGCAATTAATCATGGGTTTGTTTATAAGTGAATCTGGAATTAAGTTTTTTGTCTGTGAAAGGGCTTCTCTTACAGACATATCTGGAGGCTAATCACTGTTGCAGAACAAGCTGATTCTTATCTGCAGCTTCCAGTCAGATCAGCAAACATCTATACTTCATGGAGGATTCTCAAACTGGATACTATATGACATCTGCTAATCTGCCCTTTGTTAGGGCAAGTGTTGGTGCTTTCYTCTCCCTTGGAACAGAGACAGAGGCCACATCTGGTTTACACTTGTCCTAACAATTCTGCAGTGTTATCTTATGGCATTTGTGGAAGTTCTGGGTTAAGTAGCTACTGTTCCTTCTGCTACTGCCCCCTGAATTTGTCTGTTTCTTGTTCATGTGACTGTTCTTTAGTCTATTTCTGTTAAATTGTGTCCAAACACCTTCCTCCTTTGTCTCTGTACACCAAATGAAATCATAATATACCCTAGATAACTTCACAGAATCAGCAGATCAGAGAAACAGTTACACTGTCTGGACTGAGAAGCAGAAGCCTTGATGAAAGTGGTAAAAGTGGGAAGACATGAGCAGCTACRGACAGTAACCTCTTAACTTGCCTTTGCATAGCTAGGACAGGTTGTCCAACCTGCCCTTAAACAACTGATTCCCACTGTCTGGCCAGGATGCCAAGAAGGAAGGACATGAGTCACTTGTTTGCTTTGCACTGGGAAGATTTTATCAGATGACACTACAGACTCTGATAAGCTGCAGCCTTTTTTCTGTCTCCTGGATAAAACCCAGCTGCTCTCGCAATCATTTACAGACAACATGAATAGACTTTTTGTTTAATTCAAGATTGCATTAAATAAATATATCAGCTATTAGATGTTCCAGTTTATATTAAGGTTTGTGTGCCTGCTGAAGTAACCCTTGAATTCAGCAAGCTCACAGCCACATGAGAAGGTGGCAGACCTGTGACTGATAGGCTGAACCACCTTTTAAAGCTACCTTGGTAGCTGCAACACTGAGTCCCCGAAGGAGGTGTGGTACCTCCCAGGATGCATGAAATGACACTCTGGAACAAATCCCTCCTTTTCTCCAGCAAAAGGGAATTGATTATGTTACTCAAGCTCTCCCATGAGTAGCTGGCTCAGACTTGCACTGAATAAACAAACCTAACAAAACTCCCTCTTGTACCTGGCATCTTCTGGTGACTCTGCAACAATGTGATAAACTCGGTCTTCTGTCACAATGTCCAAAGCGTTCTCCTTTTCATGAATATCCACAATCTCTCTGGAACACAAAAAAGCATGAGAGCCAAAGCTAAAAACCTTTCACAGGCCTGAATTCCATCTRGTCAATTCTTTCACATCATACCCTTCACCACAGAGAACCAAAATCACTGGTTCAGACAGCTTGTAACTGACAGAAATACAAAATTCCACCAATACTCATCAAGATGTTTAAAAATATTTTTACAGTTAAAAACCAAAGCTTAAGGCATTACATGGATTTTCAAGACACCCACAGACTAAACGTAAGATGAGGTAACAGGGAGGTTGATACAGAGATCTGTTTACAAAGTCRGGTGTGCCACTCTTTTTGGCACTTTACAGGTCTGCATAATGCTAATAGGTGACCAGTCTGTCCTTTCTTACAGCAGGAGCTGAGGAATTGACTACAGCAGCGGAAAGAGCATTCAGGACTCAGGAAAAGGCACAGTACACGCTGCCAAATTCAAATCCCGCTGTGAGCTTCATAATACCTCTAYGAAATGCATGGAGAAGCCAGAAAACAGATGGAATCTGGGTAGGAGRGAATGCATGGGGTATGTACTTAATTAGCCCCTCCTGGTCTGGCTCCATCCATGGCTTGGAAAGAGCTTCTGCTGGATTATGAAATGCAAGACTGGGAAAACAACTATCAAATAATTGCAGACTCCCTCCAAAGTCGAACTAGAAGCTGTAATTGTCTTTTCCTTCCTTTGTTTCTGATTCTCCAAGCACCATGAGAGATACACAGGCCAACGAAGGGCAGCACTGGACGCTTCATTACTGATTTAGAGAGTGAATACTAGGGATCAAAGGGATTTGGTTTTGCACTCACTTTGCCCTTCTGATATCAATTGTCCCCTTCAGCTTTTCCTCACTGTCATTCTCGAAGTACATGAGCTTGGACTCTCGAAGCACAAACCAGCGGCGTTTCCAGTTGCGGCGTGAAAGCGTTGACATCCCTCCACCTTTTTTGTAGAGCCAGCCTGACTTCAGGGCCTCCTGCTTGGTGCGGAACCACATGAAGGCCTCGTTCTTCAGGACACACCAGCGCCGCCGCCACGGGTTCATGAGGCCTCCTGCAAAGCGAGGGAGGAGAATTCCATCAGACATGCAACAAGGGCCATGCTGCCATCCTGACCCTGCTTCCTGGGATGGAATAGTTGCCGCTTCAGCTCCTACACGACACAAAAGAGCTGAAGGACAGCAACAAGGTTATGCCTAACTTCAGACATAGAAAAAAAAGAACAAACTGGTGAAACAAACACAAAATATAGAAATATATGCACTACTCAAGTATTTTTGTTCTGTCTTCAGTTTTGTAGCTCAGAATGAGTCATTTAAGCCCATACGAAGTGAGGACAATTAGATCTCAATGGCAAAGATATCCCTGACACCAAGCTCCCATCTCTACGTTTTTTTTGTTGTTTTAAATAAAAGAAGAAGAAGAAAAAAGGAGAATAAACTGAGAACTAAGAGCAAATAAAGATGATGATCCTGGACAAGTAGAAGAGGAGAGCGAGTTTCCTGGATTCCATTAATCTATGGTTTTGGCAAAAGCTACTTACCCTTCATGTAGAGGTAACTGTGAAAATAGGGCGGTCCTGAGCCATTGAAAATAGTGACTCGTCCATTACAAAACTCTTCATCCGTATCAATGTAAACATCCACTTCTTCTTCACTGTCCAGAAACTAAAAGAAGAAATATAGGATTCTTGGGTTTTCCTGGCTGCAAGAGGACTGCAGCAAATTAACAAGGTTAGAGAAGTCACATGATCAGAAGGTGCAAAACCACACACAGTCCCTTTGCAAAAAAAGCAATACAGTAAAACTAGAAGCTTGACAGCTTACCCATTAACGCCTAAAGCAAGAGCATGGAATTTTCATACCCGACAGGGGAGTAGTGGACATGGCTAGAAAGCTCTAGTTACCTGCAGTAACAAAGCTTCCTGTTTCAAAGCACAGCCCACCTTGCAAAATCTAATTTAATGGGATTATGAGAGAATTTTTCATTTTGGAGAAGTTTTCTGATTTTTCTGGGAGAAAAGCCACAATGCCAGTCAAGATGGAATACTGATTTAACACCAGCAAGGAAATTGCTTGCTTTGGGTTGATTAGGAAAAGAAGTCCAGGATAACTCAACCCTAAAAACATAGATCTGAATTACTGACATAGTATTACTGAATTTATTCATCTCTGTTCTCCAACTAGATAAGAGCCCTCAGCCATACGAAAGTATTTCAAACAAGAAATCATTTCCTTTACCTTAAATACAACTTCCTTTGATTTGCTTTATTAATTTAATACTAATGAAGGCATCTCTTAGACCTTCTCCTTCCTCAAATGTATGTTGCTTTTTTTCATTTTCCCTTCTGTCCTCCATGAATGACCCCCCTGTGCTCCTTTTTTGTCTCATCCCTGTTCCACTCATTCACTCTTGCTCTCCCTTGCCATTTTCAAAATTTGGGTACTCTTGGAACAGCAGCTGCTGTTGCAGTCTTGACTCACCTGTGGTTATCTCTTCCCGTGGCTCACACTATGACAAAGTATTAACTGGATTTTTCGTTAGTCTGACTCATGAGCCCAATAAAACCCTCCACTTCTATTTGCATTTTAAGAAGAATGGTAGAAACCGGCCTAAACCATGACAGAGTGATTAAAGATTTGAAGATTACCTGACAGTGATCTCTGAGTACCTGCCCATAGAGAAGGTACCTTTACTCAAGCAGATCACATAGTAAGAAATTCTGATGGCTGTCAGCTGACATTAGGGAAATGCAAACAGGAAAATTCATGCAACTTGTTAAGAAAGGTCACAATGTGTAATTGTAAAAGCATACTGAAGGAAGTAAATTGAATTTCTAAAAAAATAAAAATTGAATAGTTTTCGAAAAGGCATTTTGTAGTTCAAATGTCTCCTCTCAGGGACATCATTTATCAGAAGTATTTTTGTGGCTGTCATTGGCTTCACACCTGAACTCCTCACCATCTCATGTGGGCTTTGACATCCTGTTCTCTAAGGGAATTTATCATAGCATTATTAAGCAGCTGGCCTGAGGGCACCCAGGAAGTCCAGAGTCAGTGTGGGACCTAAGATGAGATGCTTCAAGTGTGAAGCTAATAGCCCAGCTTTACCACCCTGTCATTGTTCCTGCAGCAGGAATGAGAAGGTTCAGTGGTCTCGGTTGGGTGCACTGGGACTCAGTCTGGATCAGCAYAGTAATTTCTGCTAGCCTTCGAATAGCTTAACTTGTACACAGCAGCTGAAAATAAACCCTTGACTGCACAGAACTAGAACAAGAGCAGTTTTAGTGATGGAGACAAAACAAACCCCAGCCTTTCTCATTTCCTCTTGTCATTGCACACTGGAAGCTTAGGCCCCTTCTGTGAAATCTCTCTAACATATACCTACAAGATACCAGTTGCCTGCTTTCCTTCTTCCTGKGGTGTCACATTAACATAACAAAGTGATGGAAACAATCTAAAATAGGTACACATGTGCTAGCTTGTGTACCAGTAGACACTGGACAGTCACAAGCCTTCTGCACTTCAGCCTATTTACGACTCTTCCCTTTTTTTCAAGCTGATTATTGATATAACAGAGACTTATATATTAGTAACAACACCCAGAGCAAGCAGGCATACAGTAAGAAGGCAAAGATGTTATAAATATCAACGAAGTCACACAAATGTCCAGGAAAGTGAAGGGAGAGATTCTCACCGAGTCCAGGCTGCCACGGTTGGAGTCCAGGCTGGTACCATGGGAGTGTCTCAGACCCTCCTCACCATTCAGAGGCTCAGCTGAGGTGTTACCTGCATCTCCATAGCCATCAAACTCCTCATGGTCGTAGTCAGACTCCACGTCTGGGGGGGAAGTGTAAATGGGCTCTCCCGCCTCTCCACTGTTACTCCTCTGTGTATCTGAGACAGTGCTGTAAATGCTTTCTGCCGGGTCAGACTGGGCTCTCTGCCCCTTGTGGCTAGTGGTTCTTTCCGCAGGTTGTCCAGGAGCAGGAACAACCTCTCCCACTTCCCTTCGGAGATGCAAAAGGTTTGTGTCTGCAGCTTCCTTTGAGCAGTTACCACTATTCCTTGTGCCATGCTGATTTGAGACCACCAAACTGGAAGTTGGTCGTCCTTCATCATCGGCATGAAAACCCTCATCCACCTCTTCCTCAGCCAGTGGTGCCACCAAGCTGCAGTCAATGTTGAGTGTCCCCTCACTAGAAAGTGAGCGCTCTAAGTTCTGCACACTTTCATCCAGATTGCCAAAATCCAGCAGCTCCAAGAACTCCTGGGCAACCCTTGATGCCTCTTTTTCCAGCCTCTGTATCTCTTCTTCTCGCTGCCGATTGATTTCATTCCTGGTGTCTTCACAGATGACAGACATGTGATCCTCCTTTTGTTGCTGCAACTTCTCAATCTCCTTCTCCAGTCTTAAGATCTCCTCCATCTGACGTCTCTCTTCTTCTTGAAGGGGAATATCCACCTCCTCAGTGTTTACTGTCTCCACCTTAAAGAATTTATAACAGTGTTAAAGCACTTTCTTCAACCTATATGTATTCCTTGCCTGGACCTCTCATTCTTCCTGTCTTGTGTGCTTGCCTTTTACTTACCATCTGTAGAAAGATGACTCCAAGCATCCTGCAATCACTCATGGTGCAAAAGCTAAAGGTGTAACTACTGGAACTTCAGGTATCTCCTTTTTCCCAGCAACCTATGTCTTTTCTGAATCATACAAAAAAGCTCACTGCTTCAGTGAATTTTTACAAGAGCCTCTCCATCTGCTGCTCATTGTACACTGCAGTTTGGATAAAAGCAGTCTGAAAGTACACTCTCTGAACACACACACATACAGGAGAAAGCAACTGTATATGAAAACACATATATGCATAGACTGCTTAAAAGCTGAAGATTTCTCAGAAATTCATTAAGAGATCTGGAAATTTCATTGCTTCCTGAACTGGGGATCCAACCATCAGAATCCAGGGCTGTAAGGGATATTTGCATGAAGCAGAACTGTAAYCACTCCAACTCCACCCCATCAAAATTCCACCAGGAATTTTTTGGCATTCCTTAGCATCACTAGATGGATGATGGCTGACAGCTGAAGACTGTGTCTTACTCTGTTCTCCACACTGAAGTAACAGGAAATTTCCAGCAGATATGTGATAATTAGAAGGCATAAGATACTAGTAATTTTCACTGACATTAACTGTAAAGTGAAGGCACCCTCCCCTTCACAGAGGATGTTGAAAACATACATGCATGAGAAAAAGCAAAGATAAATTCCAAACGGATTGCATGTACTTCCTGATAGGACTTACGACAATACAGTTAATCTAGTGGCCCGTTGAAGCCATAATCCTTGTTTTCTTTAGTTACCTTGTTGCTTGTTCTCTACTTGACTCTTACTTGTGGATGAATGCATTTCTATGCTCTAGTCTGTCATCTCTCCTGAACAAAGATGGTCTGCAAGTGGGGAACAAGTGGTTTGGGAAAAGAAGTAACAAGACACACAGCCATTTTCACACATCCAAGGGTAGATGGTCTGCTCTTTGATATGTCAAGTACCAACAATTAGATCAGTTAGAAGCGGTTTATTTTAGCCATGGCAGCAGTGGGCTGCACTCTTATTTTGGCTGTTACGGGCAACAATCCAGCAAAACAGACTGTGTCACACCACAAGGTCATCTAATAAGCTCAAGCAATAGAGAGAAAAAAAGGATGCTGCAAGTTCAGTATGGAAATTTTCAAACAGAACCTATGCAAGCTCATACAATGAGCCTTGGAAAAAGCTCTACCTTGATAACTCTATGCACGCCAGCCAAAGACAAACACCTGCGGGTTTTGAGTGAAAACAGCCCATTTTTTAAATAGYGTTGCCACAATAACAGCATCAGCTCTGGGCAAAGTGGAGGCAATGAAGGACCCTTCACAGATWGTCACAAGAAAACATGTGAGAAGAGTAATTGTTAAACTTACCTGGGCCACCTGGAGTAGTGCGTTCAGTTGCTCCTTTTCTCTGTCAAAAAACAAGACATGACAGTCAGAGACAAACCTAATTCTCCTACATGAGGTTTTCAGAATTACATGGACACATCATACCTTCACGGATAAGGTTAAAATGAGGTACCTGCTGCAAGACTGATTTAAAAGCTTTTGCAATTTAGTAAAAATCCAATTCTCAGTGGTTGGCATGACCTTTGTGGCTGTAACAGATTTTCCCCACGCACTTAACTTCCAGTCAATTAGGAAATTGGATTAGTTGGGACACACTAGGAAGGACGTTGGAAACAGTGACAGAAAGACAAATCAGACTCATGATGTAAACAGAAGCTTCTGAAGTACTGTAGGTCTGTGAATACTGAGGTTGTACTCGTGTAATTGATAGATATCAGGAAACTGTGTGTGTTCTTTTAAAACAGAATTATTGCAATACCAGCATGGAATTTGTGTTTTCTTTTGCTTTTACTGCATTAAAGCCCCAACTTGCAGAACTTCTCGGTGGCATGCAAAACCCARTTTATTAGGGAAGACTGTAACAGTCAGAGTTTGTTAGTAAACATGAGCACAGGAGAAAAACTATCCCACGGCATTGCATCTCCACCCAGATCAAGAAGGTTGTACTCCAAAGGAAAGCTGTCACTATGGCCAGTTTCTCCACTGCAAGTATGCTGCAATTAACTGAACTATCAGACACGCAAATGCCAGGGTCATGCTTAGGGAGCAGGAATAGGACACAGCTGGATGGAAGAAAGTTACCACTGCCAGTGGTAACTTCCAAATCTATAAATCAACCCCAGAGAGAACAGGAGGGCAACGATATTTATTTCTCAGGCCTTGCAGCTTCTCCCAGTCCAATCTTAAATTGCAGCTGCGAGTCACAAAGTCCTTAAAGCTCTCACTCTTGTGCTAACTCTCTCAAAAAAAATCCAGGAAATGTTTGTAAATGAAAGTTGACATAAGTGAGATCCAGATGGTTCCAACTCCACTGAAAGATCCCTAGCAGTCATCATAAGTTACACAACTGCCTTCAATGATAAGAGGGCTCAAAAGCACAACCATTTTAAAACAAATTAGGAATACCACCTATAATCTATACTAATTCCTGAAATTGTTCCTCATATTTTTTAAATATCTGGTATTTCTTGATGCTTTCCAGTCATCTCCAACTGATCTACACTCTTCCTGATATGTGATACCCAAAACTAAGGACAGTACACCACCTGAAGCCTTACCAGTGCCAAGTGGGACAGAAGAATCACCCCCATCTTACAGAMACAATCCTGTTTAGAGAGAGCATTTGCTTTCTCCTCTCACACAGTGCGACACTGGTGACATACTCAACTTAGCCTCCAGACCTTCCTGCTGCTGTTGAAGCAGGCATTCCTCCTCCACTCCCCATGTATTTGATTATTCCTAACTGTAGTTCTGCATATGTCTGTAGTGAAAGTTATCCTGTTTTCCAGATCCATTCTTTAACCTGCCAAAATTATCTGAACTGTAATCCTGGCTAGCTATATGCCTACAGCCCCTCAGCAGATGGTTTTACCTACAAATTTAATAAGGATATTCATATTTCCTCATCCAAATTCTTATGAAAACATTGCACAAGTACCATATCCAGCACAGATCACAGAACAATCCCATTCAAGAGTTCTCTTCTATTTAACAAAAAGCTGCTATTGTTTATTAATAAAAATGCAGTAATACCTTAATACATTAATTAAAATGCAGTAAAAACACAAATCCTAATCTTGCTTCATGTGTTTTTTTCCAAAGCAAATTTCTTTTAGCATCTTAGGGTACTGTCATAACATATCAAAGCCCTTACTTAACCTTTATCTACCCAAAGTCAAGTTAGCTATCCTCTGTGGCTTTTCCCTGCCCACAAGACATGCCAACAGCTACCACAGAAGGAAACAGGTAACTTTAATGTTGTTTGTTCTTCAGAAATCCATGATGGCTTGATTCTTTTATCAAGCATTTACACCTGTTTGATTATTTGTATATATTCCTGAAATTGAGATTAGGCTGACTGGTCCACAATGCCCTCATTCTTCCTTTTCCCATTTTAAAAGGTGGTCATTATGTTTGGAATTTTCCATTTTTATGGAAACTCCATTACTATCCACAAAGGAGGAGAAAGAGAATAGCTACTGTTTTAAGCTGCTTAAGCTAGTTCTCGAAGTACCCACACATTATTTTCACTAAGTCCTGATACCTCCTTTGTAATTTGATTTATCTGAGCATTTTCTAACCTTTTATTTCCATGCTACGTTCTGAATTCTTGCACATCCTTCCTAATTGCATTTAGAGCCCAACAGTTAAGCTTTTGGGGAAGATAAAAATAGCATCAAGTATCTCAGTTTTCTCAAGATGCTCAAGATTATTATTTTTCTTCCTGTTAGACCAAATTGCTCCATGTGTCCTTTTGCTAACACTCTATGCACAGCAACTGCATGCCAACTTTTAGTTCACTACAGCTCAAGTTGCACCTAGGTCCTTCTGATTTTGTCTCTACACACGTGTTTGGGTTTTTTGCTTGTTCTCAGTAGATTAGCCGATCTGCAATTTCTATGGACTTCCACCTCACTTTTTAGGTCAAATGGAAATTCAGAAGTTAGCCAAGTTAGTCTCCTCGTACCGTTTTGGCTACTGACTCAGATGCCGTTTGACATTAACCAGAAAATGAAAGTAAAATGAGTCTGCCTGATTCCTAGAAACACTGACACTTCTTTGCAATGATGCTGGGTTGAACACATCTCTCACGGTCTGGGAACTAAAGGGCAAAAACACTCTATACCAAATAAGCCAAACAGGTCCCTCCTTTTATCATGGAATCATATGCTGAGCTGGAAGGGACCCATCAGGATCACTGAGTCCAATTCCTGGCCCTGTGCAAGACACCACAAGAGTCACAGCACGTGCCCAAGAGAACTGTCCTGAACTCTGTCAGGCTTGGTGCTGTGACCACTTCCCTGCAGAGCCTGTTCCAGTGCCCAACCAACCTCTGGGTGAAGAACCTTTTCCTGATATCCAATCTAAACCCCCCCTGACTCAGCTTCAGGCCATTTCCTCAAGTCCTGTCACTGGGCACGAGAACAAAGAGATCAGTGCCTACCCCTCCTCTTCCCCGCATGAGGATGGTGAAGACCACAAAGAGGTCTCCCCTCAGTCTCCTCTTCTGCAGGCTGAACAGATCAAGTGACCTCAGCCACTCCTCGTATGGCTTCCCCTCCACACCGTTCCCCATCCTCATTGCTCTCCTTTGGACACTCTCTAATAGCTTAATGACTTTTTTATATTGTGGTGCCCAAAACTGCATACAGAACTCAAGGTGAGGCTGCACCAGTGTTATCTAGGTAGGGACGAGCTCCACTTAGTACAATGAGGACATCAGACCTGAGAGAACATCTGTAGCATTTGGTATCTGCAAACTAGATACTGACATTCTGAACTTCCACAGCTTCGTGTTGCTGATGAGGCTATTGTCGAAAATTGACACATTGATAAAATGGAGATTTCAGTGTTTTTCAACAATTCCTTGTCTAAACTTTTATCACTGGTATCACTGACTCCATGCCTTGTCCCAGCGGATACAACCCCCTACGGTATCCAACAGAATTCCAGGCCATCTCTTTTCCTTGAAACATGCTTCTAACCTTAGAATTTTCTGATGCTCACCACACAGTCTGATTACATCGACCTTTGGGACAAGTATGTAACAAAAGCCTAGAAGAAACCTAACCAACTACTTACGAAGAACAAAATATCACATGACTATTTTTTGTAATTTATACAATAATAAACCTGGCAGAAACCAGCGGGTTCAGCAAGCGGCATCACTGGCCCCACATGTGGTGGCACTTTTCATCTGCCACTAGAAACTGCTCTGTAAGCTTGTACATTCCTGGGAAGGTTTTCTGCCATCCCTTCCCTTTGTCTCCCAACATCACAGTTGCCTGCGAAGGCCTCCATCTTGGGAGGGAGGGTCTGATGCCATTTTCCCTTTGGCTCTCTACAACGGTCACCACCTTGGAAGGGGGTATTTCTGCCATTTGGGGTTCCTCTTTGTTCTCAGGGAGTTTGTGAGATTCAGCAATTTTGTATCTAGGAATTTACTGTTATTTTTCATCTGTTGCAGTTTCACTTGTTAGTAAACTGTTATTTTTTCACTTCTATCTACCGGCATTCGTTCCTTATCGGTGGAAAGGGATTGGCTAAAACAAAGGGGGAGAAATCATATGAGTGTTCCCCTTTAAATTGTCTTAAACCAAGACAGAATACAAGATCTTGTACCTTTCCTTCACCTCTTCCTCTTCCCGTTTCCTCCTACGCTCCTCCTCTTCTTGCCATTGTCTTTCCTCTTCCTCTCTTCTAATCTGTTCTTCCTCTTCTTGCCTCCTTCTCTCCTCTGCTTCCTGCTTCCTCCGGAGTTCCTGCTGCAGCAGGTGCTGGTAGAGGCTGCGAGCCAGGCGGCCACGCCAGTGCTTCTGCAGGGTCACCGCGGAGGCCTTCAGGCGCAGCAGGCTCTTCTTCCAGAAGTATGCTCGGTAGTTCTTTTGGATTATAACAACACTGGATAGCACCTTCTGATACTTCTTCCTATAAATAGAACCAGACACTTAATGCACCACGAACTTATACGTGCTCTGCATTTCTCATGCCCTTGCATATCGACCACATCCATAGAAAAGTTCTTTCGGAAAAACATGGTTCAGAAGTGACACAATTTCTGTTCCTCTCCTGCCACTAACTGTAAATCATATTCACCTCACTGTTCTCCCTCCTAAATCTACCACTGGTTTGTTTCAATGGGCACCTACTTTTGTGAAGACTCTCAGAGCATGAAGGAGAGATACTTGGCACAGGAAAAGGGAAGGTCCTCTGGCCGAAAGTCTCCTTGCGTTGCACATAAACACATTCACTGTGCAATTAGTGTAACTATTCAGTATGGATTTATTATAATAGAAACATACAAATGGCCTTACTATATGAGAACACGTATTGCCCTATCTATTAAGTGGTCAAAAGCAAATTACTCCAGGAAAAGCAAAAACAGTGAAAAAATAGATTTGGTCACATTAATTTCATATTGGCTGGAGCAAAACACACTGATTCTACAATACTGATGGCTGAATTAAACACTGCAACAGGTTCACATGAACAAATACTTCTATTGCACAACATTTTGCTTAAACAAGAATCAAAGAATATCCTGAGTTGTAAGGGGCCCACGAGGATCATCAAATGATACCAAAATCAGCTTTGCAGCATTTTAAGAATATGACAGGGCTCCAAAATACAAGAATCATTATTCAATATTTCTGTAGTCTAGTCAAGTTCTAGAAAAGTCAGTTTTTGCCTCTGCATTATAGACTACTTTTATCAAGGACATGAAAAAAAATCCCTGGAAGAAGTTGGTACATGATACACAAACTGAGCAAATAACAAGAGTTGCTATTACACAGTAATCAGGATCAATTTGTAAACTAGATTCAAGCAAACATTAAACCATCCAAAAGAGACAATCGTAAGGTCTTTTTTTGAAGACCCAAAGGCCAAACACACCTGATGTGGGACAATGCTGGGAAGCAACAAGTCAAAAATGGGTTTTTGGGCCCCAGATCATCACACAAAGGTAAACTCCCATTACAATGCTACAGAAAAAATACTACTGGGATTCTTATACTTGCAAGCAGAAATATTGAGTAGAATGCTGCTTTTATCCTGTGTTCTGTATTAGCACTCCCATTTCAAGAACAATGTTAGACCCTTAAATCATTTCTGAGGAAGCAGATTTGGAACCAGAAGTTCAGGCTTATAGAATGAGAGCGCTTGCTGCATGACCTTAAGAAATAAAAAAGGCTAAGGAAAGGCTTGACCCCAGTTAAAGTATCCACATTTCTATTTTTCCAACAAGGGACATAAGATTTAACCAACCTGAAGCTGACATCTATTAAGGCTGGAAATAAGCAGACATTTTTTAAAGTAATTTAACATATTCCAACACCTTAATATCTTGCTGTAGGGAAACGACTATTGGTACTAGTCAAATCAAAACCTTCTTTAATCCAAATCCGAATTTGCAGAGAGAAATTCTATGGGGCTGTTACACAGGATCTTGGGCCAGGAGGCAAACGGTAATGCTTGAGGTCTTACAGTCCTAGAGAGCACACTGGAAATAGCATGATATTCTCACATATACTTCCAACGGACCTTCTGCACCACCCTGAGAAAAAGACACACATCAAAATCCCAGTCCTGACAATGAAATTCCCTTCAAATGGCAACAGGGACACATGCTGACAACTTGGCACCTCCCTGCACACCAGATACATCAGTCCAGTCAAGAAAATCAGGAGAGGGATGCTAACAGCAGTAGCGGGCAGAGGTCATGCTCTTTTCCGTAAGTATTAAGTCAAAGGGAGGAAGCACAGAGAAAAGATGAGGAAAGGGAAGAAGTGATAAAAAGTAGGAGGTTTTAGGTTAATTGTTCCTCGGCTGCAGTCCCCTCATCCCTGCTCCCTCTGTCCGCCCTGTGTCCTGCACATGCGGTGTGAACAGCTGCACATGCACTCTCTGCCAAGGCAGACATAAGTGCATCAAAAAGGGTACTCTCACTTTCACAAAATGCATCTGCCAGAAACTCTCTCAAGTGCAACATGTGCCAAGCCCTGCCCAGCTACAGGCCAGCTCTGCCTGCTAATCTGCCAGGCTGAAGTGCCCCCTCATTCCTCATGACCACAGCCAAGCTTGCAGACGCCCTTCAGCTGGAATTGCGGCTCACGGGCTACGAATTTCATTACCCTTGTTCAAGCTTCCACTCACCCTCCTGCAATGGCCAAAGAAATTCAACCTGCAGCCCAAGTCAAGGGGTTAGGAGACATCCTGACCATGTATCACACCAAAGAAGGCAGGGCGGCTGCAAGGCTCCAGTGCTGTATTTGAAATTTAGTTAATTATTCTGTCAATGAGCTGTAGTTAGCAGTTATGCCTCCAAGGACTAGAGAACACAGGGTTATGGAGCAACTTGCTATTGTCTTCTTCCCCTGAGCAATACAGTCCTGCAGAATCCAGGGACACAGTCGAATTTGTCCATGGATCCTGCATTAAGTAAGTGGTTTTTAGCTGGTGAAGCTGTTACCTGCATCTCAAAGCTCCACAGATTAGTTACATAAAAATGGGGTGATTTCAATGGGCTTGATTTTCTTGTTTCACATTTTAGTGATGTAAGATACCATGCTGCACAAGCTGCAGGGAATGACAGCAAAGAAAATCTGGTTCTCCAGGCTCACAGAACAAGTTCACAAAGGTGAAGAAACTAGTAAAATCCTTCCTTTGCCAGTCTACTTTGCATGAGACCAAATGAATTTAAATACCCTTATACTTGCAAAACTAACAGAAATGGTATCAAGCTTAAGGCAGCACATACTGGTACTCCTGCCCAACTCTGCATAGACCATTCAGCACTTGCCCAGATGAACTCCTGCCTGCTGGACTTTTTTCAATACAGGTGCAGAACAACCGGAAACTCTTCACAGAAAGGTTTTCCAGATCCCCTCTCTAGCTCTTCTTCACTCTCCGCTCTCCTCCCCTGTGAAGTCCAGTTACCTCCAGCTGCTTGTGAGGATTTACATTCTGGCTGCAGATGCACAGCTTTTTCTTAAGGATGAGACTCAGAAGAGCAACATGTGGGATGAGGAATTCAGATGTCTGGAAGCTGAAGGACCACAAGATTTCTAACTAAGAGGAACACTGCTGCCACACTGTCTCCATCATAGCCCTGCAGGCCAGCAGCTTCCTTACCAGGAACTCAGAAAAGCAGTAATCCAGTATGCCTGCAGTGATGTTTCCCAGAAAATCAATTTTCCTGTGCTAATCCCTACCCCTTTCTCCAAATGCTAGACACAAAGTAGAAGAGAGCAGAGGCCCTGACACAAAGAACTTGCAATCTCATGTACAAACAACAGAGCCAGCTCATTTGTCTTCCTAGAGGGAAATAAATAAATGAATACAAGCCCCAGAGACCAAATGTGTATTTTCCTGATATTCCACACTAGCAAGGCAGGGTACAACCCTTGCACACATTTCCCAATGCAAAATGAGCTACCTGGTGTAACTGGAACTCTAAGAATAGAGTGCCTACTGAAACAGCTCTGCTGGCCAGGGATTTCACCTCCTCACAACCCTGACTGACAGGTGTCTGGAGCAAAGACCAGCCAGGAAAGAGCATCTTACTGGGATTAAGTGTGCATACCACAGCCATTAAGGAGTCAGCTGTTGCACTGACTTCGAGGGGCAGAGGAGGGGCGGTTTGTCTGCAGTTGGTTCTCCAAAACCTTCTCTGGTCAGGTGCAAAAGGGAGAGGCAAGAGGAGATTACTGTTGCAGAGCTGGCCAAACACCAATTCTGAAGAGTTAATTAAAAGGAGAGAGAGATCACGAGGCAAACAGGCAGGGTGAGGAAAGAGGGTGAGAGCAAAGGCAGAACTGCAAGTGAGGAAGAAGCAATTGGGAGGGGGAGCAGAAAACAGAGTTGACAGGCACAAGGAAAGGAGAGGACCCAGAGCGGAGGTGGGGCCCCGCCAGCAGAGCCCTGAAGGCAAGGAAAAGGTGTCATCGGAAGCAAGCAATGGGTACAGAAGTCCACGAGAAGCCTGCTGAGCAGCGTTGAGGGAGGGTGCAAACGTGCACATAACTAAAAAAGAGGTACCAAAGGTGCAGGAAGGTTTCAGCAGAGCTGATGCTGGCAGGGAAGGCAGATTCTGCAACTCTCCCTTAGAATACAGGAGGGGAAGACGGGACGGATGCTAGGGGACTCGAGAGCAAAGCAGGGGGTCAGGGCAACCCAGGCACGCAAGCACAGGGATGGTGGGGCAGCCCCCAGCACTAACCTTGCCATGTAGCCCAAGACGTGGGCCCGGATGACTATAGCTGCTTTCCTCAACTCCTCTTCCCGATCCTTCTCCAGCTTCTGCTCAAGAGCTTCCTTCAGGAAAACCTGACGCCACGGGGAGGAGTTTCAGTAAACACAAAGAGAGGAAAGAAGTCAGTCCCCGGGAGAGCCGGGCGGTTTCATCCCCGGGTGAGCGGCGCGGAGAGCGCTCCGTGCCCGGGCGGCCGCCCCCGCGCCTGCCCCGGCGCTGCCCCGCGGCGCCCGCACTCGGAGCGCCGGGAAAAGTTTTACAGCGGCGAGAGCCAAACTCCCTGCCCAACCCCCGCCTCCCTCACTCTGTGGTCAAGACTTAAAAGAGAGAGGGAGGGAGCAGAGGAAGGAGGGAAAGAGGAGGGAGGAGGAGAGCCCGTGCTTGCGCCTGTGATTAACTCTTTCCCAGCTGACAGCTTTCCCGGCACAATCCGGTACCTCCCTGCAGCAGGCGCTGGGACTTACTTGGGTGATTAAATATTTTGCAAAGAAACTCCTCCGCGTTCTAAGGAAAGGGAGGAACATTTAGATTTCTAGACTCCTGGAAGCAACTTTAACGGCAATCTTAATAATGGAAGGCAGGCGGAAAGCCAAAAGCCCAGTCGAGGCACAAAACTGCGTGTGCCCTCAGCCCACCGGAGCTGAAAGCCCTCCACCGACCTCCAGAAACTCTGGGGTGATGTTTCCGTGCTGAAGAAGTTCAATACTGCAGCATGCACTGGGGCAACTGAACGACAGAACTCTTCCAAGTATTACTGGTTGCACTTCAGTGTCCAGTATTTTAATTCTCAAGCATCTTCCATCACCTGTATTTACAACCTCTGCTCGGTGCTAAATGCTTGTGAAGAATGGAGGTGCTATGTTAGAGACAAAAGAACTGAGATACAAGCAAGATAAGGTCATGTTTACAGGAATTGTGCTGACATATCTGAGTAATGTTAAATCAGCTGGCTCGCATTAAGTTAGCACAGGGTTCAGCACAAATTCCTGAAATACAAGCACTGCTTTTTGAGATGGACTGGAGCCTGCATGGAGCTCTACGGCACTGTGGGTACACTGCGAGCAGTACCCAGACTAGAATAAGCTGGCTAAGGTATGTCCATACAGGCTACAGTCACAGCAGCAACTGCCATATGGCCATGCTCGTGTGACCTGCTGCCTGGCGTTGGATAAACCCCTGCCAGGGCCAGGAGCCGAGCTTCACTAGGAAAGTGCAGCCCTCCTTGTTAAAGCACTGCCATGTATACAGGTTGTGAGCTGACACTCATCAATCTGCAGAATCACATTAATCAGTAGAAACTCCTTACGAATGTATGGGATCCATGTGGTTGTGCTGAGAGGCCAGAGATTTGAACAGTCATTTAGTCCAGTATTCTGCACAAACCCTCCTCTTCCCCACTTACCTCCCCTTTATGTCTCTCTGTACCTTCCCCTCCATCACTGCATTTGGCCTCCTCTCTTAAAGCTCTTCTTTCCCCCTGCAATGACCACTGTGTACTGACACCTCTTCCTGAGTTAGTACCCATAGCCAGTGGCTTTCCTGGACTAGAATTTCTCCTGGGGAGCAGTTTCCATTAAGATGGCCTTAAGAAATGAGCTGTTTTGTAATGACTAAGTAACCACGGGTAGCCTTAAAAGAAGCTTCATTATCAAGGTACTGCCAACCATGAAGCTGGCATCCTTCCCTGCAAGTTGTACATCCACTCCCTCTGTCAACTCAACAATCTTTTAAAGATTTCTTTCAGGCAGGAATTGCTCTTTCCATTACATTCCAGAACCAAGTAGCAGTCACCCATTTCAAGAATGCAACCAGCAAAACACTGTCTCAGTCCATTATCTTCATCAAATTGCAAAAATACTCAGGCCATCAGTATTTCCCTACCAAGCACAGTCTTTGCTGAGCCAGGCCAGCTAAGGAGGGGGAAAAAAACTTCAGGGCATGCAGAGTTCGATGAGACCGAACCCTAATCCTGTAGGATTATAGGATCTATATATGCTTGAGAGTGAGGAGTTAATCTCTAATAACATAACAATATCTAGTTATAAGTTGTTGGTGTTTTGAAGGCTTAGGGTTTTTTTAGACTCCTGTAGATGACAAGGAAGAGTAACATGCATTTCAAGTCCAGAAATATTTTTGATGCCTTATGGAAATAAACGGAAAAATGGCTGTTTCTTTGTCATAATTCATAGTCATTTTCTGAAAACATGAGATGGCTTTAATCTGAAGAAGGAATGATTGAACAAAACATACAAGGTTACTTCTATCATATCTGCTTATACTAGACACTGGCCAAGCTTTAAACCACAGTGCAGCACCATGGTGTTCCTCACACACCCTCAGCGCCTGCATGCACCATCAGTGTGACAGTGAACATGTTAAAATTTCACACAGATCAGCAAACACAAATGTAACTGCTTCGGCACCCATGCGTACATAAGTGGGATCATATGATTCTTGGGGACAACACTGAGAAAGCAGGAAGTGGGTCACTGTGACCTGGATGCCAAACAGTGTACAGCAACCTCCTCTTTCAAATAGGCCCTGCAAACCAGCAGGTTGAAATGTGGAAATTAATGCCTTCAAATAGCGAGGAAGCTGCAAGGAAATAGCAAGCAACAGCTGTAGGAAATCTGTGTTGTGGGTATGGGCAAGTATGGCAGAAAGCCCAGGTGCACTGAAAAAAGGGGCACAGAAGCTGCTGCTCCATCCCAGCACATGCCCAGTGAAGACAAGGGCACCTTAGCACAAGCTCTTTCATCATCCCACTGCTTTTTTGCATCCAAGCCCTCAACTCTGCCATGCCACCAGATAAAACCTGCCTTGCATACATTAATACCTCTTATAAACATTAATTTGACAATTGCCAGCACAGCAGCTGCTCTATTCTTAATGAAAAACACAAAGATCATCCTGCCCTTCCTCCTCCATTTCCTTTCCCAAGCTTCACAATCCCCTGCACTAATTCACAGAGTCTTTTCCTTCCTCCTTCAAACAATTGCTAGCGATATAATTATCCTTCCATTCATTTTGCAGGAAGTATTCCCCCTTCTATAAGCCTTGTTCTTCACCCACCCCTTATACTTCTTCCTAGGTTACATCTCCATGGGCTTGTCACACCTTTTTCAGTAGCTACTCCTGACTCCATAAGCCAAAGTTAGTTCTGGAAATCACAACCTAAGTACCCAGAGCTGCACCTGTAGCAGAAAAAGTGGCAGTAACGCAACACAGTAGACTTCATTTTCAGGACAATGACCTATACTCTGTGCCCCTTAGCTGGTAGCTTCACTTCACCCTTACCTGAAAGCCTCTGGAAAAATTAAGGCTCTTTTCTTCATCAACCCAAGTACTGCAGGCCTGTGTTACCTAGCACCAGCTAAAGCATGAATGCAGACAAAGCAATCTGTAATCCAAACCCAAGGCACAACAGCTGGATACAGGCAGCAGAAAAGGTACTACCAGGAAGCACCGCTGCTCTGCACGGCCTCACCTTGGCATCTGCTTTCCTAGGGGCAGGCTTTCTGGAAGCACTGTCACAAAGCTGAGATGCAAAGTGGTCTCCAAGGGAGGAATGGGAAAGAATGCCAAGCAACTCATCTGAAGAACAAAATGGCAGGGTAATGCACCTTGGAATTACAGCACCTTGGAGTAGCCAGGGGGCTGGTCAGCCATTCAGCATGGCAGCAAGCGTGGAACACGCCAGGACAGTCTTGGAGCAATCCATTCTTTACATAAATAGAACTGCTCCCCTCTACCAGGACACACATCTCTAATACAAACCATGCCACACAGAAAGTAACTTCTAAAACCAAACAAGACGGCTCAACTCCTTCCCAGCTCCAGTGAATTTTCCTTCTCAGGCATAAAGAATACAAAGACTGCCTCTCTTAATAATTTCTTTCTTTCCACAATATTCAGACTCACAGCAACCAGTGCCCAAGCAGAGAGACTGCAGTTTACCAACATGTTGCATACAGCTCTTCAGTCAACTTTTAGTTTACAGGACACAATTGTTAAAAAAAATGCATTAGAGTACATCCAGTGTAAAATGCTGGGAGACTGGCAGTCACCCAAGTAATGTGGGTTATCCAGGGACAGAGATGACCAAAATGGTTCCTGGCTTGCAGGCACCAGTGAGGAGATTCCAGATTCCCAAATCAAAGATGGGGGACACTTTAATCACAGAGCAGAAATACAGCTAAGTGATAAAAACTTCTTTCTGGAATATCAGTAGAGGCATGGAAAAAAACCAAACCCAAAACTCTCGATTAATACATGTCCTTCCCACAACAATGGCCAGTGGTTTCCTGGGTTGTCACACAGAGTTCATAGCCCAGACTACCAACTGGATCACTACCACTCCTCTAGGAAGAGGAGAGAGAGATCTTGCTCTCTAAAAAATATTATAGTCTATCTGCTCATTGAGAAATGATTGCTCAAAGCAACAAATATCATAATCTGATCTCCAGGACAAATTAAATGTGCATGTTCACTAGAATCACTTCTGGTTTCATTGTCGCACTGGAAATATTCTGAAGTACTGTTCTGAAGGCTTAAGGGCAAAAAAATGCAAGAAGTTCCTTTGATGTCCTACCATCTGCTCTAGATATGGACTGCATACCCACTATTGAGAAATGCTGTCTGCATTGGACACCATCCATATTGGAATATTCTTTGAAGAATTTACTGGAGTATGTGGAAAGTTGTGATAGAGACAGTTTCACACTCCCAGATTTCTATAGCAATATACCTCAAAATGCTCACATCTATTTCTGCATGAAAATCCAGGCTATTCCAGGCAAGAGAGGAGTGTTAAACATTCACCAAAACAGAAGCAAGATCTGAATTACGCAAGTAGGCAGAAGCATTTGGATACCTTTTCATAGAAAATGTGTGCTAGCATCTGGGCTAGCTGCACAAGCATCATCTGAGCTTCCCCAACAGAAAGCTGTCGTACATCTGGCGATCTAGCTATTCACAGCTTAGATATATACCAAGCAGCAGCTCACTGCCTCGGGCAAGAATTTCAGTTAGTCAAGCAGAGTGAAATACCTGCCATAAGAGGCAAGAGTTAATGGCACACATTACAATTACATAAAATGAGACCCATGCTTGTTCTCCTTGAATCCTTAAATTGGATCAGATACAACAAAATCAATCTGGCTTGGTCAATGAGAAGGAATTTAGATAAAATCCAAAAACCTTCTGTGTCTCTAGGTACATAATAGGGAAATAAATATTTGAGATGCTACAGGTCAGTGGCATAGGCCAGTGTATTTAAAGGATGATGACTGCATTGCCCTTCTACTGCCGTTAATCTCACCAGAGGCAATCACGTCCTGTTGCAGCTGGAATGAAGCCATGCCCTTCCCCACACTGATGAAGTACCTTGGTTTTACCCAATTGCCATTCCCTCTTGCTGCTGTCATAGGTCTGAAGAAAACCTGCACATACAGCTTTGCTGTTGTCTGACAGGCTTGGCCCCTTCACAAGCATCTTGTACCTAAGAAGAAAACAGAATCTCATCAGATTACATATGACAGTAACAGGCCCCCCTCCTCTCCCCAGTCTTTTAACTCTAATTATCGTCCTCCCATTAGTTCTTCTTCCTCTGGGACCTCCCTTCTTCATGTTTGCCTTCCAATTTGGAAATTTCCATCCCCCAACCTTTATCTGTTCCTACCACACTGGCAATTATTGTTGCAATCCCGGTAAAAGAATACAAACTCAACAGAATTTTTCAGTAAAGAACAACTGTCTGTCTGAAACATGTGCTTTCATCAGACACAAGTTATTTTGTTCAGTATAGGGGTGGCATTTAATGCTCCAAGAGACAAAGGAAGCAATGTTCAGTGTCCCTTCTAGTCTTAACTTCAAAAAATTCTTTTGATGCGGCTAATTAAAAGAAATAATCACTCTTTCCAATATTAATCATCAACTATACTGTCCATTAAAATTTTCTTCAGCTGCCAAAAGGTTGTAAGCAGGGTATTTTCCTTTTACATATTACAACCAGCTGGGTTTCACAGCATCACACTAGCAAATCTGTGGCAAAGCTACCAAGAAAAAAAAAAGAAAAAGAAAAAAAGACCAATGACCATCTGGCTATTTTTCCATTCTGACTTTTAGCCTCAAGGCGAGTCTCCAAAAGGCCTCCCAGATCAGTCTATGATATGGGCAATAAGGCCATGGTTAGAAAAACATCCCATGGATGATCTATACCAGAAGAAGCAGTTAAAATAGGAACAGTCCTATAGAATTATATACTTTGGGGTTGTTACAGCATATGATGCAATGACCACAATTACCTGCTGAGAAAGTCCTGGAACGGGCGCCGTATAGGGAAACCCGCTCTTCGAACTTTCACTGTCTCCAGCATCCCTGAGTAGCGGAGCTGATTTAGCACCACATCTGGATTAAAGAGGTTTGGCGCCTAAATAAAGACACAGAATCAAAACCAATAAGCGAGACAGTCACAGGCTGTATATCTGTTTCTCTGTAGAAAGTCAACCCCGCATATTTGGGCATGCCAGGTAAAAAGGGGGAAGTTTGCGTCAAGGGGAAAGCAACCTCACACCACTGCATGGTGCAGAATAAGGGACAAAAGGGAGTTGGGCTGATCCTGGAAAAAAAAAACAGTTTGCAGACTGCTCTCATAGTTGGATTATCGTAGGAAAGCAAAGATACAATGCATTAACACATACAGAGTGCAGAACCCTGACTCAGTTCTCTTTGCAGTCTCTCCCAGTTAAACTGGAGACAAACTACAGGATTCTTTTCTGGCATAAATCCCCTAACCGGCCTGTCTTCTGCCATATCATACATGGTTTCAAAACACACAAAGAAAAGCATCAGTTCAGAGCTCCCCACCCAATCTTGTTAGCAGCATATCCTCCCGCCACAGTTCCCAATACGAGTGAGAGCCAGCCTGTCCCTAAGCACTGTGACTTGCTCATGACATGTCCACCTCCTCTGCCTCAGAGCCAGGGATCTGCAGGAGACATTTCCTGCTGCACAAGCCCTTCATTCCACAACAACCTTCTCTACAGGCACCACAAACAGGAGTGATTGCTGCTTCTACCACAGCTCTGGACGCTGCAGAAGCCTGGTTCATCTTCCAGGCTTCATAAGCACTGAAAGAAGTGGGAATGGCTACATAATCTCATATTCAGCATGCAGTCCTTCCATCTGATTACCAGGAGGAGAGTGTGTTTTTTCTCAAGTATAAAACAATTAGAATGAAAAAGGGAAGGTGAGGAGGAACTGCTCTTGTCCTCGGTTTGGTGCACCTAGCAGGCATTTGTGCAAGGCTGTGGTCATGCAGGCCTTGCACACATTTTGCTGGGAGACAGACTTACCTTTTCTGTATTTGGTTTGATGCAGCGGATGAAAAATGGGTTGGAAGTACTAAGCGTGGCCATCAGGGAATGGAGAGAATCCTAAAGAGCAGCAAACAAAAACCCAAAGATTAGTCATTACAGAAGGGAGAGGGGCTACATTTGATGCAAAAGGGTCTTCATGCAGCCCACACATTCCTAATGTCCTTTGACTCTGCCTACCAAAATTTCAATAACCCGAGAGATTCCTTCCTGTCCAAAACATACCCACACAGTTAGCTTGCTCTTAAGACTGTTTACATGGCCATCCTTGTTCTTCGAGCTGTATAGCTCATGTGAGTTAATTTTACAAATCTCTCAAACTTTAAAGATGGGAAAACAAAAGAGTGAAACGAACAGAAGGTCTGCAGACAACCTAAGTGGGTGAGATTTCTACCTGCAAGGTCCTCCCAATAAGGTTTTACTGGAATTTTACAATACCCATAAAAGATGCAGCCTAAAAGGACACATACACTTAGCTGACACACCAAACCAACGGAAAAGATCAAAGACCCTCAAGAATTTCATATACTTAGCAAAGTATTCTTTTCCTCTGCCACCCTGCTCAGTCTTATCATCTCATATTTTATACCAGACAGAAATCCTTGGGGCAGTGGCACTGTCTTTTTTTAGCACTGCAACATTCCTGCACATTTTCAGTGCTGGACACAAAACAAGGATGAATGACTCCTCTTGGCTGCAGGCCTTGCTTTATCCATCTGCTCCTCCCCAGAAGCCTGCTGCTCTCTTGGAAAACGTCATACCCTGAACTGGGAACTGACAGTCGGTCTGCGCCTCTGGGTGCCCATCTTCAGTGTCTCTTCACTGCAACGACTGCAGACTCTTTCAAAAAGGTCATAGATGAAGTCCAGCCTAAGGGAGAAGAAAAGAATTAAAGAAGACGTGAGACACCTATCACCTGTGAGACAATGGCTCTCATTCTCAGCTACTGCCTTGTCCCAGTGTGAAACACCTCATTTTTATTCCTGCTGTGCCAGAGTGGCTGCAGGAAGCAGTTCAGCTGGGCACTTCAGTGAGGCAATTAATACTTCCCATGTGGCTGCCCAGACCCCGCAGGCTGCCCTGTATGCCACACTCAGCTGCAAAGCCAGAAGCTCCATCTCACACTCTCAAGCACAAAGGAAAATGTCCATTCTGCACTGGCTAGGACACCTCCCTTGAGCTATATGCCCCCAGGCAAAACTACCTTGAAGGTACACCAGCTGGACTGGTGCTGTCATGCCTCCCGACCTAGCTCTCATGATTGGCCCCCACGACATGCTCATGAAATTGGAACCACAGCTCTTCTGTGGCCAGAGGAGTTCTAGAGCTACCCTCAGTGTAGGTCAGTTCTGGGGAATCTTCCACCATTTTGCCACTTCTTAGACATTGGTCCTGGTTCTAATGAAGTTGCACAAAGTTCTTCAGTGCTGCTTGTGCCAGTTATTTGTTATGACTGCTTCTGGCACAATTTCCCTATTGGCATGTTGAAAAACCCTGAGTCCTTCTATTATGCTGGACAATAACGACCACAGTTCTGGCCTTACACCCCCTGTGGAATGTTCCCCAAATGCCATTGTCCAAGTAAGACTATGAGCAGCTCATACTCTCAGCTTCCTCAGGTTGTTCCAAAGCTGCTCACAGCACACACTCTGCAGCAGCTTCAGAGAAGATGCAATTCTGAAACAGTCCCATCAGGCCAGAGCCCAAAGGCAATACATGGACTGTAGTAAGAGGCATGTGGTAGAGTTGCTACTCAAAGACTTGTAGGGTCCTACATGTTATTAAACGCCTCCCTCCTATTGGGCCCCACTTGTGTTTTCCAGATCACAATTAGCTCATTTCTCCAAGGTCATGCTGCAGCTCTGGGATATAATATAAGGGGCCATGCCCAGTCCCACAGCAACAGCCCAGTCTGGCTCAGGACAAGGGCAGATGATTTCCACTAACAAGCAAGCTGGAAAACAAGCAGCCTCTGTACAAAGGCTGGCATTTGACAGCATGGCAAAGAGCATTGACTCATTCAGGGGCAACTTTGCCATTGTTGGTACAGTGAGGTAAGAGGAAGAAGGAAGAGGAAAGGGAGAAGAGAAGAGGGAGAAAACCAACATTGCCTGGAGGGATTTSTGTCATGCTGTTATAGCTCTTTTTAAAACCTGGGACAACGTGAGTCCTGATTAAATCTGTGCCTCATCTGACTTCTCCAGCTCTCCTTTCTTCTATCAGGACACTTCAGCACAGAGAGATGAATGATTAAGAATGATGCCTGATGCTCTGGCAAAAGCAACTGCTTTCCTTGGTCTGGTTATTACACGAATGTGGCTTAGTCCAGCCCAACAGATGTGGCCTCCTCATAAGCATACCTGCTGTCTTTCAGCATGTTTAAAATGTCATCACGAAATGTGTCTCTGTTCTTCTCCAGAAAGCCTCTCACATCATACAGCACCTGCAACACAGACAGAGCCACTCAAGCAGTGCCATACAGATCCTTAAGCACTTCTACATTTACATGCCAATGTACAAGGCCTCCAGCTGAGCTACATAGTAACACTGCAGGCATGTGCCAAGATCTGAATTTTTGGGGTCTTTTGTGACTTTTTGTGACTTTTCCTTTGGGTTTTGTTTGTTTGTGAATGTCCAAGAAAAGACAACACAAGTAACAGAGGTAAGGAGGAGTTTATCACCCAAACAAAAAGATACCTGAGAAATTTAGACATCCAAGTTGGAGAATATAGTACTGGCCAATGACATGCTAATTTAAGCCCATCACACTCCTTGTGCTCTGGTATGGGCATTAACTGTGTGGAAACACACGGCTCAGAGATAATCTTGATTTTTGGAATCTAGAATTGAGGACCTCAAGTCCAAAATATACGAAGCACGTCACAAACCCATCATGAACACCTACCTCCCCTGCATAATGTCTTATGCCAAACTGATGGTCTGTCACCCGAGGTTTCACATAGTAGGGATTGCTCTGAAATGAAAGAAAAAGAAGTTGTCTTACAATGCTGGTGTAAGAATAAACAGGGTCAGTCAGGAACTCCACCATGACTATGACAAGGCTGGGATGGGCAAGGACCTTAGCTCTTGCAGAGCCCGACCACATCTGCTGCAGCTATCTGCAGCTGCATTTCAAATATGTTACTCAAATTTAAGATGGAAAAATCTAGCCCTTTAAGGCATTCCTCATGTGAGCAAGGGCTTGCAGAATCAAGGCTGGGCAGGCATGCCATGGATGAAATGTTAATTCTTGTGTGTCTCACACCTGAGGAGACTGGGCTCCCCACAAACCATGTGGTGCAGGACACAGGATCAGGATGCAGGGAAGATGGCAGCTTTGCAGAACACCTACACACCTTTTCTTCATCAAAAGAAATAACATACCAAACTCCTCTCTTCCCCTTTATTCAATTTTCAGTTTTCCTTTCTCTTTTCTCTCTCATTTCCCCCTCCTTTCTTTGTTCTATGAAACCTGTTTTAACTATTTAAGAACAGCCATGCCGCTCAAGACCAACAATCTATCCAGCTGAGTATTCTGCCTCTAGCAGTAGCTATGTAGGGTAGAGTACGAACAAAGCAAGTAAATCATACTTTCATCCTGATATTCCCTCAAACTCTAATTATTTCTGTGAGGCCTGCCTAACTAGTAGCCCTAAGTGATTTCTCTTTGAAATACTTGCTCATTCCACCCCTGAACTCATGCAGACTTCTTGCATCCAGAATGTCCTTTTACAGGGAGCTCTCAACCAACTGCACAGGGAACTAGAGCTGGTTGGATCTAAGCCTGGCTTCCATTAGTGCCATTTGTCTTCTAGAGGCCATGTGTGAATTTTAAACCCATCACACCTCCCCCAAGGTTATCTTCTCTCCACACTGCAGGGTCCCTTCAATACAGTTTTCCATAACACTGAAGCCATCCCAGACCTACTGTTCACCAGGTCTGACAGAAGCCCTGCTTGAGTGGAGGGGCCCAGTGCTGTACACGATTGTAGGCAGTCTGTAGATTATACAATGCCATAACGATGTCTTCTGCTTTTATTCTTGTTGTTTCCTAGGAGCTTCTACTACTTCATCTGGGGTTTTTCTATTACTACTGAGCACTGTGCTGATATTTCCATGGAACTATCCATCACAGCCTCTGTCTGGATTTCGCTCCTGAAGAGCAGCAGTCAGTTCAGGGCCCATCATTTCAAAGGTGAAATTGGGACTGTTTTCTTCAGGCACACCATTTTACATTTATCTGCACTGCTTTTCATTTTCTTTTTTGCTTTACAACCCAATCAGTCTCATGAGGCCCCTCTCAGTCCAGGGGACTTGCACTGTGCATCAGCAGAAAACCTCAATGCTTGTAGGAGACAGTGTCTTACTGGCCTCCCTTCATTGAGGTAACTGACCGTTTACATTCTGTGAATTTACCCAACAGTGAAATAATAACTATAGGCCTATAATTTCCTCCAGTACTTTCTAAAAATTAAAATAATTCCCCACCTTCTCACACAAAAGTACTAAGAAAATTATAAGCAACATGTTGCACAATACTGTTCATAATTCAGCTCTTTCATCTTTAAGTTCTTTTAGCAGTATTGGGTAGATGGCTTCTAATGCTGATAATTTGTTAGTGCTACTGAAAATTTTTTCATTGCTTTTTTTTTTCCTTTTCATATTGACCCCATTTCATTACTCTTTCCTTCCCTCCATACAGCCATCTTTTTCCAGCCACGAACTTCCCTATCTTCCACTCCAAACAGGACTGCTACTGGCTATCTCATATGGATTGGCAACCTCTTCTCCTCGCCCTTTCTACCAAGCCCTTATATTTTATGCTTACAACACTTCTGGTTCCTTCTCCTATCTCCCCTATTGCTCCCCTCTCCAGTTGTATCAGAAGTCATGTTCTCTTAAATCCCAGCTTTATGCTTTTCCTCCTTAAGACTACAGCATTCCACAGAAAATAGAGAGAAGAGGGCTTGTTCTCTTCAGGCTTCCCAGCAATGCTGGCTGGATGCCTTCCAGTGCTCTTCCAGCCAGCACTAGAGACTTTAACTGGTATAAAAAATGCTTTCACCTTCAGCCAATGCAAACCCTAGAGCATTCTCTACTTCAGTGTTCCTCCCTGCACTTACTCAGTCTCTTCCATCTCTTGCAAGCTCCCTAGGGTTCCACGTTAACTGCTATTGCCTCAAAGCAGACAGAGGTGACACTATGAACAGCTTAATGAAAAGGCTACTCAATGCACAGAAATCACCAAAAATAGCAACCAAAATGTTGTGGGGCATAAAGGAATGCAAAATAATACTGGCAGTCTCATGCTGCTGTACAATAAACCACAGGTACCTTCTTACCAAGGGAACTGCATTCTGGTCTGAATATTTATCTCAGAAAAGAATAGAGAAAAAAATATGTAGACAAATTCAGAAACAAACAGCAGAAAGAAAGAGGAGCTTTGAAATGTCTCCATTTGGAGACAAACTGAAGAGGTGGGGACAGTTCAGAAAGAAAATTCAAAACAAGTGATGCATTAAAAATATTCATTAGTTTTATATTAAGAAATACCAACAACAATTAAAAAAAAAGGTAAATCAGGCATTCTCACATTTCTTGACCTATAACACAAGGCAAAGTCACAGCGGACTAAATTGAAGGCCTTGATTTAAGCCTAAAGAAAGGAAATATTTCCACAAAGCTGTAAGTAGCCAACCAGAAGTCATTGCTATTGTCTCCAATTTGAAGTAATGAGTATTACTAGCAGAGTTATATGCAAATATGAAAAATGAGAATATCTGCATCTATGCCAACTAAAAAAAAATCAGATAAAGGATACAAATTTGTATGTTTTCAGGCTTTGATGAAGTCTGAATTAGAAGACTAGGAAACATATTGGCTGACAATGTTCTTACTAAAGCAGTAAATTATTCCGTAAGTCCATGCTACAGGCTTTAATTTGCTTTGTTTTCAGTCTATTTACTATTTAGAACAAAGTGTTGGCTGTACCAGAGACATGGTAAGGGATTGCTACAGTGATCTCACTGGGTTTCTGTGTCCCCAGGATAACTTTCTGACCTGCATGAAAAAGCCGTTCCACTTCTGTGTCCAGAACACAAAAAAGAGGATGAAAGAATTTAATTAATTAGGAACAATAAGAGAGCTTTCATTAAAAGTCATGAGGCAAAAGCCGTCCCCAGCCCCAGGAGACAGATTTGCCATGCTCTGGAGCAGACTGCTGTGAGTCAGCTGGCAGGAGAAACCCACACACACTGTGCAGCCACATCCTGTGCCTGGGGTGCTGCCTCGTGTCCCGTCGCAGACCAGCAGAACCTGACCTCCATCCCATGCTACAAATTCTAACCTCCTCTGCCCGCAGCCTATGGAATGCACACTCCCTCTTCTCCATGTGCACAAGAGACCATTCTCAGGTTGCTTTACATATTACTTTTGTTCAGTTCAGCCTTATTAAACACTTGCAGGTTCAGGCCTAAGGCATTTTAAATTTCCTGCACAAAGCACATATTTTACATCAACAAAACCTTCACTTTAGGTTTTGAAATGCTGATGGGGCTAACATACTGATCATTTGCCTGCCAGGTTATTTTCTTACTTACCATATGCTGGCTGTGAAGTTTTTCCAGAAGGGTGTTGTCTGTGCCTTTGGGGAATCGACTCTCTTCATTCACCAAAGCCAGTAGACCTAGTTTCTACAGCCAAACAAGAGACAGGCTTTTACAGTCAGCAAAAACTCTAACTACACAGCACCAAGCCAAGAACTGGAGATCTGAACAGACCATTGAGCAATAACCCTTGAGTTATACCCAGCAAAGCTCAAGCTGATAGCAGAATTCTGGCCAGTCAATGCATTCAGCAAGCAGAACGTAAATGGGGATTATTTATAAAATATTAACATCAAGGTTTTACTTAAATGCTAATCCCTGTCTGAAACTATGACACTCTTCCTAARCTTATTCTCAACAATAAGCAGAGATCTGTTTTCTTGAGCCGGGACTATGGGCAGATCAGCTCATGCTTTTGCCAGGTCACTATGGGAAGAGGATCTAACCAACTACCTGTTTTGAAAACCAGGAAATGCCAGGGAAGATCTCAAGACAATCAGCAGTTCCCAGTGTGATCCCTGGAAACTGTCATAGATAATGCTTACCTTCTCAATAAGGTCCAGGCACTCTGCATTATCCATCCAGTCAATGGCTTCCCAGTTTATCCCTTCCCTGATAGTCAAGAACAAACAGAATAAAGTTGTGAAATGCAAGATCCAATGTCCTGGGGTGTAAGAGAGCAGAAGTAGCTGAACACAGCAGTTGTCCCTCCCARGACTCTAGACAATTTGCAGGAATTAGGCTTTGTCATGGCTGAGGAAAAAGAATAGGGGACACAATGCACTGCTAACATGAGGAGATGGAAATAGGAGACAGGCTTTCCTGTCCATACCAGAGGTTTAGACTGATGCTTTCCTTATACTAACTTAGTAAATTTCACATGAATTTTCAGACTGTGCTCTTTCTGGAGTGATGAGCATCAGCCCAAGCAGTAGCAATGATGGACAGTTTGCTACACAGCTTCAAGAGTCAACTGCTGACCCACCACTCTGGAAAGGAGGCCTGAAGCACATCTGCCAGAAGACTGAACCACAATTCAAACATCCACAAGGAGAAGAGACAGGAGAGAGTTTTCAGGCAGAGTTTTGAAGAGGATAACACAGATAAGCTTTGGAGAGGACTCCCTGCAGGGAGTCTACAGGATGGCCCCGCATCTTTCAGAATAGGAGCTGATGGAGGTAGAGTAGTGCAGTAGGTGTGCTTTGAAGAACACCCATGAAATTCTGTAAATCTGCTGAATGCATTGTTCCCCTCTTACCATCTTCTTACACTCAACACCATCATACAGGATGCTTCTGTTTTCAAAATTCAGAAAAGCATAGGAATAACTCTGACTTTGGAAACCAAGGAAGACTACAGGCTATGTGTGAAGCTACTTACTGACATTCTGATACAGACACCTTTCAGGTGGAGGCTAACATTTTGAAGATGGTGGAGCTGTTGCTTACAAACAGCATTATTAGTATGTTTATTCAGCCCAGGCTTCATACTTTCAGGTTCAAAGCATTAAGATGAGATACATGAAGCTACTCACTAAACCTGAGGAAGCAGAGCTTACGTGTGACAGATGAGCTTTAAGCACATCACCCTAGAATAGTTTGATATGTAGTCAATAGAAAAATCCTCTCATTCCTTCCAAAGTTCAGACACAGAACTTAAACTTCTATGCAATCATTAGGAAAAAAAYATTTGTCATGATGATACCATTCTTAACACAAGCTTCCTGCAATGGTGGAACTGGCCTGAGAAGTGAGTGCATAAATAGCCTTGCAATTTTGTAATCTTTACAATTTAATGAATTGCCTATTCAACTGTCTCCGTTTACAAGGCTGCTCTCATTTGCCCTCACTGACCCTATTCAATTCCTTCATTCACAAACATAAAGGCTTCTGTTTCAGAGCAACAACTGAAGTATTTGTCCAGCAGCCTTCTCTAGAAGCAGAAATACTCTAGAAYATCCCAGGTACTTCACAAAATACAATCCAATATGAAGTCCACAGCAGAGAAACAGCTGTGCAGAAGGCCCCAGGCTCAGGAAACAGCCTGATTTAAAATCTTGATGAGGAAAAGAGCCCTTTTCACAGTAGAGGAATCTCTAGGACAGAAAGAGCTGTCAGGTATCTCTAATTGTCTATCTTTAGGGACTTTACTTTTTGCACACCAAGATTCCATTTGCATTACACCACCACTGCCATAGGTAAATCATTACCAAAGTCAGTGATATACCCAGTGACCATGTACTCTAATGGGTTAAAGCCCAAGAACTTTCCATTCAGCTGAGAGACAGAAGGAAATCTGGACTTTCCAAATACTGCAATGGAGAATGCTTTTGCCTGGACACAAGTGACTTATGCTGGCAAAGCACATGGACAATGCTTAGGGAGACACATCTACAGTCAGGGTTGTAGTAAGGCCCAGCTGTCTCTCCTCCTTCAGTGGTAGGGACTGAGCAGCACAGGAGGAATGATGTCCTCCATTCTACTACCCATGGAAGCAATAGGGACCTCGTTCCCTGTTTGTCACCTGTTGTATTCCAGTTGCTCCAAGGAGAAGATGTGCTTGTTGAAATATTCCTGGAGTTTCTCATTTGCATAGTTAATGTTAAACTGCTCAAAACGGTTCACCTGCAAGAAGAAACATGTATAAAACTTAACATTCTTGTCCCTGAGATCTGAAAGAATCTATAGCACCAACAGGGAAGGTGCCAGGCCCAGAGTAAAGCCAGAGAACATAGTGGTGTCAGATGGACACAAGGAGGACTGTATGGAGAGGTCCACTAGGAGAACAGCTTTTGTCGCCCATGCAAGGTTAGTTCAGTAAACCTAAATCATAGTAAAGCATACTAAAGACAATCATGTTCCTCTTCTTGGAAGAAAGAAATATAATTCCCTAAGTGTTAGGTCTCTGGGCCTTCTCTTCTGTGAAATATCTGAGCAGTCACCATATGACTGTTCAACATACATCCCACGTCAGAAGCATTACACACAGGATTCTCCACACAATGCAAAACAGATGTAAATAAACAATGTACACGTAGTCAAAAATGCAATATTATCTATCACAGCATATCTGCTTAGGGTCTGTGTCACAAACCAGACCTTGAACATCAGCCTATATGAATATRGGTGGCAGAAATGGGCAGCTAAATATATCTTGCTGCTTCCAGGGGAAAGTTGCAGTGGAGAGACCCCAGAATGCCCTATGCTATCCTCAACAGGACACAAACCCACCAAAATTCCTTCCTGTATGTACTGACATCTCCAAAACCAACCCACCCCACAAAAGACAAAATCCTGACCTGAAAGTTCTCGAAGCCAAAGATATCCAGGATGCCCACAGACTTAAAGTTTTCCTTGCCTTTGATCTTTGTATTAATCTTGCTAATGAGCCATGAAAAACACTGGGAATAGAGCGCCATAGAGAGGGAGTCCCTGGAGTCAGCTGCCTGTTAACACAGAGAGAAAAATGAGTCACAAAGAGAGCAGAAGGCATAAGGGGCATACAAATCTCTATGGGACTTCAGGTTCCTCTACTCCTCTTCAGGTGTCTCAGCCTAGGTACCGGCTGTGTATAGTGCAGTATTTATATGTATCAAGTTCTCAAACAGCCAGGCCACGCACAGATGAGCCATGTATATTGGGTAACTGAACTTGAGAGGCTGAAGGAAGTAAAAAAATCAGTGACATTTTTTGGAACAAGTGCTGGGGCAGGGAAGGTGGCAAAATACCTCACAACTAAGCCCACAGCAGTAATTTATATCACCTGAGCCAACATTTGCAGTGACAGGCGAAGTATCTTGGTTCAGTACTCCTAGTAGAGCTGTCAAATGGGTGTCTGCTCAGTTTTCTAAAAACTGGTAGGGCAGGATTTAATAGAGTATTCTTCACCAAGCGACCTTCAAAAATTCCCTTTCCAAAATCTTCCTGCAAATGGCATTATCCTACTGGAATCTATTTAGGCTGGCCAATAGCCAGGACACATGCCCCAGAAGTTCATGGGTTGAAAGACTTTTCTGCAGGTGACCCAATATCACATGCAGTGATCATAACCAAGTGTCATAGGTGGAAAAAGTAACTTAAATTGTGATCACTAACAGGCAGTAGATACTTGGGTGTGTGCAAGCGTGTGGATGAACATCCAAAATCATTTGGTATCTCAAGCAAAATCCTGCTACCTGATAGCTGCACAGGGAATGGGCTGGTTGCAAATTTTGATAACACTTGGACAAACAAAAATGGCACACCTCAAATCCTCTAATTAACGAAGAGACATAAGACAGAACCACAAATTAAGAGGCTGATCATGTGCTGTCCTTCTGCACATACACTATTTAGAATGGGAAACCAGAGTTTAGAGTTCTGGAAAGAAGAGAAGGCTAAAAAGAAGGGTTCCCAACAAGAAGACGATCTCAGAGGGTAGAAAAAGGGTCCAACAGAGAAGATGGCAAAGATCATGACTGAAAGAAAGATGCTGGAAGTGGAGAAAGATCCTGGAGATCAGAGATATGGAGATAAATGTCAGGGCATGCCCAAGGACATCGGCCGGTAGTTCCTGAGACTGGTAACTGCAACTGCACAATATAAACCCAAACAAGTTTTTGCCCAATCCTCCTGGACAAGCAACAAACTCCCAACTGGGAAAAGAAGTTGTCATCTAGAGAATGTAATGCTGGGGGGTGAGCGAGCGAGTACATGAAATAATCAAGTAGGGTGAAAGCTGTAATCTTGTCATTTCATAAATAAATGGCGGTAGCTGGACTACAGGTTGTTTCCTGTAATCTCACCTGTGACACCAGCAGGATAATTCCTTCAGTAGGCTGGACCAGCAATGACAGATCTTCTAAACGCACCCTCATCCCCTTCAGTTTTACAACCCTGACTAACACGATCCCTTTTGCTCTGCTTTGCTAATGGCACGGGCCAACTACCTCTGAACCCTTCGAGCCCCTCACAAGCTTCTGAGGCCCAGCCTGCCAGATCCTCCTTTTCACCCACCCTCACTTTTTTCTCTTCCTTTCTCATCCTCTTCAGAAGCTCAAAGTTGACACAGAATAACCTCCCTTCTCCACAGAAAAGAACATTTCAAAGCATGGGCACACATGCCTCTTCTGGGTATTTCTTCCCTCCATCAGATGATCTGTCTTATTAGTTGGGACTAAGAATGCCCTCAAGGCCATGCCTCTGTAGTGTCTCTGGCTACACAGTAAGTCAGACTCATTTTCCAGGAACAGGACCTCCCCATCCAGCTGTAAGCAAAGCCACTTTCCCCACAATATGGCTCAAATGAAATTCTCAAAAGCGTCTTTCATCCTCCCAGCTTTGCCTGCCTTTAGGCCAGTTCATCCATTCAGCCCACTGAAATGTCAAAGCTCAGATGGGTAATGTCAGCCCATTACATAATGAGAAATCCCCAGCAACTTTAGCAATGCATTCCCACAAGTGGAAATAGGTAGGTGCAGCACCTGAGGGCTTAAGCAGGGACAGTGCTCAATGCAACAGGCTCACCTAGAGAAGACAGCTAAATGGCACCATCCACTTGCTATCACAATTTCCTTGTGGCCTTAAGTACTTCACTGGGCTGCAAGTAGTAAGTGTGAGGTCCAACACACAGATGTCAGGAATAGCTATGCCATCAGGGAAAGCTCTGTTCAGGGAGACTCTTGTAAATCCTACAACTGCACACCATTGCTCTGGACTGCATGAAGTGTCTCTGTTAATATTTTTTATCCAACCTTATGCACTGCTAGAGAAAGATGTGGCTTATTTAGGACAGACAACTGAGAAGAAAAACCGTGGTACCGGATACTGCAAATATCTATCACAGACTATATGCTGAAAAATACTTTTCACACAATTTCACTGCAAAGAAAGGTCACAGACTATTCAACAAAAGAGACCATTTCTTAAAGGCAAAGTTTAATTTGTGACATATTAGCAGGTGTGTTCACAGCAAGAAAAGAAGCAACTATTCTACCATAATGAGCACTGCTGAGACTTCAGCTTGAATACAGTGCCCAGTTAGGGGCACTCCACTTCTTAAGAGATGTGGGAAAACAGAGACAGAAGACAAAGAGATTTAGAAAATTACTTACAAGGAAGCACTGAAGGAACTGGATTGTTTAGATTAGAAAAGAGAACACCACATGAAAAACTTCACAGAAGCCAAAGCTCGTAAGGTGGACAGCTGGGATGTCAAAGGTAATCTAAATATGAGGAAAATCTTTTCAACTCCAGACTCCACTGCAGCTAAAGCAGGATACTTAAAGATGCTGTGAAATTCCTTCCATGGGAAATCTGAAGGAAAGTTAGACAGACATCCATCAGAGAGAGCCTAGTAATTCTGTTTTCTCTGCCAATGTAGGCGTTGGATTGATAACCCTCTGCAGTCTGTGCCAGCACAAGATTTCCGTTACAGATGTTCATTTTGCTAAAACATGATGTATCTTCCATCCTAGTAATACTACTCCTTGTTTTCCAGTGTCTTGCATTTTATTAATGACCGAAAATTTTCTATAGTTATCTGTGCATGGACCTAAAACACCAAGAGTGCCCTCAAGTGATCAGCAACACCACAAGAGCTACATATCAGTTTATTTGGTCCTCCTTTGTGGTTGTATGGATACAGAAAGAAGCTGCTGTGGGGTAACAGCCTAACATCTGCCGGATGTTTCGTGGTAACTGTGTGCAAGCTTTTATTTTCCAGTAAATAGAGCATAACCTGGGAGTTTGGCAAGGTTAAAGCATGCACACTGCAATTACCGCAAAGCATCTGATGCACCTTCTGCATGACACAAGTATGGCCAGTTCCTGCTGAGTGAACATGCCTTAAAACCAGTATTGTGCATTGGCATTTGCAAGTGAACTCCCCTATAAAGCCTAAAGCACAGAGTCAATGCTGGGACCTGAGCTGCCAATGAGGGCAAAATACCTGAGGAAACAGGAAGCCCTGAACTGGAGTGGGTGATACAAGAGGAACACTGAGGGCCTGGAAATGCAGAAGTGGCAGAAGCAGTAGCACACACTAGGACACTTACCTGCTCCACAGTGAGAGGGGAGCTGATCTCTTCCCCACGCAGAATCATGGACCTCTGTGTCAGAACTTCAGAAAGCTGAAAGGCGTCTAAGCCCAGGAGGTCACTGGCAACATTCAGCACTAATAACAAAGGAAGACACACTTTTTTCTTCTGCATGGATCCCCATCACTCATAGGGATATTTTTGCAGCTCAGTGAGGAAATCCCAGGGACTCCTACAAGGCAAGTGACTAAACCCTAGCACAAAACACATTCCCCTTTACTTTTTTCTCTTGGGAATACCCAAAGCTGTAAGCTCACATACCTAGTGTGAGGCAGAGGCAGCATCCACTATGGACCACAGTCAGATACTCAGATAAGTCAGCCTTTCTGCTGACAACAGGAAGAGCAAAACCCTGTGTAAAACTCAGCACCATTGAAATATTGCATGAGAAGATATGTTTTCCTAAAGGCACAATAGTACAGTCTGAGCATTGGGATTGCTAAACTTGGATGTTAAGAAAAGAGGCAATTAACTTAAGACTTGAAGCACTTGTAATACATATTTATTGCTTATGTCTGTTTAGGGATTCACTTTACCAGACCAACTCAGACTGGATAACTAACAGAGTGCACACTAGCAAATGCTTCAAATGAAGATGGGGTAAAGTTTCTAACAGACCACTTTTATCTCAAACTCCTCCCTGATCCTATATCTTGCATCTCTTTCAACACAAATGAGAAACTGTGAGGCTGTGGACTCAGTCTGAAAGTATTCAGGAGCACAGATGGGTCACTGGGCCACAGCCTAACTAAATCCCACAGGTGCCCTGGAGCCATGCATCCTATGGCAATATTTTTGCAGAGTTAAACTACAGAAAACCTGCTGGCTAAGGCACTGCAGGCCAGCATAACAGAGAGAAAGGACAATGGAGAGAGCTTTTTGGGGGCCTTATGGGGCTTTACATGGTCTACCAAATTGCTAGGGTCCCACTTACCTGCTTTTGTTGTAATCTGGGCCCCACCAGCTGTCATGAATTCAACGTTTCCCAGATGAAGTGTGCCAGAAAGAAGTTTGAAGATGTCTCTGATTTCTTCAGTGCTGAAGTCCACCACCTTCATGGCAGTCTATGCAAAGCCATACAGCAAATGTTGGTTGTATGTACAGCCAAGTACAATGCAACCACCACACTCACACCCAACGAGTGTAAGATGTAAAACTCAGAATTATAATCACCATGAATCCAAAATGGATTCAGCACCTCTCTCAGCTATACATTTGTCAATGATCTTTACTGTCTCTCGTTCTCTCCTCCATTTACTCTATTGCCATCTAAGGCAGGAGGGCATTTGCCCCATCCTGAAGCTGGACTTTGCTGCTGCCATTGCCAGTCTGTCACAGGAAGAACATGTTTGTGCCTATATGAGGAAATCCTTCCCTGAACTCTGGCAGCACAGGTTACAGATGTTATGGGATTGCTTCCACATTCTCCCTTATTTTCTTTCCTGAAGGACGGATCCATATGATATATTTAATTTACTCTGATCCACATAACCCCCTTAATTTATTCTATCTTAGAACAGTACATTTATGCAGCAAGATTTAAAACCAGGCTTTCAGTATTAACTGCTAGAAGTCTGGAAACAGATTATCAGATAATGAGGAAGTATGGCACATTCCCTCTATCTTAGTGCATGCATGTGAGCCAGAGTTCTTGGGCAATAAATTGACTTTGGGAGGTAGAACACAGTTTTCATGCATTCATCCTGTCAGTGGGGCACTCCGGGGTTCTAGTTCCCTTCTTTCCTCCAGCATCTCCTCAGCTGAAGTATAAATGCCACGTTCCCGTTGAAACTTCTGCTATACAGGAGATGTTTCCTTCCCTTACATCACACCTAACCAGGAGCTACTGAAATCCTAAGGTGACTTTACTTGTCTTGCCTATCTGGTTTCACCTACATTATTAAAGCCCTCAGGCCAGCAGGCATTTATCAAATAAAACATGAATTTGCACATTCATCCTGCTAAACCCCTAACCTCCAATAAAGTTACAGATGTCTATTGAAATCTGTGTGGTATTTTGGAATATGCACAGGTGACACAACTTTACTGGAATATTTCTGGAGAACAGTGCCTTAAGACCAAACTGTTCCCCTTCTAATGGTCAATGTGAGGGTCCTGCATCAGGCTCTATAGAAGGCTCCCAGAAACCATTATGGAGTGGTGAGTGGGGTTCTGATCCCCCAAATTCTCCATCATTCTAAGTTATTATTCATACTAACTGTTAGGCAAATTCCTCCATTTCTGTACACTAAACCCACTTTTCGAGCCTTGATTTTACCATAACAGGTAGAGCTGAGCTTCAGACTTGTTGGATACCAAATTTTGGCTTAGGGCAAATAAATTCTGCCTGGGAGATCTAGACCATGCAGCATGTTTAGTCCATGAGATTGTGCCTGAAAGTTCAGGACGAGTTAGGACTGCACTCACCATGACCTTACTGAACATCTCTCCATCATTCAGGTTCTCATCAGTCACACAGCCAGACTGGTTCAAGTACCGATAAGTCTCTGGCTCAGAGAGGGAGAGGCTCTCTGCAACAGAAGAAAAAGAGGCAGGAGAAAGACAACAATTTATTTAGCAACCAGCCTTCTCGTTCATGGAAGAGGAGGGTGTGCTGTAACAAAGCTTGCAGATGGTACGCAAAATTATTTAGAGCAGTCAAATCCCAAGCTGCAGAGTCTGAGAAGAATATCTCAATCCTGAATTTGACTCAGAAAGAAAAATTAAATTCTATCTCAAAAAGTGTACAGAAAAATAGTCTTATCTATATACATATGGTAGTGACCTCTAAATTAGATATCATCACTTGCGACAAAGTTCAGAGAGACACAGTCAGATTTCTGAAGACATTGAGTGCTGAGCAGCAGTCAAAAACTGTACATAGTTCACAAAACTAAATATAAAACCAGAATTAGGTCTCTGTATATCTGTTGTGCAACCACTTCTTACACACTATCTGCAGCTTTGATCTCCCATTTTGAAAAGAATGGAGGAGAACTAAAAGATCAATGGAGAAAGGAGACAAGGATGATCAAGAGCCAAAACCACAGTATAGATGGGGAAGTGAAGCAGCCTGGGACACCAGCTTGAAGAGGTAGATGGGGAGGAATAGCAGAGATCTGCTGAAGAAAAGAATCTGCTTTGTATGTTTTCCTTAAGCAACTGCTAATAACCATGGTCCCCACTATTTTCCTTTGCTTTAGATTGATCTCTGAATTGACCTATGTGGCCATTCCTGCACGTACTCCCTAAAACTGAAGCCTCACTCCCTTCTACTCTGTCAGGCCCAAATCTGATTATCCTAACACACACAGAACAAAAGCATAAAGAATTCCCCAGTCCCTCAAAACCAGAATACAACTGTAACATGTTCCTGCCTGCCTACTGGATCTCTCCAGAAACACCATCAGTGCTCAGTAGTGCCTGAGACAGATACGCACAAATGTTGTTAAGGGGATGCTGCACTACAAAGAGGATTCATCCACAGCCTGCAGCTGCCACTTTCTCTGCGTGTCCTCTTCCAGACCCACCTCTCCCTTCCCCACCTCTCTCTTCCCCAAGTACAGAGCTAGAAACCCTCTGTTTAGACACTAGACATGTTTTGGCTCTGGTCCTTCCACTACATTACTGGTCTTTCTAATTCTTCACTCTACTATTAGCTATACTGAAGTTTTGTTCTAAAAAATATGTCTGTCAGTCCAACCTTTGAACTCCTTGAACAGCTCCCACCAGCAACTGAATCAAGACTCTTTACCTTTCCTCTGCCTCTAGCCAGCTTCATCACCTCCTTACTTTGCACAGACTTTTTCCTTCCGCTCAGAATGCCTGAACTGTCTTTTCTCACAAGGCATTTCTGTCATCCTCAGACTCTTTCTCTCAACTCTCCTTTCTGTTTCCCACGAAACCACTATATGGCCTTCAAGAAGAAGCTACATATCAAGTACCTGAAATATCCATGCTCTAACTGACTTACACCTGCTTCACATGCTGGACTGGAAAGATGACCAGAGACATATACCAGAAAATTAAGTTACCTTTCTGTTCCCCGCTCACACCAGCTAGCAGAGCATAGAAAATGTGGTAATTCCGCTCTCCGGGGTTCTGATGTACCACTCTGTTCTGAAACAAAGAATACAAGAGTAGCCAGTAGAAAGAGATCAGGCTTGTGGTTGCAAAGGCAAAGAGAGGTCCAGGTTACAGGTAAATCTCCAGGGCCAATGCACAAGAGGGGCTTCTTCCTGTTTAGTGATGGTTTTGTCTAAATAAATTCTACATCAAGATTTTGTTGCATGTGGCTGTGCAACTGAGCATGTACATGGACAAACTGAACCTGGCCCTGCTCCTCAGGGAATTCCTGAGTCCAAAGTAAACTACATCAGAGCAGAGATGCCTGCATTTGGAATTGTACCCCATATTCTTCTCTGTGGAGCTGAATTTCCAGGTAATTCCAGGAAAGGTTCTCCCTTTCCCCTCAGTAAAGAGGTTTTTCTTGGAGTCTCTTTGTAATGCACAGAGTTTATCAGACAGGAGAACAGGCTCTGATAGATACAGAACAAACGCTGCTCCTCTGCTTCTTCCTCAGTTGGGACAGTTGCAGTAGTAACACCTAGGGAGCTAATGTCTCCATGCTGCAATGGAGACAGGATCATTCAGAAGGTGATCTGACACTGCCACACCTACTATGATGAGATGCCTCACCCTGCAGTCAGTAGAGGTGATACCTACCTTTTCCAGCAAATCTGAAAAGCATGTTAAGGAAAAAATACCCAAGTGACATAAGCACAGATTTCATGATGATTGGCAAAAAATCTTCTAGACACATTGGGATGAATCCTGCAAAAAGCAACAAATCATTAGATAACTGACACTTTGGAGAGTAGGTAAGGAGTGGTCCTAAACATCATCTTGGATCATCCTCTCTACTCATTGTCCAAGGAGGTATGATGTGCCAAAGAGATATTTAAAAGGGCAGGAGCAGATAGAGCATAGGTAACCTAACAAAGCATAAGCCACATTAGGGACACCTAGAAAGATTAGAGGCCACTCTAATCTGAAAGCCTGTATTGCACACAGCAAGTCTTGCATCAGTTCTCATTGCTCCTGCAAGAGACCACTATCTTTAATCTACCAACAGCACAAAGACCAGCGACTGAACAATCCAAGCCTGTCATTTACAACAGCAGTAAATTCATCTGGCTGCTACTCCAGTGGAATTGGTGTTGTTTGCAGTCATCAGCAGCTTTGAACACCAACGAGGCAGCTTTTTCTGCCTTGTGTAGACAAAAGATTTATCAAAGCCCCTGGGAGAGGGGTACATGGGCATACAGGGAAGAAAGTAATCTTGGAACAACATAATTTGACTATATCCAGTCTGCACTGTCCTTGTCACCGAAACAGGCTCCCCATGGAAATGGTCATGGCACCAAGCCTGTCCAAGTACAAGGAGCATCTGGACAACGCTCAGAAGTCGTATGGTTTCATTTTAGGTAGTTGGACTCAATGATTCTTACAGGTCCCTCCCAACTTGAGATATTCTATGATTCTGTGATTAGGTTTCCAAGGTCCACTGAAGACGGCAGCCCAAAACAGGGAGTCATAATTCTCTTCTGCATCCAAATATTGTGCAGAATATACTGATTCTTAGTTTGGTCTCACTTAATCACGAATTCATTGGCAGAATGAATTGGCCAGGGTTTTAAGTATCAAGTGTTGTGATTGCCAAAGCGAAAAGTCAAACTACGTCCCTACCTAATGCAATACCTAGACAAAAGGTTTCCAGAATTAGGTGCTGCAGAGCCACAAAACAACCACTTCTTCCCTCTTTAAGTTGCAAATTTGCCCATAGTTATAAACTGACTTTGAAAAACTGTGATGAGGGATTTCCTGACCCACTCTGAGYTCCTCCTCATCTTCACTGACTCCATCCATTTCCAGTACACTGAAGAAAAGGATACAATCAGTTACTCGACCTCCCTGGATGTGTCCATGTTGAGAGAAGTGCAGCTGGATGAACTTGCCAAAGCGRCTGGAGTTGTTGTTATAAACTGTCTTGGCATTTCCAAACGCCTCCAGAATGGGGCTACAGAAACAAGGCAATGAAGGTATGATTAGTGATGGGATACCATTAAAACAAGGCGTGTGCCCAGTCTTTTGACATTTGCACAGTGTGTTCTGCCATCAGAGATTAATTTGTTACAGTGCCAGCCTGGACAAGCAGGAAGAGCTCAAGGGAAAGGAAGGATGGCAAGAGCAATTTAACACGCTGCTAGATAAATTTTAAACCTTTGGGATTGGAGTTAATTAAATCAGTCCCCAGTCCTTATGGGCAGCTGGTGCTCACACTGTCAAGGGCATTCCCCACTAATGTGGTTTCAGGAAATGAAGGGTGGCAAGACCCAGCCAGGTGGTGTCCTTAACACAGCAGCATCCCCTGAATACAGCTGTATTTTTTTCAGGATTTTCAGAAGCATCAGACGTATCAGGCAAACACTCTGTAGCTTTAAACCACATACTTTTACATTTGTTCTACCTTTTTTTCTTCTGCCTTTGAAAGAGAAGACAGGTATAAACCACCTCTTAAAATTACAGGCAAACATCTTCAAACTAACAAACAGTAATAAAACAATTTGTTTGGTACTTAAATTTGATACTGGAACACGCAAGCCCTTGTTACCTAAATCTTGTTTAGGCTGATATAAACCACATGGCTTCCAAGTAGGGGGACTATACACACACTATAGATTTGAAAACTGCATTCTAAGAGAGCGACATCATCCACTTCAGAAGAAAAAAAATTGCAAAAAAATCTATCACCAAATGTCAGACAAGCAATAAATTGAAGAATTTTGCCTGCTGGTCACCTTCCCATCTTCAGGAAAAAAAAAGTTAAAATGCTTGGTTCTTGCTTCACAGAACAGTACAAGGGAAAAGCCTAAACCACTCAAACTGACACGCCGAATCCAGGATTAAAATGTTCATTTCTGCAATTAACCAATTCTAAAATAATCTGAAGGGTTGACAGGCAAAGAGTCACAGAGATGCTACAAGAACAGCCTGTGTGTTGCCATGTCTAATTTTAAAACATACATAGTTTTAAAGAAAAATTATTGCTGTTATTACTCTGAGAAATATTGGCTTTTAAACATCTCCATAGATCTCTTGTGCAGTTCCACTGGAGACTGGAGCAGATATGGGATTATTCACAAGTTAATAAATATAGCATAAAAAATAACCACAACTACAGACACCACTGGAGCTTGCAGAAAGCTTCAGGCCTTGTTGATTGCTAGCTAAGAGATAGCTGTGGTTAAGGGGAAACACACAACAACCTTCAGGAAAATTCAGGCAGTATTTTCCCACCATCTCTTGAAACAATCACTCTCAAGAAACAAGGATAGAAATGAAAATTCCTCTGTTAAAACACATTACAACCATAGAAATCCCAGTTAGAAAAATCTGGGTGCACAGATCAGGAAAGTTCCTTGGCCTGGAGAACTTGAACTCCAAGATCCACGCCTCTGAAACAAGTATGTAAATAAGGACATTGCACAGAAATCTCCCACTGAGCACACCAATGCCATGAATCAACAAAACTAATGGGGACAGCCAGAAAAAGGGAGGACAGGGTTATGTTATATGACCACCACAGCTGCAGTGAGAATGCAGAAATCAGCCAGCCAATCTTTGTGGCTCTAAATCATGTTAAATTAGATAAGAAAAGCACAAGGAAATATCTTTATAGTTTAGTTTGGCAATGGGCTCACGCACGTGAGTGTGAAGTCTCTCAGGCATAGGGGAGGAAACAAGCAGGTGGGTGTCTGAGCTGGCAGCAGTTGCAAGGCAGAGGGTGGGGTGAGCTGGTTCAGCCAGGAACGAGGGCAGGAGCCTGGGCCGAGCAAATGGCCCATGCCAGCAGCACATCACAGTGTGGCACTTGAGGCACCAGTGAATTGCAAGGTGGAGCAGCACATCAGGAAGGTGCTGCTGGCTGCTTGGCTGGATGTGGGCAGGATGTGCTCCAGGATTCAAAATGATGGGAACAGCAGGGCAGCAGGAAACAAAGTCTGAAATTTAGAAATACTGCACGATTTGCAGCTTCAGGATTCAGATGCATAGTTGAAGACAAAAAGATTTGAAGACTTGGGGGGATGAATAACAGGAAAAGTGGCCATGCTGTCAGCAGTGGCRCCCAACATGGAGAAGGGAGCTTCAGAGTGAAGCAAGCAAGAAAAAAAGCTGAAAGTTAGCAGAATTATTAATGAGCTGATGGATATTTTCAGGAAGTAAAAGAGACCAAATCAACAGTGCCAAAGGAATTTTCAGAGCCTGATTTATGAGAAATACACCAAGCATGAATGTTCCAGCACAAGCAAATAATAGAATGCTGATGAAACACTTTGTTTGCAAGGCTGTCTGAAACTGAGAAAGAATCCAGCATTGTTCCTTGGTATGGAACCAGCACTGTTCCTTCCTATGGGCTGCAAGGATGAAAATCCACCATAAAAAAACCCGAGGAGGGCCACTGGCTGACCAAGTGCAGCTGAACTCCAAACACATGAGGTAGGCTCCACAGGAGTGGCACCAGCTTCTGGGTCTGGGCCAGGCCTTCAGCTTCTTGTCTTCAAAGATGACAAATCAGATTCTCTTGCACTTGCATTGCAATAGCTCACGTAGCACTAGGAATGTACATAGAACGGGTTGTGAGCTCTTACTTCACTCCAGCTCATAGCTGTGGCATCTTACAGACTCAGGAATCACCTACCCACCATCATAAGCTCTCTGGATCAGTGTCAAGTTATCACTTAATTGCTAAGACCACTTGAGCCTTCTAAGCCGCTTGCCTTAAAGCAGATTTTGCAGATCTTGAGTCATGACTGTACTGCTCTTCAGAGCTTTTTTCCAATTTGCCTCCATGCCCGCTAAGATCTGCACACCTGCAAAGGATAAATCATCCAACAACAGTCTCTGGAACACCAGGTCCAAGGGCAGCAGCCCTTCTGCTCAAGGCTGCTCTGCTTATAAGGACCTGAAACCTGCAATGCTCTTGCAGCTGCCTCCTCTGGAGATTTCTGCAACTATCACAAGTTCCATCTGGGACCAATCTGCAGTCTCAACCTTGACAGTACCAAACTGCAGGACCCCCAGCAAGGTCTTCCAGTCACAGGCAAGACAGTCTTATGCTGGGAAATTTTAATTTAATTTATTAAATGTAATTCAGATATTAAGGAAAACAAAGACACAAACAATAAAACAGATGTATCTTTCCTGCCTCTTCCCCAGGCTTACCTAAAGTCAAACACCTATTGTCCTCCTTTTCTTAGCCTCAGCTTTCACTTGTACCTCAGGTTACACTCAGTCCTTCAAAACTCCCCCAACAAGGCAGCACAGGAGCCTGGGTCACACTCACAGGACTGCTTCTTTCTGTCACATTTTGCTTTCTCATTTTCTCTGCTGCTCTTTGCCTCTTACTGGTTTTCCTCAGCCACACTTTGCTTCTTCAGGTTTTCTGGACACTTGTGTCCTTCATCCCCCTGTTCCAGCATAGGTCACCCGTGGGCCATGATCCCTCAGGGGTGTCCCTGCCCTGGCACGGGTCATGGTCCCTCAGTGTGTCAGGTCCTCTTCTGGCATGAAGGATTTTCCCCGGAGCATGTCTTCATCCCCTCATGGCTGCTGGCTTCTCTCCCAAACACATTTGATTTAGGTGCCGTGCATCCCTGCCTCATGCTTTGTCAGGGTTTAGGTGGATGGGGGCTGTTCCCTGGTGCCAGCTTCAGTCGAGACCAGCTCTGATCTGGGGCCTCTTAACTCCCATGGATGGTTCTCCATGAAATCACCTGCCAGGACAGCAGCAGAGCTGCCAGGTGGCCCATGAGACTCCTGAGGGCAAGGCATACCAGCAGCCTGAAACACACAGAGGCCAGGGGAGAGTGGGGGCTCATGGAGGAGACCAGGAGTCAAAGCATGACAGAGACTCACCATAAGAACAGCCACAACCGAGGCAGAGCATTAATTCTCCAGCTGGCACACATCCCACACTGCTGTTGGAAAGAAGTCTCATCCATCCATGGATGGCTGGGAGAGCCACCAGGGTGAGGCATCCCAGCAAGACTGTGACCTTCCTGTTTCTCTGATGTGACACTGTTTGTCTCTATGATCCTCAATGCCCAAGTCTGGCTCCATCCACGCCTGGCTGCCCAGAAGGAAGGGCCCCCCCAAAGGCAGGGCCCCCAAAGGCAGGCTGACCCAGCACACTGGGTGCCCGTGAAGGTGATCGTACCTGCTTTCCAGGATGGCTTCTTCCACACGAGTGCTCTTCTCAGACACAGGGGCCCCGAGGGAGGTCTGGCTCATGGCTGACAGGAATTTCAGGAGCAACTTGGTGCTCTCGGTCTTTCCAGCTCCACTTTCTCCGCTGTTAAGAAAAAACACACATTTCATTTACAAATCCAGGACAGACAGAGCTGATGACCATCCTACCCGCAGCACAGAAGAGATCTCTAGGAATAAACATGAGACATCTCCGCTGTGACAAGCAGGGATCAGGCAAAGGTAGGGAGGATGGTGYGGATATTTAGGCAGATGTCAGTGCAAATGGAACAGCAGGAGCAAAGCGTGCGATGCAGCCATGGAGTAGCTGATTCTCCATTTCTAACCTTATCAGAACACACTGGCTGTCATGACGCTTCCACAAGCAGCAGTAGCACTCGTTAGCGGTGGCGAAGATATGGGGAGGCAGCTCACCCAGCCGGTGCTGTCTGTACAGGTCTATGGCATCCACACTGTACAGACCAGGGATGGGTTTGTARGGATTTACTGATGCCAAGATGGAACCAATGTTTGTCTAGGGGGAAAAAAACAAAACACAGAAAGGAAATAAAGCTCCTGGAAAAAAAAAAAAAAAAAGATCACGACAAACCCAGACCCTGAAGTAGCTCATAGAGAAGGAGAAAGCCTAAATAAGGAAGTTGGGCTTCAGCAGGGAGCTCCCCAGTTTGGCAAAGAATGTCAAACCCCAGGGAAGGAGCTGCACAACTGGGTATGGATGGGACACTCTGAATTTTGCTACTTTACAATATAACATTCTTATCCTGTTGTCTTTGTTAAGCTTACACAATTTAAAAACAYGAAGCCATCTTCATACCCAGCTACTTTGCACTGTGCTTCAAGCTGAATAGCAGAGCCAGGATTGAAAGAGTGTCAGGAGATATCTTCAATGCCCCTATCCATGGTCCTAAATGGAGGGGGCTTGGCAGAATTCAAGAACCTCCTGAACAAAGAGTTGGGACACAGACACACACACACACACACACTACACACACGTGCAAAGAACCACTAAAGCATATAATTTTTCTTCTGCTGAAAAATGCTGTTTGGAGCAGCTTAAATCATTTGGTAAACCAAATCGAAATTGACAGCTGAAGACGAAGCTCTGGATTTCAAGTCAAAATATTTCTRTATTTTCTAAACATTTTATTTTGAAAATATTTATATTGAAAATCTCACAGTTCAAAAAAAAGAAGTAGCAAGGTTTAAAATAAAATACCCAGAGCACAATATTGAATTTCAAATGTTTTATTTTGTGAAGTCAGAAGGAAATTAATTTTGCTTTTTGGGGCATGACTTTTTCGGTTCAGCCAACCAGCTCAAATCCAGTTATTCTCAGAGCTGCAGTTCAGAGCAATGGTGCCACCTCTCTCCTAAYGATGGCTTTGTAATATGGTCAACATCTAGCTCAAATCCTGCTGCTGGTGYGGTGGCCTCCCCCACAGGGACATCTTGGACTGCTCTACTCCAGGAATACCCATTCTCAGCAGACATGACAGAGGAAACACTTAGATCGATGCAGTAGGTGCCAAGCTTTGTGGTCAGGGACAACATCCAGCATTATTTCCAAACCATGAACTACAAATCACAACACAGATATAAAAGCATTTGAATGCATCCATTGGAGAAGCTGTAAATGAATCACTTGGTGACAAGAAAGACGCATCCTGCCGAATGAAGTCTGAGGCTATAGCAATGTCAAGCTCTGAAGCCAGAAGCCAGACTGATAAGATGCTCTAGTCACCAAAATATTTAAAACTCATTTATTAAAGCAGCAGTCAGAGATCATCAGAGAAAAAAAAAATCACATAGGCCAAACTGCATTATCAGTATGAACAGGCTAGCATGGAACAAGTCCTGAGGACCCTCTGACAGGGACCTTTGTGGGCAGAAATATAATTCATTGGTAATGAAAGCAATAAGCAAGCAGATGATCTTTGGCCAGAGAGGTGGAGAGAGAGAGGAAAGCATTGAGTGAGAACACATGGATTGGGGGAAAAGCATTGCACAAGTGGATGAGGAACAGACATTGTCCAGAGACTACAAAACAGAGATGTCCATCCTAACTCTTCTCCCAGACCTTCACAGCATCGTTTCCTCTCAGATGTTTCATTTTGCATTTTCCATTCCAGTTTCACCTCTCACTAGAAACAGAGCTCCTTTCCAGAGAACTTCTGGAAAGTCCTTTCCAAAACTTCTTCCAGTACAGCCATCTCTTTCAAAGGTGTTTCTAGGAAACTTTTCCACCTCCCATTTGCAGTCTCCTCATCACATGCATTCCCTTATAGATAACTTCTATACACAATTTTTAATAGCAGTAGCATTTGTGCATCAACCAYGTACCAGCTACTCTATTAGCAAAGTAATTGCCCCCAAAGAACTCTCCAGAGCAGGAAAGGCTGCATGTGACAAGTTTCCTTTTCAGGACAACARATCCTACTTGGATGGTTAGGCATGGCATTGCTCAGGACAGCACAAAATGTGGCACTACAGCGCCTGGCTCATTTATACATCGCTCTCATTATGTTGGGTCTACTTTTATTGAGGAATACAGGAACTGCAAGAATGAAGGGGAAAGATGCACACCTAAAAGCTTCAGGCTGTTGCTGTGCTCACGTAATTTCCTTAAACACTTGGGTAGACCTTGAATAGTGTTTATTTGGAAAACAAAAGGTATGGTTGAGCTTGTCAATATTGCTGTAGTAAATTAATTATGGGTGCCACACGAGTCTAGATATACTGCTACCTACACACCCTGATCAGAAGAATAGCCTTTAGGAGCTCATGGTAGGATGTCTCCAGGCATACAGCAGCTGTCCACATTCTCATTTTTCTATCCTCTCACTGATTATTTTTATTATGTACTTGCTATTATTTTTAATACTAGTTATCAGTATTACAGGTTACTCAGTCATTCAGGTGAATTTTGTTTTCCAGAAAATTACATTTCTCACCTGTTCCTGATCTCTTCAATTTCATTCCAAATATTTCTGGTGTTGACTTACAGGCATAACTCCTCTCAGCACAGCTTCAGCTGCAACCTTAGCCTACTATGTTCTGTCTGTGGAGACTGCTGAGGATGATATTAAATGAAGAGGAGCCCTGCACCATTCATGGTATTCACAGTGCACACAAGTCATTAGGTGGCACTACAGCTGACATTCTCAGTTTCTGCTTAACTGAAAACTGTATGCAGCTGGGCTATGCCAAAAACTCATAAGGCAAGTGTAATATTAATGTCTGCACTATAGAAATGCAAAACAACACTTGCATGGTTTGCTGTCCTGCAGGTCAGACATTGCTCTAACATATACCCAAATACAGTCCCGCTCTGATGTGGGGCTAACAATCCTACACCAACAGGTTCTTCCCAGTGCTGAGCATGTTACAGGGGTCAGGCCCCTTCATACATCTCCAAAAATTTCAGACCCAAGRGGCACAGATGACATTCATGCACAAGGCAAAGGCAAAAAACGAGGTGTAAAGGTGTTTAACACCTTTACGCACAGATGCAGAAGGCACAGATTTAACGCTGAATAAGAGAAGGAATGACACATCAGAGCTAGGGGAAAGGCTTAAGGAGATATGGCTGCTGTGACACTGTCACGGTGCTGGTGTTGTGGCCTTTCTGGTACAAGGCACAGACAGAAAAGGAAGATAATCCTGCCTCGCATTTTAAGGTGTGAGGAAGAAGAAACAGGAGGAATATACCCAAATAAGCCAGGAGCTGCAAGACACATAGCATGTGTCAGACACAGGACAAGAAGAGCAGCAAGGACATGGGCYATCAAAATAGTGTGTGCACGTGGGTATTGTCACAGGGTCACAAGGCTGTGTTGATAGACAACAGGCAAGGGGGTCTACAGAAAAAAAAAAGGAGAACTTGTGGTCTCCTCCCCATCCAGTGCAGGAAATGGCTCAGAAACAGGGTCACTTTGCTGATAATTCACTGGAATACAGGTGCATTTGGTTTGGTTGCCTTGATAACAGTTGCTATGCAACACAGACAGATCTACATTTTTCCTGTCATATTCCAAAGAACTCTGTGTGCACACAGCATGGACAAGCAAGGTAAGAGTAAAGCAAGGTAAGGCAATCTTTGTCATATATTCTCCTTGCCCTCTCCAAGTCTCAGCAGAGCACTCTGCCATCCCAACACTCTACAGATGTCTTTCCCAAGTGTGCTTTTCCTCACAAGTCCCTTTCCTGACACTTGTCTCCTTCTTGACAGTCTGAGAGGGAAATCAGGAGGTACTATGAGTATTTCTCTGTGCAAAGAGAACAGAACAGTCAAAAAAAAAAGGCACAACTGCATGTAAAAGCAGAAGAATTAGGCAACAGGTTTGCATTCATAGTTTTGTTAGGCAGTAGCTTCGTCTGTCTGGATCAAGAGGGATACTCATCAACAACCTGTGTACACTGCACTTTCCAGTCTGCTTGGCCTTATAAACCATGGAACAGCCATATTGGAGAACCTGGGGAATGTGAATGACAGCTCATCAAACATGGATGTTCATGGAGGATACAGAGCTGCACAATTACCACAAAGTTTAGACGTGAACATTCATGTTTTGGAAGTTCTTCCACAGATGCAAAGAGGCCCTCTGGTAGGGGTAGGATCTCACAGGGATGATGGAGCTGGCAAGGCAGAAAACCCCCTTCAATTCTTATCCTCAAGAGACAAGGGTAACATAAGTACTTCACATACAAAGTGGCAGCCCAAAAGCTAAACAAAAACCATTAGGTCAGAAACAAAAACCACCAGGCCCAGCCTGAGCACTTACATAGATGTTACCCTGTTGGTAGCGCTGGTGCAGGTTAAGCAGGATGGCAGCTTCATGCAGATCTCCCAGCATGGACATGTCTTCTACCCCATCAACACTGGTCTGGTGCATTGGTAAGACCTTTTCTCTGGAAAGGGAGGCCTTGGTGTACTGGAATACCTGGAAGAACGGGGAGAASGACAAATAGGGTCATGACACCTGGGCACATGATCTGATTTCCTACCAGAAACATGCACCTTTATACTCCAGCACTGGAAAAGGAAATTAATAAGGCAAGATTGACTCCCTATTTTTATAGTCATCTTTTTGTTTCTGTTCCTACCTATTTGAGCTCTCTGGCCAGAACCATACAGCATACTCCCTTCTTTTGCTACAGAGTCAATTTCTCACCTTCACTACTGATGGGGACAAATCAATGCAAGGTTACTTGATTTTCACTGAAATCSCCTTAACAGGAGCAGGGCACCAGCCTCCAGCTGCACTAGGCTAGACAGGTATTACACAATGCACTCATGACTGTGAATAATGATGGCAGCTGCTCCCAAGAGACCAGGAACAGTCTTTCACAGAAAACACAGGTGGGATCATGTCTCTGACTGTAGGGAAGTAGAGGCAAAGCTAATTCACATTCCCAGTTTGGCCCTGCGCTCTCTATAGAAGCAGCCAGAGAGCATCTGGAAGAGTTTGTCATCTCAAGAGCAAAGGAAAGCAAATCACATGAGAAGCCAAATAAAGTAGTGACATTCTCTGCATTTGATGGCACCTATATATATGATACAGCTTTCAAAATATTTGTACAGTGACACCTATTAACTTCTATCACTGCTCTGGGAAGTACKCATCTCTCTGTGCAGTTGCACTCATCTTGCCTCAACTGCTGCATCCTGCTTCCTGCTAGAACTTCCTCCTCCTCAATAACCCACTCTTCAGTGATCAGGTCATCTTCTTCACCCCCTTTCAACACAGCTGAGATTATGTGACTGTTCCCCTCCACCACAGGCAYATCCCAGTCCTCCTTTCCTCCTCCTCAAGCACGATGCTGGCATTTCACAAGAGTTATTTCAGTTGCTTCCCACTCTTGGATTCAGCCATGTGCCATCTCCCACCCAGCATCCAAAGCTGTGCTAGGTGGTAAGACCCAAGAGAGACAGATGGGAGACTTCATACAGGCATCCTGGAGAAGGAAACTGGTCCACAGTAACCCCTCCAAAGAAACTTGTGTTTTTCCTCTTTTCTTGGGGCTCTGGTCTCTACCTCATTTCCACCCCTGCTTGTCAGCCCTCCTGGATGCCAGCAAGAAACCGACAGGCTCCACAGAGAACGAGCTATAATCTACAGCATTGATCTAACCGGTTTCTCCTGCCCGCTTTCTTGGAGTGCTCGGGCTGCCATCACTGCTAGGGAGAGGCCATCCTCGCAGCTGCAGGCTGCAGACAGAATGAGGTCACCCAGCCCCCTCCAGCGAGCCACCCCTGCCAGTCCCTCGCAGGGCGCTCACAGCTGCGGCACACTGCAGGTGCCCAGGGATCACCCCTTCGGGGCTCTGAGCCTGCACCCTGCCCGTGCAGGGCAGCAAGAACCCGGCACAGCATCCCTTACAAGATCACCACGATGCACAGCCACAAGAGCAGCACTCTTCCYGGAGTGAGCCGGCGAGGAGAAGCTGCCTCACTCCCTCAGGTGTGTTTGCCCCAGGTCTGCCCAGTCACACTGGTATGGCAAGGACTTGGTCTCTTCCACTGGCAGACTACCCCACAGCCCATTTTTTTCACCAGCCAGGAGGCTTTCAAAAATACAGTTCATGTTCATGAACAGTGTAAAACAAAGCCCAGTCCAGCAGACAGGCTCTCTCTAGACCTCTCCACACCAGTTCTTCTCCTGGGTATCAGAGAGGTATGAGTGCCAGCAGCAGGACCCCCACTCTGCAAGCCCTAAAAAAAAAAAAAAAAAAAAAAACACTTTTTTTTTCTTCTTCAGAGCAGAGACCTCAGGCACTTTCACAAGAGAACTGAGGGAGCAAGAAGGGAGAATGAGACAACTAAATTCAGGAGAGAGTATAAGCTGCAGATGCACGACATGAACTGAACTCTGTCAGGAACAAAATCAGTACAGCACTTTCAAACCATGAGGCAGCAAACAACCCTGGCTCTCTCTTGTCTGCTGACTTGGACAAATTTTKGAAGAGAACAAGTAAAAAACAGTATGACATGATCTTTCCTTGTATCTGCCTGGTACTTACTCATTTACTACTGCTCTGTCAGCACTTGTGGCCATTTGGGCCAGAAGAGAAACATTAAGAAAACATTTAGAGAAAAAGCTGAGCGGACAAGTGTCCTAAAAGATATCAAGCAGCTGGAAGCACCTGTGCCAAGAGGCAGCTATGCATGAAAAGTGATGGGTCAGAGCTTGTTTCCTTGTTCCTGTAGACAACATGGGAGAAAATCGAACTCCGAAGAGGAATAAGGGTCCTAAATACAAAAGTAAATGATTAGTAGGGCTTAGATAATCACCTGTTATACCTGTCTTGAGCCACTTGATTGGTGCTATTAAGTCATCCCTCTTAAAAAAAGTCTGGTCYGATATCCATAAAGAGTTAAGCAGGTGCTCTGGCAGGACTGCAACAAAGGTGTATCAGGAGTATTGGTTCTGGTACCCTCTGGACAGAAACACTGCAGAGGTGAAATATAGTCCCTGGAGGAGCAGTGTGATGCCACGTTGACATCCCATCTGAGGCCAAGATGTCGCCTGTCTGTCCCTGAGGCTGTGGAGGTTCATCTAATGCACATCACTGCATGCCTAGCAGCTGRCCCTTCCTCAGGCAGAGGCTAGGGCCTCCCATCCCACTGAGGTTTGGGAAGTGATGGCTCTGTGCCTCTGGAAGACRCTCGTGACATGTGGGAGACTTTCGAGGTCTTCCCTGGCACTGGGAGAAAGCTGACTTATAATTTGTCTTCTGTCCTCCAGAGAAGAAGGCAGTTTTTCAGTCTCTGTATCACCAACAGGCTGCAAGGATCATCCATGCTCCTGGAGACAGACACATGTCCCAAGACTGTCAAAGTGGCTTTCTTCAAGGACCTCAGAGGTTTGAGACAGAAATAGGACGATGCTCCACCCTTAGAGTTCCAGCAAGGAAGCTTTTGTTACACCAMTGCTCACTCCTGGACCCTTCCAGCAATCTGCCAGGAGAGCAATTTCGAAGATCCTCCCCCATCATCCTGTTCCAGGACGGGTATGGCAGGCTGCTGTTCAGCACTACTGAGCTGAATATGATAGCTGATTTTTCCTGAAGCAAGTGAGACCTCAGGCAAACTGATGTCTCAGCAAAGTTGCCCCCGGAATATCCCTTTTTCAACAAGCCAATACATAAAACACAAAGTTATGGGTGTTAAAAAGCAGATTTTTATTATTTGGGAAGGAAAACAATCAGCTTTCAGTCTAGCAGGCACCTCACAAAGCAGTCAAAGGTTTCTACTATCTCCCTGGTGATACACTGACTTTGCCTCAGATTTAGCCCACAGTCAGAACAAAATGGCCATGACTCTAAGGCCCTGCAATGGTCAAGAATAAAGCAAAACCTGGCCAGCAAATAAGCCAAGATTAAGCTTGCCAGTCYTGCTCACCAGGCTCAGCAAGGGAGAAATGATTCCTTCTCAAACTCAATTCCATCCATTAGTGCCATCCTGAGCACATAAGCAAAGCTCCCACCTAGCATCCAAGTTATATTTATCCATAAAGTATTTGGCTGTTTTGTATGGATCGTGGTTTCCAGTCTTGTGTCTCATAAGCATTGGCTCCTCCTTTCCTCCCAGGAAGTCACATTTCTGATGGATTTATTGCTTGAGGTGTTTTTAAGGAAGTGAAAACAAATGACGAAAGCTTTGAAGCATGACTGGACTTCTTACCTCAGAGTTGCAAGAGCTGCAGGGATGCTGAGACACAGCAAACATGAGGACACTAGATTTAGAGCTCCTAAAAATCAGAGAGATCAACTGGCCCATGCAACCTAAAGTAAAGACATTTATCAGTTTTCACCTGGGGTAGGACTGCCAGTCTCTCCTACAGGTATGAAGCAATGAACGTGACAGGTGAGGGAAGCACACAGGACAGCTGTTGTGGGTGGCACTGAATAAAGAAAGCCCTTAAATGATCATCATGTGCTTATACTGCATAAGCCATAAAGCACTTGCTCCTTCAGCCTAGTSGTTTCTTGTTTCATGGAAAAAAACGCCCCAAATCCATCTTTTTTTTTTTAMACCTGTGTAAAAAAAGCTTTTTTTTTTACACCAGCCTTATCCTGAGCATATCTTCCAGCACACAAGACACAGGCTGGAGGTGGGTGCACCCACACAGACGGCTCTAAGGTGGGATTTCTGGTGTCCTTTCAGAGGTGCCAGGTGGGTTTGGAGGATTTTACAAGGCCACAGCAGCACCTCAGAAGAGACAAAACTGGGAGAGTCACAGAAGTACTCACAATTTGTTGTCCCTCTGGCGGCTGCTGCATTACCTGTGATCCCTTAAAATGTGTTAGTGATATCCAGCACTCCCAAAAGAATGGAACTCCTCAAGAAGGGATTTGAGAGACTACAGTAACCAGATGAAAAATTTGAGTTTGCAAGGTGAATTTCCATCTCTGAGAAACAAATCAGGCTCTTTAAAAAAAGAATGATGACTTGAAATCTAGCCCTTTCAAGGCAAGGCTAAAAAATATGACAGTCCTACCAGTGACTCCACAAACCGTAGTCCTAAAGCCACTTTCCCCCTGTGCCCTCCTTTGTTTGCCAGGTAGGAGGCTGAAAAAAACCCTTCCATTTTTCTGTAACAAAGCAGCCACCTGCAGAGCCCATTCACCAGAACAGCTGAGCAGATCTAATTGCTCACTGCTGGAGGGCATGGTCCTGCCTATTTCCCCATCCTCCTCCCAGACCAGGCACCAGTCTGACTCACCAGGAACCTCCGTGAAGGCAGTGAGTAGTTTTCCTGGGGTTAGCCAACCGAGCTGACTCACTAAGGACTTGGRTGATCCCCAGAGGTTCCTTCCTACCAATATTATTCCATGAGCACTGCAGCAGAGGCACCAGGGAACCACAAGGAGCCCAGGGCTGGAAATCAAGAGGGAAAGAAGCTTGTTCCTATCACTGTGGGAGAGCTCTGCTCTCAGAGGAGCCTGGCTGCCTTGCTGAACTGTCCTGTGCATGGCTGCTGCATTTACATGCTGACTGACGTGGGCAGCCCACTGCCACGTGCCCCTGGCCCAAAGGGATGATGGCAAAAGCTGCTGAAGCAGCTGCTGGTGAGCACAACCACCCTTGCAATGGCATGGCTTGCACATCTCAGCAGGAAGGGCTGCTTGGTTGGTGGAGCTGCCTCCTTCTCAGGAGCATTTAGCCAATATAATGGTTCTGCTAGGCTGTTAATGCAACTCCTTCAAAGGTGGCACAAGTAAAACCAAGAAAAGTGAAGTAGGCAGAGACAGGTAGAGAACAAAAAGAACAATCTTCTCTTTTTAACCTTTTGGCATAGTTTGTAAAAGAGCCTGGTCACTTTTGAGACAGAATTGCAGCATTTCAACTGATACGCTTCAACATGATGGTCATGCAAAACCAAGAAGTCCATCTTGCAACTCGGCACAGGCTACAGGCTCACGCAAACTTCACTTACCATGCCATAATCTGAGGTGAAGAGCACGTTTCCATTGGCACACAAGCCAACAGTGCATGGCTGCAGCTGGTCCTGCTCCCGCAGCCATACCCTGGCACCCTGCAAAAACCAGAAAATGTCCCGTTAGAAAGAACTGGAGCCTGCAGGATCTGCACATGGGGTGCAAACACCCAAGGAAAGCTGGGGGAAGCTGCAGTACTCAGAGGCTACTTCCAAGCTACAGCTGCTTAAAATATTTAAGTAAGTCCTACTTGCATTTTCAGAGACACCGGTTTTGATTTTTTTTAATGTAACATGAGCGGAAGAAAAAGCAGTTTTAATGAGCTCCATGCGGAAACCAAAGTAAGGAAATACCAATTTTAATAGAAAGTGTCATGGAAAGATACAAACACAGAGAATAGTTGGTTTGACTGTCTAAATATTTTCAAACTTGGAATAGCTGGTCATTAAAAGTCATGCTATAATAATAATAGAAAATATAAATAAAGCATGTTTACAATTGCATACACCCACGCATCATTGTAAGACAAAATGCTTCCAGAAATCACCAGCAAACAGCTAAGTAGATTTCACAGGGCTTTGTTTGCAAACTCTTGCAAGAGTTTCCTTTGGTAAATAACATGAGCTGAGCGTTTCTCTGATGTATATATACACTGATGTATATATGCACTGATGTATATATGCACTGGTGTTTATATATATAATGTTTCACATACATTACAACATCTTTAACTCCTCAGTGTGTCTCAAGACAAGTCTGAGCACAAAACCAGATACCACATGCAGGGATTTGCAGGACAGGTAGATCTCATAGCTTGCCTACCAAAATAGTAGGGAAAACAAGTTTGCTGATTGGCCTCTTCTGCCCTGTCTGCCTGTGAGGCCTGGTACAAGGGAAAGAGCAGGAGCACGAAGGCAAATCAGGGTGAGCATGACTTGCAATTACATGGACTTAGGCATAAAGTCAAACCACACTTCAGTTAGCAACCTAATCAGTTCCATGTCTTCCCATAGAATTCACATAAACTCTGCTTAGATAAATATTGAGAAAAATCTGAAGTGCTCAACTGTTGAGTAATATTAGGGCCATCCTGTCTTTCATCGATTCATAGCCTGGCTTTCTCCTTAACTTTTTTTTTCTGCCCCTAAGTTATTGATCATGGGCTTTAAGCCCTTCCTACTCTCTTAAGCCCATCAGCACCATTAGCTCTTTGCTTGTAGGCTTAATATGTTTGAAGAAATGGAATAGAATTTCTATATTACATTATACAGAATGTCAAACACTAATTCTATTTTTAATGATTTGTTTTTAGTTCAGGTGGGTTTTTTTAAACTACTTTAGTCATTTTAAACACTTTAGTACCCTGAATTTTCCTTATTGCAGAAGATATATCTATTGGCCAACCTCCAGTCCTCCCAATAAAAGAACTGGGTTTGATGACATTAAAAAAGGCCTACATAATTCAAGCTTTATTGCTGTGCTCTGGTCTAGAGTTTCCACAGCAAGCAGATTAATTTCCCCCCACCAAGTGAATGAAAAGCACCAGTGCATCTGATCAGCACCTAAACCCATGGATGGTCTGCAAAGATCACCCTCGTGACCAGTGAACAACAGCGGTAGAAAAAATGTCATCTTACAGATTCAAGATCCCAGAGAGCTGGTATGAACAAGGTATCAATTACAGATTTTGAGGAACTGTATAGAGGATTTTGTGACACCCTCTTACGTTTTCCAAAACACTTCATGCTTGAAACAAAGTGTCCTGAGGCATCTGGGCAAGACATTGCTGTTGAGAAATCATCGATTTCCCTAATCACATTCTGACTATTCTGCATAAATATATAAACACAACACGCGCTAAAAGACCTTTTTGCTATTTTCATCAAAGACTCCTACTACCACCATGGTAGAGAGCAAAGAGTCAGAAAACAGCAAGGTTGTGTCTCCAAACAGTGGGATGAAAGAAAACTTTCTATAAGACACTTAGTGTAAACATCCCCAACAGCGCATTTCAGTGCCTTCAGACACCAGAAACCCAGGATGGCAGACATGAGAGCCTGAGGCAAGTGCAGTTTAACCAGGAGTCAAGCCTGCACCCCCCCATGCACACAGCACCCCAATGCCATGGCATGCACACCCTGCATGTGGGACCGTGCCATGATCACAGCACCCTACATAATCTGTCCCTGAAGACCAGCAGGGTCCAAGTTACACAAACTTTCCACTCCCTGAGCTCAGAAATTAACTTGGAGCTACAGGCAGTTGATAATCTGACAAAGAAGAGACAATCCGCGGGCATGAACACTATTATTTAATAGGTACCATTTCGAAGGGAAAAGAGGGGAAACGGACAATGGGATCACTCTGGTATCTTCAACACGTAGAAATTATCTGAAAGTCCAGACTGAACCAGACGCCCTTCCCAGCAGAAGTCCACGTGCAAAAGTTTTAACAAATACTCCTAAAAGAAGACATAGTTCTTTTGTATAATACCACACAAACTTACAGCAGATCCTTCTGTGCACTGTTAAGGAGTAGAAAGCAACATGCTGAAACTCCCAGGCACTGTGGTATTTCAGCTACCCAGAACTACTTACTTCAGTTTACTTCGATGTTTGTACAAAGGCAATTGCCTCTGCGCAGCAGAATAACTGCACCCAGTTCTGCTGTTTCCAAGAGGAATATTGTGCTGAGACAGCCAGAAAAGGAACCACAGAGCAATTAATTATTGTAACTTCTGCCCAGTGTAGCCATAGCACCCGTTTCCTGAAAGGCCAAGTTTGTTTTAGTGCATCTCCTTCCACCAGCCCTTTTTTCTAAACATGAAATTCCCCACGGAGCCCTGACTAAATACAGAAGCAGATGGTGACACCAAAGAGACTGCCCTCACTTCACTCCCTTCTCCCCCAATGCCATACATCTCATTGATCAGTTAAAAAGATTAAATTGAGCAGAAAACTTCTACAAACTGCCAGGCAGCAAGGCTGAACTTCCATGGGAGAAGCAAGGTCAGTAGGACCAAGAACTGCCCAGCAGTGACCTACTGGCTCTGGGGGGCCCCAGCCCCCACAGGCACCAGAGATTATGGGAAAACTCTGCTCTTCTAGTACAAGAGTAAAAACCCTTCAACTTTCATTCTGGGATATAAAAGGTCTCACCCTCACCCAGAGACAAAACATAACAAAATGAAGCAACAAGTAACCACTGATTTGAAGAGAACACCTTAAAAGACAGAGAAGGAACAGCAGTGATGGTTTTGTGTAACCACTTTCCATCAAATAAAGCTGGCTGAATAGTGATCATACAGTTAACTCAAGCCCCTTATACAATGAGAATAGCTCATCCCCTCCCAATTCTTCTTCTAGTAGGAGTTTATTCGGGGTCTTGCTTTGGTTTTAAAGGGAACAACAGCAGGAACTGAAAGGAAGAATAAAGAAGTAATGTACCAGTTCCTATATCAAGGATGGGTCACTCAGATGTTAAACAAACTCTGAGACCAACATCCTCATTCCTATGGCCTCAGTAACAATCTGTCCGTGAACTGACCTTGCCACAAAGTGCATAGCAAAGCACAATCCTGAAAACTGATCCTGTACCATGCGGTTATAATTTAGAAAATAAAGTTGCTTGCATACAGAGAGCAGTGTTTCATCAGTACTGGCCCACTGTCACACCATGATGCCTTCCACTGTGGACAGTAATCTCTAAGATGTCATTTTTCTCTGTTCAAATAACACATGGCACTTTGGGATCCTAGACTCAGAAATAAATAATATTTCCTGGTATTCATTATATCAAAAAATCAATTGAAGCCACAGATTCTTTGGTCTTCTATGTGGTTTTTTTTAGAGTGACTGAAACCAGCAGTTCTCTCTTGCATTCACATGCCTGTATCTCATCTCAGCAGGTGCCGTGCGGTGTGTTGGCAGGGAAGAGTAAGGGAGATCTTGTGTGCCGTATCCAGGGAATGGACAAAGAGGCAGACAGGCAGTACACAGCCCTTATTGCAGCAGAAAAGCAGCCATGCATTAAGGTAGAGTGTGTAGCCACCAGCTACACCCTCCTCATCAGTTATCCAGCTACTGAAGGCAGCAAGGTAAACTCCAGAAGATAAGACACAGAACTCTGAACCTGAAGAACCTAAAGGTGCCTTGGCCTCTCCAGGGCCTCGCAACCCAGCGGGAGACACATTCAGGGACTGACATGAGAAAGCCCCGACTCCACAGCTGTACCACTCTTCAGAAAAAAGTCTTCACATTCTGTTCTCCTTACTCGTGTGTTCTGGACTACCCTTGAATCTTCATGTTCTCCCAGATGTCCTCTCTCTTCTGAAAACYGCTTCTTCCCAGGCACAAGCAAGAATGAGCTGCCTCAGCTGAACTTCAGGACACAACAGTGTTGCCTCTTTCTGAGGGCACTCAGACGTCCCATTCCACCTTGTACACAAACCTACACAACTCCCAGAAGTAACATGCTCACCAGGGGCTACAACCAGTCAATTTTCCAGGGGTTGTTCAGAGAGGAAAAGCGTTTTTGTTTGGAAGACACCTTTCAGTGTATAAAATAAGCACAATTGTCTGCTATTTCCATTATGGGTTGTTTTTAACATTTTCTTTGTTAATGAACTTGGCTGTCTCGGCCTCCAGATCTACCTACAAACACAATACTATGAGAGGCTCTTGCAGTGCCTCGATTTGGGTAACTTTCCCCAGTCAGTCACACTGCAAGGGGCAGAGATATCTCAGAAATGTACACCCCTGCACTGAGAGTCTGAGATAAAAATCCCAGTGGGTGCTAAAAGTTTTCAGCTGTAAGTTCTACACACATAACTCACCTTTGTCCTCCTAGCACACTGAGGCTGTTCAGTGGGCAATGGGCATCCAAGCCTTATGTTTTTCCTGGAGATGGATCCATATGCTCCTAGGCTTAGAAAAGGCTCTCCTAGCAGCATTGTGCTAAGCCAGCTCTCTTCCCAGCCTCACTGGGCTTTGCGGTTGTAAACCACGAGGCAAAGGCTGGGCTAGAAAGGCCCTCGCAATCCAGACAAAGCCGGAATCAGGTTTCCATAAATGCACTTTTCAACAGATTGATCTGGATGATCATGAATAAGTGATAGGACAAATATAAAGAGCCTTAGCTAATGGATGTAAGATTGGGGGGAAGGGGGAGTTCCTGGCAGCCTAGACCCATATGGTAAAGAATGCAACTTTGCTGTTTTTCTGATGGAAGGCTGCAATGAAGCCATGGGTTGTATCTGATCAGCAAAACTGGCACCAGATGCTGGAAGGGAGGGGCAGCCCAGGAGACCACAGGTAAGAGAGACAGAAGCAACAACAGCTCAGTTGGCAGCAGCCAACATGGAGTAGCTGGGAAGAGGGACAATACCTGCAGCAGCAGTAGGGATAACAGAATCAAAAGTGTACTTCTTGTAAGGGGACTGGATTGTACATGTCTGGTCCCACAATTCCTAGCAGCTCACTGATCTTAGGCAGCCTCTGAAAGCCAGCAGGGCTCACTTCAGACACGGGACCTGAGCACGAACTGCAGCCATGGGTCCTGCTGGTCCAGAGCTGCAGCCTAGGCTGAGCCCATGACTCATTCTAATTCTGCCAGTTAGCAGCCCCATTCCTCACTAATTAAGGAGCAGAGCCCTCAGTCTGCCAGCAGCTTTGCAGAATAGCAGTATCAGGAAAAGGTTTGTGCATTTTAAATCATCTAAGAGCAGTTTGTCACTTCTGGTCACTGATGTATGTGCACTGCTTCCTACTCCCCTTTCGCCTCCCCCTCCCATCTGTTCTGTTCCTGTCTCCTCCCCCAGTTTGGCTGCTGCACAGCTTCTCTTCTCACCCTCCAGAACATTTCCCAACTTCAAATATCTCCCAGGAAATGCCTGGTCCATGGAGGTAATTCTTAATCTCAAAGAAGCAACTACACACTACAGCAACCCCACCAACTCCTCGCCATGGGAGTAGAGGGAGCGAGCGCCCAGCTGTTTTTCACATACTTCAGAGCTGCCCTTTGCCATGAGCACAAGGTGCACAGAAAGGAGGCTGGTGTAAATCCTTCCAGACTTCACTGTATGCTCTCTCCAGGCTCAGTTTAAGATGAGCTGCCCCCTGCAATTCCACCATGGGCAGTGGAGTCACTCCCCTTCTCAGGTGAAATAATAATCCTAGAGAACTTGCAACCACCTGAGAAATTCTCAGCAATCTTGAAAATACATATTAAATGTCATTATATTCATAAAAGTAAACACCACTTCCATGCCTTCTTAACAAGCTCTTCCCTACCTAAAACTTTAATTAGGAACTGAATTAAAACGAGTTGTTCCCTAGGCACGTTACTCACGTGGATATTTACAGATGTTTATTCCCTGTCACATCACAGCAACACTGGCTTTCCCACATCTCTGTAGCCCTGAAAGGGAGGAGGCAACATGACATGCTAAAGCCCAGCTTGGCCTTGAGCAGCTTGCAGCTCCAAACCGAGCAAGTGAAAAGGTATTCCTGCCCTACTCTCGACTTGGACATTGCTTTGGGTCTCCTCTCCATCTTGCCACCAAATATAGAGTGAGGCAGCTCTGTTGCAGTTCCCTCCCTCTCTCAAATTCATCCAATGGCTTCAGGGGTGAGGCTGGGCTGAGGACAGCTGAGAAGTCTTCAAGGTCCACAGAGTAGAGCTCAGGGCCTCAGGAAGTCACAAGGATACAGTGGTCTGTCACCAAGCAGCCACAGTGCCATGTGTTTTGTAAAAATCTCAGATAAGAGCCCTGAAACAGTATTTCTTCTGCAACGTTTATTATGCATGATTTGGGATTATGTCCAATACCTTTTTGCATTTTGCCCCATCCTTGACTTCAATAATTCCCTGCCTTGTGGAATCTACCATCTACTCACACATTATACAGAAATGTGCACTTTTAAACCAGTCTCATCACTGCAAAGCAGAAAATCACTTTTTCTTGCGGTCAGAGGTAGAGGCACAGAGGAGTTCGATGCACCTTCTCTGTCTCATCCATTATTTTCTGCTCTTTTGCCATGTCTCCCCCTATTTGTCATTTCACTAATGAAGTAATCTCAGGTTTTTTAAACTCTTCATGTGAGACATTTTCCTGGTGTTTGCTCGTCCTCAGTGTCCTTCCTTCAAACACCACACACGAAGCAAGTGGAGTGGCTCTGAGCTCRGATGAACTGTCAGTCAATATGAAATAAGAGTGAAAGTGGGGAAAAATGGGGGAAACAACCCATGTAAGAGAAAAGCTGGAAGACAGTAAAGACTGAAGTGTCTATGTTTCACTATTTTCTAAAATCACTGGGTACAAAGGTGTGTGCTAGTAGCAGCATCCAACTACTAGACRTGGACAGCAGCATTGTGAGCAATATTTTTTTTTTTTAAAGAATAAGCTGAGTTGGAAGGGACCGACAAAGATCATCTAGTCCAACTCCTGGCCCTGCACAGGACTATCCCCAAGAGTCACACCATGTGGTCAAGAGCATTGTCCAAACACTTCCTAAATTCTGGCAGGAGTTTTTAACAAACATCCCTGGAAAGCACTCCTCTTGCATCACATTGTGATGCTGAAATGTTTTCTCATATATTAGTAAATGAAAAGGACATAAAACATTTTAAAAATCAACAGGTCCAAGAGTTCCCGGAGATCTGTCCAATAAAGTTTCTCAACAGCTGATATTAATTTTCTGTAAGTCTGGTAATGCTGAGGAAATTCCAAGAGATTGAAAGAGCCACAGCCTAAATGGGAGTGATAGCAGGATTATCCCAAGTAACCATGGGTTGCTTAGTCTGAGAACCCCAGGGAAAACACAGAGGTTTTGCTCTCAGCTGTTTCATCTTAAGGACACTAAGGCTTTAACTGTTGTCCAGTGCCTGTCAACATGTAGAAAGAACTCTAGTCAAAAAAGCTTCTTGTTCCTTAGCATCAAGCATAAGAGACAAACAGGGCCGTGATTGACTCTCATGGCATTGCTCATGTAGAACACAATATTTCAGTAAAAGTCAGCTCTTGAGGAGCAAACAGCAGCAAAGGGATCTCAAAACTGTTGTTACGAATGCAGAAAATCACTACTAATTGAGGGAGTTTCCAACAAATGTCTGCAGTGACAGGGTCAGGACTATTTTGTATTCTCATCAAGGACCTAAAATCTAAAGTAGTACTGACAGTACTAGCAGATGCCAACATCTGGTAGATAAGTAAGTACCCAGAAGGATGCGACCATCAGAGCAGTGTGGATTCCACGGCCCCCTTATTAGAACAAAACAGGATTAAAGTACAGCCAAACCGAAAGGTCACCATCAGGAGAGAAGGAATGCAAGGAGCACTTCAAACAGAGGAATGTCTTCTGGAAAGTCACAGACCCAAAGAGGATTGCGAATTGCTGAGCAGAAACTCCCAGGACATTTGGTTGCAACAAGAGCTGATGCATGTCTGGGATGTATAAACAGGAGTAAGGAAGTTTACTGCTTACTTATGCTTTGAGGTGTGAGAAAGAAGCGTTCCAGAGACAACATAAAAGGCTCAGTCATTTTTGCTATTCAGAAGGATCCCTTGTAGTGCAAAAGTATTTGTGAAGATGTTAATGCCATTATGTAGATTTGCCAGATCTAGGGCTGACCTATCTAGCCCAGACACTGATAGTGGGGGATTAGAGCAGCATGTGGCCCAGCATGGGCTGCAAACCTCACCTCCATCCCTGCATCCTCAACTAACTACACCCTGCTGAGAGCACACACCAGCCAGCAGCACCGGGACCCCTGCTCTGCTAACTGCTGGCTCGCCTTTACCAGCAACCCAGAGGCAACCCGGTGCCAGAGAATAATTTTTTGCAGACAGAGAAGTTATTTGGGACAAAGCAACCCGCATGAAGCGGAAGAAAAGTAGGACCCGAAAATGGATGGATCTGCCAGACACTTTGGAAATGAAGCAGGATTTATTTTAAAACAAGGTTGTGTAACCACTTGAAGAAACTGCAAAAAGCGCGGGATCCTCCAGAAATAAGAAGCCCTTCTAGAAAGTGTGATTCAGCCAAATCTTCATCACTGGCTCAAGATGCAAGTAACAGGAATAAACAGGACTAATACCCCACCCTGCTCCTAACCCTGATTTCCACTTTCTCATCGAATACACCGATGACTGGATCTATGAGAGGCCCCACCACCAGTCCAGTTGCTGTGATAATTATTGCATTTGTAATGATAGGACCTCAGGGTTCCCTGGGCACCGTGCCGAGCGATGCATGACAGACAGGCCCTCCATAGGTGTTTTTCCTGGGACTTGGCTCTACAGCACTGCTGAACTGTGGGTGATCTCAGACAGAAATAAGGAGATCTGCAGAACTGCGGAGTTCAAGGTAACTGGAGGATAACCAGGAAACCCAGACTTTCACAAGTTTCAGTCCTAATTATCACATTTAGATAGTTCGCATATTCTCCTTAAAGCAAAATGGGAAAAAGAAATTGCAAAACATTTGTGATTATTATGTTAAATGTAAGTGTGGCAAGAAGTGAAACTAGAGCAGAACAAGGTGGTTTTGGAGGCCACGATGGGGCAGCTGCAGGCCGGCCCAGGGCAACCTGGCTTCCCTTCATGTGGGGGCTCTCATTGAGAGCCTGTGCCAGCCCACCCTCTCGCTGCTGATGGGATCTGACAAGGTCACAGCTCACACAGCCTGGCTCCAGATAAATGCCCTAAGGAGGGAGCTAGCAGGACTCCCTCTCTTCCGCCAGACACTTCTTCATGTCACCTTTGGCACAAGAGCTTTCTTTCCTGCAATTGCTGCTCCAGAACAGGGCAGTCGAACCCTTTTGTCCTATAGCTGCCACTTTATCACTCTGAATGCTTTAGGGGAGACACAGCTGGGATGGAGGATTCTGTGTGCAGGAACACCCATGCTGTCCTAGCTGCATGAATGTCTTCAAGGACAATAGTGCTTCTCTTCAGCTGAACTACACAGGCTAGTTAAACAGAGAGGGAGGGTTGCTCTATTTGGTACTGACACAGAGAGCATTACACATACAAGATACATGTAATAGCATTTCTCTGTCTCTTCCTAATCTCTACAAGTCCTCTTTTCTGAGAGGTCACAATACTCTCAGTACAGTGAGAGGAGGTTGTCAGGGAAAGTTGGAAAAGCACATGTTCCTGAGAGGTGGAGAGAGGCTTAGTGGGAATACTCCTTCAAAGAGCAGCCTCACCGCTAAAGAAGATGATGCTCTATGCACCTTTTCTTTCCAAGATGGCATTTTCCTAAGCCAATGGCTGTTAACAAATGGGCATTCAACTTAGTGTTATCTGTAAAGACAGCACATCACTCATGGTCAGCATCATCCAAGTCAGCTGAACCATCTCCCTCATCTCAAACAAGAGTCTCTGGATAGAATCTCCTGGACATSTGGCCATGTTCTTCTCTCACAGGAACTCCTCCTCCTCCCAACTGCATGAAGCAGGGGGAGGGCAAACCAAGCTGTTTAGAAACCTAATCCGGCTTGCCACGTACGAACTCCTCCCATCCAGCACAAGCTGGGCTCCATGGGGACACGGGTCTCTGGATGATGCGTCCAGGCAGCTTCAACCGAGAGCCCAAAGCTGGTGAGAATCAAGTATGCAACCAAAAATCAGACCAGTCCTGTACCTGCTGCACCCATGAATTAGGCMGGCTCCACACTGCAAAGATGCATTTGCAGTCAAGTCGTTTCAGTTCTTCACCTTATCCATGTACCCTGCCTGCAAGTGTTTACACATGATTTTACGCTGGGACTAAGAAGCCATTAGACGCCCGAAGGACAGCGAATGCAGTTGAGTGTCATGTGGCCACTAAAGGGCCACACTCTGCAGGCTCCTTGATGGCTTTGCGGAGTAGTCAGGCACTTCCCACTTGCATCAAGTAGTCAGTTGTCAGAGCAAAGCTGCCAGAGCAAAAAAAACCTGGTAGAGGTGCTTGCTCCCCACCTCAGTTTGGGGCCAAGAAAGCAACTCAGACGCATGTATGGTGGCAACTCCAGCAGCCTTTGTACTCCTCCATGGCCTTGACTCTGAGGGTCCCTCCTGGTCTGCATGTGTCCTCGGGGGAGATGGATCCTCTCCCTATCTCCATGGCAGATGTCCCAGGCCACAAAGAAGAGAAGGGCTGTAGCCAGGGAAGGATGGAGAGGATGTGGAACAGTATGTGAAGAGCATGACAGCTGTAGAGAGGACAGCTCCAATCACCACAGCCACGCAGGACGTGAGCACAGAATTCCCCCGCCTTTCTCTGCCCATGTCATCCCTTAAGAACTTCAGGGGATTTATTTTACAACATAGATGAAAAGCTTTGGATTTCACCACAAGAGCAATGAGGAAAACTGTTTAACGCTTAAAATGCCAGCATTTTTAGGCCAGTGGCACATGAGAAGGAGAACTGCATCTGTGACTCCACTGGATGCTGCTACTCAGTGCAGCAGACAATGGGACTGCGCTGGCTGGTCACTCCAACTGGAGTGCAGCAGGACAGGATGGGAGAAGTGTCTCCTTTAACCCTGGCCATGACATTCCTGCTCCTTAGGGGGGAATTGGAGAACGAGTCACATCCTCTGTGTCACCCCACATCCTGCCCACACTCCAGATATGCAGGGAAACCGTCATCTGTCACCATGCCACAGCCCTGGCCTCCAGGGCCCCTCCTCCCTGCCTGGGCACAGGACTCGCTGCAGCAGCCAAGAGAGGAGATGGCGGAGCACACACACTGTCTCGGCTCCTCCACTTACACCCGGCTGGAGCAAAGGCGTCATCCGTCACACCTCTGAGCCATGCTGCACAGCAGACCTCAGATGGCAGAGGCACACACACATCTTTGTGCTGTACAGTTGCTGAGGGTGATGGTTTTCTAATCTGGCCCGCTTGGGACGCTGCGAGAGAAGAGCAGCAGCAGCACACACCTCACCAGGCTCGCTGTCCCTGRGGTCTGCAAGAAGAGGAGGGCACAACACATGGGAAACCCTTCAGCACTGTCAAGCTGGCACAACCAGCCAAAACTATTCTTGSTTTGGCAGAACCAGGACAGTAAGTAGGTTGAACCTTTCACTAAGCCATTTTGGTCTCCAGCATGCCAGAGGGGGAACTAGGGGAGCTGTGAAGACCCATGGCACCCCCACCTAACCCCAGATACTGATCAGATCGCTGAGTCTAGTATCTAAATGCTGCAAGCACAGCATGGGAGCCTGCTAAGGCAAGACCAACAGCACACTGGGGTTTAAGCTATTCATTGTAAGAGATGACATGCATCCCCYGGGACAAGCTCATCTGCTGCTGCTGCTGCAGAAAGAGGTGAAGCAACTCCCTTCTACTCAGGCTTTCCCTCCCACCAAGAACCCCCCATGGAGAAGGAGGAAGAGTGGCTGGGGTGCAGCAAATGCCAAACATTCTGGCTCTGGAGAAGCCACATTCCCTCTCTCCCACCCCCACTGGCCTTTCCTGCAAAGCAAAGTCTGATGCTTTCCTGCACACGCTCACCCTGGCTCTCCAGCCTTGGCTACCTTGCTTCATCAGGACTTAAGTCTGTGATTTACAAGAGATGTGTGACTCTCAGAGAGATGCTGGCTTCAGGACTGCCCCTCAGCCCTTCCCTGGAAATCCCTGTTTCTTCAGATAATGGCAGAATCATGCCTGGAAAAGTAGAGCTGGACAAAGCAGGCAGTTTTTTGATGGGTGCTACTTGCTGAGACATGCACCTCTGGGCATCCCCTTTCCAGCCTCCCATTCCCATCAGGTGCTTCAGGCTCCTCGGTGGCTACTCCTGTTGCAAGAGGCCAGGAGGTTCCTCGTGACAGAGGGGTGGGCATAAAGGCTCTGGTGAAATGGCCCTTTGGGAAACCCTGGCCTTCATCTGATTAGATACAGACGGCCCAGGCTTCCAGGAGCAGCAGGTTAATCAGTTAATGGCTGAAGGATGCTGGGCAATGCGCTGCCGCATGCTGCGGGGCAGCCCCAGCCGCACAGCCCAGGGGCAGCCACTCCTTCCTCGCCGGGGCCAGATCTGGGAAAACATCTGTTCTGATAAAGAAAGTGCTTCACCAGGGAGGGGGTAGCCAGAGCCCATCAGCTGCTCCAGCCCACCGACTACGGGCTGCTCCAGGGCGCTGCTACCTCCCCCTCCGCACCCAGGACTCGCAAGGCCAGACACTGGGGTTAATGGCCTGGAAACCATCTGGGGGTTAGAGGGGGCAGATGTTTCATGCCCCAAACAGGAGGCTTTCAGACTGAGCCACCGCAGACTTCGGAATGGCCTTGTGACCCCCCAGTGCCTTCCGTGCCCACTGCCAGTGCCCCAGGCACCCGCTGTCACCCATGGGGCCAGAAAGCGCTGCTCTGGCCTTGCACCCACCTGCCCCTTACAACCGAAGGCATCACCAGGCTGAGCTGGAAACCTGTGTATGCTCAGGCAAGAAAGAGGACACAGAGAATTTCGGGGCGTCTGGGCTGTGCACGGCACCCGGCCCCGCGCATTCAGTCACTCGCTCCGCCGGCAGCACAGTGCCGGCTCACCCGGGAAGGGCCCCGCGGGCAGGCGGGACCACAGCCCCCGGCTGACAGGTTCGAGTCCGGTCCCGGAGCGGCCGTGCTGCCCGCCGGCGTGACGGTGACTGGGCAGCGGCACAGAGGGCAGAGGGCTGCCGCCGCACGCTGCCCGGCTGCTCACCGGCGCGGTGTCCCGGCGGCCAGCCGCGCTGTGACACACGCACGCTGGCAGGAGCAGGCTCCGGACCCTGAAGTCGCTCCAGAGGATTAAGGAGCCGGCTCTGGGCAGCCATGACTATCATGCGACAAACCCTCTCCTCCCGCAAGCAGCCCTCGGTCGGCATTGCCAGCACCGCACATCGGTCGGGCTCCGGTTCCCGCAACCCCTTCAACCCTTCGCACGGGTTGCCCGGTGCCGCGCCGGGCTGGGGAGCGCTCGGGGACAAAACCCTCCGCATCCCAGCGCTCCAGAGAAAGTGCAACCGGGACCGCATCGGCGAGTGGGCAGCGGAGGCGCGGCGAGGCCCGTGGGGAGAGCAGGGTCCCACGGCCCCGGGACGCTCCCGGCCTGGGGCACGGCACCCCGACGCCCGCCTCGCCCCGGGACCCGACCCTGCCGCCCGGCCTCGGCCCGGCCCCCCGCCTCTCCCAGCCCCGAGCAGGGGCGAGCCCCGCCGCCGTGCCCGTCCCGCCGCTGCCCACCTGGCGCAGAGAGGCGTCCATCGGCGGTGCCGCCCGCGGAAGCGCTGCCGCCGGCTCTCAGCGCCGCATCGCCGCGGCCGGGCGGGCACGGCTCGCCGGCCCCGCGCCGCGCTGGCTCCGCCTCGCCGGCCGCAGGCAGCGGGGAGCGGCCGGGCCGCCCGCTCCGCCCCGCTCCGTCCGCCCCGGGGCGCGGGGAGTGCGGCCGCTGCGGCCGCGGCAATGGGGCCGTGCCTGTGCCGGAGCGTTTAGGAGCGGGATGAGCCTGGCTGGGAAGCGGCTCGCATCTCGAAAGGGGGATGCTGAGAAGGGTTTGGGGTGGGGGAGGCCCGAGCGGCCGGTGCCACCCACGTACACGCAGCGGGGACGGGGGACCACTGCTGTACACAGCCACAGCAGCCAAGTGCGGACCTTTGTAAGGGCAACTGATGTCATCCAGAATAGGAAACATTTCGGGTTTGGGGTCCCTCCAGCAGACCATCACAGCATGATACAGTGAGAGAGACCGTTAACAGGAATCCTGATAGAGCTTCAAAATGATGTCTCTGGGATCTGGAACAGCTGGCGAAGAGCAAGAGACTGGGCAAAGTTGGTCCAGATTGTAGTTCGAAGGTAGAACTCGATCACAGGTCGAAGTGTGGCCGGATCATACTTCATAAGTGCACTTGAAGGTGTTTCTTTCCATCAGAAATTATTTCTTTATTCTGAAAGAAAGGAGATCTAATGGAGGGTGTGGAAGGTTTTCTAAATTATTGTTTTGGTCAATAATGGGGGGGGGTTTAGCTACTTAAAACACAGAGAGGGTTCTGAGATAGATGGTAGTATCTTATTCGACATCCACCATTGGACAGTCACACTTAAGCCACTGTCTAACATTTGATGACCAACCCGACCACTCTCCCACCTTTGCTATCTGGGCCTTTTGGTGAAGTTCCTTGACACATGAATCACCCTCAATGTGTCCTTCCATTTTGATACCGAGTCACTGAGAGCTATCCTCGGCATGACTATTCAGCCTCTTTTGCTCTTGTGCTGGATTAGTTTAATCTACACTACTTTCCCGGTCTTATGAAAACATCATGCAAGATGGTGCCAGAAGCTAACTGCAGTCCTTATCTCACATCTAATACTTCTATCTGCAAGGCCAATCACTGTGTTAGAGAAGGAGATTAGATCAACTCATRGTGATATGTCCTTGACAGTCCTCCTTACAGCCACACATTTCTTGTCACGGTGCTTCTGCCACAGACAGCTCTCTCCTCACAGGAGGACAGTTCCCCCATTATTGTGGTTTCTGCAGACAATTTTGTCTGCTAAGCTTCTCCATTCTGGCCGGTCACCACGGGGCCGTGGAGCTCCTCACAACCATGGGAAAGTTGAGGAGCACACTTCTTTCTCCTCTGTCTACCTGCCTGCCAGTGGTCTCCACCAGCAGGCATCTCCACCACCAGACGTCCCCTCCCAGACTTCTCTGGAGGAACTCTGGCCATGGTTCCTGTCATCCAGGGTAGTAAGGAAGACCCAACCTTTCAAAAAGGCAAGGTTTTTGATATTAACACTACTGTTAAGTGACGGCTTCTAAGAGGGAAGTAGAAGGTGCCTTGACCTAGTCCTTAGAACAAAGTAACTTCCCAACTATTCARGCAATAAACATTGGATTCCCCAAATGGAGCACCAGTGACTGAGGCTGTAAGCCCTGTACTCTATCAGCCTTGTAGAGAAGGTGGCAAGAATCTTGACAAGAAACTTACACCTGATATCTGTTCCTTTCTGTTACAGGATTAAAGCCGTAGTCCTGCATTCATTCAGCCCACCTGGAAGCTGCAATGTCTGAACTGTTTCCTAACTGGCTTTAGGTGTTGCTCCTGGGAAGGGGTGGCTGTGACCATCTGCTTCTTCACAGAGCTTTGATAAGCAGGTGATTGCTGACTCGCTATCGCATGAGCCCGACTGCGCAGGACAAGCCTGGGACCGCTCTCCAGCCCATGGCCTCCCCCCCCGCCCCGCGACCTCAGGGCTGCCTCCTTCCCCAAGCCTGGGACAGCGGTGCTGACCGTGTGTTTGGCAGCAACGTCGGCAACCCAACGAGCTCCCAATGCTCCTGTCAGCCCAGCTGCACAGGCACCAGGGTGCCATGGCTGTTCTCCTCTGCTTGTCAGTGCTGGGCTCGGGGAGGGGAGAGCCAGGGCAGGCAGGTGCCGGTGGGTCTGAGCAGTGAGCTATCCCTGCATCCATGAAAGGAGCAACCCTCTGGTGCTGCAGGCAGCAGGGCCCCGCACCCAGCCGTGGCAGCAGCAGACAGTGAGTCAGCTTCCTGCTGGGCTTTCCATACCGAGGGAAGGTCGGTGGAGGACTGGCAGGAACAAGCTGAGGCAGGAATTCCTCCTGGACGCCAGACAGTATCTTAATTTCCTCTTCTGCCACGGGTCTGGCACATGGCTGGGAGGCAGGCAGGCCCGCATGCCCCGCTGTGGGCGGTGAGCATCTGCCAGACTTGCTCTCCCATTGCCTGCGAGTGAACGAGCTGTGACACCTTGGCTGCAGGTCCCACTTCCCCAGTGGCTCATCAGAGCTGTGCTCATAGGGTGGAGGATTGATTTCCTCCACTGTCATCCCTGGGATAATCTCACTTGGGAGAGTCAGCAACAGAGCTAGGATACCTTGGACCGAGACGAGGGCACAGGGAGGCATGGATGCAGGTGGAGGGCACCCATGCTCTGTTATGCATCGCCACCATCACAGCCCCCACTGCCAGGCTCTGCCATTTTGCTAAGGCAACCAAATCCCCACCTTGCCCAAAGCACAGGACAGCCAGGAAAGTGTTTGCCAAAGGCAGAGAACTACTGAGAAGCAGCAGCCAAAAATCAAGCGTGCCGCCTGTTGCCAGCCCCTGGCAGACCACCAGATGCCGAAGCACTGTCCTGACAGAGGCTGCATGCATGCTAGAGGAAGGGAACACACAGAACATGCAGTAGGGTGCAAACTGACCCCACAGCTCTGGCCTTCTACTTGCTCCAGTTTCACAATTCCTTGAAATCAGCTTATAAATCAACTCTTGAAAAGGGCAGTTGCTCTCTTCTCCCATTCCCAGCCTGCGGGTAGCCCAGCCACAACTCAGACTTGGGCAGTCTGGCCAGGCCAGCTCAGGCTTAGGCTGCTTGAACTCAGTGCATGAAGCTGTGGACCTCTCCTCCAGCCTCATCCCCTGCAAGATGACGGTGGTGATGATCAAAGCTATGCCGAAGCTCTCCCTGCCCGGGGCTGCTCTGAGGCTCTGTGACAGGAATTAGCCCAGGCTCCTTGGGGACAGGATCATGTTTGTACCAGATGTGTCCCTGCTCCAGAGGAATGTGATTAAGGATGTCTGGAGAGGCTTTCACAGGGTCACAYCAAGCACTGCAGCACCTGCTCCCCCAGAGAGCAGGAGCGTGAGGGGGAGTCCTCCTTCTAAGGGGGGACATTGTAGGGTGAGGAGGGCTTATTTATCCTGAGCACCCTGCTGGCTCCTGTCTCACTTCAGCCACCAGCAGTGAGCCTGTCTCACTGCAATGCACAGTGCTGCATCCACACACTACAGAGCTCAAGCCAAGGGCAGCTACACTCCTGCTTAGTCTGATCTCAGCGGGAAAAGCTTCTTATCCCATCCAGGCACAAGAATGCCCTTCAGGGCTGCCCTTTCTCTGTAGGTCAGGAAAACAGGATGTTGTCTTCATTTTCAGCCTGAGCACAAGACCAGAGAGCTGGAGCAGATGGGCCCAGAGGATGGATGCTGGGAACATCCACCCCAATGTGACCATGTGCCACCCCTTGGCTTCTGAAGCACCCTCCCGAGCTGGGTCACTGGGGCCAGCAACTAGCTGGGACTTTCTACCAGCCCCATCTGCACTTGGCCATGCTGACAAACCAAACCCATAATCGAGTATCTCAAGCTTTCTCTGCAGATAGCGGTCCTGGTCTTGTTCCGTCAGCCCAACCCTTCCTTCCTTTCCCTGCCACATCCCAGGCCACACATCCAGCTCCTGGCAGTGACAAGCTGAGGTTCCCTGCCACTGCTCTCTTTGTGCTGCTGCCAGTTTGCTTGGGGCCAAAACGTGTCTGCATGTGGCTTTTACACCTCGGCCATGAGAAATGCAGTCCCAGTGACAAAATTGCTGAATGAGGGAGCTGAGCTGCACCAAGCTATAATTACAGTAGGAACATGTTGGGATGAGGCCAGCCGAGCGCATCCACCTCATTTCCTCTCCTATTAAGCCTGCCCTGCTTTTGTGTGACCCAGACCAAGACTTTCTATTAATGGCACGATGCTGTGGAGGTCACAGATGATTCTGCTACAAGCAGCCTCGTGGATTCTGCTCGACTAAATGCATAAGCAGGGCTTTGCTTGCAGATACCATTACTGTGGGATTCATACTGTAGAAAGTGTGTCAGGCAGATGTGGTGCAGTCAGTTCCCAGACTGGGCTGTTTTGCCAGGGGAGGTCTTTGTCTCCATCTGCAACCAGCAACCCAGGCGAGCAAGCGAGGAGGTTAAATGGTGTCATATCACTACCCCTGGCTGTGGCCGGGTTCTGCTGATGGGTGCTGGGAGCCCGAGCCATGCACATTTCCTTCTCCTGATTTTGCCTGCACAGTTTCAGCTTGCAAAATCATTTCTGTGCTGAAGGAGAGAGCTCTTCTCACTGTGCACCTGCAGCCAAACCGATGCCAATCCCTCCCCTGTTTTGTTGTACTTGCCCCTTATGAGTCCCCGGGAGGCAACCTGAAATGCACTACTGGGCTAGCAAGCCCAAGAAGCAGGCGAGGCTGTGCTAACACCTCCAGGGCCGAAAAGTGAGTGCAGCCCYAGTTCAGAGCAACAGTAGCTGGCCCCAGCATCTGGCCATCTGTCTTTGCTGAGGAAGAGAGCCTGGCACAGCAGGAGGCAGCCGCTCCCCAGTCTCTCCCAGCCCCAGTGACGTGTCTGTACTCTGCGTGCTGAAGGGGGGGCACATCCTCCAGGGACACTGGGCTGATGGATGAAGGCAATCATCCAGCTGGGCTCCTGCAGCAGAGATCACAAGGTCCCTCACTTCTCTGCAGAAATCACCTGAGGAGGATTACCCTCCTGTCCTGCTCAGTGACAAGATCACATCTGGCAGCCCAGGGGGTCACAGAACAAAGTGGCAGGAGGGATGGGGGATGTTGTACAGCACTGATGCTCAGCACTTCTTGTTCCAACTCCTGCATGGAGTGGGTGCCAGCCCACCTCCTTGCTGCTCCCTGCAAGGAAAGAAGCTTTGACAGTCACATTTCAGAGCTCAGGCTGAGCCTGCCCTGTCTGTACCTCACAGCATCATTGCCCCTCTCTGCATGGGAGCTCATGTGAGCCATCTCTGCAGAGCAAGACACAGCAGCTTGTGACCAGACGCACCCCGGCCAAAAGTATGCACCTGGACAGGGGAACCTTGCACAGGCACAGAATTGTCCCAGAAGTGCTTCATTCACTTCTGCAAAGAGTCCCTTTCAGGAGCAGTCCTAGCACAGGAGCCAGAGAGCCAGAGAGCCGGAGAGCCTTGTGGGGATGATGCACTGGGAGGGATGGCGCAGGGGCACAGGACAGCAGGCAGGAAGCAAACCTCCCAGGGCAAAGGAGTGAAGGCCAGACAAATTACAGGAGTACTCACCTGTATCGAAGAAACTTGCTATCTGAGCCTGTGCCCAGGATTCAGACATCTCTGCAAGAAAAGTATCCTTTGCAAAGACCTGCATGAGGGAGGGGGCTGGAGTGAGCTTCATCTCTGTGCTGTAGTTCCGTGGCAATGCCTGTGAGCCTGGCAATCGGCTCCGGACAGGCTGGCTCCAGCGGGAGGGACACGTCCAGACCTGCCGTTCCCATGGGGAGGAAGGTTTGTGTCCGTGTCCGAGGGCAGGTTCCTCCCCTGGCAGGCAGCAGGGCTCAGCTCAGCCCTTTCTCCTCTCCCCGGTGCCTTTCCTAGGGCTGGTGAGTCCCTTCTTTCAACTGACACAAAGGGGAGGTGGATGGAGGGCAGGAGACAGAGAGCATGGGGCTGGGGCCGTGGCAGGGATGTGCAGGGTCACCAGCGCTCAGCGATACTTGCTGGTGGTCCTCAGCATCCTCAACAGCAAGCAAGACCCCAGCACCCCTGAGCTGGGGCTGCACTTGGGGCTTCATACACAACCATTGTCCTGCTCAGCATCAGCTCTGCTCTGCCCAAATTGGTGCAACTTATATCTGAACAAACCCACTTGTGCTGGGGATTACAAATGCAGCGGAGCCACTCTCCCTCCTGCCAGCATCCAGTGTGAGGAACGTGCTGAGCTGCTGCCTCCTGCCATTGTCACCTGCCTCACACCCCCCAAACCCCTCTTCATGGAGAAGAGAAAATAGGAATTTTAGAATTTATTTTAATGAAGTTTGAGTGCCTGAAAAGCAGACACAAAAGCCGAGGCAAGGACTTTCAGACATACAGGGGAAAGGGGAAACTTTGCCACTGGCTCTGGTTCACAGTTTTGTTGTAGAAATTGTTTTAGCCAGCAGTTTCCTGAACTTCYCAGCCATACAGCCATATGAATGGGTGCCAGTGGTATCTGACAACAGAGATGTGCCAGCCCCTCCTGGCTGTGGAGAATAAAAATAACTGGAGTAGATAGCTTGAATGTACTTGAACCTGGGTCGCAGAAACAGGAACCCAAATAGTTTGCTTAAACAATACAGTTATTTAAAAGAATACGATTGATAATTTTGGGAACAGACCTTCTATTTTTAGGTCTCTGGACAGGCTTACTTTTGTAAGGATAAACCTCTTCTCATACAGCAAAGAAGTGCGAGAAACTTCTGGTAGGAGTCCTGCAGTCCTGGTCTGGCCTAAGTGAGTCCCCTATCATGGAGCGAGAGAACACTTGCCCTATCTCAGAGCATTCCCTGGGAAACTGGGGGCCTGCAGACACCCAGGGTATTCTCCCCAGCCCCAGCTCAGAAGCATCCCCTGAGTCTGCAGGCAGCCTCTCAGCTACTCTCCCTGAACTGCAGGAGCATTTTATGATCCAGCATGCTCCTGGTGTGGCAGCACCCAGCAGCCTCTCCCTCCTCCTCTGGTCCCACAAAAGTGAGGGTACCCCATGGAGTGCACCCCTTGCAGCCCCCTTACTCCTCCTGCCTCAGCCCATCCCTGTTACCCTTCTCTCCACCCCTCCACTGTTTCTTCTCTGGCAGAGCAACCAGCACTGACTCCTCCAAACTGGACAGATTTCCCACCCTTCGAGCAGCACACCAGCCTTTGGTAGAACCGATTGCTGACGGAGTCCACATGTGTGACCCAAACCAGAGGCCCCCCAGCAATCCTGCCTGCATCATATCCTGGTGTGGTGCATTTTCGAGCACATCCAGGGCCCAGGACCATGTGGATGAGCTGTGATCCCAGTCGACGCTTCTCCATCACCGTGGCCACCCATGGAGGCCCTCTACTCTGCCCTTGAAGGGGAGATCAGCACCTTCGTGAGACACGTCCAGCAGTGCCAGGAGGGCTTCGACCTGCGCAGCCTGTACCACGTGCTGCTGCTGGTGCTGCCACGGAGCCCCTCGGGGCGGGTGGAGAGCTGGCAGCACCTGCAGAGGCTTGCCCACTGCCAGCCCGGCTCGGCCAGCCCCGATGTGGCCAGCAGCTACGTGGACTGGCTGGCCTCCTACCTGCAGCACCTGAGCGCACTGAAGGAGAGGTTCGATGCCAGGGTGGTGGTTCCTCTCTGTGAGAACTTATACATGCACGAAGAGCCGGCTGCCTGTCCCACCCAGCAGTCCCCATTGGCATCCATCCCCCAGCTGGCTGCACAGCTGTTTGCCCACCGGCGTAACTGGGGGTTGCTGCTGCAGGGGGGGACCCTCAGTGAGAGGGTCTTCAGCTCCCAGAGCTTGCGTGACCTATGTGGCTTTGCTGATGTGGGACCCTTTGTGAAGGTCTTGAGGCTGGTCCCTGATGTCTTTCACCAGAGCCTGGCCACAGCAGATCTTGCCCAGAAGTGGGTCTCTCTTCACCGCAGCAGGTACAGCCTCTCCCTGCCACCATCAACATCACTGTCACCATCACTGCCACAGCAGACACCAGCATGGGGCAGAGCAGGGCTGCCTCCTAGCACTGTACAGCCCCCACCATGCGGCAGGGCCCCCCAGCAGCCTGCCTCTCCCCTGGGCTTGCCCAACCTCAAGATCCCACTGCAGCCCTCGGGCGCCTGCAGCAGTGCTAGGGTGCTGCGAGCCCAGCTGCAGGAGAGCCAGGAGGAGCTGCTGGCCCTGCTGCACCGCAGGGAGYGGGCAGCCACCCTGCGTGCCCAGCTCTGTCACGTTGCCCAGCGCATCTGCCTCCTGCGCCTGCAGCAGTGGGGCAAGGGGATGGAGCTGGCCCGGCCCTGGCAGAGCTCACRTATGGGCATGGGGGGTCGCCGGCGTGAGGCTGCCCTGGCCGAGGAGCTGCAGAAGAGCCTGGAGCTAGAGGAATACCACCACAGCATCCTGGAGGCCGACTGGCTGCTGGAGCTGGAGGTCAGGCCCATAATCGTCCGGAGGATTGACGCGGTAAGGGATGCTTGCTGGCTCTGCTTGCGCTCCCTGGTCTGCATACCAGGAGGAGGGGGGCACTGCTGCATAGGAAGGGCTGGACATCCATGTCGAGACATGAATCTTGTGGGACTGGGTAGAGCCATAACCTCTCCAGCCATCAGCATTCAGATGTGAGGGAGAGCTGTGGAGTGGGAAGTAGAAGAGGTAGTGTTTCCTAACATGGCAGATGAGTCTGTGAGTTGTGGATACTCCCATCTCTCCCACAGGTTCAGCAGTGCTGCCAGACCCTAGAGAGGGTGCTGCGAGGCCAGGCACTGCCTGCTCCACAGCACGCCCGGCTCAGAAACAGGATGGCCACTACCTCTGTTCTGGGCAGGCTCAGCCCKCCGTCTTGTGCCCCATGGCAGTGGCCAGCCCCTGGAGCAGCCAATGACTGACCACAGGCGGTGGGACTTCCACCTACTCCCAGCAGCAGCACCTGAGAGAGCACAACTGGAGGACACTTGACCCATTGCCGTGGGTTGAAACAGCAGCTCACAGGGAGCTGGCTCAGTTCCCGCCCGGGAAGAATGCATGGAAAGAACATGTTTAATGAGATGTTTCTTCTGTGCTCAGCCCATGGCCCTGTCATTTGGTGTGTGGCTACGGACTGCACAAGGAGATGAGCACTGAGTGCTGCCGAGCACACAGGCACAAGCACGCACATGAATATGGATGCAAGCAGGCAGGAGAATGCTTCTGGTTAAACATAGGGCTCAACCTCCTGTTTCCAGCAGCCAGTGTGGAGGCTGAGCCCACAGTAACCAGTCTGCTTGATGATGGTGATGGAAAGCCCACCTCCATGCTGGTAGTGGGTGACAAGGTGAGAGTCCTTGCTCCAGCTGGGGCTTGCTACCTTGCTGGCTGTTGTGGGCAAGAAAGTTTTGTGTTGGCGGACTTCAAACCATTTAATTTATTGCCACTGACAATAAAAACAAAAGCGTAGAGCCGGAGGCACAGTTCCTGTGAAGAGTTTATTGGTGTAGCTGTTTCCACTACAGTCAGAGTCACAATGCACAGAAACAACAGGCCTCCTACACTACACAGGGAGGACAGGACACACACGGCCACAGACACACAGAGACACTTGTCTCTCTGCCCCAGGCCCTGTGGGGGGGCCAGGCTGTGGGCAGGAACCTGCTGTGGGGGAGGCTTCTTTCTGATGGGATATTTCTGCAGCCTCCTGAGGAAGGCATTGGACCCTCCCGGTAATGAAGCACCCACCATCTCTCGCAGGAGCCAGGCTGGTAAGTGGGAATGGGGGCAGCACTTCTCCCAAATCCAACATTGAAGTGAGCATCYCAGCTTCCTCCAGAAGACCACTCCACCTCTGACCATCAGGAAGAAGCTGGGGTGCCTTTCTCTTCTGGCACTGCCCTTGGGAGTTTCCAGGGGCAGCAAGGGCACTATCAAGCAGTTTCTGGACCAGTTCTGAACAAAGGCTGCCAGCTCGGAGAGACCCCAGGGGACAGCTCTGTCAGGTGGAAAGGTGTGAKGCACAGCAAGTTCCATCTTAACATGAGGAAGAACTTTACTGTGAGAGTGCCTGAGCACTGGAACAGATTGCCCAGAGAGGTTGTGGAGTCTCCCTCTCTGGAGATAKTGCAGAACTGACTGGATGCAATCCTGTTCCATGTGCTCTAGGATGACTCTGCTTAGGCAGGGAGGTTGGACCAGATGACCCACTGTGGCCCCCTCCAACCTGACCCATTCTGTGATTCTGTGTTTGGAGCTGCCCAGAGGTGATGGGGGCTGAGTGCTGGACACCCTGAATGCTGCTCCTTCCCACTTGGAGGGAACTGCTGGATGTCAAAAGCGATCTCAGTATGGCAGCAAAATTGGGACTGGGGTTTCAGTGAGTTCCYTGTAGGGTTGCAGGGAGCCAGACTCAGTGGATCACTGCACAGGGAAAGGGAGAAGACCCAAAGGACTGTTTTGTACTCCAGCACTACATTTCTTGTACAGCTTCTTAAATATGGTTTGTTCTCAGGGACAGGAACGTGGGAATCAGGAAGTGGGATACAGCCCTGTGMTGAGCTTTTACACCTGCAGCCTTTGTGGAGGTGCAGAATGGCAGAGAACTCCTCTTAGTTCCTGCAAGAGGGCAGGGACTCAAGGCTTCAGGATACCTGCTTGTCTCCAGCCTCCCCTCCCTGTGCAGTTTGCCTTTGGGAGTAAGGTTGGGAAAATTGAGAGGAGCCAAACAGCCTCTTCCATGCCAAGCAAGAGCTGAAAACAGTCATGTGGGAAGGTGACTGGACAGAAGATGGTCTGGAGGACAGGGCCAGGGTGCCAGTCCGTCTTGCCCATCTGCCAGGCTGCAGCAGCCCCATGGGCTGATGGCTGTGGCAGAGGCCCAATGTGAGCACTCCTAGAAGTGGGCAGAGGGAGCAGGAGCAAGGCATCTGCCAGCTGAGTAAGGAGATTGCTGGCCTGGGAGAAGAGGCAGCTTCCAGCCCATTCCTGTAAGTGTTCAATGTCACATGGTGCTGAGCCACGCAAGCTACTCAAGCTTCATGGTAGTGGAGGGGGAAGCAGTGGCACCAGCTGGCATGGTTCCCCTTCACCATCTGGAGACCGGGCACAGGCTGCCTCCAGCAGGGAGCGGACAGACTCCTGACCCATGGGCACTCAGGACCCACACAGCTTTGGGATGCGAGAGGCATCTCTCAGCCCACCAGGTCCAAGAGGAGAGAGACAGCCTCTGCTGAGTGGGCGATGGGGCAGCCAGAGCCGCGGCTGCATCCTGCAGGGCCATGGAACAGCCATTCATTGGTCCAGGCAAGAGATCGTGTGACTCACAGCAAGTCTCCAGTTAGTCCTTGGGAGGGGTGAGCAGATGTGAGCCGCCTGTCCCAGGAGCCGGGAGGGCAGCTCCCAGCTCACACAGGCATGTGCAGCTCGTTGTACTCATCCCGGCCATCCTCGTCGAAATTTGGCTCCGCATCCTCCGAGTCCAACTGGGAAGAGGCAGAGACCAGGCTATGAAGGCCACAGCCACCCCCAGTGTGAGGTCAAGCCTGGCACAGAGGGATCAGCCCACAGCACCCAGGCAGCTGGGCTGCACTGGGAAAAGCACAGTTCTTGCTCCTTCCCCTCCCAACAGGCTCTTTCTTTAAACCCTCATGCCCGTCTTTGCATCCCCAGCCTGATGCCCTTTCTAACACCTGGGGCTTTGGTCCAGCACTGCAGCTCCTCCCTCTCCCCCTGCTGGCAGCACTCACTTCTGGGTGCTGCTCCAGGCTGTTCTCCAAGAGCTCAGGATGTTGACAGCAGTAGAGGAGCTGCCAGCTCTCAAAGAGCTGCCAGCACCCTGGCACTCTGGTTACATGCTTAAGTGCCAAGCAGCCACGGGCTCTGATGTGCTGCTGGGCTGTTCTTGCTGCTGGTTCAGTGGGGAATTGGGGTGTTTCTTGATGAATGAGCCACAAGATGGAAGGAGAAATCCTTATCCCAGGCCTCTGCCTGGTAGGAACCTCTGTTTCCTTGCACCAGGCTGCCCATCCATCCCACACTGCACTCTGAGGGCTACAAAGCTCCAAGGCAGCCATCCATCCAACTAATGCTGTTGAGCAAATACCCTCAAGGCTTTGCTGGCCCACGATCTCCCAGCCTTTCAGGCTGCCAAATCTCCTCAGCCTCACTCCAGTGTTGCAAGCTAGACTGTGAGGACAGCTGTCTGCTCACCGCTTTGAGCTCCCTGTCGTGGAAGAAGCGGGGCAGCACGAAGCGTCGCAATGGCACTGTCATGATCAGGACAAAGGGGAAGGCCAGTGATGCCACCGTAGATTTCACCACCCAGAGCAGCACAATGCAGGCCAGTTGAATGCAGGTGAAGAGATTCATTCTCCAGGTCTTCACCTAGGAGGTAAATCCAGCCTAAGAACACATTATCCTTCCACATAGGTTAACAAAGACCCAACTGGCAAAACAAAACCCTTCAGCATAGCATAGTACAGCAATGCAACACTGCTGCATGGTCTACCTGCCTTTGCTCTACAGCGAGGTAGAACTCCGTAACACATCAGCCTCTGTGCTACCTAGCAGCATACCCAGCTCGCAATGCAGTGTCCCTACACCCCCTCAAGCAATGCATCACTCCTATAAATCGTCYGTCTGTCCATACAATATCCTGGCAATACACTCCTGAGTGCAGCCTACCAGCACACTACCCTAGCACTGCACCACCTCTGTGCATGCCTTGCACTTACGTCTTAGCACAAACTTGCAGCCAACCAGGGTCACCAAGCCAAATATCACTCTAGCAAAACACCATCCTCCCCTCACCTGCCTCTTCTTTCTCTGCTCCTCATTACCTGGTTCTCTGCAACCTGCCTTTGCTCACCTTGACAACGTAGATGTGGTCAGGATGGTGCTTGGATGGCATGAAGATCAGGAGCAGCCGCTCATAGAGCTGGATGCCAGTGAGTGATGTAACCCCCATGTAGAGGAAGATGCCGAAGAGCACAGCCAGCGGGATCTGCCGCAACATGTTCCCCATCACAATGGACAGACCTGCACAGACAGAGCTCAGGGCATGTGTGTCCTACACCAGCCTCTTTGCAAGACACCTCAACCTCCATCCCTCTCCCGCCTTCTCTGTCCTGGGGTGCAAGGGAAAGGAAGCTCAAAATGGGTAGGTGTGGGCAGCCCTGCAGTGAGCAGGCAGAGCACAGGCTGGCCCATGGGGCAGGGACACAGTCAGGAGATTCAAGTGCTGGGTCCTGAGCTCTTTCCCCCATGCAGAGGCTCACCAACAAGGGCAGCAATAAGCACTCCGGTCACACGCTGCTCCTTCACCTCCTCGATCCGGGGCTTCTCTCCGGGTGCGATGGCCTTGCTCATGACGGTCAGGGCGTTGACGTGTGTGACGGAGCGCACTGTTGCTGCCGTCAGCCAGGGCAGCCCGAAGAGTGCGCAAAGCCCCCCCATCGTGCCAATCAGCAGAAGGTCCAGGTGGAAGCCGGAGCCTTTCAGCAATTTCCTTTCCTTCTTGCTAACAATCAGCCTGAAAGAAAATAGAACCTGGGTCAGTGGCAGGCCTGGGTCTGTGCCCAGGGACAGCACTGCAGCTGRGGACAACATTCACTCTCTGGAGACAGCACACATGGGGATAACAAGGACATGGCTGAGGAGAGGGATGGTGACTGTCAGCCTCAGGTTAGAAGTTTCCTCCTGTGCTTGGCTGAGACAGGTTTCCGTCACACCATATGCCAGGATGGGAGCCAAAAAAAGATGGGAGAAGCCAAGGTACAGTCTGAAATGGCCAGGATCCTGCTCTTTCTGTTCCTCTGGGATGTCCGTTGCATCTTCATATGAACGGCACCAGCACCCATCCTGGCCTTGCCTGTCTAGAGGTTAGTGATGGTTGGCGTTGGAGGGGGAGGTACTCACGTAGTGATCTGTGTCTCCATGAAGATAAGAATGAAGACCAGGAGGGCAGGGATGGCAGAGGCAAACATCATCCACAGCGGAAAGGTCCCACTGCTGCCCATGGGGTGAATGAACCAGCCACGCTTGTGAGGGGATGTGACCGACAGGCCGGAGGGAACATTCAGCTTCTGGTGGTGTAATTGCAAAACCCAGCAGTTACTCATTAATACAAACATGCCCACAGCCTYACACAGCCTTGATCCTCCTGCTGTCCCTGGTCTGAACGCCTTAGATGATGGGATAAGTCACCCTGAATCGAGCAGGACTTTCTCATGGATAATCCTCTTCAGTGCAAAAAATCCCATGTGCCCTGACGTGGGCCTGTGTCATTTCCTTTCAGCTACTGAAATTCCCTTCGTTTTTGGCCAAGAGACAAAGGAAATATCTTCCCTCAGGAACCTCACCCCCATGTCAGTCCTTGCAGACCATGGTTAAAATGATCCTCAAGCTCTACTTGGACAAATTAAGTGTTCTGAAGTGCCTACCCTTCTCTGAGGTGGCTTTCCAGACTTTCCAAGGTTTTTCTGAGACATTTTACAGCATTGTTCTTGCAATGTGAACCCCAGAAGTGGTCACATTCTCTGGAAATGACCTCACCCTGACCATGTTCAGAGGGAATATCATGTTTGTCCTCCCATCAGACCACACAGACTCCTAGCTGTACATCATCCTGACCCTCAGTTCATCAGCATTTGAACCCTTGGCTCTGTGATGCTCTACAGCAATTTCTGCTATCTGCACTGCAGGGAGAGTTTATGATTTGCATTTATGTTAATCAGCATAAGTATGAATAATATTCCTGGAATGTTTGTCCTTGAGCTAAGCTGTGTTACTAAGCACCATTTTCTCGGAAAGCTTTGTAGATATGCTGAGTTAATACTAAAATGATAATGCTTTTGATATTAACTGTAGAAGTGTAGAAGGGTATGAAAAGAATGTAACAAAGTGCATGATTTTACTAACGTCTGATAGACAGAAACTTTTTATTGAAATTCAAATGAATAAAAATGCATTTGGATTCCACCAAGCCTTGGGCTGCTTTGATAAAAAGCTTGCATGATGAACAGGAAACACTTTCCACCCTCTCCCCCATCTTAGTGAAAAAAAACCCCAAAATAAAAATCTATAACTACATATCTATTGAAAAAGGAGAAAAAATGAAACCTGTGAGATGGGTTTGTTTGATAACATTAAGTTATCAAACTTGATGTTAAGTTTGTGCATAAACTGGGAAAAAATATTGTGTTTGAGACAAAGTGATCAAAATATTTAGTATCCTACAATCAAGGAGAGAATAAGTATGTTGAGTACTAAACTCTTGACAAATACCCCATTGAAACCATTCTATGTGCCACCTTCTTCACTGTGCATAAACAGTTTATGTCTTGTTGATTGACTGCAAGTCTTCAGAGTTACAAACAAGGAATTAACTACATTGAATCTCCCTGAAGCCCCCAAAGCCTCCCCTACTAACAGCTGGAATACTAGAGGGATACCAGGGCACTCCAGTCCCTGTAGCTCTGGCCTTAGTCTCAGCAAGACCCTTGGAGCTTCCCTTCAGCGTGGAAGCGAGGATGAGGTGAACGTCTCTGTTTGCTTTGTGCTGTTATGACTAAAGAGGCAGGAAATACAAATTCCCCATTGCACAAGAGCAAGCCACAGAGCCACAGGGACTACTGCTGGGCTTCAGGAGAGGCTGAGGGCAGTGCTGGCACTTACCTGTGTGTATGTGTCAGTGATGGTGTAATCCACCAGCACCATAACCAGGATGGAGATGGGGATCCCAAAGTCTCCGATGATCCGCCGAGCCTGCAGAACAAAGACCTGTCACTGGCAAAGGGAATGGAAGCTCCATGCAGACATCCTGCTACAGGGAGCCTATTGCAAAGAGAAGCCCCAAGTGGAGCCAAGCACCACTCCAAACGTGAGCACTGCTGATGGGCAGGGCAAGGAAACTCAGCCTTGACGCATGGGGCTGTGCATCCCACTGCCCACACAACACGCTCTTAAATGACTGGCTAATTCCTCCTGCTGGCCTGTTTAGATCGTGCTCCAGGTATTACACACATGTCCTGCATGTAGGGAGATGCCTGAAGAGAACAAGTTGCAAGCTMTTCCTCCTACATTCTAGTTTAGCAGACTTGTATCCAGTCCAAGGAGCTTTCCCAAAGTCCAGAGGACTTTCCAGCAAAGCTCACTGGAGCAGGACAGTGCAAATACTATCACCAACAGTCAGCCCTTGTCTGCACCCTAAGGTGGGCTACCACCCCTTCTGCAAGGTATTTAACGGATTTCTGGCGTTTCTTTAGGGGACGTCCAAGTGTTCTGTAGAACAAAGGTCTGTAGCAAGAAGCATTATTTGTTTGGCGTGCCCCTTGTCCTTAACATCTGGACCCCACAAACTCCTCACCTTTCCTCCTAAGAAACGGCTGTTCTTGAACTTGCGCATAAAGAAGGCAATGAAGAAAGTGCCTAGCATGAGGATGAGGGAGAGGAGAGCAGTGTTGGGCTGCATCCTGGTTCCCAGTGACATCGGATCCGTAGAGAGCATGCTGGCATTCAGGCTGCTCTGCACATTTGGTGGGTAGAACTTCAGCAAAGGATGTTCTGCAAACACCTGAGCAAGTGAGAGAAGCAGCAGCCAAGTTACTGCAAGGAGGGGCAGGGGGCACTGTCACTACTGGGGGCAGGGGGAAGCGGAGGTGTCCTGCTCTGTGGAGAGGTGAGGGCAGTAGATGGTGGGCACGGACAATCCCAGCATCCGTCACCTCGCCTCACAACCTACCCAGCTGGAGAGGGTTGGGGAGAGAAAAGTGGCCCCTCTTTAATGTCTCCTGCAGGAAGAGAAGGGGAGAGACATTAGGGTTCTTCCTGCCACCCTCTGTGGTGGCACAGGAGCCAGCTAGGCTGAGGCATGAGACCAGCAAAGAAACGCTCTGCAGAATGTCTAGGAAAGCTGTGGCTGAGCTGGCCCTATTCCCCTGCCTCCTGTGTGCTAAAGCAGCAGGTTCCTGAGGGATTGAGAGGTGCAGCAGCCCATCTCCCTGGGGAAGGTTCACCTTGTACAGTTTGTAGAAGGTCTCATAGATAAAGATGAGGGAGATGAGGAAAGCAAAGATCTCCTGGGTGAAGGGCGAGATGTAGCGCACCAAGAAGCTTCCTTCAGCTGCCACGATAATGAAGATGAAGACGATGAGCCACAAACCAATCCACACTCTGCCTGTCAGATACTCAATGCCTTGTGTCTGGCAGAACTGAAATGGAAAGGGGAAGGAGTTACTCGTGGCTCCTCAGGCTGCTTCCTGCATCCGCTCCCCATTAAGATCAAAGACTGTCCTGAAAAAAAGCATCTACATCTGCTCAGGCATCCAGCACAGAGTCAGTGAATTCATGGCTAGAGTCACAGGTAAATTTGCAGACTTTGCATTAACACCTGCCAGCTCACACCAAGCAGGTCTTTACTGCTCCAGTCTTTGTGACAGTACCTCCTTCACTCTCTCCTGAAGCCACCCCATGCCTAACACTCCCCATGCCATCCCTATGGAGGTGTTGTTGCTCAAACACAGCTCTCCACTGCTCCATGCAGTCAACAGCAAAAGCCTGTTCCCTATAAAGGAGAGCCTGAGCATCCTGATATGTCCCACTGCATAAAGGCTATGTTAGCTGGGCCACGATCTCAGACAGTACAAATCACACCCCTCCCTTTTGCAGCCTTCCTTGGTACCACCACAGGCAGAGGTAAACCTCTGGGTTTACTGGGCAAAGCAAAAGCGGTCAGTGAGAAGTGCAGTCACAGGAGAGCAGAGAAATTCCCACTCTGCCGTGGCATCACCAGCTCCAAATTCTTGACACACCAAGGTGAAAATCTAGCTGTAGGAAAAACCATGCTTTTTTAAAGACATAGACATGCTAGGAGTCAGAAAAAAGGAGAAGGATTAGATCCACTGCTCAAAGGTACAGTGATACAGGGATTCTTTTAAGAGCAAAGAGGTCATGCTACTTGAGAAAGAAACATGTCCATCCTGGCTGGCCAGGATACCTCTGCACACACCCTCAGACTCAGCCTTAGAGGTGTGAGTAATGTACRTGGCACATCCCAAATGGGTGGTACACTTAATGTTATTGGACTCCCATACAAGGAAACCTGGACACAGGTAAAAGTTGTGAAATCATCTTCAAAGGAAGCCCCAAGAACAAGAAAGTTTTAGGATGCAGCTGCAAGTGCTCATTGTGCCAAGATTGGGCTGGGGGACAGTGCTCCCCTCACAGTCAGCAGGTAGAGGAGTGCTGTTATCACTGTCACACCTCAAGGGATAACGGATACAGCAAGAGGAGGCGAAAGTCTCTATAGCGGGACCTGCAAAGGGTCAGCAGAGCCAGGGGCAGCACTGGCCAAGCTGAGAGTACCCTGGAAGGACCCAAGGAGTTCACACTACCAAAGACCCTCTGTAGAACTGAGAAATGCCAGCTGCCCTCTCCAGAGCAAGGACAGAGTGAGCAGGTGCCAAGCACAGGCATTGCCTCATATGTACCTTGTAAAAGGCTTCTTCGAACACCAGCAGAGGCCCTGAGAAGCCAATAACCAGGAGCGGCTGGGCTCCGAGCAGGGAGAAGAGGATCCCTAAAACCGAGGTGGAGATTATCAGCTCGGAGACCCCCATGAGACCCTCAGTTTTCTCTCCTGGGAAAGAGAAAAACGTATGAGTGTTATAGCCTGGCCACAGGCACCATCACCACAGGCAGGCAGGCTGCACAGCTCCAGACAGAGGAGGCAGGTCCCCATCCCATCAGTCAGAGGTGCCCTGTGTTAGGCAGGGAGCACGGAGGGAGCCCAGGCAGCCGAGGCTGGAGAGGCCAAGTGGCAGGGAGTGAACAAGGCAGCAGCCGAGGCACAGCACTACCCCTCTCCCTGAGCGAACAGCACCAGAGCCCACCCCAGTACAGCATCACACAGACACAGCCAGTGTCCCAGAGTGCAAAGAGCAGACCAGAAAGCAGGCCCATTACCTAGGAGTCCCCCGAAGGTGATGGCAGGAGAGAGAGCAGCAAAGTAGATGAAGAGAACGGCTGCGAGACACTGGCTGTGCAAGGCGTCTCTGATGTCACTGAGGTATTTGGGGTACCTGCGCTTTATGTCCCGAACCAGACCTCCAAAAAATATCCCGGTTCGCTTCAAAGGGTCGTCCTCAGCTTCCTCCTCTTCTTCCTCAGCTTTCACTTCACACAGCTCTGGAGGTGCATGGAGGGCAGGGCTTGAGCAAGTAACAGAGTTGGGCCCTTGGGCTGTTCCTTTCCCCAGTACCTCAGAGAGACCTTCCTCAGCAGCACTAGCCTGGTTGTTCCCCTGCAATGGCACATCCCACTGCCCCCAGCTGCCCCCAGTTGCCAGAGCTGCCCACAGCCACTGTCCTGCTCCCCTTGCCCCCTTCCTCCTCACCCCCCACTGCAGGAGCCAGGCCCTGCTCATCCCTCTGCCAGGCTCTGGCACGGGAGGGCCCACTGGGGCACACAAGGCACTAAGGCACAAACTTGCCCAAACATGAATGGAGAGACCTTTGGCTTCCTGAGCAGTCCCCTCCTTCATGGACTTCTGCTCCCTCTCCTTCCTCTTCTTCAGCAGCAACTTCTGGAACGTGGCAATGGATTTGAGCAAGTCTTTTCCCTCCACCTCTGATGGGGGGATGACAATGCTGCAGTCCAAGAACTCATTGATTGCATTGAGGAGGTCTTGACGATCGTCCGCCATGTATGCAGCCTCATGGAAGTGCTGGGGGGGCAGGAAAAAGAGAGAGGGAGAAGGCTCAGACAAAGACTAGACCCAGCTACCGACAGTCTGGAAAGACAATGCTTGCTGTGACCTTTACAGTAACATTCTGCTCCCTCAACCCACTACTCGTCTCACTACTGCCACTCTGTGACCCACATTACTGAATCCTGCTTCCTGTTTTGAGGGAGAAGCTGTTGGAGCCCTAAAGTACCACAGTTATAAAGCACAAGAACCACAACCTGAGCTGGCAGCATAAGAGACTCTTGGGAGTCTCCACATGGGAGACAGAGAGAGAGAGAAAATAGGAGTCTACAGCATGAGGGAAGCCATGCAAAGGAAACTAGGCAGAAAAGGGCAGGTATTTCTGGCAGCAAGGGCCGCTTAACAAGGAAGGACTCTAAGGAGACCAGGAGGGGACAGCACTACTGCAGACAGGCAGGGAGGTGCTGGCAAACAGGTGGAAGTGCTGCACTGCCTCTGGAACGTGCCTCCAGAGAAAAGGCTGGAGGATGATGAACAAGTGAACAGCCTGTAAAGCAGGCAGGGGACAGCTAAGGTTCCTGCAGCACACAGACTCCCTGGAGCCACAGCTTCAATGTAAATGATACTGTACCCTCTCCACGGCGCCAGCCACTGTGTAACCTCGCTAYGGCCAGCCCGGCTGCAGCAACTGGCTCTGCTCTCCAGGAAGAGCAGCAGAGACTCAAATGAATGAGATTAGCCCACAAACACAGCACTGAGGCTGGAATATGGCATCTCACCTCTTCTGGCTAAAAATGCATTCTCAGCTGAGCCCTGTGTAACTCCAGAGAAGGGATCTTTAATATTGTTGCCTCTAACGCACTTTTTCTGATTGAACCTTTTAGTCTCCAGTTCAGTAAAAGGTGTGCAATAGTGGCAGGACAGGAAGGTTTGTTACTTGCTTATAGTTACATGGCACCAGCAGAAAGGACCCTGTGAACCTCTGATCCTCTTGTGCTGGATGTATGCAGCAGATGCTCAGACTGTCTTTCCTTTGCATTTAATTCCTTACCAAGATAATGAATTTCACTGACATCTAGACAGATGGGGGACTTCTGGCAGTGCACGTGCTTGGCAGAAAAACCTTCCTGCCTCCTCATCTCTCCTCCTCTATGGATGTGCTTCTCTGCGTGGATGCTCCAGCCATGGGACTCAGTTAGAAAGCTTCATCCAAACACCTGAAAACAGTCCCCAGGCAYTGCTGGGTCTTTCTGTCAGTGTGGTCTGGGCCGGGTGCCATGGTCACAGGCATTGCTCAGCCTCCCCTCCTCTATGTTTGTGAAATGTCAACTGAACGTCACTCCTCTAACCTTGGGCCATCCTTTGCTCTTGCTTTTACACATGGCCCCTTTCTTCACCCAGCCAAGTGTCCTACTCTTTCCTCTGCACTGGAGCATTCTACCTTGGTCAAGCCAGGCTGATCTTAAAAATCCCAGGTGCTCACACCTGCCTACCCTACCTGAGCCTTTGCACAGCATCTCTCAGTGCTCTCTTCTCAGGAAAGTCTTTTAAGGAGCCACCAAAGCTCMCTCGCCTATGTCAGCATCCCTGCTCACCAGCTCCTCACCTTGTCGGACATGAGGGTGGAGATTGAGCGGCCAATTTCATGGTAGTCCATGTTGGCCTGGCTAGGTCCAAGCAGCACAAAGATGAATCTGACAGGAATTGGAACCTCCAAGACAGATTCCAGGAAGACGGCCTCATTTAGTCGGACGAATGCCATGGTTGGCTGTTCCAGAAACTGCACACAACCTACCAGGAGGCAATGTTTGGAGTAGAGTTAATCACTGGGGGGTAAGCTGTACCGGGTTGCCTTTATTAGTAGAGACGGGGATTTTGAAGGTTCCCATGAGCCCCGCAGTTATGCACTTTCTCCAGACCATGGACACAGCACTGAGCTTCACACTGAGGACTGCTCCAAGTCCTTCACTGATCATTCACAAGCAGTGCTACTTTCTTTAGCCTCCCAGTTAGCCCATTCTTAATCCCTTACAGATGGGCTGTACTTACACTATAAAGGGCCAAAGTTTAAATTGGAAGGTTGTTTCCCACTTATGCAAGGAAGCCTCTTACATGTTACTTTTATCAAACAAACTTCTAATCTCATCAAAGAATGAAATCAGGTTTGCTTGACATGACCTATTTCCCATAACCCTTACTGCTCGGCAATAATTACATTCATATTCTTCAGCTCTTTATTAATTGAATCCCATATTACCTCTGCCACTATGTTGGCTGAGAAGGATGTCAGGTTAAACAACCTATAGGTACTGGCTCACTGTCCTTCCCTCCTTGAGCATTGATGCTATGAGTTTTTTTCTGTTATCTTGTACTCTCCCTGTATTCCTAAAGTTTTTATTTTTTTCAGAGGAAAGTAAGCCAGTGCTCTAAAGACTCATAGGTGCAAACTGCACATTTTGTTTTACAATGTCTGCATCTCATCAGTGCTTGGCAGTCTCCTCAGTTCATAACAGATTGGGAAGTACTCCTGCATCCTCCGGCACACCAGTCACTTCCTTCACATACCGAACACCAACGTTTATTGAATACTGGTATTTCTCTGGCATTATTACTGATCTTTCTGCCATCTGTGTCCAGCAAAGAGCTGTGTTCTGTGTTAGGCTGGTAAATCTGTGCCATCTGAGAGTCCGAGTGAATCCCAAGACACAGCCTTACTCAGAAACAAGCCAACGTTTAGTTATCTGAGTACTCAAAGTGCGCTTATGAACCTGATTTGGCCTCATCATGATTAAGCATCAGTTTGGTTGAGCTGCCAAGCCTCTTTGCCTGAGCTTTTAATCTACTGGATAGACAATGACATTTACTTTGCTTGCAGTGTAGCTGGGTTTGCTGAGATGTTAATGCCAGCAAAGTGCTGAGAAGGAATACTTTTGCAGTCAGAAGGCACTCTTGCAATGAGAAGGCACCGTGCTCGAGGCTGCCTGCTCACAGCTCTCCTGTACAGAGAAATATGTGCTGGCAGCACTATGGCCAATACCTGAGACCTTGCCACCAGCCAGGCCCTGCTCCTGTAAACTCAAAGCTCACTGGCACGCACAGCCAACAGCCAACACTGGCCACGGACAGGGCTCAGCTGCTGGCAAGGTGTGAAGAGGCCAGACAGAGGGCAGCAATGGTCAGAGGGCAAAGTGATGGGCTGGCCTTCAGTCCCTCAGGCACCATTTACCTACTTCTGAGCTGCAAAACCAGACATTCTGGTGAGCCTAGCAGGACTTCCACCACTAAGTTGGGCCCCAGCTCCCAAAAGCAGTGTCCATCAACCTCTTTTTTAATTTAGGAGAAGAACTACCCTGGCAGCCCATATATCTGCTGCACAGAATGTGCACCATCACCAAAGGAGAGAGTGCACCAGGCTCCCTCCTCAGCTGAACTTTGGGAACATGTACGAGATGACCAAATATCCCTTGGGAGTGAGGACATAGACAGCTGTGGCCAGACCAGGATCTGCACTAGTCTCTGGGAGCCCATATATCTGCTGCACAGAATGTGCACCATCACCAAAGGAGAGAGTGCACCAGGCTCCCTCCTCAGCTGAACTTTGGGAACATGTACGAGATGACCAAATATCCCTTGGGAGTGAGGACATAGACAGCTGTGGCCAGACCAGGATCTGCACTAGTCTCTGGGGGACTCCAAGTGCCACCTCTTACCCACAAGGACCACTGTTGCTTCTGCATCTTCAGGGATCTTCTCCATCAGCTTCAGGTATTTACGATGGCCCTCAGAGTTGTGGAGATGCAGGTTTTTCTGCCAGGAAAGAATATAAACAAGTAAGGATGAAGTCCCCATGCTCTGGTCTCCCTACACAGCCTTGCACCCCACTGGCATAACTGCAGCTGGGCTTGCCTTGGCTGCACACCCAACGCCTGCTTCACAGCAAGGCACTCTCACAGCAAAGGCCACCCTGAAAGCGCCAGGGCTGCTGCTGCCATCACATGCTCAAGCAGACACCTGTATACAGTGTGAAGCCAAAATTAGGTTCCAAAATCATAATGCAGCAACCTGATTGCCAGTGCTCCAGGTGATCCAGGGAGCTCAGTCCTTCCATTACAAGGTTCCCCCATGATGGGGCTCAGAGGTGGGAACCAAGGACTGCTGTCAGTCAGCAGCTGTCCCCAGAGTGTGGAAAAAGAAGCAGTTACCCCCCAGGTCATCCTCACCTCCTTGCACTCGGTCTCGTTGGCCTTGGGGTCGGCCATCTCAATGCGCTCTTCCCCCATGAGAGGCACACAAGTGTCTGTGGTGTGGTTGTGGTGGTGGTTCCCCACGATGGAGTTCATGCTGGAGCTGGAGTGGTTCCTCGGGAAGAAGCCCTCTTTCTCATCATTGGGGTGGCTGAGGGGGAGAGTGGTGGCCATGAGGGGACCCACTTCCCTTGCCACCAGGGGCTCACAGATAATCCCAGCGCCCTGGGAGCCCTCATCTGTGTGCCACCCACCTGTGCTTCAGCAGCAGGGCACGCAGCACATTGGCTCGGTCTTCTGCTCTGATCTGGTCAGAGATGATCATGGTCTCCACCATGAGGTGAGCAATGCCAGGCAGAGTGGTCTGCTCCAAGTCAAGGAGGACGGCACCTGCCAGCACAAGGGGAAGAGTCCTGCTTCTAGTATGCAACGCTCCCCATTGCATTCACACTCTGGGGACACAGCTGTCCCACCAGGAGCCAGGCTTTGGTTGGGGTACAGATCTCTCAGCTGAGAAATGCCCAAATCCAGGTGCCCCATGTCGTTTCTGTAAACCCTTGTCCCAAGAGAACCCAAAAGCTCCAAGTTGCAGTGGTAGTTCTGGTATCTCCTTTCATTTCAGTCTCCTGCTCTGACCAAACTTGCCTTTCCACACCAAAGATGGGTCCAAGACCTGCTGGCCAAGGCACAGCTGRGTGTCACAGCTGCCATGTGCCTGAGACCAGTGAAGCAGAGCATGGAACCAACACAGGCACCCTTGGGCTAATGCAAACCCTGCCAAACAGGCTGCAGGATGTCTGTCTCCACAGACCCTACAGGAAGCCTGGATGCAGACACTGTTTCATGCCTCCAGTGAGGGCCCAAACAGCGACAGAAGCTGTCCAGCAAAACAYGTCCTAGACCATGAGACAAACCCTGGTCTGCTCTTCCTGACTCACCATGAGCAATCGTCTTCCTGAGCTCCAACAGACTGCGGAAGGACAGTGAAGCCACGTGGGGTTTACCCCACCTTGCTGTATCCTCCTCCACATCCTCCTCAAACTTGATCCAGCGGGCTGTCTCCCTCCAGTGCATCTCCTGGTTCTTATCCACCACCAGCTCATTCAGCTCCACAAACACCTAGTGCGGATGACAGAGAGGACATGAGATACATACACCTCTACCAGCAACATACAGAAAGCCTCAGCTCTGTCCTCAGGGATGGAGGAAGCCTGATCTGAAGTGCTGCCTGAATAAACCTGCCATAGTTAACCAGAGACTTGGTGCACACAAGCAGCCAGGACAAATATCACTGACAGCATGGCAGGAGCTTCCATCAGCACATGGAGCATCAGAAAACTCTAAGTCACGTGCTGTGGGCAGATGGGAGTGAATGACGCAATGCTGCAACCCTTTCTACCAAACTATGGCAATTTTGTCCTCTGCCTTCTTCTTGACTTCCCCCCAAGTTTCCCACACTTACCAGAGATGGTGATGTTATTATGCTGCCAACTTCCACAACAGCACCACAATTTCTGTGACTTTTTAATGTCTTTCCTAAGGTGAAAGCTTTGTGGTTTCAGGGAAATCTCCACTTTTATTGAAAAAAGTGTATTTTCAGCCCTCATGATAATGGATAACAGCTTGAAATGTCATCTTCAAGGTCATGTAAAGAATTAATTATATTGAAACACATTTATCACTTTATAAATTGCATGTTTCTAGTCCTGATTTATGGCTTCTGAACAAGAGTGGGAGGACAGCACATGGATACCTCATGGGGCTTTCTATCCAACTTCTTCTTCTTCTTCTTTTTCTTGACAGATGGAGTTGACGCTAACTTTTTGCTTGTCCTGGTGATCTGACTCCGAGACGGTTTTTTCATGAGATGCCTCCTCACACCTGGGTTATCTTCAAAGCGGTGGCCTGAAGACATAGGAAAGGAAGAAAGGCCACCAATTCGTCTAGCGCATACACAGTGTCTGGCGGGGAAACACAGCCAAGCACACCGTTCTCTCATTAACTTAGTCTACCAAAGCCCTGGCAGCTGGAGAACGAACTCACCATCATCCTCCAGACCTTTGAAGATCCTTCCTGCCTCATCTACCTACTTTCATCTCTTCCAGATGTCTGTGATCTAACTTCTCCATGAAGAAGGCTTCCTCCTAGGCTGTGCATACACCGGAGCTTCATCGCTAAAGCTTTTATTCATGGTACCTGAACAAGTGGTGTGGGAACCCTTCCCATATTTCCTCAACAAAAAGCAACCTGCAGCCTTGCCTGCACAGCTCTGCACCCACACAGCACAGGCAGGCACCTGGCTGGGCCTCACTTCTTGCACCAGAGGAAGGCCTTGTGCTCAGCAAGCATAAAGGGCAGTGAAGGGGAAGGATATTTAGCTGCTGGTCTGGGAGACATATGGAAATATCAATGACTGTTTTATTTAATTGTGTGATGAGACTGTAGGATAACACTGCAGCCTGGGGCTGGCTCGGAGGCTGGGCAGTGAAGTCAAGCTATCGCTGCTTCTACATGTTCCGCAGTGCTGCTGTAATGCCCTTGGAAAGGTCTGCGTTAGAGGCTGGCTGGCAGAGTCAAAGCCTCCCAAAGCCTCCAGAGGGGCTGTTAAGGCTGCTCTACAGACCCATCACCAAGCTACCAGGGCTGTTGGCTAGCCAGYACCCACCAAAATTCAGCCACAACCATGCCGGCCCCTTTTGCAATACCAGAGAAAGAGCACCTGGGCAACAGCTTGCCATGGAGAATAGTCTCCCTGGTCACTACCCAGAGACAGCAAGTCTGTCTTTCTCACCATTGACAACCCATAGGAATGTGGAAAGCCTCAGAGCCTGGCTCCAGCAGGCTCACCCAACTAGACTATGAAGTCAGGGCTTTTGCTCAGCTTTGGTCCATCAAGGTTTGCTGTCCCTGCTTGTAAGACAATGCCAAGGTCTTCTCCCTGGTAGAGCAAGGGCAGCTCTCTATTGGCTGGGGTGAATGTTCTGGTCTGCATGTGCCTTCCTGCACTTAGATTCAACACCTGCAGCTCTCAGGGTACAAGAGGCAGTAAAAAGCACGGGATTTGAAGTCCCAGTGGTCTCTTTGACACTGTAGAAAAATATCTGTACATCTCTGGCATGGAAAGCCACATCCAGCATCGGGCCAGGCACACCAGGGCCTTGCACCTTGGAAATCTGGGTCGCTAAATTAAATATAAAATGAATCAATACTGAGCCTCAGGGCATTTTCCCCCATTGGCTGCCCTGCTGATGCACGTCCTGCTGACGGCGGGACTCCTCCCTGTTCCACTTACCACACTGCAATGTCAATAGGAGCCAATAACTGCCCAATAACCACTACGAACGTTTCTGGGAGCCGGGCACGTGTGGGGCTTCCACGGAGTTTTGCATGGATTTCTCAGCTCCTGCGTAGCCACTTCATCACACTCAGTGTGAGCTCATGCATAAAACAAGCAGTCCACCAGACAGATGATTCTAGTATCTGGCACCTTTGCTCAAATTCCCGCACCTTCTTATTCTCCTACGCACCCTGGGACCCATTCTCACCATGTCCCTGGAACACCAGGGCCAGAGTACACTGCTCTGCAAGACAGAGTGCTCACCCAGAGCACAGCAAGCTTTACACATGGCCATGACAACTTATTACACAGTGCTTTTCAGCAACAGCCCGAGAAAGCAGTCACAGGCATCCAGTCTCAGCAGCAAATGGCTGGAGGACAGATAAAATGCAAGGAGCCACATTTCCTGACAGCACCTCCAGTGACTCCCACGCTCACAGACAGCGACAGGAGCYGGAGTGCTGCAGGGTCAGAGCACACCGGTGAAGGCACACCACCAAAGCCCTGCAGAAGACTAAGGGGAGATCCACTTTGCTGCTCTTGGCAGTGTTTGTGGCTACTGAGATGCCAGCTGGGGGATACAACTCATAGGAGCAGGGTGGACACCTGGGTTTAATTTAGGAAAAGAACCACTGGCTTTGGGAGTCCCATGCAGAACCCAGCTGAGGTGCTCCAGGCTGCTCTACAGAGACCCTTTCTGTGTCCTGTCAGATTGGTGCTTTCCCCAAATGAAAGTCAAGCTCAAGAGAGCACCTAAGTCTGGGGTCCTTATTCAGGACATGATCTTGGACTGAGACCAAAGGGTGATGTGCCCAGTGCATAGGTCTGCCCTTCTTGCTTGAAGCCAAAGTTGCCAGGGAGTACTGCTCTTGCTGTAGCTCCTCTTCAGTGCTCCCCAGGATCTAATCGTGAAGACGGYGACAATGTCAGAGGACAGAGAGCAATTCCTATGGTAGCTCGACTACAATAAACTGGTATGTCACCCTCCCACACAGCATCTCCTACAGTCTCCTCCAAAAGATCTTCTCACCACGTTGGCTTCCATGGTCAGATTTCTTTGCATGACCAAGTTCCTTTCCCACCAGCTTAAATCTGAATATGACAAATATGACTTTGCACTGGTTAAAGTCTTCCCTAGAAGTGGCTTTGCTAGTCAGGCCAACTCACTGGGCAACTGCCTTCAATTTGTCTATTATCTCCTGCTCATCTCCTTTCATTTCCCTCAATACACAAGCAGGAAGACCAGAAAGAGGCATCAGAGTACTATCAGTACTAGAGAGCAACCTGCTAAGGCACCACAGGGATGGTGCACACTGCCCATATACCCCAATGGTTAAGTTACAGCAAGAAAAAAGAGATTTAAAACTCAGACTCTTGAAATATTTAAAACTAGACTAAACAAAATGCTAAYCAACATACTGTAAGACACAACCCTATGCTGGCTTCTGGAAAAAGCTACTGCCCTGTCCTGCAGAGAGCCCAAGTCTCTCCTGGCTGAAGCTGAGTTCATTGTGATAGGGATAGCTCATCCCTGCTGCCAACAGGTATCCCCACCCAGCACTCCCCATGGTCTGAACACTTAAAAGAGTGCAAGGAGACCAAGGACTCCACTCTGTTCAAAACCAAATTGATTCCTCCTGGATCTGAGTTGGTACTGGAAGAGGCACTACCGTGGAGTGAACAGCTGGGCAAGTGGCACTGGCTATAAGTGAATTGGTTCTGCACAAAACAGACGCTGGTGTCTCTGCCATGTCTGACTCTGCCATATCTCTCTGCAAGATAAATCCACAATGTGGATTCATTATACAGAAATAATTAAGAGTTGACTGTACAGTGCACCTGCAGTATTAGCTGTAGCAATCAATGAATGTGTTAACTGCTAGAAAGCCCAATTTCCCCACTTTATAAGTGATGCATTATCACACCTTGCAGAGTGATCTGCCCCTTCTACCTTCCCAAGAATTGCCATCTTTTCCAAGGTGAACCTGGAGCAATTTCTTCACACTTTTAATGTACAGTTTACTCAGCCTGGGACAGCTGATGGGACCAATTTGCTCCAGGTTTCTATTTTGAACTTTGCTACTATTATATGCTCTATCAATTTCCAGTAACAAGTAGCAGACTTGTTACTGTAACAGCCAGAAGCTAATCCCCACTTGCTGGTCCCTGCAGAAGCACACAGGCAGACATTTCTTCCCTGAAGGCTTGTAAAGATGGGACAGATGACAAARAGAATGTGATGCTGGGACTGGGAGGCAGGGGAAATTAAGTCTTTTGCCCAAGATCACACAGAGTGTGAGGCAGAGCCAAAAGCTGAACCAAGGCATCCTGAGCTCCTGTTGCAATCATTCTGCTTTCCCACTCTTGTGTGCAAAGCTGTTAAGTGGGCTAGTTCCGGGACATCCCATGTACAGTCCTAAAATCCCTTGAAAAATTAACATGTGATCCAGATGAGGACATTTGGACAACCAGCCCAGAGCTATGGCTATGAACAGTATCACTCCCAAGGTGAGCCACCTTTTACCATCCTATACCAAGGAACGACCCTGGTGTGACACTCTGGTTTCTGTGCCGTCCCTGAGACGGCTCAGAGATCCCCCCACAAGGGATGTGCAGGTATAGAAACAGATGTGGAGAACAGGAAGACATTCTTGACTCTCAGGATTCCTATTCTCTCCTTCCTTGCTTCTCCCACTCTTGCTTCCTTCCTTCTTTTCCCCCTTCCAAGCACCCCAGCCAGCCTGTCATCAGCTAGTTTCAGAGTCATGCTCAAGCATGCAGATACAGAGATTAGGTTATTTTTTTCTCTGGGCATTAGGCTACGGTGCAGAGCTGAGAATCTGATATCCACCTCTGTGTCAGATCTGCACCTTGACTCAAATTCCAGCAAACAGCAACAGCACACTGTCACCTTGTGCTACAAATGGAAGGGGAAATCTCTTTGTCCTTATACACACCTCAGAGCAGCTGCTTTTTCTCTGGCCATGGCATGGGCTACATCCTGATAAGCACAAACAGCAAGACGCAGCTGCCTCCGGAGCTGCTTGAGCGAGACACACASAGGAAAGCACCTCAGCACTGCGACACAGATCTGTACCAAGACCTCGCACAGACACAAAGGCATCAGGCAGCTCCTCCAGAGCTCCCACACAGACAGTGGGGCAGACTGTACCTCCTCTAAACCAGGAGACCAATCTGACATGGGGAGGGTGCAGACAACAAACACAGGAGAGGGATATGCACTGTAGTTGGGGGCTCTGATCTACAGCTGCAACCGTGGGGTCACTGCTCCAGTACTTACAGGTGGGCTCCCCGCCTGGGTAGCCCAGATGGTTTCTGATGGCCTCCCATAAATCGTAGTCTTCAAAATTGAAGGCAAATTCATCAAAGTCTTCATAGCCGAGTGAGTTGCGAATACAGGTGCTTATCACTACCTCTGGGCTGCTGCCCCCTTCTGATTCCTTCGCTGGCTCCTCTCTCTCTTGAAGGGTTGTCATCTTGTCCTTCTGAAGGTCAGGGGTCAGGTGTCATGAACCACTTGCCTTCAGATGAGGAGCCAGGATAGCCAGGCTGATGTGTGGAAAGCAAGCTGCTCCCCTGAGAGGGCTTCACGGCAGCCCCGGGGCCAGCCCCGGTGCCTCGCTCCCCTGCTCACAGGGCATGAAAGTGCCGGCTGCAGCAGCCTCGAGGACTGATGAGGTTCCAGGAAGGCTGGCTCCACCCAGGGATGCTTCTGTGGGGGGCTGCCCCACCAGCTCCTCAGGAGCAGGGTCCTTGCTTTGCCGTGGGGTCTTGTGCCAGATGCCCAGGGATGYGGCACCCTGTGTGGCCCGAGGACAGCCAGGCTGTGTGTGCAGCACCACTGCTCTCCCTCACTCCCCTCTGGTGTCTCCCTCCCTCTCCAGCCTGCAGAGCAACCTATTGAATTCTCCATGTCCTCGGGCCCGGAGCATTCATTTCCATGACGTCTCTTCTCTCTGTCCTCGTGCCACACACAGGGGCAGTCCCCCTCTGAGGCGCTCCGGAGGGGGCAGCTGCCTCTGCCAGGAGAGCAGAGGAGACAGGAAGCTCCTCACCTCAGGTTTTCTGCAATACCAGAGCTGGCGTGTCGCACAGAGGGCTGATCACTGGGAAAGTGTGTCAGGAGAGGAGAGAGCTGGGTCTCAGAGAAATGCTGGGAACCCTGAACAGGAGAGGGCAGTGGGGTGGGTGGAGGAGCATCTATAGGGTAGGTGGGAGCAGAGATGCTGAAAACATGAGGATCAGTGCTGTGCACCATGCAAAGCTGACAGATATGAGACACTGTTGGAAAAGAAGGATCTGGGGAACAGGAAGGTGAGGACCAGGTCCTGTGGCAGGCTGAAGACCCTGCCTGAAGCTGCTAGGGGAGAGCAAGAGAAGTATGGGACAAAGGGACATGTGCACTGGTAATGCAGGTAGTGTTGTAAAGCCTCACTTTTCATGCCGTCCAAGTCAGCGGATGCCAGCATCTGGGCCTCGGCCTCATCTGTGGGGACGCGCTGGTAAGCCGCACTCTCCAGGGTGGTCATGCTGCCGATGCACATCCTCTCCTTCAAGTCATAGGTGGCCCGTTGTCCACTCGCCACCTGGCCCCAGGCCTTGCGCTTCTCCCACCCACGTGACAGACGTTCCCGAGGCCCAGGGGGGCTGTAGGAACCAAAGAGACTGACGGTAGCAAGGGGGTGAATGAGAATGGGCAATGGCCCTCAGGGGTTGGGGACCCTTGGCCCAGCCCTCACCAACAAGTCCCTGAGACAGAGGACAGGCAGGAGCCACCTACCACAAAACCTGAAAGTTGCCCCTTCTGCTCCTCCACTCCCCTACCACAGAGTGGGATCAGCTTGTGCCCACTGTTGGGGACCCACCTCTTGAGTCAATGGCCTCACAGTCCCTTTCTGGAGCTTCCCAGCTTGCAGACCAGCATGACAGTACAAGTTAGCTGATGGGAAGGGTACTCCAGGTGTGCAGCCCAGTGCCCCCAAACCCATGCTATGGGGATCCCATGGACCCAAGGAGGTTGCAGGAGTCCTGTGGAGTGACTGTCCCACCAGAGAGTAGCCCTGTTGCTCACAGATGCTCTCCCTATGGGGTCCATGTCCCTTCTGGCTCAGCAGGCAAGTTCAGGCTAGGCACAGCCACTACCCTTGGGGACTGACTCTGTGCGGCGACCTCGAGCCAGGGAGAGCAGCAGGCAGCTTGGCAGCAGTCACCTACCTGTGGAGAGAGGCGGGGCCCTTGTCCTGCAGCAGGTCAGCAAAGCGAGGCATGGGGGACAGGATGCCACACTCCTCCTCCACGTGGAACTGCGCGGGAGCCAGAGCACTACTGGACTCCTCCTCATCGCTGCCGACGGTGAACTGCAGAGACAACAGTCCTGACAGGGAGAGCTGGGGGCAGGCAGCCTTCACCGCAATCCTGGGCACACAGATCCTCCCTATGTCACTACCTCCCAGAATGGGCCATGTTGACTTCCCCCACACACCCCATACCCTGGGATTGGTCATACTGAGCCCCCCCACTATACTATAAACCCTAAAAATAGACATATTGATCTTCCCCCATGGGTCTTACACCCCCAAAATGGTCATGCACACCCTCCCTTGCATTCACACCAAGCAATGACTTACTTGTCACTGTCCTTCGGTGGCCATCTCTGCTAGACAAGGACAAAAACACTCTTCCCACAATACTGCACAACTACAAGTTCTTACCCCTGAGCAGCACGCTTGCTGGCACCCTCCTTGGCAACCTCCTTCCACCTCCCCCCAGACTCCAAGCCCCATCCAGGCAGGAATGCCCTGGCCTTGCCTTTGGTTTGCTTGGGGGCTCCAGCTTAGAGGATGTGTCCTTCCCACGAGCTTCGCTCTCAGACTCTGCAGAGATTTCTTTCTCCTGGACCTCCTCTGCCTCAGATTCTCCTTCTTCCTCTTCTTCTTCTTCCTCTTCTTCCTCCTCTTCTCCTCCCTCCTCGTCCTCTTCCTGGATGGTGGGGGTGACCTCTGAGGGGGGTATTGATGTTTTCTTCTTTTTCCTCCTCCTTTTTTTCCTCCTGCTAGCACGGGGTGGTCTCTTTTGGAACTTGAGGGCAGAAGGGAGGTGAGTGGAAAGGGGATGATGGATGTGGTGCGAGGTTTGGCGGTGGACTGAGAGAGAAAAAGAGAGTCAGGGGCAGGAAGAGGCTGGGAGGAACCTGCCAGGCGCCCCTCCAGGAAACAGCATGGTCTGGAGATCAAGGGCCAGGAAGGGCAAGGAGAGCCACCAGCCCACAGGGACATAGCAAAGCTCTTTCAGTGATGCTGCAGGCTGTGTCCAGCCTGGGGTAGGTGGGGGGACAGCCCTTGTGCAGTGCCAAACCACCCCAACACAGCTCCACTGCCCTGGGGAAGGCAGGACTCCTCTCCCTGTGTTGCCAAAAGCCATWTGCATGGCTGTGCAGAGCTGTGGGGACCTGCCACAGGCAATATCCCCTTCCTAAACATGGCGAAATGTTTCTTGCATCCTCAAACAAGCACGATTTGGGCCCTTTACAAACATTCTAGGGACATTACTTAGTGGTTAGGCCATGGCTTAGTGGTGGACATAGTGTTAAGTTTACAGTTGGACTCTATCTTAAAGGCCTTTTCCATTCTAAATSATTCTGTGATTTTGTGATCTATTTTCTGCATAGTGTTTCTTTGAGTTAAATAGGTGTAGCTTATTAATCCCTCAGGGAAGTTCCTCCTACATAGCCACAGGAACAACAGTGCAGATGCAACCTTAGTCCACATCCCAGGTACTACGAGGGCATGTGTCTACCAGCCTCCAAAATTCAGGTTCAGTTAGGAGGCTGTCTTTTAAAAACCAGGGTAAAGAAACAGGACAGAAAGATTTTTCTTTAAATTAATCTACAAAGAGAAATTCATACAGGCTTGACCTGGGTGTCATGGGAATTAGAGAGTGAGAACAAATTAAGGGCATTTCTGAGTCTTCACTCCAAAACAAAGGCAACACACCAGGCAGGGAACAGGGTAAGTTCAGCATGCCCCTGCGAGAGAAAGGAAAGCCATTGCTGCCAGGTCTATCTGCAGGCACAAAGCCTCCCATAGGCAGTCTGCAGGATGCATAGATCCTGGGGCTGCACCCAGAGCTGCTGAAATCAGGGGGGCACTACCCGCTTGGCAAGGGGGTGTTGCTCAGCAGCTCTTCCTGAGGAATTGTTTCCAGTCTGTTTTGATTTGGTTCCTTCCCAGCTTTCCTGTGACATGGCAGCAAAATCTGTTTATAGTGAACACTACCTTCAAAGGACATTTTCAATGGAAGYTGTAACCTTCTCCCTGGGAGAGCCAGGCAGGTTCATTGTTCTGCTGTCATGTTTCCTTTCCTTTGGTTTCTCAAGTCTTTTCTCCCTTGTTTCCCCCCTTGGGAACAGCAGGGATATTTCACACATCCCCCTAGYTCAGAAGATGCAGTTTGTAGCAAGATAAGAGGAGATTGGGAATGGTCAGACATCTGCAAGTTGGAAAGAGTTTGGGCTCTTTATAAACACTTTTCCCTCACAAGTGTTCTTTTCTTTAACTTCACTGGACATACCCTATTTCACTCACAGGATCTAGCAGAAAGACCCTCCTGTTCTGCTGCTGTACTTCCGTAACACTGCTCTGCATGCCACAGATAGGTCAGGCATGAATTTCTAATACAAGAAGCAAGGAAGACCCCAGCTATACACACGATGCTCCTTCAATAGCACAAAGCTGCTGGTGAGGACACAGCCCATCTTTCCCTTCTGGCTTGTTCACTTCAGCCCAAGACAGAAACATTTATGTTTTGGATCAGAAGGAAACTGAAGCCTTAGGCTGCAGGGAAGGGCAGTGATGGTAAATGTGTGATCTGGCACAGAAGAGGGGAGCACTGCTCTTCTCTTCACCCCTGCACTCAGCCCTCCTTGTGTCAACTGATCACAACCCCACAGAGGTGGGAAAAACACACCTCTCCCAAACACAAAAGGATTCATACCTCCCTCTTTTTCCTCCCTGTGCTCCTGTGTGTCCAGTCCTGCCCTCCCTCTCTGCTCCCTTCCTTGCACTGCCTGCCTGTATGGAAAGTTACTGCCAAACTAGTGTCCCAGATGTTTGATTACATTTCTTGGTGAACTTGATAYAAGAGATACGAAAAAGTAATTTGGATAGGGAGCCCAGAAGGAAGAGCCTCCATATTAGGAATTCCTGGCTTCGACTAGAGCAGGAAACATTTCTAAGCCCAGAGACCATTCACCTCTATGGGCTAGTATTTTATTTTKAGAAGTCTAACGACCGAACCAGATCTTCCAGCTTTATGAGTATTAACTGCATAAAATTTTTGATAACCAGGGTTGATGTAGTCCTAGACAACAGGAATACATCAGGAGCTCAGAGGAAAACAAGCTTGATACTGACAAAGGAAGAAGGACTCTCCTATTAAGAAGGAAAAAAAAAAACCCAACCCCGGACAGTACAAATCTCTAGTCAAATTTTCAGAGAAGCTTCTGCCATGCATGCTTAAGCAGATCATCCATGTCCTCCAAGCCAACCCGCACACCTGTGCACACAGGCAGAGCTTCTGAGCAGGTAGGTCCTACGGGCACAGGACAGGAATTCAACCCACAGCAAAGCTATCAGCACCTTGCAGCCATGTGCACGAGTGACTGTGAGCCCAGAKGGGAAGTGTTGCTCGAATGGAACCTCTGTAGAGAAATGACACAGGCAAAAACCAGCAGCTGGGGTGCACTACAGTAATAGACTTTTACCAGCAAGCTTTTATAACAGCCATTGGAAATGAGTGGCCAAGCAGAAAACAGCCTGGGTGTGTACTTGGGACATAATGTTCCCAAGGCTGTATCCCATCAAAGCCAAGCTGGAAAATAAGCAGTATGTGACTGTGGACAGCCACGAACTGGGAAAATCTCCCAACCATTGCTACGTGTCTGCCACACAAACAGGTTGCTGGATGGGGGCCTCTTCATGCCCTTCACTGCTGTCACTACAAAGTAACATAACCCAACTACACCAGGCAATAGCTTACGGTCACTCTTGTGGGTACCTTCTCATTTTACAGCCAAAGTGAGTTTGGGCAGACGAGTTGCCTTCATCATGAAAGGGCACTTAGAGGAATAACTATGCTGCTCAGATGAATTCAGGTGAGATAACTACAGCACTTTAAATTCACACTCCATTTTTATTTTGCAGTTCTTTCTTTGATCAGATAAGCCTGATGGTTTCTTGAGTGCTATTTAGAAATACACAGGCATGTCTGACTGGAGCCATCTGCTTTCAGACTGGGGAGGACAGCCTGGCTTCTGGTCATATTTGGATGTTTCTTTGCAGCCACATGGAAGAAAAATTGTTTTAAACTGGAAATTTCAACATGGGGAAGTAGCCGCAGAGGTCTCAGAGACAGGTCTAGGAGGTGAGTGAACAGCCTGGGCTGAGCTATGCTGCTGGGTGGGCTGTGCAGTAGCTATGTCTGTGGAGACAGAGAAAACAGGGAACAGACTGGAAACAGGCCGTGGGCAGTGGTGCTAAACTGTGTGTACATAGCACCTTGGGAACGCTCTGGAGGAAGGAAGTGAATAGCAGGCTAATACAATCTGCAGCATCCTGGCACAGGGCTGCAGAGCAAGTGGGACTGAGTGAGGGTGGAAGTGGGAACAATGGTTCAAAACCTACATACATTCAAAATCTCTCTCACTGTAGCTGCGACTTTGCTTCTCCAGACTGCTTGATGCTGATTTGCTTATCAGGTCCCCAAATCTCTCGATTGACAAAGTCTTATCCAAGTCCTCATCGTCCTCGGCACCAGGAGAGGCTTTCTCTGCGTGATCTCTGCCCTGCACAGAAACCGCCAGGTAAGAATGAAACACGGCAGACCCCTGAAGCCCTCTGGATCCTCCTGCCCTGCCAACAGTGCCAGCTTGCTAAGGAGCAGCAGGCTCCACACGACAGGGCAGGGGCACAGCTTCTCACATAGAGGCACAGCTCTGCTCAAAACCAAGAGCCAGAAGAGATCAGCAAGCTCCAAGGCACACTCTGCAGAGATACCTTAGTGGTCCTCCACATCTCCCATGAGTGGCAGGTATCAAAGGACTATGTCAGTGTCTGTCTTTTCTATTAGAGGAAATGCATAGCTTTTGTTTGGCTGCAATTTCTCTCTCCTCATATTTAACTGGTCTTCCATTTGCACAGTCTGCCATCCCTTTCATTCTTAGATCTCCTCTGTATTTCCCCTTGGGAAACAGCATCCCTGCTCTGGTGAACAGCCCTTGGGTCAGTGACCACCCTGTGCCTTTCCACCTCCCCTCCACACACCTAGGGACTCCCCGTTCCCCTTGGATGCTTTCTTCATGCTTTTCTGCCCATTTTCCTCCTGTTTCAGGCAATGGGAACTTCTCTGCCTTTTGCTGGTGGAAATGCCCCACCATGAGCATCACCAGGTGTCCCCTGGTGTTTCTTTCTCCTTAGCAGCTGCAGCTGGTAAAATTTTCCGTCAATATAGCAGAAATGCCAGCGCGGAGCTGTTGTGGACTCCCGTGTTTCCATGGAAACAGGAGGAGGCCCAACTGTGACAAATCTGTCTGTGCTAGGCAGAAAGAGGGAGCAAGGCAGCTTTAGCCGAGAGGTGCCTCTTCTCGCATCCCCCAGCTGTTCCCAGCTCAGGCCCAGGAGCAGCTTTGTATCTGTGGGTGAGACTGCTTCTCCCCTCACCTTAGCACAGGTGTACCAAGCCCAGCCTAAAAGGGGACAGTCTATTTTCAAGCTGCTCAGCTCCTCCTGCTACTTGCCTACCCCACCCAAAGGCATGTGAAGGCACCGGGACCTCACAGAGCAATCTCTGGCCTTTTCTGGGCCACAGTTTGCTGTCTGCATGGAGAAGATACGGGCTCGTGGGCAGCCGGGGCACCCTTTGTGCAGACCTGTTCCCGGTAAGCACAGACTGTGTCTCCTACTGCAGCACGCTGCCAGGACACCAGTCCCGCTCTCAGCCGGCAGGAGCACGGTCCCCGGGGAAGAGGCAGCCCCACTGCTGCTGGATTACCACCTCACCTGCTGCAAGTCGATGAAGACATCTCCTACGGGAGGGGACTCTCCAGCTGCCATTTTGGTTCAGGACCTAAGGGCCTGGGCAAAATATCAACCCTTCTCTTTCACCGGCAGGCACCCAGCAAACCTGGAGAGTGGCATAACCTGTGGAGAGAGGGCAGGACAAGGGAATGTCGTGGGAGACTGCTGGCCACTGCCCTCAACCCCCTGGCTCCTGACCCAGAGGTCACCTCACCAGCCCTTGGGGAACCTCCCCAGCATCACTAGGACGGGCCTGTCCCCAGCAGTGTGCAGGGGTGAGTGGCCCAGCCCGCGCTGCCTTGGCCACTGGCTCCAACGGTTCAGGGGTAGATGGGACCCTGTCCTTCTCTGAAAGGTCAGAGGGGCCAACAGAGACAGCAGCTATATATAGCTCCTGTACGGGCAGTGCGAAAGAAAGGCTTCCTGCTCAGCCACATCTGTGGAAAGCTGGGGTGTGATTTACCACCAGGGTAAGAAAAAGTTGGAGAGATCAGGTGCTAGGGGCACATACCAGCAGCAGGCAACAAGTGGTCCTGTGGCACCTGGCTGTAATTGAGCATATCCCAAAAAAGGCCAGAGAGAGCTGTGCAGGCCACAGAGATAGCACAAGGACAAACAGTTCATCATTCAAACGCCACACACAAAACAACACATGTTACAGGCAAAGAGGGCAACCTTCAGGCTGCAGATCTGTGCCCTGTCAGCACCAGCGGAGCCAAGGGACGCACAAGACCCTGCGGGCAGCCCAAAGGAATGATCTGCTCCATACGCAACTGCAGGTGAGGAAGACAATGAGGTGCCACGCTTGACAAGGAGTGGGATAGAGACTAACACAGAAACAGCTGTAGTCGTCTAATCTACAGCAACAGCACAGCCTGAACAGCATGGGCTGCGCCCCAGGAAGAACTGGAGATGGTACAGACACTGGCACTGAGAAATTACTGACTTCCAAAAACTCATCTGAAACGGAGAAGATGTAAGCATATACACAGCGTTTTGGGCACACGAAGAAGCAAAGTGTCCTCAGCTCACAGCACAAGAAAAGGGATATTTGTTAAAACTACAAGGGTAGAATACAAATGAATTCAAAACTGGCATAAGAAAACATTCTTTTTCAGTGATGTCATCAAACAGCAAAAAACTGCAAAGTCAGAGGATAGCTTGGCCATCTCTCAGGTGATGAGTTGTTGAACTTATGACAAAGAAAATGTAGAGAAGTTAAACCCATCTTTCAGAACAAGCTACTCTCCAGCTATGAAAGCTTTGGAATAAGTATTATAGGCTATCTGCTGAGGGGTTTCTTACCATCTCATCTGAAGTACCTAGTATGAGACACTGTTCAAGACAGGTGACTAAAACACTAAAACAGATGTTCTAAGGGTGACACCAGTAAGGCCTCTTCATCATCCCTTCCATCTCTGAAGATCTCCAGAAGGTCTACAGCCTCTGCTTACCCTGCCTATGTGAAAAGCTTATTCAAACCAAAAATTCCAGAGCCATCCGTAAGGCAAGTTTTTGAGGAGCTAATCTGACCACTGATGAAGTATGGTCCTTTGGCCCGCCTTCCTAATTATCAGGAACAAGGCAGAACTTAATGGAAGAAACCCCTGAAACACACCTTATTGGACTCTTCAGTAATTTAATCCTCAGTAAGACCTGAACAGCTCAAGAGAAATAGGCTGCCAAGACAGACATCTAAACAGCAAATGCAGTGTCCAGGCCATAAGCAACAAGGCAGAAAAGAATTAAAACACCCAATCCATTCTGTAGATATTAAGCTGTAATCTTCAACTTCAAACCCTGTTTTCCAAGAAAAATAGAGCAACAGGGTATAAGAAAGGTCTGGAAATCATCTGTAAACAGAGACTGAGTTGCCTTTTAGTATGAGACGTGATAGAGAAAAGGTTAATACATGGCTTTTATTTTCTTTTGCATTTAATTCAAGAGGAGAGTATAATTCCATGAAAACAAACAGCAGCACATTTGAAACTGAAACTGAAGGCAGGGAACATTTTATTCCAGTGGGAAGCACTGGCAGGGGAACCTCACTTTGCAGGGCCATGGCATCATGACCATTAAAGAAAGAATTGGACATTTTTAAGGAACAGAACATTCACAGCTGCAGATTGCCTGCAAAAATGCGTTGCAAGCACTATTACTTAGGGATAAAAAGATAACAGGGCTTTGGACAGCAGCTCCTGTAGAGGCAGAATCCCTAAAAACTAGCAAAACGGTAAAGGTAATTTAACAAAAGAAATGCTAATGCTCAGCTTCACCTCTATGCCACTAATATGCCTTGTGGGGCCTTTGAAGGAAAGTGAAAACTATCAGCAGTGGTGTGAAGCAATGTGCTTTGTTTCAGGTCGTGCTCAGGTATGAATGGAGCAAGGCAGAGGCTCCGGGGGCATTTCGTGAAACTCACATCCTGGAGAACTGCTGGATGCAACGCACTCTGCTGACACTAGCTTTGCAAGATGCTACACCGAGTTTAAAACTACAGCCTGACTGCCTAAAGGAAGTTAAAAGGGAGAGAAAATCCAGCACTTCATCTGGGAGGGAAAATCCAGCACTTGGTCTTTCTTTCCCCACCAAGGCAGCGTATTCAAAATTATGCTGAAACTATCACTCTAATGACGCTGAACAGCTAAAAGCCAGACAGTTGTACTTGCAGTAAGAGAGCCCTGGGGACTTGCTTTGAAATTTCAGAGGGACTGGGAGGTACCCGCAGGGTTTCCATCAATGCCCCACTCACCACCCCATGAAAACAGGACGTGATGTGTGGGCACCCCAAGCTGGCAGGACTTGGGGCCGAGCTGATGGAAGGCTTTGCCGCTTTCAGGACGAGACAGAGGTGAGGATGGGAGTTGTGTTCTCCGATCCTAACCCTACCAGCTCTCCTGCTTTCTTAAGAATGGAGAGCCCACAGCCTGACAGCACTGGTGCTCCCCTTCGGTACATTGATGGCTGGCCACGGCCACTAGAGGCCACTTGCCCCTTACTCCGTGCCACCTCTGGAGGAAGGCAGGATGGATACCTACACGGATTCTGCTGGTATTTCTATCACCCTCAACAGATGGAGTTCAGAGAAGAGCAACAAAAAATTGCCAGTGGGCCAGAGGGACTGATTTATAAGGAAAGGTTAGGAGCTAATTTTGTCTAGCACAATATGGGATGACTAAGATGGGGAGGGGACAAACCAGCAGTCTGGAAAGATCTCAAGGGTGTAAAACACATCTAAAGATTATTTTTTTGTCAGGCAGCTCTTCACAAAGAGACTTAAGAATGAGTTAAAATTTAAAATAGAAACTTAAAAGGCATAGCAGGGAGAATTCTGCTAATAAGAATCATGCTGAAGTGCCCAGCCTGCTGTCATCACTGCCTGGCTTGCCATAAGAAGAGTACAAGACAAAATGGGAAACTAAAAAAAAAAAACCACCACTAAAGAAAAGCAAATGACGGATACCTCCATCCTACTGTATCTCCTGGTTATGGGGAGTACGTGATTCAGCACTCCCGCTAGAAGTAATTTTCAGTAATAGAAGCGTCATGCCAGCAGGCCAGATTCGAAGGGAGGCCAGAAAAATCCACAGCCTGCCAACCTGTGTGCACTTACACATCCCTGTTCTCTCCACAAGCACATCAGTAAACAGAACTGGCTCACATAAATCACCATACCTTGTACTGACCATCTAGGCTTAACAGATTCTGAAGGAAAGTGAGCAGGAACGTCCTTGCAATGCTGGCAGCTACGGCATCTCCCACATGTTGCTCACAGGAACTCCAGCGGGGCTTTCCCTCACCCCAAAGGCTGCTTCACAGTGTCAGTGCAGGTGCTTCCCTGTTTTGCTGAGAAAAACGCAATCTGGCATGTCTTCGAGGGCCGAGCTGAGCAGCTCACACTGCCCCTTTGCAACAGACGAGCCAGTAATGCTACAGGCAAGCTGCTCCAGCTCCGTGGGCAAGAGGCTGCATGGAGACAGCCATCAGGTCCTGCATCCATCTCCACAGCTCTTCCCTAATCCCTTGGCCATCGGCTGAGAATAATTTAGCTGTGGAGTGTCTAGACTAGGAATGGATGTTAAGACAGGGATAAAGCCACAGGGGCAAAGCTGGTTTGAGGATAGGGGAGGAGAAGGGACTCTGGCTGATAGACACAGACGGGAAGAGCTCACAAAGGAGAAGGATTAGAGGCCCGGAAAGATTTTCCTGGGAAGATATACTGATGAGCCTGTCCACGGAGGAAAGGAGCAGGAGCAATGCTGCTGCATACACCAAAGCATTTGGATGCTGCTGTGACAGTCACAGCCTCAAAGCCAAACGAAACAGGGGTGGGCTGTGCAGCCCCTATTTCTCCTCTGACATGGCCGAGGAACAGACACACATACCAGAATGAAAAGGTGACACATAAGACAACAAACACGCAAAGTTTTCTGGCATGAAGGTTTTAACCTGTCGATCTCTCTGCCACATGGCTACGTTGAAATTTGTATTAGTACACACGTACTTTAGAAAGATTAAATATTTCAATGAATCCACTGAACTGCCCTGGATGAACCATCACAGCTATTCACTCCTGAAGCACCGTCTGTTCCATGACTCTCCCTCACAACAGGCCCTTCAGAGAGGCAACAGACAGGACGGAGCCTGCACGGTCCACAGACACATAAACGAAAACATGGAACAAAATCCACTCCAGAACGAAGTGCCAGCACCAGACAGTAACAAAAAGCCACCCCTCCACTGGACGTACGGACGGCTCTGACAGACACACGTACAGCCGGGGCAGGGAAGGGACACAGACAGGCACTGGGGTCACTGCACCACGTCCGTGCCGTGCCTTGCAACCCGTAGGGTGCGGAGCGCRGGACTGCTCCACGCCGTGCCGCATCCAGCCCCGAGCCCCGCGCTGCGAGCCGTGCCGTGCCCAGTGCCATGCACCGCCCCGCACCGTGCCATGCCATGCACCATGCCCCGCACCGGCAGCCACCCGCACCGCGCCACACACCGCGCAGCACCGGAGCACCCCACAGCCGGGGCCGGGGCAGTGCAGCCAGGCGGGGCTGCTGCAGCCGGGGCAGCGCAGGGACAGCCCGCCCCCCCCCGGCCCATACCTCGCACCACCGGAGCAGGAGAGCCGCCCGCCGCCGCCGCCGCGCCGCGCCCCGGCCCCGCCGCCGCGCTCCGCCCGACACGTGCCGTGCCGTGCCGTGCCGCGCCGCGCTGGCGGCGGGCGGCGCTGCTCCCTGGCCTCCCGCCTGCCCGGCCCGGCCCGCTCCGCTCCGCTCCGCGCCACCCGCCGCCGCTGCCGGGCCGCCACCGCTTACCGGGGGGACTGCGGGGCGGCGGCGCGGGGCGGCGGCGGGGCGGGGGCCGGGGGGCGCGGGCCCCGCCGCGCGGGAGGGGGACGCTGGGGCGGGCTCCATGGCAACCGGATGTGAGCGGCGGCCGCCTCGCTGTTGCGGCGGAAGGGCGCGTCTCGGCGGTAACGCGGAAGGGCGGCGGAGAGGCGGCGGGACCGGCCGGGCCGGGCCGTGCCGGAGTCGCCTCCGCCGCCTCGGCCTCCCCGCTGCAGATGGCGGCGGCGGAGACGCTGGTGCGCGGCCTGTCGCGGCTGCTGCAGGACGCCGGTGAGTGGTGGCCGCCGCGGGCCTCGCCGGGCCGGGTCGTATCAGTGCCCCCGCTGTGTGGACGCTCACGGCCYGGCCCGTCCTTCCCCTTCCCTGCAGGGGACCTCGTCCTGGACGGCTCCAGCACGCTGACGCTGCTCACCTCCACCCTGCAGCACCTCACGCAGGTCTTCGAGCAGCACCTGGGCTCCCGCAACCAGAACCGCGGCTTCGTGGCGCTGCCCTCGCACCCCGCCGAGACAGCCGCCATCCTCCAGGCGCAGTTCCTCTTCGACGTCCTGCAGAAGACTCACTCCTTGAAGGTCCGTACATACCGGGGCCGGGGGTGCTGCAGGGCCGGCCAGTGGAGGTGGCAGGCACAGATTCAGAGCAGCTTCCTCTGGTGCTCATTGCCCCGTCTGACGTACAGGTTCGGTAGGAAGTGTGGCTCTCACAGGGCTGTTGCGTGGAGTCGTGGTTCAGCACGATAGTCTGTAGCTGCTTATGGAGGATCAACCATGCAACTCAGCCGAAAGTTTCTCCGAGATAAAAACAGGGGCGGCGGGAGTTAATTATGTTCGGACCTTAGTAAGGTGTTGTCATTGTTGGGAAAATTATTATTTCCTGAACTGCTTGAGCAATTCAGGCAATATCTGGCACCTGAGCACAGCTGAGTGCTCCCGGAGTGATGATTGATCTGCCCAAGGCAGCACAACCGGGGTGCTTGAGCAGAGGGGTCAGATGTACACACTCTGAGGCTTCTGCTTATTTCAATTTTACATGCTGCCGCCTGGGCAGTGGTTCTGGTTGATTGGTTTCACAGCATGGGATATTTCTAGTAACGTATCCTCATTAGTTTTAACAATAAAGGCTGTAACAAAAAGCCTGTAATAAAGATAAAACTACAGATCTAGGAACTCTTCAGACAGGTTTTTGAAAGGTGGCATGTACTATGAGGCTGCACATAATTCTACTCAGCACTGGGGCACTGCTGGGAGGGTAGTAGAGCTGAAATGAGCCTGAAAGGGGAATTAGCAGCTGTTTTAGGTTCCACAGTGGGGCTCACAAGGTGGTGTGGCTAATCACTAAAATCTGTGACGTCTTTAAAAACATATTTTCCCTGTGGGAGTAGAGAGGTATCAGAATGTTATTGGGAGGATTTTGTAAGAGCGTAGTGAGTGTGGAGATTGGAGTGGGGCCCAGAGTCTGTGGAGAAGCATGGGTTTCCTGGCAGGAGGAGGCAGGGAGGGATACTGCAGTCAGGAGGGTGTTGTGGTGAGCACTTGTGTTAGCTAAAAATGTGCTCTCTCTGTAATAAGCTTGTAAAGAAGTGGAAGCTGCCCATTGATGTCTGGTAACTGACTTACTTGGGGAAACTAATAATTTATATCAGCCTGACAGATTTTTAAGACAATGGAGGGAGAGGAGGTGATAGAGATACACAGCAAGAATGGTATCTGAAATAAACTTAGCTGAAACTGATGTTCAGAGCTTGCCAGTGCAAGCTTTCCCTACAAAATGCTCTTGTTCGACATGCAGCATTAGTGCTGGCAGGCACTGGGCAGTGATTCATTCCTGCCAGGGCTGTAGCTGTGGAAGCAGTAGTGGTGATGAGGTCTTGGGATGTCTGTTCTGCACCTGATGAGTCACTTCTGCGTGAATGTGTACGTAACTGGCAGAGATGGTCTCTCTGGTTGTACTTTGCTGTCCACAGTGAAAGTGTTAACTACTTCATTACTCACCTTCAGTAGCAGCCTGAAATACTGTTTATGCACTATCCATAGAAAGCATAAGAAGGTGGTTTTAATAAGCTGCTGTGTGGTACATGAACACAGCCTAATTGCCCTGTGGTGAAAGGGCCTGCGACTGCAGTACAGAATACAAAGAGGAGGTTTGCAGACACCTCAATCTAATACTGAAAGTGCCTTGGAGACCAGCTCTGTGTTCCATTGTATCTGCTTGTGATTTGCCTTATTTGGTCTCTTGTAGTGAGATGCCCAGGCACACCTCCCACCAGCCTGCTAGTTCAACTCGGTTGCTAAATAAACACATCTCCAGCAGTTAGCTTTGTCTTTAGTAGATTTGCTAGTTGTGGCTGATGAGGAATCCAGCTGTCAGACCTCTCAGTGGTGCTGAAAGTGGTGAAGCCATGTGGGCAGGGGAGATGAAGAGGAGCTCTGTGGGCTGGCAGACCATGCTTGCCAATGTGCTATTCTCTTTGACCTCTGTTGTACTTTGGGACTGGGAAGACAATGCCACTACCAAGCACTGGGAGAGAGCTCTTAAGTGATCACCCAAGCTGGAGGGAGAACCTGTTCCAGATGCTGCAGTTGGTGCATCAGGAGGGTGGTATTGCAGCACAAATCAAACTTGACATGAGACTTCTTTTCTCATTTCTCTAGCTCGTTCATGTTCCAAACTGTGTTTTGCAATCTGCTGTGAAGATCTTCCCTTTCAAGTCCCTCCGGCATCTGGAAGTAAGTATAGGTGGCAGGAGTGGTTTTGCTATTTGGCTTTTCTTGACTAGTCTTGTGGTTGCAGAATGCCTCTAACTCCTAAAAACTGGGTAGGCTTTTGTGGCTTCCCTAGAAAGCTAAGTCTAAACTCCTGCAACACTTGCTTGGGGTGAAACTTGGACATGAGCAAAGGTTGGAGCATCAGAGAGGGAGGCTGCAGCAAGGAAATGGGAGACCCCTTAGAGACATGAGCCTGAAATGGCAGCTGCTTCTACACTGTAATATTTTGATGTATATTGTTTTTACTTTTTCATCACTGCTGCAGTTGAGGTATGTCCCTCCACACTGCCTCCGAGGACTGCGGTTTGTCTATTCTCAGCTGGAATCTCTAACCTGTTGCAAATGTATCAGTACACTGGAGGTGAGTGTCTATACACAGCTTGTCGAGCGAATTGCAAGAGAAAGGCTATCTTGATCCTACAGCCCTTCACACAGGGAAGATGTAGGAGACCGTGTTAGCCCTTTTATTCATCCATTTTGTGTATGGCTTCATCTCCCTTCCCTATTCTCAGATCCTACTCCCATCTCAAGCAGCGTTGAAGGGTTCCCTGTTTGGATGCACATGTGCTAGTCTCCTTTTTAGCTTCTTGACAATTTCTGGCTCCAGACAATATTTGTGTCAGCTAGGTCTGACAATTCTGTGTATCTGGCTGTTTCCACATTCAAGGCCTGCAGCTGGTCAAGGTTTATTTTGTTGTACTCAGCAGCCTTAAATTAGATCTTATTGTCAGAGGAAATGCTGTGCCCCAGTGTCTTACTTGCACTGCTGCCCGGCAGATTTCTGAGACATGAAGGCAAGCTCCAGCCATGGAGAACTGAGTAGCATGGGTCGTGCTGGCCATGGGGCTCTGGGCTTTTGTCTGGGACACAGAAGCAGCTGCCTGCTGAGGAACAGGGGCTCCTGGTAGGGAGTGCTTTGAGAGCTGCTTTTGTCTGTCAGAACACAAGTGTGTATCTTGCTTTTATTTGATGGAGGTCTGAAAAAGATTTTGTTAGCATGAATCTTTGTGTTCAGTGTTCTGAGCCTAAGAAATCTAACAAATTATGTTAACTATTGCCACTTCAGTGTAGGGAACAAAAGCATCTTCCCTTCTTTCTAAATATCTAGCCACGAGGTTCCCACCACCTCCAAATACTTGAATTAGTGACACAAAAGTCATTGCCTCTCTAAGCAAGGCAAGGTCTGTAAAGCACAGTATGTCAGCCTTCTTCTAGATTAACTGTTCTTCTGTGTTCAGCTGCTTTCACTGTAACAGCTAGTACTCACCAAGGAATGGCTCCTCTCTTCTTCCTAGGAAATAATTTCAGCATGTGGTGGAGATCTGAGCTGTGCTCTCCCATGGTTGGAATTGCAGACTGTGAACTTCAGCTATAACTCAATCACTGCCTTGGATGACTCACTGGTGAGTGGGGCATCCTTCCTGCACAGCTGAGGAGAAGAGAGGAGATGATCACATCCAAGAGCCAGGCCCTCTCTTACTGATGCTGCAGGGTCTGGGTGGGAGGAAGTGGGCAGTGTTAATTTTGCTGGCCTCTGCCAGCAGGACAGGCTTTTTATGCTGCAATGGAGATATTTGTAGGATCTGATCTAGTATCTTTTTGTTCTTCAGCAATTACTGAATGCTCTGAGGGTCTTGGATTTGAGTCACAACAAGATCCAGGATTGTGAGCACTATTTAATGGTGAGTGTCTTGGGCTGAGCACAAGAGTTTCCTCGTATGGTGAGCATATTGCTAAAGTTCTGTAATCATTGACCGTGTTCCTACAAGGTGAGGTATAACACAAGAAATCACAGATGTGGCCCAGCAGGCTTGTGTCTTAGAGCTAGTGCTTGCAGCCTGAAAACTGTTGTTGTGTATGTGCAGCCCCAGTGCCACTGAGGCAGAGGAGGCAATGTTCCTCACCCGGTCTGAGAGTTAGCTGTAGTTATCACTTGGCACTCCACATGGCCAAGTGATAAATGCACCGATACACACAGAGTACTCTGTGTGTACAGCCCCACACACAGTAGGCACTCCACTGTGGCCAAGACTTTGCTGTAATCTGTGCAGCAGGTAAGAATTATGTAGCCACGCATGGGGCTGTAGAAACTTATTGTGCTGTTTGTTCAAATTGTCAGTAGTGTTTCCTTTCTGCTCTCAGAAACCTGTCAGTTACTCTAGAAAAGGGGTAGTCCATCACAATGGCATGTGTGTTTCTGGGGAATGGCAGTGAAATCCATGCTTTGCTGGGCTAGATCTGCTTCTCTGAAGAGAAGCTATGAAACAGCTTTTCATGGAGTTGGTGGGGCGCACAAGATATCATTCACCATCATCTTTACATAGGTAAGAAAGGGTTTCTTTTGGTAGTTCAGTCCTTTTGCTGAGGCGGAGTGACCTTTCCTGTGCTCCTTTGAAGTTGGCGAGGAAAGAGAAAGCTGCTCTTGGCRAATTGTGTAAAGCAGTTAGACCATGCTGAGTGCCTCTAGACAAACCACTCCCAATGTGAACTTCGAACTCTTTCTGCAGAAACAGTCTTAAGAAACTCACTTGTTGGGATGGAAAAAATGGTAGAAGCTAGGGCCCTGTCTTGAGTTCAGGATTAGACTTTGAGCTAAGGTCCCAATTGATCCAGTGCTGCTCTTCTCTCTGAACAGACTCTTACAGAACTAGAGTACCTCAATCTGGCTTACAACTTCCTGTCCAAGGTGCCAAACCTTGGCATATTCAGCCGATCCAAGCTGCTGACCCTGATCCTGCGCAACAATGAGCTTGACAGCATTAATGGTGAGCCCACGAGGGAGGGGCATTTCTGAGTTTGAGGCCTTCCTGTCTTCCTTGCAAAAGAACAGAACTTGAAATCTTGGGCACAACTATTTTTACTAGGGTTCAATTTTGAGGGAAGTTCCTAAGTTATATCTTCTAGCATGCTGATGGCTTCTTGCTTTGTTCACAGGGGTGGAGCAGCTTGTGAATCTGCAGCACCTGGATGTGGCCTATAACTTGCTGCTGGAACATGCACAGTTGGCACCATTGTCCACTCTGCACTATTTAAAAAAAGTAAGGATAACGCCTGGTGGGTTGGTAGATTAGAGATTTCATGGTCAGGGTGTGCAAGATGGAGATTTTGTGATAAGGGATCTTAAACATCTAGTTCCAATGCCCCTGCCATGGGCAGGGACACACTTCCCACTAGACCAGGTTGCTCAAAGCCCCATCCAACCTGGCCTTGAACACTGCAAGGGATGGGGCATCCACAGCTTCTCTGGGCCTGCAAAGGACTGTTCTCTGAACACTTCTCAGAGTCAGTACTGGAAAAGCTCATGATATTTTAGGGTCATGAGTAGGAAGTACTGTAATCTCCCTATTTGCTGAACTAATTTCAGGAAGCGTTGTAAAAGCTTAGTCCTCTCCTGGCTTGATAACTGTTCCACTGAAGGGTATTTCTCAAGGCAGAGAGAAAGACTGGAGGCTGCAGGCAGGATAGACTGGGGTATAGAATATTGCTTCTAGTAACAGCTTGTGTGTTTCCCTCACCCAGCTGCATTTAGAGGGAAACCCGATATGGTTCCATCAAAATCACCGATCTGCATCCCTTGTCCATGTGTCTCCCCGGGCAGCCTCCTCCAATGTAAGTATTAGCCACGTGCCTTCTGCCCCTGCTGTTGAAGGTGTAGGGTGTTCTAACACTCAGGGACAAATGAGGGAAAAGAAACTTGCAAATTTGTTCCAGTCATGTAACAGTGGTGATTGTTTTGTGGTTGCCTTTTTTTTTTTTTTTTTTTTTTTTTTCTGGTAGTGTAGTTTATCCTTACATTTTTATGTGGTATGCTGGCCAGGGCAGAGTTGAATACTGATCTCAAGTTCACAAGACCTCAGATCTTAACACATCTTCACTGTCTACTTCTTCAGTTTTGCTCGCTGATGGAACTTTGCTCCGTTCCTGCTAGATAGTAACAATGTAGCTGGACTGTGCACAGAAGGAACTCACAGTCTTGGCCCACCTTACCCAAATATGTACTACTGTGGCAGCCATGGCCACCTCTTTCTTTGTCCCAATCACTCTGCTCTCAGCTAGGTGTCATCACTGTTCCCTTGCACTCCAGTGCTTAGGTCAGTTCTTGGTAATCTGATTTCAAATAAAGAAGTCAGCATTCTGGAAATTTAGCAAAATAAATTTATTTGCTAAGGGTCAAAGGTGTGCCAGAGCTGGTCTGCCCTTCATATTTGTGGCAAATGGCTGAATTCATTGTCTTCAAACTGCATCTTGGAAAAAGCTTTCCCTGAGCTCAAGTTACTGGAAGCTGGGTGGATTCAGGCTAGAAGTAGAGTACAAGCTTTGAGGTGAAAGTGAGTACCTTACAAAACAATTCAAGTTGTTGTAGAATAATCTATTGTACTTTTTCCGTGAACTGTGTTGGATACATTTCTGGAAGTAAYAAGGTCTGTAAACAGGAAAACCACAAGGTCCCTTTTGGCCTTATATGCTATTAGGTCAGGTAGCTACAGCTAAAGGAGTGATGGATAGGCAGGAACAGGGTTGTTTCTTTGCAGTTTTGTGCCAGGGATCCCAACCCTAGGGTGGCCTGAAGGGGAGTAGAAGTCAGTAGAAGTTGTCCTGAGTATGTGCCAGCCAAATGGAATCTGACTGCAGATGGGTCTCTAATTACAGTTCTTCTTGGATGGGGAGCCACTCTCTTCCTCAGACCTAATGGTAAGTATAATTGTTAAAAACTGATCTTACTGGCTTTGGGACTGGGAACTCTGACAGGTTTTTGCATTGTCATGTGTCCTATTAAATCTGGATGGGCTGCCCTGACTTTGACACAATTCATTTTGTCTCAGTTCATGCCGATTCCAAATAATTGTTGGAACTGGTGAGTGTAACTTATTCTGGCTTATGTAGCCTTGTAGGACTTGGAGCCTTGCCTGTTTCCTCTTTAGGTACTGTAAGGTACTTGACACTTGAACTACATGTCAGCAAAACAAACAGTTATCAGTTTCCCATCTGCTCTTTTTAAGAAAGGCAGAGATTGAGTTAAATCAGAGTGGTTGTGATAAAACAATCCAGTCCACCAGGCAGGATCTGTTGTCAGTGCTTTGACTGAGATGGTGAAAGTTTGGGGTGAGGAGCAGGGAAGTTGTCAGCCTGAGTTGTGGCTTGGTTACCTTGTCTACTCTTCCCACTCAGCTGGCAATACTCTCTTCTTACTTTAGCACCTTCCAAGACTTGTGCAAAGTGGATCCCAGTCCATCCACACTTCTACCTCAGAGAAGACTGCACTGGACCGCAGCGCTCTGGAGAGCTCCTGTGCTGCAGACTTCAGCGACAGTCAGTCCCCAGCAGAGAACGTGGCTGTCAGGCTCCCTCGGAAGAAAAGCAAGGTCTGGGACTAACACAGCTTCTTAGCCATGTGGCTGGCATGTTGGCTGAAGGGGATGCCTCAACATGAAAGCCTCGTGCAGTGAGATGTGGTCTGGTACTGACTGTGTGGTTAGTGAGCCTCTACGCTGCTGTGTGTTAGGAAAGGGCTGTATTTAACATCAGTCTTGATATACCCTGACAAGTGTTTCATGGTGTGTTTCTACACTGTAACAGCTATAAACCCTTCATCTTGGCAGAGCCCCACATCAGGTGCTGTTTTGGTTGTTCTGGTTCCTCACAACTACTTTCTTCCTGTTTTTTCCAGGGAAAAATCAAAGTGCGCAGAGCAAGTATTTCCGAGCCAAGTGACACAGAACATGAGCCCCAGGCATTACCCCTCTCTGCTGGTGAGGCTTGTGTTCTTAGTAACATGGCAGCTGAACTGCCCACAGTAAGAAGAGTGCTCTGGCCTGGTGACTACTTTCATACTTCCCAAGTTTTCTCTCTGCAGGTCTGGTCCTAAAGCATCAGAAGGAGATGAAGCGCTTGGCCAGCTTCAGAGATCGCTTTGGTGCTGACTGGCTGCAGTACAAGAGACACCTGGAGGAGCACGACCAAGTACCTGGCATCTCCCGTAGCCGTTCTGCAGATGAAGTCGCAGGCAAACCTGCTGCAATGGACTTGCAGAGTGAGAGCTCTGATCCAGAGCAGGGAAAACCCCAAGTATCCCAGGACGAATCCTCTCCTCCTTTGGAAGACGATGAGAAGGAGAAAGAGCCTGAAGTACTGGATGAGCCTGTGGAAGGAGAACAGAGAGGAGAAGAGGAGGCAGATGAGCTAATGCTTGGAGAGGAGGAAGAGGAGAAGACAGAAGGTGAGCCGGTCCTTTCACTGCTGTGTTTGAGGGCTTGGGTAATGACAGAATAAATGAATCAAATGTGATATCTTTGAAGCTGTATCACAGTGCCCAGTATTGTGGGAATTCTAAGGACCTGGGTCCAGCAGGACTGAAGGCCTGCTGCATGTAGTGACCTGTACTGTGTCTTGTTTGGCAGTGGACCTGTGCCAGCCAGTGCTGGTGAGCCAAATAGAAGGTGAAGGGGACCCAGAGCCAGACTGGATCTTCCTGCGAGTCACAGCTAAGCATGTGATTGAGGTGGAACTGAAGGCTGCCAGAGTGCTCCACAAGCTGGAACTGAAATGCCTGCAGAATGTGGAAACCTCTGAGTTGACCTGGAAGAGGATGGTGAGTTATGCCTCTCTGTGAGCTTTTGTCATCTTACTCCCTGTGTGGGCCAGCTTGCTGGATTTGAGCTCCTGTCGAGAACCCTGCAGATCTTTTTCTAGCTCCTGTTAAGCGTGATTATCTCTTCCACCCCATGCATGTGTATCTAACAGCATCTGTATTGCTTAGACTATACAGCAGAAGCCAGCATCAAATCTGTTCCAAAGCTGGAATTAAAAGACAATGGCTGGACTTGTTCCAGTGTGCAGGAATGAGAGACTTCTCAAGAGGAACTTAAATGAAATGGAGACCTCCTTCCCATCCATGCCTCACTGGAATATCACCCTTGCCTTGGAGACCGTTTGTGGATTGCATTGTTTCTAGTGCAGCATGGAGCCTACTGTGATGTTTAGAAAGCTCCTGGTAGCTAAGTGAGCAGTTTGCCATCTACTCTAGGTGCACACTTTAGCACTACCAGCCCTATTTGGCTTTTGTGGTTCTTCAGAAAGAGAGTTTGGAAATATCTTTTTCCTTGTGGTAGGATTTTAGCATTCAGTCTGTATGCAGACATATTCACAGGTTTCTCTAAAACTGTTTTCTGTAAAAGCTCCAGCTCGTTTTTAAACCCTGCCCTTGTGCCTTTTTGAATGTTTGAGGCTTGATTCTCTTTTGAAATACCTTCATGAAAAGGTGTTTTGTTTGAAATGCTTTGTTCTAGGCCTTGAAAGTTACTGTTGTAAGTTTCAAGCACTCATGCAATTTTTCAAGCACTCAACACAAGTGTTGGCAGCACTCATTAGCTTTCTATTTGTTTATTTATTTCTGCCCATTTTGCCAGACTCCCAAATGCTATCAGCTGTGGAGGGCTGCTCAGAGGTACTAAATTAAGTGCTTGTATGGCCACATTTCAGCTGGTTGCAATCAAATGCAGTCTGTACACTGAAAGCTGCTCCCTCATCCTAGAACAGGTGTTTTGTGTCTCCTGCAGGACCTGGAGCGAGTTTTCCCTGTCCTCACGTTGCACTTCAGCTACATTCGCAAGGACCGGCAGAAGCGCAAATATGTGGTGCTTGACGACTGCCCGGAGCAGTGTCTGCAGGTGGGGGAGGCTTGGGGAGGGGCCAGTGTTACTGCAAGACACTGAATTCTTCCAGCCAGCATAGGGCTGCTGTTCTCAGAACACATGAGCACCTGCTGCCCATGTCTGGCTTGTTGGGATTTCTTCTTCTGCACAGATGACCTGTGGAGGGCCCTATGAGCATGGCCATGGGCAGTGGAGCTCCTGCAGCATAAAGGATGCTCTCAAGGAGAAAGTCTTGCAGTTTTCTCGCTCTTGGGGTGAAAAGTTTGTAGTCAAGCTAGTGATCATTACCTGTTGTGCAAGTGCAACGTAACGTTTTGTGGGTGCTAACTGATGTGCTGGCCTGTGCTTGGCTCTCTGGACAGTGAGTGTCACTGCTATGGCATCACTGGTCCATGCAGCTGCTGTAGGGACTCTACTCTCTAATCCAAGCATTTTTCTGAAGATATTGTTTAAGTACATTTAAACAAGTTGTTAGAGAGAAGACACAAATCGATGGGACCTTTGAGATCAGAGTTCCAGAGGGAGCCTATCACTATGTAGATATAAGGCGCAGACCTGCAAAAACAGGTTCTCTTGGTCTTCTGCAGTGAAGGTCCGTGTCCTTGGCAAGTCTTGCACATCTGGGAAATGTCCCTGCACCCCTTACCCTCTGAAATGCTGTGGTGAGGCTTGTGAAGAGACTTGCTGGTGTCAGAAGCTTGATTTTATTAGGACAATCATAGCTGCCTGCTAGCATCCTTTTCCCTGTGCTGCTACTTTTAGTGTGTCCTTGAAGTGTTGTCCCCAGCTGTTGAGGAGAATCAGCGAAATCAGGACCAGGAGAAGGGATCCACAAAGCTCCAGTGCCTGAAATGCAAGCAGGAGTTTTCACAGTCCCTGGCTCCCTGGCATCAAGGTTCCTATCCTTCAGAGGCTGGAGACACCAAAATCCTGGAGACCCTAGTTGCCTCAAATCAAGGTAGGATGTAATGCCCAGGAGAAGAATGCTTGCTAATGCCCAGGCAGACTTGGAGAATAGCAGCTGTGGTGCAGAGCATGGAATGTATAGAAGATGGTGATGCCTTGGCTGTACTGGAATTAAAACCTGTTGTGGGATGTACTTTCACTTGGCCTACTTGGACTAGGAAGAGCCTGCCTTGTTTGCTAGCAGGAATAAACCACTGGTTTAGGGTTAAGCAAACAGCACTCTTGTTTTGGGTGGCATGAGGTCTGGGGGAACATAGGGGTGCTGGAAACTGAAGTCTGGGAGAGGACTTAAAGGTCAGGTAGTCAGTTCTGCCACAGAGACTTCATTTGTTCGAAAGAGCTTGTGCTAACAGAAGCTTCCAGGGAATCTGCATCAGTATTTCAGGGAAAACTTTGGCTGTCAGACATCAGAAAAACAACTAGAACCCTAGCCTAAGTCTCCCTGGCTTTGATCTTAAGCCCACTCTTGCTGCCCTTTTGGGGAGCGATTTATTCCTTTCTTTATACTTGAGGGCCATTGTTCTCCCTGCACAACTTGTCCTGGCTTCTGGCCTCTCGACTAAATAAGCTCAACTCTCTAGATAATTTACTTGTCAGTCATATCTCATACATGCTGGTCTTTCTACTCTTTCCCACTTGTCCACATTTTTCTTTGAGTGTTTAAAACTAGATGTGGTGTTTTGGCTGAGATGTGGCTAGTGCTGAATAGGCATCTTCTGATTGCTGTTTTTCAAAGCTCGGTTTATATTTGAAGTGGGGAGTGCTTTAGCTCAGAAGATGCTGTTTGACAAAGTATCCTGGGATTGAAGTACTGCAGTGACTGCAAAGAGCTGTCCTGGCTGCAGCACTTTCCTCCACCTTAGGACGCTTTCTTCTGCCTGCCAGGGTGTAGTGGGAGTCCCATGATCCAACTGGGAGTCTATTCTGGTGTGGGTGAAGGGAGCAACAGGAATCAGGGTCAGAAGGGATGAGGACAGCTGGGGAAGGGACACAGCATGCTTGTGGTATGGCTGACTGGAAGGTAAACCAGGCTGGGGGATGGAGTTGGCTAAGGAAGATTGGATTGACTGGTCATGAGCTTGGGCTTCAAAGGTTATGTGAGCACTTGCGGATCTGAAGTGAAGTCATGAACCAAAGCCCTGAAATAGTTTCAGTTGCAACCACAGCATACACTGGTCACCCTAAATCTGAGCAGAACTATTTAGTGTGGATGTTGGCACTGATCCAGAATTTCTTGTTGATTTGTGAGGGGAGGTATGTAGGATATGATTCTCAACAAAGTTGCTTAACAAGCTGCTCAACTCGGACCTTGAAAAGGGAGGATTTGTGGTTTGGAGGGGGGGAGGGCGGGGAAGTAAAATCTTGCTGGGGAGAGCTGTTCTGGCTTTTCTTTATCCTTGACAAAATCTTTTGCAGATCCTGCAGCAGCTGGTGAGTCCATAGCCTGTCCAAGTTGTTCCAGTGACCATGTGGTCATTCTGCCTTCAGAGGAGTGCTCCAGCACACCTCTGCCGCCTGGTGCCGATAGCACGAGTGAGGACCTGTCAGACTCTGTACTGGAGGGAGGCAGCCAGCAGGAGGGCCCAGAGGAAATATCTGTCCTGGCCAGTGAGAGTGGGAAGTTCTACATCGGCGGGGAGGACAGCTCAGAGATGGAGACCAGCAACAGCACCAGGACCCCAGAGTTGAGCATCGAGCCCGACAGCACTCTTCATCCTGCCTCCCGGAGTTCAGATAGCAGCTGCGGGAAGGAGCTGGGCATGAAGAGCCAGTACTTGCCCCTCAGCCACACAGACACCAACGGGGGCAGCCTGATGGGAAGCTATCGTTACAGTGTGTCTCGCGGGCCCACTCCTTCCCCACTCTCTTTGAACTCTGAGTCCAAGGAAACGTGGAATCTCAGTCCCTGTGAGTATGAGAGAGCTGTGCAGGGTTTAGGGGCGTGGACAGCTTGTTGTTGGACTTCATTACTGGTGCTTGCAGGGTACACCTCCTGTTCAATGGGGAAGGGAAACATCAAGTATGAGCAGCCATAACCATATGATTCTTGCGGGCAGAGTTTTTCATTCCCCTCTCTGTTAAATCCTGGTGCCTGAAGGTAAGGAAAAGTGAATCAGCTTCTAATCCCTATTATTGCTTAGACTCCGAGTAATAAGGTCTTGTTCTGGAAGCTGCATTATTCCGTTATGGACTGGGTTCCTGTGGCACCCGTGAGCTGCCAGCTGGAGCATTACCTTTGGAGAATAGTATGCACAGTTTCTCTCTATTTATTCTCTGGCTTAAGTGCAGTGTGAGGCTGGTGTGTTAGTAGGAGGCTCTGGTTAGCGGATCTACAGTTGCTTGTGCTTTCCTCACTTTTTTGGGGAGCTTCAGATGACAAAGCCTGTCCAAGAGACTGCATGCTGGCTGTGTGAATGCTGTCGTGCGAGACAGGAGGTCCACAAATGATTTTTGTGAAGGACCGTAGATTTGTGATGTAGCAGACTGCTTTTGCCTGGGCATCAGCTTGTGATTTACAGAATAACAAGTTGGAAAGGAGCTGTGGAGGTTATCTGGTCCAGCCCACCAAGTGACTCTACTGCAACTGAATCTAGTTCTGATTTGCAAACCCATTGGCTTCTTGATCTGTAGAGACCTGCCCCAGTCCTTCAAGACTGCTGTGTCTCTGAAGAGGAGTTGATGTAGAACCACGGTTTTAAGATTGCTATGTTCAGTCTTGTACACTTGAAGTACGAGAAAGAAAGCAGTCCCTTTTTTGGGGTCAAATTGCAAGGTCCCAATTTAAAACTGAGCCTATGAAAAAATTCCTGCTGAGGAGAAGTTGATTAGTGTAGTGTTTCTGGTGGGGAACAGGCTCCACTGGGAAGTGTGAACTCTCTTGGGTGGTATTGTGGCTGTTGTGTAAATTATTTGGTTATACAATTTCATGACAAACCTAATTATATTCTTTAGCAGTTTTATTGGTGTCTTCCTCAGGCCCCTTTAACCTTGCCACGATCAAAGTCACAGTTAAAAAGTTGACCCGAGCTGAGACCAGCTGAAATGAGGAATATCTTTCTGACTTTGTGATAAGGAATTGCCCTCCTGCCAAATCCAGCAGCAAAGCAGTGACTAAACAGCTGAGCAYAGTTTGAAGCTGGTTTAGACCAAAGCTTTGTAAGCTTTGTATATCTGAAAAAAAGCAAACGTTGGGGCAACGAAGTCCCATAATACCTCCACATGGAGACCTGTGGCCTGTAAAGGCCTGGGTTTGGCCCCTTGTCTTGAGGAGAGACTTGATGAAAGCAGGCATGCAGAGGGGGTGACACTGCTGCCCTGGTGCCTGTCTGCATGCTTGGGCAGCCCCTGGTCACTGGGCACAGTGTCAGTGCTGCCCTTTGCTCTCCTCAGCTGTAAACAGTGTCCTGAACACGAGGGACTTCCGGTCAGTGGATCATCGCCTGAAGCTGTACCTGGACATGGAAGTTTTTGAGGAGAATGCTGAGGAGTTCCAGTGCTTCCTCAAGGTGAGCTCCCACAGCACCACTCCTACAACTCTTCGGCTGCCCCTCTTGCCACCCTGCAAGTTCTGCACTGAGATGGCATCCCAGAGACTGGGGTATGAAGAGAGCTGAAGTGTCTGGGTCTGTCCTTTCTGTGGATGAGCTGTCAAGGGGCAGGCCAAGGCTATGACCCACCCTCTGTGTGCTCTAGGTGGTCATGGTGAAGTTTGGCCGGCAAGGAGAGTTCCTCTCAATCCTGGTTGCTTCTGATCTCAAGATTTATGTGCTGGAAGTCACCGGGGCTATCAGGTGAGGACCCTGCAGCAAGTCTGTGAGTGCTAGGTAGTGCCAGCCTGTGCTAGCCTTGCTACCCTTACCCTGGAGGTGTGGTGACAGGCAGAGGCTCTTCTGGCAAACTCCCTGCTGCAGTCTGATGTGGGACAGGAGATGGGGCAGCCTGCTGAAGCTGAGGGCTGTGCTCTGTGATTAGGGGACAACCTGCAGACTGGCTGAAGAAGAGTGACTCTCACTACCTGTCCGATATTTCTCATCTGGAAGTGGGACTCTGCCACCAGAGCTTGCGAGTGGAGTTTGAGAACCCAAAAGCCTCCTACAATCTGCTGATCCGGAACCAAAGCTGCTGTGACCAGTTCCTGCAGACCCTGACAGGTAAGAGTAGAGCTGTAGGGGGGTGGGGGAGAGGATTTGAAAGATTTGCTCTTGGGGAACTATCAGGAGAGCTGTCRTTGGATATATGTTGGAAATTCACTTCTTGACACCTAGAAAAAAGGCTGGGTGAGAATCCCACTGGCATCATAACTTGCAGCATCTCTCTGAAGACTAGAGAAGCATCCTGAACTGTTATGTACTGCTCTTGGGTTTGCAATAAAAGACATCTACCTTCTCCCGCTCTTCAGATCTCATGCAAGAACTGCCTGCTAAGCACAGAAGTAAGGTGAAGGAAATCCCCACTGTGAAAATGAATCCACAACACTGGCTATGGTAAGATCCTGTGAGAGGCTGGGATTTCAGATGAAAGGGATGTCTGCTTGTCCAGCAGGCCCTGGGAAGCACAGTAGGAGGGTAGCACAGGAGGAGGCATCACTGGAGTGGCAGCCAGGCCTATGTTACAGGCAGCTGTCTCAAATGCCTGCTGCACAGGGGGTTCAACAGACAAGGGAGTGTTATGGGCTGAGCCAGGCAGGACAACTTCAGCTCTTCTGGAACAACCTGAGCAGGATATAATGSAGGGAGAAAAGGGGGAGGCATAGGGCAGCCTTCTTACTTGCAAGAAGCATTTGGCTCCTAGCTGGCAAGGTCGTAGTCAGAGAACCAGGAGAGGGAGGACTTTGCATTATCTAGAAGAGATGAGTCCTTCCCTTCCCCAAGAGGACAGGGAACAGTAGCAAGTTCACAGCAAACCTAGACTGGAAACAGAGTGCTTCCTTACCAGCCTGCTGTTGTATCTCCTCCAGGCCTCTGCTGGACTCCAAGACCACAGATTCTGCAGCTGCAGATGACCCTTGTTTCTTCTACCTGCTGGCATACCTGATCCAAGGTACAGGAGATCTCAGTGGCCAGGTGTCCCACACCTTGTGCTGTCTGCTTACATGCTGGTGTTTTCAGTGTAGTCTGTGGGAAAAAGGCTGTGCCGTTCATCCAGCGGTGAGATGGGGTGGGCACATGCGTGAGGGCTCTTGCTTAGTGTTGGGATGTGTAGGATAGCAGCGTGCTGCTGTACATCCAGTGCATCTCCCAGCCCTTTTCTACAGGGAAGTCTAGGCTCTAGAGAGCAGTTGGTCTTACACCAGCCTTGGTGACAACTCAGGATGGTTTCTGAGAAGTTAGAGATTATCTGAGGGCTGGATCATTGCCCGGATGTGAGGGAAAGATGAGGCATCATAAACACAGCTGGTTTGTGTGAGTTGCTGAAAGGCTCCTTTGTTTGGGAAGAGAAAAGTAGGTGTCCAGAATCTGAGATTGTAGTACAGGAGCAGCCTACTGGAGCCCATGAAGTTCTATTCCAAGACTTGCTGAAGGACAAATGTGTTAAACCTGGGATTTGAGTCTTCAGTGAACAATTCCAGTGTCATCCTAGCTTGGGACACTGAAAAAAGCAACCTAGCTCTTAATCACATTCTGACCAATTTGTTACAGCTTTTGCACCCTGGTCACCATTGGCCATTGGGGAGGTATGAGAAGGTGAGGATCAGATCACCTTTATTGGTCTCCTTAAGCTGAACAAATAGTCTGAGGGAGGGAGAACTTACAGTGCRTTTTTCTTACTCGACCGTTTTCTCCTCTTTTAGAGTATGGTGCCCAAAACTGGACACAGTTCCAGCTGAGATCTCATTACCAAGTAGACAGGATTAATTAAACATCTCATTTCTGATATTCCTGCTAATTCCCAAGAGTGAGGTGTGATGAGAAGAGCAACATATTGCTGCATCAGTTTGTGATCTGCTGTGATCTCAGCCAGTTTTGCTAATGGTTCTCTATTTCTGTGCATCTTATTCCCAAGTTCTAGTGCTTTTGATTTGCATCCACTGAAATAGCTAGGTTATATTTATGTCCCCTAAAGTTTATCAAAACTACTTTTCTTCCTGCCATACTTATGACGCATCCCAGCTTGGTATTAAACTTTATGTGTGTGCTCTCTGTTCCACCCACCAGATATCTGCAGCCAGACGAATTCAGGCCAAAAAAGGCAGCCTTTGAGCTGCAGCTGCCAAATTTTAACTAAGGAGTAGTAAAATGTTGTTTAAGAGGTCAAAGGACTCAAGTGGATTTTCCTGCCTCATTTGAGGGCATGGGCTGGCCAAGGCTTGCTGGGCAGTGGTCTTTCGTGTTCATACTCCTGCAACAATCTTGGATAAGCTAGTCAAGCCCAGGCACATTTCACTACCCTGCTCCCCTCTTCAGTCAGGAAGCTGGATAATGCTGTTCACCCAAGTTACTGCTGCTGTAAAGGATTTCCCTAGGGGAGGAATGGAGAGCAAAGCTGGTTCTGTGGTGACTCAGGCTCTCAGCAAAGCCTTTCTTATTCCCTCATATCCTTTTAGGGGCATCTGCTTTCCCTGTGACCCTGCTGAGTACCCGAAGCATGCTATTTCTGCTGGAGGAGAATCACCAGTGGCAGGTGCAGCCCGCCTTGGATGAAGACCATGAGGCAGACATGCCTCCTAGGAGCAACATCCAGTTGAAGGAGAAGCAGCCAATCACCAGTATTAGCAATATCATAACCTATCGCCTCTGTCCTTGTGACATCAAGCTGATGCTTTATGATGAGGTAACCGGGAGGTGGTCATGGGATCAAGAGGCTGGGGGCTGATTGTGGTCATGTCCTGTTCCTGCAAGAGTGTCTTGGGGCTGTGATCTCCCATCCTAATCTAGGGCCTTGCAGCCAGGGTAGCGCAGTGGGAAGTCATGCAAGGGACACTCCACTGCTGGCAGCAGAGAGGGAGGAGGAGGTCACAGAGGAATTGGAAGAAGCTGGCAGCTGTGCTGGGGGATAGTGGCTCAGGGCTGGTCGGTGCCTTTCAGGCCAGTCTGCTCATTTGCCTGCCTCTCTTTCCTCCCTGCCAGGTGCTGAAGGTGGAGAGCACTTGGCACATCCGTACAGAGAGCCCTGAGCTCCTGGTAGAGCTGGTGGAGTGGATCCGCAGGCCCTGGGAGGAGATGTTCTCAATCGAGCTCCGCAAGGCTATGTACGAGGCACTGGAGTGAGCCTGCTGGCTGCAGACAAGCGGGACTTGGAGTCAGGAGTGCTGCTGTGCCAGCAATGGTGCACAAGTGTCTCCCACTCCCATCTGACCTTGCTGTTCTGTGGCCTCTGCTTTCCACTCTACTCTTGCCCCTGGCCCTTTTTGGTGAGTAAGGGGGAGCACGCAATGGTTCAGACTGCACAGTCATTCACTTGCACTGGACCAGCCATGGAAGGAGAAGGCGGAGGGTGTTCCCTGTAATACTGCGTATAAGCTACCCAAAGGCAGTCAGGTGCTGTGGTCTTTCTAGCAGGTGCATTTGCTGCCTTCCTAGTTGTCTCAGGACAGCTATCATTATATGATGATTTTTTTTTCCTCTCCCTCCTTCTTGTCCATGGTTTCCCTAAAGCTACCTGCTTCAAACAGGAGCCTGATTGCACAAGGGGATGAGGCATGTTGTACACAACCCCACAGAGAGCCCTTACCTGTCTGCTTGGAGGGGCACGGCTCAGTCTGCTGCTGTAGTCTTTCACTGTCACTGGGGAGGAAGGAGCCTCGAGGTTCTCAGCACAGAAATGTGTTGCTCATTGCTTAGGGGTCAGGACCTTGAATGGCACCAGCAGGTATAAGCGAGGCTTAGGCTTTTTCTGAGCAGTCCAAAAGCAAGAGTCTATTTTAACATGAGTTTTACTATTTTCTATTGTAATAAAAGCTTATATTTATTGAATTGTCATGTTTTCCTTGTTTAATGCTTTTGCAGTGCTGTAATGTCTTTGTAAGGTGTTCCATACTAGCTTTGCTGCTGCCTCAAGGGTTCCCCAACATCTCACAGGGTTCAAGCCATTCTCCCCTTCCTGTTTAGGGTGGGTGCCAATGGGCTGCTAGGCTAGTCTTCTTCACCTGCCTGGTTTCCAGGCAGCAACAAAGGAATGAGATCCAAACAGGATTAGACACACACCAGGTACTGGTTGTATTGTTCTCCTTTGACAATTGCCCTCAGGTGGGTGTCCTGTGGCCTTCCAGCCCCAGAACATTGCTTACTGACTGCACAGGCCCTCAGAGGCTTGCCTCTCTCAGGAGCTGTTGTTGCTGTGGCTGTGGAGGTGGGAGTACCTGCCTCTAAGTTCTTCCCTGTACGAGGCTTTACCTTGTCTCAACCGCTCCTGCCCAGAGTTAAATGCAGCTCAAAAAACGCTGCTGCCTGGCTAGGGCTTGCTATGTCATAGGGTCTCTGCCCCTGCCCAGTGAAGAGCAAGGAGACATACTGTGCGTGGTGTTTTGATGCAGTTGAAGCTCCCTGTGGGRGTGGGCAGAAATGGACCTGTTACATTGAGGTGCTGCCAGGTGGGATCTGATAGCCCAAGCAGGGACCTTCACTGATGGTAGCTTTTCCCAGAACAGTGTCTCTGTCTTGCTATGAGTGTTCAGCCCAGATTCAGGGCACGTTTTCTGACTGTTCAATCCTTGGTGACAATCCTATATTTTATGTTGATGTGATCTTGATTTTTATAAAGATGGGTATTTGATATTTAGTGACCTGATGCCTGTTGTCTTTGGATACTGAATATGGCAGCTCTTCGCAACAGCCTCTGTGACATTCGAACTTCCCACATGCCCAAAGTTGGTGTCTGTGGCTTCAGTTTCTGTCATCGAGAAAACAGCAGACTTGATCCCACTGCATCCTGCTGCTCCCCTGGACAGATGTGATAAAGTTTCCCTCCCTGCTCAAACCCGTTTATGCCATCCTCCTAGTCTTAGGAAAGTGGGAAGTTCAGTTTGCATTCTGTCTGAAGGCCACCTCACAGCACACTGTTTTATGCTTTCTGGGAATCACTGTACTATTGGATATTCTCCTGTCACTTCCAGAGGCATTTGAGTAGCTGAAGGCCCTCAGTGGCCGATATTTTTATCTAACCTTCTCTAGACTTGATTGACAAGATCTGTACTGTCTTGAGGCAGATGTCACAATGCATCCCACTTTCTCCCCTTTTCTTCAATCAGCATATGGCTGGTGCTCTCTGTTCTTTCGGAGCATTCGCAGATCTTAAGTGGGAGTGAGCTCAGTCTCCAGCTTTGTCTGGGGGAAGGACTCTCAGAGAGCTGAGCCAGTAAACACCAGTTTTATGTCTTCATGTTGCCATTTAAGGAGCTTGTGTAAGTTCTGTCTTCACCTTCTATAGCTGCGTTTTTCACAAAGAACAAGAGTCGAATTTGGAGTTACTGGACCAGCCCGTTGACGTCTCTTCTGCCCAAGCTGATCCCTTTGAGAAAACTCATCCCTGGAGCTCGCTTTTCTGATTCTAGCCAAGCTGCACCTTTTCCACTCCAGTGTCTGGGTATGTGTTGAGGGGCCTGACAAAGCGTGGACTGCCAGAATCAAAGATTTTGGTTGTGTGCCTTTCCATAGCTCTTCTCAAGCTCTTCCCACTTTTTACTTCAGAAGTGACTATGCATTTGCTTCTGCTGTGCTGGTCTGTGCTCTCAGCTCAGCACTAGCCTCTTGGTCCTGTTAACAGCTCCCTGCTTTTCTGCATTCCTTTGGCTGCTGTGCTGATGGGGAAGCTCACGTGTGCTGCCACAACCTGTCTCCTGCCTCCTCATGAAACACTTGCTTTTTTTCTCCTTAGCATTTTGTCCTGGTTATTACAGATTAACCCCTTGGTGGTTACTCCATGACCACAAATGCTTTGCTGTAGGGCCTCTCGCACCTGGTGCAGTGATTACATTAACTGGTCTCATTGCATCAGCTGGGTGTGTGCAAGGGCTCCCCTGACACTCTGCCACTCCAGCACTGGAGGCATCCCACTGATGGCTGTGTAGGAGAGCTGGGGTTTGCAGAAAGGTGGAATAACTACTGAACCAGCTGCAGATATCTTCTGCCTGTCTCAGTTTTGATTATGCAGTCCCCCAGCTGTGCTCTTAAACAATCTGGATTTTCCTCCTTCTTCCTCTCTCTTTCTGGGTGCACTTGGCTCTAGTGCTCAGCTGCTAGCACAGAGCAAGGCTGGTCTGAATCTCAGTGTTTCCCTGCCCATGCCTGCCTGGAGCAGTATGTTCTCGAGGTGTATATAGCTGGAGGGATTCCCAGGCTGGGGTGGCCATAGGGCGCTGGAGACAGGCTGCAGGCAGCCATGGGCTCAGGCGGGCCATTACCATGAGCCAGAAGCTACCACCTCTTCTCCACAGGCACATACCAGCCCTGCCTTACTCTGCTGTTCAACTCATCGATGAAAATTATGCCTTCAGTCATGGGTTTGGCTATTTCAGTGGTTCCTGCTGCATCCCTCTGCCCTCTTAAGCAGTACTGCCTTGACCATACACAGCTTGTGGGTTAGCTGTCAGCCCCCTTGCACTAATGTTGAACTAGCAAAGCCTGGTGACTGGAGTGACTGTTCATTTACTTCTAGCAGAACATCCCTGCTGGCTTCATCTGCAGGGGACTTGAGATACAGCAGCAAAGGGCACATGTTCCTTGTGGCTCATGGACCTGTCTGGCCAGCTTCATTCCTCCAAGGTGCCAATGCTCCTTAGCCAGCATACAGAGCACTGTCTGGGGGCCGTGTAAACCCCTTCCCTGTGGGTTGCCCTCCAGTTTGGCTGGCAGGGGAAGAGCAGCCAACACACGCTGGGCTCAAGTGCCATGTGTGGTGCTGGCAGAAGTCAGCACCCAGGAAGTGTGAAGGACACCCTAGCATGAGAGAGGTGAGCAGGGGCTGTGCTGTGTACCCCTCACTGTGCTGCACAATCAAGCAAGGGGACTTTATTTTAAAGCCATCTCAGCCTTCTCTCAGCCTGTGTTGGAGAGCACGGTCATTGCCCTTTGTGCTCTTGCGACGGAGTGTGCCTCTGCCTGTTATCAGAGGGTTATTAAGCTAGTTATGGAGCTGTCCTGTATCAGGACAAACAGTCCCTAACAGAGCTGTCTGCTCCCTGTCCCAGTGCCCAGTTGTTTAATCTGGGAAGAGTGTGTTTGCTGCCGGGGACCCGTGCTGCCTACCTGCAGTGCTGCCTGCTCGGCCCTGCTTGGGGAGGGTGGAGCTGCTTCCTCAYCTGCTGCTACCTGCCAGCCAGACATGGTCCCTGTCGCCCCACAGCGAACATGCCCAGGGCGTGCAGCCCTGCCATCTGCCCCACTGCCACTGTCCCGGGAAGCAGAGGCAGTCATAGCAGGGCCCAGCCCGTCCCGCTCAGTTGATCATAGCAGAAACTGAGGCTGCTATCGAGAGCCAGACTGGGCCCTGCACCCTCCCTGCACCCTCTGTCTGGCAGCTGAGGCAGGGTCTGGCAGTGGAGTCTCAGAGGGTGCCTCTATTGCAGCACTCTGACTGAACAGTAAGGAAGGACTGCTTACACAAGCTCTTGCCATGTCCCTCCTGAGCTGTAGCGCTTGTCCCAGAACTGGAWGTTCTCTTTAGCCCTGTGCTTATACTCCCTCTCAGCCACTATCCCCTCTATTACCAGCTCCCCTTGCTCTTGCTGGGCTGTGCAGCCACCCTGCCATGACTCTGCCCCACAGACTCAGTGGTTTGGGGCTGATCCTGTTTTTTGCGGTTGGTGACAGYGCCCGTTTCCTCTGCAAAGCTGATCCTTAAGCCAGACCCCCCAAGGCTGCTGGTCTGTACATCCTTCCTGCCCACTATGCTCTGTCAGCCTCAGCTGATGTGGAAAGGGATGAGGGTGGGTAACACCCTTTGTCAACTGTGTTCCTTTCCCGGATAATGTGGGTTTTCCCTCTGCCCCAGTCTGAAAGGGTGATGCCTCTGTGGGCATTTGGGTGTTGCAAGCTCAGGAAAAGGGTAGAGCCCGGGAACACCCACGGCACCATCACAGGGGAAACTGGAGGGCTCTGACGCCAATGGCCGGATGCTGACAAGCACAGTAATGCCTGTCCATGGGGTGTGCGACACCAGCCCCTGGGCCTGGCCTCCCAAGGCAATCGCTGCCCTGCAGCCCAGGCATGGTCAGAGCTGTGCTGTGTAAAATTGCTGTGGCAGTGGTGCCTGACCCCAGCCCAACAAGCAGCTTCATTCTGGGTACAATGGCTTCAGTTTGCAGTGCCCCAGGGGTCACACTCACCAGTTCAATGGGAGGCTGATGAAATGGAGGCTTGTTCTTAATGGGCTGAGCACCAGAGTCAAAGGGTCACATAGGTCCCTTACCCCTGGCAAGCTGTTCGGCTGCTTGGGGTTGAAGCCAGGCTGCAGGCGAGCTTTCCAGGCTGGAAGCACTTGAAAACAAGTGGTTACTGTGGGGAAAGCCACAAGTCACTTTAACTGCCAGGCAAAAGCAGGAGGTTCAACGTGTGCTGCTTGACCTCCCCAGAATGCTGGAATGCTGTCCTCGTGCTGGTGGCCCCCTGCCCTGCTCCAGCCTGGCAGGCACCTGCTCCTGGTGGCACTGCAGGTGCCACCTCCCTGCAGCCTTGGGTTTCATTTCTGGCCCTGAAGGCTTCCCTACATTCTTCCAAAAGCTTGAGTTTCTGTGCTCGGCTTGCTCTTTTCCTGCATCAACCTCTTCCTGTTTCTCCTGGCCTGGGATGGAGATTGTGACCAGTGTCTGTGCTTGACCTAGAACATGCTTTTCCCTTCCAGAAATGTTAATGCCGCAGTTGCATGCATGAGAACAGGATTCAATGGAAAGTATTTCTTCATGTTCAAGGGGTCAAATGCCCTTCCTTTTGCTGCAGCTCTCCCTCCCAGTGATAGGGCTTAAGCTATAACCTGGGACTGACCCATCCATGAGCTGGGGAGAAGGAAGGATTGAGCAAGAGAGCCCAAAGTGGGGTCCTTTTCCCCAGCCTCTTGTGCACACACCTGCATCTATGTCAGGGTGCAGAATGCTGCTTTGAGGGGCTCCAGCTGCCCTGCCATGTAAGAGCACCAAGCCTGTGCCTGGGCTGTGTGGGTGCTGGTACAATGCCGTGGTGGCATTGCTGATTTAGAGAAGCAGCAGAATAACCAAGAACACACACGGGATGTGATGGCCACACTCCCCGTACCTGTCCTTGCCCCAGCCTCGTGGCCTCAGCCCTCCCCTTGCCAGCTCCCGGTGCTGCACCCAAGTGCCGGTTCATGGAAACCCTCCTGCAGAAGGAGCACGTGTTTCAGTAAGTAGAAGCAGTGCTTCACGAGCTTACACTGGCACCAGCTTGCCCATGACTATTCGGGTTGTGCAAGACTGCTCAGCATCCCTCCTCATCCCCAGACAACGGGGCCCAGGACGTCATGGGTGTGGTTGGCCCAACGTGGAGACTCAGCCCCAACAAAATTCCCACAGAGCCAATTTTAGCAGTACCGAAAGTGAGTGGCCGGGGTGCTAAGGTGAAAGGACAGTGCAGGGCTCCAGGGTGGTGACTCAAAGCCACCGCTGCCATTGTGCTCGCCTTGGCGACGCAGTGGTGATTCTAAGGCCACATCTGGAGGTGCTGAATGTTCAGCCCGGTCCTGCTGCAGGAACCCGCCCTGGGACGCGAGAAGCTTCAAAAGGTTTGAGGCACATTCCCAYCACACGGGCACGTCTTGCTCTGCGTTCCCACCGTGTGTGGGGCCACTTCTCTGTGCCACCGGGTCTCTCCTTTCTTCCACCCTCGCTCTCCACTGGGAGGGGAAGATTAATATAAGGGACAGGAGGTTATTGTGCAGGAGACTCTCATGGCCGCAGCGGGGGCCCCGTCCTCTACCCCTGCGGCCGGACTCAGCCCCGAACACACCGCGGGCAGAGCCGCACCCGCGGTTCGGAACGTCCCCCTGCGGCGGGCAGGGAGCCTCCGCTTCGCTCCGCTTCCCGGGAGCAGCCTCCTGGGAGCCAAGGGCTGCGCGGGGGCGCGGGGCGGAGAGCGAAGGCCGGTCAGCCGGCGGCTGGATGGAGCTGCTGGGGCGGGAGCTGCCTCTGGGCGAGTTTTGGCCGGCGCCGGCCCCCGCCCGCAGCCCTGCGCGGCCTCCCAAGCCGCGGGCGGGGAGGACCGAGGGCGGCACCGCCCGACGGGCTCAGGACGGGCCGGAGCGGGGCGGGCCGGGGCCGCAGCTCCGCGCCGCGTGGCGCGGCCGCCGCTCGGAGCCGAGCGGTCGGTGCGGAGCGGGGCTCGGAGCGGGGCACGCGGCGCGGAGCGGGGCGGGGGTGCGGAGCGGAGCGGAGCGGGGCGGTCGGTACGCACCGGCGGGCGGGCGGGCGGGCGCGGGGCGGGGCGGCCCCGGGCCCCTTTGTTCGGCGGGAGGCGGCGGCGCGCCGCCCCGCCGCTTTGTCCGCCGCTGCCGGCGGGAGCCGCTCCTCCCGGTGCGCCGTGAGTGGGGCCAGGGAGCGGGGGACTGCGGGAGGAAGCGGGGCCGTGGGGCCGTGGGGCAGGGGCAGGCAGGTGGGCAGGCGACGGTACCCCGGGCGGCGGGAGCCCCAGCCGTGGGCTGGGGCCACGGGCAGGAGGGATCGGGGGGCAGGGGGTCTCGGACAGGCGGGGGGCAGCTGGGCTGGAGGCCCTCGGGGTGCTGGAGTCAGTGGGATCGGGGACCCTGGGAAGGCTGAGGTTGAGAGGTGGGTCCCCAGGGTGGCAGTGGTCAGTGGGACGGGGGTTCCCTGGCTGGGCAGGGGCCGGTGAGCCCCAGGGAGGGGTGCCTGCTGCTGTGCTCCTGGGCAGGGCGTACTGGGGGCCCTGGACATGGCAGGCAGGGGCAGAGGGGACTGGGGGCCCCACGTGAGGGGACTGGGATCCCCACGTGAGGGGACTGGGATCCCCATGTGAGGGGACTGGGATCGGTAGGGCTGAGGAGTAGGTGTAGGGCCCAGCCAAGGTATGCGGCGCTAGTCCTGACACCCAGCATGGCCGGGAGGCTCTGGGTGGCTGTGCCCCTTCAAAAGCTGGGCTCTGGCCACCTGCCCTGGGTGGGTGAGAGGCTGCCGGCAGGTCAGTGCTGCCCTGGCCATGCCCACTGCTGCTGCCATCCCACGCTGCCAGCCATCCCTGTGCCACGCTTCCATGACCACCACAGCAATGCCACCCTGTGTTTTTGCTTTCCTTGGGCTTGCTGCCTCCTGGGACTGCCCTCCTGCCTCATCTCCTCACCTTGTTCTCTCCCCCAGTCCCTCACCGGGGTGCCAGGGCAGTGTGCTGCTGCAGACTAGGGCTAAAGGCAGCACAAAGCATCCGCCTTCCAGGGAGGTGGTGGAGGAGAGGGCCTTGCACCTGCGAGACAGGACAGCAGTGAGACCTTGCAGGCCGTACAGCCACAGGAGGGTGGTGGCCCTCATGAGCTGGGTTTGGGTCCCTGGTGCCAGCCTGTGCCACCTCCCACAGCAAGAGCATGTCCCCAGCATGGGTTCTTGTGCTGGAGGGACTCTTCTGCTTAGGTGAGGTTGGTCAGGAGGCAGGCTGAGCTTAGCCTGAAAGATCCTCTTATTCTGGACAATAGTGGTGTGAGTACAGCACCTGTCATCATCTGCAGGGACAGGCCTGAGATGATGGGATGGGGCTGGCAGGGACRCTGGGGGCTCTTTGGAGACACATACCCTCTGCTCGCCCTGAGCCAGCCCTGTCACCTGCTGCCCTTGCTTGCATCATCTCATGCACAAGCTGCTGAAACCAGGGTTGGCAGTGGGTGACTCCTCGTGTCTTCTTTGGCCGGGAAATGCGACGTGGTCCTTGTAATTTCCTCCCCAGTCTCTGGTGTCACGTTCTTTGCCAGGGCTTTGTGAAATCCTTCGCTGCCCCACACTGCTCCTTGCTATCACTGTCCTGCGTCCTGTTCCATCCCCCCTGCCAGCCCTTGCCGTTGAGCTGCAGGGTGCTCTGAGCACTGGCCACTGCGGGCTTTAGAGGCTTAGGGTCCTGCAGGAGAGAGGGCGCAGCACAAAGGTTCGGTGGGGCAGTGATGCTGCATCTCTGCTGGCCCTTGTGGGAGAGCTCTGAGTGCAGAGGACCTGGCTTGTGAGAACGTGGTGGGGGATGCTGCTCAGAGGACCTGCACCCCTCAGCCAGGGCTCAGGGCTGGCAGCTGCAGTGGGCCAGTGGAGCTGCTGTGTATTGCCTTCCTCCAAGCGGTCTCTGGACCCCCGTGAGGGGGATGTGGGTGTGGGTGCTGTCTCAGGGTGTGACGCTGGTTGGGGACCTGCCCAGTGCCAGGTGACAAATGGGTGCTGTGGCACCGGGGGCGGAGGAAGTCGTTCTACCCCTGCTGGTTCCCTCACAGTCCCCAGCTGGTGCTGCCCTGTGCTGACATGTTTACTCTGGCTGTGACTGTGCTGACTCTTCCCCTAGATGTGTCCCTGCAGGGGACCAGGACTTCCCAGCCTTTCCCTGGGCCCCCTCCGCCCACCTGACTGGCGACAGGGAGGGAGCAGGATGCAGATGGGAGCACAAGGAGGCGGTGCTGGGTAGGGGATAAAGTTTTGGGGAGAGAACGTCCTGAGTAGGGCTGTGTTTGTGGGTCTGTGGGTAAGGGAAGGGACACGTTGGTGCTGGGAGAGGGAGCGAGACAGAGCTGGCCTGGCAGCTGGTGGACTGCAGGGTCCTGGTGAGGTGCATGCAGATTTGCTTAGTGCCTGTTTGCCTGCCCCTTTCCTGCAGGGTTTGAGTCAACTGCCTTGCCAGGATGAGCTGGAGTTTCCTGACACGGCTCCTGGAGGAGATCAACAACCACTCGACCTTCGTGGGCAAGATCTGGCTGACTGTCCTCATTGTCTTCCGCATCGTGCTGACGGCCGTGGGGGGTGAGTCCATCTACTACGACGAGCAGAGCAAGTTTGTCTGCAACACGCAGCAGCCGGGCTGTGAGAACGTCTGCTACGACGCCTTTGCGCCCCTCTCCCACGTCCGCTTCTGGATCTTCCAGATCATCATGGTGGCGACGCCATCGGTGCTCTACCTGGGCTTTGCCATGCACCGCATCGCTCGCATGCCTGAGTCCTCACGGCGCCGGACGCCGGCAGCCCGGCGGGCGCGCATGCCAGTGGTGCGCCGGGGAGCCGGGCGAGACTATGAGGAGGCAGAAGATGATAACGAAGAAGACCCCATGATCTTTGAGGAGATCGAGGTGGAGAAGGAGAAGAGCCCAGAGGGCGGGGAGAAGCATGACGGCCGGCGCCGCATCAAGCAGGATGGGCTGATGCGTGCCTACGTCCTGCACTTGCTATGTCGCTCGCTGCTGGAGATGGTTTTCCTCTTTGGGCAGTACCTGCTGTACCGCTTTGAGGTGAGCCCCTCCTACGTCTGCAGCCGCAGCCCCTGCCCACACACTGTCGACTGCTTTGTCTCCCGCCCCACTGAGAAGACCATCTTCCTCCTCATAATGTACGCCGTCAGCGGGCTCTGCCTCTTCCTCAACCTCTGCGAGCTCTTGCACCTCGGCGTGGGGCGCATCCGGGATGCCCTGAGCCAGTCTGGTAGCCCCTCGCTCCCGCCTGGTGACAGCCCTGCGCCACAGTACCCCAAGAAAGCCCCCAGCGCGCCCCCCACCTACCACTCGCTGAAGAAGGAGCTGCCGCAAGCCCCGCTGACCGACGGCAAGCTGGACTACCGGGAGAGCCTGGCCCAGGGGCGCTTTGCCCTGGCTGGAGCTCCCCCAGTGCACGAGCTGGACCGGCTGCGTGAGCACCTGCGCCTGGCCCAGGAGCACCTGGAGGTGGCCTTCCACCTCCAGCCCCCGCCGCGGCCCCCCAGCCCCGCCCGCAGCAGCAGTCCCGAGGCCAACGGCATCGCCGCCGAGCAGAACCGCCTCAACCTCGCCCACGAGAAGGGGACTGCCGCCTGCGACAGGACCACGGGTGAGCCGGGGAGGGAGATGGATCTGGCCCACTGGAGTGGAGGCATGGGGGGCTGCCCCCAGGCTTCCCTGGAGAGGAGACGCCATTCCCCCTGGGACGGGTGCTAACCTGCTTCTTCCTCCCCGCAGGACTGTGAGTGCCACCAGGGACAACGGTGGTGTCTGCCGGAGTGGCTGCCGCCACCACCGTGGGATAGGCGTCCTGCCAGGAACATGGGGTGAAGGATGCCATGTGCCTGCCCAACAGGGCAGTCTGGGCAGCCTTGTCCTGTTGGGCAGCAGGGGGGTTGGGAGCCGTGGGGTTCGTTCCTACTTAATTTTCAAAAAGGGAATATCTTATTTTTGTACGTTTTTATAAACTCATCAACATGTGCACCCTGGCATTTTTATACTCCATCCCAATCTCCATTCTGGGCCTGTGCCCCCCCATCTCCTGTTTCACCAACTCTTCCTCCTCCCACACCCATTTTCTGCAGCATGTTGTCCTCATACCTCCCTGTGCCCCCCATACCCTCTGCCACCCACTGCAGCACTGGCTGGTGCTGTGCATGTGCAGGCGATGCTGGTGATTTTGGTACTGCCCCGAGGGGTGGGGACTTAGGGGTGCAGGCTGGGGGTCTGGCTGGCCGGGCCAAGCTGTGGGACAGAGTGCTGGGCTGGCATTACACTTGAAGTGGAGGGGATGGGGAGGGGTTCTGGTGTTACTGCTGCCAGAAAGTGACCGTGTGGCCGGGGGGCCATGCCACACAGCATCCTGGCATGGGGCTGTGAGCTGCGGGGCTGGCCTGCTCAGAAATGTCTGTGCAGAGGTCAGGGGCTGTCCTTCCCGTTGCCTCCGCCCTGTCCTGGCAGGCTGCCCTTGGACCAAAACTCGCCTCCTCCTGCTCTGGCCGCAGGGCTGGGAACCCCTGCACGGAGCCAGACCCTGGCCTCACACTAATGGGGACGTGGTGCCCCGAGCTGGGCTCGGCCAGGAGCCAGTGGAGCGTTTCTCATCATCTCAGCCTGGGTCACATGGGGACTTTTGTAGCGTTGTTTTTTACTTGGAAATGATTGTCACACCGTTTTTCTTTTTTTTTTTTTTTTTTTTTTAATATCTATATTAGTAAAGGCTGAAGACGTTTTGTACTGAACTGCTGCATCCGGTCCTTTGGGAGGAAGGGGTGGGAAGGGAATCCTGTACGTCTGGGCTGGTGTTGCTATTGCTGGTGTTGGGACCTCCCAACTGCCCAGGCTGACTCAGTTGTTCCTGCCATGCGGAGGCGGCTGTGGCCGGGGCAGCCTTCATCATCCTGGTGGAGAGGGATTGCTCTGGCCACATTCCTATTTGGCCCTGTCACTGTTGAGGGGCCGGGTGAGGGCATTCCTCTGCCTCCCCATTCTCCCAGCATCCCCATGTCTCCCGATCCGTCTGCTGCCCCCGTTCCTCCACAACCTGTTGCCTGGAGCAGAAGGGATATTGCTCTGCCTTGCACTCCCCTGCCCAGGGCAGGATCAAACCCAGCCGCATCACGCCCATTTTGGCCAGCACACCCCAGTTTCCTCTCTGGTAGCCCAAATCAGAGCTGGATGCCTCTAACAGTACTTGCCCATCCCCTCACTTCTCCATCTAGAAGCCACCGGGGAGGTCGCATCCCACTGCACCGTGTGCCACCTCCATGACTGCCTCTGATGGAAGCTGGCATTTCCAGGCTGCTTTAGTAAAGGGAACAGGTTTATTTCACTCATGCCATTAAGCTCTCCAACAAGCTGTGCCACCAGGAGAGGGCTCGCTTTTGGTGCCACACATGCTGCCAGCCCTGCCACTAGTGTGAGGTCCCAGCATGGGCTCACCCAGGTACATCCTGATCCTGTCGAAGCAGCCTGGCCGTGCCTGGAGCATGGGGAAGCCGTTGAACTCTGCAGCAGGAGCGCAACATCAGTCTTTGGGCGGGGGCAGAATTGAGGGAGGGAAGCAGGTGAGGAGAGATGAGGGCTAATCTGGTTGCAGACAGCAGCCTGGCTTTGGCAGGGCAGTGATGCCTTTGCCATAGGCTGTGCCTATCCCTGCCCTGCCATGCCCCGATTTGCTCTGGGCTGGGACTGGCCCTAGGGCAGGTCTGCTGTTGTGAGGGTACCTGGGGCAGCCCAAAACTCTGGCTTGTGCAGGGGAGGGTGGCACAGCCCAAACTGCTCCACCCCAGTGGCAGTGGCTGGGGTTCCACTGAGAAAGCAACTCCTCCTGGGTGGGATCACAGTCTGGGGCCGGGCTGCAGGATGCCCTAGACGCAGGTGCAGTCCTGGGCCAGGATGTTGGGCACCGTCTCGTACTTGAAGGAGTAGCCACCGTCAGAGGTGGTGCGGACACGCAGGGAGCGCATGGTGCCGGGCAGGGCAGCACAGCAGAGCTGCACACCCAGCCGGTGGCTCAGCCCGTGGCCTGCAGCACAGCTCCCATGGCAGTAGTGGAAAATAAAGCTGCTGGGATGCACGATCCACTTGTCCCAGCCCAGCTCTTCAAAGGAGATGTTGAGAGAAGCCCGGCGGCAGTTGGTGTGGGCAGCCAGGTCCTCGGATGGGCGCTGCAGCAGGCTCAGGGCAGCCGGGGACCAGGGCATGGCAGAGCGACGAGCCCTCTCACTGCCCTTGGCCCGGGTGGTGGCCACCAAGAAGGGCATCTTGTCCCCCTCAGCCAGGCAGGGACAGCCCGGGCAGCGCACCAGGAGCACGAAGAGCGGCTGCGAGAGCTGGGGCAGCAGCACCGGGGCCAGGTGAAACACTGTCCAGTGCTCGGGCGTCTGCTCCGTCATGGCTGTCACCGGCACCCGGCCCTGCGGCGACAGGGTCAGCACGTCGGGGGCTGAGTGGTTGGGGGCAGCGGAGGGGCCGGTGTAAAACCAAAGCTGGGCAGAAGTCACCACACGGCTCAAGGTGTGTGCCGAGGGCTGGAAGAGGTAGGTGAAAATCCCTTCTTCCTCCAGCAGCTTGTCTGGCTGTGTGGGCTCACAGGGCACATCTGTGGGGGGAAGAAAAGATGATCAGGCTGTGCTCCCAAACCTGGGGAGAGTCCTCAGTGCCAGACAGCAGGTGGGATGTTGCAGAGGTCCCTGGAGTGCTGGCAGGGCACCCGGATGCTGGCACAGTCTGGCAGGGTGCAGGGGAGCTGATATCTAGTGCTGTGCAGCAGCTTCTGTGCTGCCACAGCTGATTCCTGCTATGCCCTAGGCTGGTCCATTACTGTTGCCCCTGTCGCCCAGCATCCTGCCCCATAGCTGGTTATCTTGCCCCTTTCCCCCCATGTCCATATGCCCTGTCCCCCCCATCAGCCCCACAGCTGGTCATCCTGCCCCCTTCTCTTATCATCGGCATCCTGACCACCCCCCAGCATCCTGCCCCATCTCCCACTGTCGTGCTTTATAGCTGGTCATCCTGCAGCATTCTGCCCTGCCCCTTAGTATCCCTTCCCATTTTCCATTATCCTGCCTCATTCCTGGCATCCCGCCCTATTCCACCCAGCTCCTCAGCCCTCCCCATGTCTCTGCATCCTGCCTGGCCAGCTGTTCCCCACTCTCAGCACCCTCTTGTGCTGCCTGTCTCTCTGCTGTCCATCATGGGCTGCTCTGCTTGTCCGTGCCTGTCATACCTTTCCATCTCCTGTCTCTCCACCAAATCTCACCCATGCCCATGTCCCAGCCTTGTATACCCTCTTCCCCTTCTACCACAGACCACCACAGTAGCCTTTCCATCCTTCAGCATCCGTGTTGCCTCAAGCCCCCACCCTGCTTCATCCCTCTGCCCTCTCCTTTCCATCAGGATGTTCTCACCTGTGGAAGGGAATAAGATCACCTGGGAGGTGTCCTCCAGCTCCTCTGGCTCAACTTCAGTGTTTTCGAGGACGTCTCTCCGGTGTACCCTCCTTGCTTCCACCTGGGGCTCCTCCTGGAGAAGCGGGGGACTCAGATGCTCCAGCACCTGAGCCCGCACCTTGGCCAGGATGAGCTGCCGGTCGGCACCCGCCCCAGTGCAGCTGGCCAGGGCGGTGGTGGGCAGCATGGCAGGCAGCAGGTGCAGCAGGAGCAGCATGACCATGGGGCACACAGCAGGCCGGTGGCTCGGGGGGCTCTGCCTCGGGCTTCTGCCTGCCTGCCCAACCCGTCTGCCCACTGCGCTCCCCCCGGGGCAGGGTGGCATTGAGATCTATCTGACACTGACGCAAACGTCTGCTCGCCGTGAATATTATCTCTGAGCTGTGAAAGCGCTGAGACGTCTGGAATGCGAGGACTGCAAGGACAGTGTGGTCTGGGGGGGCCGGCGCCCGGGCAAGGGGGTGTGTGTGGGGGATGCTGCTGGAGCAGTGGGTGCATGGGGCTGGGGAGGCTGGGCTGTGGGCAGGGTGCTGCCAGGAAGGTTTTCCTGCGCTGGCAGGGATGGAGGGGATACCCTGGGTGAGCTTTGCAGCTGCTGATGCTGGGTGCCCTCCATGGTGCAGGAGTTAGAGATCTGCGGCTTCAGGGGGGGATAGTGGGAAGTGACAGCAGTTGTGCAGAGAAGGGAAATCTGGGCAAAGACCTGATGCGGTTCAGAGCCCTGTGAGGCTCTGGCATGGGGGAAGGCACCTTCTGGGTGGCAGACCGTGTACTGGGATCACTGGGACACCCCAGGGCAGCCAGGATGTGATGACAGGGCCCTGGGAAGGGCAAGCTGGCGGGGGGCGGGGGGTGCTGTGGCATCTCCAGGAAAGTCTGGAGGCTGGCAAGGTCCTGGGAACATGAAGCAGGAGGGATGGCAAAAGATCCCTGCACTGCCTGGGGCTGGGGAAGGCTGGCCCAGCTTTAGGGGGAGAGGAACAGATGAGGCAGAGCCAGGTCAGCTAGAGACCCTGCAGATGTTCCAGGGGAACGATCCTGGGGTGTTGTTTGGACTGGCTGGCCATGGGCTGGCACACAGAGTGGGAGCTGCAGGAGACGCATAGGCTGCGAGGAGACCCAGTGCCCTTCCTCTCACCACTGCCTGAGGGGACAGTGCCAGGTGTTCCCTATCCATTAACCCTGCCTGCCCTGTGGGTGGTCGGCAGCCTGTGCATCCCCTCTGTGCCTCTGGCAGCCCAGTGTCCCACACATCTCATTCAATACAGCCTGGCATCTCATGCAGCATCCAGTGCGGTACATCTCAGCCCATGCAGCATGTCCTGTGTGACATGTCCTGTCTCACTGCAATTTGGCGTCTCACTCAGTATACCCCACTCTGTGCACCCCACACTGTGCACCCCATGCCATGCTCCCCACACGGCACTGTCTTTTGCCACTGGCTGAGCCAGCACAGAGGCACAGCCAGGCCTGCAGCACCCCAGCTCTCTGGGGTAGCTCCCACTGGGCTGCTATACATAGGTAGGCCAGCCCTGCCTCGGCAGGGCACTGAATGGAGCAGGCTCACTCTTATCAACCCAGCGTGTCATCAGAGGGTATTTTTGGGGACAGCAGCTGCAGGCATTTGTAACGTTTTGTCCCTGCGCACTGACACCCAGGAGCGGAGCTGGGGGAAGCAGCAGGAGCTGGGTGCTGGCCCTGAGAGACGCAGGGGAGAGGCGGCGGAGCGAGGTGTGTGTGTGGGGCAGGGGACTGGTCTGGGGGGCTGCCTGTGGCAGGGTGATCAGGGAAGGGGGTGGTCAAAGGGTGCAGTCGTGTGGCCAAGCCATCAGAGCAGTCTGTGTCTGAAGGAGCTGCTGAGGGGTGGCCCACGGGTCATGCAAGTGTGTGGACGGGGAGGTGGCTCTGAATGGGTGCACTGTCCCGGGGGTAGGGCTCTGGGAGGAGAAGCTGGCCCCAGTCCCTGTCGCTCCTTGGGGACCAGCCCTCTCCCACTCTCTGGCTTATTCAAGAAGTATTTTTGTTTCCACTCCCCCTGCCTGGGCAAGGCAGAGACGACCCTGCCTCTGCCCCAGCCACGGTGCAGGCAGAGGCTGGGGTGCACTTGCCCAGGGGAGGCACAGAGCACCCTGCCCCACTGCTGCCTGCTATGGTGGGCACGGTTACCCACAAAGCCAGGGATGGAGGCAGTGCCCTCCAAAAGCAGGACCCACCTCCCTGGCCTTCCATTTGCCCCGGGGGCTGATGATTTCCAGATGCGGCTTTGAGTGCACAAGGGCTGGATCCTGCCTGTGGGATCACTCTCTGGAAGGGGACCTGCTCCTAGCGGAGCCCCACTTCGCCCCAGGACATGGTCCTGTGGGGTGGCCTCCACCCGGGGGTCCCCTCCCCACCCAAGTCCGGGAGGAAGTGTCCCAATCCAGCCGGGGCCTCGCGCCTGTGACAGCCCCGTGTCAGCACCTGCCCGCTGAGCCGGCCCAGATGCTGCAGGAATGCGGCTCTGCCACCACTCGATACTGCAGGAATGTGAATGCCCGGCGGGTGGGGAAGGGGCGGGCGGGGACCCTTTGGCCTGGGCTGTCCCCCAGCCCCAGCACCCAGCAAGCAGCTGCCTATGCTCCCTGTCTATGCAGGGGTCCCCCGCCCCTGGAGCTGGGTTCTCTTCTGCAACCCTGGGACGGGCTGTGAGTGTCTTGGCCCCTCGGGGTGCAAAGAGCCCCTCTTGTCACCTTGCTTATTGCCTCGAGATGGAAAATGGGTGATTTGGGTGAGGCGGGAACATATCCAGTGGGGCTGTGCTGCTCAGAGTCAGGGTAATGCTCCTGCAGCATGGGGTCCATGCTGGGGGCTTTGCTCCAGGCATGGATCCCTCCTAGTGGGGGGCTCCACACTGGTCAGTCTCTTTGATGAAGCCTGAGCCCCCACCCCAGTCTGTCTGTATGTGCCCCCAGGCTGATGGTCCCTACTGCTGCTCCAGCCAGTTTCCCGCTGTGACCCTGGGGAGGTGGTGATGGAGGGGTTTGGGGGAGCGCCCAGGTTCCTGGCCTATCCACGTGCCTTCACGGTCCAAAGTGGCACCGACGTGGTCCTGACCTGCCAGATCATGGGTGATCCCCAGCCAAGCATCTTCTGGGAAAAGGACAAGAACCCCATCGAGCCCTCAGGCCGTTTCCATATGGAGGCCAAGGGGGACCTGTACAGCCTGCTGGTGTCCTGTGCCACCCCCCAGGATAGCGGGCTCTACGTCTGCAAGGCCAAGAATAGCGTTGGCGAGACTTATGCTGCCACTGCACTCAGGGTGGAGTCAGCAGAGCCCCGAGAGGAGGAGCGATGCTCAGGCAGTGTGGCACCTACCTTCCTCGTTGCCCCCTCGTCCATGCGGGTGTGCCGGGGCGAGGACGTGATGTTCACCTGCAGGGTGTCCGGGCAGCCCTGCCTTGTGCTGGAGTGGGAGAAGGACGGGCGCAAGCTCTCTGACCTCTTTGAGAGCAGCCACTTYGCAGTGGGGCAGAAGCCAGAGGATTGGCACTTCCTGAAGTTGTTCAGTGCCCGGCCCCAAGATGGAGGAGTGTATGTCTGCCGGGCACGCAGTGGCTCCCAGGAGGCCCTGGCCGCTGCTGTGCTCCTGGTTGAACCCCAGGCACTGTTGGACGGGCTCCCCAATGGCTCTCCTGCTGGTGGTCCCGAGGCACTGGCGGAGCGGCAGCGGTGGCAGCATGCAGTGGGACGGCGCGTGGGACCGGAGACCTGGGTGCCCAATGGTGTAGTGCCAGCCAGGGTGCCGGGGGCCAAGGCATTTGCCGTGAGTGCAGGGAAGCACGCCAAGTTTCGCTGCTACGTTACTGGCAAGCCCAAGCCAGAGATTGTCTGGCAGAAAGACGGTGAGCTCCTCGCCCCTGGCCGCAGGCATCTCATCTATGAAGACCGTGAGGGCTACTTCATCCTCAAGGTTCTGTACTGCAAACCCCAGGACCAGGGGCTGTACATCTGCACCGCTTCCAACACTGCTGGCCAGACCCTCAGCGCAGTGCAGCTCCAGGTGAAAGGTAGGAACGTGTCCTAGGAGTGCCAGGGGTGGCCGGGTGCTGGGGTGCTCAGAGAATTTTTTCTGGCAGGAACGTGTCCTGTGTGGGAGCCCAGCATCTCTGGGCTTCTTCCTGCCCTGTGCAGCCACGGTCACCCCAGCCTCCTCAGGACAGAGCTGTGGGCTGGAAGCAGGGGATGATGGGCTCCTCTGGGAGCTGTGTCCTGCTCAAGGTTTCTCTCTTATTGCAAACAGAGAAGTGGCTTCTTGGGATGGCAGCGGGTGTCCAGCCACAAACAGGGAAAGGGCACAGTGCCTCGGTGACAAATTCCCCTGGAAGTGCTGAGGGATTTTGGCAGGCAGCCCTGCAGGGCATGGCTCCAACCATCTACACTGGCGGCAGCCCCATTCCCCCCAAGCCATCCGGCCAGCTGGGGACAGCCCACGGCTGGAGTGACCTAGCAACTGGTGCAGCCCCTGCCTGCAGCCCCCTGCTCCCCTCCACTGAGATGCCTGCTGCAGCATGCTGGCTTCCATGCTCCTGTATCCCCCAAAACTCCCTGCCGAGATGCTGGGGGCATCCCTGGGTTTCCCCAGGCTGTGCCCTGGTTCTCCCTGCTCTGGGGGATGTGCTTCTCATGGCAATGTTTGTCTCACGCAGGCTGAAGGAGGGGGCAAAGGAGGGCCAAGATCTCGGTGCTCTTTGTGAGCTGGGAACACCTCGAGTGAAGGGCTGATGGTGGCTGCTGTACCCCACACGCCCTAAGCTCCTGTCTTTTCTGGTGGCAGAGCACCGGCTGCGGTTCCAGGTGCAGCTGGCAGATGTGGAGGTAGCAGAGCGGGAGGATGCAGTGTTGGAGTGCCAGGTGCCACTGGAGACCATCCCCACCTCCTGGTACCTGGAGGACAGGGAGCTGCAGCCCAGTCACAAGTATGTGATGGAGGAGCAAGGGGTGGTGCGGCGCCTGACCATCCGCGATGCCCGCACTGACGACGACGGCATCTACCTCTGCCAGATGAAGGACAAAGGGCGCAGCATCGCCGAGGTCTCTGTCCGAGGTGGGGGTCAAGTCTCCGGTAGAATGGCTTTGCCTTCCTATTCCCCTCCTTGCCAGGGTCTCCACTGCACCCTGCATTTGCCTTCCCTCCATTTGGCTGGTGCCTGCTGCTGCCCCTCCTCAACCTCCTCCTTCTCTCTCTCACCTCAAAGAGCCCACCCTGTTCCCTAGCATCCCTCCCCGCCCTCATATATCCCTTCCCGTAGGGGTGATTGTGAAGCGGCTGCCACGGAAGCTGGATGTGATGGAGGGGGAGAATGCGGTTTTCTGTGTGGAGACACGGGATGTGGTAGAGGGGACCTGCTGGAGCCGGGATGGGCTACAGCTGCGGGAGTCACCCCGTACCGTGCTGAAGAGCTTCGGCAGGACACACCTCCTGGTGCTGGTGCACGTCACCCGCCAGGACGCAGGCATCATCTCCTTCACTGTCGGGGAGTCACAGACATCATCCCAGCTCCGGGTCAAGTGTAAGTCCCAAGTTTGAACGGGTCCCATGTCCTCTCTCCTGCCCAGTCATGGGGGGTGATACAGAGGGGGAGATGGAATGGGCACTCAGTACGCTGGGGATGTGATGCTGCAACGGTTTTTTTGGGAAGGGGGCTTTTAGCAGGGCCCTAGGACCCCAGTCTTACTGGCAGTCACAAACCCCTGTACTCAGCACCATGCTGCACAGGAGCAAGACCATCCTGTCCATCAGAGAGAGAATCCCCAGAGAAACAGGCTGTGTAGCCCCACTCAGCCCTTCTGCCACCCCACCCGGAGCCTCACTGACATCCCCAAGCAGGCAACATGGGCTGTGACTTGCAGGTGTGAAGCACGACCCTCCAAGCGCACCGGTGGCAGCTGAGATGAGTGTTGTGGAGAGCAACACAGCTCTGCTGACCTGGTGTCCCGCGCCTGATGCCCACCTCCGCCCCGCCAGCTGCTACCTGCTGGAGCGGCGGGAGGCAGCRGGTGGGGAGTGGGTGCAGTGCCTTGCCACGGACCTGCCCAGCTGCGTGCGGGTGCTGGGCGACAGCGTGCCCCGCGAGGCTGACTACTGCTTCCGCATCTGTGCTGCCAACAAGCACGGCAGGAGCAGCCCTGTGGAGTTCCCTGGCTCCGTGCATCTTGGTGAGGAGATGGGTGAGCTGGGATGTGCCACGGTGTGCTGGTAGTCGGTGCCACTGGGGCTCAGTCCGGCTGTGCTCCAGCCCCAGCAGCTCGCCTGGAGAGGGGCCTGCAGGACGCGTGGGTGTGGGACGGCGAGGACGTGCAGTTCTCTCTGGAGCTGTCAGCTGCRGTGCACGGCTCCTGGTTCCTCAACGGTGCCAGGCTGGGTGAGGAGGAGGAGGATGCAGGTGGCCGGTGCAGTGTGCAGCGCCGTGGGATGGAGCACTCGCTGCTGATCCGGGGAGCACGACTGGTTGACAGTGGGGCCCAGGTCACCTTTGTGTCTGGTGACGTGCGGGACTCAGCCACGCTGCATGTGCAAGGTGAACAGGGTGCTTGCTCTGGGGTCCTGCCGGGACCCCAGCAGCAGGAGCTCTCATACTGGAGGAGGCTTTTCACCCCTCTGTGGTGTCTCACAGCCCCACAGGTCCGCATCGCCCCAGTGCCCGAGGCCGAGAGGCTCCGGAAGGTGCCGACAGGGCTGCCTGTGCTGCTGGAATGCAAGGTGTCCGCCCCGGATGCCCCTGTCCGCTGGCTGAAGGACGGCGAGGCTGTGCCCCTGGATGACGTTATCGCAGTGCAGGCAGAGGGCTGTGTGCGGAGGCTGCTCCTCCGCTCGGCGTGTCCCTCGGACACTGGTGTATACACCTGTGACACTGGAGACGATGCCGTGAGCTTTGTGGTGACCGTGACCGGTGAGCTGGGGACTGTGTCTGGGAGCCTGGCCCCCACCTCCTGATAGTGCTCTTGCCCTGCTTCTCACTCCCATGATGGGGATGAAAGCTGCAGCCAGTCATGTACCCATGCTGAGGCCCACATTATCCCTGGCAGAGGTGCCGGTGAGGATCATCAGCTCCAACGAGGAAGCCCCCCACACCTATGTGGCCGGGCAGCGTGTGGAGCTGTGGTGCCAGCTGTCCCGCCCAGCGGCCCAAGTACGCTGGTACAAGGATGGAGAGGAGGTGGAGGTGGGCGAGAGCCTGGTGCTGGAGCAGGAGGGGCCACAGTGCAAGCTGGTGCTGCCCTGCACCCGGCCACAGGACTCAGGGGAGTTCGTCTGTGATGCTGGTGGGGACTCTGCCTTCTACACCATCACTGTGGCAGGTGGGTGTGATGCAGGAGGGCTGGTAGGGTCTCAGGGGGCTTTCTTTGGCCGTGCAGGTGTCACAGTGTGTGTGCTGCTGTCAGTGTTGCTGTCACTGCTGCGATGGGATACTTGTCTGACATGCTCTTGCCAGGTCCTCACCAGCAGTTTAGTTGGTTGGTTGGTTGGTTGGTTGGTTGGTTGGTTGGTTGGGGTCTTTGTGGCAGCTCTGGTGCTTAAAACCACCCAGACTCACTGCCAGAGGGAAAAGCTCACTCTGCCTCTCCAAAATACTAGAGCACACACGAGCCATCAGCACCTGCACACCAGGGTGTTTGCCGGACCTCTGCCGTGGCTAGTAACCAAACCCTCCTCCAAGGTCCTTAAAATAGTGAGCCTGGCACCTGGTGTGGGGTTGACTCGCAGTCCGTCATCGCTCTGATGGACAGTGTTAATTGCTGACCTGAAAATTAGTGGTTGCCTGGAGACCGATGGCTGGGTGGTGTTTGCTGGGTGGGAGCAGGGCACAGCATCCTGTGGTGGCTGCCCCAGCCGTGGAGCGGCTGCCGGCGTTGCCGGCTGGCAGAGGATAATGAAAGCTGAAAGCAAGTGGAAGGCTTCCCCTTGCTGGCCCCAAAATCCACATCCCACAACCACAGGAAGGTGACCGGGGGCAAAGCTAAAGCCCAGTTAAAAGCCCCTGTGACCACAGTGGTAAAGCCTCACTGTAGTGTTAACACATGGCAAAGGGCCAAAGCTGATGGCAGAAGATGTAGGAGTAAAGAYGGGATGAGTGATAAGAGATGTTGAAGAGTCAGTGGAGTGGTGACTGCTGGGAGGGTGAGGAAGGGAGGGGTTTTAGTGAGATAAAGGCAAAATTGCCAGTGGCAAGGACAGACAGTGTGGGTGTTGGGCAGAGGCAGGAGTCATTGTCTGCCCTGTGAGAGTGCAGGGCATGGAGAGCTCTGTTTCCCTAGGATGGAAGAGGGAATACCATCTGCTGAAGCTCAGCCTTTTGGCTGAGCAGCTTTGCATCACTTTGACAGAAGGGTCTTAGGGAAGCTGGCTGGGTTCAATCTGGATTTGGACATCAATGTCACCGGCAGGGCTGGGGGTGGGTGCCGGGAGGCTCGGACTGACACCTCTCTGGCACAAGTGCCAGGCTGGCTGCTGCAGTCAAGCAACTGCTGTGGCCCGCTTGGGTTTCCCTGAGGCATCCCAGCTATCCCCCATGGGGCTGTTGTGGCATGGAGCCCGCCTGCCTCAAACCCAGCCATCCCTGCGCACCTCTGGGTTTTCCGGCAGCTGTTGAGCGCTGGAGCTCCCTTAGAACGGTTGAGAGCTGAGGCCAGAGTGGTGCCGCCCGCTGAGGGCTGGCACATCGCCCCCTCCTCGCTTTAGTGCTGCTCAAGATCTCCAGCTGCACTTCAGCAATGYGACTGCTTTTAGCAGGCCCGGGGAGAGAGGCAGCGGCCAGCCGTCTGATCCGGGAGCCGGGCGGATGCGGGCTCAGCGTGCGGCAGGTTAATCGCTGCAATCTGGCGCCGCCCTGTTCCCGCACGCTGCGGGGTTGCAGAGTGCTGCTGGGCCTGGGCATGGCGGCTGGGAACCGTCTGCGAAGTTTCCAGCCCGGATGCCCAGCACGGGGCAGCTGCGGGCTGTGAGAAGGGCAGGTCGCTGCTCGTCCGCCATTGTGCTCCGGTGCTGGCTGCGCCCCGTGCCCGCCTGGAGCCATGGGCTTGATGAGCGCCCACGGGACAGTCCGGGCCAGCTACGGCCGGCTGCGATGTGCACGGCTGGGCAGGCGGTGTTGGCTGTGGGAGGCATCCTGGCCTTCTYCCGGGAGAGGACTGGTCACCTAAAATTTGTACTGGGAGCCCCTCTGCCTTTAGAGCTGTGACTCAAGTCAGAAGGGAGATGTGAGCAGTGGCACACATTTTGTGTAGCCCATTAATGGTGATTTTAGCGATGATTGTGATCTGGAATTGGGTTGTGGGTCCCGGTGAGCTGGAGGAATGGGGCTGCTGGCTACAAGCAAACCACACGCCTGTGCCACAATGTAAGCAAATACCAAGGCTGAGCCACAACAGAAGCACCAGCTGGCACCTGGTGGCCTCCGAAATGGGGAGACAGGCAGAGGGATGGGCACCCCCTGGTAGAGCAGCTGCAGGGGCTGGTGCTGACACCACAGACAGTGATGATCAGTGCTGGGGCTTGCTCATGAGGCACTTGCCTACCTGCATCCTCCCTCCACATCCCTCAGCTCCATCATGGGACAGAGCAGGGCAGGTACCATGGGAGTGAAGGCATGGCAACAATTCATAGCCAGCTCAAAGCCAGGTGCTCCTCCTCAGTGTGATGGGCGAAGAGGAGAGTGAGACCTGGTCAAGACAGTCCAGAAGCTTGTGCTATGTAGGATGTATCTGAGGAGGTGCCTTCCAGCCTTAAAGCCAACAAGCTGGTGAAGCCATCACTCCACACAGGGCTGTGACTCCATCATCACTGTCTCTGTTCTTTGCACCTTGGCTGAGCCCTCTGTCTGTCTCTCCACGGCAGAGGAGCCGGTGAGGATTGTCAGCTCCAATGAGGGGGCCTCCCACACCTACATGGCCGGGCAGCGTGTGGAGCTGTGGTGCCAGCTGTCCCGCCTGGTGGCCCCAGTGCACTGGTACAAGGATGGCGAGGAGGTGGAGGCAGGCGAGAGCCTGGTGCTGGAGCAGGAGGGGCTGCAGTGCCGGCTGGTGCTGCCCTGCGCCCGGCCACAGGACACGGGGGAATTCGTCTGCGACGCTGGCGGGGACTCTGTCTTCTACACTGTCACTGTGGCAGGTGGGTGCAACAGACACCTGCATCCGTCTCCCCCTTCTCCCTCTGCCCCAGCTCCTTGCTTGCAACTGTGGCTTCAGCACCTCAGCTGCCCCTATCCTCCTTGTGAGCAGGTCCTTGCCCATGCCCCTGGGCTGGAGGGGGATGTGGGCAGGGTCAGGCCAGCTGCTCTCTCTCCTCCCTGTGCCCTGTGCCACAGAGCCCTGTGCCACACTGCCCCTCTACACCCCAGAGCACAACCAGCTGCCTGCCTGTGGGTGACGCCATCCCACACACGAGCCTTGGTGTTCCCTCAGATTGCAGCTACCAGCACTTGCAGGGCTGGGATGTCCACAGCCACTGCCCCCAGGGCAGGTGGGATGGGAGGCCAAGTGACACAAGCTCTTGGTCCTCTCAGCTCTGAAGGTCTGCATCACCCCAGTGCCTGAGGCAGAGCAGCTCCGGGAGGTGCTGGCAGGGCTGCCCTTGTTGTTGGAGTGCCAGGTGTCCCCTCCAGATGCCCTTGTCCACTGGCTGAAGGATGGCAAGGCCGTGGCCCCAACCCAGGTCCTGGCCATCTGCTCAGAGGGATGCTCACGGAGGCTGCACATCGCCGCGGCCACGCTGTCTGACTCGGGGGTGTACACCTGCCATGCCGGGGATGATGCTGCCAGCTTCAGGGTGGCCGTGAGCGGTGAGCTGCCCAGGGGTGCCTGTCCCCACAAGGGGCTCACCCAGCACCACAGCTGATCGCTGCCATGTCCCCAGCAGAGGTACCAGTGAGGATCGTCAGTTCCAACAAGGGGGCGCCCCATTCCTACATGGTCGGGCAGCGAGTGGAGCTGTGGTGTCAGCTGTCCCGCCCGGCATCCCCGGTGCGCTGGTACAAGGACGGGGAGGAAGTGGAGGTGGGAGAGAGCCTGGAGCTGGAGCAGGAAGGGCTGCAGTACCGGCTGGTGCTGCCGTGTGCACGGACGCAGGACACAGGGGAGTTCGTCTGCACTGCTGGGGATGCATCCGTCTCCTACCCCGTCTTGGTGGCAGGTTGGTGGCTCAGCTGGGACATCCTGGGAAGGGCAGCACTGCCCCAGTTCTGTGCTCTGGAGTCCCCAGCCCTGCTCCCTGCCGTCAGTATTGTGGAGGAGGGTGTGCAGCTGCATCTGTGTGCTCACTGCCCCTGCCCCAGAGCAGCTCCCACCTCTTTGCACTGGGGTGAGAGGCTGTAGCTTCCGTACAGCCCAGCAGGGATAGGGACTCAGGGACAGCAGAGCCACGAGCAGTGCAGTGAACAGGTCTCACACTCTTCTTCCACATGCCCAACAGAGCCACCAGTGAGGATCCTGCACCCTCCACAACGCTCACTGGAGCTGCTGGTTCAGGCACCAGGGCATGTGGAGCTGCGGTGCGAGCTCTCTGTGCCGGATGCTCCAGTGCACTGGTTCAAGGATGGGCTGGAGGTGGACGAGAGCAACAACCTGCTGCTGCTGGTGGAGGGGGCCTGGCGCTGTCTCTTCATCCCCAAGAGCAGCGTGGAGGATGCAGGCGAGTACATCTGTGAGACCAAGGATGAGGCCGTCTCCTTCGACGTCAAGGTGTCAGGTCAGTGGAGACCTGGGAGCAGGGAGGTGCTGATGTGGCTCTGGCCGCCAGTGAGTGCCCACCCACTGGGCCACCCGGTGCAGGTGCTCACCTGAGGCTGCAGAGGAGTGCCCAGGGCCACGTTGTCCCTGCGCTGCTTTGCATCACAGACATGCCATACCTGCAGAGCCTCCCGTGAGGATCCTGCAGCCCTGCAGACCTGTCCCTGTCATGACGGTGTCCCCGGGGGAGACGGTGGCACTGTGCTGTGAGTTGTCCCGTGCGGATGCGCCTGTGTGCTGGGCCAAGGAGGGCGTCAGGCTTGAGGCTGGGGGCAGCCTGGTCCTGGAGGAGGAGGGTGCCCATCGCCGGCTGCTCATCCCTGCTGCCCAAGCCGAGCACTCTGGAAAATACACCTGTGATGCTGCCAATGACACAGTGACTTTTACTGTCCAAGTGTTGGGTGAGCAAGAGGCTGGGGAGAGTCTGGTGGGGAGTGCTGGGTGCACAAACTCCAGAGACCTCAGCTTTGTTGGTGCTGGATGCTGTAGATCCGCTGGTCAGGATCCTGGAGAAGGATGTCCTGCCGACCCACCGGCTTTGCCAGGCCATGGAGGACCTGGTGCTGGAGGTGCAGCTCTCACACGCCCATGGGGAGGTGAAGTGGTACAAGGATGGGGAGAAGCTGCAGGACACAGGTCGTGTGCGGCTGGAGGAGAACGGAGTGCGCCGATCTCTCATGATTCTGGGTGCCACGGGCAGGGATGCTGGGGAATATCTCTGTGACACCGGTGATGACAGCATCGTCTTCTTCATCACTGTAGAAGGTGAGCAGGAGGTCCCAGTGGGGATGGCCAGGGGGAGGGGACTGAGGTGGGTCTTTGGCTGCTGCCAGGCTGGTGTGAGGCTGGACTGGATGGCAGTGAGCATAGGGAGGCTTGTGGGGGGCACATGGGGAGTGGGCTGCACCTGTTTGGTGGCCCTGTGGAAACCCCTGTGCTGCTCAGCTGCAGCCAGAGGAGTCCAGACAGGGTGTGACCATTGTGACAGCCAGCACAGGCTGCTCCTGTGGTGACAGCCCATCTCTCCAGTCCCAGAGCCACCGGTGACCATTATGGGCAGCACAGGCACCGCAGTACATCGCCGCCTGGTGGCTGGGGAAGATCTGGTGCTGACTTGTGAGCTCTCCCGGCCCGACGCCATTGTGCGCTGGCTCCGGAATGGCCAGGATGTGCATCCAGGTGAACGGATGCAGGTTGAGGCCTGTGGGATGCTGCGACAGCTCACCATCTGGGGGGCACAGCCTTGCGACTCAGGGTGCTACATCTGTGACGCTGCCAGTGACCGCATGGTGACAAATGTGGAGGTGTTGGGTGAGCTGGCTCAGCACTCCGGGGACCCCCAGAATGGTGGTATCATGCCACAGACCTGGGCAAGGGGAGGAGAAGCCTCTGTGACCYCGCTGATGGCAGAGGCCAGGGTGGCAGCATGGTAGCGGAGGGTGGGAGCCCTGTCCCCAATCCTACAGAAGCCGTTGGTCAGAAAGGGACATGGCAGGGTCGTGGCAAGGCATGTCTCTGCTGTCTCCCCCAGCCAGGGGCTGTTTAAATTTAGCCTTGGCTGGCTCCCAGGCGCCGCTCCTCCTGCTTCAGCTGCCAAAGGCTGAGCTCAGCCTGGACCCTTATCAGCTGGAGATGGAGGGCTCTGCAGGGTGGGAGGGGGCCTGTTGCAGGCAGGTGCCCTGGCTCCGCAGCAAGCTGTTCAGGATGAGGGTCACACCAAAATTAATGGTCCCAACATGGCAGCCGAGCTGCCTCTGCAGGGAGTGATGGGCTCTGCTGACATCCCTACCTTGGGTCCCTTCCCTGAGCAGACCCTGAGCTGCCAGACCCCTYCAGCCTGCATGCCTGCCCCTCTGGGACCCTTGTCTTGACCCACCATGACCCCCAGCCAGYCCTACAGCCCTCCTGCCCCACAGTGACTCACTGAGGGATCACCTCTCCACTTGCAGCAGTCCTGTCCCTGCACTGCCCTACACTATGGGGACATCCCTGAACCCTGCCTTGTACCCTGTGCCCCTCAGCCCGGCCTGTGTGCATTGTCAACAAGGAGGAGGCTCAGAGCCCGCTGGAGGTGCAGGAGGGGGACAGTGTGACACTGGTGGTTCGGCTGTCCCCGGAAACAGCTGCAGTGCAGTGGCAGAAGGATGGACAGACACTGTGCTCAGGTGGGCGGCTGCTGGTGTGCAGCGAGGGTCCCACACGCAGCCTCACAATCAAGCAAGCCGAGCTGGGTGATGGTGGCATCTTTCTCTGCGATGCGGGTGACGATGAAGTGCATTTCACACTGCGTGTGAAAGGTGAGCCCGGAGGCATCCCTCATTCACGCCAGGGGCAGGAGCAGTGTCATCCTGCCTCACGCCGGGATGCTTTGCACCCCTATCCCATGCTGGTGCCACTGGCAGGGGCACAGCTGAGCGCAGTGCTCCCCTGGCAGAGGCACCCGTGCTGTTCGTGAACAAACAGGAGGAGCAGGAGAAGCTGCTGGTGCTGGAGGGCGGCAGTGCCGTGCTCTCTGCCATCACCTCCACGGAGCGCTCTGATGTCACCTGGCTGGGCCCGCGGCAGGCGACCGTGGGCGGCGAGCGCCGCGAGCTGCGTCGGGACGGCCGCGTGCACAGCCTCATCCTCCACAATGCGGCCATGGAGGACGCAGGCATCTACACTTGCCTCTCACCCCACGACCAGATGCAGTTCGACGTGAGCGTCCGAGGTGGGCGGCAGGGGGGCAGTGGGGGTGCCCGGGGACCCCCCGCAGCGGCAGCGAGTGCTGACATGGGGGGTTTGACCGTGCAGAGCTGCGGGTGAAGTTCCTGCGCGGGCTGTCGGACGTGCGAGCGCGGCAGGGCGAGCGGGTGGTGCTGTGGTGCGAGCTCTGCAAGGCGCGGGGCGATGTGGTGTGGCGGAAGGACGGGCGGGTGCTGGCGCCTGGCCCGCGCTGGCAGATGACGGCAGAGGGACGGGAGCGGTCGCTGGTGCTGAGCCGCGTGGAGCCTGGGGATGCCGGCGAGTACTGCTGCGAGTCCAACGACGACCAGACGCTGGCGACGCTGACGGTGCAGGGTGAGCCCAAGGCTTCCCCACCACGCCGGGGACCCCTGTTCCATGGGGGTGGTGGGGAAGCTGGGGACAGTGATGTCAGGATTGCGGGAATGCTTAGCGGCTCTGCAGGACGGGGGTCCCTGATGCTGTGCCCCAATACCCCACTGTAGTCCCCAGGGTGGTGGAGATCATCATGGAGCTGCAGAGCCTGACAGTGCTGGAGGGGGAGGACGCCACCTTCAAGTGCCTGGTGTCCCCCGAAGATGTGGCTGTGACGTGGCAGCTGAACGGCCAGCCCGCGRTCCCCAGCGAGCGGCTGCTAGTGACAAGGAATGGGCTGTGCCACAGCCTCACCCTCCGGCAGTGCCAGCCRGGTGATGCAGGCACCGTGACAGCCAATGCCGAGGGGCTGGTGAGCACAGCCCGGCTGAGCGTGCAAGGTGAGGGGGAAGGAAACAGCTGGGGCTCAGCCTAAGGCACAGCCCTGGGGCCAGCCACTGACCAGCACATGGGCTGTGCAGAGGCGCAGGTGCTGTTCGTGCGGAAGCTGCAGGATGTGGTGGCAGAGGAGCAGGGGGACGTGTGCCTGGAGGTGGAGGTGAGCCACGAGACTGCCGAGGTGCAGTGGCTGAAGCAGGGCATCCTTCTCCAGCCGGGGAGCAAGTACCTGCTGCAGGAGTCGGGGTGCCGGCGCACGCTCACCATCTGCTGCCTCGGCCCTGCTGACCGCGGCACCTACCGCTGCGAGAGCCTGCACGACCGCACGCAGGCCAAGCTCCACGTGGAGCGTGAGTACCAGGCTGGGGGTGCGGATGGAAGGGGATGGGCATGAGGACGGGGAGGGCACCCAACTGCTGCAATGGAGCATGTGGGCAGAGCTGGTACTTGGTTGGAAGGGGTGGTCAAGCAGAGAGGTGAATGTGTGGGCAGGGACGGGAGCCTGGCATAAACAGCTGGATTTAGAGGATCACTCCAGCAAGCACAGAGTGGGGAGCCAGGGGCTCTGTRGTGGAGCAGACATCTACTCACAGGCATGGGTTCCTCACAGCCCGGAAGGTGTCGATCCGGACACCACTGGCAGACGTGGAGACCTTCGAGAAGGAGACAGCCACCTTTCACCTGGAGCTGTCTCACCCYGGTGTGCCTGGGATCTGGACGCGGGATGGCATCCGGGTGAAACCCAGCAGCACRTGCCGGATCAGTGCCACAGGCTGCGGGCACAGCCTGACACTGGAGAGGCTGGCACTGGAAGACTCGGGCACCGTCACCTTCACTGCTGACACCCTGCGCTGCAGCGCCCACCTGCGTGTGCGGGGTATGGTCCCTGGGACAGGCTGCGGGGCGTGTGGCACTGGCGCCATCTGTCCTGCAGCTGTGTGGTACCGGGGGAGATGCCAAGGCTGASCTGGGCCACCCTGGGCACATGTGTCCCCCCTGCCCTGGACAGTGGGGGGGGACAGTGTACTGGCAAGTGTCACCCTCTCCTCAGGGAGGAAATGTGAGCTGAGCAGTGGGGACACCCAGCCAGGGTCTGGGTCCAGAGCCAGCTGGAACACCACTGATAAGTGCTTGCCCATGGTGGTGCCCCGAGCTGTGCCACTCTCGCCCCATGCTGAAATGTCTCAGGCACAGCTACTCTCCTCTGCAGCCCAATGTCTATGCCTTTGTCCTACCAAACCTTCCTTGCCCTGTGTCCTGCCTCCTCAGAGCCTCCAGTCACTATGGTGAGGGTCCCGCGAGACCTGGGGGTCCCAGAGATGGGGGTTGCCAGCTTCGAGTGTGAGCTGTCTCGCCCCAATGCAGAGGTGAAATGGTTCAAGGTGAGGGTTCTCCCCAGTCCCCTCCAGCAGTGCCCAGCTGTGTTCTTATCCCTTCTTTGTCCCCCAACCACTGCCCTCCCTGCCAGGGCTGCAGGCAGGGCAGAGGTGGGCAAAGCAGTGGAGTGCTGCCTGTTTGCACTCTTGAGCGCACTCTCCCTGGGCAGGACGGACACGAGCTGCGGCCAGGGCCCAACTGCCGCATCTACTCAGCGGGCCGGCGCCGCATCCTGCAGCTGAGCCGCTGCGAGCTGGATGATGCCGGCAGCTACACCTGCGACGCAGGCGACTGCCGGGCCTCCGCCACGCTGCACGTCCAGGGTACAGTCATTCAGCTCCCGGGGGCATGCGCACCCCCAAACCCTGTGCCGCCTGCTCCTCCTCACCCTTGGCCGCCCTGGCACCCTGCCCCTTATCCACAGAGCGCCAGGTCCACATTGTGCGGGACCTGCAGGACGTCCACGTGCGAGAGGGTGACAATGCCGTCTTCACCTGCGAGGTGTCACATGGGGATGTGAAGGGCGAGTGGTTCCGGGATGGGGAGAAAATCAAGGTCTCCAGCACAGTGAAAATACGGCAAGAAGGTGGGGGTGCAGGTGGTCCCACACCTGGTTTGGGACTGGGAGGGGGTGAATTCAAGCAAGGGGAGTTTGTGTGGACAAAGGGGGGTCGCAGCCCCCCTGCCCAACATGGGTGCCCACTGCTGTCCCCTTGAGCCAGCCTCTCCCTCCCCAGGGACCCGGCATTTCCTGCTGTTCTGCGGTGTGCGYCCTGAGGACAAAGGACTCATCCGCTTTGCAGCCAGGACGGTTATCTCGGAGGCCACTCTGCAGGTGGAAGGTACCAGTATGGGGTGTGAGGTCTGGCTGGGCTCCAGCACCAGGGCTGGGGTGTACCAGGTCAGCACGTGGTGCCCGCTCACCCACGATGCTGATGCCTTGCCCCTGCCCACCAGCACTGCCCATCCGGATTGTGAAGCCACTGCGGGACAAGACGGTGCTGGCGAGGCACAAGGCGACGCTGGAGTGCACTGTGTCCCACGCCCGGGGCCGGGTGCGCTGGCTCCGCGGGGACACTGAGATCTTTGCTGGTGACAAGTACGAGATCTGCAATCTGGACTGCTACCGCACACTCATCATCCACCATGTGGGCCCTGAGGACGAGGACTCATACACCTGTGATGCCTTCGATGACCGTTCCACTGCCCGGCTCCTCGTGGAGGGTGAGTGGGCACCTAGAGGGGCACCACTGGGGCCTGGTAGTGCTGCCGTGTCTTGTAGTGGAGGGACACAGAGGCCCTGTCTCCATCCCACACTGCTTGCAAGAGTCTGAGTGCTGGGCTGGGGGGAGCAGGTTGGATATAGGGCCAGGGGTCTGTTCCCCCTTGTCTGGGCTACACCTTTTGGGTGCCCCASCAGCTCTCGCAGTGCTCCAGCTTCTCTGACTTCCGTTGTTCCCACAGGGAGCTAGAAGCCAGGATCTAGTACTCAGGGCCTGCATGCAGACTGATGGATGGCACTGCTAGGAGATGGGGTCRTGCTTCCCCTGGCACGTACAGACACAGGGACACCATCCCCAGCCTACTCCAGCCTCAGGGCTCTGCATTAAACAGTCTTTTTTTCTGACATGGCTTCTTCCACACCAGCGAGACGGGGCCCCATTAAGAGAAGCAGTGGTGGCACCACTCTACATCCTGCTCAGCATGCCTGAGAGCCCAGCCCTCGGGCCCCCCCTCACCCCTGCCCCCGGCGCAGCCCTTGGCCTTGCACGCCAGACTCTGAAAGGCTCTTTACTGTGTGGCCGAGGCCTCAGCAGCGTTTGGCACATCTACAAAAGAGACTGAAAAGGGGGATGGCAGCACGACGCTGCGGGAGAGGGGGTGCCTGGCAGAAACATGCAGTTCCTGGGGCAGCGGGGCCGGCTGGGCTGGGCTGGGGGGGGCTCCCAAAGCAGGGGGCTCCCCGATCCAGTCTCACCACCATCCTGCCTGCCTGGCCATGGGGAAATCCTGGCTCACTCCGTAATAAGTTAATACAAATCACAGCAAGAGAAATATATACAAGGCGTGAGCCTCTGCCTGCAGCAGTGCTCTGGGCAGGAGCTCCTGCCCTTCCCTGCCCCAGGGTCCCCCGGCCACTATAAAATCCAGTCGCCAGCAAAACAGCGACSGTCTCTGATGCTGCAGGGGTCCCCGCATCCCTGAGGCAGCCCAGCCTYTGCCCAAAGGCTGGAGCCAGTGTCCTGTCTCCCATCAAAACATTTTGTGGGGGATGCACCCTGCCAGCGCAGCTCCTGCTGGACAGGCACCACTTGCCAGCATCACCCTGGGAACCACCTGGCCATGGCARTCTCTGCCCCAGGACCACCCCGGTCCAGCTTGGGAAAAAAGGGAGTGGCGAGCCGCTCTGGGGTGTAGGGAGGGTGGCTAGGACAGGAGGATCTTCTGAGGAGGCAGGTTTTGGGAAGTGCTGCCTGGGAGCTGCTCTTGGGGAGAGGGTGGGACAGGGCATACATGCTCAGGGGAGTCCCTGCTGGGAAAAGGGCAGTGGGACCTGCTCTTTGAGGAAGGGACATAGGGGACAGGCACTTGGGGAGTTGCTGGGGGTGCGATGGGGTGGGGGCAGGCGTGGGGAGCTGCTCTTGGGAAGGGGAGGCTCAAATATGGGGAAACGTTAGGATGCAGGATGAGCGTGCCCAGGCCACAGGGTAATGCACTGCAGTGGGGGCTCAGGGACCCACCACCCCAGCAGAGCCACTCGCACTGCATGTCCATGGTGCTGGTCCTTGGGCTGAGTCCCTGCCAAAGGGCTTCCCCAGCACCTTCAGGTCCCATGGGCAGCTGGGGCTTCCCCAGACAAGTCCCACGCGTCTCTAAGAAGGGTCTCCATTTGCAGCCCCAAGCCATATGTGGCTGCCTGGGGCCGAGGACACAGCCCTGCCTGTCCCAGGGGTTCTGTCAGAGCAGGCTGGGGTGCTGGTGTTGCTCGAGGTCACTGGGTTGGCTTATACCCTCACAGCAGGACCAGACCCCGTGGTGAGGGGCACGGTGGAGCTGCAGTCATAGTCCAGGTCCACCACAGCATGGGAGCTGGCGATGAGGCTGTTCAGCGATGGTCCTGTCTGCCGCTCTCGGAAACTCTGGATGTAGCTCTGCTTGAGAGAGGGGGAACAGAAAGTCAGGGGGGCTCTGCTCCTGGACTACTGCACCCCACCCTACCCTAAACTCTGCAGCAGCCCCTCCCTGCCCCCCGCTCCAAAAACAGCCCAGTGCAATCTCCACCACTCGGGTCCTCCAGGGGCTGGCCACATCAGGGAGCACAGCTCTGCACCTTGCCTACTGCTTGTTCCTACTATGCCCACAGTGGTTTTGGCCAGCAGTTTTCATTTGCTTGCAAAGGCTGAAGCGCTCTGTGATGGTGATGTCCCAGCTTAGCCCTTCCTGAGCTGCCCAGTCCCTGGGATGCCCCAGTCTGATTCCCCGAGGAGCTCGGATGTCAACTGGTGCCTGGGCACCTCTCCATGCCCAGCCCACCCACACAGAAAGGAATAGCTGTGGAGGGTGGGGGAGATCTCTACCCTGGCTGCGGGACTCACGGGGGAGAGCACGTCCCCATCGAAGCGGCGCACGGGGTTGGGCTTGCGGCGGTAAGCAGGCTCGGGTGGGTGGGCTTTGTGCTGGTGGGGTGGCGGGTGGTGGGGTCTCCGCTTCTTCTTCTTCTCCTTCCGGTCTTCCCGCTGCTTGATGCGCATCAGCTGCACGCGGCGCTGCTGCCGGCTGATGATCACTGTGGAGCAGAGCGGCCTGTGAGCACTGGGGAGCACATCCAAATGATCCCCACACCCAAGTCAGCACCAGCTTTGTGTAACCAGGCCTTCCGTTGAGTGGTGTGCCGACACAGAGTCCTGAACTCCATATCTGTACACATGAACCAGGTGCTGGGAACCTCCACCCCAGTCCCCAGGTTCCTGGCTCCTGCATTCACCGTGTGCCATGCCCACCTCCCCCAATCCCCACACACCTTCTGTATGGGAGTAACCCTCGGCTGTGACCTTCCACTGGACCAGGACACCCAGTGTGGTGAGGAGCGGCCAGACRCCCAGAATGACCCAGCTGTACCAGCACACAGGGCGAGCAGGGGCCACCTTGATGCGCTCATAGATATATTGCACCAGGAGGAAGAGCTCAATGAAGTAGTCAACAGTGACGGTCATGATGGCGCTGCCGAAGACGGCGGTGGAGAGGGTGGTGAAGAAACGTTGCCACTGCAGGGTGAGGACAGCGAAGAGCATCCCCACACCCAGGAGCAGCGCGATGGGGATCCACACCGTCGGTGGGTGGTAGAATTGCTCCATGACCACCAGCGTGGCCACCGCCAGCAGCAGCCCCAGGAGCAGCCCCACCATGAAGAGGCCGACGCTGCGCACCAGCATGGTGACCAGCCCACACAAGACTCCAATGCCCAACCCAATGCCCACTGAGGCCTCCACGCTCAGCTGTGTGTCCAGCACCCGCTCCTTGTAGCACAGCATGAAGATGATGATAGAGCCGAACATCAGCCCCGTCAGGAACATTACAGCCTTGAAGCAGCGGTAGCCTGTGGAGAGATCACCACAGTCAGGGAGTGGATGGCCAGCACCCCCCAGCTCCCCTCTGCCCTTCTCCCCTCTTGCCCCACCAGCTGTCGGGCTGGCCTGGCTCACCAAAGAAGCAGTAGATGATGCCAAAAAGGCAGCACATGGCACACACCACCGAGGGCACCACCTGGTAGCGACGCTCAATTTCCTGCTGGCAGCTGTGGCCCCACTCCTGGCCTGGCTCGTGCGGCAGCAGCTTGAACCGCAGCGTCTGCACAGTTGCAGTCATGGCTCTGGGGACTCCTGGGAGAGGCATCAAAATCTCCACTCTTGCCTCATAGCTTGCCGGCAGAACTGTGTCCCGGCACCCGCCCCACCTGGTGGGAGAGAGACAAGAATGGAGAAATGGCAGGCAGGTGCCCAGCAGCGATCCCACCAGTCAGCACCCAGCCACCAGAAATCCTGCTACATCCCCCCACTGCCTGGGTGGGAAGAGAGGGAATGGGGCAACAGCCTCATTAGTGGGGGCGCAGACTGTCACCCAACGCATGGCTGAAGGGACATGCTGTCCCCAGAGAGCCTGCCTGTATCCCCAGGAGCTTTGTGTTGCTTAATAAGTTGTCTGTGGCTTCAATTTTCCTGCCCRTGCCTCTCCGGCACCCTTCCCCTGCTCGATTAACGGGAGACTTCCACAACCTGGTATTTTCTGCCTGTGAAGTAATTATGCTCAGTAATTAAGTCACCCCTCAGTCTTCTATTTTTATAGGCTAAACAGATTGAGCTCTTTAAGCTTGTACTCCAAGGCATTTTCTCCAATCCTCTAATCATATTTCTGGCTATTTTTCATCTCAGCTCCAGCTCCTACTGTCCTTGTAAAAACAAACTGGGCCTCCACACTAGATCCAGCCCTCCCATGCCAATCCATGGGGCTGGAAGGGCACCAGCTGTAGCTGGCACTGCCCCTTACCCAAGGGCTCACCCGTAATGCTGCGGCTGTGCTGGGATGCTGAGCAAGCAGTTACTGGGCCCCCCGCAGCGCCTACACAGACGGAGGGGTCATAATCCCCTGCAAAGACTGATCCAGCTCCAGTTTAAACCTAATTACAGCRTCCGTCTGCCTGCTCCCACCTGGAGCCAGTTCCATCATCCCTTCACTCCCCTAGTCCCTTTACAAGCTCAGTTGGTTTAGAATGGGTTTATTGTCACAAATTGTCCCCAGGCCAGCATCGCTCCTTCCAAGTGCCAAGTTTAAGCGGCCAGTTCAGGACAGCTCACAAAAACAGCRCTCTGGGAAGGAGCTCGGAAGAGGGCAGGGGCTGCCTTCACGGCTTCCTGCTGCCCAGCATCTTACTGCCGCCCAGCCGGGCTCCACTGGTATCTCTTCCCTTGCCGGTGGCCTCCTCCCTCCCTTTGGCTGGGGAAGGCAACACCAGCCAGGGCAAATCCCCGTGGGGAAGCCGAGCACAGAGCCTAATCCCAAGGAAGCAGGCGGCCACGGAGCGGGCAGCCAAGCGCTGGGCCCTTGCTCGAGCCCCCAGGGGGATGCCAAGCAGGATTGGACTTTACCCGTAGAGCCCAGGAGCGACGCTCCGGCCCTCGTGGGGATGGGGGATGCTGCGCGGCGTGAAAGCAGGGCTCTGCCGGCCCAGGGGACCGGGGATGGGGCACGGCACGGCTGGCCGGGCGGTGTGGGGATGCCATGGGTTGGCGGGGCGCCGGGCAGGGCTGCGGGCAGCGGTGCGGGCGGCTCGCGGCGCCCATTGGCGCGGGCACTGTTGCTAGGGGAGCCCAGCGCCTGCTCATTGGCGCCGGGACTTACCCACCTGCTGCCGCCCGCCCCGGGCCCCCCGAACCCCCTCCCCGCAGGGCGCAGCGCGGCGGGGGCCGGGGGCAGCGCCCGAAGCACGGCCCCGCCGCGGCGCCCCCACCGCCGCCCCCCGGCCGGGCCCCTCTGCTCCCGCCGGGCTGCCGGGCCCCGGGCCGGCGGGGCGGGCGCGGCGTTGCCGAGCGACGGCCGCAAAGGCCGCCGGGGCGCGGGGCCGCTCCGCCCCTCTCTTTGTTCGGGGCGGGGGTCCCGAGGGCCCTCCGCCGGGCYCCCCGCACGCCCATCCCAGGCTCCGCGCTCGCTCCGCCGGACGACGGAAGGTCGGGAGCCAGGCGCCCCAGCCCTTCCCCCGAGGGGTCCGGCGCGTCACCCGCCTGCCGGATGTCCCCGTGTTGCCCCCCCTCTGCCGCTCCGCCCGCTCCCACCTGCGCTCCCGGCGCGGCAGCGGCGGCGGCCCCGCGGCGCCCGGCGCTCCCGGCGCTCCCGGCGCTCCCGGCCGCGGACCCCGCGCATGGTGGCGGCGCGGCCGCCGCGCGGTGCTGAGCGGACAGCTCCGCTGACGTCACCGCGCCGTCACCGCGCGCCGGGGGCGGGGCCTCGGGGGCGGGGGCGGGGCTTCTGCGGGGGTGTGGCGTGAAGTGGGGTGAAAATTGGGGGGCACTCGGGTGCACTGTGGGTTGTGCACTGGCATGTAAACTGGGGTGCTTATTGGGTTGTGCAYTGGCGCGTGCATCAGGACGTGCACGGGGGTGTGCACTGGGGTGTCACGCCCCATGCCGTGGCGTGTGCCGGGGACTCAGCCCAACGCCACGTGTGCAGTGTGGCACAGCACGCTCCAGGCCACGCCATGTGTGCCATGTGCTCAGCGTGCAGTGGCTGTGAGGGCTGCAAGCCCCTCTGCATGGTATGTAGGGACAGAGCGGTACAGGGTGCAAGGGTGTGGATGTGAAAACTGCAGGATAACCTCGTGTCAGCTGGGGCTTGACAGTGCAGTGTGCGACAGGGTGTGCCAGGGCCACAGGGACTGCAGTGCCTGCATTCAGAGGGGGCATATGCACACGTCAGGAGCGTCTAGAGTGACTGCTTGCCCATCCGCCTGTGAGCAGGTGGGAGATACAGCTGTGGCAGGCAGGTGGGGGGACACATTGCTTTGCAGAGGCAGAGCTCTCTGGAGCTGGCACCTCCTGGCTGTGGCGCCTAGGGACCCCCGGGAAATCCTGGCACAGAGAAAACTCTTGGCAGCAGCTGCCATTCCCCCTGGCAGCCCCTTCCCAGCCCCATGCCAACACTGGGGAGACAAAGGCRGGAGCTGCAGCTGGCGGGGGGCTGAGAAGGGGCTGCTGGAGGAACGGCGCTGCTGCCTGCCTGTAGCTTCCCCCATGGAATCTTCTGAGGCCACCAGGCACAGGGGCCCTGGGCTCAGCAACTGCCAGGCAAGCCCTGGGGAGGTGTGTGCTCTGCCCTCAGCTTCCCATGCATGTTTCTTGAGCTCAGAGTTTGGAAACTTCATTACTTTCTCTGATTTGCACCTCTATCTAAATAAAAGTTCAGATCAATAGGGTCATTTCAGAATGAAACCTCTCATCGTTCGTGTAAAATGATCTGGATTTGAGTAAGGTGGCTAAAGTTAAATATTCCAACCCATAAAGGAAATCAAATGCATCTATTTCTAATGTGTTTCGCTGTGTACAGAAAACAGACTACTTTGGGTTTTTTGTGATCGTGCCTGTTTTTTGACTTCTGTGCATGGAAGATCTCTGTTCATTTCTTAGTTCTGCATCTTTTCTCTTCTGGTATCTCCTCATCCCGTCGTGTTCTCTCTGTTTCTAGTTTTTATATGTTCTTCATTAAACTGCTGTCCACGTGATTGCTTTTGCCTATTGCTTGTCCTGGCCTATTCAAGAGAAAAAAGSCCAATGAAAAGCAGGCGAGCTTGGATGATGGTCTAGTATCTCAGGGGGGTGGGATGCTGCCAACCGCTTTCTGATGAAAACAGGCTGCTTTGTTTCAGAAAATGAAAGAGATCTTGGGGCTGAGCAGGCCCCCGCGTGCCCTCAGTGCCCCGCAGTGCTCTGTGGCTGCTGGTGCTCCCCAGGGCAAGTGGGCTGTCTTGCATGGGGAGGGTGGAATGGACTCCCCACCCAGAATAAATCTAGAGGCACTTCAGAGTCCCAGTGGCTGCGAGGCTGCTGGAAGTGAAGCCATGGGCTGAGAATGGGCGGAAAGGCTAGGTCCACCTTCTTGTCCTTATTCAGTAATGCCTGGCACTGAGCGGCCATGTAGGGCTGCTTGCCTTGCAGCTTCTGGGTTGGATCATTCCTGTGCTGGAAGCTCCGTTTGTGCAGCAAACTCTGCGCTGATACGGTCCCTCCCGCTCTGTCTGGTAGCCGGTGCGACGGTGGCTCTATGCTGCAAGGCAGCTCAGAATGGGGTGGTGACCCGAYTCCAGCTGGAGGAGCTCCCTTTGCTCCCATTTGAAACACATGATAAGGGTCCCTGCTGCTGGGATCTCCTGCTGTTTGCCTGCCCTCCTCTTGCCCCGGGATGGTTTGCTGCTCTGCATCCAGAGGTCTTCCAGCCGGCGTTTGCTCTCCTGGTATGCCTGCTGCCCAGGCACCTGGCGTGCTCAGCTTCCTCCTGCAGCCCGCGGCCCACGCTTTGCTGCTCTGTTCTCCGACACAAAGCTTCCCTCCCTCCACCCCGACCACTGGTCACCTCCTGGGGACTTCCAGGCAAAACCTAGCGCCACCACCCACACCTTTTGGACGATCCTTGGGCAGCGATTTTGGGAACGTGGCGGTTCAAGCCCACCATGAATTCATCAGCGCCGTGGTTTGGGCTGTCCCGGGGAGGAGCACACGGCCCTGCGGCGGTCCCAGTGTCCTGGGGGACACAAAAGGCCGGGAAAATGCGCCTTAAAACCGGCTCAGGAGCCGGGCCCCGGCGGATGAGCTTTCAGAGCCGGAGGGCGCTCTGTGAGCGGGCAGCCGGGGCATGGGGCGCTGCGCTGCCGCCCGGCAGCGCCGTGTGCGCACACGGCGACTCGGCTGCTGCCGATGCGGGGTGCAGGGCACGGGGCAGCCCCGCCGCGCCGCCCCCCGGCCCGGCCGCTGCCCCGCGGGGTGCGGGGGTCCCGGCCGCGCGGTCTCCCGGCAACCTGGCCCCGCCCCCACRCCGCCCCCTCCCCCGATTGGTCGCCCCGCCCCGTGACGCGTCGGTGGCAGAGCGGCCCATTGGCCGGGGGCGGGTGACGCGCGGCAGGGCGGGGCCCGCGGGTGACACGTCGGACGGCGGCGCCGCCAGCGGCAGCCGGAGCCGTCCCCGGTCCCGGTCGCCGACTTGTCCCAGCCATGCGGCTGTCGCTGGTGCTGTCGGTGCTGCGGCCCGCCGGGCCCGTCGCCATCGGCGTCTCGCTGGGCTTCACGCTCAGCCTRCTCAGCGTCACTTGGGTGGAGGAGCCCTGCGGGCCTCCGCCGCGCCCCGCCACCCGCCCGCGCCCCGACGCCGGCCCCGCGCCGCCCCCCGGCCCCGCCAACGGCAACGCGGCGCGCAGGCCCAACGCCGTGCCCGCCGCGCTGGGCGCTGACAACTGGGAGCCCCGCGTCGTGCCCTACCGGCCGCCCAGCCCCGGCAGGGCCGCCAAGAAGGCCGTCAGGTGCGGGGGGGCCGAGCCGGGCCGGGCCGGGCTGGGGGAGTTGGGTCCCGGCGCGGGCGGGCGGCCGCCGCTCACCGGGCATTATCTGGGGGTAGCTGCGGGCGAGCTCGAGGTGCCCTGGTGTGGGCGCGTGCCTGCCGTGCCGGGGCTAGGGGGTTTTACAGGGGGGATTTACAGGAGGCCCAGCGATGTGCTTTGCCCTCACCTGGGGCTGCAGACGGATTTTTCTCACTGCAAGTGCCTTTCTCAGCTGCTTCCTTTTCTCCYCTGTGCTCCCCCTTTCCCTTTCCCCCAGCCCGCAGCAGGAGAACCTCCTGCCCACTGCTGCCCGCTGTGCGAAGGKTGCCTGCTGCAGCACGTGCTGCCGGGCACCCTGCCACGGTCCTCTCCTGCCCGAGCAGGGACCCCTCTCGTGGTGGCACGTCCCCACCCAATGCTGCAAACGCCAGCCTGCTCCGAAGTCGGCTGCAGCCCGGTCCCGGCGTCCCCTGGATGACAGGGAACAGGCAGTGAAAGGGCCTCCTTGTCCTGGCGAGGTGGTGGGCGGATGAAGGGGGCTGAATGGGGCCACTGTGTACCAGGCGGCGGTTGGGGGACGTGATGGGGGGGTCGCTTCCTGCCACTGCGCCAGACTGGGAGAATTAAACCTGAAAGTAATTGTGAGTGCGACAGCTGGGGTCTGTGGTGGGGAGTGGGATACAACTAGCCCTTGCTGGCTTCAGCAACCTGTGTGGGGCCTGGCTTCCCCAGGGAGGGCAGTGTGAGCTTGCCTGCCTGCCTGCCTGCTCTAGAGCAGTATGTCTGGCAGGGGTGGCAGGAAGGTGCTTCCCAGTTYGGCTGTCCTGGCTGGGGCTGACCTCGTGGTTGGGATGTCTGGTGGGTCATGTCCCTGCTAGAGCTGGGTTGTGCAGCCCTGTTTCCTGCTTTTAACTGTGCTCAGCCTTTTGAKAGCATCTGTTTTGAGCTGAACTGGCCAGCTTATGGGAAGGTAGGGTACCCCATGGTCTCAGGTTGAAGGGAGACCTCAGCAAAGTGCTATGCTGTGCCTCTATCACAGGCATAGTGACAGCCAGTGACACTGGGGTGACGTCTTATGTAGGTGGCTGAAGCCTTGGAGCAGTTCCTGCCAAGGAACCGAGGTCGGTGCCATTGGTTACAATAGGCAGGGTGCAGGATGAGGTGGGTTGCAGTGCTGCAGGGGCCAAACATTGTCTTGTTCTTGCAGGACCCGGTACATCAGCACGGAGCTGGGGATGCGGCAGCGGCTCTTTGTGGGTGTGCTGACCTCCAAGAGCACGCTGAACACACTGGGGGTGGCTGTCAACCGCACGCTGGCTCACCGCCTGGAGCGCCTGGTGTACTTCACGGGCACGCGGGGCCGCAAGGTGCCCCACGGCATGACAGTGGTGACGCACAGCGACGAGCGACCCATGTGGAACATGTACCAGACTGTCAGGTACCTTCTGAACCACTACGTGAATGATTTCGATTGGTTCTTCCTGGTGCAGGATGATACCTACACGGAGGCGCACCGCATCAGCCGCCTAGTTGCCCACCTCAGCATCGACACCCACCTCTACCTGGGCCGTCCTGAGGAGTTCATCGGTGGGGACACTGAGGGACATTACTGCTATGGAGGGTTTGGCTATCTGCTGTCCCGCAGCCTCCTCCTGCTCCTGCAGCAGCACCTGGAGAGCTGCCGCAATGACATCCTCAGTGCCCGGCCCGATGAGTGGCTGGGCCGCTGCATCATTGACCACACAGGTGTCAACTGTGCTGATGAACATGAGGTAGGTCCTGCAGCAGAGATGGCTGGATCCCGGCCCAGTGTTTTCCCTCCTCTCTGTGGGCTCCTAAGTCCTGGGAGAACCAACCCTTGCACCCTGACATCCTTTGAGCTTGCTGTGCTGGCATCTGGTGGGATGGGAGCTCAGGTTGGGGCTGGCTGTGACCTATCTCTCCTGGCTGGCACAGGGTCTGCATTACCACTATTTTGAGCTGGGGAAGAACGTGGACCCTGAACGGGAGACTGACCTCCGTTTCCAGAGCGCCTTCACTGTCCACCCTGTACTGGATCCCCTCCAGATGTACCGACTGCACAAGTACTTTGCACAGGTGGAGCTTGAGAGAACCTATCAGGAGATCCAGCAGCTCCAGGTGAGACCTGGCTTGGCTGGGAGGGCCTTGGTTCCATTTGTCATTCTTGTCGGCTTTCCGGTTGCTCTGCAAATTTCTCACCTGATCTTGCTGTAGRACGGGATCAGCTGAGCCCATGTGGGTACAGAGGCTGCAGTCTGTCTGGAAAGCAGCTTTGGACCTAGGTGGGTCTTGGACATGCAGTGGTGGTTCAGGGTGATGAAGCCAGATGGGTGCAGAGATCTGTCAGCAAAGGCCAGATAGGGTRAGGGAGAAAACCTGAGGTGCTGGACAGGAGTCAGGTTGAGGGCAGAGTTGTTCTGGCACTGCTCTTTGAGCCAGCTCTGGCTGATCTCTGAGTATCGGGAGTCAGCTTGACTGCTGCCAGAGCTGGAAGACCTACTTGTGCCTGCCTTGGCTCTCACTGCTCCATCTCTTCTCTTGCAGATGGAGATCCAGAATGCCAGCAGCCTCTCTGCTGATGGGGACCACATTGCCACATGGCCTATTGGCATCCCACCCCCGTTCCAGCCCAAAACCCGCTTTGAGGTGCTGCGCTGGGACTACTTCACAGAGGAGCAGGTCTATGCCTGTGTGGACGGCTCCCCCAAGTGTGAGCTGCATGGTGTGGATCTGGCGGATGTGGCTGATGTGGTGGCCACAGCCATGGAGGAGCTGAACCGCAAGTACCAGCCAGTGCTCCATGTCCGCAAGCAGCAGCTGGTGAACGGGTACCGGCGCTTCGACCCCACACGTGGCATGGAGTACACGCTGGACCTTCAGGTGGAGGTGGTCACCCAGAAGGGGCACAGCCGCTCCGTCACTAAGCGAGTGCACCTGGTGCGGCCCCTCAGCGAGGTGGAGATCATCCCCATGCCCTATGTTACGGAGGCCAGTCGCATCAATGTCATCCTGCCACTGACGGCCCACGACCGGGACTACGCTGCCCRCTTTTTGGAGGCTTATGCGGCAGCTGCTTTTGAGAGCAGTGAGAATGCGGTGCTCACCTTCCTCTTCATCTATGACCCCTTTGAGGCCCAGCAGGTCACCCAGAATGACATCTTTGCCTCTGTGAAGTCCCAGATCACTGAGTATGAGCGCAAGTATGCGGAGGTAAAGATCCCGTGGATCAGTGTTAAGACAGATGCACCCTCCCAAATCAAGGTCATGGACATTATCTCCAAGAAGCATCCCGTGGACACACTTTTCTTTGTGGCTGGTGTGGGGACAGAGGTCACCATTGACTTCCTGAACCGCTGCCGGATGAACACCATAAACAACTGGCAGGTTTTCTTCCCCATCCACTTCCAGGGCTACAACCCAGCCATTGCTTACCACAACCARGTGCCACCCACCACGCTGGACCTGCTGCGGGACATGGGGCGCTTTGACCGCRACGTCTTCCATGAAGCCTGTTTCTACAATGCCGACTACATGGCAGCACGCACCCGCATGGCAGGGGATGTGCAGGAGAATGAGGACATCCTGGAGACCCTGGACATCTACGACATGTTCATCAAGTACTCCAACCTCCATGTCTTCCGGGCTGTGGAGCCTGCTCTGCTGCAGCGCTACCGGCACCAGGCCTGCAACCCCCGGCTCAGCGAGGACATCTACCACCGCTGTGTCCAGAGCAGCCTGGAGGGCGTAGGCTCTCGCTCCCAGCTGGCCATGGTCCTTTTTGAGCAGGAGCAGGGGAACAGCACCTGAACCCTGGGTTGTGGAGGGGCTGGCCCTGCCATGCCCTGCCTGCCTGCCCGCCCACTCCACCTGTTCTGCTGCCCAAATCTGTCTGTCTTCCTTCTCCAGCAGCTGCAGGGATTGCTGGTGCTTGAGTTTGTGACTTGCCCCACTGGGGCTGCCCGGGCCGGGGTCTGCCAGCCCAGGGTGCCTGGGTCTTTCTCAAGCGGCCACGGCTGTGCAGACCCCAGGGCAAGATGAGGTCAGAGTCACTGAGCTGCAAGCTGGAATGCCTGGCTCCTCATCCAGAGCTGCTGGCCCCATCCCTCTGTCCTGGCCCTGCTGTTCAGCACACGGGAGATGGGCTGCCCTGTCCCTTGCTCTCCTCCCTCGACTAGGGGAATGTAGAGCCCAAGGACCCCTGCTGCAGGGCTGTGACTGCCACAGGGCCTGGAGTGATCCCTTATAGTTCTCCCAGTGTCCTGGGACAGGACTGTGTCCCTTRCTCCTTTGGAGCATTGGCCTGGTGGTGCAGGGAGGGACATATCCCTGTGCCTGCCATAGGGTTGGACTGTGGAATGGGGACGTCCCATCCCAAAAGAGCAATAAGGATGTTGGTTTTGTGGTTTTGCCACTTGGCAATGAGCTGGAGTGCTCCTGGCTGGTTGGGGTGTGAGGAACTTGGCCCCTGGGGCCAGTGGGCGTAGAAGGTGCCGGAGGGGGTCCTGCTGATTTCACGTACCGTGAGCTGCTCCCCATGGGAACCATGACCCAGGCCGCTTCGGCCTTCGCAGTATTGATAGGACGTCGGAGGTCACAGCCCTCAGACGAGAGCCTCCTGACAGAGGTGGGATCCCTCCCCACTGTGGGGCTGCCCTCAGAGTTGAGGGACATTGTGCCCAACACTGGTGGGCATGGCAGAGGGTTTGGCTGTGCATCTCCTAAGGAGAAAGCGACTGAGGAGCCACTCTCTGCTCCTGGTTTGTATTTAACAGGGGGGAAAGGAGGGGGGGATGGGGTGCATTTACACTAATAAAATGGAGAGATGTGCTGGTGGGCCTGGCTGATTCTTTCATAGGGCACCTCTGGGTGTTCTGCTGGGGAATGTGGTGGTAGGTGCTGGCTGCTTGTACAAACTCTGGCTGCAGCTGGCTGGACAGATTCCTTACAGAGCTGCTTCTCTCCCCAAGCACCTGCAACATCCTCTACCTGAGCTGGGAGATGACTGCTTCTTCTTAAGGAGACTGTGGGAGCCCATTGCCTTATGGACAGGCTGGCAGATGCTGGGCCAAGCAAACACTTGGAAATACCTGCTTGAACCCCTGGGGCTTGCAGCAGGAGCCCTGCACTTCCTCTGCCGCCCACTGTCTCTGGGGCTGTCCTGCTATAACTACCTGCTGCCATCACTGGTGGCGCAGCAGGATGTCGAGCCCCCTCGCATGGGAAGTCCAGGTGCAACGTGCTGACTGCCCTGTCTTTCCTGTTGCTGTAAACTTGTGGTTGCAGTGACCAGTCCTCCCCAGGCCTGTCTATGGGTGGAGAAGCACCAGTGAGGGGCTGGTGCAGCTGTGTGTCCTCCTGTGTGTGCTGTCTCCGTAACAGCCTTCATGGTCTGTACGAGAGTAATGCAGGACCCCTGGCCCACATCAGAACAGAGGTTGGCTGCTCGGGTGGGGTGAACTCTGCCCTCCAGCATCTGGGATCAGCTCTGAAGAAAACTCCCAGGCCAGAAACTGGATCTGAGCACTGTGTTGGATCATTAGTGCTGGATCTGCCCTCTCTGCCTTGCTTTCACCCTTGGGGGTGTTTTACATCTCAGGGCTTCTCAGCACTTGTGGTTTCCAGTTCTGAGTTGGGCAGAGCACTACGGTCCTGCCCTGGACTGTTTCACCACCTACAGCTCCTATTTGCTTTATGGGGAGTGGGGACTGTGTCCACTGCCCATGCTGCTTGCTCCAGGCATGATTTTCATGACTCTSTGTGCTCTTCCCACCAGCCCTTACTCATCATGTTTTACTGCTTCATGAAACACATGTATCAGAGACACCCCCAAGAAAATTAACTGAACCTACTCAGTRCTACTTATCAAGGCTGTTAGTACTCAGCAAAACTCATGGAGAGCCCCTGGGCTGTGTGGTATGCCTTTCCCAAGGATACCTCATTCATCTCTTCCTGCTCCAGTCTCCGTATCCATGGTGTAGGAGTGTATATGTTTAAATATAATTTTATTATATTTCAGACAGTAACTGTTAGCTTGTTCTGAGTATTTCTGGTTTTGATCTTCCCTGAGCACATCCTTAATTCCCCTTAAATGGAAATCTGGGACAGAGGGAGCGAGGCAGATGCAGGTGTGTTAGAGATACATTTATCCTCTGAAAAGCAGACCAAGGAGTAAGATGTGATTAGGCATTAGAAGAGTATCCAAATGGTAATAAAGCAAACCGGCTTCAAATCAAGTTGGCTACGGAAAGAAACCCAGAATTGTCATTTAATTATCAAGAGACTGTCTAGATAAGTTGTTCTTGCCTCACTGCTGTTTGCCCAGACCGAGTTAGAGGTATTTGCACACTTAATGCTCTGCACTATCAACACCGGCGGAGCCTCCCTGCTCTGACATATGTATGAGCAAATGACAGTGCTGGTGGCACTCGCAGCACAGTTACTGCTCCCTTTTCAAAGGAGCTGGCAGGGTTTGAAGCTGTTTTAGTGTTTGCCAGGTTATTTGCAGCATCAAAACCTGATGAAACCCCAATGAAGGATGTGCAGAACTTGGGGAAYGTTTTTAGTGACGTGAGCGAGGTGAGCGCTGGCTGTGAAGTGAGTGTGCTCACTGGGCCGTGGCACAGACCTGTGACAAGGGGGATGTGGGCACAACTGTGCTCTGCCCCTCTCCTGCCCGCATAGGGCTGGCAGGTGCAGGCAGGATGTCAGACCGGGACAGTGACACCTTTGAAAGGGGCAGGAGGAGCAGCCCTGGGTGCTGACGTGGGCAGCTGAGCAGATGAGGACATTCTGTGATCCCTGTTCAGGTTTGACCGGTACTTCCATACGATGTGTTGATTTTTGCACTTGCGCAGTTGCAGGGGCAGGGCAGTGAAAGGTCAATTTTCCCAAAGAGGCAGGAGAAAACATGTCTCCTGCCTTGTAGACTTCTGCTTCCCCTGAGGAAATTTTCTATGTGTTACTGGCTCACCACAGCAATCAAGAGGGGCAAAGCAACTTCCTCTTGGAAAGTTTTTTGGAAGAGAGTGAAGGGCTTGTTCAGAACACTCTGAAGCACAAGAGAGGCTGGCTGAGTGCACTGGGCCTGGGTGGGCACCTGCTTCCCCTCTCGTTTCTGCACCATGGCAAGGAAAAGGACTCAAACTGGGGAAAACCCAAGCTGCTGCTGTTCTCCTTCCACCCCTGTTTGTTTTCCTGTGTCTGCAAATGCAACAGTGAGCCTGTGAGCAGGGAAGGCAAAACCTGCTTCTCTAGCCCTGCCTGGGTCACTTCAGGCTGTGCTAAACCCTGTGGCAGAGCTACTTCAGCCCCTGCAATATTAATCAGTTTGATGGCTGACCTTTTGGGAGGATGTGGGAATTGTGGCCGTGCCAGGAAAGGGCTGGAGGGCAAGGGGAAATGCAATGCCCTTTCGTGCCTGTGCTTTCATTGGGAAGGGGCCAGTGGTGCCTCACTGCCTGTGCTGCAGGAGCAGCTCTGTCAACCACATGCCAGGACCCAGCTCCAGCAAACATTTCCTCCTGTCTGCAAGTGAAGGCAGAAGAAGCTGCTCTGCTTGAGGAGGAGCAGACAGGGAGCTGCAGGCTGTGCAGGCTGTGCCTGCATCCAAGGCCTTGGGTGACCAACATGCTGCTGAGCCCCTCTGGAGGGTGTGAGAGGCTTTGGTTAGGGTTTTTTCTGGCCGAGCCAGGGAAATCAGAGCCCTTCAATGGAGAAGGAAAGAGCTGTAAGCTGTAGGTGCAGGCAGAGCTGCTGTCAGTGTGTGCCTGCCTGCAGGGGTTTCCTTCTACAGAGCGTCAGCATACCAGGCTATGCACAGAGAGATCCCCTCTGGAGCTGCACTGCCCTGGCATTGGCAAAATGAGAGATCCTGAAGCTCTGGCACTCTGGGAAGAGGCAGGCAGCTTGCTTGGACTTAGATTTTATTTGCCTCCTTGGTTTTTCCAGCCTGCTTGCCCACTGTCAAGGGCTGAGTGCTGGAAAGGGGGTGCTGTGTGTCCCCTGCCTGGCCCCACTGATTGGCGCCACCAGTCCATTTTCCCAGCAAGGGTGTCATGGGCAAATGATCAAGAGCAAAGCAGTGAGCTTGGCATGTGCACATCATACAGAGATGCTGAGAGTCACTCCTTTCTCCAGGTGTTGCCTGTCACCACCAGCATCTCCAGGAAGGAGATGCTTGGGGAGGAGGTGACAGCAGTGAGACCACATGTCCAGGTGAATTTTGGGGCTTACTTTCAAACCTTCTGATCCCAAGCTGGATGGTTTTGTTTTCTTTGAAATGCAGCTTTTCTATGGGAACAGCTGTAATTACCGTTCGTGGCAGTGGAGGCACGTTGGGAAGTGCCCAAGGAGATGCCTACCCCATGGACAGAAGGCATCCTCGCTGCCTGCTCCAACCTGGTGCCTCCTCCCTAGGGACTGACAGCACAGGAGCTACATCTTCCGCGGTTGTCACCTCTATGGTGACAGAAGCTGTCGCCAGCACAGCCAGTCCTGCTGCGATCAGGTACTTGGCACTTGTCCAGAGGGCTGTGCTCATTAAAATTAAGGGCCTKTTTCACTGTAGTAGATCCTCTTCTAATTATGCCCCAGCTATTTCATGTGACTCATTACAGGTGTTTCAAGCAGCGCTGTGCTGGGTGAGCCACGGGTGGCAGCGTTTCCATCTCTGGGGAGGACCAAGCCACTGGTTGCCCTTGGACAGGCACAGTGTGGGAGGGGGCACCCAGGGGCCACGGCACTGGGGTTTGTGGTTGACCCTGGGGTGCTAAACATGGGCTGTCCCGCTGGCCCTCCTCAGCCCCGTGCCATCTGCACTGGGACATGAGGCATGTCACCGGTGAGGGGAATGCTGGGTTCACTTCGTCTGCCTCTCCTGTTTGGAGAAGTCAGAGACACTACAGGAGCTGTCACTTCCACATAGCACATGGAAGTTTACAAATTAAAGAATAGAGGTGCTGAGAGCAACAGAGAAAAATATGTCAGATCTTCACTATGTCACTACAGGGCTCCTGGGGCCTGCCCTGGGGCCACTTTATTGGCATAGAAGCAGGGATGGGCCACACAGGAAGCTCAGCGTTTCCTTCTGCCATGCTTCACTCCTGTGCATGGTGCTGAAGGATCTAGAGGACATGCTGAGGAAGGACCTTGTGGGCTTACCACAGAATCCTGCTGCCATTGGTCAGCTCCTCTGACATGTCTTCACTGTGGAGCAGGAGGCAGCATGAGCTCCCAGTTACAGCCTTGGTGTGGGCGAAGGTGGCTGTTTGACGTGGCATCCTGGAGGGGCAGATGGGTCAGAATCTGGTGGCAGGGACAGCCTCATCCCAAAGGGACCTGRTCCTCTTACATGGTGATAAAAAGATGTGGAGGATGTAGCTATTTCCCTGCTCTTCCCTTCAGCACACAACCTCAGTACTCTTTTCACAGGGCATGATGTGAGCTGTGGGAACTGGTCCCATGTCCCAGCTGCACCCAGTTAACTCAGGCATCTTCGGCCCTCACTGGTTTATAGGGAAACCTGTGGTGCCTGGTGCTGGCAGCCTTCACCATGAGGTCAGCTTCTGTTTCCTACTGTGTCCCCTTTCTCTGTGCTGCAGGGTAGCTGGGGCAGGTAGAGAAAGGTCTGGAGAAGGCAGGAGCTGGAGGAACACCTCTGCCAGGGAAAGCCCCAGGCTCTGCCCCGGGAGGGCCCCCCTTCACCTCCACCCATCCTCTGCTTCCCCTGTTTCAGTTTCACCCTGCACCCCTCRCACGTGAGCACAGGGCTGTAAAATGTTCCCTGGGTCGCACCACCACCACCACCTCCCCACTAAGGTGGTGTCTCCCCCATCTGTCTGCCCCGCCAGCCCTCGCAGGCATCTCTGGACCTACTTGTGCCTCTTTATTAGGGAGCGTTTGTACATTTATAAAACAGTGACGCACATCTCTCACGTTCACCAGCACGAGGGCGTTCGCGCCAGCCCTCCCGCCAGGGTGCCCATGCCCACCCCACTCGGGGGTTGCTGCTCCGGATGGCAGGGAGGGGCCACATCCTGCACCCCCCACTTGCCACAGGAGACCTTGGTGTAAGGCTGGCTGGCATGGCTGTGGCACATTCCTGGGCTAACATATGGCACCTCTCTGGGGACAATCCTGCTTGCAGGTTGGCATATGGGAATCCCATGGGGAGCTGGCATGGGGTGCTCTGGAGGGCTCCCCGGGGAGCACCAGTGTGCCTGCCCTGCCGGGAGGCTTGCTGTATATCCCCCCATGCAGGGGGCATGGAACACCACGCAGTTGGGTGCTCGCACCCACGGGGAACATGCTTACACGTGGGTGTGTATTTTGGGGGGGCCGTTGGGCCATGCATACCCAGAGCCAGGGCTCCTGGTGCCCTGGTCCCTGCCCTGCGCCTCCCATTTGTGGGGCCTTGAGGGCTGCAAGGATGATGGCTGCTCCTGCATCTATGGCTTTGGGCATGGCGCAGCATGGCCATATTCCATCTGTGGGCACCAGGGATGGGGACCAAACCAGCAGGGCCAGAAGCTGCCTGGCTCAACCCCAGCCTTCCCCAGAGGTCCCAAATTCCTGCCCTGGGGTCCCCCTCTGCCGAGTGCGTGTGTTGAGGGAGGCTTTGCCAGCTCGCCCCCCCTCCTGAGATATTTTGGGGCAGTTTGCCCTGCGCTGGTGTCTGCTGCTACAGTGGAGGGGGTGGAGGCAATGTACAACAGGAGAGGGGGAATGCTGCGGGTCCTGCCGTGGGTCGTGCCGTGGGTACCCCCATCTCAGGGCAGGCAGGAGGACTGCGGGTGCCATTCGTGGCCAAGGCTCCGGCCAGCAGGTTGTACTCTGGCTGTCCGGGCAGTGCTGGGCACAGAGCACCCTCCTAACCATGTACAGTGTGGGGAGGCACAGCGGGTGCTCAGCACCCGGGGCTGGGAGCATGGCAAGGGGAACGTGCACGGTGCAAAAGAGCAGCGACAGGCAGGGGAGTGAGGGCAGGACCCAGCACGCTGCCTGGGCTGTGCTGGGCAGCTACACCAAGGGATGAGCCACTTTGGGCAATACCTGGGCAAGGGAAGGAGGGGTTCACAATGGACTGGGGCAGGAGACGGGGGAGGCAGTAGGTTTGCAGTGCTGAAATGACTGGGGGCTCTAGGGGGCCAACACTGAAGTGGCAGGGGGAGTCACAGTGCAGGGGTCTGGCTGGGAACAGTGATGGAGGGGCTGCAGCCCTGACAGGCTGCATGAGAAGTTGGGGAATGGTGGGGCAGGTGTTCGGGAGCTGTCACAGTGGTGGTGGTGCCAGGGGTCAGGGTGGTGCCATGCAGGTGTGGCTGCAGTTGGGGTGTCCCTGGGCTGGCCACGGGGGCCGTGCTGCTCAGAGGGGTGCCCTGCAACGCTGCCCTGCCCTGCAGCAGGAAGAGGGGGAGGTGGTCCCTGGGCAGAGTGGAAGCTGTTCCAGGCATGTCTCTCTCCTGGGGGGAACCATGCAGGGCAGAGACTACCACCCAGGAGGGGTCAACAGGGGAGGGTTTGGAGGGGCTCACAGGAACCTCYGCTTGCCCCCTTCATGCTCTGCAGCACCAGGGCCCCTCTGGCCCACACCTGCTGCTCCCCCAAACCTCCCTGGCATGCTCATCCCCCTCCACGCCGTGTGCTTGAAACTGGGCTGAGCCCACGTGCTACGGGCAAGCAGAGGGGACAGGCAAAAGGGCCGGGGGGCTGCTCCGGTGCCGGTGCCGAGGCAGCTCCGGTGGCATCACTGGGGGCGAACGGTGTTGTCGGTCCTGGCAGTGGGGTGGGGGAGGCAGGGGCCTGTGCCCACCGCACCCAGTGCCGCAGTCCCTCTCCACGTGAATGGTGGCGACGGGGGTGGCAGGAGGCTGCCCCCCAGTCCCAATCTTGCCTAGCAGGCAAAGTCCTCGAAGACACCCTGGTGAGGGTAGTGGTGGCGGTGGTGGTGGTTGGGCAGGATGCCCGCGTTGTAGGCGCCCTCCACGTGCCGGCCCAGTGTCTCACAGGGGCTCTGTGGGGAGGGCAGTCAGTGGGTTGGGCACAGATTCCATGCACACTGCCACCCCCCACCAGCCCTCCCACCCAGCACAGCCTGTCCACAGGAGCTCCCCCAGGAGCACCCAGCTCCCTGCCTCCCTGGGACTGCCCTGACTCTGCACCAAATGCACAGCCACACAGACCCTTGATCTTGGGACCCTTGATCYTTGCCCCCCTGGACTGGGGGCAGACACATGCCCAGGCCCTGTCCTCGCAGCCTCCAGGCAGCCCACCCCTGCGAGGGTACCTGGTCCTTCACCTCCTCCAGTCCCAGTGTGGCGATGCTGCCTGAGGGCTTCTTCAGAGGTGTCTTGGAGCGGCGCAGGACCCGGCTCACCCTGTCTCGGACCACCTGGGTGCAGATGTGGGGGTCAGACCCAGACCTGCACGCAGGCAGCACCCTCTGTGGGGACACCCTGRTCTACACAGAACTGCTGCCCACTCCCCTGCTCACCCARGGACAGTGGGGACAGTACCTCTGCCCAGCACCCACCCTGTCCTCAGAGCACTGCGGAATGCTGGGGGACCTGTTTTCCTCCCACTGCCTTCCTCTGGGTGTTCTCCAACTTGGGGGCTATAATAGCCCTCTGGGGTGGCCATGCACGTTATGCCCTCCCCAGGGAGCCTGTCTCTGCTCCCATTGCTGAGACACATCCCTGAAGGTTCAGCACACCTCATAGATGTAGTCCAGGATCTCCAGGATGGTGAGGATGCTGGCACCGATGAACAGGCCCATCTGCCCCCCGATGTCCCCTGGGGAGGAGGAGGGGGAGATGGTCACTAGGAGACTCTGTGCAGCCCACTGGAAGCCTGGGGTGKGCCAGCAGGGCTGCAGGCAGTGCCAGGGCTGCCAGATGTTAGGGGACAGAACAGTCATGGGGGCAAGGGAGGCAGGACAGAGGGAGCAGGGTACATGCGGGATAGGGGGCAGCCAGCAGCATTCCACTGTTCAGCCAGTCTGTGGCTGGCTGCTGCTCGTAGTCCCTCCCCCACCAGACCCACGTCTCCCCASGGCTGGAACCCAGAGCTCCACGCCTCAGGGCCCCACAGGAAGGCAAGGGGAGTCACCGAGAAGCCCAGCAAGGTCATAGGCTTTCTTCTGCTCAATGGCTTCGTAGTTGAGTGCCTCAAAGAAGATGTCCAGCACCAGGAAGTTCTCCCTGTGGGGACACCATTGTGCTCGGCAAGGAGGGCTGGTCACCAACCCTCCCATCCTCACTGCCCACAAACCTCCCCTGCCCCCAGCCCTCCAGCTCCCAGGTGCTCCCAGGTGCTCCCAGGTGCTCCCAGGTGCTCCCAGGGCCCTCGTGAATTATTCAGGCGGATGCAGTGGGGGCATGGACGGGGCATGTCAAAGGCCAGGAAGGACTGTGGGAGTGGGGAGATGCTGGCAGGAGGGCTGGGAAGACATGGACGAGTTGGGGAGATTCTCTAGTGGCAACACCCCTGGGCGGAGGATGCTGCAGGGACCATGTATGCCAGGACCCACTCTCTGAATGCTGCCAGGAGTGGGATGGAGGTTCCTCAGGTCCCCAGCCCCCCCCCAGCCCCTGGAACATCGCGGTGCTGGCAGCTCACCGAATGTAGGTCTCATTCTTGTTGTACTTGCGGGCGAGGTAGCGTGCTGAACCCTTGTTGGGGATGCGGACCATGGAGATTTCCTTGCCATAGCGTGTCAGATTGCACGGCGTGGGGCAGCTGCAGCGCTCCTGGCTRTCCTCTACTGCCGCGTCTGGGGGCAGACATCCATTGACACGGCCGCAATCCCCACCCCCGCCCTGGGGGTACACGGCCGGTCCCCAGATGCCCGCCCACTGCCGCACCTACCCAGCGTGTGGTCAGCACACTCGATGTACACATTAGGGGAGCAGATGGACTCGTTGCCTGTGGAGAAGCAGCTGGTTGGGAGAGTGGKAGTCTGGCCAGATTCTGTCCCCCACCCTTGACTCATTCCCTTAGAGGCAGTGGGGCAGGGTGCAGAGGGAACAGGGATGAGTGACCTTTGGGTGCAGGCTGGCTGGGGCAGGGGTGGCCCCTAGGTACGAGGCACACAGGGGAGGGGCTGACCTGTGGTGTAAGGAGGGTAGGGCAGGAGCTGATCCAGTGTGTGGGGAGGATGGGGTGGTCTCTGGGTGGAGAAGGACAGGCCAGGGGGGATCCTTGGGTGCAGTGTTGGGGCAGAGGTGATCTTTGGGTGCAGGCTGCAGAGAGTTGGGACAACCCCAAGAGGACTGCTGGGGCAGTGGGGTGCCCCCCACACCATCATGCACACCCCTCACCTGGCATGTGGACCATGCGGCAGTGGCAGCTCTGCACCACGGCCTCCTTCTCACACTGGAGGCGGCAGGCAGCGATGCTGTAGGTGTCGTAGCCGGGCAGCATCTGCTCCCCCTGCATGCTGGCCCGGCAGTTCCCCCACGGCTGTGGCAGGTAGGTGAGCTGTCGGGTGAGAAGGGCATTGCTGCAGGGCTGTGCTGGGCTGGGTGCCTGCAGGCACCTCCCTGGGGGCTGTGGAGCATCCTGCCTTACCCGCTGCTCCTGGCAGGACACAAAGGTCTGGAAGCCAGGCGAGACACCAAAGCCCAGCTGATGGATATAGGGTGGCTCATCCTGGCTGTGGATCTGGACCCGGATGCCAGCTTCAAATGATGTCTCATCTGTGGGAGAAGGACAGAGGTGCTGCATGCCTGCACTGATCTTGCACCTGCACCCCTCTGGTGCCCTGCTTGACCCACAGTCCCCTCACAGGATGCTCTGCTTGCCCAGCAACTCTCCTTCCTAGCACCCCTCACCTGTGCCCTACCTGAGCCATTGCCCCACTTACTGGTCTCTCTCCAGATGGGCAGGTACTCCTCCTGCTGGATGTCCAGCATGATCTCCAGCCCATTGCCCATGCCGCCTTGGCGGGTCACACGTGGATTCCTCCGGTCCCCATTGAAGGTGTAGCACTTACCATAGCGTGTGTAGACCTGGGGATGGAGAAAGCAGGAGTAAGGGAGCGGGCAGGCATTCTGGGTATTCTGCAAGCAGGATGAGGTCCAGAAACCTCTTTCCGATTCCATGGAGGTGCTGGAAGGGAGGTACACTCTTGCATGACCCTTGGAAACGCTCATCTCAGCCTCACTCCCCACACTGCCACCTCTCCACCCTTGCTGGAGCAGGGGTGAAGCATCGCTCCCAGTAGCCATAGGGCAGCCCAGCTGTCCTGCTCCTGCCAGAAGGGCACTCACGGGGGTGAAGTGCTGGGGGCCACAGCGCTCTCCCTGAAAGCGACACTCCACCAGCATGTCCTCGATCTGGTGGCCCAGGCGGTGAAAGAAGCTCTGCATGGTGCGCTCGGAGCGGCGGGGCGGCAAGAAGCGCGAGTAGTTGGCCAGACGCGTCAGCCACGCACGCTGGTCCTCCCTCAGCACGGCCAGCATCTCGGGCACCAGCGAGTGGTTCTCCTGGGCCAGCCCCAGCCACTCTCCTACCGAGTAGAGGTCGGGCTTGGTGAGGTGCAGGAAGCGTGCCCGGTTGGGGTTGCAGAGGGTGACGGCCGGGAAGCGGAGCTGGGGAGCCCAGGCGAGGCGCGTTCCGGTGTGCACGGGGCGCGAGAGCAGGTGGTGCAGGCGGTCGGCGGTGCCGGTGGCCAGCAGCCCGGCGGAGGCCAGGAAGGCCAGGCTCCAGAGCAGGCGGCGCAGGCGGGACTGTGGCCGGGTGCACATGTAGTGCAGCCCGGGGATCCGGGTGGCTCGCAGGATGCCAACGACGAGCTGGGGCGCACTGCTGTCCTGAGGCGGTGTCAGAACTTCCCCGTCCCGGCAGCAGGCAAGGGGCAGTGGCATGGTTGCATGCAGGGTGGCTCCTCTGGAAAGTGGGCTGCAGGCTGCCCCTGCGGCTGCCCAGGGTCCCTGGTCCCCTCCAGGGATCTCTCCTCCTGGGAGCTTTTGCTCTGCACCTTCCTGGAGATGAACGTGGCAGACGCTTTCCTGAGCTGCTCCGGTGAYGGGTGAGGGGAGGGAGAGGAGGGGGCTGCTACAAACACGCCTTCCCCCAACCTCCATTCGGGAATGGAAAATTCCTCCTCGAGCTGGGCTGGGACAGGGGTGTGTGCTGTCTTACCCCAGGCAGGCTGAACTGGCAGCCCCCAGTGTCCTGGCATGGTGGGCATCTGTGTCTGGATAGTGACGACCTCTGCCAGCCACACTGTGTGAACCCTGTGCYAAGGAATGTTGTGCCTCAGCTCTTCCTCCTTGTCCTTTGCCATGCATGGCACTGCAGCCCCCATGAAACCCTGCCTGAACCTCCACGGTCCCCAGCTGTGGCTGCTCTGCAGCTGGGGACCCTGCCCCACAGAGGCAGGGCAGTGCCAGCCCTGGGGGGCCATCACCTACTGTCAGCGCTGCTTGGGGCTGTGTCTACCTTGGACCTTGGTATCCCTGGCCTTGGAACTGGGGACCTTAGTGCATCCGGGCCGTGTAGGGTGGGAGAAGCAAGACCGTGGGTCAGGAGGAGCGGAACCATGGGGTGGGAGGCTGCATGGGAACCGACCTGCGCCTGGCGGGCGCTTTGAAGTGACGGGTGAGGCTGTGATCAGAGCGCGGCAGCGGCGGGGGGGTGTCTGCACCGGGCTGTCAGCGTGGCTGGCAGCGCCCCGACAGCTTGTCAGGTGCCTTCAAAGCTCAGCACCACGCTCCCCGCAGCCTCTCATCTCCTGCTGCTGCTGCTTCCAGGCACCCGCCTTCAGCACCCGCCCAGCGTGGGTTGGCATGGGGAGGGGAGGTGTCCCGCAGCCTCCACAGCCTCGGGACAAGTCAGGGCTGCTGGGCCCCGTGAAGAGCAGCATCCTTGAGCTCCATCGCATCGGAGCAGAAGGGCGGTGGTGGCAGAGGGAATTGGAGCAAGGGGAGCTGCTGATCACCTCAGCAGTGAGTCCCAGCACCATCCGTGCTGCCGGCCTTGACGCCTGAGCAACATGTAACTACAGCCGTGACAGCGACACGGCCAGGATCCCATCTGGCAGCTTGGTTACAGGTACGGGAGGACGCCAGGCAGTTCAGGAGTAGGACAGGCACYGAAGGAGGCGAGCAGGGGCAGCGGGCAGCACCCAGGGATGGCGGGGCAGGGCAATCCCCTCCATCGCAGGCCCTGCCCGCAGCCGGGCGAATCCCGGCCCCAAAGGCGCGCAGGGTGGCGGCTCCGGCCCTCGCCGGCACGCGGGCACCCCGCGGCGGCGCGTGCTTGGCGGGCGCTCCCCGGCAGGGGGCAGCAGCGCCCCGCGCTCGCGCCGCACCGCGCCGCGCCGCGCCGCGCGCCCCCCGCGCCCCGCTCGCCGCCCGCCGGGGCCCGTCCCTAGGGCAGCCCCCGAGCTCTCCGCCGAGGGCCGCCGCCGAGCTCTCCGCCTCCTGCCGTAGCCCCGCCGCCCGGCACAGCGCTGGCACCGTCCCCGCCGCCGGCTCCCTACTCCCTGCATCCTCGGGACCCCGTGGGCCGCCCCATCATACCMGCCCTGAGCCGTCCCCTCCAGCCACTGTGTCCCCGCAGCACCCCCGAGACACGGCTCAGCCCCTCTCCGTGGGGCGGCTGGAGCCGGCTCGGCTYCTTTCCGAGATTTATCGCGGCTGCGAGCGCCGGCGGCTGCCAGCCTGATACCATCAGCCCCGGCACACCAGGGCAGCTTCTATATTAGTTTTCTTTAAACGGAGGATGAGCTCCCCAGGCTGGAGAAAATGTCATTTCTCTGAACTCTTCCATCTCGTGTCGGTTCAGATATCTCCGGGCGGCATCGCAATTACCCTGGAGTGGGGTGAGGGATGGGGATGGGATGCAGAGGCTGGGGCACGTGGGGACAGACAGTTTGGGGACAGGGACCAGTGTTGGGCAGGATTGGAGGAGAACGTCTGGCTGTGGTGGTGGCTGTGTTCCAGGCAGGTGGACATGGCTGTGGGGGAGCATGGGGAGAGCAGGGGTGCCCATGGCATCCAGCTGAGTTACTCACTTGTCAGCTACTGACTGGGGTGCCGAGGCCAGCTGTGAAATCACACCGGCGAGAGCACAGCACAGTCCTGAAGGGCTTTGCCTTTCCAGCATGACAAATCCAATTAGATAACAGGGAGTGCACGAGGAGGAGGAGGAGGAAGAAGGGCAGAGGAGAGCCTGCCTGCACCAGGAACATGATTTTCTCCCTGCAGCTGACCCAGAAAAACACCTTGCAGGGCTGTAGCACACATGTCCAGTCAAGGATAGCAACTGGGGCATGGGCCCCTGGGCACTCTGCTCTGCTTGCTGGGCACCCATGAGTGTTGCAGCCTTTGGACCAGGGTGGCAGCATATTCCCATATCACGTGCCGGTCTCCTTGCTCAGCCACTGCATGCCGGCATCCCCATGCCATGCTCACACGCAGGGTAGACCCCATTAGGGAGGTAATTTCTTGACACAATTCCTCATTTTCCTCTCTCTCCCGTGGAGACGCGCTGACCTTGACAGAAATAGCTGCCTGTGCCTCGCCAGGCAGATCCCAGTCAGAGATTGCTGGRGCTCCTGGCATCTTCTTCCCCACCCCATACAGTTCTGGGGCCCCCAAGTCCCCTCCATGCCCCTGAGACTTGCCTCCYTGCCCCCCTGCTGTGGGGAGCCCTATGGGAGAAAGGTGCTGACCCTCAGCATCCTCACCCTGGCTGATGCCAGCCCACCCGTGAGCACTAGGGGCATGAGGACCAACCTCATGCATTCCCAGCACCCCATCCCCAATGCCGCCAGCCCATTGTGCCAGCCTCAGGCTGATCCCAGCTCATGCAGGTATTTCCGCGGCTTACACGGCTCCCCACGGTATTTAGCCTCTGGAAGACGACGTTAAACATTGCAAGCAGTGACAAATCCTGATTGCTCTGAGGAGACAAGAGGCCGCCCTAAGCTTCCAGCCAAACGTTTTCATGCGAGGGAAACGAGCAGCGACATGTGCGGTGCCGGCGGGTCCTGCTCCTGCACGCCTGGGGCACCCAGCCCTGCTCCCACATCCCCACTGGGACAGCCAGCTCTGCTCCCATGTTCCCATCGGGACATGCAGCTGACGGCCAGGCCCTGGGCATGGGCACACCATGCAGGAGCGATCACCCCAGCATAGAAGCACCCCTGAGAAGAGTCATCAGCGGGGCATGATGGGGATGGGGACAGGGATGGTAAGACACAGGAGTGCTGCCCACCCTGGACATGGCAGAGATGCCAGCCCAGGGGTAACCTGGAGGGTCATCTCCAGGTACCTGAGCCCAGAGGGCACATTAGCATGGGCAAGGCTGTAGTATAAAGGAAAGCAGCCTTCAAAACTGAAAATGCTGCTCCCTGAGTGAGTGCAGGSAGCTGGAGGCACAGGGATGTTCCCGGACAGGGGACATGGCACAGGAACTGGGGTCAAACTGGGATGACGCTGGTAGAGCTGGGGCAACRGCACACTCACACACACTGCCCCCTGCTCTGCTCCTGCCCCCCACTGTGGCCACCCCAGCCCCAGACCCCAGCTCTGCTGGAGCCCCTCACCATGCCAGAGGCCCTCCGAGGCAGCCCCCCCATCCCCAACATCCTGCTCCCCCCACACAGCACAGCCAGGCCCCGCCTGGGTGCCCCGGGAGGGAAGCTGCAGCGCTGACGCCAGCATTACAACTGCCCGGGATATGAGATCCGCTTGGATTCAGCAATTTCAACTCATTTCAAGCCCGATTCTGCAGCAATTTTCTGAGCCAGTGGGATGTTTTTGCCACTGCAAACGTCCCTTCTCATGCATGGTTGCACCATTTCCCTTCCCCACTCCCAGGAGGATTTGGGGAACGGTGCCAGTTTGGCTCGACCCCAGCTCTGGCAGTAGCACAACCATCTCCCACACTAGCAGCCCCACAATGCAGCCCCCTTCCCCACACGGAGCTGCTGGGATGGCTCCTGTGGGATAGAGCCCTGCATATGGGGCTGGGGCTGCTGCCTCCACGGGGCACTGGGCTCTGCATCCTCAGCCCAAGCAGGGCAGGGCAACATTGGCACAGCACATACAAGTGATGGTTTGGGCTTCTTGTTTCCCCCATCCTGTGAAGGGCTAAGCTCTGGAATATCCGCTGCGGCTCCCTGACCTGCCTCCAAAGGAGGAGAGAAAAAAGTATGGGGCAAGGGGGTCAGAGGCTGCTGCAGGCATATACCAGAGAGGCCAGGACCCCTCCTGCCACCACAGCTGTGCCTCTCTCTGTGCCACAGGACAGCCCTTGCCAGCTGAGTCCCCTTGGCTAGGCCTGAGCCAGCAGTGGAGATGTGGGCGTGTGGGGCTGGCAGAACCCCTCTCATGCCAAGCAGGCTCGCTGCTGGAATACCAATTGCTCAGCTGTGCTGCAGGCTGTGCTGCTGTCAGGGCAGAGCAGCGGGAGGCACCCGAGCCCCAGCACTGGGCAGGGCAAGCAGGTCACCACCAGGTTGCTGCATCAGGGCCAGAGTGTAACCCATGTCCCCAGGAATGGGCAGCATCCAGACCAGGGCTTCCTGCTCCTCGTGGGTCAAGAGCACAGGGATGCAATGAAAGGCAAAGGGATGCAATGAAAGGCAAAGGGATGCACCGTGCACATGGGCAAGGACACCTTCCCAGCATATCTGCCCCAGTGACTAGTAAAGCGGGGGACATCGGCGCCATCCAGTTTTCAGGATCAGCATGTGGGACAGCATGCCCAAACTCGTGTGCCAGAGAAGGACCTCGCCCTGCAAACCATTGCCCCAGGAGCCTTGCACTGGCCAAACCAGGAGCTGGAGAGAGCCGTGCTGCCCATGCCACATGGAGCCAGGGTGGCTGTGACACAGAGGTGAGTGGCTGGGGACCCCAGGTCCTCACCTCTCAACTCCACTGCGCAGCCGTGGCAGCACACTGCACACGCATGACAGCCTCTGGTAGCAGAGAAAGCACCATCATATAGCTATGCTTTCTACTCCTGCTGCTCCTGGGGGGAATTTGTCCCAGAATCTCACTCATTTCCAACCTAAATTTATTCACGGCCAGTTTTTACCATTTGTTCTCATGCCAGCATTGTCCCTTAGCTTAAATAGCTCTCTTCCCTCCCTTGTGTTTACTCCCTTGATGTATTTATAAACAGCAATCCTATCCCCTTGCAGCCTCCAGCCTGCCAGCCTTCACGTGCCAATCGTTTCTGGTTTCCTCTCCTGATTCAGGCTCTGCCTGCCTGCGCAGCCCGCTTGCCCGGCACAGCATCTGCTCCAGCTCCTCAGCCCTGGCTGCCTAGGTCTCGCACACTGCTCTCCCCCTCCATCCCATAGCAYCCCAAGCCGGTCGGGACCGCTGCCGCAGCCGGGGCTAACCTGCTCCCTACACATCTCCCGGCACCTTGTGCTTTCACAGGGTTTGTTTTCACTTTCAAGCGTCCACCAAAACGGACGCCTGGGCAGGTGAAGGAGCCAAACCCAAGGGAATTGCAGAAGATGAAGTGCGGTGGCAAAGGTGTGCTGTAGGACAGGGCAGGGTTGCAGAGAGGTGGGGACAGGGTGGCAGGAGCAGTGAGATGGGGGGGCAGGGGCTGGGGAAGCCCATCCTGTTGGCAGCCAGCAAACCCCTCTGAGATGCTGAATGTGCTGCCTACCTACCCTGCTCACTCCCTTAGTATGAGTGGGGTGCTGGAGCTGTAGAAGGTTTGTGCCCCATGTTTCTGCCTCCTATTTCAGGAGGTGCTCAGGGTCTCCATGGGCAAGATGCACCAAAGCTGCAGCCCCAAACATGCCAGAACGAGCTTGTCGAGCTGCTAACGCACTCCCTAGCTTGGGTTTGGACTGTGCTGAGCAGAAATCCTACCGTCACTCTGTGCACCCTCTGGCGCTCTCCAGCCGGCTTCCCACCCTCAGACACCCCCTCGCCGGGCACGCCGCTCCCGGGCACACAGCACAGCACGCTACAGATAAGCGCTGGGATGGGCTGCAGCTCAGCCTCGCTGCTGCAAACCCAACAAAACACTCACATACACAGAGAGCAATAATGATGGGTTTGGGCGGCGGGCTCCCCTTGGCAGCTGGAGGAGATCCAGCACCATATGCGGTGCTGTGCCGACACAGCAAGCYCGTGCCACTTGTCCTCAGGACCAGAGAAGGATCCCCAGCCCTGTGGTTTCGCAGAGAATTAGCACTGAGCCCACACATCTTGCAGGCTGGAGGAAGCRGGGAACATCAAGGATACCCGAAAGTGGGGTATGCAATGTCCCCGGGGCTCCCTTGCTGAGTTTAGGCAGCCTCTGCTGTTTGACTGTTGTCACCCCGCAAGGACCCCAGAACATCAGTGCCTCTGCACRGTGCTGGTTGGGCGCTGGTGGCTTTTGGCGGCAGATCCTGGGCATCCCTGGCCCTTTCTTGCTCCCCTTCGCATGCGGAGCCCTGCGGGGAGGTATCCCCGCATCCCCGCAAGGCTCCGCGGGCAGCGCATCCCCCGGGGACCACTTCTCTTTGAACGCAGCCGTACAGGGAGCTCTGCCGCCCGTTCCCAAAGGGTTAACAAGCAATTTCCTTTGCTGACAGCTCGGAGACCGTTCTCTATCGACTGCGGGAGAATAAGAGGGGAGAAGCAGCGAGATAAAAAGGCAGCAGAGCTGGCACCGCCTGCTTAATCCCAGCGTTTAATCTGCTGGGGCAGCGCAGGCAGCCTTATCTCGCCGTCCTTCTGCTGCTCCATCTTATTACTGCTCCCACGGCTGCCGGGAGATGGGGGAGCTGAGCCGAGGAGCGGGGCCCGGGGCAGGGATGCCGCCTGCCGCCCCGCTCAGCAGCCCCCGCGCCTGGCACCACCGCACCCCTCGCTGCCCGGCCGGAGCGGGGGGGACACGCGGGGATGGGCGCACAGGCTGCACCCGCGGAGCATGCTGGCTCGCGCCTGGCTCTGCCACACGGTCTCCGGGACACACTGCCAGTGTCGCACACTCAGTCACACGTTTCCCCGTCATTGAGCTCTGGCGGTCCAGCTTGCACAATGCCCAAGCCCCCACGGGCTGATGGAGAATGTAGAGCTCCACGGGACGGTGCGTGTAGGACACAGTAGGGCCAGGACAGCAGACAGGGCAATGCCACCTCGTCCTGCATGTGCTCCTCCCTCCATTCTCACCTGTTCAGGTGACCCCCTGCCGTGTGCTAGACCAAGTCCGATCTGACTGCTCCTTCCACCTGGGAACACCCATGGCCATTGTCACTGGGACACACTGGCCTGGATTTGGCAGCTGCCGCAGCCTCAGGGCAGAGTTAGGCAGGAGGGGAGGGGGTCCCTCCAGCCATGGCATTTRTCTGTAAATCCACAGCACCGACACGGTGAAGATGAAGCCTCCGCTCTTTCCGGGTTGTCACGGGGGTTATCCTCCTGCCTACGGATGGGTTTACACCGGTAAGATTTATTGTCACCCTGGCTGAGGTGCTGCCAGCACCTCACTGCCTGCTGCTCTTGCAAGGCTGTGCTGCCTGCCTGGGGGTGTTGTGAGAGGCATGAGCAGCACCTCAGTGAGCGGCTGCCAGTAGAGTGGGTCCCCAGACAAAAGGACAGCCAGGCACGACCCTCTGTTCCCCACTGCTCGGGCTGATGGGTTCCCTGCCCACCTGTTGCAGGGTGCCCCACACACCCTCTGACCATTTCAGCAGGATGTGGGGGGATACTGGTCTCTGAGCTGGACYATGCTGAGCAGAGCACACATCTGTGCCAGCACAGATTTGCTGATGGTGCTCGCATTGCAGCTCCTGTCGCAGCTCGGTGGCTTCGCGGCTCTCCTGTGTAGTGTGGGGTGACCGGGACTCGCGGGGCTGCTGGGGCAGCCATGTGTGGAGCCACCACAGGCATGATGGCCTGGGCAGGGAGTGGGGGCAAATCCCATGCTGCGGCCTGAACTCAGCACCACACGGGAGCTGCCAGGGTGGCTATGGGAACCAGGGCCTTGTGCACCCCCTGCACCAGGTTGACATGGGATGAGCAGGAATACCCCCAACAGGGGAACTTGGCTCCATAGCACTCTGCTATGCCCCGATCCCTCACCCACTCCCTGCTGCCTRCCCCCACGCCACGCTCTCCACCACTGATTTCCCTGGGGCCAGCGGGGATTGCCCTGAGCCACCTGGTGCAACCGGGGAGGGGCTGAACCAGGCTTAATCCCCGAGCAGCGGGAGGGGCAGCCGCCTGCCAGCATCCTCCCTGTCTCCAAAGTCACCACACAAGCCCCGCACAGCTCTCCCACCACACTGCTCCATCCAGACTGCCACCTCTTCCTCTCCTTCCCTCCAGCCACTGACCCCCAACATTGCTGTAGGCTCTGCTCTCTCCGACAACACGAATTTGACTCCAACATGTCAGAACTGAAGGAAACAACATGCAAACAAACAGCCCGAGCCCTGGATGCACCCTCCTCCCCACGGCCAGCTCAGGGGACCTGGGGGCCAGGAGGCCGGTTAGGATGACGGTGTAACCCGACAGCACACTGGGAGCCCTAGTGAAGTGGGGTGATCACAGCTCAGTGGGAAAGGGCTCGTTAATGGCTGAGCCCTTTTAGCAGAGATTAGGGAGCTGCRCGGCTTTGATCTTTGATTGCCAATTTGCATCTTGAAGGCGCTGGGACCTCATCCAGCCTCAGCGCAACCCTTTGTGGTTATCTCGTGGCTAATGGATTTGTTCTTAATGCTGGAGCGTGCAGGCTAAAGGCTGATTAAACCCTCTCCGCGGCGCTAAATCAATGGAACAAACATGATAGGGGTTGGCTTTCCCCAGCCTGTGTGCTTCCGGGCGGAGGGGCTGATCCAGAGAACCCCCGCGCCCTGGTACCGACAGGGGCTCCCTCCGTGGGGCTGCCGGGCACGGGAAGAGGTGCAGGCACTGGTGGGAGGGGACAACCCTGCAGCCYATATCCTTCTACCCCTATATCCCCATCCTCTGCTTGCCATGTAGGAGGTGATGGGCTGGGGGTCTCAGGATTCCCAAGGTGTCTGCCTCTCCTGGATGTTTGGGCGACATTGCCCGTGTGCTGGTCCTTGGCACTTGCAGGAGCTCCTCAGTTGTTCCCTTCAGCTTCTCTCAGCTCCCAGGGTTTGCTGTGGGAGCAGGGACTTGTCCTGGCAGGGATGGGATAAGGCAACCTGCCCCTGCAGCTGGGGGACTCCTTCCCCTCCTCATACCCCTTTGCCACACACACAAAGGGGAGCAGCACTGGCAGCTCCCATCTCCTCTGTCCAGACCATTTCCCCTTCCCTCTGCTTGGAGCCAGTGCCACATTCCCAGGACCCTATGCTGCCCCCAGCATTCCATACATCACATGCTGTGAGCAGGTGTATCTGCACACATTTTCCATAATGCCTTTGGTTTCCACTGCTTGCCCAGCTTCAGGAAAATGCAATTCCCATTGTGTCTGCAGGCAGCACGAGCAGAGAGGACAAAATGCACCCTTCCTGCTCATGCCCCAGGAACAGCTGATCCTTCATCCTACCTGCTGCCTGGRCTACAAGCTTGGGGATGGGAGCTGAGCACCTGAGACAGGCAGGACTAAAGTTCTGGGGACTAGGTGCTGTGGGGAGTAGGAGCTGTGGGGATGAGAGTTGTATGGCTGCAAGCTGGGAGGAGACTGAGAGCATTTTGCAGCCTTTGCTTTTTGCAGACCTTGTGGCATTGCCCTGGCTGCTGCCAGGGCAAAGCTACCTACAGGTGACAGAAGCCCTGATCAGGGTCCCTGCTCCAGGGCCTGAGCTGCATGGCCTSAGGCATGAGCTGCAACACAACTAAGCTCAGAAAGGACCCTGCTGGGAACCAGTCCGTGTGGAGAAGGTGCTGGGAGCAGCCCCATGGGCCCCAGACTGTGCCCATGCCAGGCTCAAAGCCGGTGAGCAGCTGCCTCAGAGGCAGCAGGGCTGCTGCACGGCATGGAGCCGGTGGGATCACACACYGAGATTCCCATTGGCAAACCTCACTATTGAAACATCTCCTCCTTGCCAATATTTGCCAAGCACGGGAGATAAAGTGGTTACAGGTCGTCAGTGCCGGCATCTCAATCCAGCAGGGCTGGCGGCGGAGGGGCAGCTGGGCAGTCGGGCAGCCCCTGGGGGGGGGGGGGCCCTGCCAGCTCAGCCCCACAAAGCCCCTGCAGCAGCGCAAGGAGAGCCAGGATCCCTCCATGCTGCTGTGCAGCACCTCTGGAGCCTGCAATCGGTGCTGCCACCATGGCCACCACTGCCTCTGCCACCCTGCTCTGGCCGTCAGCACATCCCCCCCTCCTGCCAGCAGYCCCACCTCTGCACCATGACAGCCATCTCCACCCGGTCACCATCCCCCTAAAACCCTCAATGCAGCACCAGCTACCTGGTTCCAGCACTCCCCATCCCCTCCATGTCATCCCAGTGACCCCAGTATCACTGCCCTGCCCTGCTCGCACTACGCAGCCCCTTCTCCCCCTTGCTCCTGGCTRCCTGTGTAGTCTCTGCAGCGGCCTCTAAGAGGATGAGGCAGGACACACTCCTGAGATATAGCTCCTGGAGGATAAGCCCAGAGCATTATCAGCACAGGGAGTTAATTAAGGTCATGTCAGGCGATAAGGAAACAGGATGTCAGAGCAGCAGCAGCRCAGAGGGGTCAGAGCCTGAAAAACTCCCTCTGAAAAGCAACTCCACTGAGATGTGATCAGCCAGGTGCTCGGGGACAGAGCAGCTGTCGTGGCCACACACGCAGGGCTCCAAGTATGGCACCGTACATGCTGCACCGTGTCCAGTACAGGGTAGAATGGGATGGGATCGGGTGGAATGAAATGGGGATGAAGGTAGGATAAGATGGGATGGGATGGGATAGGATGGGGATGGGGATGGGGATGGGGTTAGGGTTGGAGATGGGGATGGGGTGGGGTGGAACGGGGTGGAACGGGGTGGAATGGGATAGGGATGTGGTGGAATGGGATGGGGATGGGATGGGAAGCAGCTGGGCAGGAGGCCTGGCTGTGATACACCATTTCCTGTGCAGGGAGAGCCAGCTGAATAGCCGCGGTTATCCACTCCTGTCCTCATGCAGAAGCAATGCACCTCGATGTGACCAGCGTCATGTCAGCAGGGCAGGAATTGCTGTGAACCCCTGCCCATAATTAGCACATGTAATTGCAGACACTCACTGATTAGCAGGACCTCAGAGCYGGGCATACCAGACTGCTTGACAGCGCTCGCACTGCTCCTGCCTCAGACTGTTCACCTCCCTGCTCAGTGATGGCTTCATCCCTGGGCCAGGCAGTGCCATGGGGCTGGGAGAGCCAGGCTGACCTGGCATGGCACATCACAGCCACAGTGGGGTGGTGGGAGCAGGCTGTGGTCAGGGGAACAGGCATAGGGGACACACTGCCAGGGCAAATCCATCTTTCCTGCGCAAGCAGATGTGGCACCCGGTGCCCTGCCTTGCCGGACAAGAGCTGAGCTGACAGGACATAATTAATACTTGCATCAGTCTCAGCTGGATTTGCATAGTGCCCTCAGTCCCATGCTTCTCGGGAAGGTGGGCTGCTCCATGCCTTTTCTGGGGGCAGCAGCATCAGAAGCCACGCCAGCCCTGTCTCCTCTGCAGGAGTCACAGCCCCAGCAAGGCCCCTGACTTGCTCTCACATGCACCCCGGCGCTCCTTGCCCCACTGCAGTGGGGAAACCCACAGGCCTCTTCCCTGCCCTGCTCCAGCCACTGGAGCATTGAAGACAGATGGAGATGCTTCTCTCTGCTGTGGTCTCTCCCTCCCTCCTTGGGCTGTGAAGAAATTGCGGAGATGGCAGTTTGGGAGTGAAGGACACAGCAGGTTTTGGAGGGCAAAGGGATAAGGCTGAGCTACAAACAGCCCCTGGCAGCTGGGAGTCACAGCGCTGCCCCCCTCTGCATGCCCAGATGGAGTGTAAGGTCCATGGGCAGCATCCACAGACAGTGCCTCTCTCCCAGAACACTCAGCTCCCTCCTGCCCGTGTCCTGCTCCCATGGCCTGGGTGAACTCCCCTATCCCATCTCTGGAGGGATCTCCCAGGCTGACCCTTGGCCTGGGAGGAAGAAGAGCCACGGCAGGAAAGAGCCTCGGGTGGTGGCAGGAACACCAGGGCGCAGGCAGGGACCACAGCCCTCCCTTTGCTGCCCTGTGGGTGCAGGTGCAGGTGGTAGAGGATGGGACAGTACGGGGATGTGCAGGGTGTCACTGACCCCAGGGATGACAGATTGGTGACATTTCCCCGTGCAGCCGAGCACAGCGCCTCTCCACGGCTGCTGACACCGCTGACAGCCGCTCCCAGCCCCGCGACACCGCGGGGACTGCCACACTCCAGGCACAGCCGGAGTACCAGCGGATACAGGGCGAGACACGGGCACATCTCCAGCCTCTGGCCCTGCCCACCAGCCCTCTGTAGCCACTGCCACCGATGTGTCTCACCCGTGCCTGACCACAGCACCCACAGCATCTGCAGCGGCTGCATCACCTGTGGTACCTGCGGTGCACGGGGGACATGGCCACTGACTGTGCCTGTGACTGGGGTGGGGGGGCCRCCACCTGATTGCAGCTGCCCAGACGAGCGCATCCAGCTCAATCAGAGCCCTCCTGCATGCCGGGCACTGGGAATTAAACTGCTAATGAGCTGCTGGCTGGAGGGCCGGCAGTTAGTGATTAATCAGAGGCTCCACTCTGACAAGGCTGTGCCTCCTCTCCCTTCCTGTCCTGCACATCCCAGAGCTGGCAGCCGGCAGTGACCAATGTGCCCCTCAGCTCCTGCTCCCTGCCTGCCCAGCCACTGTGGGCAGGGAACAGCCTGGCTCAGCTCTCCAACACAGAGAGGGGTTCCCCAGCTCCCACGCCAGTGGGATACAGTGCCCACAGATCCTTCCAGCTTCTGGCTTTCCTACCCACCCCCCACACCCTTCTCCTTCTGCACTCGCCTTCACCAAGCTGTAATCAGGTGGGAACCTTTTGTTCTGCTGGAAGAAAACCTGTTGAGCCCAGCTGATCTCAGGCAATGCTCATCATGTGCAGAGTGTGCTCGGGCTTCTGTCTGAGAGCCTGGAGAGGGGCCCAATGACCTGAAGGCCCTCTGCAGAGGGGCTGCACAAGGGTGGCAGRGGATGAGCAGCCATGCAGCCAGAGACATCTCTGAGGACAGAGCAGCTACATGCGGGAGCCCTGGAGTCCCAGAGGGTTGGGGTGCAGGTCCARCCCCCTCCTCCCAAGCCCAGCAGTCCCATGTGTCACCCTCACCTCCCGCCTGCTGCTGGCACAATGGTGGGGTGGTGGGCCATGGGCCTGGCAGAGCCCTGCCTGTGGCAGCTGCTGGCACAGCACACTGGGGCACGCGGGAAGGCTTTGCAGCGTGAGCAGGGGACAGCCACCCACAGAAGAGTGTGAGGAGCTGCAGGGAAGCTGCTTGACCTCGAGCCTGACTGGTCCCTGCTGGGACCCTTCATGGTCCTGGCAGAATCAGGACAGGACAGGATGCGGCAGAGGTGTCAGCACCCTTCTGCCTTCGCACCCTCCCTGGCTGCATGTTGGGGCAGTGCCTGGGAGAAAAGGCCAGCAACTGGCAAGGAGCAGGTTAGAGATGCACGTTTTCCTCTATTGCACAATTAATCATGAGAAGTTTTTCCTCCTTTCATGCATGAAACAGTATTTGGCAGGGCGCTCTGACCACAGGGACTGCCTGCTTGCTCTCCAGTAAAAACCCAGCCACATCTGGCTAAGAAATAACCTCCGAGCGTCCCTGTGTGCGCAGGTAAGGAGAGGCAACACTGGGCCAGGCAGGAAAATCCAGCAGGGCTTGGTCCACAGGCCCTCATGTGGTGATTACCTTTGGCTCCTGGTATTTGTGCCCCCTCCTCATCCCCCAGCACATACATGGCCATTTGAGTTGCTCGTGCCTTCCTCCCTGCCTGCAGGCCCTGTTATTCCAGTCGTTGACATATAAATGCCTAGGCAGGGACATCCACCTCATGGCAGCATCCCCTGTCTGGGCTCTCATCTGACCCCGTCTGCCTCCCCCTGCCCACTCCATCCTCCAGCCTGGCTGGAGCCTCAGCCCATCCTTTCCCGGAGCAAGCTCAAGCCTCCCCAACAACGTTCCAGTTATTTGTTATTGGAAAAAGGGGGAAATACGTTTTTCGACAATTATTGTTTTTTCCACCTGACTGGCTGCAAACTTGTTAATTTTTTTCTTTAATGTGTGAACAGTGTCGACGGCAGCTGCATGTCAAATGACTCTGCGCCCTATCTGCGGGTCCCTGGCTGGCTTTCAGCACTCGCACCGCAAACATTGCCTTCTATAAATAAAGGCCTATATCTCATCAATGGCAGAACAGCAGAGCTTTATATAGTCGTCTTACATAAAACCGTCTCTCTTTATGGGCTTCAAACCATTTGCGTCACTTAGTGCAGCTCCGTAAACCTCCTTCTCCAGACGCTCCCTCACGGAGGGAGACCCGGCACGGCTGCCCCATGCCCCAGTGGGGAGCTGGGATCCCCTCTCTGCCTGGGGCTGCCCCCCAGTGCCTCCGCAGGGGCAGGTGGCAGCTGTGTCCTTGTTCCCCCACCCCACAACCTTGGCACGCGCCTCCCTCCAGCCCGCCCAGCCTTGGCACCAAGTGCCAGGATGGCAGCCGGCACTGCCAGGCACCCCAGAGCCTGGGGATGGCTGGCCAAGGGCCAGCATCACTCATCCTGTCCTCGTCACTCTGTCCGTGACACCCGTCCTGGGGCAGCACAGGCATGGATGCTGGGAGGTGCTGCTCTGTCCTCCGTCACTTGGGAATCAGGGACCCGAGGGCACAGGGTGACTGGGAACATGGTGCCAGGCTGGGGGGACAGGCCAGCTCACAGCAGCTCTGGCTCTGACATGCAGGGAACATGAGCCTGGCCAGTGTCTTTCCATGCCGCTGCCTAGTGAGCACCTGGTGTGGGGGATTCTGGGGGCTGCCCCCATGTCCACAGGACACAGGTCCCAGCCCCAGCCCACACATAGGCTCCCGCAGTCCCCAGGGCCCCGGCTCCATATGGCAGAGCCTTCCCTCCAGCTCGCCGCAGGCACCCGCCTGCACGCAGTGATGGGTCGTGGGGGGATGGTGGGGGGGGGACAAGGACTCCTCCTGGGGCTGCAGCAATGCCTGCCTGCAGGGAGGCAGCCCACACCCGGCTGGAACTGCAGGAGCCGGTGAGGGGGGCGGCAGAGCTGCAGAGACTGTGGTGACAAGCCTTTGTTTACCTTCGTGACATCCCAGCTGACTACCCCAGGTGGCTGGAGCCAGGAGGAGACAGGGATCCAACAGAATCATGGCACTGGAACACGTGGTGCACCCATGGCTGTCTCCAGTGCTGTCCATGGGGTCCCTGTTGTCCAACCCCCTGGCTGACACCGGCACAAAGCACAGGGTCACAGCAATGCCCTTCCAGCCGGGGGGCAACATGGCATCCAACCATGCTGCTGGCACAGGGCACCTGCACCCCAGCCAGCCCTGCCCCATGTCCAGACAGCCACACAGCACCCCATGAACCCCTCCTGCCGCCTTAGTCGTGCTGCACCCTGTCAGCCCCACAGCCCTGCGTTCCCACTGCCCCATGGTCTCACAGCTTTGTGGCCCCAGGCAGCAGCAAGCACTGGCTCCTGGAGCCAAACCCCCACAGATGTCCCATCCCCATCTCTCCCGCAGCCACCCGAGGTGCCCAGTCCCATCTGCAGCCAGCAGTGTTGGGGGAGCACTGCCCCATAGTCACCCCACGGGTACCCTGGCCCCAGGGGACAGCAATGTCCYCCCCCGCTCAGCCTGGCACGTGGGCCCAGCCTCATGGCACGTCCCACATCCCTGGGGAGCCACACCAGGCGCGGGCGTCCTGGCCGCTGGCTCCCCCCGTATCGGAGACAGGCTTATTAAGTGTGTGATATTAAATTACCCAGATAAGAGCATAAGAGCTTTTAAAGTCAATTCATTAAATATAATTATGAAGAGAGCTTTTTTATGCTCACGGTGATCCGATCTCAATCAGGGAGACGGTGGGAAAGCCGCCGGCTCCTCCAGCATCTCTGCTCCCCCGCTGCGTTGCCTCTGCACCCCCCTGCTCCCCCGCCTCATCCCCCTCCTGCAGGGAGCTGGCACCCACAGCCATGGCCCTTGATGCCCACCCCACTGCCCTGGCACCCTCTCCCAAGTGTTGCTGCTGGTGTCAGTGCCATCCCACTCGGATGGAGGTGGGATGGGGGTCTGCTCAGCAAAGCAGTGGGAGAGGGGAGGCAATGGGGCAAGATGGTTGGGGCAGTGGCATTGGGAAGGAGGGCAGCAGGGTATGGAGATGCTGAAGGGTGAGAGCCAGGGGTATGGGAGCTGAGCATAGGCTCTTCCCAGCTGTGGATTCCCTTCTCCCCATGATCCAACCCCCTCCCTGTACCCTGCAGACCAGCCTCCTCAGGGACCTAAAGATGCATCCTCACTCCCCAGACAGGAGGGATGCATGCTTCCCTCCCATCCCACATTCATTAATGGCACTTTATGACCAATTAATACCTTCCAGCCAGATGGAACCTGCCCTGACCTGTGCCTGGACCCCTCATGTGCTGCCCAGGTGGCCACACACCAGCCCTTTGCACTGGGACACCCCTCTCGCTCCATGCACCCCCAGCCACAGCTCAGGGTGCAGCTGCACATGGGGCTGAGCCCATCTTTACTGGGGGAATCCATAAGGGAGCAGTGGTTCCAAAAGACACCTCATGACCCCCATGCCAGTAACATCTCCCAAACCATCCGAAAGACAGTCAAGCCAAGACACCTGCTTGTTCCCTTGTCACCCTGCCCCACCGTCATGAAGGGTTGTGCAGTGACACCTCTAGGTGCAGCCAGCCCCTTGCTGTCCCACCAGTGTCCTAAATCCCCATTATCCCCATACCCACACACATGCTGCCACAGCCCAAGCACCTGGGACAAGGAGTAGCAGCCTGGCTGGCAGGGAGCAAGGTGGGCTCCGGACTGGGGTCCCTGCACAAGGCTTTGGCGGGGGCTGGTGGGAGCAGCTACCCGCTGCTGGGAGCTGCTGGACTGACATTTATTTTTAGACGTGAATTGTATAAATTAGCATTTCTCAGCGGATTAAGCAGCAGGAATTGTGTAAAATTAAATGGCAACGAATTGCATTAAAGTCCCCCGATTTCTGGCACAAACAGCGCCTCGAGCCGTGCCCAGGCGGCTCATGTGTAACAGCGCTGGAGATGCCGCTGCTGCTGCTGCTCTGGACAGGAGCACGGCCAACCCGCGACATGTCTGCGCCACCCGGGACACAGGCCTGGAAATGCACAAGCACAGTGGCCAGGCTGTGAGGATGGAGGGCTCCAGATGGGCTGTGAGCCCCTAGGTAGCTGGCTCAGGTGCTGGGCTGGGACTGCAGGATGTGGATGCAGTGAGTGGAGTGCTGTGACCCAGACGGGCACAAATGGGCTCAGCTGAGCAGCTCACAGGCATGGGATGAGTGAGGGGTGCTCCAGGCTCTCCTGGGCACTGACACCACCAGCCCCAGCCCAGTCAGTCCCTGCCAGGCATGGCGGGACACCCAGCACAGTCACAGCCATGCCACCCTCCAGTGGGGATAATGCTGTGCTGGGACCCGTATGGCACTGCCCGGCCCAAGGGTCACTCTATGCTCCAGCCAGGGCAGGTCCTGCAGTACCTGGAGCCCAGTGAGCAGCTGGGGGGCCCCCAGCAAGCCCCCCATACCCAGGGGCTCACACAGCCCCATACAGGAGGATGGGAAAAATGGGGTGGTTGAATGCCAGGGGCTGAGCAGGCACTAGGCAGGGCAGGGCAGGTGAAGAACAACCAGTCCAGCTCTTTCACCTAGTGTAAAAATAGACTGAAAATGTGACATTTATTAAGTACGATTCTGGTGGAAAGGTCAGACAGAGTCCCCGTGTTAGGACTAGTGGGAGAGCCTTGCTGGGAGGAAGCAGAGGCGACAGCCTGCTGCCCCCTGCCCACCCCCCGAACCACGATCTCTTGGGTGCATGTGGGGTGCAGCTGAGGATGTTTCCCATCTCAGCATAGGGGCTTCCCTCTCTGGGGTCTGCATGGGGTGCTGGGGAGACACCTCACACYGCCCACATCCCAGGCAGGCAGGAGGCCTACCCTGGAGAGCCGGGGCCACTGCCAGCTCCGAGAAGCACTGCCAGCTCTCAGCAACCTYCCTGCTCCCCCCACAGCTTCCAGCCCTGGCACAACTGACTTCGGCAGCCACACATCACAAACAAAAGGCTTTTGACAACGAAGGAGGTTTTGAGAAAGGCACTGGGCTCCTGCCCGGCCGCAAGAGGAGCCTCCCACCGCAGCCACTGCCGGCGAACAGGCGGGATGCATTTTGCCAGCTGAGGRGGCTCCCTCCATGCACTTCCCCCCACAGCCCCCAAACTCCTGCACACCCCACCTGTCTGTCCCCCCCATCCCCAAGGCACCACCGGGAGGGCTCCCTCTTCCCACGGTGCCCCCTGACACGGCCAGAACCAGCCTCGGGTTGTGGCTGTAGCGGGGTGCCAGTCAGGGGGGTGAGGGTGGGTACGAATCACCTGCAGCAGCTCAGCCCCATGGGGACGCTTTCCAACATCCTGCTTAATGCCATGTAAAGAGTGCCATTGATTTCCTGCACCGGCACCACACTCTTCGCACCCTCAGCACTGCAGCTGCACTCGCCCAGCCACGAGTGCTCCCCGCCCGGCACCTTCACCGATGCATCCATCGGACGGTGTGCCGGTGGGCACTGCCCGGTGCCCGTGGGCACGGCAGACGCTGGGGGGCCGTGGAGCATGGCACAGCACAATGGGGTCAGAAGAGGCTTTGCCAGGGCTCCAGCACGGCCCTCTAGCAGCCGGCGCAGGGGGCACATTTGTCAGCGGGGCTGCAGGGAGCCTCGCTGCGGCTCGGGGTTGTCCCTGCCGCTGGGGAGATTTACAGCCCAGCCGGGCTTTATTACATGGAAGATGCTTACGCTGGGGATTTTTTTTTTCCCGATAGTTTCTTAATTTGCTGTCCCATAAAGAATGTGGATTTGTGACGTTGAATAGGGGAAGATCATTTACCACTCACGGCTCTTACTTAAAGGATCCGCACGAGTTATTTATTGTGTGATCACAGGCTGCAAGCAGCAGCGTGAGGGGACATGCTCCAGCCTTGGCGCTGCTCCTGCTCCTGGACAGGCAGTCGGCGGCAGCCCCACAGCTTGGCCACTCTCGTGCTAAAAAACTTCCAGTCTCTGGATGAAGTCCACCTCATGCCCAGAGGGAAGGAAAGACTCCAGCACCCCTACAAGCACGGCTGCAGGGAAAGCTCCTTCCCTTGTCCAGTATCTCTGGGGGACAACCTCTGCTACAGAGGCTGCTCACTGTGGGCTGGGTGGCCTGGCACCCCAGGCCATTTGCCCCACTGGGATGTGCTGCAGTCTGGGAGCCCTCCATCACTGCTAGGACACGCTGTGACTCACACACCCACCCACAGCAGAGGGAGTACGAGAGGTTCTGAACGTGTTGGCTCACAAGGGGACCTAGAAATGGGACCAACAAAGCTTGGAGCTCCACGCCACATGACTGGGYGCAGAGCAGCCTGGGTGCCCCTGCACTGGGGCCACAGCTGCGAGGCACAAGAGTACCCAAGCCCACACACCACAGCTGGGACTCACCCCGCCTGCCAAGCAGCCTGCGCTGTGTTTCAGTCATTCCCAGGAGGCACAAGGGACCGATTTGGCTCAGGGAATGGGAGTAGAAGGCTCCAGCTGCAAATGGTGTGATGCCTTGACAGGTCCCACTGCTGCCTGGAAAGGCTTTGGGACATGTTACGTGGCAGAGAGATGTGTCACATCTTCACCCATCCCTCCCCACACCCATGCTCTGCAGCCTCTCCTGCCCCAGCTTCACCCCTTTGCTCCAGGCAAGTGAGAGGTAACAGGGACACCCCTTTCTGCTGACAGTCCCTGATGCCTCAAAGGCCAGGAGACTTGAGCTCTGGACAAAGGGGGTGCGGGCTTTAGGAACCCTATACTCCCCTTCTTTGGCCCATGAGCCCACAGGTCAGCTGGCACTAACAATTCTCATGCCTGAAACCTGCTCCAGTGCAGGGTGCCGGCATGCCAGAGCCCGGCTGCCCGGGCATCCCCAGGGCATACTCGTAAGCAGATGAGGTAGGCAGGCCAGCTGGTTCTGCACGGCCTCCCGCTGAGAAACCGGGTCCCAGTGACTGTCCTGGCGGTCACCCTTCACTGCCACACAGCACAGCGCATGCCACACGTTCTGTCCATGCTATGGGATGCTTGTACCGCCCCGTCCACCTGAGCTCTGCCCTGCCAGCCTCAGTGTGGCTCAGCACACGCCAAATCCCATTGCCATGCCGTGCCGCTGCCTAGCACAAGGCTGGGCTCGCTGCCTCCCCCGCAAACCAAAGCTGTGCAGGATCCTCCAGGAGGATCCCAGGGCTGGAGACAGCATGGCCAAGCCACGTGCAGGACTGTCCAGCACCAGGGCTTCCTGCTCCAACCCTGCTGAACCACGCTGCTCCCCAGCAAACTCAAGCAGCTGGCTTAGAGCAGGCACAGAGCCCAGCAAATCCCCAGGAGGAGTGGGGCTGCCCCCCCACTGCTCCCCACTCCTTCCCCCTCCACTGCAGTGCTCCATGCCAGCACCACCCCTCCCTCACAGGGCAGCCCCCCAAAAAGTCTCTTTCCCAGGGACAGCATCACCCTGCACATTGAGCAGGCGTTGTACCGACGGGCATGAAGTGAAACGGAACATGCTGCATCAGCCATTTCCAGCCCCACGGAGCCTCCTCTCTCCCCCAGTATCCTGCACAGCCCATGGCATCACACCCCACTCCCCGGCACGGAGCAGGGTCCGGCTGGCAGCACTGCTTCCGAGAACGCAGAAGCCAGCTGAGCAGTAGCCCCTGGCAGCCGTAGGAGAGAGGCGGCTCATTTCCAGAGTCATTAAGGTCTGAAAAGGGTCCCATCAGGTATTCCGCCCGTTCAGCACATTTATTTTCCCAAACCACAGCGGGGATTTGTGATTCCAGGCTCAATATCGGTGGGAGCTGCACACTGGCGGCGGTCGGCCAGGGGCTCGCTGCCTGGGCAGACTGGGCGCTGCTGGGAAGAGGCCCTGCTGCCAGTCCCGGCCAGTGAGTGGGCAGCCCCGGGCAGCCCCCTGCTCGCCTGGCTGTAGCTGAGCCTCCAGAGCGGAGCCGCTCGGCATTTGTGCTCGGCATGTGCACACGTGCGTGCGCAATGCCGGCAGTCTCCACATTCACAAACATCCCGGTGCTAACCCCCCAAATGCAGGAAGGTTCCCCTATGTGCAAAGGGGTCTCTGCCTGCCCCCCCGCTCCAGCCCCTCTCGCTGAGCAAAGCAGCCTGCATCAGGGCACTTTGATCTAGGGGAAGCGCAGGCTGGAGCAGGACTCTATGCCACAGCTTTCCCCCTGCCCGCTGCACACCCACCCTGGGGACCGCTGAGCCCCGCTGCTCACCCGCCACGGCTCCTGCCTGTGAGCCCCTCGGGCACAGACCTGCTGACAGCCCAGTCCTGCAGCGCAGAGCCCTGCTGAGAGCTCCCACGGAGGATCCTCTCCCTCTCTCCATGTGAAACTTGGAGGGAAACTCAAACAGAGAGAGATGCAAACTTCAGCAGCCGGAGTGAGACAGGGAGCCCTGCTCCGGTGCAACGCGGACGGGTGCGTGCCCCCCGTGCCGGCAGGGGCCCCCGGGGAAGCTGAGCCAGGTGTGCACTCACCACAGTGAAATCACGGGATGAGCAGTTCTCGCCGCTGAAGTTGCAGCTCTTGAGCATGTCGTCGAGCTGGTGGCCAGTGCGGTTGACAATGTCAGCCATGTCAGGGTCAGGGTAGAGCAGGTCCGTGGCCTTGTGACCATCCCGGTCCTTGGGGGGCAGCCCGGTCATGTTGGCCAAGTGGAAGATGTCGGCATCGGTGAGTGCCGAGTGGCGGTAGCGGTTGATGTTGCAGATGGTGATGGCGGGGAAGACCATCTCGCGGATGGCCTCCTCGTCCAGGGCCATGACGTGGGGGTGCTCCAGGTAGAGCAGCGCTGACTTGGCCGCCTGGTAGAGGAAGAAGGCGAGCGAGGCCAGGAAGGCAAATGCCCAGAGGGTCTGGCGCACGCCCAGCCGTCCCGACCGGCAGATGTGTCCCAAGCCGTGCAGCGTGCTGGTGCTGGCGAAGGCAGCCAGATCCCGGGAGCGGGGCCGGGCAGGCTCCTCGATCAGGCTCTCCTTGTCCCCTTCTTCTTTCTCCTTCTGCTTCTCATCCTCCTCAGCAAATTTGATTTTACACACGATCTCAATCGGCATCTGCCCCGTGCAGCTGGTGTGCCCAGCCAGCGAGCTGCCCTCTGGCACAGGCACCGGCCGAGAGCCCGGCCAGGCGCTGGGAGGGAGTTCGGGTCCCCCCCAAGCCCCAGCACGGCACCGGGAGGGCCGAGCCGTCTCGGGAGGGAAGCGCAGCCCCTCTCAGCAGCTCCGAGCCGCCGCTTCCCTCTTGTCTCACTAGTCGATCGTCTCCTTGTGCCTTCGCTTATCAGCACAAATACAGCTGTCAAAAACCCCTCTCTCTCCTCTCCCTCGCTCTGTCTCTCTGCCTCTCTCCTTCGCTCCTCTCTGGTTAAGACCCCAGCAGATACAGGCAGCATTTAGGCATCATGTGCTAATAAAATCCAGGGAATACTTAATAATTCAAGACATGTCAACATTATTTCATCGTCAAATAAAGAGCGAGCGTCAGAGAAAAGAGGCAGTGTGAAGGGCCCGGCGCCTCCGGGGCAGGGAGCCACTCTGCGCCCGCTCCCCAGCCCCGGCCCCGAAGTGCTGCCGGAGCCACTTGTTTGAATGGCTCGGGAGCTGCGGGAGCCGAGCCGTGCCGAGCGGAACCGAGCCGTGCCGCGCCGTGCGATGCCGAGTCGTTCGTGCCGCGCCGCGCCGCGCCGCGCGATGCCGAGCCGTGCCGAGCCGTGCCGTGGCGGGCGGGGCACGAAGCCTGCCCCCCGCCGTCGCCGCTGCCGCCGCGCTCTCCGCCTGGCCCCGCCGTGCCCCGCCGGCCCGTGCGCCCCGGGGCAGAGCGCGGCGCGGCTCGGCGGGGGCGGGCAGCCTGCGGGCAGCTCGCCCGGCGGCCCCCTCCTGCTCGCCCGCCTGCGGACTCCTCCTGCCTCGGCGGCTCCCTGGCCGTTAACCGCCTCCCTGCCGCGGCCCGCCGCGACCCACGGCGGCCAGCGCCGAGCCACGGCCGTCCCGGCCCCGGCCCCGGCTGTCCCGGCGAGTTCCGGCCGGCGAGCCGCAGCCAGAGCGGGGCTGAACACGGGGCGCCGGGGGTGTACCTTCCCGTGGCCCCCCCGCCCCCACCGTTCTCCTCGGTGCCCCGGAGTCAAGAGGGCGGCAGCATCGCCACCCCCCCCCGTGTCCGCCGCCCCCTCACTGCTGCGCTCGCTGTGCACCCGGGATGGGCTCCTCCGGCTTAATTTCTGCCCCCTTTCTCCCCTCCCTCGCTGCTCCTCATTGTTCCACGGCAGCGCACGAGAAGTGGGGAGCACCACAGGGGTGACTGGCTGTGCTAGAAAGGCTGACCCGGGCAGCCCTCATCCTGTCCTGCCCTGACGAGCCCTTGATCCTCCTGGTGTCTGCTCCCTCCACGGCATGCTCCCGTCCGCCCTGCATAGAGCCCCAAATAGGACCCAGCGTCCGTGGCAGCACTGCCCTGCAGGCAGCGTGAGAAGCAGGGTGTCCTCCTGCCCTGTCCTGCCCGCGGCAGTGGGGCTCTGCCTGCGTGGCTGAGCGATGAGGTGATGGGTTCACCTTGAGGCACCATCCACATGGCACCTGTGTCTGGCTGCTCCCAACGCACAGCACCTCTGCCAGCAAGTTTTGATCTCTCCCAGCTTCCTGCCTTGGTTTCACCAGCTGGTGATGAAGGGTTTGCACAGCTAAAAAGGCTGAACCAACCCCTTCACTCACAAGTCAAACAACCCTCTGTGGCACTGCCTTGTGGCACAGCGGTGGGGGAAACAGCAGCTCCCGGTCCCCAGAACAAGCCCAGCACTGAGTATCCCCCCCGAGCAGACACGGCTCTGCTGAGAAGGTGCGTGCCTGGCAGGGAATTCAGGGTCTCCGGAGGACAAGCGATGAGACAGCCGCCCATGAGCGCGACAAGAGGCCTCGCCTCTCCTCGGGGACTGCGCCGCAGGTCAGCGTGACCTTCACTGTGCTGCCAATGCCAATGGCAAAGCTTTCCCCAGTCGTCCGGCAAGCGCACACGCATCTTCAATCTTCCCATCGATCTGTGCATGGCACACATGTTTCTGCCTCTGTGTGGGTCAATACAGCATGATAGGCTGCCTCCGGCAAGGAGCACGCACGGCCCCAGCCGCCTGTTTCTCCCTGCCCAGGAGAGGCAGCGTGCACGTGTCAGCCCTGCACCCCCAGCTCGGAAAGGCACGGTGGGAGAGGGCTGGGCAGGTGACCCAAGCGCTGCTGCCACCACCACTGGTGCCCCAGTCACCCATCCCCCAGCCCCCAGTTGCTTCCACAGGGATGCTTGGCCCTCTGGGGAATGCTTGGCCCAGCAAGGACCATGGGCAGAAAGGGCCTGATCCTGTGGTGAGGAGTTTCTGTGGAGCCAGGCAGTGGCCAGCACTGGGTCTTTGGTCTGCAGAGCTGGGTGCGCGGTCTCTGCCTGCACCTCTCAGTTGCTGTGGTGGCAAGGGACATGATGGCATGGAGGGTGTGCCAGGCAAGTCACCCTGTAAGCACAGACCCTGATGTACAGGGCAAACTGAGCTTTGTGAGTGCGGGACCAGCTGGAGCCCAGTGTCCTGTGTGCTGGACAGTCATGGCATGGGAGCAGGATTGTTTCTTGGCTCCCCACAGGGCCCTGACCCCCATACCAAGGGAAACGCAGACCCGTGCTCTGTTTGGGCATCTTCAGCTCCATTTTCTCAGCACCCATCCATCTCTCAGCACTCTCCACAGCATGATTCCCTCCTGTGTGGCCAAAGAGGTAAGCCCTCTCCTTTCTCCTCTTCTGGTTCTTCTCCCCTGCTGTACTCTGCTCCTGCCTGTCCACCCAGCAAGGGCAAACAAGTGTTGGGGGCTCATCCCCTTGCAGGATTACCCAAGGCTAGAGTGCAGCCAGGCTGGGTTGGGATCAAGCTGTGCCCAAGTGAGTGGCACTCAAAGCACAAGCCCCATCCCCATCTGCAGCTGCAGGCCTTCTACAAGCTGTGGAGAGGGAAGGACTATGGCTTTGCAGTCAGGGAACAATGGAAGAGAGGGCATGCTGAGACAGACACTGGGCTGGAGGGGCAGGGAGTGGGGAAGCAGCATGGCTTGGGAAGCTAGGCAGTAGGGCTCAGGGACTGCTTTCTACTCAGACAAGACTAGGTAGAGAACAAAGCACCAGCCTTTGGTGCTGCCACTTTGCCAACATGTCTGCAGGTCCCCAAGGTTCCATGCTGGAGCCTCTCACCTGTGGCTGAGCACCTGCACATGGGGACTGTGTGGCTACACGGGGAACTCTGTGATGTGTAGTGGGGCTCATCTGCCCCTTCATCTGGCCACAAGCAGCTACAGCGTCTGTCTGCCCACTGACACTCCCTCATCCAGTCCTTGAGTATGATGCTAACAGTCAGGAGAAGCCCAATGCCCTGGGCTCCAATGCTGACTTCACTAGCCACCGTGCAAGCAAGCCAACAGGATGGGAGAGCCAGCCAAGGGCTTGCCAGCAGATTGGGAAAGTGGAGTCCCCCCTGCTACTCCTGTGCCCCCAGCCAGGGGAATGCTGGTCGTCAGGGACTTGGCACAGGGCCCATGTACTACACTCAGATGATGGGGGGAGGCTGCGTGTGCCAGGGAAGACAGGACTGGAATTCGAAATGATGTTGACAAATCGGAGAAATGGCCTGAAAACAATCAGATACAATTCAAAAGGACAAGCGCCAAGAGCCGGGCTGGGGAGGGAAGCAAATCTGCCCAGCAAGCAGAGGGCAAGCGGCTGGAGGGCAGGGCTGCCAAGCAGGCAGGAGGACAGGGCAGGGCCCAGCTCAGCAGTGGGCCCCAACATCAGCTTGTTTGAGCTTAACACCAAAACCCAGGACAATCCCAGGTGGATAAACAAGGCATGCAGAGGGGCGGAACCCTCAGGCAGGACATGTTCTGCAGGTGTAGTTATCTGCGTGAGCAGAAGCTGCATTTCCAAATGCCCAAAAGCCAGGCAGCTTGGCAAGCAGCTGGGAGTTAGGAGAAAATAGGAGAAACCTCATTCTCTTGGGATATGGGATCTACCAGTTTAATATGGGATGTCTGGCTGCCCTGTAACTGCACTGAACTCAGTGCAAAGGACAACGTTGCTGAGGGCTGTGTAAGAAGGAGAATCATTTGTAAGGCATCTGAAGTGTTTGCTGGCGGCAAGGCCTTACTGGGAGCCCTCTGCCTGGTCCAGGACATGCATCAAGAAAAATCCAAATTAATTGTAAAGAGTAGAGAGGATGGCAATAACAGAGAGCAGTGATGGAGACCGACTGGAGGCACTGGAGGTTTGGGTAAGAGCAGAGGAGGTTGAGAGGAGGCATCCATAGACAAAATAAATGAGCACAAATGGAGGGGGCTTTCTAGAGCATCAGGGCCCTGACACACCACAGAGCACAGCAGAAGATAAGTGAAGTCTCCATGTGGGAGATGCTGGCCCCACAGTCTGGAGGCATGCTTGATGGACCTGACCCTGCTGTGGTGCCCTCCAGCACCACCATGGTGATTCATCCCTTCCAAGACACAGGCACTGGCTGTTTCTATTCTTAGCCCAGTCTGCATGAGGGTTTGGTTGTGATTTCCTTTTCTTGTCACCCAGCCGATGGATTGACCCTTTTCCATACCAAGATCTAAACTCCCACTGTGCTCCAGCACTGGAGTGGTGCCACTGCAGTGAGCTCACCCTCCCAGCCACGCTGTGGGGCTGCAGCTCCTCAGGACGGATGCAGGGGATCAGCCCAGGGGACCAGATGCTGCTGGGGCAGGCCAGGAGGGTGGGGGACACAGGTGATGGGACAGTTACAGACCTGGGTGGGCAGCAGGCAGCTGCCCGAGGGGAGACCCCCAGCAAGGAGCTCCCAACTGATACTCTGCTCATCCGAGCTGGCCGGGATATGGATCCAGCTTGCTGAGTGCTTCTACTGCCAGCCCAAGCCCGTAATCTGGCTGCCACGTTTTCCTCGCCAGCTCCTCACACTCCAGAGTTGGTGCTGGCCGCGGCCCCATGCCCAGAGGGAAGTGGATCTGGGGCAATCATTAATTTTGATCTAATTGAAGGGAACGTGACTGTGGAGCCCAGCTGGCCGCAGCACTCAGCTCTGCCTCATGCAAGTTGTGTCCTCCGAGACCCTTGCAAACACATCGGCTTAACAAGAAGAGCCTCCTTCCATGGCCTCCCCGGCATGCTGCTGGCACCTGCCCAGCGGGTCAGGCTCTGCGGCAAGGATGGCGAGTGCCTCGGCTGTGGGGAGATGTGGGATGACAAGATGTCCTCTCCAATTACAGGAGAGCAGGGCTGGCGACGGTGTGATGAGCATGCCAGGCATCGCTGCCTGCTGTGGAGCGGGTTGTGGGGGGGCTACAGGAGCAGTGATGCTGCCTGCACCCCACTTGCTGAAACCTCCTTACCATCCTCCTGCCCCCACTGGGAGTGGTGGGGCTGGGAATGGTGGGAGAGAGCTGTACGCACCAGGGAAGGAGTGGAGCCATTGCTGTGAGCTCTGTTACCAGCTGCATGGTGCTGGGATGGGGAAGATGGCAGCTCCAGTGCAGCAGATCAGCCTCAGTGGTGGTCCTGGTCCCCAGTTTAGCCCAGTGTGGTGGATGACAAGTCTGCCAGGGCCAGCAGACTCATGGGAGATGCAGCACCCCATTAACGCACTGACCCCATTTACGTAAACTACCCCCGTTAAACACAATATCCTATTAAATGCTTTACCCCAATTAAGTGCAATACCTTAATTAATGCAACACCCCAATTAAAGACAACACTCCCATTCAATTTATTCCTTCATTAAGCGCAAAACCTCAATTACAAAGTCTCTTTTGTAAGCTGTGTGCATGAGCTCGCACAAGGTGCCCTGGACACCTTTTGCTGTTGCCAGAAAAACAACACGGAGTTTATATGGCTTTTGGGGTCCTGCCTCCAGGAATTTAAGGAGTGGGTTTCAGTACGATCTAGGTGTAGGAGCATCTATTTGATGGCTGAGAGGACAACGCCTGCATCAGAACAGGGTTAGATCCCGTGGACACTCAATGGGATAATGGGTCCAATCCCTGCCTGGTCATGGGAGAAAAGGGTTTGTGCTGAGCCCAGGCTGATTCCACGTTATTTAACCCTGGTGGGCAGTGAGACCTCACTTGTCACCATTCTGACTTTCTCTTTCCAGAAATGCTCACCCAGCCAGCTCTTGCCCCTGTGCCCAGGAAGAGGCAGCAGGCAGTGGATGCTGTGGGCTTCGCGCCCATGCACAGTAGCCCCTGCTTCTGGTCTCCATCTGAGAGATACCACACGTGCCATGGGCTTGCACTGCCCTGGCTCYGCCAGGCTAAAAGCCAGAGGAGCGGGAGATGCTAGCATCCCCTGTCCACGTTCTGCTCTGACCATCAGTACAAACCACCCCCAAACGGAGCCAGGCACTTGGTCACACTGCACAGACATTCTCACTGAGCGAAAACACATCTAAAAGCCTCCCAAATCCATGCGGAGGAGCAAATTCCCAGCAGAATGCCCAGCCATTTCAGCACAAAAGGTGTTCAGCATCTCCAGGAGGATGCTCAGCCCAGCACCTATCTCCCGACTCTAGATCCGGCAATGCTCGCTGGCCCGTGACCGGCAGGAGGTCAGGCTCGGCTGACACTGCCCTCCAGTCCTGAGCGGGAGGAGTGGAGGAAATGGCCTCACCACCCCCAGAGCATCCCCCACGGCTGGAAAGGCTGTCACAGACGTGACCAGAGAGTGGCTGCATGGCAGCAGAAGCCCTGGCTCTGTGCATGGGCGATGGGGTGTGCACAGTCTCTCCTGCCCTCAGCACTGCTAGGAAGGGGAAGGCACCCTGGGAGCCATCGCTGCAGCGTGCAGAGACAGCCATTTGGTTTTATAGCCTTTTATTGCTGCAGCTGGTTGGTCCTCCCTTCTCCCTGCCATCTTGAGGAGGGCAGCCGGGCAGGCTGGCACATGGCTGTGCTGTGCTGAGCTGCTCGGCAGTAGGGCACCCTCCTGGGGTGTCACTGGACTTGCACCGCTAGCAGAAGCACCAGCATGGCAGGGAACTGGCTTAGCACCTTGCTGGGACAGTTCCCAGCACTATTACCCTCACAGCTCTCTGCCCACAGCTTGAGACCCCCTGTCTCCACCACTTGTCACCTGCCTGGTGGTTTATAAAATTTTAAAGTTAATGGTGTAATAAACTCCAATAATGATATTGCAGCTGCACCGGGGCATCCTGGGATGAATACATTACAGGAGCTGCAGCAGTCAGGCAGGGAGGGCCGCACTGGGAGATGCTCCAGCCAGTGCAGCCGGAGATGGACAAGCCTCACCCAGTCYTACTATGAGCAGGGCAACCCCCCGCTTCACTGCCTCCCAAGGGACAACTGAGCAAAGGTGACAGGAGGGCGGGCAGCCCACCGGAGCCGCAGTCCTCCCTGATCACAAGACAGGCCAAGACACCTTCAGGGAATAGGATTTGGGCGGAGCTTAAGCCCCTAAGACAGCCTACTGTCAGTTTCTGATTTATGGGCAGGGGATGCTTGGATGAATGAACTGGACTGAGCCTGGAGGACCACCCTGCTTCCAGCTGTGGGCAGCCTCCACAGCACTGGAGTCCATGCTTGGATGAGCCCCAGCCACCGTGTGCAGTCCCCAAGCACCAGCTGGGTGTCCCTATCCTGCCTCGACAGCATCAGCCCCGGCACAACCCCATCAGGGCTGGCACAGCTGCAGGCACAGGTAGGGCTGCTGCTGAACACAGCTGGCACAGCCAGGATAGCATCTCACAGCCAAGGGTACATGCCAAGAGTGCCACACTGCAGAGGCAGTGTGCAGAAGGATGCAGCCTTGCTGTGGTGTGCAGGGAGGATGAGAGCCCCATCCTGCCCCAAACAGTCCTGACCCTGCACTAGGGAGCAGGTCTCTTGTGCACAGGCATGAGAGCAGAAGGRTGATGGATGCTGCAGGGCTGAAGGCCAACACAGCAGTGTCAGGAAGCCCATCACCAGGTTCTTCAGATACCTCTGGAGACGTGCAGCCTGCAAGTAGACCCAGCGTAGGGCACAGGTAATGCTGGCACTCCAGGAGCACCCACAGCGGGCAGCAGAGCTGGTACCCACTCACCCCACTCCGCCATCTCATCTCTGACCCCGAGGAATATGAGAAGCTGAATGGGAGTGTGCCCAGCCAGCAGAGCGTGCGGATCTGCTCTTCATGCTCTGAGAGACATTGTTCAGCTGCTCCCTCATGCTCAGTTGTGCCCCCGGGCCCCATCCTGCCCTGTCCCCTGCAGTCATCAGCACCCGGTGCTCGGTCAAGCACCTTGCGGCTCCTCCTGGCCCCGGGCTGCTCCTCCTGTCCCATCTGCAGTACTTTGCCGAGGCAGCTCCTGCTTCCCACTTGGCTTTCCTAAAAACAACAGAGCCATAAACTGCCAGCAGAGCTGCCTCAGCACAGCAATAGGGCTGAGGTTTTAAATGCACCCAAGTCAGGAGGCTGGGAGTTATGGTTCCCCAGGCAGCCATAGCTCAGCTGCATGGTGCCCATGACAGTCCTGTGCGTGCACAGCCGTGCGCCATGGGCAAGGGGCAGAGTTAGTGTTACCATGGGAACCATCGCTCCCCATTTCCTACGTTTGTGTGAATAAAACCTCAACTTTAATGCCATAGCCCCACTGATGGCATATGCGGTGGGGACATCCTGCCTGTCCTCCCTAGGCTGCTGGGCAAAGTGGCTGGGAGCCAAGCCCAGGACTGCCCCTGCCCCATGATGGCTGGTGGAGAGGTGGTGGACAGACTGGGTCTGCAAGGTGAATGGGAATTTGGAGAAGGTCACAGGGAAGTGTACCCTGGACCAAGTACACCATGGGCACAGCATGCAGCTGGCCACCGAGCACACTGCATGGGCCCCGGCATGGGCCATGAGCACTGATGGCACAGGAGGTGCCACCTGGCTGTGGAGCACATGGCTAACAGCAAACATGGAGCGTGTGCTGCGCCAGGGATTGAGGAACTGGTGCCTTCAACGCCCTGTGTGCTCCAAACCCTGGGCACGCTGCTGGCACCAAGCGTGGAGTGCATCGCAAAAGCCAAACACCCCACTGGGCTTCCAAGGCATCCTGCAAACGGGGAAAGCATCCGGCTGCTGAGCATCCTGGATGCATTGACCCCAGAGGTGAGCTGGGCCACTGCAAACACGACACCATCAGGCACCAAGCACCAGCTCCCTGCAAAGTGGCAGCTGATGCTGAGCGCTGAGGGCACCACGTGTGGTGAGGGTGCCACGTGTGCCACAGACACTGAAAACTCTGCTGTGGACATGGGATGCGTGGCGGACTGTTTGTTCTGAGTGCTGTGGAGTGAGCCTCGACAGGAACAGCACGGGCCAGTGGCACTGCTAATGCAAGAGCTGGCGCTAGCAGTGCACACAGATTGTGCAGCTGCTCCAAAGCGGGCCAGCATCCGGCACCGAGCACAGGCTGGATAGCGGGAACACCACTAACACTGTGCAGCATGCTCTGTAAATGGCAACAGCACCAGGAAGCTTGTCCTGACCACACCATGGGCTGCGCTTACAGAGCACGCTGCAAGCGAGCAGTGTGTTGGGCACTGGGGTGGGATGCAGGGCCAGCGCTCACGCCTGCGGGAGTGGAGTGCGTGGGCAGCGGGAGCACGCTGTGAGCACCAAGACTGAGCCCACTGCGAGGCCGCACACGCGCTGGCACCGGGCACCAACCGCAGCGCCAGCAGTCTGCTGTGAACACTCATCACACCGCGGGAATCAAAACACCGAGCGCACCGCGGAGAGCCGGCTGGTGCGAGCACGGGCTACGCTGCAAATGCCAAGTCGAACAGACGCCGGGCACACCTTGAATGCAGAGATTGCCGAGTGCTTGGCAAACACGAAACCACAGCTGACACCAGATACTGAAGGTGCTGCAAACATCATCGGCGGCYGGGCTCACACCCTGAGCACACTGTGTGTGCTGAGCGCTGCTGACACTGAGTGYGAGGGCTGTGTAAATAACAACGATGCCACAGGTATTAAGTGCTGAGCACTTTGCAATTATCAAGCAAACCGTGGGCATCAAGCGCTGCAGGCACCACGACTGCAAACACACTGCAGGCACCAATTTGACAAATACACTCCTGATAACAAGCATGTGGCTGGTGCTGAGCACTGGATATGGAGTGCCACGGGCTATTGCATACACCAAATCTGGTGCAGGCAATGGGGATGCTGCACACATCAGCTCGGGCATTGTGTGCATTGCAAATACCCAATATAGCATGGGTGCTGAATGCCAACCAAATCCTTCACTGGCTCCTCGTTTTGTGCTGTGCTATAAATAAGAAATGTGCCAAGTCACCACCCTCTAAATGCATTGCAAACACCAAGCGGTTGCAGACACCATGCAGCCTCACATTGRCTGTTGAGAACTGGGCATACTGTGGCCAGCCCACTTCCTGTGCCAGCCTCAAAGCCCACTGAAAGGAGCAGCCCCACCAGGTGCCACAAACACCAGATTTGGTGGCACAGAGCACTGGCACACTGCATGTCACAAATCCACTCCAGGTGGGTGTCACCAACTGGGGTGAAAGGTAGCCCTGCCTGTAGGCTGCTGGCCCTGTAGTTCCCCCACACCAGGGTGCATGGGGTCCTGCCTGTCTCTTGGGGAGCGACAGCCGTGCAGTAGTGCCAATGGTGCGGTGTGTGCCGGTGTGCTCAGGGCCTGTTATTTCATTTTCACTTGTCCCATCCCATTAGCACAGCTGTCTGCCACCAGAGAAGGGAAAATTGATGCTAAACGGGATATCAATTTATCATGGAGTGTGTCACCCGCCACACGGCTCTGCCAGCCGAGCAGCAGAGACGCGCTGCACCAGCCAAGCAGCACCTGTAATTAACAGCTCGTCAGCCTCCCCCGCACGCTGCAGCCTGGGCACCAGCTGGCGGGTGTGGTACGGGGAATCCCAGATGCAGTGCCACCCTCCACCCCTGGCCGGGACCCCAGCATCACTCCTCAGGGCCCTGTGTGCCCACCTCCCACCCTGCTGCCAGGGACAGAGGCAGTCAGCAGGTTGCATGCCAGTGTGCCGGGGTTGCCAGCCTGAGGGATGCTTGAAGAGAGAGGTTTGTCCCCTGTCCCAGCCCTGCCTCAGCCGTTTTCACCGCTGCCCTGATCCCTCGCTACTGAGGTGTCCCAGCGCGAGGTAGAGCTGTAACTCATGAGGTGACGGTGCCCAGTGAGTAACGAGCCGGGAGCCCGGCTCTCGGGCATGAGTTACAGCCGCTGCCTGCGCTCAGTAAGACATCAATCCCGGCGGGTGGCGGGGAAGGAAACGTAGAGTTCAGCGTGCCGGGAAGGGGCCGCAGGAYGGGCCATCAATCCTGGGCAGGAGGGTGAGACGCCAGCACAGGCAAGGCTGGAGGACACCTACTGGGATCACCCCTGTCCATATCCCCATGATTACCCCCGGGTGCCCCCAGCCCCAGGAGAATGCAGGCTGTTGCACCCAGTCCACGCCATCCAGCTGAGGGGCTACGGCAGAAGGGAAGTGCCAGATGTGGCTTCCCCCAGCCCTGGGAATGTCAGTGGCTACTCTGTGTGAACAGGAAGGAGTGAAGGGTCCGCTGGGACAGCCTAGTACAGAGCCAGGAATGGACCTCAATCTGGTGCCAGAAAAATCTCTGGGGGGTTTGCACAAGCAAGCTCTCCATCCCTGATAGCTGAGACCCCACTTCCCCTCAATGCCCCTGCCATACAGGGGTGCTGAAACCACACAGCCCCCTTCCCCATCGTGCCCTGGTAGGGGCAGGACCGAACCCCACCTAGCCTCAGCCGGGCACTACCAGCCCTGCCCTGCCCCCGGCATGCCCGAGTCGTGCAGCAGCGGCAGCGGCAGCGGCACAGTGGGAGGGAGCAGGCGAGCGGGACGGCCAGCTGAGCCGAGGCTGTTTGCAGCTTTGATGTTAAACACCCAGAGATGAAATGCGTGGCCTGGGGCTGGGTCCCTTGCAGCCAGCCGCCGGCCAGCCTCTGGCTGCGGTGCCGTGCCAGCGCTGGGGCCGATAATTGGATGCATGTTTCTTCCAATGAGTTTGTATCATTTTTATGTAAATTTGACATTTTCCTGATGTTCTGTAATGTGCACAAAGCAAGTGCCGCTCCTGCCGTCGGCAAAGCCTATTTCCTTCCTGTCTGAAGTGCTGTGTTGATTTAAGGGCCTGCTAATACGCGCAGCCGGGCCCCCCCGTGCACACGCACGTGCTCACACGTGGCTCGCTGGCTCCGATCTCTCTCCATCAGTCTCATGTGCTGCTCCCAGGCACCCAACCTCATGTCGAACCCAGGGCCAGGGCCGTCCTGCACTGGGACAGCACGGAGCTGGGCTCCCCAGGACAGCAAAGCACCTTTTTTATCCATCTCATGTGCCACCAAATCACCAGTAGGACTGCTGGATGCTGCTCGGCTGTTTGGCTCATCCTGATGGAGGTGAAGAGGTCCCTCCATGCCCGGCATGGCAGGAATGCCGCCAGCAGTCCCTCAGGGCTCTTTCGTCTCCTGTTGGAAGGTGGGAGGAGATCAGAGCCCAAGAGCCAGAGCAGGAGGAAAAGAGACAGCCAAGAGGCACCTTTCTGGCAGAACAGGGAGGTGCTGCCAATTAACCAGTTTCAGGGGACCGTGCAGTGGTAGCTTTGGACATTGCTGCTTGGGAGACGCCAGAGGGGTTGGGGTGCATCCGCCCAGGCATCCTGCAGCACTCCTGGGCAAGGCTCCGTGTGTCCCGGTCACAGACCTCCTGCCCGAGGGCAGAAGCTGTAGCACTAGCGGTCCCTTACTGGGGGTGAGGGCACCCTCACTCCCACATGCCCTGGCTTCTCGTGCTGCACAATTTTCCTGGGCTCTGTCTGTGGTGCAGGCGAGTGGGTTTCAAAGGCAGCGCTGCTATTTAAAGCCCTTATTGTTCGCGTCCTTGACACCGACAGCTACATCCTGCTGTCGTTCGATGTGAGCGCATCCTGGCCCGGCCAGCCAGAGGAAGGCAGCTAATGAAGAGCAAGTGCAAAGACGCCTCTTCTTTGTCCTGTTCACAAAGCAGCTTCCCAAACAGTCCCCCTCCGCCCTTCACTGAGCAGCTATTTATAGCTCCCCTTCCCCAGGGCACGCTGGGAGTTTCCTCCAGACAGCGATGGCCTGGGATCCCTTCAATGGGGCACAGGGATGAAGGCTTTCTGACCCCTCAGCCCTGAGAGCTGATAGCAAATATGCCCCATCCTTGCATGTTCCCCTTCCAGGTGCAGCCGTGMGGACAGCTGGGTCAGCCGGGGCCAGGGAGAGAGTAGGCTTCCCACAGGGTCAGCTCCCTACCCAGCCCTGGCAGCCAGTGGTCCTGGGGGAGCTTCTCCATCTGGGCAGTATAGCTGCCTCTCTCCTCTTCATCCCCGTAGGCAAGTGCACATCTGCTGCCACTACTCCCCTGCCTGCCTTAGGTGCAGGGCTGCGCAGCTGTGGGMTCCAACGGAGGCCTGAGTGCCCCATCTGAACCCTCCGTGCCCGGGGCAGCCTGTCTCCTGGCCCCCATCACAGCGGGCATCTGCTGCACCCCCGTGCCAGGTGCTGCTCTCTCCAGCAAGAGGCTTTGACAGGAAATTAAAGATTTATGTTCCCCGAGGCACCTGTGCCAACGGCGCCCACGGTGCTGAGGACGTGCCCAGCATGGCAACCTGGCGGGGGAGTGGGCAGGGGTGCCCGGGGCATGTGACCAGAGAGCAGAGGGGCTGTGCAGGCGGCAGAGGTGGGATGAGGAGGGTAAGGATGTGTTCCCTGTGCACTGAGACACTGTGACTGCATCGGGCATCCAGAGCCAGGCAGGGAAATGCCCCTCTGCAGGCAGGACAGCGCAGGGGTTGAAAGGGCCGGAGAAGCAGCTGTGGAGGATCGCAGGTCTGGAAGTTCTGTGCAGAGCCCTCAGCCCCTTCCCTATATCCTTAAGGGTAGGAAGCCACCAACCCCTCAAGGGGACACCCCAGGGCAGGCCAGGGGATTCAGCATCTGGCTAACTGGCTGCCTGGCACAGCAAGCTGGGCCATGCAGCTGAGCAGGCAGCATGATGCCAGGAGCATTTCCTCCCTCCCACTGGGAGGGGATTAAGCTCAGCCGAGCTCTGGCTGGCAGTGGCCGTGCCCGCACAGCTGCATATGTGGCTGCAGCTGCCTCCTCGGCTCCCAGTGCAGCCTGTTATGGCATCCTGCTCCACCCACCGCCTGCTCCCGCGGCACTCCCACCCTGCTCCCACGGCACAGGTCTGTGCCAGATCCCACTGAGCCCTGTATCAACTCCCATGGGCACATGCTGAGGGCTACGAGGGTGGGGGCACCTGTTCCCCCACTGCCTGCCCTGGACACACACCCACCACAACCATGGGTCTCTCCCCACAAACACCGGGCACCTTGGTGTGCAGGGCTATGGTTTTGTGAAATATGGCCCCTATAAATCCCATCGTGTGCGTGCCATAATTCTCAATATATTTTCAAATATAGTTCAATTATTTTTCCCATATATCATGGGGAAATTGCATTGGCGAGTGGCGGCACTAAGCAGGGAGCGCGTGGCGGGGCGGCATTAATAGGATTGTGCATGGTATTATGCATGAGGTCGTTCAGGACACAGTGGGGAACCTCCCGTGCTCTGGAGAGACGGGAAGGAATAAATCAGGCTATTAGCCCAGCACCTTGCTCAGGTCTGCAGGGGATTAATCTCTACAGCGTGTAGGGATCCCAGCCGGGCTATCTCCCTGGGCTGYCTCCCTGGGCTGTTCCCGGGAGCTCTATCCCACTCTCTGCCCACGTCTGCCCAAAGCACTGCGGAGCAGAGGCAATGCTAAACACATCAGAGTCACCAAAGTGGATGTGACATGTCACTGGGGAGCAGTTTTCCCATGATGGCATGCAGGGCAGTCCCTGGGACCGGTGTAGAGGCTGCTATGACACTCTTGGGAAGCCCTGGGTATCTTGGGACCTTCTCTGGAAAAGCCTCATCCTTGGCTTGAGCTCGCAAGCCTTGTTCCAGCCCTGTGTGAGGCCCTAGCAGCTTCATGYCCCCTGTCACTCCGCAGGTGGGCAGCACAGGGTACCCTTGCCATATCTTGCCAGAAGGCAGTAGCTTGGCCAGCAGTACCTGGAGAGCAGCCGCAGCCTTCAGGACAGACGCGTATAATCAGCCGGGACAGTCACATTTCCTTCGGTTTGCCATGAATATTTATGCAATTTGTGCAGAGCTGCCGGAGCCGATCTACTGAGCCAGAGGGGAGATGGCAGCCTGGCCCTCCAGCTTCCCCTGGGTCCCATGGGAGCTCCCTGGGGCTGGTCCTCCTGGCTGTGCCACTGCACACACCTCCACGACACATTTGCAAGCAGTGAGAYGGGAAGCGAGGGTCCTGGGAGCAGTGACCTTGGGAATGGATGTAAGGGATGTCAGAGTGGCCAAGGTGGGGCTGGACACTGCTGTGCTGGGTTTGCAGTGGGAACATCTGTGCCAGCCACAAACCCTGTGAACAGCACAAAAAGCAGGTCCTGGACACTGGGTTCATGGACTACTTTCCTCCTGCCGGTCCACCTGGGAGAGCCCAGCAGCACTGGCACCACCTGGGCTGCTGCCAGCTGAGAGGGAGCCCAGCATGCAAGCAGCAGGAGAACTTGGTTTTATCTCTCCAGGGTGTCTCTATGTGGGGGCAACTGGAATCACTACAGAGGCCAGGCACCCAGGGCTGCCTCTACTCCAGCAGCATGCAGGGTGTGCACTCCCATGCGCAGGGCTTGGCCCACTCAGAGCAATGAAGAGGTTCGTGGTGCTTGGCAGATGCCACCCTGGCTGGGTCCTGGGGGGCTGCCTGGGCCCGCAGAGGGTGCCCCACAGCAGGCAGGGAGGTGAAGGACCTGCAGGGCCAGGGCATGCGTGCTCCCCGGCAGCGATGGAGCTCGCAGTGCCAGACCAAGCAGCGAGTGCAGGTGAGGTTTACAGTAAAGGGAAAAACAAATTATTAATCATGAGAGCAGCCCCAGCCGGGCTGTCAGGGCCGCATGGGCTCATGAATATTCAGCATCGGGCTGAGCACTAAATCTCATTTAAATGTCAGGGACCATTAGGCAGACAGGGAGGGGGCTGGGATGGCAGCTCCCCACTCTGTGCCAAGCCCCTCGTCAGATGGATGGGCTGGGACTGGGGTGTTGGCACCCCAGTGGCATGGCTGGGAGGGGTCATAGCAGTGCTCTGGGTGTCCCTAGTCCAGCACCTGGGTGCTCCTTACGGGTGTCTGAGACCACCTGACACCTCTGCCAATCCTGAATGTTTTCTGATTGCTGGTGGGGGCTGAAAACCGGCACTAAGCACCCTACAGGTGCAGACACCGCCAGCTGCATGTCCTGCTCCTCCCTGGCAGAGGAACAAACCCTACAGGGCCACCAGCCCAGCCGGGTTCAGCCTGGCAGAACACAATTTCCTGGCCCCCAGCATCCCAGCCAATCCTCCCTTACTCCTCAAGGAACATACAGGAGCAGCTCCATGTCCTTCCCCGGATACAGAGCTGGTGGGTGTTGGAGGGGTGACATATGGGCATTCAGAGTGATGTCTGGGAGGACTGAGGCCATGGCAGTAAGGTGCAAGGCTCTGCACACTTGAAATCCCCCTCTGGAGCCCATTCCTTGGCAGTGCCTGGGCACCATCCCTCTTGAGCCACCTGCTGTCCATATTCAGTGTGGTTGGTGGCTCCCAGTGGCGCCTGCAGCGGTGGCAATGGCAGCAGGCGGCATCAGGAAGGAACAAGCATGCCTGGGCACTGCCTCCCTGTGCTGGCACTCACACTCTCTCCAGCTCAGCAGGGGCCTGGCAATTACACGGATACGTTTAAGCTCTTAATCCTACTGAAGATTATTCCAAGGTCGGGGCACTAGGCAGGTCCCCATGCACTGCCAGGCTGTGATGCATCCCTGCTGCCATCTGCTGGGATAGCCCCACTGAGGAGACCCTGGCACCCTGGCACACAGTGGCTCTTCCCATGCCTGGGCCACCAGCATCCCTCCATCCATGGAATGGCCAAAGCCTTGAGCCTGCTGGCATCTTCTGAAGGCTGGAGGCTGGTGTGGGTGACCCTGCTTGCAGCCTCTCTAAGGTGCTGATATCAGCCCCTGGTACCTGCCCTGGCTCTCCCACCTGCTAGCTCCATCAGCTCCCTGATGTTGGCCCATGCTGCTCCATGGGAAGCATGATGAGTAGCCTGAAGAAGAGATCTCTCCAGCAGGGCACAGGAGACATCTTGGACTTGTCATGGATGTGGCTGAGGATCCAGAGCTGCTGTATGTCCATCCAGGGTGATACCGAAGTTCATAGATGTGGAAGAGTGCCTTAGTGTGGGTCTGAGGAACCTTGGCAACCAAAGAGATGGCTCACAAGTTCTAAAACTTTTATAATTGCTGGCATTGGCAGGTGATGATCTAAGAGCAGCAAGTGGCTCGAAGATGGTGCAAACCAACCTGGGAGCAGGTCTGAAGCCCACTGGAGAGTGGGACCACTAACTGCAGCAGGTCATCCCCTGGGCCGTGCTGGGGTCTCCCCCAGACACCTCCAGATGAGCAGGGTTGCTTTATGGGGTCATTTCCCCAGCCCGAGGTGGGTAGTGTGGTGATAGCTATAAGGAGGGAAGGTGCCCAAGAGAGGGAACAGGTGCTCAGCCTGGGCGGTGGCACATGGGACTCCCCGTCCTGCTGTCTGCATTGCTCATTGGAAATCAGCACCCACTCCCCAGCACGGCCTCGGTCCTGCCCTGCCCGCTGCTGACAGCTGACGGAGCCCTGCAGGACCTGGCATTTTCTCCCTGGGAAGATGTGTAAATGCTGCAATCCATCACTGTCCCGTCTCCTGTGGCAGGCCAAGTGGCTGGGGAAAGGGCTCTGGAATGGGGTGTGGTGTCTGGCACTACCAGCTCGAGCTAGTGGGACTCCTTGGGGCCAGTACCAGGGGACAGCGGGAGGATCATGCACACTGCACATTTGGGGACTGCCGGTGACCACGCTGCACCATTTGGATCCACAACTGACATCAGGGTCAACCTGCTGGGCAGGTACAGAGCCCAGAGCAGCACTCTGCGTGATCTTCATCTCCAGAATCCTGGAATCCCAGAATCCCCTCAACAGGATGCTTCTCTGGCTCGGCACACACTCCCTCCTGCTGCAGGATGTGCTGGTGACCAGGGTTGCCCTGCCTTCCCCTCACTCAGCTCCCAGCAGCGCAGCCATCCTGCACACTGGCACACAGACACAGCAGCCTGTGCCCCACCACACCACCCATCGTATCCCCCTCCTCTCACACCCCCAAGCCCCGTGGAGCTGCCTGCACCCCAAACCCCTGCATCTCCTCCTGCTACTGGTTGGGAAGGTAAAAAAAATATTAATGATTATTAGGAAGAGCTAAAGCAGAATTGCAAATGTTATTTCTCTGGTAGATGGATGATAGCAGGGTGGATGATAGATAGCTGGATGGATGGATCTCTTTCCCTCCAAGCTGTAACCCCCTTCCAATCGCTCCCTCCGGAGCGCTGCTGTCACCTTGTCTCTGCTCAGAAGGGCTTTTACTGGCTCACTGGGGGATGCACGAGAACAGGTTATTAATACATGGAGAGGGGGATGGAATCCATTTGACTTGAAAATAGCTGAGAAACTGAACTGCACTTTTAAAATCTGCTTTTAATCAGAAGGAAAAGAAGAGAAGTTTGAACAATTAGGGAGTAATGAAGAGCTTTGGGAAAAAAAAAAAAAGCTCTCTGAAGATTAGCTAAGATTTTTACAGCACTTGGAGAATTTAAAGAGCTATGCCGGTATCGAGCAAAGCGATACAAATATTCCCCGTGAAAATCAGAGGTGGTGGGATTGACGGCGAGTGGCAGAGCCTGGATGTCCGCAGGCAGGAACAGCACTGGCTTGCTGTAAGCAGCGATGCTGTGCTGCCTGTGTGCCAGGGCAGGGAAGCAGCTGGCAGCAGCAGGGCTCACCCACGCCCCTGCCCGGGAGAGGTAATGGGAGCATGGCCAGGAGGGAGCTTCAGCTTGGCCATGGATGGAGAGCCATGGTGGAGTCTAAAGTAAAAGTGCAGCCACCATGGCAAGGCTGGACCTATCCTTTTCGCTTCAAGCCCTTGGCAAGAGGAGCAGGGTTGATCTTCTATGGATTTGGGTTTTGCAGGTCCAAGGACGCCCAGCAGATGGTCGCGAGCTGCTGATGGCACATCCCTGAAGGAGAGCACATGGAAAACTTCCTCAGGTGCTCCCCGAGGCTCAGACACAGGACGGGCAGCCGTGACAGCGGCATCCCCTGCTTTGAGCCAAGCCCTGGCCCCCACCACGTGGGGAAGCCGCCAGCCAGCCCGTCCGTCCCAGGCGAGCTGGCGGCTGCTCCTTCCCAGTACCTGCCAAGGGCCCGTCACCGGGAGGTGAGCGCGGGGGCTGCACAGCCGTGCACAGCAGCAGCTGGGTAATTTTCATGCTAAGTGAAAAGTAAAGTGCACAGACTCTTTATTAGAGCGAGCACGGTGCGGGGAACAATGAAGGCAGTGATGATCGTTAACTTTCTAATCGGAGGAGAAAAGTCCTCAATGCAATTTTTATGGTAATAACATCGACACTAAAGATAATTGCTCCCCGCGTCGCGCTTAGCGCCAGGAAACTGTTTGGGAAAAAAACATTAATTTGCAGGAACTGAGCCAAAGTTTCCTTAAGGCAGCTGTTCCCTGTGCCACCCTATCCCCAGCCCATGCCAACACTGCCCGCTGGCCAACCCCTTGCTCTTCTACCTCTGCCCACGGTGACACCCCTCATCCCTTGTGCCAGTCAGGTCGGGTTTGCACCATGCTGGTGCTGTCTCTCACAGCATCAGTCCCTGGGGCTCAGATCGGCAGGAAACGCTGGAGACGGTGCAGCCCACCTCTGCGGTGGTGGAAGAGGGCCAGAAACATTTTGGGTGATGTGATAGAGCAGTGCTCATGCTGCAGTAAAGGGGACGGGCAGGGCTGCCCCGTGTGCCGGGACCACCGTGAGCAGGGAGGAATGGGAGCTCGCGCTCCCTGGGGAATAATAAGCACAGGAGAAATTACAGCCAGGTGACATTTTAACGAGCTGGCGTCCTGTGTGGCATTAATATTCCACGGGCTGCAATTCCCTCGTGGGTGTTTGAGAGATGAAAAAAAATCCCAGCCCAGTAAAATCAAATAAATAAATCTCTGCCTAAGCGTGGCGTCTCCCCCGCCCCCGGCACGGAGCGGGTGGCACGCGGTGTGATTTCCCCTGTGATCCCCTGCCGCCGAGCAAGCAATCGTCTCATCTTTGAGTGTGGCGGCAGGATGATTTATCCTGGCTCCCGGCACCCCGGCTGGGGCGAGAGCACGGGGCCGGGGATGATGCATTGGGCAGGAGCAGAGGTGGCAGCGGGGGGAAGGCGGGAGAGCAGGGTCCGCACACAGGCCACCACTCAATTCTAAATTAATTTTAATATTTGACAAATCAAATCTACTTAGGTGAGCCATGGGCCATGCAAAGGAAATTTATGAGGGTTTGGGGCTGTTGGCTGCACATGTAGCCCTTATTCGCCACTGCCTGACGGGGTTCCAGCACTCACAGCATCACTAACTCCCCCCTCCCCAGGAGCAGGGATGCAGACAGCGAAACAGCGTAATAGTGGCAAGAAAAATGTCCCAGGCTCTAAGTCCTGGCTTATTAGGCTGGTAGGAGTGACAGACCCTTTGTCTGCCCCAGCTCTGAGCCCACTGGCAGAGCCGGCAGCCAGGGCACAGTCCCAGCTATAGATGGACGTGGTACCTGATGCCCAGGATGTCCCTGGGAACTCCAGCTGAGCCAGGGAAGAGCAACCAGTTCCAGACTGCTGGGGGTGATGCTGGAGCAGTTTCCCTTGGGTTGGGGGGAATTACAGACCTGTGGAGAGAAGAGCCATGCTGGGAGCTGGTGGGGGTGTGCAGGGTGTGCAGAGCCATTCGCCTGCAGGACCATTTCAGTCCCAGCTCCATCAGGCCCGCAGATTCATGGGCCCTGGGAGGTGACAAGAAACCTGATAGGTTTTAAGACAGCAACATGCCCTGAATCTGCAAGGTGCCTGAGCAGGCGAGGCAGGGAATCCAAAATGTTTACAGCCTCAAGGGACTGCGSAGCAGTGAAGGCAGGCTGGGCTGCCTGGGATGAGATTTCCATGCTGGGGACAGACCGCTGCCATCCCTAATGTGCCGCTGGAAATCCCTCGCTCAGCATGGGCATCTCCCCAGCAGCTCTGCAGAACTGGTAGGGGAGACTCAGGGAAGCCCAGTGCCCCTGGGCTGAACCTGCTCCTGTGGCAAAGGCCCGGTACAGGGCTCCCCTGGATTGCAGAGGTGTCTCACAGTGATGCCAGAGAGGTGTCTTCAGTGTTTTCTGCCCCTCACACCTGCCTGTGGGTGAGGACCAGCCTGTACTTGTTTCTTCTTGCCAACTCCTTTACTTGGCACAGTCAGGTGGCCGTGCCCATGTGCTCAAGCAGAGAGATGAGGGCTGCCCTCAGCCAGCCCCTGCCTGCAGGATGCTATTACAGAGATGCAGGATGCTATTACAGAGATGCAGCACTGGGCTCTGTGCTGGAGACCAGCTCCATGTCTGGTTGCAGGCTCAAGGTGGACTATCTCAGGGCACCTACAGCATATCCATATGGAGGGACATACAGTGATCCATAGCCCGTAGCAGGGCAGGCAGCCTTTCCAGCTCCTCCAGCAGTGAAGAAGCAAGTTGTGCACAAAGCTCAGGCCAGCGCAGAACCCTCGGGGGCTTAATTTCCCGTTCTGCCAGTACCTCCCCTAGCTTGCATTCTGACAACAGCAGGGCCCTCCAACTGCCCCAGGTGTGCCAGAGAACAGCTAAGGGCCAGAGGAGAGATTTGAGGTACGGGAGAGGCAGCCTGTACACAGGGATGATATGCACACCTACACCCTGCAAGTCTTACAGTATAAAACAGAGACCACAAAGATCTCAGAGGACTTCAAGAAATCTCTACAAGTTGCCTGGGCCAGTAGGGACTAGCTTTGAGAGGTGATGGACGTAAGGAGAAGGCAGTTTTCCAGCCCCTGCCCACTCCTGTGCTCGGCCAGGCTCCAGGCTGGGAACTGGGGCCAGCTGCTGCATCCCAGCATGTTCCTGCAGGGTGGGATGCAGCAGGATGGATGGAAGACCATGCCTCCAGGGCTGTGAGCTTGCAGTGAGCTTCATCCCCATAGTGGCACACAGTTCCTGATGGCCCTCTCCAGCCCAGCTCCAGCCCCACAGGTGCCCCATCCACAGCAGAGGCAAACAGTGCCAGATCTGGTGATGCACAGTCCATGAGAAGGTGGGCACTGTGTTACGGCTCCAGCTCTCAGCAGAAGCGTATGCTCCCATAAAAGACCTACATTTGGATGCAGAGATTTTCAGGGATCCAAGAACGCTGTGCTGATAATTAAACATCTGCTCTGCATTTGTCTGTCTTCCTGCCGCGATGTCGCTCCAGCCCTTGCTCTCCCCTCCCTGTCCTCTGGCAAGCAGTCTGGACGGCATTCCCTGCTCAGCACTCTGCCCCAGCCCTGAGCTACAGCATCCTGGGCCACGGGTGCTGGAAGAGAGACAGCAGCTCTGGGCACCCCTCAGAGCGAAGAGCAGCTTCACTGCCAGCTACCGCAGTCTTTGTGGGGCTGCAAAGACAACAGCATTCTCTAGGGCTTGCACCAGCCCAAACAGTTTCTCTGAGCCCCACCAAGCATCGCCAGCCAGTGCTTGTCCAAGCACAGTCCCCTGGGCTGAGCAGGCAGCTGCCCCCGCCATGCTGCAACCAGGAGAGCATCAAAACAACCTCCAAATTGATCTCTGAGACTCTCCTGCAAGCCCCAGTCATGTCCTGCTAGGAGCAAGCGTCTGCTCTAGTTACTGTCTCCTAGGAGAGCACCGAGGGCTTCAGGCTGTCACAGGAGGAGCAGACCCAAACATGACATCTCCATGGAGCCCGGGGGATGGCAGGCAGGGCCGCAGCACCACCGAGCAGATGGCATCACGGCCCGGATCGATGGGACCCGCCTGGGCCCCATGGGGGCTCTATCAGCTTATACAAGGCTGGGCTGGAGGCGGGATGAGCCAGGGAAAGGGCTGGGTCCCTTCTCCAGCTCTGGTACCCCTGCCCTAGCTGTGCCGCTGCCTCTGGCCAAGCATCCAGCAGGGCTGAGCTGAGGCAGCTGCCCCTGCTCACACCACAGGCCCCGAGGGGCCGTATCCTGCCTGCACTGATTGCACTCCCTGCCTGGACACTGGTGGCAAGCTGGGCACCTGGAGTGCTGTGCCAGATGGGCACTGCCGGCAGCCACACCACCACCTCTGCCCTGGGGCCCACAGCCCAGTGGGGTGCCAGCATCCAGGGGGACAGCAACCTGCACAGGGTGCGGTTCCAGGAGCTGAGGTGGGCGCAAGGATCGGGGATGCTCTCTGGGGTGCACTGCAGAGTACCTGGTGCAGCACCTCAACACGTCCCAGCCACCTGCCCCCCTTCACCAGGGCTGCCCTTCCTGCCCTCCCTTGTCCCCTGCCTGCTCCCTGCCCTGCCTCCCGACCCACACACTGTTTGTCACACTTGTCACCATGGCAAGGGAGAGATTAGCCGTAGACCCTCCGCTCCTGCCCCAAGCCACTAATTCATATTCATGAGACTTCAAAGCATCTCTCTGGCTCTCCTGCACCAAACCTAATCCTCTGCTGCAGCACCGTGCCAGCAGCCCCAGCCCTTGCTCTCAGCACCAGGCCGGCAGCTGGCAGCCCCACAGCCCTCCTGCCCTGGCTGGCCATGGCCATGCAGGCACATTTCCACCAGCCCACAGTCACGGAGGGATGCACTGAACCATGTGGTTGCTGCCATGGGTACCCCAAAAATCAGGGGTTAGCAGCACAGAGGCGATGGCTTGTGTGTCCTCACCTTTACCTGTCCATCCCTCCACCCCTCGGGGCTGTGCCTGCAGCACCCTGCCTGGACTGCCAGTCCAGCAGCATCCCTGCACGGATTGCAGTCATACCAACAGCCCTTTGTGAGGGATGATTGATACAGGTGCCCCACAGCTCCCTACAAACCCACCACAATCTGCAACCAGCAGGAATCGGACAGGGACTGCTGAGGGGCAGCTGGGTGTGCAGGGCACGGCCTTGCCAGGCAATCTTCCTTCTCCCACCAGTGACAAATCCTGCAGCAGAGAAGTGGCAGGGAGTGTGCTGGAGGAATTTGGAGGTGCAGGGTGGACCAAAGTAAGTACTTGCTCCCAGCCTGCCCCTGCAGAGTTGTGGGGCAGAGGATGGGAGGAAAAGGCACCCAGGAGYGCTCTTCGCTCACCCCGCTGCTGTGTGGGTGCAGGCGGGGCTGTAGACACCCACAAGCATTAGTGCTAACTGAGCCACCTCCAGGTACAGCTCATCCGCTCCACAGCAGGATCACATCGGGGTCAAGCCCAGCCAGCCCTGCACAGAGAGCCAGAGGCACCGTGTCACCCGCAGGTGCTGGCAGCCCTATGCCGGCGCTGGTGCCGGGAAGGTTCTGGCTCTGCACGCAGGTCCTGGCTGTGGGCGGGCAGCGGGCGGCAGGTCCCCCACGGAGCCATCTCCTCCAGATGGTGAAGGCCATTAGAGCCGCTCTCATGCGCATGGAGCCATAAAGTTTATGGGCCTCATCATTTAGCTGTAATGGAAATAGTTAAATCTGTCTCTGTTTAAGCAAACTCTGCCCCCGTGGGAGCGCTTGGCGTAGGCAGGCAGAGGCCTCCGGCGGCCAGCGGGTGCCTCACTCACCATCCGTCACCTGGGCAGCTGGGACACCCAGCCCTGGCACTCCCACCTGGCACGTGGGACATCCCCACCAGGTCAGGATGGGGACAAGCAGTGATCCCTGCACTACCTGCCCTGGTGCCTCAGTTTCCCCTCGGTGCAGACAATGCTAGAACCAAATTTGGGGCGACCAGGCAGGATTTGGGACTACACAAATTCCCCGACAGCACAGGCTGAGAGGTAATGTGCAGGCAGACGGGCAGAGAGGCCAGGSAGCTGCGGGCAGGATGATGCCTGTGTGCTTCAGACAGGGCACCTGCAGTTCTGTAGGAGTGAAATGGATTCGGCCAATGCAGACCTGCCCCACAGGGCTTTGGCCCAGTAGCCCCAGCAGGACCCAGCCTGGAGCCTGCCAGAGCCCACTGAATGGGGAAGAAGATACATTGAAAGCCACTCTTCATCCCTCACCAGGCACCCGGAGAGCTGGGCAGGGAGATATGACCTCAGCACAGCCCAGGTTGCTCCCAGACCTTGAAGCAAGATCTGGTCAGGGAGAAGGGTGAGAACAGCCCCTCACTATGCCTCACAGCACCCCTTAGCCCTGGCCTCTACTGGCAAGCTGCCAATGTGTTTATGAAGGGTCACTTTCTCCCTGTAGTCCCATGGTGTGGCTGGGGGTGCTGACCTGGGATCGGCGAAACCCTGAGGCTGCCACCACTGCTGGAGTGGGTCTCCTCACACATACTTAGCCAAGGTGGTGCTGGGAGCTGCCCCCCCCAGCATGCAAAGCATGATTAATTACAGAGTAAGTCATTAATATTCACAGCTAATTAAAGATCCTTATCATGAATAATGGAAATCACTCTCCAAATTATGGGACAAGGATGAAGGAGGGGGGAAAAAGCCCTGTGGAGAGAGGGTTCTACAGAGGGGCAAAGCTCTGGGGCAGGGGCATGAGGGCCAGCGGTGGAACATTCCCGGTGGGATGCCTGGGTCTGGCAGTGCCCTGGTTGGGGATGTACTGATGGGCAGAAGCCAAGGCTTCTGTGGGCATTGGAACAGGCTGGGGATCCAGCCACACTGGAACAGGGCCCAGGCAGCCCCAGGGACACCAGGCAACCCTACATGTGGTCCCTAACCTGCCACTCCATCATGCGGGAGGCCCAGTCTTGCAYACTTTGTGCTGGCCCAGTCTTGCACACCTCCTCCTGGAGCAGCGATTGTCCTAATCCGGTGTCACACAGCCCCAAGCCAGCTGGCCCCAGCAGCCTCCCAGAGCAAAGCTGGGATGGGACTGCCTGGTCCCTGAGGAGCAGGTGGGAAGGGAGGGCACCGGCACTTTGCCTGAGCTCCTGTTATACAAATGAAAGGTTTTTAGTGGGAAAGACTCTGGGAGAGTAATACATCTCCCATATTGATCGCAGGCCAGGGACCAAGGCACGGCTTAAACAGTAATTGATTTCTAGCCGCCGAGATGTGTTGGGGAGCATTGATTTAACAGCACTGCAGACACACTGCTACTAATCTGATTAAAGTATTTAGCAGAAATGTTATTCTTTTAAAAAAAAACAGAGGGAGGTGAYGGTGCTGCCTGGGGCTGAGGCAGGCCTGTGGAGCAGGGACAGCACAGCACCCTGCCAGCAGGGGCCTGGGGACAGCTCTGTGCCCGCAGCCTGGCCAGGGTGCCGCTGCCTTGGGACACATCTCCAGCCAGTTGTGCTTGCAGCCGTTCCTGACAGAGCTCCCAAGGATGTGTGCGAGCCTGGCAGGACAGAGGCAAGGCAGAGCCAAGGACGTKTGCTGGGAGTGTGGACAACACATGGACGAGCGCCCATCCAGCAACCGTGCCAGTGCAGCCACCAACTGTGCTGGGGACAGGGCAGGTGTGGGAGGAGGTGGAGACAGCCTGCAGAGGTGGCCCCGGTCGGAGGCATGCTCGGCTGGTGGAGAATGCACATGTGCCACACCAGAGCTGCAGCAGCCAGGGAGGTGCAGAAGCCAAGGTCTGGCAGTGCCTGGGCGTGGAGGAAATGCTGAGCAAGGGAACCATGTGCACTGCTGGCCCACTGGCCATGCAGCATCCCCATGTTCAGCCCTTCCCCACATTGTGCCCTGCCACAGGCRGTCAGGCCATCGCCAGGAGCTCTTGCGTGCTGTTCCCTCCTGTCCCTGTCCTGCCCCACTGCTGAGAGCAGGGACGGATGCTGGGCTGCTGGGGAGGGGAGTCCCTCATGCCATTCCCAGCCCTTGTGGAAAGGTACCAGCTGAGCAGGTGGAAGGGTTCCTGCCACTCCCCATCACACTCATCAGCCCAGTTAATTAACAGGCGATGTCAAACAAATAAATTATTCCTGCTTCCTATTGATTCTAATTTACTGGCCCCTGGAGAACCCAGGATCGTTTATCCCACCTGTCACCCCTGCAYAGCAGCTGCACTAACATCTGCCCTGCTCCCTTCACCTCTCCTGCCCCGCCACCTTTGGGGCAGAGCTGGGCACAGCTGTGGGGACCACAGTGCCCTACACCAGTGCCTGTTGTACCCCGGAATACAGTTTCAGCTTGGTCTGCTTCTTCTACCGGGAATGGCAGATGCCCTACTGCCAGCAGCATAGGGAGGGAAACTGTCTGCCCATCCTTGTGGCACCCCTGCTTGCTTGGGGTTCACTTTCATCCAGGGGTTCCCTGGCTCCTGCCAGACCTATCCCCTCCCAGCACCACCAGAAAGGGTGTGGGTGCCAGTTCTGACTACCTGAGCATCCAGGCCCCCAGCCCAGGCCATGCCCACCAGGGCAACAGCCAGATTTCTCCGTTGTCCCAGAGAGAGGCCACTGCTGCTCACGCAGAAGCCTTTGATGCCTGCCTCCTCAGTGGGAGGCTGATCAAAGAGTGAGCCCCTCCCAGCTCCCACCCCTATGGATGGTAGATCAATAAATCAATGCCAGCTCAGCTGCTGACTGCACAGTAAGCTTGGTTGGGAGATCCTGGAGACAAACAGGGTCCTGGCATCCACCCCTGCCTGCTTCAGGATCTCAGCTCATGGCTGATGCCACACTGGGCTAGTTATGCACCACCCACATCAACYCAGGCTCTCAGGCAGCCAGCCCTGGGCAGCCAGGACTGTATCCTGCTGGGGTCTGGGAAGCACCCAGTGACACATCGTGGTCGTTCCCTGGCCAAGGCACCACCACTCAGTGCTGCCTGCACAGGGCTGGCCTTTGTCTGGCAGGAGCCCCTAGACTCACATGCAGTGGTGCAAGTGGCAGCATATGTGCACTCCTCTGGGCACAGGGTCATCGGCTGGCTCAGCTGAGGGATGCTCTGGGCAGCAGCCTGCCGGCACAGAGCAGCCCTGGCCTCACCCCAGTTCCCATAAACAACAAGCCATGTCATACTGGGGCAGCTGGAGCCTGGCCAGGGTCATGGAATGKGGCYGTGGGTGCAGCCTGCCTGCCTGTCTGCTGCTCCAGGCACTGGTGCTTTCGAGATCTGGATGAGCTGGATTTCCTTGGATTGGATGGATTAAATTGATCCCGGCCAGAYGCCAGTAGCAGGCTGCTTGCCACGTGCCTATAGTCCAAGCCTGCCTGGAGCATTTGCTGCTTGGATGGGGGTCACCCGGCATCTGGCTTGGGAAGGTACACACAGAGCACTGGAATCACTCTTGGGGACCCTGCTATGTATCTTGTGCTGCCTGTTCTTCTACAAGCCCTTGGACATCTCCTCGCTGCTCTTCCCTTGCAGAAAGTGGAGCAGCAACAGCCCTGCTGTTGTGCCAAGGAGAGGGTGAGGAAGTGTAGTGGATGCTGCTGCCAAGCTCTGCTGCCAACCTGGCCAAGGCCGGGGGGCYGGCAGGTGACTCACTCGCCCTGGGTGATTCATCCCAGGTGGCTGGCTGGAGCAACCAAAGAGCCAGGGTGGCTTCAGCCGTTTCAGGATGTCTTGCCCAGAGCCAGCCTATCACCCCGGTCTCCAGCCCTTGTCTGAATMCGCGTGCCTGCTCCCACAAAGGTGGTCCTCGTGGATGCAGCCCAGCTATACCYGTGCCTGGGAGTCTCCAGCCTCCCCACCACTGACCCACCACCCACCCTGCGAGGACCGTGGGGTGCCTGGCCGAGTGGGAGGCTGCAGCTCCCACCTGGATTGGCGTGGTCCCACGGCAGTGCKCGGTGGGGTGCGCGTAGGAGGAGCGGCTGGCGGCACCGCAGCCAGGAGATAAGCTCTCTGCTCATCCTCATCGCATGTGACGGGAGGGAGATTTATGGCTCCAAGCTGCGATTTGTGCGCAGCTTCAACACACCGTATTGATCACTCCTGGTTGCTCCTGCTGCTCCCTCACCTCTCAGCCCCTGCCTGTTAACTCTTCCAGACCTGGGGACCCTCGGGGCTGGGCACCCTTGTGTGCTGCAGCAGCTGCTGCAACAAGGAGCACCTCAGGTCCGGGCTGGCTGGGGTGCCGCGGCCATCTTCTGGGAGAATAACAGGGTTTTCGCTGGTGGGGGCTCGAAGCAGAGCAGGCAGGGGGAGTTCGGCTGGGTTGGCAGCTGGGAGCATCCCTTGGAAAGGAGAGGGGCCAAGGGGGCAGGGGCGTTCTGGAGGAGCCAAGGGGACAAGGTGGTTCTGGAAGAGCCAAGGGGACAAGGATGGCAGTCAGTGATAAGCGAGGAGTGCAGAGGGGATGGGGCATGGTGCCAAGGATTAGTGCTGAGCRTACGGGGATGGCAGGTGGTGACAAAGGAACAGTTCCCAGGGGACAGTGTGCAATGGCCATGGGCAGTGCCAAGGGCACATGGACAGCAGTGTGCACCAAGCAGTCCCGGGGCCAGCTGGGGGGCCGATGCCGAGGGGATACGGGCAGCTGAGGGGGGACGGGGATGGGGCTGCAGGTGGCTCTGMAGCAGCAGCAGGAAATGATGTGTGAAATGAAGAGTTCCTGCCCAGTGCCCAGAGGGAGTGTGCAGCATACTGAGCAGGGCTGGGGCCGGGGAGGGGGCTGCAGGGGAGTGCATGGCTGAGGGGGTCCCCAGCACTGTGTGGGGATGCTGACTGAGGGGGCTGCTCTGCAGCTTGGGGGTGTGTCCTTCCTACAGGGGAAGCGGGCAGGGGGCTCTTGGCATGGAGTGGTGGGTGGCTGCTGTGGGGCTGGAGGCTGTGTGGCGCACAGCCCTGGTAGATCGAGCCCTCACTGCCCCCCCGCTGCGACGCCCCAGCACCGCGTACCCGCCACCCCCTCCCTGCTCACTGGTTTCCCGCTGCTCCACGGAGATAATTAAATCCGCTATTTCGGCAGGTTCCGCATCCCCTGCCAGGCGGATCCGCAATCAGCCTCGAGAGGGCCGGGGCCACCCACCTGCGCCCCTCCACCCTCATCGCCCTCACACCGGGGCACCTTGGCTGGCCCTGACACCTCTGCCTACCTCGGATCCCTGTCTGAACCCTTGGGGACAATCCTGGGTGCTTGCGGGAGGGGTAACACACTCCTCCTGTGTTGGTCGTATCTCCTCTCCAGCTCCGGGGTCGCAGCCCCATGCCAGCTGCTCTGGAGGGGTCAGTCCTGTCCCCAAAGCCATTCTGGCTGCAGAAGGACCCATCCAGGGGTGCCACAGACCCTAAGCACAGGCAGAAGCAGCTCCCCGTTGGCTGTCCCATGTCCCCAGCTTCCCATTCATTCCCAGTTCCGATATTACCATCTTTCTGCAGCACCCGGAGAAGCTTTAAATAATTCACGGAGGTGAGCTGGGGCACAGATGCTCCCACAGGCAGCTGGGTGTGAGCGGGCAGGCAGCGGCTGGGTGGCAGAGATAGCGGTGCTGTCCCCGCCGGCTGCCCAGGGCTTGCTGGCACCTGCCAGCTGGGAAGGAAGGGGCTTGGGCTGTTCACGGAGGAAAAGCACTGAGAGCATCATCCTGTGACAGTTTAGCAGAGTCAGGCGGTAAGCAGCGTTCCCGGRGAGTCCCACACTGTGCTGCCGCCCATGCCCAGCTCCACACCGTGCCCCCTGCCTGGCTGGCTCTCCCCTCCGCCTCCCCTCTGCCCTCAATCCACTGTGCAGGATCCCAGATTGATTCCTGAGAAAGCCTGTGAAGCTGGCAACTCTGGCTGTAAATTTTGATCAATAATTTAAGGGGGTAAAACTATTAATAGAATATTAAACAATCTGCTCTTGTCCAAGGCATGAAGGTGGGAGTGAAGGTGAGGGTACCTGGATGATCTGCACAGCCACCTCCTGGTCCAGCCAAAAGCCCCAACACTACCTGTGCCGGTGCAGTGGGGAGAGTGGCAAGTGTTGCTGAAACTAATTGTCGGCTGTGCCAGGAGAGGGGAGGGCGGCATCCATCAGGGAGTGGAGTTATTGATGGACTCCAAGGCTGCTATTACCTGCCAGCCCTGCTATTACACACACCATCACTCAGTGCATGGTTGCAGCCGCCACGCCAGCCCCTCGGTGGTGCCTCGTACCGTGCTGGCTGGGAAAACCACTGGAAACAGGTATAATTACACAGACAGTGCCCACCAGGAGTGTTTCGGCTGCAGCTCCACTACCTTGCTGCTGGCTGCACATTGCACTGACGCTGTTCAGTGCTGCCTGGATTTTCCTCTAAGTCTTATGTCCCCAGCCCCACAAGAAGGCAGAACGATGCAAACCCCATAGCACATCCCTGCCCCACCCCAGTGCCTTCACCTTCTGCAACCAGGCTGGCCCTGCACAGCCTGGCTGAGCCACGGCGGGGAGGCAGCCTCTGCCCTCCTGGAGTGGGGAGCTGGCCTTCACCACCAGCAGGTGATGCTCTTGGGAGCCACCGCACTGTGACGCTGAGAGCCCACCGCAGCCTGACTCATTTTGGGAGGATTAGTCCCTGATCCCCCACTGCCCAGACTCAGGGACGGCAGCTCTGGGAAGCAAGGAAGTGAAAATCAGGGAGATTAACCCTGGTCCCCACTGGGATGGAAAATGGAGGCACATCTGCTCATCCAAATGGAAGGAACAGCCTCCCTATGGGGGAGCAGATAAAAATAGGCTGACATTTACCTGCCAGCCCCAAGCAGGGCGGGCAGAGGGCACCATGACCAGCCTGTGCCCACAGCGGGATGCAGGCATCCATTCAAGTGCCGAGCACTCACCACCTGCTGTCCTGCTCGGGCTGTAGACAGCACGTGGCATGCAGAAGGGTGGCTGTGTGGCAGCAGAGTGGCTGTGTGACAGCAGGGCGGTGCCCTAAGGCAGCACCAGTGATGGGGAGTCCTTCCAAGGCAGGGGTGCCTGCTGGGCACATGCAGGCACAGATTTTGGGGCGATGGGATAGCCAGGTGTGTGCGCCAGAGCTATGGTGTGTTTGGGGCTGCCTGTGCATGGACGTGGGCAGAAGGATGGCTGAGAGTGAGGTGGGAAGCTGTGGCATGGGAAGGGCAGTGAGCTCGGGACTGGACTGGGCCTGAGCCTGGAGCCTATTGGGATTCTCATTGGTCCTAGAGGGATGGTAGTGAGAAGAGCAGGCAGGGCTGAGATGCCCAGTAGAGGTGCTCAGGGAGATGTTCAAGCAAGGCAAAGAACACCTTTTACCTGGGCATCCTTCCCTGCAACCAGCACAAAGAAACCTCTTCAGCTGGCCAAAGCCCTGCAGTCTGGGCTGCCAAGAAGGGCTGATGGCATTCTCCGCCCTGCTCAGGAGCCAGGGAGTGCCACAGCAGCTGTTCACACCTCTCCGTCTTCCTGCAGCAGCCCTGTCTTCCCATGCACCACAGACCAGAGCTGGGCATCCTTCTACAATGGCATTAACATTTCCCAGCAATGCTGGCAGCATTTCCTTGGGATGTCACTCACCTCTTCACAGCCATCTTGGAGCAGAAGGGGCCAGCCGCCCTACAGCCATAGAGGTCAGGATGCCTCCTCCAGCATTGCCAGCTTGGCATCCCACCTCTGAGCAGGTGTTTACCTTGCTGCATGCCCAGAGGCTCAGAGTGCCTGCTCAAGCCGAGGCACAGTAGCACCCAGCCCAGCACCAGCGAGCCCAAGCCAAGGCACCAAGAAGCCAGTGCATGGCTGCGGGCGGAAAGGGTTAACTGCTGTGAGAGCAGAGCTTCCCCTGCCTCCCCCTGCACCGTGTTTTACAGGCCGGAGCTATTACCAGGAAATGTTCCCAYCAGCACCATTGATCCCCTTGTTTACAGCCCAGTAATCCTCCACTGTTGACTCAGGAGCAAAGAGGAAAGAAGGGAGGAGATGGCTCCCTCTTGGGCATTCCCTTTGCCCTGCCTGCCTCCCGCCCAAACCCGCCTGATGCACCGGGATGACCCTGCCACACTGGCTGGGCACTGGAGTCTCTGCCGCCAGTGGGAAGACTATGGAGGGTGGCACAGTGGCAGGAGCCTGACTGTGAGAGCAGCCATGGCCCTGAATGAGCTGACTCACACAGGCGGCTGCGCGGGTCCCCTCTCGCTGGCATTGCCCTCCCGGCACGTGGCTGTGCCCCCGCCAGCTGCCTGACACCTGGTCGCAGGGCCCAGTGTGGCAGCCCCACTTTGCTCTCATTAGGGAGATGAGCGGAGGTGTCGTGCTAGGTTAGAGACCCTCCCGACTCACAGCTCTGCACCTGCCAAGCTGGAGCAGCTGCCAGCTGGGAGAGCCCCGTGCAGTGGCAGTGGGCACCCACGCGCTGCCCAGGGAGGCTGCATCCCCCCAGGCTGCCCACCAGACACAGCACGGCTGGGTGCCAGTTCTTGGTGTGGGAYGCTGGCCTTGCACAGCCCTGCCTGCCGCTGCCCCTGTGTGTCAGCTCTCCCCAGCTCTCCCTTGTGCTTGGCCGAGCTGAGATCCTGCAAATCTGTGCCAAGCATCTGTGCCAAGGGCACTTGTGTGGTGTCCAGCAATGGGACTTTCATGAGCTTTTTACTTCTTCTGGCTCTGATAACATCAGGGCTCTGCCACCTCCCTGTGCCCACGTCCCAGGCATGTCCTCATGCTGGTTGGGAGGGCAGGATTATGCCTTCCTCTGCTCACTTATGGTACTGCCTGGATTCAACCCATCCCCTGGCGCCTGCTCGGCTAGGAGGGGATATACCTTGCTCCCTTTCAAAACCCTCTAGGCCTGGATTTAACTTCCCTCCCTGGCAAGCCATCAGGAGCCTGGGTCTCTCCCAAAGCCCACAGGAGGGGCAAGGAGCCAGGCTGCCCAGGCAGACTGGAGCAAAGCTGTGGGTCACAGCCTGCCTCTGCTGGGGCTGATCCAGGCTGGGCAAACCCACCCTTTCTCTGCACCTCTCCCCCCAGCTTCACAGCACAAGCATTGCCAGAGCAACCGCAGCCCAGCCCAGCACACCCCAGCTCTTCATGGGGCTCTGCCCCAGCCCCAACAAACCCAGCCTGCCAAAACTGGTGCCTATCTTTCCCCTTCCCTGATCCTTGGTCACTGGGGAACAGGATCTCCTTGTCAGCACCCCAGCAGTGCCCTGGGCTCTGGGTGCCAGCCCAGGGACCATGCCTAGCCCTTCCTGCCCCCCAAAGTAGTCCCAACCACTGGGCACTCACTGTCTGGAAGTCGCTGCTGTTGCAGTCCTCATTGGCAAATGTGCAGCGGACAAGCATCCCGCCCAGGTCCAGCTGGTGGCCCACACGCTCATAAAACTCCTCCAGGTGGAAGGGACGGCTCTTCTCTTCCTCGCTCATGGCCAGTGTCCCCAGCAAAGCCTCCAGCCTGCTCCTCTCAGGGCTTTCTGGCACCAGGGGCCGGCCAGCACCATCCAGGAGCCCCAGCATCTCCCCTGCCCAGTACAGATCGTGGCTGGAGAGCTGTGAGAAGCGGGCAGGGTTGATGTTGCAGAGCGTGATGGCGGGGAAGATCTTGTTGTGCTCCGTCTCCTCCTCCAGCTGGGTGCTATGGGGGTACTGGAAGTACAAGCCCACACACTTGGCATAGGCATGAACAAGGAGGGCCAGCGAGCCCAGGAAGGCCAGCAGCCACAGTAAGTTGCGGGTGGTGTAGCGCCGGTGCCGGAAGATGTGATGGATGCCGTGGAGGGTGGAACGGCTGGCAAAGTCTTCCAGGCTGCACGGGCGCTGCTGTGGGGCTGGGGCATCGCACGCTGGGTGCCTGTCAGGGCGGCGCCCTGCAGGAAGGGCTGCAGAGGGCCACGGGGAACCCCAGGGGCGTGGGGCAGGCCTCTGGGCTTCCTCCAGCCACATGCTGCCGGCCGGCTCTGCCTCTCCGCGCTGAGCCCAAGGTGCCAGACGAGGTTCGAGGAGGGATGACCGTCACGGTGCCGGGCGGGCTGGGCTGTGCGGCGTGTGGTGTGCAGCAGTACCGGGGCGGGACTGGTGCGGGGTGGCGCTGACCGCACCCTGCCCCGACCGAGAAGCTCGCTGAGTGCCGAGATCACAGATGTACTTAGTGATCACCACATCCTGCAGGAACTGGAGCCAGAGGCTGAAACATCCTGGAAAGCTCAGGGCACTCTCACTGCCTGTCCCCCGGGATTGCGGGCAATTACTTGGAGTCCTGTTTACTTCCACCCTCTCCATGCACTTAGTGTGGGTTCCCCAGGGAGGGGGAGACAGGCAAATTCCTCACTTCCCCCTGCCAGGTCATGTAGAAGCTGCCTGGGCAGGGCTGCGTGGCTCTGGGTTCAGGAGAAGTACCGGGCCAGGCATGTGTTGGTGGGCAAGATCCCTTTGGCCATGGATATGTGGGGGAACCCCAAGCTCTGCACCAGCATTGCAGAAACACAGCTCTGAAGCACAGCTCATTAGGCTGGCCAAGGAGTCGAGATATCGAGGGTCGCTCTTGCCACAGCTCCTGTGCCTTTGGACTCAAGCACCTCCTCTGGGCTCCCCGAAAGCTGCAAGGGGCCAGACTACCGTGAGCACAGGGAAGAGTGAGGGGTGGCAGAGCACGTGGAGGCAGTGACACAGACCTCAAGGGACTGCCAGGTGCTGGCATCACGTGCATGCCACTGCAGGGCTCTCTGGCATGGTGCTACCTCAAGGCCAGGAGATCTGAYACGGTGGAGGGGCCAGCACTGCTCAACATCCCTGGGCCTCACAGTGCACAGAAAGATGCAAAAACTTTTATGAGGCCAGCAATGAAGCTGAAGGAAACAGTTACTTGTGAGTGCTGAGAAGCACCTGTGTGCCCAAAGGCATGTTTCCCTTTTCGAACCATCTCAGTTGGTCTAGTAAAAGATACCGCCTTTCCCTATTTGGCTCACAATGCATGGACCTGTTTAAGCAGATGCCACAGCACCGGTTTGGTGACAGGGGAGCAGAGCAGAGACACAGAGCAGAGCTATGTCTGTGAGGCCAGGGAGGACAGGTTTGGATCAGAGAGGGCACACAAGCTAGGACAGGGGGCTGTGTTCCGCAGCCTCACAGGAGGGAAGATGGGGAAAACAGAAGTGAGGATACTTGGGCACAGGGAAGAGGTGATGCCCAGGCCCAGTGGGGCTGAAAGGGGGAAGAGGACTGGGCTCTCTCCTGCAGATGTTCATACCTGGCTGGGCATCCACAGGGCCTCAGAGTAGAGCAAAAGGCACTGCAATATCCTGGCGGTGTCTGTAGCCACAGGCTGGCGACACTGGCCCTGCCCAGCTGTGCTCCCCTGGCCTGTGCTCCCCAGCACAGCTTTAAATCCATTAGCTTTGCATAATTAGATTTTTCTCAATTACCAGATTATGATAATTAACAGCTCATTTGTAGGAGGCAGTGCCTAATCCCGGCATCACACTTGGCTCGATCCCAGCCTGGCTCTTGAGGCTGCTGGTGCTGGGACACTGGGCAGCAAAGCAAACACCAGCATGGAGGAGCCTCAGGGATGCTCCCAGGACCCCTCAGAACCTCTCAACCACTGCTGACCTAGACCTCCCCTGCACTGTCTGGCCAACACAGCCTACCTGGAGGGGTTGGTCCCCAAAAAGAAGGGGGATGAGAGCCCAGGCAGGAAGAGCATCCTCAAGCAAAGGGAGTCAGCAGGGATTTAGAAGTGGCTCAGGCATCCGCATGGCTCCAAAGATGCAGAAAACATCCTGCAATGCCTCTTTCTACAAGCAGCCACCAAGGGAAAACATGGGAGAGGTTAGCATTGTGGGCTGGGCTGGCACGGCTGCAGTCATTAGGAGTCTCATTAATGAACTTTCCTAGTCAATAATGTTGTGAGGAAGGACAGGAGAGCAGGGAGGCAGCTGCTGGTAAGGTACCAATCTTCATCACAGGAAGGCAGGGCAGTTCAGGCAATTACTGCCCATCAACAGAGTTTCATCCCTAGTAACATAATAGAGCAAATATTAAGAGAAAAATGCTTCTGAGGACCTCGAGGGCAAGGGAACAGGGAGCAATAAAGATGTGCTTGAAGCTCACACAGAATAAATCTGCCCAGTCCAACTTCATCRCCTTTTTTTGGGTAAAATTGCTAAATAAATTGATAGTGAGGAGACAAGAGGTATGATATATCAGGCTTTTGTTAAAGCATTTGATATAGCATCTTAGGGAACTAATTCTAGTTAGTGGGGACAGCCATCCCCCACCTGGGCTGGGTGCAGCTGAGGAGGTGAGGGAGATGGGGCAGCCCGGGCCACAAGGGGAGCATGGTGGCATCCTGTGGCACCGCTGATTCAGTGCCAGCACAGCAGCCCCTTTTCTCCCATGCAGTTGAACATGCTGCAGCTCCCGCTCCATGACCTGGCTCCCGGGGCGTCTGTGACAGGAGCACCAGTGTTGCATCTGGATAGGCCGGAAACATCCTCGTGGGACAGTGCCCATAGCCTGCCCAGTGCCCCCACTGCACCGGTTTGGGGCCACCACCTCCACGTGCTCGAGGCAGCTTCAGGGCTCTTCTGCCCCTGCCATGGGCTCTGCTTGCAGAGCTCTGGCTGGGAAGCAGCATTGAGCGTGGGCAGCGGTCATGCCCAGCCAGGCATGACTGGATGGGATGTCTCAAGCTGTTCCCATGCGTCTACTTTGCATGGCATTTCTGCTGTTCTGCCATGAGCATCTCTAGGCAGGGGATCTGGTCCTGCCTCTCCCCYCAGCATGGGCTGCAATTTCGGTTCATGCAGGCAATAAATCAGCCTGCTTGCCTGGAGGTGGCTATGTGGCCCCTGCTGCTTCAGCTCACATTTCCCAGCTTCAAATTACCCCAGGCTGCCAGAGAGTTGGATAATTTTGTGCCGCTTATCCAAACTGCCCCTGCTCTGTTTTCGTTGCCAGATTTTGCCAAAGCCCCTCGAGTGTCTCCATGTCCAGGCACAGCACCTTCCAGCACATGGTCCCCCTCTCCCCGCTGGGGAGCAGAGCTGCACCAGCCCCGACCGCTCAACACCACAGGGAGTAAGATGAGCCTCGTCAAGGCAGCTTCAATCAACCGCAACAGCATTTGCTCCTTGACATACCAGATCAGCACAGGGTCAGAGGTCCCCTGCCAAATTTTGACATGTTTTTCTCAGCTGGGGAGCAGTCCAGAGCGTGGGCTTTGCTGGAAACCACCTGGAGCTTTTCTTCTTGAAAACAGTTTTTCTCAATGGGGTTCCTTTGATGCTCACACTGGGAGCACCTCATGCAGCAGTTACACTCCCAGCTGGAGTCTCCTTTCCCCTCATTGAGGAGTCTCTCTTTCCGTCCCCTTCAGCCCCTTCCCCTGCCCCACCAGTGCCAAGCAGCCATTGGCTGGAGGTGCTGGAGGCGATGGCAAGCTCTCTGATGGAAACAGCCCTGCCATGGGAAAGCAAGTGAGGGAATCCTTCTGCTGGCACCACCCACAAAGTGTTGGGTGCCATGGGATGCCAGGGGATGCTGGTGGAGAAGGGGCTCACGACAGCACAGCTCACCATGGTGACAGGCCAGCCAAGCTGCCCCATAAGAAAAGCACTGAATCCATGAAACTATTCAGACATCCCAAGTGTGTGTGATTAGAAAAGCACAGTGATTTGGGGGCCAAGCAGAGCGAAAAGATCTGTGTTTGTGTGGCATCAGCAGATTTCCCTACAGCCCCCACTTTTGGGGCAACAGAAGTTATTAAATGAGGCGCATCCACAGTGGTCCCAGCAGGATCCTCTCCCCTGCATGCTATCTCCTCTCTCCCTGCAGCCTGGCTTCTTCCCACACCAGCCTTTTTCCAGCTCCTTGCACTGGTGCTAATCCCCTAATCTGTGCAAAGCARTAATTTTCTGCATGGCACAGCGGCAGCTTTTAGATCTGCATCCCTCCTCCTCCAACAGCCAGTTCCCTTATCAGCAGAAGGTATCAGGTGAGCCAGGCACCATCTACTTCTGATAAACGCATGTTTTATTTTGCCCTATTTCCATTTATCTCCAAGCTTGTAATTATCCCTCATCTGGCAATGCATTGTGCTGCCTTGCGTGCCGAGGAGCGGAGGCGACGCGTGCTTTTCCAGGTATCCCTGAACTAAAGCCTCCTGCCGGTGGGGTGCAAGGACCCGGTGGGGCGATGCAGACAGACGGGTCCTGCCCACCACGCTGGCTGCCGGGCCGTCCTTCCCTTTCTCCACACCCGGGCTGCGTTCCCTTTAATCTCGCACAGCGGTGGAGATGGATTTTCTCCCTGTGAGCCAGATGTGTTGCACGGAGCATAAACACCCGCGACAGTTGTTGTGCTCCTCGGTGCGAAGGCATCAGATGTCTGCATTAAAACAAAGCTCTCCACTTAATTACTCAGGCTGATAATTCAGTGTGTGGAGGCGGCTCTGGCTGAGAGCAGAGGGCTGGATCACAGCTGGGACTGGAGAGCCTTGGAGTGCACATTAATCCCGGCTCTTGCAGCCCTGATTAATGGTGCTGGAAACATGCCTGCCCCACTCATTCCCAGGGGAAGGGTCCATTACTGCCCCACCAGAGAGCACCCAGAGTGGTGCCCAAGTGGCTCTGCTGACTCCTTGCTGGGCCAAGACACCCTCTTTCTGGTGTCTTCAGGGTGGGATGGTTGAGGATATGAGGGACCATTGCTCTGAGGGTGCTGTTCTGCAATGGGAACACCCATCCACTGCATCTGGAGCTCATGGGAGCTGGGAGATGGTGAAGGTCAGGCAGGACCCCAGGATCACCTTGTGCAGGGACCTGCTGCCAGCTGGAGGGAGCTGGAGACAGATCACGGCTGGGCTCAGAGCAAGACCAGGCAGACCACTCAAGGCTTTCTCCTTGGGGCCAAAGCTGTTTGCTCCTGATAACCTGAATTTCTCCTTCCAGGACCAGAAAACACCTTCTGCAAGTTCTCCTTGCTCCCCTCAATCATCACCTGGGCCTAGCGAGACTCCTGGGGGAGTCCCTCACTCAGCTATGTGCCCTTGGCCTATGAGCACCCACCTGGCTCTGCCAGTCTGTCTGGATGGGATGCTCCCTTGGACCTATCTCCCCTGCTCTCTCCCTCCTGTCTGTTCCCTAACCCAGCCCCTACCCCTTCCCTCTCATCATCCCTCTCTCTTAGTGMCTGGACATCCCTGGATTTGGGACATCCCTCTCCTAGCAGAGCCCCTAGCAGAGCCCTGAGCACCCTGCAGATCTGCCTGTGGGGTCCTGTCTGTCCAGGGAGACTGATTTCCTCCAGCTCAGCTCCAGCCCTCTTATCTCTCCTCCCTGGTCTGCACACTTTGCTCTGTGGCCGGGGCGAGTGGGAGCGACAGACCCCATCCTGCCCAGGCTGAGCACCCAGGCTGGTGCTGGGCATGCACGGCAGAGGGGCCCAAAGCAGGCAGGCAGGCAGGCAGCTGTAGGCAGCATATCCCAGCGGGGCCCCAAGAGTTAAACTGTCATGTATTCAGGGCCATGCGCTGGCCAGGAATTACACTTTTATCGGCATGCGGTGCTGCCGCCACTTGAATTGGGACTGGGAACTCTATTTCCGAGCTCACCCAAATTATTCTCGAAGAGATAAAGCGCGGTGCAGAGCAGCGCCGGCGCTTCATTAACATTCCCCAGCCCATTCAGCTTTAAACGAAGATTGCCTGCCTCGGAAAATGATAAAATTGAACATGTGAAGCAGGGCATTATGTTCCATCAGCCGATATTATTTCCCACGCAGGGGCCGAGTGGAGACACAAACAGCTATTTATGCAGTACCTGRCCAAGCCGGGGTGGCTTGGGAGTGGGGAGCAGGCGGTGGCAGGGACACAGGGTGGGTGGTGAGTGCCCCCCACCCATCCCTGGGCATAAGAGGGGCTGCCTGCATGTTGATAAGGTCACTCTGCCTTCCTGGGGGCTCCCAGGCTTGTGCCCAGGGTGTAGGGTGGGTCCAGGACCACAGACCTGCTCCATGCACTTGGTGTGGAAAAGGGTTCAGGAGTGTGTGTGTTCCCCCGAGCAGCACTGGCAAGGCTGGGGCATGTCCATCTGCTGCCCTGCTCTGGGAATGTGTGTCCCCTGCTAGGGTTGAGCAAGCAGGGTGCTGGTTCCATATGCAGGATGGGGTTCCACCACTCATGGCTGTGTGCTGGGCCAGTGGGATTGGGGAGCATCCACAGTCAGGGAGCATGTGCCTCCCCAGAGGCAGGCAGGGAGGGCTGAGTGGGCAGGGAGGGCTGAGCAGGCAGGCCCCCGGGGCTGTGATTGGATTTTGCTTGGCCATGCTGAGCCTATCGATCCAGTAGTAATTAAAGTCGCTCCAAAACCTGACTCATATTCAACCTTGGGAGGAAGGAGCTTCTCTGAGAAACACCCTCTGCTCCCCATGCTCTGGCAAAGCCTTGGAGCAAAGCCTTTCCAGGGTCCTTCCAGCCCATTCCAGCCCCCTAATGGGCTCTGTCCYAAAGGTGAACCCTGTCTTGGGACTGTCTGGGGCACAGGCAGCAGCACCCATCAGGCAGTATCCTGGCCAGTGTCCCCGGTACCACACAACATCGGTGGCAAATGCTGACTAGGTTCAGTCCTTGGAATTACATGGACCCTATAGATATTTTATGGATTCTGGCTATTTTCTCACGAAGTGCCTGAGACACACCCCTGGCATATCCCCCATGCCCCTTTCTTGTCACTGTCTAGGTCCTGCAAGGGACAGGCACAGCRAGAGGAGCTTGTTGAATCCACAGCCACTCCCAAGAGACACCGGGGTGTTGGGATGGACCTGCTGCCCCGTGTCCATGGGGTGCAAGACCTCTTCTCCGGGCCACAGGCACCCGGGGAGGTGTGAAGGCCCGCGAGGAGCCTGCCAGGTGTGTGTGTGTGTGTGCGTGTGTGTGTGTGTGTGTGTGTGTGTGTGTGTGTGTGTAGGAACTTGCATGCCCAGCCCTGCCGTCAGCCCCGCTGCTATTCCCGGTATTCGTAGCAGGTCGGGACAGGCACGGGGGAGGGGGAGCTGCCTTTCACCGGCGCCCCCCGCACCCTGCCCGGACCCTCCGGCGAGAAGGCAGGGCCGCCAGGGCCCGGGCTCTGCGGCAGGGAGAGGGCGCGGGGCCGGAGGCTGCCCCGGGGAGCCTCGGGCAGGGGACCCGGGGGCAGAGCACGGGCAGCGTGGGCAGCAACTGCGCGTTGCGGCGGGGAGGTGGCTCCATCTGCAGGACACGGACCAGGCCGGGAGACCCGGTGCGGGGGATCCCCGCCGCCCCCGCCCGCCGCTCTGTATGTGGGGCACAGCGCTGGGGGACAGCGGGCAAGGACATCGGCTCCTCCGGCTTCTCCGGCCGCCACCCACGCCGCTCCCGGGAAGCGGGCATGGGGAAGCAGTGCCCCCTACAGCACTCCTGCACCCCCAGCGCCTCCCGCGCCCGGTGCTCCCCTCGATGCCCCTGCACCCCCCGATCACCCCGCACCCACTGCCCCTGCACCCCTTAAAAGTGCTCTCATCAGGTACACCCAGCGCCTGGGCACCCGCCGCCCCCAGAGGCGCCCCTCACCCTGCTCCGCAACCCTGCAGCCAGTGCTGCCCCCCGCACCCCGGGGCACTACACGCCCAGAGATCCCGAGAACGCTCCCCCGCGCCAGTAGCCGTCGGGGCACCGGGTCGAAGCCCGGTGGCGGCGGGAGGCGGAGGCGGGGCCGGGACGGGCTCCACCCCGGCCCCCGGCCCACATAGGCCGGCCGGGAAGGCCCCTCACCCCGAGTCTGCGCCGTCGCGGGGGCCCACGGAGGTTCCCGGCGGTCGGAGAAGAGCGTGGGGCAGGAGCAGCGGGTRGATACTCGGAAAGGGGGTGCCTGGCTGCGGGGGTCCAGCCCTGTCCCGGGCGGCGGGATGCTGCGGCAACGTTGCGGGCGGCTCCTGGCCCGGCTGGAGCAGGGGCTGCAGCTCCTGGAGCTCGGGGGCAGCGTGGAGGAAGGTGGGTGCGTGCGGCCCCCTGGCCCGGGGCACACTGGAACCCTCGTCTCTGCCGCCAGCGTGGGCTGGGGGAGCTAGGGGCTGGCCCCCGTCCCGGCTGACCACCCGCTGCTGTTGCCCCCAGACTACATCCGGATCGCTCGGTGCTTTGAGGCGACGCGCCAGAGATGCTGCCGGCTGGAGCAGGATGGGCATCGTGCCCGCGAGCAGCTGGCCCGTGTGGAGGCCGAGCGGGCAGCACTGGAGGTGAAGCTCAAGCACGCCCGAAACCAGGTGGAGGTGGAGATGAAGAAACGCCACCGGGCAGAGGCTGAGCTGGAGAAGCAGGTCAAGAGGCTGGCCAGAGGGGTACCCTGCRGGGACCTCAGCCAGCTCACTACCACCCTGTTTCACTTGCAGGAGCGCAAACTTCAGCTGGTCCTTGAGTTGCTGATGCGGGAGCCGTGGGGCAACGAGGCCCTGAGCAGGGAGCAGTGCTCTGTTCTCAGTGCCCTGGCTGGCCGGCGCCTTGGGGCAGCCGTGGCACCCGTCAGGAGGTGAGCAGGAGTGGCAGTCCTCACCCCAGCCACTCGGGCAGCACTGGGGTCGGCCCTTTCTCTCTCACCACTGCTGGGCTTGAGGGGCTGGCTGGGCAAGGAGGTGCTTGGGCTCTGTAGAGGCATCAGCCGTGGGCTCCCAGGAGCAGCTGTGCGAGTAGGTGCTGGCTGTGGGGGGAATTGCTCCAGCTGAGCTCACTCTGCAGGTCATCTGCAGTGGATGAGTCGTGCCAGTCCCTCCTGTCCCACTCGGATATCAGCTTTGACCGCACTGAGGATGACGTGGTAAGAAGTGTTCTGCTACAAGTCTCAGGGTTCACCCCAGCAGTGGGTGGGTGGGTTTGCCCCACTTCTGTAGYGGCACAGCTGCTTTGCATATCCATGGTTAGGGGTGGGCTGCTATCAGAGCTGGAGATGAATGTTGGGGATGCCCCTGGCTYGGTGCAGCCCCAGACTCCCTGCTGCCTTTCAGGATGTTGATATGACTGTGGTGCGGACCCTGAAGCGCAAAGTTCCAGAGAGACAGGTATGAGGGAAATGCTGGGATGRGGCAGCCCTGGGGGCTGGTGTTGAGGTGGGTTCTGTGCCACTGTGTGGGTGATGATCCCCCAGCTCTGATTCACTCTCCTGGAATGGGGTGCTAGCCCTGGGCCGTGCAAGGTGAGGGCACCCAGATACTTCTCCATCCCAGCACAGGAGGCTGCAAGGAGCTTGGCAGAGAATTTAATTTATTGATGCTGGGCTGGGAGCATCGTCTCTCGGCAAACCTCCCACGATCAATAGAAACTCCATTACGCTCCACCGTGGCCCAGCTGGGCTCCTCAATAATTCATCCCCATGTGCGGGCATCCCGCACCCCGCTCTGCTCGCACCTCTGCATTGCAGGCCTGACCTGGCTTCCCCCAGCCTCAGGGCTGGCTSTGACCCAGAGGGGAAGCCTGGGTCTCCGTGATGACTGGTGTGGGGCTGGCAATGCTGGGGGAGTAGGGTGAGACTGGGGCTTCTTGTTGGGCTGGGGCCACTTGGCTTGAGTTCTCTGGGCTGTGGGGAAAAGTCAGGGAGGGGGTCTCTGCCTGCTTTTCATACTAACTTCTGTTTCCAGCGCTTGTCCTTGGCCCCTCAGATTGGCCCTGTGGTGATGGCGAAGCGGCACCGTTCTTCTGTGGTACCCCATAATGCTGTGAGTAGAGACCCCAGCATGCCCTGGGCAGGGATGGCACGCATGGGCTGTCCAGTGCCAGAAGGCAGTGCTGCAGCCCTCAGCCGTGTGGATGCTGTGGGGACAGTGCTCAGCTGTCTCCTCTGGGTGCCTGTGTCCTTTAGCCTGTATCACCATGGTCCCAGTGGGGACTCCTCTATGCTGGACTAGTGCCGTGGAGTCTGTATCTTCCCCATACCCACAGCGGCAGCATCCCTGGCTGTGCAGGACCGTGGGGATGGGGATCACGTGGGAGATAGTGGAGAACCATGGGACTGCAGACAGGTGTCTTACCACTCTCCCATTTTGATAGGTGAGTGTCCCCTCTATGCCCCCTCCTGCTGAGGTCCCAGRTCCTGCTGGCAGCCTCCTGCCCACTGCTCTGGTGCCACAACGCCGCTCTCGCCAGGGACATCGTGTCTCCACACGTGCAGGTCACAGGAAGGATTGAGAAGGGGGTTGATGGGTGGTACAGGACCAGCCTCAGGGTGCTGCTGTCATAGGGGAGGGAGGGGATCTGTTGGGGGATGCTTGTTCCCACCATGGAGGTACTGGGGGTCTCTGAATGTGCCAAATGCCACTGTCACGTGAGAGACTCCTTGGAAGGTGGGAAGCTTCCCCACATCCTAGCTGGTAGATGAGTAGTTTGCTTTTCAGGGCTCCCTGCACTGCCTCCTCCCTCTGCAGAGCTGACCACCGTGTGGGGCACCAGTGGAGATGTGGGTTGCCATGCTGCAGGGCAGGAGAGCCACACTGAGGGCAGCTCAGCGGGGCAGCCAGCACCAGCCCCATTCCTCTCACCTCCACAGAGCCTCCCACCAGTCCAGCACAAGTTCACCTCCAAAACGGTGCGTGACCCAGCCTCTCTCTCCTCTGGGGAYGTGGGTAGGGGAGAGGGTCATGGGGTGGGGGGCAAGGCTGTCCTCCATCCCCCAACCCCTTAGCTCTGGCTGCAGGGAGAATGGATGGAGACAGTGGGGCCCTGGTACTGGGTATCTGAAAGAAGGGGGGCCCCTGATCCTATTCTTCCTGTCCAGGTGATTCGCCCTGAGCCATGTGCTGTATGCGGCTCCCGTATCCGCTTTGGGAAGACTGCCATCAAGTGCTGCCAGTGCCAGCTGCTGGTGCACACCAAATGCCGGGAGCAGTGCCCCAGCCTCTGCACACCCAGGCCTCGCCACCATGCCTGGCCCCGTGAGGTGAGGGCAGCATAGCAGTGCATGAGGGCTGCTCCATGTCCCCATGGGCCACTGCCGGCCCTGGGATGCTGGGCCTCTACCCACCCTGGCTGCAGGGCTGGGTGGTGGRCACAGAGCAGGTCGCTGTTGTCCTCTCCAGGGTGTGCTGGCCGACTTTGCCCCCTGCACGCCGCCCCTGGTGCCCGCGCTGGTGGTGCAGTGTGTGACTGAGGTGGAGACGCGAGGCTTGACAGAGGTAGGGACAGGATGGTGAAGGTGGCAACGCTGTGGTCCCCACGGGGCTGAGCCCCTTTCCCTGTGCTCCAGACAGGACTGTACCGGGTGCCAGGCGCGGAGCAGCTGGTGCGGGAGTGGAAGCAGAGGCTGCTGCGGGCTGGGGGTGTGCTGCCCACCCTCAGCAGTGTGACTGACATCCATGTGGTGTGTGGGGTGCTCAAGGACTTTCTGCGGGGGCTCAAGGAACCACTGGTCACCTTCAGCCTCCACCCTGCCTTCCTGAGGGCTGCTGGTGAGCAGGGGTTGCAAGGTGAGGGAGAGGGGAGGGACTGCTTCTCCTCTAACACTGCTCTGTGGTGCTGCCACAGACATCCCAGATGATGCTGCCAGTGACACAGCCCTGCGCCAYGTGGTGAGCAAGCTGCCCCCAGCCAACCAGGACACCCTGGCCTTCCTCATGCTGCACCTGCTCAGGTAAGTGGCTCATCCTGGCACAGGGTCTATCCCCATCTCCTGGCTCTCTGCCCCTCACCCCTCTAAATGTGCCTTAGAGTGGGGAAGCCGTGGATGAGGAGATCCTGGTCTGTGGGCAGCACGCTCACAGCCTCTGTCCCCCCTTGCAGGGTGTCACGCAGCCCTGACTGCAAGATGGACGTGCTCAACCTGTCCCGTGTGTTTGGCCCTACGCTGGTGGGACATAGCTCAGCCAACCCCACACCGCTTGCCATCATGGAGGACACGCCACGGCAGTGCAAGGTGAGGGGTCCCTGAGGCATGGGGCATACCCTGGGCACTGCCAGCATCCCTGTCCTGCATCCCTCTCTGCCTAGGTGGTGGCTCGTCTCCTTTCGCTGCCACCCAGCTTCTGGAGAGGCTTTGTGGAGACAGAGCAGGAGAACCTGATGCCAGTGCCAGCCCCGGGGCGTGAATGTGGTGAGCGCAGAAGCTCCAGCCCCCACCCACCCTGGCCTTGCGGCTTCTTTGAAGGGTCCTGGTTGTCCATGGCTGGGGTGAGACAGCTGTCCCCTCTGTCCTGCAGAGCCGTTCTTCCATCCCATCGCCTCCCCGGAGCCCAAGCCAGGCCAGCTGAGCCCAGCTGGTACCTGCTGCCTCCCCAGCACCCTGCGGAGCTGCGTGGGCAAGGCCACCCGGCCCCCGTGAGTGCTGTTGGGTGTGGGTGGGGGCCCAGGGGAGCTCGCTTTGTACCCCTGACTCATCTCTTCCCACACAGGCAGGGGCCGGCCCCGAGGAAGGTGGGCCGGTTTTTCCCTTCTCCGGTGTAACCTGCAGCAGTGGCTCCCTCGGGACACAGAGCTGGCACTGGAGGAGGAGCGAAGCCTGCAGGACCAGGCAGCTGCCTGTGGGGTGACAGTGCTGAGCTCAAAGCTCTGCTCTGCTTCCCTGGGGACTGGGGAGCAGAGCTGGCTCTGCCCAYTTGCGGTGGCAGGGACACTGCTCTAGTACTGTACTCTGGGTCAGGTTTGTATTAAACGTTTGCAGCAAAACACACCTGGCTGTGGCTGCTGTCTGTCCCTCCCTGCTGCTGCTAGGGGTTGGGGCTCCCGGGTGTGATGGAGCCTGGCTGGGCAGCAGACAAGAGCTGAGCAATGCTCTACACAACCCCTGCTTTGGGACGGCAGGCAGAGGCCCCTCCCACCCTAGCTGAAGCCCTCTTCTGCTCTGGAGCCCAGGATGTGGGAGGCCCCTCTTTAAGCCTAGATGGTGGCCTCAAGTAATCGGAGCTGTTGCTGCTCAGGGCAGGACAACCTTAAAGTGTTTCCAGACTTCCTGGCACCTCAGTGGAGGCCCCTTTAACTCCTTCCTCCCCTCCAGCGCGGGCAGTGCTAGAGGTGCAAGGCCCAAGCAGGGCTGAGATGTACAGCTCTTTCCCTCCAAGAGGGGGAAGCAGGATCATGTGGTAATGGAGCAAGGTCCCAGGAAGTGCTCGTCCCCCAGATAACTCTGCACAAGAGGCAGCCAGTACAGAGGGAGCTTAGGGAAAACGGGCATTACACAATAGAACGAGAACTACCCCTGGGCCACATCCAGCAGCCAATAAACCTTTTTCCCTACTAAAGGCCAGACCAGATGGGACACAAGAGAGAAAATTCGTGTACAATCCTGAAAGCAAGTACTTTGGCTCAGTTTTCCCCAGTGCAGGAGTGTACACCAGAGGGCAAGGAAATTAACACATCCAAGGCAGAGGCAAAACTGAAGRAGTTTAATGTGCTTAAAGCTAGGGAACAGCTAATCCCCACCCAGGACCACAGGAGAACTGGCACAGGAAGGCACAGGGCTGGGAGCAAGGATTTACTGCAAATCCATCAAACYGGGGTGGTACTGGATGGATGGAGAATACTTAATGTGGTGCCTTGCTGAAGGTGAGAGGCATGATGAGGCCCTTGATGAACTGCAGGGCTTTAGCAGAGTTCAAAACCAGGGAGGTAAAAGGATAAAGGGCAGTGTTGGTTACTGTGGACAATCTCTGCTAGGCTCAGCAGGAAACTTCCATAAAACCAGGTTTTTGAGACAAAGTGAGGTGCTAGATCTCTGCCACTTGCACACATTTAAGTTGATTGCTCTGGTGCCAAGTGGCTGTGGCTGGTGCCATGGAGACATGCACTAAGCCCCCCCAAGCTACAGCCATGTTGATGTGAAGGAGGGCTTGCTGCCATCACTCTCAGCCCTACCCAGGCAGCAGGCACAGGTCTCAACCTGACAGGAGCAGGCTTGGCAGGGCTGGCAGCTCTCCTGGCTTGCACCAAGCCCATGGGGGCGGAGGTGGTAATGGGGGAAGGGGTGCTCTTGCAGCTCCCTCCAGGGCCCAGCAGGCTGGTAGTCCAACCCAGCCCTCATGTGCCAGTGCCCTTAGGACAGCCTAGCACTGTTGTTTTCCCAGCAGTAGGCAGGATCCCAGCTCAGGCTGTTGCAATCACAATGAAATCAGGAGCCTCACAACCTGCTCCTGTGGGGTGAGCTGCCCACACAGGACAGGCACATTCAAAGCTCCCAGGGCTCAGAGATGGGCCAAGACCTTCCAGGGAGTTGCAGACAGCAAATGCTGCAGAGAGAAACTGGTGAGGAGTGGCAAGGTGGTGCTGGTAGTGCCCTTTGGTGGAGAAATACCCAAAGTTGGACCCAAGACACTGCAGGCAACAATTGCTCCCTGCACAGGCACAGAGGCTGGTGCCAGGGCCACGTACTGGCCCCAAAGACTTCATACTGGCCCAGGACTGGTCCCTGGGCTGCAAGAGAAGCAGCATGCAAGGCTGATGCTCATCAGCTTTAATGTCTGTCTAGAGCAGTAGTCAGGCACTTGCAGGGCTCCTGGCCTGCACCTACCCCTCTGGGGGTGCTGGGAACCTCCCAGGAGGTGAGGCCTCAGTGCAGGCTCTAGTTGTGGGGCACAGCAGGGAATGGGTGGCTGGTGCTGGCCCATGACTCACAGGATAATCTGGTTTTTGTAGCTGCGGCTCAGCTCCTTGTGAGGAAGGACAATGGAGTTGAGAATAACAACCTCAGCAGGGATGGTGACGCTGCAGCCTGCGGGAGAACACAAGGGGTTTAGCCAGAGGGGAGAGACTGCCCCGCTGAGCAGGGCCAGGGCCATTCGGTGCAGCACGGACGTACCCAAGATCGTGATGGATGGTGTGAGGCGCCCATCCCGGAAAAGSGTCTCGCTGTCGATCTTGGCATAGGGATCATTGGGGTTGGGGTCGCTGGGCGTTCCTTCAACCCGGGCCCAGCGCCCAATTGTGCTGTCCCAGCCCACAATGGTATTGAGGACACAGGTGTGGTCCTGGGGTGAAGGAGAGGGGAATGCAGGATGCTGCTACCTCCCTGCAAGGGGTGGGGGCTGACACCTACTCCCTTGGGCGAACCCTACTTACATGAAGTGAGGCACCGTGCAAGACGATGGACTCTCGCACACGCACGCCAGCTCCCACTGTCACACCCTCCCCAATGGAGACGTTGGGGCCCAACTGTGAGGACAGAGGGGGGTGATGAGGAGAAGGAGGATAGTGATGCTCTCGGCACCCCTGAGCATCTCCCCGCCCCAGAGTCCCCCCCTAGCCTGCACTCACCACAGCAGTGCTGTCAATGGAGGCTGTCGGGTGGATGTACACATTCCCTACAACATAAGGCAGTGGATTCAAGGGAGGCAGCTCACAGGAGCACCTGCCTTTCAGATAAGGGGAGGTCCTGCTCGTGGGTCCCACTGCCTCCCAAGGCAGCCTCAAAAGCATTAGGGTGTCAGAATGGTACCTCGGATGACAGGGCCTCCAGGTTTATTCTGGGCCAGTCTCTCGGGGTGGCTTTTGCTGTACTGGTTCAAGTAAAGGCGGCTGGCATAGATAGCAGAGCTGGAGGAGGAAAAGCAGAATATTGTTATTGTCACTCCGGCGCTACCAGGGCAGAGGAGGATCCAAAATCAGCATCACCCACCCACCCCCAGGGCTCTGCCTGAGCACCCTCCACTCCCATCCCTGGTATGGATCACTTGATGCTCTTGCTGCACCAACTCTAGCTCCAGTCCTTACCCAGCTGACTTGATCTGGCTCCAGAAGCCATCAGTTTTGTAGACATAGAGTTTGCYACTCCCAGCCAGGGCTGTGAAAACATCCTGCTCTAGTCGGATCACTTCTGCACGCTGCCAGCCATTGGAACTTTCCTCTCTGCAAGCAAGAGTCCTGTTAGACACCCACCCTGGTCATGGCTTCAGCCGAGGACCCCAGCAAACCCACCCTCCCCAAATCCAGGGGCTCTGATGATCCCAGATTTGTACCTAGCCATGCACTTCTCCCCAAAAGTGGGGGCAGTGCCAGCTGTTGGGCAAGGTTGGGACAGCCCCACTGAGCCCCAGAGCAGCAGAAGGATGGGGCTTTGCCAGCTAAAACAAGCTCTGAGCCCAAAGTTGATGGTGCAAGAGCCCCACCCAGTCCAAGTGGGTGTATGATCCTGTCCCCAATCCAGAGCCCTGCACAGCTGGATTTTAGCTTGGGTGGCGGCAGAGATGTCAGGTGACAGGCTGGCTGGTGCAAAGAGCTGGAGAGGGGAGCAGAGCATTCCCAGGTGAAAGGCTTGCTCAGTCCCTTGTCCAGAGCTGAATGAGAATGGGGTGGGAAGAGAGGAAGGTAGAGGGAGAGTCTCAAGCTGAACAGGAGAGGAGCAGAAGAAACAGCAGCCTGAAGAAGGGAAGGAAAGCATGCATTACCACTAGGACCGATCCAACCCAGAGAGCAGCCAGTGCAGACACAGAGGGAGACTTACCCAAGGTAAGGACAGCTGGTGCAGGACCAGGAAACAAGTGAGTGATGGCAGAGGAGGAGAAAAGATAGAGAAAGAATGGAGGATGAGCGTGCTGCTGCAGCCCTGGGAAGCAGTGGGGTGGGAGGGACACAGAGCAGAGTGAGGCACTCACAGTGCTAGCTCCTGCTGGTTTCTCTGGAAGACCTCGCCAATGTGCTGGAAGATGGCTGGTGTGAAGAGGTAGATGCCGCAGTTAATGATCTCACTGACAAATGTGCTGGGCTTCTCTACGTAGTGCTGAACCTGGAGGCGAGGGAAGAGACATGGATCCCAGGGTGCAGCCCCTCCACCCAGCGTCACACCCTCTGTGGCGCGCCGGGATTATGTGCCTATGCAGGCAACACAGCTGCCCACGCCATGGTCGACTCCCCAGGGCCCTCCAGTACCTCCTGTGTGTCTGCAATTGCCACGATACAGCCATAATTCAATGCCTGTGTCCTGTTGGCCTATGGAATAAGGACAGTGTTAGCAATGGTGGAGCAGTAGGCACGGGGATGCAGATCAGGTGAAACCTGGAGCTCACAGCCCAGGACCCACACCCCAGAGGAGCTGCTGGCTTCCAAGCCCAGGGCAGAGCACTGCAGCTCTTCTGCTCCCCAGCACTGCCACTCACTGTGGTACCCAGAATGACAAAGCTGTGCATGTCCCCATGCTGCTGCCGGAACTCCAGCATCTCCTGTAAGGGGAACTCCGAGCACACATCTGCGTTGAGGACAAAGAAGGCCTCAGCACCACCTGATAGGATCTGGTCTCGGAAGTGATAGATGCCACCACCTGTGCCCAGGGCTGCGTACTCCTGAAGATACCTACAAGGCAAGCAGGGAAAAGCAAGGGCTTAGGGAAGCAGGTGCCTGGTGGAACCAACAGGCAGCAGGGTTGGGAAGGACTGGAGAAACATAATCCTGCCATAGAGCAATGGGGCTCATGAGGGCATTGCACAGAGGAAGGAGGCTGTGGCATCTTAGAGCTGTGCTAGCGAGGCATCGCTGGAGTGGGAACCATCCAGGGCACAGCCCAAGGCAAAGGAAAGGTGGCAGAGCTAACGAGAGGCCACCTGTTCAATGCCAGAGTGCTGACTGGGGGCTGCCAGCCTGYGGAAGGCAGGTGAGAGGCCGAGCCAGGCTGTGCCACTGTGTGTGCCCCAGGGGTACGAGAGCTCCTGCCCACCTGATGGGGATCTTGAACTCCTGCTGCGCCGATACGAGAAAGCGGCTGAGGGCCTCGTTGGGCTGGTAGAAGCCCATCAGCAGGATTTCCTTCATGCCGGGCACCTGGAGAGGGACGGAGGAAGCGAGCAGAAAGAAAACGGGTGGCCCCGGCCCTTGGCCCCACGGCCCCAGCCCTCCGGCCTCCCTTACCTTAGCGCAGGCCTCGATGTGGTGCTGCACCATGGGCACCCCGGCCACGGGGAAGAGCGGCTTGGGCACCTCGAACGACAGCGGCCGGAACCGGGTCCCTGCGGAGCAGAGAGGGGTCGGCGGGGCGCTGCGCCGGCAGGACACCCCGCGAGCCCGGCGCACTTACCCTTCTGCGGGCCCCCGATGAGGATGACGGCCTTGAGCGGCATCRCGGCTCGGCTCCGCTCCCGCGGTCCCGCTCCCGAGCCCCGCACCCCGGCCCGGCCCGGCCCCGCCGCCGCTTCCGCGCACGTGGCTGTGACACGTCAGCGCCGCGCCGGGCGCTGCTGCCGGCGCCGCCCGCCCACCGCCAGGGGGCGCCCGCGGGCGCCGTGTGGCCCCGGGAGCGTGAGGGGGACGAGGGTCACGGCRGGCCTGCGGGCAGCGGCTGTGGCCGTGTGGCTCTGCGCAGGGCGCTGGGAGCGTACGAGGGAGCTGCTGGGGCTGTGCGTGCCCCAGCGCTTTCGTGCACGGTGCGGCGGCACCATGGGCTCTGACACGCCCTTGGGCACACGGGCGTGCGAGAGGCACTGGTGCGTGAGCACGCGTGTGTGTCGGGGAGCGTGTGCTTGCCCGCAGGCACCAGGCTGTGGGCGTGTGCCCGTGCCCAGAGGGGCAGGCACAGCACTGAGGGGTTGGTGGGTGCAGAGAGGGCAGCCGSGGGGGCCTGCGGGCTGTAACCGGAGCAGTCCCTGCCGGCGCGGCCCGGCCTCATATGGGCAGCGGATATTTATAGCCAGGCATCAGGTCCCTCACCGGCACCCGCCATGTCGTCAGCAGGAGCCCTGCCCCGCTGTCCCGCGGTCCCAGCCACCTCGGACACTCCGTATTTTCACTCCATGACATGAGGGCCACGTGAATTAGCCCTGCTGCGCTCGCCCCATTGCTTCGCAACTTCCCTGCCTTCTTCACCAGGTTTCCAACACCCTTCCTAGCCCAGCCGCGCCCAGAAGCCTTTCTGGACTCGGATCACTGGGTTTTGGGGCAAGGACCCTCCCGAGATATCGGGGCTGTACTTCACGTTCGCGCAATTCCCTCCCAGCAAGGCACTGAAACTGGACGGGCTGCTCAGGGTCTTTATTGCTGCTCTGGCACATTGCTGGCTCCAAACCATGGGGACATTGGCAACTCCGGAGCCTGACAGAGAGGAGGGGATGGGGATGGGGATGGGGATGGGAATGGGCAGACGCCTTCTCCCCAAATTCAATAAATAAAGCCCTATCACTACAGCAGCATCTGGAAGGTGAGTGCCCAACCACTGCTCCCATCCCCCTGCTCAGGGCACCCCGCATCGTGCCACCAGCCAGGGAGGGCTGAGGAGGCGGCACGGGGCTCAGCAAGGCACCTTGGGGTCAGGTGGGAGGTGTGAGGGGTCTGGGGACAGGCGGGCAGGCTGGTGGTGGGGCACAGGGCAAGGTCCGGAGCTGAGCGGGCAGAGCACGAGCAGCATGGGCCTGAGCAGATGCAGGAGGTGTGCGTGGCACCCGGGTGCCCCCCTGCAAAGAGCGGGTGCCTGCCAGTCCCCCACCCTGGCATGGGGCACAGCTAACAGCCCCAGGGAAGGCACCGGCATCGGTCCTGGAGCCACAAACCCACTCGCCAGGACCGGGGCTGGGAGGAGCGGAAGGTGGGGGACTGGCAGCCCCCGCTCCCAGCTGTAAGGACTGGGGCTGTGCCGGCTAGCAGGGGATTGTGAGCAGGCCCCTCTCTGCAGGAACCACTGGAGCAACCTCAGTCTTCTGGTGCTGGTATGCAAACCAGGAGGAGTACAGGGACCACCACGCCATGGCCAGGGGCAGCTGCGGGCTGCAGTGTAAGGCACACAGCTGATGGGATCCATGTGGCCAGGGCTGGCTGGCAAACTGGCAGCTCTCTCCCTCCCACCTGGGGCTTCCCTTGCCGCTCTGTCTGCATCCCATTCTTCCCCGGACCCTCTGCCACATTCTCTGTTCCTTGCAGCAAGGCTTCCCACCACCCGCCCGCTGCCGGACCCCACTGCTGGTCTGGCTGGGGCAGCACCTCCTCTCCATTGGCACTGCCAAAATGATGCTGGCCACCATCATCCCTGGCAGCAGCACATGAGGTCCATGGACTCATCCTGGCGCGTCCCGGCTCCTCCTCAACCGCTCGGTACCGCGGCCCATGGAATGTTCCTCTGGCTCCCTGGCCCCTTGTGGCCGTGGCCAAGGCACCAGTTACTGTGGCCCTGGTGGCTGGCCGCCCTGGTAGGAGCGGAGTAAGACCTTGTGCTTTGTGATGGCCTCGCCACGGCGCCGCTGGTGATCCACCAGGAACTCCTTGAGGCGGTTGGTGGTGAAAGTCAGGGTCTGGCGGCGCAGCTTCATCAGGTAGGCGTCCTGGAGCCAGGCATTGGCGAAGCAGTCCTTCACTGTGGGGCGGCTCCTAGGGCAGAGCCAGCTCCGCATCAGGGACTGTGGAGTGCCCACTGCTGCTCCACCCCCCAATCCCAGCCACCACCCCTGCCCTGCAAGACCTAGGGGGTCCCAGCCCTCTCCAAGAGCAGGGATGGACTCCAGGGCCTTGGACTGAGGAGATCCCAGACCTCTCCAGAAGCAGGGATGTACCCCAGGTTCCCACTGATCATGTCTGGAGGGGTCCTGTATGGCAGGGAGCTGGCTCAGTCACAGGCACAGTCTGGGGCCATGTGTCCTCCCTGGCTGGGCTGGGCACTCACCAGGGGTGGACAGTGAGGACCTTGCGGATGAAGAGGGCAGCAGTCTGCGAGACGTTGGGGTACAACTTGAAGGCATCAAAGCGCCCTGCCAGGATGCGATTCTCCGTCTCAATGGGGTCCAGTTCAAAGAATGGTGACCGCCCGCTGAGCCTGTGGTGGTGGAGCGGGTGACATGGGCTGAGGGGACAGTGATGGGAGGGCACCTGGTGTCTCCGTCCCCCCCCATCCCTGGTTTGGAACAGCCACAGCTGCCCCCGTGTCCAACTGGGAAGGGTCTGCCAGGCTACAGCATCCCTCCGCCCACCATCAGCTTGGTGTCCTCCATGGCACCGAGCCCTGAGTGGGGCTGACTACATTTCAAGGTGTTCATCTCCCTGACCCCTTCTCTTACATGATGTAGGTGAGGACGCCAACACCCCAGACATCTGCYGCAGAGCCCACCGGGTCCCCCTTCACCACCTCTGGCGCTGTGGGCAGGGGAGCAGGTCTGTCATACACACAGAGACACCAGCCCCAGCATCTGCACCACTCCCAGTACCTCCAGAACCTGCAGTAGCCCCAGCACCCACAGCATCCACAGTATCCCCAGCACCTACAGGAGTCCCAGCATCTTCAGCATCCCCAGCACCCAGAGTATTCCCAACACCCACAGCATTCCCAACACCCATAGCACCCACAGCCGCCACGCACCCACAGCATCCATATCACTCCACTATTGCACGCTCCAGCACCCCTCCCTGACACCGCAATACCCTGACAGAGCCGAGCACCTCCAAGGATACCCCAACTGCCCCACAGCACCCAAACTCTCCCACTGACCCCAGCAATCCTATAGAAATTCTCAGCAGACACCCCCAGCACCCCAGAGGCCCCCCAGCTTCCCCAAAGACAGTTCCTCCCCATTCCCAAGCCCCCTAGAGCATGGGCACACATGCTCACCTTTGGGAACAAGCATACCCCAGTTCTGTCCCTGTCCCCCATGCCACTGCACCCCTGGTGCCCCACTCACACATGTATTCCAGAGTACCGGCACGCCGCCCCAGCTGACGCAGTACAAGGGGGTTATAGGTCTGGGCACTGCCAAAATCGATGATCTTGAGGGCATTTGTGCCTGAGACGATGATGTTGTCTGGCTTGATGTCGAGGTGCACGATGCGGCGGCCATGCAGGTACTCGAGGCCCTGCAGGAGCTGCAGAACGTAGCTCACCACGTCATCCTCCGAGTAGCGAAACCTGGGGGCAAGTGGCATCAGCAGGCAGCCCCATACCAGCAATTGTCCCCAGTGGCCCCGTGCCCACCTGTACCTGTCCACGATGCTGTAGAGGATCTCCTTGCCAGCACAGTTCTCGCAGATGAGCACCAGGTAGCGGGGGGTGATGTACGCCTCGTGCAGGGCCATGATGCGCTCGTGGTGCAGGGCCTTGAGGATCTCGTACTCCTGCAGCACGCTCTGCTTCCGCTCCGCCTCGTAGGGCACAATCTTGGCCATGAAGTGCTTCCCCGTGGCGTTCTCCTTGCACAGCCGGATCACCCCGAAACGGCCCCTGCGGCATGGGGCAGCATTCAGCATCCCTGGTGTGGGATGCTGGGGGAACACACCAGGCAGAGCATCTCGTCCCACCGCTACTCACCTCGCTTTCTCATCCAAGAAAGTGTATGGCTTCTGGGGAACACCCTGCCGCAGTGCTGTGCTGTCTTTCGCCCCTGGGACCCCACTGTCAGCTGGGGGCTCCTTGGAGGATGGGGGAGTGGTGGTGGGCTCCAACACAGATGGTGATGTGGGGGGCATGGAGATGAAGGAGGTGACCATGTAGGGAGGCATCTTCCGTGTAGGTGCGGTGTTGGGGGTGGGAGACTGTGTGGGGGCTGAGCTGGGCGTGGTTGACACAGGGGAAACAGGAGCAGACTTGGAAGGAGACGGAGCCTGGGGTGGGGGGGAAGTGTCCGTGGGGGGTGTGGGAGAGCCCTGGGTGGGGGTGTCTGTGTGAGGAGAGGCAACAGTCCGAGGGGGGGTGAACATCAGCTCGGGGGGCACGTAGACAGTGATGTTGGGTGGAAGCTCAGGGTCTGGCGGCACGCCTTCCTCGTGGGCTGCAGGAGGTTGAAGGACCCCTGGGGGGGCAGCCTCCTGTGCCACCCCAGCTGCCTTCTGTACCACCCCCTTGTGCTTGCGTGGCGGCATGGTGGCAGAGGCCCCTGCAGCCAGCGGCTCCGGCTGCTCCACAGGTGTCTGGGTTGACCGGCTGGAAGCCACCTTCTCAGGSATGGGGACAGCAACATCCTTGGCTGGTGCAGCTCGGGCATCTGCATGGAGCAAAGGGAGGTATGAGCCAGGCAGGGGTAAGCCAGGAGCGGGGTGTCAGTGGCACTAATTTCCCAAAGCCCTGGGGGGAAGATGCCCTGGGACTCGAGGACCCCTAAAGCACTCCAGAGACCACAGATGGCCCTATGGCTGCCCCACACTCATGGGATAGGCCTTGCTCACCTGCTGCCKCAAGATGCACCTTTGCTGAGGGGGTGCTGTAGGGTCCCTGCCCAGCTTTGTTGACACAGGCCACCCGAAACTTGGCCGTGCTCCCAGGAGGCAGCTCTGTCACGTTGAAGTAGCAGTCAACAATGCCAGTGCTGATGATCTTCCACTCGTGCTCCCCTGCCAGAGCAGGAGTAAGGTAAGGCGAGGGCAGACTGGGGACAGGGCCAGCCCACTGTCCCCGTCCCTGATCCTGCCAAGCGACAGGGGACATCCAGGACATCAGGCAATTTTGTCCTGGCTAGGTGTCCCTGTGTGAGCCCATATTCCTGGCTGTGGCTCCCAGGGGATGGGCAGCAGCACCACATACCATCCAGCCTGCGCTCCAGTGTGTAAGTACAGGGCGCTTTGCTCTCTGCAGGCTTCCACAGCACCAGTACTGTGTTCTTGTACTTCTGGGGGATCTCCGGGGTGCCTGGCCGCCCAGGGAGCCCTGCAAGGGTACAGACAGCGTGGGCTGGGTGTCCAGCCAGGGGCAGGGCAGAGCTGCTCTGGTAAGAGGGCACAACAACCCATGGGCTCAGAGATGCTGGAAGTGCTCATGCAAAAACAGCCTGTCCTCTCTCAAAAGCCCCAGTCTCTTGCAGATGTGGAGAGCAGAACTCAAGTGACCTGCTCTGACTGGTCCCCAGCCATGTGCCTGGCTTGTGCTCTTTCTGTCTCCTGAGGTCCCCCCAGCCTCCTTACGTGCCACAGCCAGTGTGCAGGAGCTGATGGCCGTGCCCAGGATGTTGGCAGCTGCACACTCATACAGCCCTGCATCCTTCCTGGAGACCTTAGCGATGGTGAGCATCTGACGTCCGTCCTTGCAGGAGACAACGTTCAGCCCACTGTCCGGTTGCAGGGACCTCTTGTCTATACGGGGAGCAGAGGAGAGGGATGATACAGTGCCCTGCCAGAGCCCACCCACTGAGGCAGTGCAGGCGGTCTCCCACCTTTCATCCAGAGAATCCGTGGGGTTGGGCTGCCAGCAGGCAGGCAGCAGAGGGTCAGCGCCTCGCCCTCCAGCAGCACCTGGTCCTTCAGCTTGATGTGGAAAATGGGGGGGAAATCTGGAAAGCAGAGCGCGGGGTCAGGTTGGGCTGGGTATAGGCACCTACCATCCTGTCCTGGGGCTGCGCTTACCCGATTCACTTGGGGTGTGTGGCCGGCTGGCAGTGAGTCCCTCCTCCCGCAGAAGGCTGGAGGGGATGCTGGGCTGTGAGGCCATCTTCTCCTTCTTGCCCCGGGAGAGCCCCCAGCGCTCCCAGCGGGATCTCTTCTGGCTGTCACCCCCACCTGTGGGCACCCAGGGCAGCTGAGGGCCGGGCCAAGCCATGGCAGCCATGCCTGCCATGCCCACAGCGACTGGGCCATGTGTTGGCGGCAACCCCCGTAGGATCCCCCCTCGTCGCTTACCTTTGGCAGAGGCAGAGGAGCCTGTGCTGACYTCGGAGCGCAGGGACTCAGAGGAGGGTGCAGGTGCGGGGGGGGGCCCCGGTCGCAAGCTCTCGCCCTCGGAGCTGGTGCGGCGGAGCTCCCGGGGCCCCTCGCCCTCCGGCCGCTCATCTGACACGCTGCGTAGCCGCGCCGAGACCCGCTCCACTGTGGCACTGATCTTCCTCCGCACGGCCACCGCCGGTGACTCGCTCTGCCCACTACCCCCGGGCTCTGACTTGAGGCTCTCTGAGTCCCTCCGCTCCCTGGAGCCAGCCAGGGCCATGCTCCAGGAGAAGCGGCGCCCACCAGATGGGGTCTCACTGCCTCCATCCTCCCCCACGCTCTTCTTCCTCTCAGCAGGCGGGGTCCGCTTGAGGAGCACGGACATCCTCCGGAAGAAGCCCCCATCCTTCTCCACCTCATGCAGATCCTGCACCGACTTGGACTTGGCTGCCAGCCCGGCGGGCCGGTCCCTGCGCAGCTCCAGGGGCACGCCGGCTGGTGTAGGACGGTAGATGCCCTCGTCAGAGACTGGGGGGCCGGCCAAGTGCCGGTCCTCGGAGCGGGAGCGGGTGAGGAGCTTCAGCCCCCGGGTGAGGGACGATTCGCGGCCCCGCTTGAACTTGGCCTCAAAGACCTCCTCGGAATCGATGTCCTGGATAACCAGGGAGCTGGAGGAGCCGGCGGGTTTCACCTCCCTCCTCGATGCCAGTGCTGGTGTAGAGGGCTTTACAGGGCTGGCTGGTGGGGTCTCCTTGATGTTTGGTGGGGGCTCTTTGGTGGTTGGTGGGGGCTCCTCGGTGGCTTGCTCCCCACCTTGTGTGGCTCCCATGGCTTGCATCATCTTGGCATAGGAAGACTTTATGTGGGTTTGGGGGCCAGGGGCTGAGGGCTGTGGTGGGGTAGGAGCTCCCATCCTGTCAGCCACCTCCCCACTGGGTCCAGCAGCCYTGGTTGGTGTCTTCTCCTCCTGTCCCCTGGTCATGGACTTCTTCCCTGTGGTGGTGGCAGCCTTGCTGGCCCCAGGCGGGCCGTGTTCCTCAGGGATGTGCCTCCTCCCTGAGGCAGCTTTTGCAGTGGGGGCCTGGGGGACAGTGATCTCTGCGGGAGGGGGTGTTGGTGTGCTTGGGGTGTCTGGTGGCAGTGTGGGCCGGGCATCAGAGAGGGCAGAGAGAGAGGGGGACTCCTTGAGCTGCTGGGCCTCCAGGCAGGCCACTGGGATCTCCAGGGGTGCACCGGAGCGTCGGTGCCGGACGACAGGCTCAGAGTCCCCGTGGCTGAAGGAGCTGCTCTTCTGCAGCCGGCACTCAGTGGGAAGGAGGCGCGGTGAGGTGGCCTCACTGGAGGCTGCCCGCACCAGCCGCGGCACTGCTGGTGCCTCCAGCCGGGCTGACCGTGGGACTTTCTTTTCTGGGCTGACCCCCAGGGTCTCCAGAAGGGGACCCCGCAGGCCACTGACTTTGCTGTCCCCAGAGCTGCCCCGCAGCAGCCGCTGGCGCATCAGCTCCAGGCGCTGGGCGTGATCATCCTCCCCCCAGACCACCTTCCTCCTTGGCAGCTCCATGGAGGCTGCCTTGGCCAGGGCCCGGCGGGGGTCACGAACCACCTCAGCCCCTTCCTCAGTCCCTGGGAGCTGTTGGAGCAGCAGGGCGCTGTCAGCAGAGCCGCCCCTCTTCAGCTCTCCCCGACGGGCGCTCCCTGGGGACTCCAGGCTGGAACCCTTCCTCATGGCTTTGCGAGGATACTCCGGACGCTTCTGGGCTTCGGGGGCTTCCTCATCAGAGGAGCCAGGTGCCTCCACCTCTGCACATGGTCGCCGTGGCCCAGCACCCCTCGGCCGCTTCCCCAGGGCCACTCCAGGTTTCCCTGTGCCCTGGTTTTGCCACTCCATGGCAGAGACATCTCCTTCCTGCTGCAGCCCCTCGGATGTCCCAATGGTCTCATCATCTGTGGGGATCTCATTGAGCGACATGCGAGAGCCAGAGAACTCCACCTGGTGCGGCATGGGGATGAATGGCAGCTCATCCAGGTCATCTGAGTCCGAGGAGGATGACAGTGCTGGTGACTCCTTGAGGTGCCGGGGCACGGCAATGGAGAGGTGGTTGGATGTGTCCTCCAGCAGCTCTGGGATCGGCCGCAGCACCATGTTGCACTTGTAGCTGATCTGTGAGCGCTGCAGACAGCAGAGAGGGCTGGATCAGGCCCAGGTGTGCGGCATGGCGTCATCCTGCCATTGCACATTGCCCCATCCTGCCCAGCACACAATCCCACCCACCTCCTCCCTCCCCAGCCCCTGCCTTCACCTGCCATTTCCGACGGGAAAGGAAGAGCTTGAGGTGGTCGGTGCTGATGACCTTCCCCTTGGCCAGGGTCTGTGGGGTGAGGAGACAACAGTGTCCCACGGAGCCTGCAGCAGGCTCAGGGAACCCCATGGCCACTCGGTGCTGGGTCTCTGCCCAGGCTCACCTTGAACCAGGGATGCTCCAGGGTCTGTTCTGCATTGGGTCTCCTGTGAACCGACACCATTGGGTGAGAACTACCCAGGCTTGGGGGCTTTGGCCAGCAGAAGAAGGGCAGGAGAGTCAGGCTGCCCATGGTGCACCCCAGCAGAGCCATGCAGCCAGCCTGCCCTCGGGCGCCCCAATGCATCGGGCTCCCCACCCTCCCTTGAGCACAAAGCTCATGCTGGAGGGGCAGAGGATGGGGAAGGGGACCCTGCAGCACTCACAGCTTGTCGTTGACCAGCACTTTGATGACAAAGCCTTTGGCTTCCCGCGTGAGCCCCTGGAACATCCTCTCCTCAAAGGCCACATTGTAGTTGCGGATGTTCATCAGCGTTGTCTTGTCATTCTCCCCCACGAAGGGGGAGATCCCTGTCAGGCTGCCAAGGAGGAGACACTGTCATTGGGCCATGGGGAAATGGAAAACAGCATGGCAAGTACAGGAGACTAAGGACAGGACCTCAGCCCTGGTGCCATGTGGAGGGCAGAGGTAGGAGCAGCTGGGAAGGAGGCTGAGTCTGTAAGGAGTCATGTGCATGGTCACAGCCTCAGCTCTGGAACTGGTGAGGGGGTGGGAAGGGTGTCCCTTCTGTGAAGGCCCACCAGGGTACTTACCAGAGGTATGCGATAACCCCCACGGGCCTGCAGAGAGGAGAGCACAGTTACTGCACATCACGAGCTCTCCAGGCTGCCCAGTCCCTCCTGGCATAGCAGGGAGCCCACCAACCACCTGAGGGCCACCCTTACCAAATGTCAGTGACACTGGAGACAGGAGTCTGGTTGACAATCTCCGGGCCCACGAACTCAGGGGTGCCATACTTGCAGTACTGTGGCTCCTCAGACGTCAGCTCCTGTGCATTGCCGAAGTCGCAGATCCGGATCTGCTCGCTGCTCAAATCTGCCATCAGGAGGTTTTCTGGCTACAGGACAGTGCGGAGCAGAGAGGAGCTTGGCGGGAGGCTGGGGCTTTCCCAGGGAAGGAGTGCTCCCTGTCAGCAAGACCAGGCCCCCCACAGTGCACCAGGAGCCCTTCCCTGGAGGCACCAGGCAGGAGGACCCTATAAAGACCCACACTCACTTTGATGTCCAGGTGCAGGACACTGTGCTGGTGCAGGTAGCAGATCCCTTCCAGGACCTGCCGCATGTAGGACCGGACCTGCAAGAGATGGAGTGGGGAGAGTGGGCGCCCCAAGCATGGGTCAACCCCACACTGGCCCTGTGCAGAGGAGGATGTCGGCTGTAGCCTCTTTAGTAGCCTAATACAATAAGCACTGCACATCTTTAGGCTGGGACAGATCCCACTGTCCCCAGGATCCCTCCCTTCCACATCACTTTGCTCCCACAGCATTCACCCACCTCCGACTCACACACCGAGGGCTTCCTCACCATCCTGTCTAGCAGCTCTTCTTCAGAGCAGCTGGGCCCCAGTCAAGGAGCATAGAAATTCCACGTTCCRTTGTGCCCTGTATCCAGCTCCCCTGCACCTGCTCTGCCCACCCGTTCCCCCCAAAAGCCTCTCCCCTTCCCCTGTGCTGCACACTCTGGAGCAGTGCCTGGAGGATACAGCTCCATGACCATGATGACAGCATTCTTCTTCTCAAAGGCATCGTGGAAGAAGACGATGCGCTCGTGGTCCAGCTGAGAGAGAATGTGCAGTTCCCGCCGCGCTGACTGCTTTGCCTTGGTCCTCCCAGGAATGAACTTGGCAGCAAAGTCCAGCCGGGTGCTCTTCTCTGTCACTCTCCGCAGATAGGAGAAAGCCCCCCTGCAATGCAGCAGTAGGGGTAAGGGAGGATAAGAAGGTGGGCGAGCAGGAGACCCCCCCCTTCCTCGAGCAGCTGGCACGGGCACCGACTCTGCAGGGAGCTGCCTGCAGCCTCAGCAGCTTTCTGTGACCATCTACGGAGAGCCCCCAGGCCTGGCTTTTCTCTGGCCACCCCAGCTCCCCACCTCAAGCAGGAACACCCATTGACACCTGAGAGGAGCCCCAGCACAACAGGATCTGGCTTATAATGGAGCTCAAGCCCCCATGTTGGAGCCCCAGGTGTAGCCTGGCTCCAGCACCCCTGTCCCTGCAGTGCCCGGTGTGCCCCATTGTGCCGCTGGCCACGTACCTCCCGATCTCCTCGTGCACGTCGTAATAGTCGGTCAGGCGCCGTGCCTTGTGCAGTGCATCCTCCTCCATGGCGGCATCAGCAGTGGGCTGGGCTGGGGGAAGGAAAGGCGCTGGCAGGGGACAAGCCAAGCACCCAGGCTCTACCCTTGGGGGCTGGAGAGCCAGTCAGCCATACCTGCCCGCACCACCAGCTCCGCTTTGCAGGAGACCTCCCCGGCCAGGTTCTTGGCTGTGCAGGTGTAGACGCCACTGTCAGGCTCGGCAGCACCCAGCACCACCAGCGAGCACTCGTTGTCCTCATATACAAAGCTCAGGTGGCTGCTCTCTTCCAGCAGCTCCCCATCCTGAGGGTGACAGGGTTGGCCTGTCAGGAGTGTCAGGGACATCCTGTCCCATCCCCGACCAACTCCCACCACCCTTTCCCCATGGACGGGGCATGGGACACCTCCTGCATGAGCAGTGCAGTGACCCAGGTGAGGCAGTGAAGTGTGTGGGTTTGGTGGTGGTGTGGGTCAGGAAGGGGTTGGGGGCTTCCAGCCCACCTTGTACCACAGGATGGCCGGCAGCGGTTTTCCCTCCACCACGACAGCAAAGCGCGGTGTCTCCCCTTCCTGGGCATCGATGTCCTCCATGATGGACTCAAAGCGTGGTGCCTCTGCCGAGAGATGGGGCATGGGGCACCATGGGGCGGTGTCACCCCCCTGCCACTGAGGGGGGTGTACAGCTGTGAGGCACTGCATGTAGGGGTAGGGGCATGGAGTGACATGGGGCAGTGCCACCCCAATGCACATGGGAGTGGGACACCGCTACAGGGCAGGCCACCAGTGCAGCACCACTTGGCAGTTCCCCGTTGGAGTGGGGCACTGTGGGGCAGGGCCACTCACTGCAGACAGGCATAGGGCACTGTGGTAATGCATCTGCTGTTACATATGGATGTGGGGTACTGTGGGGCATTATGGAGGTGTCCCCTACGGTTCTTGGCCATAGGGCACTGGGAGCAGTGCCTCCCAATTATACACAGGGATGGGACGCCCTGCAGCAGTGCCACCATGGCATATAGCTGAGGGACACCATGGGGCACTGCTTGCCCATGTACATGGTCATGGGACACATGGGGCAACTCTGCTCAGGTCAGACATGGGTATGAGACACTGGGCAGCAGTACCAACGCATGGTTCATGGTTTTTCATCCCCATAGGCCATCATCRCCCTACAGAGTGTCATCCCCACAACATATGAGTGTCAAGCACTAAGGAGCAGTGTCATGCTATGGGGCAGTGCTCCCATGGCACATGGGCAGGGGGCACTGTGAAGCAATGCCAACCTGCAGGGCAATGCCCCCCCCCCCCCAGCATATGGGCTTGGAGTACCATAGGGTGATGCCACCCCCCAGAAGAAGGACATGGCCCCCCAGTGCAGGGGCACCTACCTGCGAGGCAGAGGCGGAGGGTGCAGCGGGCAGTGCCGTGACGGTTGCTCACCTCACAGGCCAGCAGCCCCGCAGCCCCCCGGCCCACACGCAGCAGCCGCAGGCAGTGCTGGTCATCGTCCGGCATTGTCATCTCACATGTGCCCTCCAGCTCCCTCAGCACCTGCCCATCCCTGCAGGCACACCAGCTGTCACATCACAGCTCCACAGGCAGACCTCTGCCGCCTTGATAGATCTCACCCCACAGACATGGGGTGATGACCACCTCCTTACCCACAGACAGCCCTAGGTCCCACCTGCAGCTCCTGCAAAGCACTCACACCTCATTGCTAGTTCTGCCTCAATGGCTCTTGCCCCTTAATACCCCACAGACAGTACCCCACAACCTGCTGTCCCACTCCCCCAGCTCTTCACAGTCCTGGACATCACCCTTGTGTTCACCCCCAGCCCAGCCCCAGGGAAGGAGCCCCACGCACACACACACACACACACGCAGTGGGCTGCACGGAGAGCTGATGTGGAAGCCCCTCCTCATGCATCCCTTGGGGTGATGATGGGCACGAGGCAGGCACAGTGCCATGTCCTACCTCTTCCAAGTGATGGTGGCCTCCACATGGTTGATGGTGATGGTGACGGAGGCTGGCTGGCCTTCTACCACATGCACTATATCTGGCTTGTCCAGGATGACTGGGGCCTCCTCCAGGTAGGGACCTGTCACATGCATTGTCACCATTCCCTCCAGACTCCATGCTGCCTGGCCCTGGGCAGGTTACCACCTGACAAGGGACAGAGACCTCCACCCCAGATACCCACCCGCTCCCCCCCTGCCCTTCTCACCCCGGTCCAGGAGCTGCACAGGCCCCACGGGTGGGGAGGGCTTGCTATTGGTCTTGGGCGTGGCAGTGATGACACGGAAGAGGTACTGGGCACCCTTGGTCAGCCCGTGCACTGTGTAGGTTGTGTCCTGCACACCAGTCACCAGCACCACCCACTGCATCGTGCCCAGCACTTGCATTTGCACCACGTAGGTCACCGAGTTGGGGTCTGCAGGTGGAGAGGGTCAGTGCTGAGCCCTTGGCATGGTAGGGCTAGCCCATGTGCCCCATCACAGCATTGCCCACCCCCCACTGTCTCCCTGCCCATGCCCTGCCCCCTCACCTATGGCAGTGTCCAGCCACTTGGGCTTGTTCCAGGTCAGCGTGATGGTTCTGCCGGTCACTGAGGCCACGGTTGGGGGCCCATCTGGGGGGGTCGGCACCACATCTGCATGGGGAGTTGGGGGGGAATGTGAGCATGGCCTCTGCCCAGCTCATCAGGGCATCTGCCTTATGCTCTGGGAGATACTGGCTGAGGGGATGGATGAGACCAGTGGTTCTCCTGATTCCCTGGTGGGGGCTCAGCCTGCCAGCCCCTGTGGGGTTAATGCTGCCAGCAAGCTTCACGCAGGATCTGGAGGTCCAAGTATGAGTCCTGACCCCACAAGGTGAGAACTGCACCACTGGCCCCTCTTTTAGGTTGGATTAGAGACCTCCAGAGGTCCCCTCCAACCTGAACTGCACTGTGATCCTATTCCCTTAGGACCCCGTGACAACCCTATGGCACAGCTTGGCTGTGAGTGACCACACATCCCCAGTGGTGCCCACTGCTGCTTACCAGTGACATAGAGGTGCGCATAACACGTGGCCTTCCCCACTTTGTTGGCAATGACGCTTTTGTAGACACCAGCATGTGCGTGGCTGACGGCTGTGAACACCAGGCGATGGATGTCCTTATCTGGTGGAGAACAGGGGGACACAGGTAAGACCCACCAGCTAAGCAGCACAGAGCTCCCCTTCCTGCCTCATGGGGTGTAAAGGTCTGGGGGGTGATGCCTCCTCCCAGTGTGTTCCCCCTTCTTCCACCCCACATGGAGGGACCCCAGGGGGCAGGGAGGGCAGCARGGAGTCCTACATTGCATCATCTTGCGGTCATCGGTGCTGTCAATGCGGGAGCCGTTGTGGTACCAGGTGATGGAGGGGTAGGGCATCCCGGCCACCTGGCATTCCAGCACGGCCTCCTTTGACTCCACCACATCCAGGTTGTGCAGTGGCTTCAGGAAATCAGGCATGGTGAAGCACTCAGTCTCCGTCTCCACCTGCTCTGGCTCCTCTGGTATGGATGGCATCTTCTCCAGCTTGGAGCTGCAAGAGCCCACACGTGCTCATGATCGGAGCATGTTGTGGTGCCCCCAGCTCAGCCTGGGGGCTGASCATAAGGCTTTGCATAAGCCTGTTTTATACCGAGTCCCAGAGGAGAGCAAGCAGGGGGAAGGAGATTCCAGAGATCACCCAACTCTTACATCTGGGAGGCTGCAGATGGCCGCGGCTCCTCCACGTAGAGCTCGGCAGAGCACTCCACATGGCCGTGGGTGTTCCTAGCGGTCGCCTTGTACTGCCCCTCATCCTCGCTGCCCACGTGCACGATGACCAGTGAGTGCAGCCCTCCATCCTGCTGAATCCGCACGTTCTCCCCCTCCTGCACTGGCAGGCCTGCGCAGAGACACACACCAGCATCAGCAGCAGCATCCCCTCCAGTCCCAGCCAGGTGCAGTCAGCCTTTAGGTGCAGCCCCCAAGGAGATGAAGAGAGGTCTCCCTGCAGGGCCCTTGGCAAGCTCTCTGGGCTTGGGGGTTACCAAAGTGAGTCCAGGTAACCGTCGGAGGGGGAGTCCCACTGATCATGCAGACAAAACGCGCCGTCCGCCCTTCCACCACGTCCACGTCCTCCAACTTGCGGGTGAAGAGTGGCTGCACAGAGGGCTGCACCGTCAGCCGGGCGCTACAGGTCAGCTCATCTGCGAGGAGAGCAGGCAGTGGTGAGCCCCCACAGAACGTGCCTGTGCAGGGCAGGAGGCAGCCTGTGACCCCCTGGCTGCAACCCAGCATCCAGTGTGGCTGTGGGTGAGCATACCCCTCATGTGGTGGGGGCTGAGCCCAGGTGTGCGGGGTGCCAGGCTCTGTCCCTGCACTCTCTGTGGCTCTGAGAGATGCACAGGGCGGGGGGGTACAAATGTGTGCAAGGTCCCCATGCCCAGGGCTGGGGCTCTGATGGCAGCAGGTGCCTCTTTCCTTCCTGCACAGCGGTACAGGTGCCAGCAGCAAGGTGGGATGGGAGGATGCCCTGTTCCTCCCTATAGGGCAGGGGGTCACAGCTGGCCTAGGCCCTTGGGGGCAGGGCAGTGATGCTTAAGCAAGCAGTGCCACCACAGGCAGCATCCAGGGGCAGCAGGGGGACAGGTGCAGGCTGGATGCTCCAGGTGAGGCAGTTTGCAGCAGGGACCACTTTGCAATGACAGTGTTGTCACCCACCCTGGGCCAGGATGGGCAACACCATGCTCTGACACACCTTCACTTCCCTGAGTCCAGAAGTGCTACTACCCTCAAAGCCCTGGAGGCACACAGCCTCCTTCATGGGGAGGTGCACAGGCACCAGCCGCGGGGTACAGGGAATGCTGCTCCTCCCTGCACCCCCCAACCCCGCTGCCCAGGTGGGCTGGAGAGTGGACTCTGTGTGGGAGAGAGGCTGTGGGCAGCACAGGCATAGGGGTGTCAGAGCCATGGGACAGAGGCCCATGCTACTCTTTCTGAGCTGACATGTGTTGGTTTGGTGGGAGAGGGTGGGAAGCCCCGACTGGTGGGAAGCCCATTTCCCCACCACCTCCTAAGCCAGCAGAGACACGTCAGTACTGGAGCTGGGTGCCCAGGGGCTCTGGAGCCAGGGGACAGGGACAGCTGGACTCCAGACCTGCATCCACCTGGTGCAGCCATGGTACAAATGCATCTTCCCATGTTTCAGGGAGGCGCATGCATGCTGGCAGAGGAGCTGAGTGGAGTGGGGTGGGACAGGGTTGTGGGGCTTGGGGTGCTGGAGTCCAAGAACTGATGCACACCAGGCTTCTCTGAGAAATCTCCCCAGAGTCTGGGACAGAAACCACTCCCTATCCCCCTGTCCCCCACCTCGAGTACTCACAGCTACATCCCGGGGGATGAGAGCCCTGAGACCAGGGCAGGGAGGTCTATCCACCCACCTAGGGCCAAGCCCTGCGTGAGAACACCCCTAGGGGAGCTGCATGCCCACTGCTTACCTTTGGCAGTGCTGAGCTTGCAGGTGTAGATTCCGCTGTCGTCCTCGTGCACAGAGGTGAGCAGCAGCTTGCACTTGCGCCCATCAAAATGCATCTTGCATTTGAGCAGGGCAGGCTGGAGCAGCCGGCCCCGGGACAGCCAGTCCACATCCATGTCTGGCGGGCCGGCCACCATGCACTCAAAGACCGCCAGCTCCCCCGCCCCGACCACCAAGTCCTGCAGGGGAACCACGATGGCCAGGGACTGGCACTCGGGGTGAGCTGCCCGAGGAGGGGGGAGAGAGAGAAAGAGAGAGAGAGACGCATCTCAGCAACTGAAAAGCAACCATGAGAGGTGGCAGGGATGGAGTGGGAGTACATGCAGGGCAGTGGTTCATGCGGGGAGGGGGCCTGGTGCAGCGGGCAGGGAGTGCAGCAGGGAAGAGTGGGAGGGGAGGCAAGATGTAGAAAGCAGAGCTGAGCCGGGGAGGGGGCTGGGGGTGAGGGGAGGTGTCCGTGCCAGGAACACACCACACAGCGCTTTACCAAACAGATTTTATTAGAGCTACAAAAAAAAAAGGGTCACGGCCTCGCAGCCCGCCCCCCCATCAAGCCCCTCCCTGGGGAGAAGAGACCCAGAGCCAGTGGATGCTCCGGATGGACCCAAGCCCTGGGGCTACAAGGGACGTCTCTTGGTGGGTAAGCTGGCACCTGAATGGCCACTGTGATGCCAATGGGGCCTATGCTCTCCCTTCCCCCCTGCAGCTCAAGCAGGGTGTTCCCCTGTGGGGTGCCTGGGACCTCCTGTCTCCCATGCTCCAAGGTGACTGTCACAGAGCTGCCACCACACTGCAGCCCCTTCCCTACAGCCCTGGCCAGCACGGCGGCGACTGTGGGCTCAGCTCCCTGCTCTCTTTCCCTTGGCAGCAAGAGAGAGGCAGCAGAACATACAGACAGGGACAAACGGACGGAGCAAGAGACAAGACAGCATCATATGGGCATCCTGGCCCGGCTGAGGGGGTGCCTACTGCTCCCCTGCTGCTTCCCCCGCCCCGCCTCAGTTATGCCTGCCCCGGCCATCTGGCGAGCCCCTGCCCACAGTCGAGGGCCCGCGCGTCCCCGCGGTGCGTCCAGGACGAGGCGGCGAATGGAGAAGGAGGTAATAACACAAGGTGAGGTCCACTGCCTAAGAGGTGTCCAACTAAGAGCCCCGCAGCTGTGGCTCTGAGAGATGCACCCCCTTATCGTACTCCCCCTGCGTACAGACAAAAACCGCAGTCAGCAAGCAGAAGGGTTAGTGCAGCAGCGACGAGACCGGCACGGACACACATGCCAGCGCCGGCACGAGGGGGGCAAGTGGGCAACAAGGCATGGAGCCATCTGCTGAGCCCCTCAAGAGGGGCTGGGGCTTGGGCCATCACCCCTGCAGCCCAGCTCCTGCCAGTCGTGGGACACTGGGATGGCTTCCGCTCCCACCCCCGTGCCGCCGCACTTTGCTGTAGGCTGGGAGCATAATCCCGGCAGAGTACAAGCAGAGCAGCCAAGGCAGGGGTGGGATCGGCACAGCCCAGGGGGGCTCAGGCAGCCATCAGCAGGGAGGGCTGGGGGGAGCAGGGCACACACAGCAAAGGGCAAGAGGAGGGAGGCAGCATCACTCATCCCCACAGGCTCCTTCCCTGGCCTTGGGGATACCAGGCGGAGCCTGGCTATCAGTTGCAACTCCTCCCATCCCCCCTCAAAATTGCACACATACTTTGGGGTCCTAGGAGGACCACAGCAGGGCTGGGAAGAGGCAGCAAGGAAAGGGGACTGGACAGCCAAGTCCCATTCGTATGGGACATTGCTGGAAATGGGCAGGGAGGGACCCCTGCAAGCTGCCCTGTGCCTGGCACACAGCTTGCAGGCAGCCTGGGGCAGGGAAGGAGCAAGCTGCAGGGCATGAGGACATGTTTCCTACAGAGCCACCAAAGGCAAAAGCCCTCCCGGGCAGCCAGGGGCAGCACTTGGCCCCAGAAGTGGGTATGTGGGGGGATGTGGGCTGTGGGGAGCAGTAGGGTCTTGGTCAGATCAGTGGGGCTCTGGAACAGCAGGGTGGTGGGACCCAGAGCTGCACATCTGGATGGGACAGCAAGGTAGCCTGCCTTCTGCTGCAGGGCCAGCCTCTGCGGACAGCCCCAGGCAGGCAGCTCCACTTTCCTGTTCCCCGCCTGCACCGCCACAGGGCGGGCTGGCTTGTCCCCTTCTTGGGTAGCACCACCAAGGGGGAGTCTGCAATGGCCCCTTCTCCACAGCTCATGCAGGGCACTAGAGCCAGCTGGCCCCTCAGGTTCTTGAGTGACGCACTCAGAGAGTCTTACCTCGGACCTCCAGCTTGGCCTCGCACTGCTTGGTGCCATACTCGTTGACGGCCTTGCAGGTGTAGAAGCCGGTGTCAGTGTGCTCCGCCGCCAGGATGTGCAGTGTGAAGAGCCCCCGCACTCCCTCTGCCTCCTCCGCGTGGTGCCGGCGGCCATACTTCACTGGCTGCCTGTTTCTCAGCCTGCTCCAGACACAGGCAGAGCAGCATGGTCATACCTGGCCCGGCCTGGATGTCCCCAGAAAAACCCCTCTCCTCCATGCCTGCTCAGGATGAGAACTCTGTGCTAACCATCCCCACATGGAGAGGTCACTATGCCTGTTCCCTCGTTTTCCGCCCAGCTGTGACCCCAGAGAGCAGCAGGACTTACCAGTAAATGATGGGCTTAGGCTCCCCACGGACACGAACGCTCATGCTGACATCCTCCCCCTCCAGCACCGACTGGTCTGACAGGGATATCTGGGGAAACAGGGGTCAGAGAGCAGCAAGCATCCATCTGCACCCAGGGCCATGTACCCCCACCACCGCACCCAGGGCTGTGTGTCCTCTATCACAACAGAAGTACCAGGGAATCTGGTGGGGTGCAGCCTGCCCAGGTGCTGGGAGCACCCCAGATCAGATCAAGGGGTAGGAAAACCTGACCCAGCACCTCCTGGCACCAAGGACCGCAGTGCTGCAGTCATAGGGCACTGCATTCCCTCTGCCAGGTCCTGGGGGAGTTACGGTCTCACCTCAAAGGTGGGTGCAGCCTTGAAGGTGGTCTCCGGGGAGCCGTGGGCAGCCCCGTGCTCGGCTCTTGGCTGTAACTTCATGGCCGGTCGGTGCTGGGGAGTGCCGGMCTCGGGGAACTCTTCCAGGGGGCTCAGGTACTCCTCGTCCGATGTGATGGGGCTGGCCTGGCCGACGGTGGGGGGCAAGTTCCCATGCCGCTCCACAGCGGGGGCTAGCACAGAAGAGTCTGGATAAGGTGCTGGCAGCAACCGGAGCCGGGCAGGCGGATCAGGGCACCCCTCCCCACCACCCTGCACCACAGGGGTGGACACCCACCCCGCGGCACATCCCGGCTTGGCAATGGCCGGCAGCGAAGGGGTGCGTGGCCTCGCCGGGGGAGGGGGTGAGCAGCACTTCGCGGGACGATAAGAGGACGCGATATTCCGCAAGGCGACAGCAGGGCTCAAGTGGCTCTTACGCAGCAGCCCGCGCTCCCATCCTTAAGCCGCCCGGATTCCCGGGATGGCTGTCCCTGCCCGGGCCGGCACGGCTGAAGGTGACATTGGCAGCTGCGCTCCCCCCGCAGCCCGCCCGCCCGCCGGTCCGCTCCACCGGGGGCCGGGCCGGGGGACTCGCGGGGTGCGGGATACGTGCAGGGGCCGGGGTGGGGGATGCGGGGTGGGGAGCGGCGAGCGGCACCGAGGGGGGCTGGCAGAGCCGAGTCGCCGCCATGGGGGTGCCGGCCCCCTCAGCCCGGCCGCCGGAGGGCCCTCAAGTTCCCTCCCCCGCGCTGGGGGAAGCGGGCGGGCTGCCCGGTACTGGGCGAGGTCTGTGTCCCCCGCGCCCCCGCCATGCCTGCGGGCAGCCCCCAGCGAAGAGCTGGGAGCCCGAGCCCGGCTCCCCCCCCATCCGCAGCCCCCGAAGCACCCCGCACTCACCGGGGCCTCGGCAGCCCCGCGAGCCGACCCGCGCCACACGCCGAGCCACCGCCGGTGCCGGTGCCACTGCCGGTGCCGGGCGCCTCCAGCCCGCAGCGCCGCCGGCCCGCTGAGCCCTCCCCGCCCCAGCGCCGGCCGGCCCCCGGGGCTGGGCCAGCAGCGCGGGGGAGGGCCCGCGGCGGGCCGGGGTCTGCTGGGGCCCTTCCCGGTCTCCCACCGCTGTGCCCGTCCAGCCCTGCCCGGCCGCGGCTGCCGCTGGGTGTGCAGTCCTGCCTAACCACGGAGCGGGGAGGGTTTGGGTGCTTCCAGCCCACGGGGCAGCTCTGAGCCTCTGCCTGCTGCCCAGACACTCTCTTGGAATGGGGAGGGCTTTGGGGCTGCAGCGGGCTGGGTATCCCCGCGGCCAGCGGCGTGAGGGTCAGATGGGGTACCCCCTGGCTAGCAGCTTGGTGGGCAGGCAGGGTATCCCCATAGCTAATAGCTTGTGGGGCAGGGGTCTCCCACGGCTAGCAGAGTGGTGGGCAGGGATATCCCCACAATTTGAGAGTTAGGAGCGGGCTGGGGTATTCCCATGGTTCACACGCTGGAGGTAGGAGTACCCACATGGTTTGCAGGCTGGCGGCAGGGGTACCCCTCATGGTTTGCGGGTTGTAGGGCAGGCTGGAATACCCCCACGTCTAGCGGCACACAGGGCAGGTGTGGGGGAGGTCGGACATTGGGCTGCTTGCTGGGCGCCAGGGGATGCTCACAGTCTGACCCCGCTCCCCCCACGGCAGGATCCTTCCATGGCTGCCGGGAGCACGTCAGCTGCTTTGGTTCAGACAGAGCCTTGTAGGGTAAGGAAGCCGGTTTCTTCCCAGTGACAGCAGCGGCCGAGCTGGCAGCCAGCCTGCCGCGGCGCCAGCCCTCGCTCCCTCCCTGTCTGCCTCCCTCCTTCCCTCCCTGCCTCCCTCCATCCGCCGGCCGTGGCACTCACCGGGCCGCACGCTGAGGATGGCACTGCAGCAGGTGGCCCCCACCTCGTTGGCCGCGGTGACAGTGTACAGCCCAGCGTCGGCCACCCGGGCGCTCCGCACCAGCAACGTGTGGCGCTCGCCCTCCGCCTTGATGGGGCGCGTCGTGCTGCTCCGCAGCGGGACCCCGTCTTTCCTCCAGGACACTGCCGGCAGAGGTGGGGGTCACGCGTGGACAGCTCAGTCCGAGCTCCCCCGGGGGTCTGCGCAGGGTCCCGGGGAGGCCAGGGGCTCCCCTGCCTGGCCTTAGAACCCATTTGCTATGGGAACCAGCCCCGGAATCCCACGGCCCCCTGACGGAGACTGGGGCTGGTCCCTATCTGCTTCCTGGCATCCTCCTGCCCTCCAGTGGAGGCTGGAAGAGGGAATTAAAGCGACTTCGCTTCTGCGCGCCTTTGGCCACTGGTACCGGCTCTGGGTGCCCAGCTGCCTTTCCCCACGTCCCGGCTACAGCGTGCCTGAAGTCCATCAGCCCTGAGCTTCTGCCCCCGGGAAACCACCTGAGCTGTCCCAACAGCAGCCCAGAGAATCAGAGAATCATAGAACGGTTAGGTTGGAAGGCACCCTGATTATCATCTAGTTCCAACAACACCTCCCCCGCCATGGGCAGGGATGCCACCCACTAGATCAGATTTCATCACCCGTCACTGCCCGCGCAGGGCTCAGCAGCCCTTCTCCCACTTTCCCAATAGCCCAGCCCAGCCCTGGGGGACAGCAGGCACCCTGTCCTCTGCATCCTGTCCTGGCAGGCACTGCCCAAGCACTTCACTCCTGTCTGAGGGGAGACAGGGCAGGAGGGCTCCCAGGGTGGGCACATCACCTCCCCTGAGATACCTAGCTCAGGGCTGGGTGTCCCACGCACACAGTGCAGGTGGGACATGGACAAGCAGAGAGCCCCTCTGCCACGCTCGTACCCCTGACGCCCAGCCCCACAGTGGCTCACCTTCTGGCTGGGGGTTGGCTGTGACAATGCACTTGAGCAGCACCTCTGCCCCCACGACCACTGCCATGTCCTGGATGGGGATCTCAAAGATGGGGGCTTCCAGGGGGTCTTCACCCGCTGAGACATAGGAGTCATCTGAAGACTCTGCACAGGGAGAGATGGGCCCCGTGGCTGTCAGCAGGGTGGAGTGAGAAGGTCCTGTGCCATGCTGGGCCGCATGCAGGCAGCGCATGGGTCTCCCAACCCACTGCTCATCCCTGCCACCACATGCCCCACACCCTTGCTGGGGCATTAGCAGGTACCCAGGCCATGCAGTGGAGGGAARGGCCACATCAGGGTCCACCACAGCACAGAGCAGGCAGTGGGACAAGGCAGGTGACCACGGGCCAGGAAGCATACAGCCTGCTGTGTATCCCCACAGAGCTTAAGAGATGAGATGACAGCAGGGTGTGGAAGGAGGAGGGTTGTATAGCTCACTTCAGCCCTGCTCTGAACTTCCCGGAATTCCTCATGGGATGCTGCCTGCTGTACCCCAATATATCAGCATCTACCTCCCAGCTCCTCCCCCTTGAATGGCCCTAGCACACGGACAAAGGTCCTGAGGCTGTGCCAGGAGCCTCAGGCATGTGGGCCTGGCACTGCTCTCTCCAGAGCAGAGCCTAGAAGACGGTCCCAGCCCAGGTATGGTCTGGTCTAACTGCTGCATGCTGGGATGGGCAGGACACCTCTCTCCAAGCCAAACCACCACAGCATCCCCTGGGGAAGCTTGGGCTGCATGCCCTGCCTGGACCGCCAAACACAGTCCAGACAGGACAAGTTGCAACGGGTGCTCTGTGCCCCAGACCAGGGCTGAGTGCCAGAAGTCAGCACCCTCTATCTTTCCTGTGCCGGGCAAGAAGTATGGAGAAGACAGCAAGCATCATGACCTCAAGGCCCAGCAAACCGGCAGCCAGGCTGGTCTGTCTTATGGCACTGCTTGGTGCCAACTACCCCAGCCTCCAGTCATGTCTCTCCGCTCCACYCCTGTGCCTTCTGGCACAGCCTGGGCTCCCCGTGCCTCCCAGGGGCAGGCTGGAGCTCCCCCAAACCACTCAGGGGCTGGCCAAGCCAGCTCTGTGCCCGCAGGTGGGCAGAAAGCCATGCCCCTACCTAGCTCCGGAGAGGTGGGCCTGGCTCGGCGTCCCTTCCCCTTGCTCCGTGTACTCCTGCCTTCTTGAGCCATCCGGCCACTCTCTTTCTTCTCCGACACTTTCATCTGCCTTCTCTCCACCTCCCTGCCCACACCATGCTGTCCTGCCCAGCTTCGTTCCAGACGAGCCTCCTGCTCCATCCCTGGCTTTGCCCAAGGCAGGAACCGCACCTCCGTGGGCGTCTCTGGCCGCCGGTACAGTCCGTGGGGCACAGCCAGTCGGGCAGCCAGAGCTTCGCTCACTGCCCCAGGGCCACGGGCTCCGACAGCAGGGCCTCCATCTGGGCACGGGCTGCCTTCGGCGGGACCCGCCTGCGAAAGGGCCACCCTTCCCTGCGGGGTGGCTTGTGCTAACGGCCACTGCTCCTTCTTCTTCACTTCGCCAGTGCCTTCCTGCTGCAGACCCCTCCTGGCACCTGTATCCTCCACTGAGCTGGGCTGTCCAGCCGCCCCACCACCCCCCGCCGGGGCTCTCTTCCCGCGCTGCCCCCCTGGCTCTGGCTCCCCATTGGGTCCCACCAACACCACRCTGGAAAGTGCCAGGTGCTGGATGACGTGTGTGCTCTCTGCTGGCGGGCAGGTCTTGGGTGGCAGTGCCTTGCGTCCGCCGGCACCCTGAGAGGAGGAGGTGCGGGGGGCACGGGGTACAGGGGGCTCGCTGGTCACTGGGGGTGAGGGTGCCAGGGGCAACCCGGATTTGCACAGCTCCTGGGAGCGCCGCAGCTGCTGCTTGGAGACTGTCCGCTTGATGCGGGTCAGCTCCTCGGCAAATTTGTGCTCGATGGCATAGACACGGTTGGCGAACTTGCCCCGCTCGTCAAAGGATGCGGCTTTCTGCCGGAAGGCCAAACGCCGGCACGCTGCCGTGCTGCCCGGCTCCCAGCGGCCGCCTTCCCGCAGGTCCTCCCGCGAGCCACCTGGCGTGCTGGCACGGCGCAAGCCAGAGCCAGGCTGGTCGAAGGAGCGTGTCTTGCGCAGGGGCAGGCCAGAGTGCATGGGAAAGGGGCTGTCCGCCTGTTCCAGGCTCCTCTGCCGCTCCTCGAAGTACTGCAGCCTCTCGAAGATCCTGGAGCCAGCACGCACCAGCTTGGGGGATGCCCGGACGGAGATGCGGCCAGAGGTGTCACTCATGGGTGTCTGGGGACGGGACTCTTGTGTGCTGCCTTGTGAGTATCCAGAGGACTTGGGCTTCTTGATCTTCTCCTCATACTCCTCAGGGACGATGTCCTGGTACTCAGCCGGCACAGAGGACTTCTTGCGAGGGGTCACGGGTGTGAAGGAGGGGACGCCAGGGCCACGGGCGGCAGCCTGGGACGCGATGCCAGGGGGCGGCTGCAGGCACGTGCCAGCACGGGGAGATGGTGAGCGGACGATGGGTGGCTTGGCAGTCAGTGGCAGGGCAGCGGGGGATCTTGGGGGCTCTGCACCGGGCTTTGGAGAGACAGGGCCTCTGTGGAGGTCATCTCTCCGGTAGCCCCCCTGGGGGATGCTGCTGCAAGGGCAGAGACAGAGGAGCATAGCTTAGAGACCACCCTCATTCCTGGCTGCATCCCACCTCCCAGCCTGCACCACAGTGCTCAATGGGGCAGGGCAAGGGGAGCAAACAGTCAGGGCAGCCTTGGGACTGGGGAGACTCAAGGCGTCCCAGTGAGGGCATCTGGTCACCCCAAGACCACTGGGAGCTGGCTGGGTTAAGCGAAAGTCCTGGGCTGCTGGGACACAGCCAAGTCCCCTTGCCCAGGGGTACTCATGTGGGGCAGCAGGGTCATGCTGGGATACCCAGTGAGACCCCTCCCCAGGTCCAACATGCAGACAGGACCAAGGGCTGGGGGGTGCCCCAGTTTGCTGGGGCATCCTAGTGTGCTGAGGCAGTGCAGCCTGGCCAGAGGGGGTCCCCAAGGCTACAAGCCCTGCCCATGCACATGCTGCTGTGGGCACATCCTCCCCTCCCATTGCCTCCAGAGGGGCTCAACAAATGCAGAGCAGAAATCATAAGGTGGAGATGAGATTCTGGTGGAACAAGAAGCCTTAAACAAAAAAAAGAGCGGGATGGAGGTCAAAGGAGCAGGCCTGCAGGTATGGGAACCAAAGGTGGTAGGGAGGGACGGGGGCTCTGAGCACATCAGCAGGACCTGGGGAGGCAGCATGTCCCTGGCCCGTGCTGCCACCCCTGTGCAGTGGAGACTGTGGGTGGCAGGGACTTGCCAGTGGGTGTCCCAGGCTGCCGTGCACCTCCAGTTCCCCACACTGTGGGCTGCACAGGGCGCCATGGCTGGGTGGAACGGGAGAACACTAGTGGCATAACCTGCAGGCGGGATACTGCAGCTCAAGCAGTGGCACAGGGGACACCCCAGCCTCAAATTGGCCACAGAAGAAAGGAACCCCACTCTACATCACCCCCAGCCTGGGTTGCTCCCACCTTCTCACAGAGAACAGGCTGTCTACTGCTCAGAGTCCCCACTCCTCATCTGGGATGGTGAAGGCAAAGAAAGCCCAGGCGGAGGGAAGGAGATGGCTGCAGGGGTTGGAAGGAGATGGCCCCAGCGCGATGTCCCCTCCGCGTGCTTCCTCTGGCTACTTACACATGGAGCGAGAGCGCCCGTCCTCGGTACAGGCTGAAGGCGCTGCCGTACGGGTCGCTGGCCACCGAAAGGCTATCCTCTGACCCCCAGCTCGTGCCCACCAGATTAGCCCGTGATGCCCGCACCAGCGGCTCCACACCCAGGTGCCGGACCTCGGCGCCACGTGGGGCCGGCGTGTTTGCTTGCCTTGGGGTTCCCTGCGGCTGCGGCCAGGCAGTGGGGCGGAGGTAGGGTCCCCGTGCAGAGAGGCTGGCATCCGTCTCCTTCTCCACCACGGTCTGCTGGCTGCCCGACCAGCTGGAGCGCTCCTCTGCCTGTGACAGGGCCAGCACCGAGGTCGGCGTTGTGTTCATGGAGGCGTCCACGAGGGTGTCAGACCCACCTGAAAGAAGAGGGATGAGCCAACCCTGGGTGCCTGGAGGTACAAGCCCAGCACCCTGCTTGGAGAGGGCTGAGCCACCACGGGGTGTCCCAGCATGTGCTGAGCAGCACCCTGCTGCCTCAAGCCCTCTCTCCTTTGTGTAGATCACAGCTCCCCCTCCACAGACATCCCCAAAGCCAGGCCAGCAGAGGCCTTGTGGGGACTCATGGCCAGCAGCTGGTGTCAGGGCTCAGTGCCAACCGCGTGTCCCTGCTCACCTGTGGGGGTGCTGAAGGCTGTCTCATCCTGGAGATCACTGCGTTGTGTCACCTGGGGGTCGCTAGATTCATCCTCGCCTGTCTCCGAGTCTGAGGTGGGAGGTGAGAGAATGGGGTGAGGGTACATGAGGACAGCAGACCACACTTGGTACTGCCCACTGCAGACCCATTGGCTCCAGGAGCAGGAGAGCAGTGCCCAGGCAGCTCCAGGGCAGGGGGCACGACTGTGACCTGCAGGGACAAGCTGCCAGTAGGGAAAGGCAGGACTGGGAGTGGGAAAGTCCAGCAGGGCAAGGTCAGGCAGAAGAGGGCAGGCAAAGCAGGAAGGAATAGTGTTAGGTGATGGGAGGAAGGGAGGCAGTGCCAGCAGTGGGAACACAGCTGGCAGAGGCGGCACAGGGATGAGAAAGCAGGGCAGGGGAACAATGGCAGTGATGGAGCAGGGTGGCAGGCTGGGGCACAGGGCTGGGGCACATAGATGCACTATGGCGACAGAGATGGCATCGGGAAGGGGTCTTCCTACCGTAGCTTTGTTTCCTGCAGGAGCGGAAAACTTCGCTTCCATAGGGGCAGCAAGAGAGAGAGAGACATCAACACCCGGTTATCGGCCCGGCCTGCGGAGATGCGGGGGGCAGCAGGGAGGACCCTTGTCCCCAGCATTTCCCCACCATGTCTCCACTCTGCACCACGTTCACTGCACGCCGCTCCAGTGCTGCACACGGACCCTTCTCACACACACCGTCCCACCCGCGCAGTGCGCAGCACCATCACATCCCTGTGCCACAGCCACATCCCGCCCAGCAGGACAGCCACTCCCTGTCCGTGGAGCTGCTGGCCTCGCTGCTGCACTATCCACACATCCCTGTGCTCCACAGTGCACCTCAGCCTGGGGCTGGACCTCGCAGTGTGTGCCCCAGCTGGGCACTCCTAGGGGTGCTGGGGCACACGGACATGTGTGTCCATTGCACGCAGCCTCCCCCTGGCACGTACATGTGCATCCCCTGCCCCACCAGTGCAAGTGCTGTACAATACAGCATGTTACAATACAATACAGGTTGCTAAAGCTGAAATGCTCAGGCCAGAGCATCAGTAAGAACTGCCCCTTGCAGGGCAGGATGTGGCAAGGCCAGTTCAGTGTCACCCTAATGTCCCATTCCAGGAAAGCTAGCACCATGCTGCCAGGGAGAGACTAATTTTCCTCCTTGCCACTGCCCAAGCCCTCATGAGCTGCCGCAACAGACCCCTGCAGTGAGGAACATGTCCCCAGCCCCACGACTGCTCCTCTCCACTGAACTGCCAAGGTGGGGAGGGGCCACACTGCTTCCCCCACTCCAAGCCAGCCCTCTGCAGCCCGGCACACCAGCAGCAGCTCCGTGCATTGCTACTGCATCAGATTCCCCATCCTGGCCACGACAGCCTGGCAGCCCCTGAGGAAGTCGAGCTGCAGGGCCAGGAGCAGACCAGTCTCGTGGGGGGCACCGTGAGCTTCCGGCTGACTGGGACCCTATTTCGGGGCTGGCAAGATGCAGCCCAGCCCTGCCCAGCCTCTGCTCGCTGCCCCCTGTAGCATGGTGGTGGACCCCACCCCGGCACACTTGGGGCGGCGGGCGGAGTCGGGTCCTGGTAACTCAACGCACCATGCGTGAAGCGCCCGAAGCGCCGTGTGTGGCCGGTCTTCTGCAAAGGAAAAGAGAACAGAGCGTTACCCACGGCATGGCGACACGTACCTGCCATGCATGCACGCTGCTGGCACGGCACGCCCACACACACCCCGTCCCGGCACACGCAGCGCTGCTCACACCCACAGCTGCTCACACGCACCCTGGCATGGAGCATGTGGTACCGCTCACGCCCTCCCACTGGCAGGGCACACCTGCCACCGCCCACGCTCACCTTCRCCGCACACCCACGGGGGACCCACGGGCACACGCTCTCGCGCACACGCAGAGATGGATGGGTGTAGGTGGGCACGTGTAGCGCATGCCCGGGCCACGCGCACACACTCACACACACCTGTGCGCGCGCGCACGCAGAGTTCCCTTGGAGATGGCACCGTGCACCCCAGCCCCGTGTCACAGCCCATGCCCAGGAGTGACAGCCCTGGCCAGCCCGGCTGCCCCAGCACCGCTGCCCCAGCACCGCTGCCCGCAGCCGGCATCACCTGCAGCGAGGTCTTTGCCTGGGCTGGTGCCCAAATGCTCTGCAGCCCCTTCAAAGCCACTCAGCCGGTGTGGGGATTCAGCCAGCAAAACGTCTTCCAGGCACCGGCCCAGACACTGCCAGGGGCACCATCCCAGCGTGGGGACAGCATCCTCCATCCCCTGTAGTGGCCATGCCAGTTGAGAGAGAGCCTGCTTGGCAGCACGGGACTGGCCTGTTGGTGCAGGGCTGGAGGCGTAGGGGCTGCACTTGCCCATTCCGTCTGGGCAGGCAGGTGGGACCCAAGCACGGGGTGGAAGTGCCAGGAGCTCCCTGCCAACTTGGCTGCCCTCTGCGCGGCGGCCCAGGGCTGGGCACTCGCGTGCCAGGGGAGTGACCAGCTGAGGGCAGCCTGTCTGCCAGACCCGGTGTGCACTGGCGCCGTCTCCCAGGAAAGCAGAGGGACGGGGTGATCTCCAAGGCAGGAAGGAGTGGGAATGCAGAGTGCGGACAGCCAGGGTTGGGCTGCCAGGACTGAGCATCCTTCCCAGTGAGTCTGGGTGACAGGGTCTCCCCAGGACACTGACACCCCACACCCTCTCTCCCCAGTGTGGAGCCCAGGGCTGGACACACAACTGTCTTGAAGCCATTTGCTCCACCAGCCCCTCCTGCCCTGCCACCCGCCCCAGCTCCCAAGCAGGTCACGGACAGCCAGACCCCAGGGACCGCCAGCCACAAGGGATGGACAGCCAAGCATGGCCGGCCATTAGTTGCCCTTGAAGGGCAGCAGGCTTATTTCACAAGCCCCAAAGCTCCTGCCACTGCAGTGGCAGCTGCTGCGCATGGGCAACACTCGGGGGCTCCCACCAGCCCCCTGCCTGCATGCAGTGCTGGCCAGAGGGCAGCGGCTGCACGAGACACATTTGTATTCAGGCTGAGCCAGGCTTCACCTCCCCTCCTCGGCTGACTGTGCTGGTTCTGGCTGGCAGCCCGTCTTCCAGGCCAGGGAAAGATGAGTGATTAACTGCACCATCGGCGGATAATTCCCCCATTAAAAAATGAAAATGCAATTGAGTGCCATTATCGGGTACTCTTGTGGTTTCCCCAGGGACAGGCGCCATCGGCTCCCCATCAAATATGGTGACTGCACCCAGTGGGCCTGGGCTAGGCTCCATTGCCCAGACCTGCGGAGGGCCTGAGCCCCCTCCCCTTCACCTTACAACAGGTCCCTAAGGGATTAGAGCGCCCTGCGGGATCAGGGTGCCTTGCAGGATCAGGGCACCCTGCAGACTGGACCCACCTCGAGCACAGCACTCACCTGCAGCCCATCAGGGAGCAAGTGCTGGGTGATGCAGGGTCAACCCTGAGCCAGGAGGTGAAAAGGGGGCAGGGTGTGGGGGCTGGGTCTGCTCGAAGGGGATAGACAGYGAGTAGGGGTAATCCTCCCGCATGGGATTTCATTTGCACCCTGGAAAAAGGGGTGGAGAAGCCCCAGGAGCATGCTCTGTGCCTACCCAGCCCGAACTGGAGAGAAGAACTGGCTGGGATCAGCACCCAGCTTCAACTCTGCACCACAAGGCAGCTGGGTGAGAGCTGGAGCTGTTTCCTTCCCCTGTGCCACACATGGATCCACCTGCCCAGGCTGGGCTCCTGCCCTGGCCCAGGCATGGGGCATCCCTCACCATGGCCATGGGGCCAAGGGGACCCAGGCAATGAAGCATCTCCTGGGATCATGCAGCTTGCCACTACCCGGCATGTGGAGCCCAGCACCACGTGGCACTGGTGCCTATTGTGTGAGACAGGCAGACAGGGAGCAGGGGTGGAATGAGGTGGGGAGGGAGTGGGTGACTTGCCCGGTGCAGAGAGACAGCCACTGTGGCTGTTCCGATACCCCCCTGTGCTCAGCCAGCGGTGCAGGACCCTGCCCAGCCACACGGGCAAGCCCCTGGGCTTTCTTGCCCCAAAGGCAAATGGGGCAGCCAGGCTGTGCATACCACCCTGCCCCAGAGGGACCCTCAACGCTTGGCTCCCACCATCCCTGGGGACCTGTGTCCCACCGTGCATCCTGCGCTCCCGGGAAGGGGCGTGCATGACAGCCCCTTCCCAGTGCCTTCTGGGCCACCAGGCAGAGTGACAGCGGGGAGGCTATGTGCCGGCATTGGGCTTGTGTGCGCTGGGGAATTGGGGGTGGGGGGCTTCCTGGAAGTATGTTCCCCATCCTCCACCCCCAGCCGAGGCCAAGTGACGTCCTTGTTCCTTGCTCGGCAGCGGAGCGTGCGGAGGGCCCGCGAAGGAGCCTTGCCTGTGCCAGGCATGCTCCTGACGCGGAGGGGATGACGCATGCAAAGCCTCGTCTCCAGCTCCGTGACCACCGGCGGTGGGGCTGGGGGGAGCCATGGAGCAGCCTCCATTTGCTGCCCTGGCTCCAGAGGGCAGAGAGGGGAGAGAGGGGCGTGGGGGAAGCTGCCGGCGGGGGTCCCAGCCCGGCTGCTGGCACAGGAGGTGCTGAGCTCCTGTCCTCTGCCCCTCCTGCCCGGGCTGGTGAAGCCAGGCAAGCAGCTGGTAGCTCTGCAAGGGGGGCTGAAGCTGGTGCTATGCAAAGCCCCGGGGAGCAACAGAAGGGCTGGAGGGACACCCGCATCCCCATCCTTATTCCCGTCCCCATCAGCATCCATTCCATATATCAGCATTGCCCCCTCCTCCCGGCACCCGCCGGCGCGGCAGCCCGGAGCCCTTACCTGGAAACGCTTCTTCACCCAGATCTTCTTCATGCTTCTGCAGAGCCCTGCTGGCCCGGTGACACGGACTCAGGCCCGGCAGGACGGCAGCCCGCTCCCGGCGGGGTCCCCACTGTCAGCACGTCGCGGGGGCAAGCGATGCTCCGAGCATCCTTCACCACCGGCAGCAGGGAACGGTTGAGGGAGAGGAAGGGGCTCGCCAGGTTGGGCTCTCGGGAGGGCTGGAGCTGTGAGCATGAAGCATCACTGGAGTGCTCCTCCCTCCATCCTTCCCCCGCCTGCCTCCGCCTCCGCCTCCCCGCCAGCTCTGGCACACAGTGACAGCGGTGGGGGACAGGCAGGGCACAGGTGGTGGGGGAGAGGGCCGCCGTCGTAGGGGGGAGGAAGGAGGCGTGTCTGAGGCAGGCAGATGGTCTCTCCACCTCTGGCTTTGGCTACGAGGCAGCCAGGGGTCCGAGTGTGCTGCCAGGCAGTGCAGCCTGTCCCCGACATCAGTCCATCCTGCCCCACTGCCCAGGACAGGGGCTGCTCTTCTCTCCCAGGACACAGCCCACCACTACAGCCCCCACACGCAGACCAGCTGGGATAGCAACAACACACCATGCCAGCACTCTGCTGCCCCCGAAGTGTTCCCAAACAGGGCAGCTCCACTGCCACAGCTGCCACAACCCTGCACCCTGCAGCTCATTTGCAATGTGCCATGGCACCGCTCAGCCAAGATACAGGCTCACCATCACTCTGTCAGCCTCCGCTCAGTCCCCTACATCCTCCAGTCATCAGTAATGCGGAAAGATCCCCTTACCAAGACACGGGTGTGGGTCACAGCACAGCCGACCTGCCTGTACATGGACAGGAGCTAATATGGGCACAGTCCTTTACACCAGTCCCCCTGGCAAACCGCACAGCCTCCAGTCCCAAGCACTGGGTGCCAAGGCAAACCTTTTACCCTGGCCCCCCGGGTGCTTCAGGACCCACATGGGTTTGCAGGGCTGGACTGCTCAGCGCTGGGGTAGCACCACTCCTTTGTGACTGATGGGGACACCAGCTTGAGCCAGGAAGGTAGGTTGCTGTCCTTGTCCCTGTGGCATGACACACATGAGACCTCCCCTCGTGCTGGGGTGAGGACTCATGGCACAGCTCAGAGCAGGACTGTGTGCCCAGGACTGAGCTGCAATGGTGCTCCCAGGATGTGAACAGAAGCTGTGGGTGGGAGTCCCCAGTGAGGCTGGTCAGGGACATTAAGACCTATTAGTGCTCCTGGGGTATGCTGCCACAACCCTGGCACACCTTCCGCAGCTGACCATCCCCAGCCCTTCTAGCCTGTCCCTGTTTTCTAGGTGATGCCACAAATAAGACAGAGGGGTGGTCCCAACCCTGCAACCTGTCCTCTCTTGCATGCCATGCCCCCACAGCTCTTGGTGCCCCATAGCTCTCGAGGCCTTGCCTCATCAGCTCACGAAGTCCTGCAGCATTCATCAGCCCCCTTCCCAGGCCTCTGAAGAGGCTGCCAAGGTCCCAGCCTCACCATCTGTTTGAGCTCCCCCCTCCCACTGCAGAGCATCCATGGGGACGCTGCTGGAGGCCTCCCCACCCAGCGCTTGTCCCCGTGTTGCTCACCTGTCCCCTGGGGAGCCAGCCACTCCACAAGGAGCTGCGCACAGGCATCACGCTCCCCATGATGCTTGGCAGCTCTGGTAGCTTTTCTGCGCTTCCCCTCCCAGCTCATGACTCCAAACGTGAGGCTTTTCATGGCTCCATAATAACTTGCAAATTAGCCAGCACAAAAGGAGCTGTTTATACAACATTTCTGTCAGTCCCACAATTCGAGTGATGCTGCAGGGTTTCCGTGGAGACCCCGCACGTCAGACAAGTCCTACAAATGCTAGAGCTGGCATTAAGGGAATCTCCCGTCAGAGCCAGAGGTCTCTGCTGGGCCCCCCRGCCCTGGCTGGGGACAGAGATGTGTACCCCTGAGCCAGAGCTGGGTAAAGAGGTGAACTGTGGGGCTCATGTCTGTTGGGGTACCTTCACCCAGGGCTTCCCTGCCAGGTGCTCTCACCCTGTCTGTGCATGCTTGTGGTCCTGCTGCAGACACACAGCCTATACCTTCTTTTCACACTCAAGTGGGATTAAAAGACTCATTGGGGGTGCTGGGAATAAGCACCAAGGCTTGGACTTGTCACACAGTGATGCCAGGGCAAGGGTGCTGTCACCAAAGCACCCACAGGGACAGCCCCAGGGCTGGCCCCAGGGAGTACCACCTGTGTCCAGCCAAAACACGGTCACTTGAGTATCCTCTGACTATCCTACATCTGCTGCACATTGGCCACAGCTCCTGGCTGGCTGGGCACACAGCTCTTCCCTGCAACTGTGACTCTCTAGCCATCCCTCAGCAAAAGCTTCAGGAATGACTCTGGGCTGTCCCAGAGATGCTGTACTCCTGGGAATAGCTAGGTCACCTCCAAGAGGCTGTGCCTGCTGCAGGGACCAGAAGTCCTTTCCGGTGGCAGCAGCACTTGCAAATTCCCTCACCAGAGCAAAGTCACTGCAGAATGTGTCCTATGGGAGGTGAAGGCCACCTGCACCCAGGGCAGCCCCTCTGCCTTGCCCCAGCCCAGGGGCAGCCCTGACAGTGCCCTGGTCCTCTGCAGGTCAGGGACCCAGCACAGGGAACGGGGACCAGTGCAGCTGCGGCATGGACAAGAGGCAGAGCTGGAGGAGGTGGCCCCATTGCCACCCAGCTCCAGCTTTGCCCGCTGGACACACGTCGGCCCCAAGCAAAGCAGACAGCAAACACTTGTTTAAAATGCAGCATTAATGCCACTGTTCCAAGAACCACAGCCCTTCATGCCTTGCTGGGCCTCCTGGCTGCTCTGCACGGATCCTGACCCAGCACCACAGTTCCGGCCTGGCACCAGCCCCCTGCCCYGGCCCCAGCCAGCAGCCCCCTTGTCTCGGTGCTTGAATAATTGATGGCAGTGTGTGGATGCGGCATCTCGAGTGGGAGGAGGTCTCGATATGAATCTTTCATGCGTTTGCACCTCCTGGAGCTGCTGAGAATGGTCTGCAGGATGTGGGGATGTGCTGGGAGCCTGGGTAGGTGGGGACCTTCCTCAGCTCTGTCCCCAGGGGACATAAATACAGCAGCGGGATGTCCCTTGTCACGGGGCAGGGCAGAACCGCAGCATCTTTCTGACCCTGGGGGGGAGCAGTGCTATGCTGTGACCCCTCTCCCAAGGGCTGGGACACCCYAGTGCCCTCTCCAGCATCTCTTCCCTTGCTGCCACCAGAAGGATGCCTGAGCACACAGCGCTCACTGCAGGCGGAGAACGCAGGGATGCAAAACAGCAATGTGACTTTGACTCTGGGTGTCTGGACATGGAGCGGGATGGCAGAAGGCATTTCATCCCTGCCCTGCCAGCTCCTGCCAGCCTCCCGGCATCCCCCCTAGCTGGGACTGAGGGGCTGCATGCTGTGGGGGAAAGCAGTAACGAGTGCAAGGCAGCAGGGTGGAAGCAACCAGCCCCTTCCCAGTGCTACCATGCCAGGGCACAAGCCAGCAATCTGGTGTCAGGATGCAGGAGGGGCACTGGGAGTGCTGGGCGGCCCTGGGAGGAGGAAGAGACTGTCGCCCCATCRTGCAGTCCCGAACATCGGTGCTATATTTACCCAACTGCAGGCCTGGGTTTCGGCCTCTTGCCTGTAACACAAGCCCTGCAGCCCGCCAGAATCCGAGGGGATGGCACATTCCTCAGCAAAAATAACCCTCCAGCAGCAGGCGAGAGGGCAGGGGTGGAGGTGACTGACTGGACAGCTGCACCCACCACCCTGCTGACTGGGGAGCAGACGTCTCAGTCCGACAGACCCTGGGATGGGGACCTGGCACACGTGGTCACCACACCAGCCCCCTGCCCAGGTGGCTGGGGGCAGAGGTGGGAGCCGCTCTGGGGCAGCTGGCATTAAACATGGGCATGGCACTATAAAGCATGGGACTAAAATTAGGCACTGAGATAAATGGCAACGGATGCCGAGCCACCAGGGGCACTGTCAGTGCAGCCATCCCCAGTGGGCTCCATTGCCATTGCTGCACACCATCAGCTGAAAAATAATGCCCACATTGCCCTACTGTAACTCCCTGCTCMGGAAGGGTCCATGCAGGGCCACCACACACAGGAAGTTTCTGCCCCCTTCCCTGCCCCCAAATCCAGGCAGGTGCAGGCTGTTCCCTGGGCAGAGGAAATGTTCCAAGATGGTTTGATTGCTGAGTGCAGGTGGAGGCGAATGGAGCAAGACTCTGCACTGGGAGCCCAAGATGGACACATCCAACCTTGAAACAAGAAGCAGCCTGGGTGGGGAGGATCAGGCAGTGCTGGCACAGTGAGGGAGGGCTAGGCTCTAAAAGGAGATTAGCTCAGGTTCTTAAGAGGTGATTTAATCCAGTTTATGGGGAAAAAATTCAGGAGATGCAGCTGAGAGGTGATACAGGCTTTAGTGAGCCTAAGGGCAATGGAGCTATGGTGGGGACCAGGGCTGGCTGGAAGGACCTGGAGTGTCCCTAGGTGGACGTGGGAAGCCCCTGCACCAGCGTGGTGCTGGTGTGAGAAGGGTCAATGCACTCCACCTGCACCCATGAAGCTGGGGCATGAGAGAACCTGCAGCAGGAGAGGGGCAGAGCAGTGGGACACAGGGGGACAGTGTGGCACAGTGAGGATGGTGTGCCTCTGCTAGCCCCTGCACTTGGCTGCCTGGCCAGCCCCCCGCATGGTATCCCCACTCCCCACAGTAAGCACTGACGCACTCAGGGAACCTGGGAGAAGAGCAGGAGAAAATCATTAGTGGGGTGGAGCGACAGATTCAGGGCAAGAGATTAGAGGAGCTAAATCGGGCTTGTGTGAGCAAGGGGGACTGCTGAGCTGGTGCAGGAGGAGTTGCCAAGGCTGAGCACAGAGATGGGCAGCATAGAGCCCCCCCAAGCCACCAGCAGTGACCTGAGCCACCTTGGGGAGAGCTGAGGCTGGCCCCACAGAGGTCTGCAGGCTGGTTGTGCACCAGGGAGAAAAGGGGCTCTGTGCCCACCAGGGACCACAACTTGTCAGGGGCAAATGGAACAAAGACACCACAACACCTCCAGATGCAGAGGACCGGGACCCCCAGCCCAGAGAAAGACCTGATCTTGCCAACAGAGCAAGGGCATTCCCATACCTCCAGACATAGGGGGCTGGGACCTCAAGTCCAGAGAAAGATTTTGTCCTGCCTGAGGACTCTGCACACATCCTCTTTGCCCTATAGCTGGCTGATAACCTGGCTCACAGAGTGCCCCACAGAACMAGGATGGGGTGTCCCTTCCCAGTACAAGGATGGCGGAGCTATGAGGGGAACTTCCACGATCCCTGGAGACCTGTCCAGCACCTGGCACGACATGGCGCTCCATGGGCACTGCCACAGCACACCACAAAGGCTGTTCTGCCGTGGCACAGGGACAAAGCCACACCAGGGGCTGCCCTGCCCCTCGCCCAACCCAGTGCCCCAGAGCCTGCACAGCTCCAGAGGTGTCTCTGCCCCAGGGATGGGGTTTTGGGTGGCTCTTTGTTCAATGGTGGTGTATCCATGGCCAAGAGTCTGCCGGGAGGAGTGTCCAAGGCAGGGTGACATTCACGCTGCACGCTAGGCAGTCCTGACTGCTCCCTCCCTCCCTCAGCTGCCCCAGAAAGGCGGTGGTGAGGGCCGGCGGCTGGGAATTGGGAGCAGGGAAGAGTGCGTCAGCACAACGGGAACGGGCACCTGGGGARATCAGGCTGTGCTGTGCTGCTGGGCAGCACCAGTGGGGCCCGGGCCGATGTGGCCATGGAGAGCTGCAGCTGCACACCAGAGCATGAAAACAGGATGACCCCTCTGCTGCCCACCCAGCACAGGCTGCTCCCAACCCTAGGGCAGYGCATTTTGCGCACACCACACCACACATCCAACTGCATCGTGCCACGGGCCCCACAGGTGTGATGTAAAGTGGCTCTGCACAGACTCACTGCAGGGCAGGACCCCTGCTGCACCCTTCTCTGCTCCTCCTGCCACCCCACCAGGCTCATAACCTGTGTATAAACCTTCCTCCATTCTCCAAACACCACTTCTCCAGACTCCTGGCTCACAGAGAGCAACACCTCCTATTCCTCCAGTGCTCCCCTTCAGCATTGTGAAGGCTCCGTCTGACCTGCCACTGCCATCCAGCCCACCGCTCAAGGTGCAGCATCTCTGGTGTTCCTCCTGTGCTGCAGAGCCCCAGGTGCAGCTCCATTCCTGGAGCCTCAAGGCTCAGTGCTGCTTCCCTCACTCCCTGTCCTCACCATCCCCGTGCAGACGGCACAGCTCACATCTCAGAGCAGTGCCACCTGCCTCCACACTCCCCAACACTCATGCCTTCAATGTCCTAGGGAGGTGGCATCCATCTTCCATGATGAGAAATTTGTTCACCAAAAGGGTTGTCAAGTACTGGAACAGGATGCTCGGGGAAGTGGTGGAGTCACCATCCTTGGAGGTATTTAGAAAATATGTAGTTGTGGCACTTAGGGCACTTAGGGACTTGGCAGTGCTGGGTTCATGGTTGAATTGATGATCTTAGAGGTCTTTTCCAACATAAATAATTCTATGATTCTACGATTTCATGATTCCATGGTGATGGGGCAGAGGTGGCTGAGCCCCAAACCTGCAGGATGAGGCCCACCCATGCAAGGGCAGCAGTCCTCATGCACTCCCTGCCTGGATGCTGCATCCAGGGGCGATGGTGATGAGCAGAGGGGCTGCCATAGGACAAGCAAATGCAGGTTAATTTGCCTTGGCTAATTAACTACCAGGTCCTGCCCACCGCAGTGCACAGACTCCACCTACTTGTCCGCCCTGCCTCTCACATGTTATGCTCCTCCTCCTAGCCCCACCGGTGTTCCAGTTCTCCGAGTGCAGTTCCAGTCCCTGGTAAAGCTGTGATGGTGATCCCACGGAAGTTCTGCCGGTGGGCATCTGGTGGGGGGGTACTGAGGAACGTGTTGGTGGCTGTGGCGGGTGGTACCACCAGTGCCACGTGCCCGATTCCCGTGTCTCTCTCTTTTTCTCTCTCTCTCCTCCTGCCCCAAGCAGGCTTGGCATCACATGCTCCCAACACCTCCGTGCCCGGTCCTGGCACCCAGCCTGGCCTGGCAGCGGGTACTGCAGCCACATGCTCGCTCCAAGCTGGAGAGCCACCCCGGTGCTGCCGGCACTGGGCACCCCAGCCTGCAGCAGGGTGGGCACAACAGAGCTCAGAAGCCCGAGGGCACAGCAAAGCCCAGCGGCCCCAGAGCAAGCACTGCATCAAGAGCCTGCAAAGCACCGCTGCCACCCTCGGCAAACCTGTGCCTACGGCTGTGCCGGCACGGCTGTGCCGGTGGCCACGCCACCCTTACCTTCCATGTCCATGATGGCCAGCACAGCGCTGGTCATGGCCTCTCCCCGCTCATTCTCGGCGACACATGTGTACACACCGGCATCCTCCTTCTTGCTGTCCCGGATCCAGAGCGTGCCATACTCCTCCCCACCCTGGGCCAGCTGCTCCTCATTTCGGTACCAGCGGAGGCTGGGCCGGGGGTTGCCCACCACCACCACTCGCAGTCGGATGTCACAGCCGGTGCCGATCGCTGCGTTCTTCAGTTTCCGCACAAAACACGGTGCCGCCAGGCGAGCCGAGCCCTCCTCGGGCGGCCCCGGTTCTGCCGTGACCTTGGCACGCTTCGGGGGGATGCCGGGGCTCGGCGGGGCTGCCCGAGGCTCCCCACCAGCCCTACTCGTGCCGCTGTGTCCCTGTGCTCGGTGCATGGTCTGCAGCTCCCCCACCACCRCCCGCGACCCCTGTCACCCCAAACCAGCAGGTTGTGCCCTTCTTCTCCCCCTGCCTGCGGTCTGGGGGTGCTGGGTGCCTGACTGGGGCGCTGGGGCAGCGGCGGCCCCCCAGTCCAGATGCCGTCCGGTTCGGTGCCTCCCCCCACAGGCTGCAGCCCCAAAGGTCGCAGAGCTGTGGGCAAGCGAGGGGCTATATTTAGGCTGGGGCTCGTGTTCCTGCTCGCCCAGCCGCCGCTCACCAAGCGCCCGGTGCAGTGTGGCGCTCACACCCCATGCTCTGCTGCAACCCCAAGCCCGCCCAGCACCTCGGCACCTGCTCCTCGCCGGCCTGGGTGCGAGTCCCGTGGGTGCTGGCCGCTCGCTGAGCCGTCCCAGCGCTGGGGCCGTGGCGTCCCCCCCCTCACCCGTCCCGTCCCGTCTCGCGCAGCCCCCGGCGAGCTGCGCTCCCTCTGCCCCCTCTCCTGAAGTGGCAGCTGCCTCTGATATGTCACATTCCTTGGCTGGGCTCCCCCTCTCTGCGCCTGCTGCCCCGTCCCTGCAGCCCAGCTCCACTTGCAAAGATAGAAAAGGGCCAGCGCCTTTCCATATTAGCGGAGAGGCTCGGGGGGGACCCAGCTTTCCTCCCCCGCTTCCCCTTCTCCGGCAGTGTCATTGGATCAGGGCACAGAGAGACCCTGACGGCATGTGGAGCGAAAGGACACCATCATGCTTCCTGCAACGCAAGACCCCAGGCGGGAGCCAGCCCTTCGGGGCCCCTTCGCTCCATTCCAAGYAGGCAGCAGAGGTGGGGATCCCAGCATTCCTGATCACCACAAATTCTTCCTGTCAGGAGGCTGCAAACACATCAAGGCTCCATTTCTCTCACCGAGCCCCTGCCTCGCTGCCCTGAGCAGCGTGGGTCCCGGCCAGCCCTGCGTGGAGCTGTTTGGTGTTGGGGCACCCCATAAGAGCTACCATACGCCGGGCTCCAGGCAGCGATCAGCCAGGGACGGTCTGTGCCAGATGCTGCCTGGCCATTCCCAGGCAAGGCGGGGCTTCCCTGTCTCCGGGCGCGATGGCACACGCCTCGGCACCTGGCCCCAGCCGCCCTCGCCAGGGGCTGTAAATCTGCACGAGCAGGACGCCAGCGACACGGCACGATGCTTCCCAGCTGCAGGCCAGCCCCGACAGCTTTGGCACAGCCCATTGCCACCAGCCTGGGGGTGCCAGCACCAATGGAGCATCACCAGGCTGGAGAAGATCCCAGGATCTCCCAGCTTGTATGGCTGGGGCACAACGTAGCGGGAAGCACTGCCAGACCCACAGGCTGGCTGCAGAGACGCTGAGCCAGCCCCAGAAGAGGCCTGGGGGGCTCTTCCCTACCCGGCAGGCAAAGGTATGCTTTGTCCCCTGCCTGCCCCCAGGGGCTGAGCTCTGGCACAGCCAGGCTGGGGCGGCAGGGAGGGAGGTAAGGCAACCCGGGGACTGTCCTCGATGTCACAGGGCCACCTGCTGGAGACATCCCTTGAGATCAACACCTCCCAACTGGGGTTTGCCACACTGGCCTCTCCCTCAGGGACCCCCCCAGCCCAGTCCCTAGCGCTTGCAGTAGCGCATGCCTTGTCCCTAAAACATCAGCCCTTGCCGAGCCCACTGCCTTCCCTGGGATCTGCTGCCTGGCAGAGGTTTGTGGGCTCTCCAACATCTCCCAGGGCAGAGCAACCCTGAATTGCTCTCCCACATGGGATGCTCAACCCAGGGTTCCACTGCAGCATCCCCCATTGCTGGGGTGAAGGAGCTGAAGCCAAGATCCCCTCAACCTGGCCACTGCGAGTGGGGCATTTATGTTGGGAGGAAGAGGGCATATGGTGTTGGCAGATTGAGGCTGGAGGTTGAGCCTGGGGTACAAGCATAGGGTGATGGGTCTGATGCTCACAGGCTGCCATGTGGWGGTCGCTTTGGGATGAGGATGGCTTTCCTCGCAGGTCAGTGGCACTGGGAGAGGCTTGGAAAAGTCCCAGGCAGACATGGATTTGGGCAGGGCTGTCCCAAGTGAGGGTAAAAAGGAGGTGRCTGTGGAGCTGAGAGCCACCAGGACACGGTATGTGACCGTGGGTGTGTGAGGGAGATACCAGACAGTCACTCAGAGCCCCTCCAAACCTGCTCAGGGCTTAGCTGTCACCGTCCCCTGTCCCAGCAGGACTCTCCCATGCAGCACAACTGGGAAACCCACCACCACAGGCAGCAAAATGCTGGGGCACCTTCAGTGTGAGGGACACACACCTTTTGGGGGGCTCAGAAGCCTAGGGAGGAGACAGCCCAAGGAGTTGCTGGCTCCTCCATCCACCTGGCCTCCCCTAGGTGCTGCCTCCGAACCACCCCATCCCCTCTCTGCCCCAGAGATGCACCGAGAGGACAGGGTGATGCTCCGCTGTTTATTTCAGCCGCCTGAAGAGTCTCATACACGTGGTGGGGTGGGGGTGCATTGGGGCGAGGGGTGGGGATGCCTGCCCTGGCCCCCCGGGCCTCTCTCTGGCTCGTCTCATTCTCTCCCCCCTCTCTCCCGTTCACTCACTCCTCCTCTCTCCTGTGTCCACCTGCGGGTACCCTCTCGGCTCGTAAGCCTGGCCCCGTGCAGCCTCCTGCTGCTGGGGGTCCCCGCCTCGGGGGGAAGGGGGCGGGCACTGCCCTCCTCTGCCCCACGGGGCTGCTTCTTGGGCCGGGGGGAGCGAAGGGCCCCAGCTCCCCTGGGCTGGGGGGAACACGCAGGCTGGGAGCCCCCTTGCTCTGAGCTGGGCAGAGAATAGGGGTCTCAGCCCATGCCAAGCTTCTCCCCATCCCTAGCATCGCCGCCATGCACCTGGAGAAGTGCCAGCTCCAGGGGGGCCGGCGGTGCTGGTGGAGGGGGTTGGGTTCCCACTCCTGTGGGATGAACCCCAAGCCTGTGCCCAGCATGGGAAGGGGCCTGTGGGGGGATCCAGAACCTGCTGCTGGGACCGTCCGGCTCTCCATGGAGCTGGCCCAGGCCACCACCTGCTCCCCCCAGCCCCTCCTGCCTGTCCCGTCCCTCCCTCCTGCCGCCCCCCCGGCCCTGGCCTGATCCTGACGCTGGCGTTGCCGCTGCAAAGCTGCAAAAGCAGAGCGAGCCTTTCAAAGCCGAAGGAGAGAGCCCGGGGGTGTGGGGGGCCCAGGGGCAGCTGCATGGGGGAGACTCCTCAGGCAGTGCCGGGGGAGCGCCGAGGGGCGAGGTGGGGGGCAGGAGGGGGGCATGGCGGCAGGACGGAGGCAGGGTCAGAAGGTGCCAGTGGGCTGCTGGAGCAGCCTCCTCTACAGCACTTCGTGCTGCTGCTGGGTTGCCTCGCTCACCACCTGCGGGAGAGAAGCACGGTGAGATGCCAGGCCGTGCCACACCAGAGCACTGAGTGCGGGAGGTGCCGTRCTCGGCGCCCTGCCTCCCCACCACCCTCTGGTGCCGCCCTGCGCTCACCTCCCCGTCACGGGTTTCGATGGTTTTGATCATCACGGTCTTTTTGGTGTGCACCTCGGAGCCCCGCTGCTCCGGGCTGGTCTCTGCAGGGGGAGGACACAGGTCGTGGGATCACAGGGATGTGTGGCATGGGGACACAGCAGTGGGGCTGGGGCCACTGGGGGACTTCAGCAGCCCCAGTTTAACCCTCCCCCAGCTCGTGGCAACACCCAGCTGAGTGCCCCCACACCAGGAGCTCTGTGTGGCACTTGTGGGTCCCCAACCTGCCAGCCTGGCTGCAAGCCCCCAGGAGGGAGATTTGCCCCGAAACTGGGGAACCCAGGGGACTCATCCCAGGTCCCCCTCCTCATGGGGTGATGCTCACCTCGGAAATTGAGTGCGGAGGCAAAGGTCTGGTGCATGGGGATGCTGATCCTGTGGGGGCACAGATGGGAGAGCTTAGCGCCAGCCAGCCCTAGCCCTCAGGTGTCCGCTCACAAGGTTGGACCTCCAGAAAACAGCTGACCCTGCTGGTCCCCCGAGCTTGTCCTGCCCCCTTACCACTCACCGGTTCTCCTCGCCCTCCAGCAGCTTGCGGTACGTGGCAATCTCCACGTCCAGGGCCATCTTGACGTTGAGCAGGTCCTGGTACTCACGCAGGTGCCGGGCCATCTCATCCTTCAGGTGCCGGATCTCCTCCTCCAGGCGGGCAATGGTATCCTGGTACCCACCGGCCTCCCCCGCGAAGCGCTCCTCCATCTCCCGCATCTGGCGCATCAGCGAGTCATTCTGGAGAGACGGGGGTGCTCAGTGAGGGGGGCAACCCAGAGGAGCCAAGGGTCACCGGGGGTGGGGGCTGGGAATGTCAGGGGGTCCTGAGGAGAGCCACGGTCAGCCCTGGGGTGGGTCCTGCTGATGCGGGACCACAATGGGTGACTGTCACCCTCCACCTGCCCAGCACTGGGCAGTAGGGTCTGATGGGACCAAGCTGGGCATGTGCTGGGCAACCCCAGCACGCTGGTGCCCACACCCTGGCAAAGCCATCCTACCCCAGCAGGAGGGCACGGAGAGCTGCAGGAGCACCGGATGGCTGCCTGGGGGTGGCACTGGTGGCTGCTGGTTGGCTCCTGTGACCACGACTGTGCCAGAATGGGACTGTTGTGCCCTGTTTGTTTGCAACTACCTTGCCAGCCTGCAACCAGACACCCTGAGCCCTGTGCCCGCCTGCCTGGAGCCTCCCAGGCTGGGTCACCTTTTATAATCCGCGCTTTGATCCCGAGACTCTGCCAAAACACTTTGCAGGAGCCCAGGCTACTGCTGGGGAAGACGCAGCCCAAATGTGGGGTACAAGTCGCCCCACAGCAGCAACTCAGAGAGCCGGGAAGAGCCCCCCACCCCAGAGATGTCCCAGAGGTCCCTGAGCACCCTTGGAGCAGCAGGTCCCTTGCAGGGMAGCTGGGGGTCTCCCCAACGCTGCCCTCAGCTCACCGTGCCCTTGAGGGCATCAATCTCGCAGGTGTAGGACTGGATCTGGTGCCGGTACTCCAGCATCTCCTGTTTCGCCTGCCGCAGCGCATCGTTGTTCTTATTGGCTGCCTGTGTCAGGTCAGACACCTGGGGAGAGACCATGGTCAGCGGGCACGGCCACCGAGATGGCTGGAACCTGCTGTGCTGGGGCCAGCCCGGAGCCCACTGCCTCCCGCACCTTGGACTTGTACCACTCCTCGGCCTCGGCGATGTTCTTGGCAGCGATGCTCTCATACTGAGCACGGATGTCCCGCAGCGCAGCCGTCAGATCGGGCTTGGAGATGTCCATCTCCACCTGGATGTGCTGCTCCTGCAGCTGTGCCTGCAGCTCCCGGATTTCCTGGGTGGACGAGGTGACATCTCAGGGCACCCGCTCCATTCCCCCTGCCCCACAGGTGCCATTGGAAAAGGGGGCCACTCCCGACCTACCTCTTCGTGCACTTTCTTGAGGAAGGCGATCTCCTCCTGCAGGGACTCGATACGTCTTTCCAGGTCGATGCGTGCCAGTGTGGCTGCGTCTACATCCTGGGAGGGACACAGAATGAGGGATAGCAGGTGGTTGCAGTGAGAGCACTAGGGCTGGAAGGTGCAAAGCTGTGTCCAGGACTGTGCCCTGGTGCTGGGGCCAGGCTGCTGGGGAGATGGGGGTGGGAAGGAAGGCAGGGTTCGCACGCCACGCTAAGGGGACAGGTACTCACGGCTCTGAATGCAGCGAGGTTGTTCTCAGCCTCCTCCTTCAGCTGGATCTCCTCTTGCAGCCTGTAGGCAGAGAAGGGAGACTAGGGAGGTGCGAAGGAAGCCCCGTCCCTCCGTGGTGATGTCCCCCCGAGCTGTCCCTAAGCACAGCACGGCCCGGTGGGAAGAAGACAGATTGTCCTGTGTTCCCGGCAGGCAGCAGAGGACTGGCRGGGGGCCAGGGGCTCTTCCTCCCATTCCCTATTATAGTCAACGCCGGAGAGATCACAAAGACATGAGGTCAGCTCGGTGCCATGCGCACTGCCCCAGCCCTTATAGGGGAGAGTGACCAGCAGCTGGGGGGACAGGGTGCAGGGTCTGGCACAGGGGGTCCAAGAGATGGCCATCAGCTGAGCTATCCCAGGGAGAGCAGGATCCCCAGCAATGCTGTGGGATAGGATGTGAAATGGGGACTGCCGTGGGGGTGGCCCAGGTCAGGGCTGGAGATCCAGGCTTGTGCCAGTGGAGGGGACAGTACTGCAGGCTGCATGTCAGTGGAAAGGCAGCAGGGAGGAGATGGAGGCGCCCAGGTGGTGCTGGCACAAGGGGTGGCAGAAACCCAACACCCGTTTGTTCTGGGCCCTGCTCCTCTCCGTCACTGAGAGTTCCCTCATGCTGCCGCCTCCAGCTCCCCAGCATCAGGGAGTACCCCACTGCTGGCTGTCTGTGGTGGTGGCTGGGGTTACAGTGGGAGGCAGCAGGCTGTGTCACCCCCTGGAAATGCTGTCCCAAGGGCACCGGGTCCAGGAGGGACAGTGCAGACCAGCATTAGAACATAGAGCTCACCCTGGGCATCTGCTCCTACTGCCAGGTTCCCCATGCTGGACAGTCCCTGAGGGTTCCCTCAGCCTGAACACCCTTGTGAATAATCCCCACTCTCCTCCCGAGCACCAGCCAGGTCCACAGCATCCCCGGGTCTCCCACTGCTCACAGGGCAGCATGGACACTAACGGCAGGCTTGGAGCATTCCTGGCCTGTGGAAGTGCAGCTGCTTCCTCCCTTCCCTCCTTCATGTCCGGAGCTAATGGAGCACCCCCCCCGGGCCATCCTCCCCCTCGCTTCCGCCTGCCTGACTGCATCTGTCTGTCCATCTATCCCACAAAGCTTAGCTCACCCATGGGCTCATGAGCCCTTCCCGGTGTCAGTAGAGATGGGGACCCCGGGATGAGGCGCACTTTGGTCTCCCAGCTCTGGATGTCCTATGGTGTCACAGCCCAGCCTCAGCCCCTCTGCAAGGAAGGGCATAGGGGATACCCCTGCTGTGGGAGTCACTTTACCCTCTGGGTGCTGCCTGGGCAACCAGAAAGCGGTCAAGGGGACAGAGTAGCGGGGACATGACGGGCTCTGAGCGTGAGGCACAAGCACAGCAGCAAGCACCTGAGGGGCTGTCAGGGCAAGCTCTGCCACCACCCATCCCTAGGGATGGAGGTGCACGGAGGGATGCCCACAGGGACTCTCCAGGGGCCCCCCCACTCACTTCTGCTTGAGCTTCTGCAGGTCATCGAGCAGGTTGTCACGCTCAACCTCCACACGAGCCCGCTGATTGGTGAGCAGGTCCACCTGGCGCCGGAGCTCCCGCAGCTCCTCCTCGTACATCTCGGCCACGCGGGTGGGCTCCTTGCCCCTTAGGCGATTCACCTCGGCCACCATGAGGGCATTTTGCTGCTCCAAGAAGCGCACCTTTTCGATGTAGTTGGCGAAACGGTCATTGAGCTCCTGCAGCTCCACTTTCTCGTTGGTGCGGGTCTGGAGGAACTCCTGGTTCATGGCATCAGCCAGGCTGAAGTCCAGCAGCTCGCCGGCACCTTGGTAGGCACTTTGGTAGGAGCGCAGGGGCGTCACGCGGGTGGTGCGGAAGGTGGACAGGCTGGGGACGGCCGAGGTGCGGGACACCTGGTAGACGCGGGAGGTGACGGAGCTGCCGCTGCTGCCCTTGCTCCCAAAGGAGGCGCGGGGGAAGACCGGGGAGCCGCCAAAGGTGCGGCGGTAGGAAGAGACCCGCTGGCTGGAGGAGTAGGACTGGCTCATGGTGGCGGCGTGGGGCGGCGAGGCCGGAGCAGGGAGCAGGCGGAGGGCTGGCGAGCGGCCGGCACAGCTCGGAGAGGCGTCGGGAGGGGACCGCGCGCCGCTATTTGTATCCTGCTGACATCACCCGCCCCTCCTGCTGCCGGGCAGCTGGGGGATGCTGCGGGGGGGATGGCCGGCAGCCTCCGCCCACTGCCCCTCACCTGCCCGCACCCCCCCGCAGACAAGGATCCCTGGACACCCCCAGAGTCCCCTGGTGGGGCCTCGCCACTGGCCCCCACTGCTCTGCCCCGTCCCTGCGGGTGCGAGGGAAGGAAGCGGGGCAGGCTGGTGGTGAGCCCCCCGTCAGGGCACAGTGCCACCCGCAGGGGGCCCGGACAGACAGACAGACAGCCTAGGCTGACACCATGGAGGGAAAGAAGGGAACTCAGACCTTCACAATATCACTTGACCCCCTTGAGCCAAACCCCATGCCTGGTAGCCATGGTCCCCAAACTGGTCTTGAGCACCCCAAAAGGCCCCTGATGATGCTTTGACCCACCCCTTGGCAAGAGCACCAGACTCAGTTCTCTGGCCCCATGCGGGGCCCCATGTGGGGCCCCATGTGGGGCCAGAGTCCGGCCCCCCCATCTAGAAAGTGAGCAAGGAAGGGCCCTGGAGAGGGATTGATATGGGGGGACCCCTGCCCTGAGTGTGCTTGTACTGACCCACCACCCAAACTCTCTTTCTGACATGGGGGGCTGAGTGCCAGCCAGGATGCGGGTGCTTTCGGAGTGCTGCTGAGTGACCCCGAGCAGGTGCTGGGTGCGAGCCCCAGAGATGGTGACGTCAGCCCCTGTCCTCGCTCCGGCACATTCCCAAAGCAGCAGGCACTCAACCAAAATAGCCTTCCCAGCTCATACTCGTGGGGTGTGGGACATACATATGTGGTATTTATAGTGGGGGAGGCTCTCTGTTAACCCTTCTTGCTCCAGGCGCGTGGAGAGCACAGCTGGACAGGGACCCTGCCTGGAGCAGCCCCAACCTATCTCTGGTCCCCATCACCCCAAGAGCAGAACAAGGTCCCCAGGATATCCCAAGGCACTGCAGGCTCTGCCCGGTCTCTTCAGTCTCCCTCTTGGCCAGGAAGTACATCGGGGATCAGAAAGCCCAGCCCAGCTCCCCAAAAACTCCCAGAATGGGGAATTTCCTAGTCCTTTCAAGAACCCCCACTACAGCTTCCTGGACAGGCAGTGGGCCAGGTCAGGGACCCCCAGGGCCATGCACAAACCCATGCCAGCTAAAAAGGACATCCTGAGGAAGGGAGACTCTGCTGGGGGAACCCCTCATGAGGGTGCCCCTTGCCTGGGCAGCACCCCCTCCTCCCCAGGCTCCCCAGCACACCCGGTGACCCCCAGCTCTGTCCAAGCTGGATGTTTTGGCTGACGTCAGCTGGCTCAGCCCCAGCGCCTCTGTCCCTGAAGGCCCTAGTGGAGGGGACCGCCGTGCCACTGGGCACAGGGTGACTCAGCAGCACTCCTGCCTGGCCCTGCATCTCCCAGCCTTCTGTCCTAGCTGTAATGCAGATGCCAAGCAATGCCATGGCAGCATGAAGATGGCAAAGTCTCGGGCTTGGTCATGGCAGCATTCTCAACCGCCCTGGCTCTGGGAGGAACTCCTCCCTGCTGCCTGCCTGCTCCATGGGCCTGGGCAGCCAGCTAAGGTCTGGATCCCACAGCCATGCAGGTGGGCAGACGTTCAATGCCCTGCATCCCTTCTGCCCRTCCAAGCCCCCCATCCCGAGAGCCCCTCCCAGCCACCCAGTTGCAGAGTGATGTGGCGTCTTCCCAGAGGGTGCAAGCTGCCCGGAGGAGCGTGCCTTTAAAAGGGAAGGTATTTCCAGATGGGGTTGTTTCATCCCAGCACAGGGGGAGGATGGAAGAAAGGGGGGCTCGTGGGGGGAGAGTAGATGGAAAAACAGACAGCATCCTTCCTCCTGGCCCTGTTCCGAGTATGCCCTGCACATCCCCAAGCCCTGCGCGTGTGCCCTGCCTGTGCTGCAAGTGCTGGCAGGGTGGCTAGCCAGCCCTTAGCTGGTGTGCAGAGGGGCAGGTGGGTGCCCTGTGAGGGGGACTCCGGTGGTCTGGGACAGCACACCACCAGGAACAGAGTTCAGCCATCCCTTCCCATGACCCCACCCCACTGCTGTGCCAGGGTGTGGGGAGGATGGACTCCTCAGGGATGCTGTGTCCACATGTGCCYGGCACACTGCCCCGGTGTTTCAGGTAAGTCGATGCAAATCCCATCCCAGGCTTGGGTAGCCCTTGTTCCCATCGTTATCTCACAGAGTGGGGGGTGCAGGGTTGGGGTGCTCCAGGGAGGGGAAACGCACTCTTGGGCCTTGCTGTTTGGAGGGGAAGCAGCTCAGAGGAGTTAACCAGGAGCATCCTCCCGACCCTGCTCTAGGGCAGACTGTTTGAAGTGGCCTTTCCTCAGCTGTCGTGACAGCCTTCCGGGATGGCTCTGGACAGGCAGGGGCCCCACGTCTTGCAGGGGGTGGACGAGCCTCTTAGGAAATCCCCGTCTGCTTGCAGGACCCAGCGTGATGGGCAGGAAGGATGAAGTGCAGGACTGAGAGACCCTGCCTGAGTCCCATGCCAGGGACAGGATGCCAAACACTCTGTGCCAGCTAAAGACCCAGAGGCTGCAGAAAGTGAGGAGGCTACAGAGGCCAGAAGTGCAGGGCTGCCTCCTGTCCTGTCCAGTCCCCTTCAGCCTCCCCACAGTTCCATCCCAGGCCAGGCTGACCCAGACCGGTGGAGCCTGGGAAGTGGCTCCTGAACCCCCGCACTGGCCTGGTCCCAGCTTCCACTGAACCTTGGAAGAGACTGCTGCCAGGAAGGCGTTTGGAGCTGGAATGTCAAACAACTCCCTCCGGTCATGACATCCCTGTGAGCAAAGCCAGCTGCATCCTGCAGCCGCCCCTCCTCCCTGGCCCTCCCTCCCTGCTGTTCCCCCAGGATTTAAACCCAGCACAGCCTCCTTGGGCTGTGGGCATCTTGGGGCTTGAAGCTAGGCAGGATGTGGGGACAGGGTGCTGGCCCCTCCTTGTCCCTACACACTGCCACCAGGACCCCAGTGCCCTCTTATGCCTAGCCTTAGCTCAGGGGTGAGTGGAGGGATGGGAATGAAGTTGTGAGTGTGTCCATCCCCCTCCCTCCTGACCCGTGGCTGTCTTCCTTCATCCCTCTCCTTTTACAGCCATGAGCCTCCCAGGCGTCTTTACCCTAAGAGGGAAGGAGTGTGCGGTCCATTCCCCGGCGCTGACGGACCCAGGGCGCGTGCTATTGTCTAAATAGGACATGGCTCTCCTTCCCTGTCTGGGCCAAGGCCCAGCCTGGCCTGACGGGGTCCCAGGAGCTGGTGCGTGCCCTAAAGTCTGCAGCCCCCCACCTGCTGTTCATCCCAGCTGCCACCATGCCTTCGCCCACTCCAGAGCTCAGGGGGCGCACAGACTGTCTGGCTGCTCCCGGTCCCCATGCCCATGTCCCCAGGTGATGGGGATGCTGAGGACAATGTCCTGTCTCTGAGTGGCACAAGGATGCTGGGGGTGCCTGGATGCCCCACGGCACGCATGAGTGCTGGGGGTGCCCAGATGCAACCTGTATGGATGCTGGGAGGTGTTCACTTGCCTCCCTTGGTCTTTGTATGTCTTCCAGGTGGGTTGTTGCCTCTATGTTTCAGGAGGATGCTGGGGGTGAGCTGTTGCCCCCAGGCTCATGCAGGTGATGGGGGAGACCAGTTACCTCCATGCCCACGCAGATGCTTGAAGCATATACCAGCTCCCATCACTCATCTGCAGCTGGCCCTGTGATCCATGGGGATGCTGGGGGTGTTCTATCCCCACAGCCTAGGGGCAGGCTGAGGATGTCCACCTGCCCTAATGGTCCATGGGGATGTTCACCTGCCCTAGTGGCGTGGAGGTACTAGGTATGCCCGGCTGCCCTCGTGATCCATGTGGACGTAGGGATGACTGGGCATCTACATAGTCCATAAGGATGCTGGGGTGTCTGTTTGTCCTCCTGCAGGCCTCAATAGCATCACCCATGCCAGTGAGATGAGGTAGCATTACCCGCTGCATCGCTGATAGCTCACGTAAGGCATGGTGGCTGTTCGCTCAGCCTCCAGCAATTCCTGGGCAGTGATTTCACTTTCCCATGCTCAGACATGTGGGCTGGGATGCGGGGGACCGCCTCGATGGATGCCATCTCTTCGCTCGTCCTGGCAGGGCTGGCAAGGGGGGGGTCCAGGCAGCCTGGCAGGCAGTGGGAGAAGGGGGTGGCACTTCCTGGAGCTCCGCTGTGTTTACAGGCTCTGTCCTGGGCCATCTTTCCATTAACCCCTTCCAGCAGGGCTAAGCACCGCCTGCCTGTCCCCAGAGCCTACTGCCACCAGGGAACAATTCCTGGAGCAAAGCCTGCCTGGACCACTACCCTGGGCTGCCAGGACACACGGCAAGGGCCACAATGCCCTGTCCCTACCGGTCCTGTCCCTGCCAGGCACCCTAGGCACATGCATGAGCCCAGCAGCAGGGTGCATGCATGCTGAGGAGGAGCTGGTGCCGTTTTGGAAGGGCTGCCTGTGGCTCCCTGCTGCACCAGATGGTCCATGGGGCAGCGTGGGATGGGAACAGGAGCGGTGTCTTCCCAGGAGCATGGTGATGGGGTAGGGGGCAGCCATGGCAGGTGCTGTGCAGCCCTCGGCACCCAGCCAGGGGTGAGACAGAGCCCACTCAGAAATAGCCATCGGGAGCTTTTTCTGGAAGCCCCGCTGTGCTGGGAATAGCTGTGGCACGCCAAGGCGCTGCCCTTTGCTCAGGCCGGCAGGGCTAGACAAAGGCCACACCCGGCCCTGCTACTCATTCCTGCTCCAACACCACAGATCCACGCACCCCCTGCTCCTGCACACAGATCTCCCAGGAACCATCCTGCCTGGGAACACAGCGGGTACCCATCCGCTCCGGGCATCCACCAGGTGGGGAGCCATGGGCTCCAAACGTTCCCAGGTGTCCCCCAGGCACAGCCTGGGAAGCACCCAACAGCACCTGGCCCTGAGCTGGGTGGTGCTGGCAGGAGGAGCGTGGGGGTGGCGTCCTGGCATCCACATCCCTTTGGCACATGTTGTCCCAGCTCTGGGCAGGAGCGCTGGGTGCTCCCAGAGTGTTCCCGTCCCAGCGGGGCCTGGCCCTGTGTTTTGGTGTGGTTGACATGGTGACCCTCCAGCTGTCTGTTTGCAGGGTGCCAGGCAGCGGGAGTGCTCATTCCCTTTTGGTAGTGGGGAGAGGCAGGTGCTGGGAGCTGGGAGCATAAATCCAGAGCTGTCGGGAGCTCTCGGCACGACAGGTCACAGGGTCAGGGGCAACAGGACCATCAGTTTCCAATCCTCAGGACACGGATGGCCAACTAACAGTCTGTCTCCAACTAACAGGGTGCCCAATGCGGGTGACTCAGGAGCTGGGAATCCAGCTGGCACCCAACACCTGGGCCCCATGCAGCACTCACAGGCTGCCACGTCCATCTCCAAGGCCACACACCCATTGCTAGGAAGAAAGGATCCTGCTGGGAAATGATGCATGAGGACTGATTGAAACACAAAACCCCACTGCTGCATCCAGCCCATGCAGGGAACCCAGCCAAGGGCAGGAGGCACCCTAATCCATGCAAGGCCAAGGGGTCCTATACCTTGGAGATGCTGCTGGGGCTGACAGGCAGCTGGGGTGTCCTGCCCTGCCACTGTGCCAACCCTCAGAACCCCGGGCACTGCTATCACTCAGAGACATTGGTCCCCAAGATAGCACAATGGGCTTGTGCCTTGTTTCCTGTGAGGGTCAGGCAGTGCCAAGGCAGGTGAGCAACAACAATGGGGGGGCTGCAGCTTGGCTGTGACCCACTCCAAAGACACCCAGCCTCTGGGAAGCAAGTGTGTTCCTCTGTGCACCTGCACCCCACTGCAGGCAGGCCAAGCCCTGCTTTGGTGCAGCCCCTGCTCCCCAAGTTAGCCCCAGAAGTGGAGCACACCAGGGCAGGATGGGCGATCATCCCTGTGGATCCTGTCCCTGCCCCTTGTTTCCCACCCCAGCCTCTCTTGGTTGTGTCCCTCTTCCCCCCACCCTTAACCCAGCTCTGTCCTAATTTTGGCAGGCACCACGTTTACCTGGTCTGGACCAGGGTGGAAGGCGAGGGGTACCTGGTGTGGATTGCAGGGTGCAAATTTTCAGGGTGCAGGGTGTGGACTGTGGGGTGCAGGGTGCAGGAGGTAGGGTGAGGGGTGAGGGGCGCGGGGTGCAGATTGCATGTATGTATGTGTATRGTGTGGATTGCATGGTGTGTGGTGCAGGGTGAGAGTGCTATGTGCATGGTGGGGGTATAGGGTGCGAGGTGCAGGGTGCCGCGTGTGGATTGTGGGGTTGCAGGTCACGGGGTAGAGGGTGCAGGTTGCAGATTGCAGGGTATGGATTGCGCGGTGTGTATCGCGGGACGCAGGGTGCGGATTGCAGGGCATGGATTGCGAGGCGCAGGGTGCGGATCGCGGGGTGCGGATCGCGAGGTGCAGATTTCAGGGTGCGAAGTTCGGGGTGCGGGGTGCAGGGCGCGCGTTCCTCCGGGGCAGCAGGGGGCGCCGGGCGGGGCGGCGCGGGGCGGCGGCGGCCATGCAGGTACCGGGCGGGCGGCGGGCGCGGGACGGGGTCGGGTCGATGCTGCCCGGGACGGGGATCCCCGGTTCCGCAGCCGTCCCGGCCCGGGGCGGGGTTTTGCCGGCGCGGTGCGGTGACGGCTGTGCCCGCAGGCGGCGGCGCAGGGCTCGAAGGCGGCGGCGCAGGCGGCGGCGCAGGAGCTGGTGAAGTTCGTGAACCGGAGTCCCTCGCCCTACCACGGTGAGGACCCGCCCGGATCCCTCCCCGTCCCTCTCCCCTCCCCGCGGGCGGCCCTGACGGCTCTTCTCGCTGCAGTGGTGGCCGAGTGCCGCAGCCGGCTACTGCAGGCCGGCTTCCAGGAGCTGAAAGAGACGGAGCACTGGGACGTGCGGCCGGCGCAGAAGGTGGGCCCGGCCGGGACGGGGCGGCGGGGGCCGAGGGGGGCCGGGTGGCCCTCATCGCTCACCTCTACCCCTCTGCCCCCAGTACTTCATCACCAGGAACTACTCCACCCTCATCGCCTTCGCCGTCGGCGGCCAGTTCCAGCCCGGAAATGGGTTCAGCCTGCTGGGGGCCCACACCGACAGCCCTTGCCTCAGGGTAAGGTCGCTGGGTGCTGGAACCTTCTGTGGAGTCCTCCAGTTTCACGCCACAAGCGAAAACTACCCTGACTACCCCTGTGCCCTGCAGCACCGTTGTTGGCTCCCTGCACCTCCCAAATCTGCCTCCCGGGGCAGTCCATACTGACCCCCTGCATTGCTCTGCCTGCTGCTTCTCCCCTCTGTCACCTGTCCCGCAAAGCCCCTCACAGCACCCTGTGCTGGCAGCATCAGCGATAAGGCTGTGGGCATGCTCTGCCCGGTCCCCTAGAGTCGCCCAGTCCCCAGCGCTTCATGRTGCCAGCAGTGACACCTCTGCTGTTGCCCAGGTGAAGCGTCGCTCTAAGCGGGGGCAGGTGGGCATAGTGCAAGTCGGCGTGGAGACCTATGGAGGGGGCATCTGGAACACCTGGTTCGACCGCGACCTCACCGTGGCCGGGAGGGTGATCATAAAAGTGAGTCTGATTTGTGGCACACATGGTTGGATAACTGTGTGCCTCCGGCTCTGGGTCCCTGACTCCCACAAAGAGTGGGACCTGCTGCAGCCTCTCGGCCCTGCATGCCTGGACCCAGAAGTCCTCCTTGTGTTTCAGGACCCGGCCACGGGACGCCTGGAGCAGCGCTTGGTACGTGTGGAGCGGCCCATCCTTCGCATTCCCCACCTGGCCATCCATCTGCAGCGCAGCATCAATGAGAACTTTGGGCCCAACACCGAGCACCACCTGTAAGGCCTGGCTCAGCCCTGACTCCTGGCCAACCCTTGGGAGGGCTGCTACCCAGCTAGAGCAGAGCCAAGTCTCAGCTCTCTCTTTGGCAGCTGCTCTTCGCAGTGGGGAGATCTGCAGTGGCTTTTAGCCCCATAGAGTCCTTCCAGGAGACRCTTCCAAGTGTAGGATTTGGGAAAGGACACTGGGCTGTCCTGAGGTGGCACAATAGATTTGTGCTTGAGATGTTGTGCATTCTTGGTCCATTCAGCATAGCAGTCACTCCCTGGAGGGGCAAGGCAGACACCCCAGGAAGGGCTGGCTGTGTGTGGCCCAAGCAGGTGAGGTGAGCAAAGCTCCGAGAGCTAATGTTACTGTCCCCCCTCAGGGTTCCCATTCTGGCCACTGCTGTGCAGGAGGAGCTGGAAAAGGAGGCGCTTATGGAGTCGACACCTTGCAGTGCTGTGGCCCAGGTGAGCTGTGTGCCAAGGATCAGCAAGGATGCTTGCAAGGATGTCGCCTTTGATTTCCAGTCCTCAGGGGCCTGCCACCAGGTTSCCCTTCTCCCTGTGGACTGCTGGTAACCTTCCACTCTGCCTCACAGCTGTGTACACAGCACATCTGCTCAGCCGTCACTCTCTTCTCACCCTTGTCTGTAGCTGGTGTAGAAGGGGGTGCATCTCCCCCAGGAAGCAGGGCAGGGAGGGGGGCTAGCACAGGGGGCAGAGAGCTGTCCTGGGTGAGGTGGGGGCTTGAACATGGGACATGTTAGTAGGAGAGAGGACACTGCCGACATGAGCAGGGTCAGGGACAGCTCTGCAAGGGGAAACTGGGAGTTTCTCCTGCCATCCACTGCCTGCTCACAGCTCTGCTTTCTTCCCAGGCAGAGCGGCACAGCCCTGTCCTGCTTTCCCTGATCTGCCCCCAGCTGGGAGTGAAACCAGAGCAGATTGTGGAGCTGGAACTATGCCTGGCAGATACGCAGCCAGCGGTGAGTAAGGGCAGGAGCCTCCCTCTGTCTGCACACAGCCTACGGGCTGGCACTACCCAGGTGTTACCTGGCATACATCCTCTGCTTGGGATGTGCCAGGGCTAGGAGCTGAATGGAACGAGAGGAAGCTGCTCCTGAGGGGCAGAGATAAGGGGACTGGAATGGGGACCCAGTGGCAGGTACTTTTTGGTGACCCAGAGCCTGTTCCCTACTCCTCTTGGCTCTCTGCAGACGCTGGGTGGTGCCTTCGACGAGTTCATCTTCTCCCCACGTCTGGACAACCTGCACAGCTGCTACTGTGCCCTGCAGGTGAGAGGGAAAAGAACCTGGAGCCTGCAGCATGGCCCGCACACACCCCAGCTCAGCTTTGGGCTGGCCCAAGGCTCTGCAGGGAGTTGTGTTCCCATGGGATGGGTCTGGATTTTTGGAGGATCTGGGATTGGATGGGGTCTGCCCCCTTTGCTGGGTGTGTGGGGTTCCCAGCAGCTCCCAAGGGTGGCTCCTGCTGTCGCTGGGCAATGTGTGTGCCCACAGCTCCCTTCCTCCATGCTTTGGGCTCTCCTGGAGAAGTTCTCAATGGCTTTGTCCTGAGGTTCCCAGGATGGGGTAGCACTCAGGCTGGTGTCCATTCCCCCCTAACCCTGCAGGCTTTGATTGACTCGTGTGCAGCGCCCTCCTCCCTCTCCCAGGAGCCCAACGTGCGTCTCATTGCGCTCTATGACAACGAGGAGGTGAGCGAGGGGCACAGCCGTGGGGTGGCTGGCACTGGAAGGGGCTCCATGTTCTTTGCTCTCCCCCGGCCATGCCTAGCAGTAGACAGATCCCTCACCCCAGTGGAGGAAGCGGGGATTTGCTTACACCCTGATGGATGGCCCAGGCAGGGGTGGGAAGCCCTGGTGTGGTAGGAAGCTGCTTTGCTGGCTTTGGGGAGCCCCCTGTCACTCTTCTGGCCCCTGTGGTGCTGGGGGGTTGTACTGATGGTGGTCCTTGGCAGGTAGGGTCAGAGAGTGCACAGGGCGCCGAGTCCTTGCTAACGGAGCTGGTGTTGCGCCGGATCTCGGCATCTCCACACAACCTGACAGCCTTCGAGGAGGCAGTGGCCAAGTCCTACATGATCAGTGCCGATATGGCCCACGCTGTGCACCCCAATTATGTGTGAGTAGTCTGAGCAGTGCCGCAGGCGAGGGCAGCCTGCGCTGCCGCCTGTGGGGACGTATCCCCATCACTCCCCAGCGAGTACAGGCAGGACAGTCCTTGTTGCAGCAGGAAGGGAAGGCTATAGCATGAAACTCTTGCTTCTCTTTTGCAGGGACAAGCATGAGGAGAATCATCGTCCAGCCTTCCACAAGGTGAGGGCAGCCCTGTGCTTTGGAATGGGGCTGTTGCTGTCTGTCTGCCCTGCAGCACTGTGGATTGCCTGGCTGCTCCCAGGGCACAAGTCGGGAGCACTCAAATGCGAAACGTTTGTCCTGCAATGGGATTTGACTGTGCCACATGTCTGATGTTAATCACTTGGGATCCCAGTCTTGCCCCTTCCCTGCTCTGAGCTGGGGCTGTCCCCATGGCAGGGCTGTCCCCATCCCTATGGGCTCACCCAGAGAGGGGAGAGCGGTGTGGTGTGTTGGAGTAGTATGGCATTACCTGGGCATGGGTGTTTCCAGGGCCATTGACTTTCCCTGGGTCCCGTCACGGGCCTGCGGTGCTTTCCCTTGTGCAGGGCCCTGTCATCAAAGTGAACAGCAACCAGCGCTACGCCTCCACAGCTGTCACTGAAGCCGTAMTCCGGGACATTGCTGCCCGCGTGGGTGTCCCTCTGCAGGTGAGCGGGGCTGGGGGAGCCCTCCTTGAGCATTATGAGTTCAGGCTGCAGCCCTGCCCTTGGGTTCATCAGAGGGGGCCTGTGCCAGAGCTCCACCCCTGTTATCATGTCTGTCCTCACTGGGGCCTGGGTGCTGCCTGTTGCTCTGGGGCTCCAGCTCCAGGCTTGACCTGGGGAGCAGGCTGGTGACCTGGGTCGGTGCTGCTTCTCTGTCCCAGGTCCCCTCCCTTCAGGGCTGAGGGCCCATGGGGGAGACCATGGCGCAGCATGTGAAGTTGTTCAGGTCTTGTCCCCGTGCAGGAGTTCATGGTGCGCAATGACACACCCTGTGGCACCACCATCGGCCCCATTCTGGCCTCCCGCCTGGGGCTGCGCGTGCTTGACATCGGCTGCCCGCAGCTGGCCATGCATTCCATCCGGGAGATGTGCTGCACCTCAGGGGTGCTCCAGAGCATCACCCTCTTCAAGGTGAGCCCTGTGTCCCCCATCCTGTGCTGAAGGTCTCTCCCTGCTGCTCTACGTCTCCCACATCCTCATGTCCTCATCCAGTCCCTGCTTTGGGGCTGAGCCCAGCCATCCCACAGGGCTCCCCAACCCTTTGGAGCAGCACAGGTCCTGGCTGCTTCCRGAGGTGCCCCCTCTCATACCAGCCTTCCCCAGTGACTGCCATCCCTAAATAGTTCCTATGGCAACGAGTGCTAGCCTTGAGTCAGCGATGGGTTACTATGGTGACGCGGTCCTGCTCTCTGCGAGTAGCTGCCTGCTATGATGCTGCGACAGGGAGCTGCTGCCTGCCCCCGCTGCCCCCCCACCCCGCACCGCCTTGCTCGGCCCACCCTGATGGCCTCTCTTCTTCCAGGGCTTCTTCGAGCTCCTGCCGACGGTCAGCAGCAGCCTGCTGGTCGACTGAGCGTGGTGGGGAGGGAGCAGCAGTGGGTTCAGTCCTGGGGCCATTAAAGCATTTCTGTCTCGTTGGCGAGTGGTCCATGACTGCGGCGGGGGGTGACGTACGTGGCTCCCCCTGGGGACTCCCATGCCTCCCAGGCGTGCTCTCCCTTGGAGCCGTGAGCGGGGCCTATTCACCCATCCACAGTCCCTTGTTGAGAGGTGCTGGGCRTCTCGGCTAAGGGGCAGAATACGACTCGGCACCCGCCCAGGGAGAGCTGGTGGGAGGATATCCCCTGTCTCCTCCAGCGCTGGGGCCGCCCTTTCCCCAGGGCTGAGCCTGCTGTGTGGGCAGGGACCTGCCGGCCCCAGACCTGCAGCTGCTCGCCGGGGCAGGGGGGCCGGGGCAGGGGCAGGGGGTCCCTGCCCGGGGCGGGGTCCGGGGGCTGCCCGTGCCCCGCGGCCGGGGCCGGGGCGGTGCCGCCGGGCGGGGTACGAGGGTGCGGCTCCGCGCTCGCCGCTCATTGGGCACCTCTCAGGGGCGTGTCCCGCGCGGGAGCCAGTGGGGCCGCGGGGTTGGGAAGGGGCGGGCGCTGATTGGCGGGGGTGCTGCTAGCGGGGCGGCACACCCCCAGGGGGCGTGGCTCGCCCCCAGAGAGGCTGCGATTGGCGCGGCGCTCCACCGCCTCTCCCCGGAGCGCGATCTGATTGGCCCCGCTGGACAGCGGGGGGCGTGAGCGCGACTTTGGGGGACAGCCGCGCGGGTCTCTCACTGGCTGGAAAGAGGAGGGGCGTGGCCCAGGGGCCGCGCGCAGCGTGCCATTGGCGGGGCGGTGGCGGCGGGCGGGGCGCGCGGCGCGGCGGGGCGCGGGTTGGCGGCGGCGGCGGGGGCGCGGCCGGCGGGTGCGCCATGGTGCGGCCGTGAGCGGAGCATGGGGCGGCGGCTCCTCCGGGCGCTCCTCTGCCTCCTCCTCCTGGCCGGCCGCGGGCAGCTGCGTGACGGCGCCGCCGCCACCGCCGCACACGGTGAGACCACTATCCTGGGCAGAGCGGCTTTACCCCGGGCAGCACGGGGGCCGGGAGGCGATTCCCGGGGAGTGGCAGGGCAGGGGTCTCCGCGGCTGGTGCGATCGCCGCCGCTGTAGATGCTGTCACGGTGTGCGGCGGCGAGTGCGGCCTCCGGCGGAGAACGGGAGAGGGCGGCCCGGGACCGGCACCGCGGGTGCGTCATTGACGCCGGAGGCGCCCCTCTCCCGGGGCTGCCGGGCCGGTGGGGGTGCTAATCCCGGGGCACGCCGCCGGCTGTAAAGTTGCCACCCCGCCGGGCCCGGTAGCCAGCAGCTACGGGACGGGAGCAGAACGGTGCTTGCTCATGCCCGGGGCAAAGCCGGTGCCTGGGGCTGCCGCAGGGATGGGGAGCCCGGGGCAGCGGCCCTGAGTGTGGCTGCATGTCCCGACCGTACCGCCGTTTAGCTGCCCTCCGCCTGTAAGTGCGGCCCGCCCGGGCCGGTGCACCCGTTCTTCTCCAGCTCGGCCCGTGTGGTCCATGCTTGTGGCTCTCTTGGACCCGAGTGTCGCTGCCGGTAGCAGAGCTGCAGCCCCCCCACACGGCACGGCCCCGGCGCCGCTGACTCACTACCGGGCGCCCGAGGCTGCCGCATCCCTAGTCTTCCAGCGGCCAGGGAGAGCTGGGACGGGTCCGGCTGTACCGCGGGAGCCCCACTGTCCCCGGGAGCAGGCGGGGATGGTGCCGAGGAGGCGGCAACCGAGCACCGTCCTGGCCGGGGGAGCCTCCCTGAGCCGGGGCCACCGCCCCTCCCAGCGGAGCGGGGCGTCCCGGCGGGGGAGCTCTGCGCCGTTTCAGCACCGCGGACAGCGCCGGCCCTGCCGCCCCGGCCCGGCCCGGCCTCCCGCTCACGCCGTCTCCGGGGTCTCCCCTGGCAGCGGGGTCCTGTGCCCCGCACCTGTGTAGCCTCCGCCCCGGGGGACGCTGGCCCGTGGGTGCCGGGGTTTCGGGGACCCCCATCCCCATTAGCCCCCTTCCCCCGCGGCGGGCTCGACGGGCCCCTCCCTCCCCTCCCCCCGGTTGTTTTCTCGTTCCTTCCTTGCCATCCGGGGCTGAGTCATCGCCTGCTGCCGTCTCGCTGCTGACGGTCTTGGACCGAGACGGGGGGGGAGAGAAAGGGGGAAGCCGCCCCCTGCCCAAGTGCTGCCCCCCGAAGGTGTTGGAGAGGCACATACCCCACACCCCCAACACCACTACATCCATGCTTTGGGGTCCCCCTCGCAGGCAAAGTGGGTCCCTGGTGTCACTGGGTTGCACCCCTGCCTCATAGTACCACATGTAGGAGGGCAACAGATGTGGTTTTGCAGGTCTCTGCCGCCCCGGTCTTACCTTCCTAACTGCCAGCACCCCAAAAAACTCCCACTCCCCAGAGCCAAGGGCATACTCTGTATACAACCCCCATCTTGGCTTTGAGCGGCAGAAAAGACTGCCACCGAGGCTCTGCCCTGGGCTACAAAGCTGTGTCTCCTCCCACCATCGCCACATTGCATCCCTGTGGTACTTTCCTGGAGAGTAGGGGTTCCCCAAGCAGAAGGTGATGAGCAAATCCCATTGGAGCCCCCGTTGGATGCTGTGCTGACTGGCCTSTCTGTCTGTCCCAGGCTGCCTGTTTGACCGGAGGCTGTGCTCCCCGCAGGAGGTGTGCGTGCAGGGTAAGCGTCTAGCAGGGTTGCAGGGATACCCTCTCCCTTCCCCAGGTAGTGTGGAGGCTACAGGGGGTGCCTTGCAGGGGAACTTGGGGTGCCCTGCGAGGGGACATGGCAGGAGAAAGGTGGGGCTGTTCTGGAGAGCCAAATCCCGGGTTGTTTGTTCGTCCTGTCACGCTGCCTCCCCTCCGTTGCAGATGGGCTGTTTGGGCAGTGCCAGGTGGGCTCCATGCAGGACAGACCCTACTTCCAGATCACCTCTCCCGTGCTCCAGCGTCTGCAGGATGTCTTGCGGCATCTCATGGCACAAGGTGAAGGGGGAGTCACTGCAACCCTGTGCGGAGGGCGTCAGGCAGCATTGCCTAGTGGCACTAGGACTGTCTGAGGTTCTGCTGGCCCCGGGGCCGGGGTGGGCTGAGGAGGGTGATCCTGGGAGGAGTGGCGCCAAACTCAGGCCACGGGACACAGGGTCAGAACACCAGGACAGCCTCCCATGCGCTCACACTGTGGTTCCCAGGCTGCCTCCGTGTCTCACATCCCTCTCCCATGGCAGGGCTCTCGTGGCAGGACGGCATCACCCAGTATGTGATCTCTCAGGAGATGGAGCGCATCCCCCGCCTCCGCTTGTCACCCTCGCTGGAGCCGGTGGCCAGGGACAGGTAGGACAGCACCAACTGCCAGCCCGTGAGCGGAGCCCAATGGAGCAGCCCCCTAAACGGGGTTTAGGGGAGGGACCTCCCCCTTCCGCAGGTGAGTCACCCCAGCACTGTTCGCCTTCAAGGTTCCTGCCTCTCCGCGGTGAGCCCCGGCGAGCCCCRTTGCCTCCAGACCCGGGCCTGCCAGCAGCTCAGCATCTGGAGCAGCCCCCACCACTGCTGCTTTCCCCACTGGTGCAGCGGTACCTGGAGCACGTTCTGCTGCCGTCCCCACCCCAGCTGGGCTTTGAGGAGGCTCTGCTCAACCCCTATTCCTACCACAAGGTAAGCTAGGGGGTGAGTGCCTTCTCCTGTGCAGAAAGGTAGAGCTTGGCAGGGGGCTGCTGCACGGCCAGCGTATTTCTGCTGGTGTCGGGGTACCCCCTGTCTCCACCATGGGGTGGCAGGGGACCTGTGGGGTTTGACATGTGTTTCGGTTGCAGTTTGGCTACCAGGATGGTGCTCACCAGCATCCCAGCGGCTCAGCCAGGCAGAGCTCAGAGACCTCCTCGCTGCTGGGCCGGATCCCTGCCCAGACCCTTTTTGGGGCTGGCCCTGTCCCCTCCTATGGCGGGCAGCCAGGAATGGATGGGGGACATCTCTTCCAGGATTTGGGCATGCTTTCCCTGCCCAGAGAGAAAGCTGGCCGTCCAGACCCCGCCAGCACCAGGCTCCAGCACAGCTTGCGGCTCCCCAGTGACTACAGAAACGTGGAGGAGAGGGAGCAGCAAGCACCCCTGGCTGCCCAGCCACCCTCTGCACAGACGGGTACCTTGTCCTCCAGCCAGGCACCAACCCTTGTCCCTATCCTGTACCCACAGCCACACTCCTTGTGGCTCGCGCTTTCCCTCCTCTTTGGCTTTATACCCATGGGCAGCATATACCCACAACCCCACCTGTCCCATCTGCTACATCCCTGGCCCCTGGTCTCCATGCGGATGCAGAGCATCCAACCTGATGCTACATCCTCTTGCAGATGCTACCCTGAAGAGACTGGCCTCCCTCCTGGCCAGCTATGGCCTGGGGCTGCCAGAGCTGAGTCCTCAGCAGCTAAGCAGCCTCTCCACCCTCCTCCAGCTGCTCCAGAGCTCTGGTGAGCTGGGTGCAGGGATGGGACAGGCAGGGACTGGCAGCAGCGGGTGCTAGCATGCCCTTTTTCGGGGTAGGGAGCGTTGCCTTTTGGGGTGGGTGCTGCAGGACCTCTGTCTCTCTCATTTCCAGGTGTTGCTGGCCCTGAAGTGCCCACAGCGAAACGGGTGGGTTTGCAGCAGGATGGTGCTGGAGGAGGTGTCACAGCACAGGTGGGATGCAGGGGAGGAGACAGTTCCCCAGGGCTCTCCTCAAAGGTTCCAGCTTCTCCCTTTTCTTCCCTTCAGGTGATGGAGGGGGACATGCAGCATGGAGAGGAGCCAGTGCTCCCTTCTTCCACAGTACCTCCCCCCAAAATCCCAGCCAGCAGCTCCCCAYGGGATGAGACAAAGGGCAGGGCAGAATCCTCACCAGTTTCCCAGGCCGAGCCACAGCAGGGACATGGTGGGGATGCACTCAGCCCTGGGAAGCAGATTGTGGTGGAGAAAAAGAGCTACACGGAGATGAAGGACGGTGGGGCACAGCAGAGCATGCGACCACCAGACGAGTATGGCTACATTGTCACGGACCAGAAGTGAGAGCTGGGGGTCAGGCAAGGGGGTCTGTGTGTGTGAAGGGTCTGTTTCTCCCCACCAACAGTTGTCACAGCTTCACATGCTGGACCTGTTTGGGTCTCTAGCAGGGTCGGGTTTCTGGTGGGATCAGCTCCCCCTCATCCCTTCTCTACCCACAGCCCTTGTCCCRCTCCAAAGCTGTACTTTCTCAGCCTACACCAAGGCCAGAGCTTGCTGTTGCATGATGGGAGGCTGGGAGTGTGTGCACAAGTGTCTCTGTACACACTCATGTGCAAGGGGGGAGTCAGCTCATCCCCACCACCACACATCACCACACTCTGACCTCCTGCCCACCCTGACACCCTGCAGTCAGCGCAGCTCTCGCTGGGTGCTTGGGACTCCCTGAGCCTGCCTGTCCCCGTTCCCTGACTGTGGGGAGCATGGGCTGTTCCCTCCTCACCCTGACACTGTCCCTGCAGGCCCCTGGGGCTGGCTGCTGGTGTGCGGCTGCTGGAGCTCCTCGCCAAGCACCTCCACCTCTCCACCGCCAGCTTCATCAACATCAGGTGAGGGGTGCAGGGCCATGGAATGCTGCTGCTTCAGCCCTGGCTGTGCTCAGCACCCCCAGGCAGGAGCACAGGAGGGACTGGGCTGTGGTGAGGGTGGGAAGGGGGTCTGCATTTCCAGGTCTCACACTGTGTCCCCCCTCTCCCTGGCAGCGTTGTGGGTCCTGCACTTACCTTCCGCATCCGACAGAACCCCCAGAACTTCTCGCTGGCAGACGTGGCAAGCCAGACTGGTGAGTTGGGCGGGAGTCCCCCTAGTCCTGTTCCTCTCTTCCACCCCAGTTGTGGGGTGCCCCTTACTGGGTACCGGGAAAATGGGGCTCCCACAATACATCCCAATGCCTTTGGGAAGCTGAAGTGGGCAGCTGTCGGAGCTATCCGTTGGCTCTGTCTCTGAAGGGACTTTGTATGGAGGGGAAGCATCCCTCTGACCATTTCCTCCCTATCCACAGAGCAAGTGAAGGGAGAGCTGGAGCATGAGCTGGGCCTGAAGATTGTGCAAACAGGAGTGGGAGAGGTAGGAGTCAGCAAGCATGCCTGTCCCTTGGGGTTGAGGCAGATGGGCATAGGGCAGTGGGAATGYTGCCACGGGGTATGAGCCAGGAAGCTGGGAGTCCATAGCCGTGGGGCACAGGAATCTTTGTGAGTGAGCTGACCTTGCAGGTCTGTGGGGCAGCTCAGGAGCAGGGAACACTGGGCTGTGTTCAGGATGCTGTGTGGGAGATAAGGCTCCAGTCCTGTGTTGGAGGACTCCTGTTGGAGACTGCTCCGGTCCTGTCCGTCCATCATCCCCCTCCACCTCCTGGCAGCATGATCCTGCCCAGCTGCCTGTACTCCCAGGGCTGTCAGCTCTTTACAAAACAAAAGCTCCGCAGTGTTTGAAGGTGGTTTGAGAGGGACTCCCAGAGGCTTTTCTCCCCCACAAGACTGGGGGCTGCAGGCTGTACCCTGCAGGGCTCATCCTCACYCTTGCCTCCCTCCAGCCTGCACACCCCATCCACCCAAGCACTGAGCTGTTCCCAGAGCACCCCATAGAGCACAGCTAGGCAGGCAAAATGCCATCATGTCCCCAGAGAATGGCAAAGCAGCTGAAGGCAGGGATGGAACAGCAACCATCTGTTTGGAGAGGGGTTACCCCTCCCCATGCTCCTCTGGGGAGCCACAGGAAGTCTCCTGGGCAGGGAGCAGGGGTTGGAGATAGGGACGAATCCTGGCTCCTGTACTTGCAGCCTGAGGAGGGGAAATGGTGTAACACACCCCCAGTCTGGTGTCCTCATTTCTCACCTCTTGCCACGTGGCTCTAGCCAGGAGCATGGAGAAAGGAAGGGGGAACTTTGGAGGAGGAGGCCATGGAGAAGGGGTGGCCTGGCCGCTGAGGCAACCTGTCTCTATCAGCAATGTGTAGTGTCGCTATGGCAATGCCTTTTGATGAGGCAGGTGGCAGGAACTGGGAGAGATGTCAGAGATGATGGAGATGGAGCTCAGAGGCGGCTGAGGCAGCTTTGCAAGCCCCCTTCTGTACAGACCTTCCAGTTCTAACCAGCTTGTGCTTTTCCTTCATTCCCTCCTGGCTCTGAACTTGATGGGACTGGTGCAAAATTTGGAGAAGGAGGGATGTAGAGAGACAGGGAGACAGTGCGGCCTGGGCAGACCTTGGGAGAGAAATCCCTTCTGTCCCCCCTGGCTCTGCTGACACCTCCAGGGGCTGCAGGGCTGCTCCTGCTTGGGTGCCCCAGGAAGCTGGGAGGTGCTGGCCCTGGTGAGTGCCCTGGCTGCAGGACTGGCTGGACCCTGACTGGCACAGCTGGAAGGCTGGTGCCATCGAGGACACCTAGGCTGGGGACATCCCCAGGCGATGATGATGATGTAGTTGATGATGTCGCAGTGTTCCCTCGGTAACCTCATCAGGCTCATAGCCAATGGGAGGCTGTGGCAGTGAGGTAATGCAGGGCTCTGGCAGCTCATTGGGCACAGGGTATTTGAAGTGGTGATGCCCCAGCATCCCTGTGCTGCYCCAGCTGGACCTGGGCAGTCTTGGCATTGGCACGAAGGTCTTGACCAGCGAGGCCTGAGCAGCACCCTGTTCCAGCATGAGACTGGCATAGATTGGGGTGTCTCCTGCAACCGTAGGGAAGAAGCCCTACAGACACTACCTGCAAGGTGGCAGAGGCTGTGCTGTGTCCCAGCTGAGGAGGGCAACAGGGAGGATCTGTTCCTCAGCCACTGAAGCTGGGATGGTACCAGCAGTGCTGGCATATCCCCTACCCTGCCTCCCCCAGTGTCCCACTGTGGAGCAGTGGCTGCAGGGGAGAGCCAGCCTCATTTGGGGAAGTCCCCTGAGAGCAGCGCACCCAGTGCTGCAGTTGCCCATCCTACACCATTAACCACTTGGCCTGAATTTGGCCCTTGTCGATCTCCAGCTGGGCAGAAGGAGGTCATGGAAACAAAGTTCTATGGGGCTACTGACCACCTTGGAGAGGGGCAGCCCAGGCTGGATCTGTCTCAGGCAGCAGCCCTGGGTGCTGGGAGCAGGCAAGCAGGAAGTCACTGCTACCTGGGCTTGGCCAGGCTCCTGCAGCCCCAGGGACACCATTGTGAGCAATGCCCCGTGTGACACACGGGTGGGTGCACCCTACCTCACCCCTGTGACACCAGCTCTGCCCCAGCTGAGGGTCCTGGGAGAATCAGCAACCTCAGGAAGAGGAAGGCAGAGCCCTTGCTCTTTTTTAACCCCCAGCAACCCCAAATGTGGAGCAGAATAGGGCCTCTGACCCCCCCAGCCCCATGCAGATGTCCCCCACTAACCCTTGCTCGGCTTGGTCCCCAGCGAAATGACGCTGCTGCCTACTCACGCCCATCTCGCTTCGGGGACGGCTTCCACTCGGTGCTGCTGACCTTCATCGCGCTGGCCTGCGTGGCGGTCATTGCCATTGCTGTGTCTGCGGCCTTCTGCCTCCGGCGCCATGCCAAGCAGCGGGAGAAGGAGCGCCTGGCTGCCCTGGGGCCAGAGGGTGCTGCCGACACCACCTTCGAGTACCAGGTAGGACCCCCTGCGGGATGTGGGACCCTGCAGGATGCGTCACTGCCGTGTCAGCATTGCTCGGGGTGCGTGGGGCTGTCCTACGGCAGTGCTGTGGCCAAGGGACAGGGCTATCGCTGGGGATCCCCAGGAGCTGTGCCGCCAGCACATGGCTGCCAAGTCTCTCTTTGGCCGCACTGAGGCACCGGCAGCACCGGCGGAGACTTCGAGGGTCAGCAGTGTCTCGTCCCAGTTCAGCGACGCTCCGCAGCCCAGCCCCAGCTCCCACAGCAGCACACCTTCCTGGTGCGAGGAGCCTGTCCAGTCCAACATGGACATCTCCACCGGACACATGATCCTGGTGAGCCAGCCTGGAGGGGTGGCAGCCCCCTCCCCAGCCCTCCATCTGCCCCCCTGCTGCTGGGCTGACCCCCGCTCCTCTGCCCCAGGCCTATATGGAGGACCACCTCCGCAACCGGGACCGGCTGGCCAAGGAGTGGCAGGCGCTCTGTGCCTACCAAGCTGAGCCCAGCGTCTGCTCCATTGCCCAGAGCGAAGCCAACCTGAAGAAGAACCGCAACCCCGACTATGTGCCCTGTGAGCATCCCGGCCACCCTGCCCCAGAGTCCAGCTCCCAGGGATGTGGCTAGAGTAGGGTGTGGGGCATAGGGATGCTCAGGACCGCAGCTGGTCATGGTATTAGTTTGCCACCAGTTCTGCTGAGCACTTACCTGGCCTGTTTCCCCAGATGATCACATGCGGATCAAACTGAAAGCTGAGAGCAACCCATCCCGCAGTGACTTCATCAATGCCAGTCCAATCGTGAGTGATCACCGGGGGCTACTGCCCTGCCAGCCTGCTCCCATGATGTGCCTAGCCTAGGCAAGGTTTTTGCTCTGGGATAGAGCTGGACTGAGCTCACATCCCTGAGGGCTATGGATGTGAGCTTTGTGTCTGCCCCATTGCTCAGACAATGGTTAAATCCCATTTCCCTCCTGGCTGGGGCATCTGAATCTCCCTCCCCAGCCCTCCCATCACTCCTGGAGTATCCCCCTACTCCTTCCAGTGTCACCAACCCCTGGCTGAAGAGTACGCAGTGTGATAACCCCTTTCCTGCTTTAGATTGAGCATGACCCACGGATGCCAGCGTACATTGCCACACAGGGGCCGCTCTCCCACACTATCGCTGACTTCTGGCAGGTGAGTGCCAGCCCATTGGGGTCTCTTTGTGTGCTGCCCACCAGATGGGTGACAGTGGCTTGACCACCCGCCCGCCTGGGCTGTCCCCCAGCAGTGAAAAAGCCCTTGCCTTGCCCACAGATGGTGTGGGAACATGGCTGCACCGTCATTGTCATGCTGAGCCCCCTGGCTGAGGACAGCGTCAAGCAGTGTGACCGCTACTGGCCCGATGAAGGCTCCTCTCTCTACCACATCTACGAGGCAAGTGTGGCAGGTAGCCTGGGGCAAGGAGCATCCTCCAGCCCCTGTCCCCCTGAGCACAGCCCCCTTGCCCAGCGCTGACACCCACCATCTGCCTCACTCGGGCAGGTGAACCTGGTGTCAGAGCACATCTGGTGCGAGGATTTCCTGGTGCGCAGCTTCTACCTGAAAAATGTGCAGTCGCAGGAGACCCGCACCCTGACGCAGTTCCACTTCCTCAGCTGGCCGGCCGAGGGCATCCCCACCACCACCCGGCCCCTCCTTGACTTCCGCAGGTAAGCACTCACCTGGCACCATGCCAGCCCTTGGGGAGCCAGCGGTGGTCCCAAATGCAGGCGGCTGATGGGCGAGGACATTGCTGCTGATATGATGAGGGCTGGGGCCGTGGCATGGACCGGGTGCAGGGCCTGGGAGCTGCCATGCATGGGAAGGAGCAGAAGAACCAGGTTCTGGCCAACTTGGGATGAGGCTCAACAGAGCTTGGTGGGCAAGAAACCTCCAGCTGAGGTTGCCAGGGCTCTCCAGCCTTCATGGGGAGGATGGGAAAGTGCTCTTCCCCAGAGCTGGTATGGAGGGCAGCATTGACTTGCATCTTCCCCAGCCATAGATGCAAGAAGAAACCCCCAGAGCCAGCCTTAAACAGCTGTGACCCATTGCTCCAAATGCCCTACAACCAGTAGTGGATCCCCAGCTAGCCCAGGGCAAGGACTGCAGGGCTGGGACTGCTMCCAGGAGATTTGTCTGCTCAGGTCTTTAGATCCCTGGGTGGTTGGTGGGCTCTTGCCAGGGGCAGGCTGGTCACTGTTCCTAGGCTGTGTGGGGCCAGGGACCCAGCCTAGGGCAGCGGGGGGGGTCTCTGAGCACACTGCCCTCCCCTCAGTCCCGCTCACGCTCTCTCTCTCTCTCTGTCTGTCTCTGTCTCTCTCTCGCAGCTGCCGGCGTCATTTTTGTGATTTGCAGCTAGTAATCTGGCTCCAGTTGCATAGTCACAAAAGTGATCGTTGGCAGCCGTGCCTGCTGCATGGAGCATGCCAGGAGCCCCACCGGCGCCTGGCCCCCAGCTTCACGCCCCACCGGACCAGAGCTGCTCCCTGGGGGTCCTGACACTGCTCCCCTCCCCAGGCTGGGCACTCGGGGAACTGAACTCCTCTCCCTGCCCCAGCCACKTTCCACCCACGGTCCCCATTCCATGTCCAGCACCATTTTGGAGGCAGGAGGAGCCATGAGCTGGATCCCCAGGGCCACATCATGGTGTGCCGCTGCCCCGCCCACTGAGCACAGCGAGGGACACCTAGCACAGCCTTCTCCCTGGCACAGCAGGGCACTGATCTGTTCCCTCTTATCCTTGCAGGAAGGTGAACAAGTGCTACCGAGGTCGCTCCTGCCCTATTATCGTGCACTGCAGGTACTGCAGGGGATAGGGGGGCATTTGGGCTTGAGGGTGACTGAAGGCTGGGACCTGCTGCCCAGGACCAGTCCAAGGAACCAGTTCCCCTGGGCCAAGCATGTGTGTCTTGCAGTGACGGTGCAGGCAGGACTGGGACGTACATCCTTGTCGACATGGTCCTGAACCGAATGGCCAAAGGTAGGTGCAGGGAAGCACCAATTCTGCCCTGCCCAGGGGCTGCAGAGCCATAAGCTTGGCCTGTGAACTCCTCTCCTAGCACCCCTCTCTCTCTCTACCTCAGGGGTGAAGGAGATAGACATAGCTGCTACGCTGGAGCACATCCGAGACCAGCGGCCTGGTATGGTGCAGACCAAGGTATGGCCCAAACTGGGGATCCTCTCCCTCCACGTAAGCATGCACAGCTTCTGGGGCCAGGCTGGCAGGGACCCTCATGTCCCCTCCTGTGCTCCTGCAGGACCAGTTTGAGTTTGCGCTGACRGCCGTGGCCGAGGAAGTGAATGCCATTCTGAAGGCGCTGCCGCAGTGATGGCGAGGAGCCCTCCCTCCCCCTATCGTCTGCCCCCATGCCCTGCGCTTCGCACTCTCCTCACCTGCCTCTGGGGCTGCTCTCCCTGTAAAATGCTGTCTGTGCTTCTGGCTCTGTTGCTCCTGCCCCCAGGCTCCCCTTCCCCTCTCCCCAGGGAGACTGACCTCAGGCCTTCTGTGTGCAGGAACCCCATCACACCCACTGCCACCACAGAGGGGACAGGGTTTGTGTCCCCTAAGCCCTGTGGAGGGGGACACCAAGTGGTGCTGCTGGGAGCTGGCTTGGCGGGGGGGGCTCCCAACCTGTCAGTTCTGTGTTAGCTCTCTCCCTGTACCAACGTGGGGGGAAGAAGGGGGCAGGGGTCCTCCACAGCTGGGGGGAGCACTGGGTACAGGGGGGCCTGGCCCAGCCCCACCCCAGGTCCCCTTTGTGTGCTCCCTGCCTAGTCACTCGAGCAGAAGAGAAATTTCTAGAGAACTATAATTTTGTATCTTGATGTGAATAAAGTTCTTGTGTCACGTTCGTGCAGCTGCAGCCAGGCCTGGCCTCTGACTGTGTGTATTGTGATGGCACAGGGAGGAGATACGCCCCTGTCCATCTCCATCCCTGCACTCCAAGTACAGCTCACCTGCAGGCAAAGATGGGGAGAACCCTGCACCCCCAGCCCAGAGAGAGCCCACAGGCAAAAGCTACTGCAAACAGGTTTATTGACAGCTGTCAGCAGAAGGGGGTCAGAGAGGGGGGGGCTACAGCAAGGAGGGGGGGCAGAGCCCAGCCCTGCTGGCTGAGCCCAGCCATGCTGCCCCTCGCTGTCTATGGCCAGCATCCCCCAGCAGCCTAATCTACAGCAACCCCTGCTACCACCCTCCCCACCAGCCTGTGGTGCCCAGGGCATCTCCCCCCAGCCCCAGGTATTGCTTGGCCACAAGCCCTGTCGTGTCCCCCCTCACCGCGTCCCACGGAGCCAGAGGGTGCTGGGGGAAGGGGGTGGCAGGGGGTGGCCGTGCAGGGAGAAAGCGGAGTCCTGGCTGGGAGAGCCTCCGTGGGCGAGCGGGCGTGCGCGGTCCCCGGGCGCAGCAGCCTCAGAACACACCTGGGGAGACAAGCGGAGGGGGGTACACAACGGCACCTGTGAAATCCTCCTCGGCCAAGAGCTGGAGAGGGGCGGGGATGGAGGGAGGAAGGTCCCAGGAGGAGGAGGAAGAGAGCCAAGGCAGAACCACAGGCAATGGAGAGGGTAGAAACACTTGTGAGCATCATGGAGGGTCACTGCTGCTGTGGGAAGCAAGGAGGGACAGTGCCCGGGAGGGTGTGCAAGGTGTAGGGAAGGGAGTGACCAGGCAGAGTCTGCAAGGAGACAGAGGAGCAGGCGGTACAGGCAGGAGCGACAGCATCCAGAGGGAAGAGACAAGACACAAGGCACCAAGCAGAGGCCATGTGCACAGCCCTCCTTGCAAGGAGGGGAGCTCAACTCAGCACTCCCCGCGGCCTGGGCAGGGGCAGGCTGCAGCCAGGGAGGCACCTGCTGGAGACCCTGCCCGTCTGCATGGCAGGCAAGGAGAGAGGGGCAGGCACAGCCAGGGCACGCCTGCCCATGGGCACCCCACACTTCCAGAAGCCAGGGCAAGGAGCTGCCGCTCTTCCTGGGAAGCCCCCCATCGAGGGGGCTTCTCTTCAAGTCACTACCTCCAAGCCTGGCAGCCTCCAACCCTGGGATGCCACCAGCCACCCACTCACCTGAGCAAGGAGGCAGGGCAGGAGAGACCCCYTCCCTTGCTGGGGGAGGCAGGAGCCGAGTTCCAAGCAGTGAGAGACTCCACCCCTGCTTTCCTCTCCCCGCCCCACGCTCAGAGCAGAGGGCAGTGCCACAGCTTCACTCTGGGGGCAGGTTCATGCCCCACTGTAGCAGGACTGCTGGCCCCCTGTGGCTCCTGCTCCAGCCTCCCCCGGGGGCCGCGGGCTCTGCGGGTGGAGGACGGGGTGCTGTGGCTGCCCCCCGCTGCCGGCAGGGAGCCGGGGCTGTGCCCACCTGCTTGGTGGTGCCCCGCAGCTTCCATCTCAGAGAGGCTGTAGGCCATGGCCAGCTGCAAGTCCTCATCCTCGTCCTCGCTGTCCGTGTAGAGGCAGACAGGTGAGGAGCTTGAGGTCTGGTGCGGGGCCGGTGGTGGTGGCGAGGGGGGCCGTGGCCTGGGGAAGGCTTGCTGCTCCCGCCGGCTCAGCTCCAGCCCCAGCGCCATGTCATCAGGGACGCCTGTGGGGACAGCGGCAGGGGTTGGGGGACACATCCACTCCAGCTCCCCAGAGCTCGTATGGGGACCTGGCAACTCCTACCCACCCCACCAATCCCTCAGAGCAGAGCTCCAAACCATGGCCGACTAGGSCTAAGTCCAAAACCAAGTCTGGATGCAGCACCTCCCACACACTCCAAAGGGAAAGGGCGCAGACCCTCAACAAGTCAGTCTACAGTGCCACTTCTCACCATCGATGTGGATTGACTTCAGCTCCCCATCCTCCTCCACTTCCACCCGCTCCCGCCCGTTCTCAATAATCCTGCAGACAGACAGACAGACAAACAGATGGACAGTCAAGGGCCATGCAGAGAGAGCACCGCAGCAGGAAGCTGCAGGTCCAAGGCCTGCTGAGGGAGGAAGGTCTGCGGGGGCAAGGTCGGCCAGCACTGCCCTCACCTCTTGGTGGTGATGCGCCTGCCGTTAACGAAGGTGGTGGAGGTGGAGACGGAGCGGAAGCCCAGTCCTGCGTCTGCACCAGAGCTGAAGGATGAGGCGAAGAAATCTGGAGAAGGGAGGGACAAGGTTGGTGCCAGCATGGGTGGCATGAGGAAGACAGGGGACAGACCCTGCAGCRGGGGATATGGCATTCTAGGAATCCCCGGTTGGGAGCAGTGGCAGCATCTCCTACCTGAGGATCCTGGGAAGGGGGAAAAGAAGTGGCCTCCCCCATGGTGCCGGGGACCAGGTCCTCGCAGCTCAGAGAAGGGCAGCACCTCATCTGAAAGGCAGGGCCCCCCCATCAGCATTATCCCAGCAGCTCAGTGAACCAGAAGCAGGGCACTGATGTGGGGACCTTCTGCCAGGGCCAGCTGTGAGCTCTGTCCCCAAGCTCAGCGGCTGCCCCAGGGACCGAGCAATGCCCAAAAGCCAGCCTCCCCTGCCCCACACGCACCAAAGAATTCAGCAAAGGGGTCTCGCCCGCCAAAGAACTCCCGGAAGACATCGTGAGCGCTGCGGAACGTGAAGGTGAATTCGGGGGCCCCRGCATTGGCCCTGGAGCCCCCTGGTCCTGCTGGAGGGAAGAGGCTCAGAGTTAAACGGAGCCCTGGGTGACAACTCCCCTGAAGGGAGGGGAGCCCTGGTGGCACTGACCTATACCAGGTCTTCGGAGGGGGATGTATCCAGAGCTGCACTAATCTCCATGGTCCTACTCACCTGCTCCCATGAGTCCATCCTTGCCATAGCGGTCATAGACATCGCGCTTCTGCTCTGGAAGAAGAAAGGGGGCTGTGGGGAAGCTGGCTGCCAGGCAGGGGCAGGAGCAGTGACACTTCTCCCGACTAAGGGAGGTGCAGAACAGCAGGGAACAAGAGGACAGGGGTGGCAYGAGCCCCTGCCGCACTGGCACTGCACTCAAACCCAAGTAAGAGCACTGGGCAAGGATGCAAAAACTTCAGCCCCACTGGGGGGATCCCATTGTGGAGGCCGGAAGTCCAGCATCTCTCCCAAGGCCTGTTTTGAGAGATGTGTAGGGAAGTAACCAAGCCCCACAAGCTGTGTGGTAAAGCTGTAGGAACCCACTGCCTCCTGGGGACATCCAGGGGTGCAACCTGGGTGAGCTCAGCAGCAGGACACCCCAGAGCGAGCAGGACCAGTCCCAAGGGCAGACACACACACACACAGACGAGACACCACCGTGGCCTCTTACTGTCCGACAGCACTTCGTATGCCTCGGCGATCTCCTTGAACCTCTGCTCAGCGTACTCCTTGTTGTCTGGGTTTTTATCCGGGTGCCATTTCAGCGCAGCCTTCCTGTACCTGCACAGAGGGGCAGTGATGGGCACACAGCAGCCCTTGGGCTCCTGGGCCAGCAACCCCTTTCTGAGCACACACCTCCCACCCCGTGGGCAGAGGCACCCCAAGCACGCTTCACCCAGTGCCCTACAGCCTCAGGCGCTGAACAGGAGCTTTCTAGACAGGTTCTGCCTCCCGAGGACAGTATGTGTTTTATATATACATAGATATGTATTTATACATACACACATCAACATCCACAGACTAAACAAACAAAACAGAAATGACCCCAGAATTGCAGTATGACCACAGCAATGCAACCTGTGCCTGCCTCAGCTGGCCTCATCGACGGCTCTGGATGATGCTCACAGGCTTGTTCTGGAGCCTTCCCGGGCTCCACTGTGAGCATGCATGGACTAGGGGTTGCTGGGGGCCTCCTGGGGCCAGGAGAGCACCAGCAGCCCTTTCCTCCCCGCTGCAGCTAGCTAGGGTTAACTCAGGCTTTCCAGCTTCTCTCACTCACAAAGCCCCCCAGCAGGGACCTCTGTCACCTGTTGGCAAGCCAGCAATCTGCTGGCATTCCCCTCAGGTGATGCCTCACCCCAGTGAGAGCAGCAGCAGCTCGGCACGGCGCCAGGCCGGAGTTGCACAGGCTCAGGAGGTTCTGTCCGCCTCCAGGGCTCCCCGGTAGTGCCTGGGGTACAGCGCCAACCTGCCCACAGGGCCCATGTCCCTAAAAGGGGATATGCTGCTCTTCACGTTGTGAGCTCCAGTCCCCTGACTTTGATGCCAGTAGAGTCCCCATGCCCCATCTCTGCCATCCCTGCACCACCTGGCAGAGAGAGAGATGGGAGCCTCCAAACACCCCTGAGACTCGCCTCCAGCCCCAGGCTGACAGTGGTGACAAAGGGACCAAACCCCACCAAGAGATGCCTTTGTGCAGCAGCGAAGCCCAGCCCCGCTCTGGCGTCCACACAAAGGAAACAAAGGCTGAATTGTCACCTCTGGAGCTGGGCCCTGTCCCCACCGGCCCTGAATAGAGCCCCCGCCTCGCTGGCACGAGGTGGGGGTGGCTTGGGGGGCTCTGCCCGGAGGGCAGGGACACCCCACCATGCACTTACGCCTTCTTGATGTCCTCGGCGGTGGCGTTGCGGCTCACCCCCAGCGCTTCGTAGTAGTCGACCATGACGCGAGCAGTCCGACGGGGTCACTGCAGGAGGGGAAGGCAAAGTCAGGGGGTCCACAGACACAGCCTGGCAGTGCTGGGTGTAGGACAGCAAAGGCGGGCTGTCTGCCCTCTCCACGGCCCCGGCCACCCCACTGTCCCGCAGAGAACAGTTCTGTGCCACCCCGTGCCCAGCTCCTCAGCACCCTGCCCGCACCTCGGCCACCTGGGACCACCTACAGCCCCAGTCGGGGGACCCCTTGCTGCTGCCACACCGCCATCCCGCCGGCGTCACCCCAACTTGCCCAGGCAAGAGGAGAGGGGTCCCCGCTGCCGGCGCCGCTCCCCGCCCGCTTCCCCCGGGGGACTCAGTGGCGGGGCGGGGGAGACAGCGGGAGGGCGCAGCCCGCTAAGGTGCTTAGCGGCCGGAGCGGATTAAGGGCTCAGCGGGGATCCTCCCCGTTCCCGGGCACGCCGGGACACTTCCATCGGCCGACCCTCTCCGGGTGGGAGACAGGAGCAGAACGCGGCCGCTGCAGCCCCCCCCAACCCCGGGGTACCGTCCCGCCCCTGGTACTCGCCCCCGGCCCGTGCGTCCCAGCCGACGGGAGGGCGGTGCTGGCGCTGGCACCGGCACCGGTACGGCGGCACTGGCACCGCCCCCCGGCCCGGCCGTAAACACGGCGCTGCCGGGGCCACCCGCTACTGCTGGAAGTTTCCGCACCCCGCCCCGCCGCCACCGGCGGGCGGCCCTGGGCCGCGGCCAGCGGATCTGGGGCACCGAGAGGGGCGGCGGTTGCACCGCGGCGAGGGACCGCACGGGCCCCGCTGCCCCCGCGCGCCACGGGCCGCCGCTGGGCCCGCTCCTCGGTGGCCCCTTGCGCCCCGCTCCCCCCGTCCCGTGCCGTCCCGCCCCGGTGCCCACCTGAGCGCCGCCGCCGAGCCCTCCCCGCCCGCCCCGGGCCGCCCGCGGCCGGTGTCGCGCGTCCCCCGCGGCCGGGCCACCGCGGGCCTGGAGGCGGCTCCGCTGCGTGACGGGCGGCGGCTGCAGCCAACCGCGGCCCCTGACGTCACGCTCYCGCCGTCCGGCCGGGTGACGTCATGGGGAGGCGTGTTGGTGCGCGGCGCCTTCCCTGAGCGGCCCCTCCTCAGCCCCCGCCTCATCCCCGTTCCTGTCCTCTTCCCGGTGCCCGTCCCCGCGCCGCCTCTTCCGCTCCCGGGGGCCGCGGGTGCGCCCGGGGCGGCGCCGGCAAGGTGCGGAGGGGCGGCGCCGACCTGTCCCGCCGGTGCCTGTGCTGACAGCGCACCGCACCGGGGCACGGCCGCAGCCCGGGGCAGCCCCCGGCGCCGCGTGCCCCTGGCTGTCCGCCGAGTCAGCTGCCCGGCCGGTCCCGCCGGGAAGGAGGAGCCGGCGCGGGGGGACAGCTGGGGTGACTCAGCGCTTTGTCGGGGCGGGGGACGTGACGGGGCGCAGCCTGGCGGGCGCAGGTCCCTGCCAGGAGCCCGGGTCGCCCGGCACCACTGTGGCACCGGCAGCCGGGAGCTGCGGGCCGCTCCGAGCACCAGGGCGCCCAGGCCTGGAGAACCGGGGCCATGCACCGGGAGCTGCGTTGTAGACTGTTCCGCTGCATGGCCCCTGCCTGCACAGCTGCTGCAGAGGGGCCGTGCTCACCCATCCTCAGGGTCCTGGACAGTCTCGGGGATGCTCACTTGCACCTGTGAATGTGTCCTGGCCACAGAAATCTGTGATTCCCTCTTGCTGTCTGGATGGGAGGAGGCAGCTTGATCTCTCTGCAGGGTCAGAGCCCTTTGCATCCCCTGCCACACCTACACTATAGCTGGAATATCTTCCTCACCTCCCATAAATCCCTAGCTGGGAAGCCTGGCAGAATGGGGAGGCCTGAGTGCTGAGACAGGCCTTTCCCAGCACTCCTCAGGGACAAGTTTCAGGACAGACATTCCCGAGAAGAGCCTTCCCCAGCCATGAGTCGTGGACCTGGGGTGGTTGAAATGCCAAGGGCATTTCTCTCTTCAAGGGATGGGAGACCCATCTGCTGCCATCAGACAACAGCTTGATGATTTCCTTGCRCAGTGGCGTGGAGTATTCTCTGCCACTGGGGATTTTTTTTCCTGGATGCAATTGCAGCGCTGTCCTCCTGTACTTGCTTGACCAGGAGCAGAGAGGGGCTCCCTGGGGAGCTGCCTCTGGCGAGGGTGCCTTCCCTGGCTGTCAGGGTCTCCGATTTGGCCCATCTGCCCAGCAATGGGTGCAGGGCTGGCACGGGCACTAGATGGAGCCACAGGCTGCTTCACAGGGAGTCCATCCTGCTGCCGGGAAGGTGAGGGGGTGCCAGCAGGACCTAGCCGAGTCTTGGCACCTTGCTTTCCTTTCCCTGGCTTTTGCAGCTGATGTCGGGACAAGGAGGCCCCAGAGATGACAGGTCTCAGCTCGCTCTGTGCCCGCGGGTGGGGTAGCATCTGTGCTGGAAGAGGAGAGAAATCAACATGCTGGCCATGCCTCTGGAGCCAGGGGAGCACATCGCTGATGCCTTCATGGCAAAAGTTTCCCTCACCCCTGAGATCAAGATATGGAGTGGGAAGGACTGACACCTCCCTAATGTCCTTAGGGGAGGCAGTGGAGAGCTGGGCAGTAGCCCACCACGGCAGTGGTAGGAGAGTGGATGTGGTACCAACCACACCTTGCCCCAGACCTGCCACAGTCATTTCCATATTCAAACCTGGCAGCAGCCAAAAAGAAGCAGCCGATCACCCACCGGTGCCTCACCCTGCCCTCTTTTCCCTGCCCTTTCCTCCTGGGTCTGCCTGTAGCCCTGGTGTGCCAACCTGCCAGCCTGGCTCACACCAGCTTCAAATCCAGCACAGGCATCTTGAGTGTGTCTCAAGAAGATCCTTATTTCTTTACAAATTCTGGGGGTCACTCTGTCGGAAGCTTGTTTTCAACTTTCCTGAGTCTCAAAAATGCTCATGAAATACTCTTGAGGCTTTCTGAGAAAAGAGGTTTCGGGTGAGCAAAGCAGGACCCCAAAGGACCAAATTTTTTTATCCTGATTACCCAATCTCTTAGGAAGCCAGCAGAATTGCATCATAAACCAGTGCTATATTATTATGCAAACCACAAATTAAGAGATATATTTTTTTCAGTGCCGCACAACATTTCAGCTTGTGATTTCCACAGGAAAACACAAGCCCTTTCACAGCCTCATCAAAACTGGCAATTATGTACTGAAAAATTGTATTCTTAGCAATTTTTGAGCTGTGGAGTGAAGTGCTCAGCAAGTCGTGTGCCTTCTGCTCCCCTCATCACACGCAGCTGTCTCCCTTCCTCTTTTCCCCACTCTCCAAGAGAAGATCCCCATTCCTTGCAGTTGAGCTGCAGCAGGGAAGGACCAGGAGTCAGAGCCGGTGGGATGGAGTGGGAAGGTTTGAGCAGAAGGAGACAGGCCCCTGGGTGCCATTTCAGTGCCACCTTCCTCTGCCTGCCTGCTCCCAGGACAGACAATAGCAGAAGCCATGGCCATGCTGGCCGTCTCTGGGCATGGCCACAGGGCCAGTGCAGCCCCCAGAAAAGGGGTCAGTGGAGCTGCAGTATATGCTCACCCCTGAAAGGGCTACACCAGGGTGGAGACCCCCAAGCACAGGGGGCTGATGACAGCATCACTTGAGCAGGACATCCATTTTTAAAATCCTCACTGGTTCTTTTACCCCCAGTCCTGCTGTCTCATCCAAGCAGCCCTGCCCACCAGCCTTGACTTCCCTACACAGCTAATTTCTTCACACCTTCCTGGTTTTGATGCTCCTCATGTTTGCCTCAATTGCCATACCCTCAGCCATCTGCCCATCTCTTTATATTCCACTCTGTTCTCATCCCAGCTGGCTGTTCTAGAATTGTACCTTCTAGACACTGGGGAGAATCCAGGGACGTAAAGTCATGCAGCTGCTTTTAGTTTGCATGGCAGGACAGAGAAGTGAGAAACAGCAAAGTCAGGGTGACTTTCGTTCAAGCAGGGTGATGACTTTGAGCCAGATTTAGCAATGTGACAGACCCAGGCTGTGCGTCCCAGGCTCTGCCTTGCAGGGGTGCYCGCCTGCGCTGACAATGGGGCTGCTGCCCCAGCCAAAACCCAGGCAAAACCGAGGTGCTTGCAGATTTTGAATCAACAGAATCAGAGGCTGGCAGAGGTGGCAGAAGCCCATGACTAAATAGGTTATCCATGATGAGCAGGCACACGGGCCCAGGGAGCAGCTGAGCTCCAYGGCAGCAGAGTTTCACCCCCATCCCTGGCAGGTGGTTGGTGACAGGTTRGGCTGGATGACTCTGTGGTGCACAGGAGCAGGACACCCCAAACTGATCCACGGTGAGGCTGGGAGCTGCATGGTCTGGATCAGATCCCAAGGGAAGAGAAATGAAATATAATGAATAGACTGATACCACACACCCCCTCCAATGCTAGGGAACCCTCCAGCTGTAGAGGAGAGCAGAAGCTGTGGCTGACAGTGGACAGGAAGAGATTTTATTGTGAAGCAAAACCTGATTTTGCTCATCCATGCCCGCATTCTCCCAAGCACCAAGACCCTTGTGTTCACGTGGCTTGGCCAGGATTTTCTGCAGTGCCTGGTAGGACTGCATCACAGGCTSTCTGGTCCTCACCGTGCCCTCCAGCTACATGCCCAGCCTTGGCCCATTGCCTTCCTGCTAGGCATGGCTCAAAGGCAAAAAATGAGCCTAGCAGGGACAAATAAAAAAAGAGATGAAGCAAATGCATTTGCATGAGAAGAAAGCAAGAAAAAGCAAAAAAAGAATGCCAGAAAGCAGCCTTCTGTGGTTTTCCATAGCCCTCAGTACCAAATACCAGTGCAAGAGTGCAACCAGTGCTGTGGATGCAATGAGAAGGCCGCAATTCGAATGCCATCTGTAACAAACCAGCATGTAAAGCATTCCCTCCTAAAACTGACACTTTCAATTCATCAGGCCCACACTGASAGCATTAATGGGCCTAACTGAGGGTCTTATTGAGCTGCTGATGGCAATTTTTAACAGAGCAGGGAAAACTGGGGTAATTCCAAAGGACTGAAGAACAAAAATCACTACAGTCATTAAGAAAATAAACTGGATGACCCAGAAAACTCTGGATTACTGATAATACCAGAAAGAAATAACAGAAGAATTAATTTTTTTTCTATCAGCAGAGAATTAAATGCTGAAAAATGTATTTAGTACTGATAGCCTTGTCTCAGGGAAGGAAGGTATTGCTTTGCAAACTTTTCATCACCTTCAGCACGATTACATGTCTGGCTGATTCAGATCAACACCACTGGTATGACATCCCTACTTGGAAGCTGGCAGGAGATAATGATAACAGCATTTGCATAAATCAGGATATTGCTGCAAAGAGGGATGGAACAATCGTTTTTCCATGTCCGCAAAAGAAGGAAGCTCATAGCTGCTGCCGATGGTCTTTCCAGATCTACTTTTTGTGTTTCTCCTGAATATTTATCTTGGCATGCCAAGCCAGCCTGTTTATATTCCTGCATTGCACCAGAGGCATCAGTAGCAAAGGAGTGCTTGTTAGCCAGGAGCTATACTGCTGAAGGCCTTTGCAGTGGGGATCCCCAGGGGTGAGTGCAAGACTCACACGATAAGAAATGTTTACTAAGAAAAATTTGGGATAATGCTAATCTTGGTGGGGTAGTACCTATTGAAGGGGACAATTAAATCTCAGGGATGGTTTAGAATTGTCCGATTAAAAGGCTGCATTACAGCAAAATTTGCTTGAAGTAATTCATTTGAGAATTTGTAGGAAGGGGCAGTCTTGTCACTTACTACTCTGCACATCCTCTTGCTACCCTYGCACTTTATCAGCAGTAGTCTGGGATTCATTTCAAGACCATTGATTAAACCACCCAAGCTGGCAGTGCCTGGCAGGGATCCCTGCAGAAGCCCAGCAGCTCTTTGCTGATGATTCACTGTTGCCAACCAGCACTTGGGTTCCCTCGCCAGGCACCACACCGACACCTCTGCTCACTCCCCGGGACACCCTCCTCATGGCAAGCTGGTTACATCCCTGCCTTTTTTCCTCAGCAGACCTGTCATCTCAAGAATTGAAACCAGGCTTGGTTGGAAAGGGGGTCTTCCCTGTTAATCAGTACCTGGTAAGGATGCTGAGGGTGCCCCAACACATGCAGGAGTGCTTGGTGCCCAGCTCTTGCCAGACTTTGTATCCTCCTGCGTGGGAGGTGATAAAGCCCTCCAGGATGTGTCCAATGCCGGGCTATTAAATGGCAGAACGAGAGCCACGCCGTCCCAGGGAAGGGCACAGCAGCCCCAGTGTGCACAGGGTGCCTGGAGATGGCTTGACCTAGTGAGAAGCGTCACATTAGGCATGGACGTTCAGCAGACTGGGGCTCCTGAGACCTTGCAACAGGAAAATTCTGCCAAGTAGCTGTTATTTGACATGCACAGCCTCTCATCATCCTACTTAACTCTGCTTGGAAGCTCTCAGACTGCAGCTGAGCCCCTGGGCACCAGAGGGGATATGATGGATTCACATGGGGCGATTCTGCAGGTGCACCCACTCCTTTGAGGTAGATAAACCACTGCCAGGTGGGCCAGTCCAGCATCCACTGGGAAAGGAAACAAATTCCTGGCACAGAAGTGTCTTGCCAATGGCCCTGCTGTGCCCTGGCCTTTGGAGAGCAGCTGAAGTTTGCTTTGGAAGCTCTCAGTGTTTGAGCCAGACATCCTCAAGATGCCCATTGAACTCAAGCTCTCAGCCCAGTGACCTGAGGCCGCTGGCTCCCAGCGCCCAGGCTCTGGGAGGAGCAGGGAGGACAGCCCTGGTTTCACAATATCACCCTCTCTCTGCACACAGACAGCTCCAGGCAGGAGCACCCTGGGAGCCATTACCCAGCTGAGTTATTAAATGCGTCTTTTATCACATCAACTGTTTCCCTCTGGCATCCAACAGTGCTTGGCCAGCTGCCAGTACCTCTTTTCCACTTTTAACAACTCTACAGCAATCCCCAAGACTCCAGGCCAGTTTCTCCAGGCCCAGCTCTGCTCTTGGCTTGCCCTGGGGCCGACAAGCTGTTTGCATTATATACAACCACTTCCACGTGCAAAACAAAACACCTTGCAGACATCTCTCCAGCCATGGGATGCTGAGCTGCTCTCCAAAGGTCAGGGCACAGCAGGGCCATTGGCAAGACACTTCTGTGCCAGGAATTGTTTCCTTTCCCAGTGGATGCTGGACTTGCCCACCTGGCAGTGGTTTATCTACCTCAAAGGAGTGGGTGCACCTGCAGAGCTGCCCCATGTGAATCCATCATGTCCCCTCTGGTGCCCAGGGGCTCAGCGGCAGTCCCGCAGGCGAGGCATGAGCTCCTGGGAGCAGGGGAAGTGATGGCTGCCTCTTACCCCATCACTGCCAGCTCACACAGGCATGTCTTCAGCATTGCGACAGAGCTGACCACAGCTTTGTTGCAATTCTGAGAACTCGTAAGACAGGAAGGCCTAAAGGACTGGGGATGAAGACATCACCATGCCTCTGTTTCTGTCCGAGGTATGGAGAGCCCCTTTAGCCTCATGGGGTAACCCATGTCCCTCCAGGAGTTCCTACCATCACACAACCTTGCAGAATTCATTATCCCTTCTATTTCCAGCTATTCCTACACTGAATGTGCCTTTGCCAGCTCTGAGAGCTGATGGAGAAGAGGAAATGCACCACTGGAACCTCCACACGAGCCCATCAGCACTGCACACCAGTATTGCCTGAGAACATGGGGACACCTCAGCAGGCTCAGCCCCTCTGTCACCCGCCTGGAGGCAGCTTGTTCACACCAGGCATGCTCACAGCTTTGACATGAAGTCACTGCAATTAGACAGCTGAGGTTTTATTTTGCTCCCGTGGGCGTGTAGCTGCCTTTCCCAGGACATGAAGAAAGGCAGGTGACACTGGCAGCCAGGGCGGCTGGCTCTGAGCCAGGAAGCTCACCCAGGGCTGCTGCTGCTGCTGAGAAAGAGCTCGTTCCAACTCGTCCGACGGCCCCTTTTAGCCTCRCAGGTTGGGGCTTGGCTTATGGGGCTGCCTGTGTCCCTGGGAGTGCCTCCTCCCTCTTGCCACTGCCCTGTGATTCAGGGCTTAGGACTGTAGCGAGGTCTGGAATTAGCTTTATTGTTCCTGTACTGAGGCACACGCTCTGGGCAATGCAGCAGGCGTTGCACAATTGACTTCATTCTATCTGAACCAGCAATTATGCTGCTGTTGCTGAGCTGCAGCACAGAAAACTTCTGCCAGATTGCTACCCTGCCCTACATCCCAGCAGGTCTCTAGGAGTAAATGCCACTCTTGGGTTACTGAAGACATTCAGTGAGGCCTTTACTGAGTCTCTGCTTGATCTTCTGGTAGTCCTCATTGTTTCAGCCTTTCCTTGGAGCCTGTGACTTGTTGTCACCCTTCTTTCTCATCTCTGGATCATTTCCACCTCCTCTAGACTTAAGGATAAGGTACTCAGAGGGTACTCTCTGACCTCAACAAGGAATGCATATCTTAAGGAAAGTCAAAGGGAGCATTTTCTGCCCGTCTCCATGCTGTGCTAGAACTTTTCAGGGCGGCAAAGTATGTCCCAAATACTGCCATAGTAGAACTGCAGCAGCACTCAGCCCTATGAGGCTGGGCCATCACCAGGAGCCAGCTGTGCTTTAGGGACCCTGCACAACGGCTCAGTGGGATACTGCTGGAGCAGTTATCATCACAAGGGCCTTGCTTGAACTCACAACATCTGAAACATGCAGTCAAGCCCCATGCTTTCAACGGACTGATTAGTTTCCTCAGCCAACCTTGTCCAGCCTGTGCCACTGCTGGAGAGCAAACTGCTCAGGGCACCGACAGGCCAGAGGTATGTCCTGGCTTCTCCACCTCCCCACCTGACCACGCCGCTAAGAGGATTAAGGGCAGAGCAAGGACAGAGTGAGGGGTAAGCGGGACAAGCACGGATACAACCTGTTTGGGAAGCTCCTGGCTGAGGTTAAAGACACGGATGGGAGCCCTRTTCCTTAAGAACATCTCATCATCTGGTGTTTTCTTTGGAGTGGAGGGCACTGGGCTTCCTCGCCAAGCCCACGGAAAGCTGTGTTCTCTTCTAACTTCCCAAGAAAGTCATGTCCCCAAACTGCCCTGTGACACTGTTTGCTCTGCCTGGAACAGCTGGGGTGGAACTGAGGCCTGAAAACTGGGAACAATACTTTGGGCTTTCCTCAGCAAAGAGAGCAGGGAACTGGGGTGTGGATGGGAGGTGCCAGGTTGGGCTCTGAACACATCTCCTCCCCAGTTTCAGCTCTGGGTGCTTTAGGTGGGGCAGTCTTTAACATACTTCTGGAAGACAGAGGCTTTGTTTGGGTAACTGCAAGCTCTGCTCACAGGTGTTCCTGTACCAGCAGGTACCTGCCAAGAGCTGGCTGACTTCCGAGAATGGCAAGTAGGGGCTTCCCCTGCAGTGGGCAGGGCTCTGCCCCTCAGGTATCTTCAATGTTTTTTTCATCCTTCAATAAAGAGATGGTTGAATTCTGACTCTGTAGCCTAAAATTTTCCTTGCTTGCTTTTTTGTCTCTGGTTGCTGATGCAGGGTCCAACTATATTCTGAGCAACAGTGAAAATGTTTCCTGAGCAATTCTTGCAATCTTGTGATTTCTGAGGTGGTCTGAAACCATTTACAGTGTCTTCTTAGATGTGTGGGTAGCACCTCTGTAAGAGAGGGGTCGCCTCAGGACAAATCCAGCCAGAGTGAGCTCAGCCTCTGCTGTGTGCTTGCAGGCTGCTGCTACCAGCATCTGGCAGGCTGCTGAGCAGTTAGGCACTGACAAGATGCAGCCGATTGGTGCTCCCTGGATTTAGCCAGATGTTCTTAAGCATTTCGAAAAAGCTTAGACATCTGTTTGGGCATTTCAGAGAGAGGCACATGGGGATGCGCAGCTCCAAATGACTCATGGCTCTCTTGTCAGTCATTCCTGCTCTGATTGTCCAACAAAACAGCATCTGAGTGGGTGTTTTCTCTGTAAACGTGCATTTGCAGCAACGACAAATCAGGGACATTTCACCCTCAACTCTCTACCACAATGGTTAGTAAACAGATCCAAGAATTTCTTGGACAAGTATCACATCATATTGGACCCCTAGGTGCCACCAGATTGTTATACGAATCTTCAGAATTTGGGTGAACTGTGCAAGCCTTCATGCACAAACCACGTCCACAAGCTGTGTGGCCGCCTGAAATGCTGCTTGCTGCTTGCTGCCTAGCTCGACTCTCGTGCTTCCAACCACAGTGCAAAGAATTCATGCTATAAATGCCCCAGAATTAACTGGCACCGTGGAATTAAGGAGGGTGCTAGGACACACCCAGAGAGAAGTGACRCCTTGGCATCCACTATGCATTACAATGAACACCTTGGCGAAGATTTTCACGGGGAAAGATGATACCATCGCTCCTTTTCACTACAATTAACTTCTGGGGCTCAAATTTTGATGCCTCAGTGCTACCAATTACTCTCTCACTCTCATGGACTGTCTGCATCAGCATGGTCTGTATTATCTAGTGATCTCTGAGGTCACTCAAAGGACATTTATACCACGGGGAGGCATTTCCAGAGTTATCCAGTCACCACAGGATCCTGTGCAGGTTCAGCAGCACTCACAACCTGGGGAATCTCTGTGGAAAAAAACCCCAATGTTTTCCCACCAGCTTGATTAAACCCACTCTGATCCTCTGGCTCAGCCATTTCTGCAGGTCTCAAAAATGTGTTGCTTAGACACCGACACAGGCTTTGCAGCAGTACTTTTGCTTTCAGTCACTTTACACATGCTCATCAGTGAGGGTGACACTTTCCAGGTGACTCAGGCACAAAGAAAGGCTATTGTGGGTGGATAATTTAGGTCCAGCTTTCAACTTTCAGATCAAGCTGAGAGATGACAGCACTTTTCAGTGAAAACTCATTAAGTCAGAGCACTCTGGCAGAGGCAGGACTGGTTCTGCACCACAGTGGATGCTGCGAGCATTTTGGAGGGGGTAGGACACGTTATTCATTGTAGTAAGGCCAGACATCAGTGAAGTCATTGCAGACTCAAATAAACCCCCTCCGAGGTACTCCAAGCTCTCCCTGCCCCTTCATTATTAGTTTCATAAAACTTTGTGAAATCAGATCAAAACCACAAGGTAATGCAGAGCCAGGGTGGAGAAGAAGCCCTTCAGCAGGCAGGGCTTTCAGACACAGCCCTGGGGCACCAGTGTTCTTGAGGGGCTTGACACAAAGGACAGGACTGAGTTTTCCTGCTCTTTTTTCAGTGATCTCCAAAGAGGTTAGGAAAGCTTGTGCTCATCTCTGAAGAGTTTCCTCTGCCCATGGTTCCTCCAGAAATTCTCACAGGTGTTTTTCAGAGGCCTTGGGTGCTGACAGAGACCTGGCTCCGTGCTTGCTCAAGGATCACATCAGCACCTAAACCCACCAGGAGGGAAGACTTGGGCCAAGTTCTTTGCTGCTTCAACCCCCAAAGTCTCTCCTGGTTAGTGCCTGGACGGTGCCTTTCACCAGCAGCACACCAAGCTGAAAGGTGCCATCTCTGCTCCTCTGCAAAAGCCCTTCTGCCAAGACTGGCAAGCACAAAAGGACCAACATTTACGTCCCACTGCCCTTTCTTCGAGGGGACCCCGGGTCTCCCGTGCCCCGGTCATAGGGTGCTGCTCCCCGAAGGCCCCACAAGTGCACACCTCCGGGCAGCACAGCCCCATCTATGCAAATCTATGCAAATATGCGCAATGCACGCAAATCTATGCAAGCGCGTGGGGCCGTCTCGGGCGGGGCGACCCGCCCCGGAGCGCCGGTGCCGCCCCCGGTATAAGGCGGCGGCGGCGCGGCCGTCCCGGAGAGCGGAGCTGCGGCAGCCCGGGGACAGGCAGGTCGTGCGGCAGCGGCGGCATCATGGTGAGTGCCGGCCCCGGCTGCTCCCTCCCTCCGGTCCCGCGAGTCCTCCCCGGAGCGGGCTGGGGTCCCCGTGGCTTCCCGGGACAGCTCTGCCGGGAGCGCAGAGGTGCGGGAGCTGCCAACGGGAGTGCCCACCGTGCTTGCCCTACCTTTGCCTGGCTTCAGCCTCTTCCTGAGCTGCTCCCTCCCGGGCTCTCAGCAGCCTCCTTCCTTTGAGCATCCCCTGGTCCCCGTGGCAAGGGGGCCACCAGCGAGCCCGCCGGCTGCGGAGACTAGTGCTCGGGCGGACCCGTCACCTCTCATCCCCCTCCGACTTCTAATGGTGTCGGTTCCTGCCCGTGTCCCGCGGTACCATCTCTGGCTGCGGGCAGTTCGCCCCGTCTGCCAGCCCCCCACGCTGCTGACCCACAGATGAGCCCCGGCAGTAAACTGTGGCTTCCTTCACCCACTGCCCTGCTCCAAGGGTGGGCATCACTGTAGGTGGGCTTCCAGGCAGCCCTGCCGCCATGGTCCTGTGGCAAGCTCTGGCTCCTGAGTTCTCCAGCTGCCCTGGAGAGCAGCTCAGCCCCGAGGTTCCCTGGGCACCCTACCTGCTGTCCCGCGGGGCCGTGGTCCCAGCCCTTCCTGTGCCAGACTTTGCCGTGAAGAAGGCAGAGTCCGCTGGCCGGTGACCAGCACTGCTGTGTCCTGGTGCTGCTGGGTCTCACAGAGCCAGTCCTGGCTGCTGCATGTTAGTGGGATGAAGTGCAGTGAGCAGCATAACCCTCTGCACCCCCATGCTGATTCACAAGGTCCTTTGCCAGRGAGGAGTCCTTTCTCATCTCTTCTTCCTTGAGGTGCTTGCAGCTGTGCCAAGTGTTTTCTGTGCCCTACTGTAGAGGATCCTGGAGGACTTACCTCAGGACTTAAGTCCTCAGGTCTTACCCTTGGCTCCTTGTGTTACACAACSTTTATGGCCCTGCTGGGGGGATAAGTGGGATATTGCTTTGCTGCTCCTTGCACCTCAGATTTGGGAAAGGTGCGGAGATGGGCTTCTGCCTCTCTCCATGGGTATCAAGGGCTTATTTTTTTGTCATTCCTCACTGTCACTGCTGCCTCTGAAATGCAGCACTGAAAGCACTCTAGGTGCAGAGAGCCAGGACTTGCTGCATCCTGTGAAACTTCATCAGACAGCACTCACTGCCCAGCTCCTGAGTGCAAAATGGCTGGTTCCACCGGCTTCCTGCCAGCTGACTCATAGTGGGGCACCCATGGCTCTGGAAATCCGGTTTGATTTGGATGCTCCTCTGCCTTGGTTGTGCCTGATGACGCATCCAAGTCCTTGGCAACAGCAGGTCTAAGGCAATGAATACTTTCGTTCTTGTCAAAAGAACTGCAGGCTCTGGGGTGCCTCACCTGAAGGGAGTGAGGCTGCAGAGCCCACCTCCACCTGGCTTCTCCTGAGGGACCTGAGGCTACCCTTGAAGCTGCAAGCTAGGGGACCCTCCCACCTCAGCCCTTCCGTTCAGTTAAAAAGTGCAGCTAACGCTTCCTCCTCCTCCGGAGCTAATTTAGGGAAGCTGAGCCTCAGAGCATGGCAACCGTTCGTGGTTGTAAATGCCCCCTCTTGCTGGGCACCCACCCTCAGAGCAGTCACCTCCTCAGCTCCCAGTGCCTGGGTGGTGCTCTGTCGTCTCAGCCTCCAGCCCTGTTGTTGGAATTGCAACAGGGGCTGTTCCAGCTGCTGCTGGACCTCAGCCCTTAAGCCATGTGGATGTTTGGGCAATGGAAAAGATGCTCACTGGATGCTTCCCAGGGTTGTGGGTGGGGGCAGTCCAGGGTGGCCTGGTACCCTGGGCTCCAGCAGGTGGATCTCCATTTCCTTGGGCCCCTGAGGTGGTCAGTGCAGTGATGAGAGGCAGAGAACCAGATCTGGGAGAAAGCGGACGATCAGAATGGACACAGGGCACCCAGTCACCAGGGCAGTGTGGCTTGCCCAGGCTGAAAAGGGCCAGGATTGCCCTTCCTGAGCTGTGCAGCAACTGCAGTGATTACATTTCTGGTCCCTGCTGGATTCTGACCCTGCCTTCCCCTCCGCAGCGCGAGTGCATCTCCGTCCACGTCGGCCAGGCCGGCGTCCAGATGGGCAACACCTGCTGGGAGCTGTACTGCCTGGAGCACGGCATCCAGCC